>OY977952.1:1725000-4125000 GCA_963854355.1 Epinotia brunnichana
ATCATAAGCCTCAATTATGCATTCAGGAGCCGCATATTAAGACCGGCATGGCGGCGTTGTTTTCTGGCAGCTGTCATAGTTTTTTTTTAATTCAGAGACAAACTAGAGTCAGCTCTAATATCATAACGTTCGATATCTTACTTACGTGCGGCATTTCTCAAATTTGTATGCAACTTGTCAATTCATTTCGAACTAAACGTCATCTCGACTGATATTAGAATAGAGGTCAAATAAAATTTCTTTGTTTTTCAGAGATGTTCGAAGTTTAAATGAAATAATATTATCGAAATCGATGTTATTATTTAGCAATAATAACATTTTCACAGATAAGAAATTTGTTCTAACAAAACAGTCTGTTTTTATGGTGGTCATAATGTGCGGTTCTTGAACGCATCATGGAGGGTTTATGATATTTCGATAGATAAACAATTACATATTAGGTAATTATTAAAAACATACAATTTATTTCCACGGGTTCCGTTCTTCAAAATATTCTGATATTCTATAGTATAATAGTATAATATATATTATATATATTTAAATTTATTTAGAGGCAATGTTTGGATGTCAATCGGAACCTTTTTTTTTTTTCTCTTTATTTAAGGAGCTTGTCACACAGGTGAACATGTCGCTCCGTTATAGTCAACATAACATATTATTAAACAATCGGAACCTTATTATAAGTATAAATCCAAGTGAAGTAAAGTTTACTACGTCGGAGTGCGGCTGAGTCGAATCGCTGTTCCAACTGCACTACATAAACATTATTCGCTTATTTGAATTCATAGAAGGCTTGTTCGTGCAACGTACAGCTAAATCACAGTTCTGAAAACTCAATTCTGACTATCTTTCGCCACATTTCCGAGCAGTGGCGTGAATTTGGGGGCACAGCAGTGCCCCTGCCAAGACGAGCCAAGCAAAGCGCAAGGGCAGGGCACTACCTACCTTTTCTCGAAGCGCTTCGTCGTTTTTTGGAACCCTGATAACTTAGGCTTGGATTATATCAGATAAACAAAATTCTCGGGATTTGATTAAAGTTATAAAGTTTCAATTGCATAGCTCTTATACTTTAGATTTTATTAATACCTAAAAAAACGCCGATTTCACTGACTCACTCACTCACTCACTCACGTTGATCATCATAACCTCTAGGGTACTTCCTGAAGTCCTAGAAAGCTGAAATTTGGTATGTAAGCTAGTGTTAGTACACAATCAATAAAAAAATCTTAAAATTGGAAATTGTACCCCCCCAACCCCTTAAACTAGCTAGGGGATGGAATTTTGTATTAGACTTCGGCAAATTTTGATGCTAGGGGTCTGAAAATTTATATTATCCTTATTGAAAAAAATATATTTTAAAATACATAGTTCAGGGTTCTTAGTCAATCACCCCCCACCATTTAAATTAGGGGATGGAAGTGTGTATAGGTTTTCCCTTACACGTCTTTAGGAATTACCGTACAAAAAGGAATGAGATCCCACCAAAAACATCACATGTAAAGTGATTGCCAAGACTCCCTAGCGCATATAGTTTTCAGCGTTAAAAATATATCAGATCATAAGTAGCGCCAAGCTTCCTACACCAGACGGCGTAAGTACTCTACCACTACCAGCCAAGCTCTAAAAATTCTATATCCTGGCTAAAAAGTATAGACCCGTCGCTTATTAATATCATCATAAATTCATTCGGCGCGAGAGTCTATGCGGTGACGTATGTGCCCAACAAAACTATACTTTTTAGCCAAGATGTAGAATTTCAGAGCGTGGCTGGTAGTGGTAGAGTACTTTCTAGCCTCTACAACAATGTACTATTTTTGTATTGTGAATATATAAACTCTGGCATTTTTTTGGTTCATTCAATTTGGATGTTGTGGATACTCGTACCGCCGCATCCCAAATTTGAATCTATAACCCTTCTAAGATATGAACTGGATAAAAAAAATGATTCAGCTTTTCGGCACAAGCTGGAAACACTTTTCGCGCATTAAGAGGCTGATAAAACCTGGGACAAAATTCGACTAGCTTTATTGACAACTGATTGATGGCGATTAAAAAAAAAGCGGCGAAGTCTCAGACGAACTGTTTAATTTAGGTACTTATTCAAAATATGATTAATAAAAAATGAATGTGATCATAAAGGCAAAACATAGTGATACTAACATTTTTATCTTAACACCACTGTAACCAAATGTACCTATGTTAAACAAATAAACACTTTTGAGTTTGAGTTTATACATTATACATTTTTTAGATGTCAAAGCTATGTCGCTTTGCCGATGTCACGAACTAACAATAGACAAAGTGGAATACTGCATTTGGGCGCGGCTCGCGATGCTCTACGCTTTCTCGCCCTGAATGCCGCCGCCCATTAGATGCCTATTATGTCTGCCGCCTGCCGCGATTTTATTTTTTCTACTTTTCCACTACATATGTGATGAGCTTTGGGCTTTGCGGGCAAAGAATCCAGCGCCACTCCAGCGTCTATGTGTGGGAATTGCTACAAGTGCTGGGCTCGTCACGAACTTTCAGCTTATTCACTATAAAAGATACACGGAACGAATGCGAGTTTTATTTCATGAAACAATTTGACACGAATTCCCTTTTGAATTCTTGAGCCAGTAATTGTCAAAGGACTGCGGATAGTGCGGATGGCGTGTGTAATAGGACAAAGGTGATATTGAACTGTAGTATCTGTACAAATTGAATTTGTAAAACTCCATTCCCTCCACGATAATATATGTATATATATATATGTGTTCTTAAAGCTATTCTTCCAATTTGCAAATTAAACTAAATTTCTATTCGATAACGTTTCCATTGTTAATCCGTTAATTTGCGCTTCTGAACGGAAAAAAGCTGCTACGCGCTACGGCGACGATATAAAAATATTAAGAATAAAGCAGTATTTACACCAGCGAAACGTGACGGACGAGGCGAGACGGCCCCATGTTGGGCGCCATTGGAAAAAATGCCACAAATGGCATCGGCTCATTATGCACTTGTGCAAAATTATTTAGGAAGGCGACATGTGACTGACGCATTTACTTTGAGCCTGATTTATAGCCGTCCCTTAGGACTATTTATAGGAAGATTTTCAACCAACTCCTCGGCCCTACGTTGGGCGCCACAACAATGCCACTAATGGCGACGCCTCGTTATGCTCTCGACCGCAATTATGGAGGCCGCAGGAACGTGTCTTGCTGCACACGGGCCGAATAGCAAGGCTCTAGAAACTTCTAACTTTCTAACTGCTTCACGGGAGCGCGGTGTAGTCTGTCGCTGGTAATTTTAAACTTGAATAACAATACAGCCGCAAGTACGAGTAACTAGTTAGTTACTTGATTACATATACGATGCCGATATTGGAAAACACTTATTTAACGTCTTAAATAAAAATAGGTTCATTATTTTGTCGAGTATTTTATTTATCGTATGGCTTGTTTTTTATATCTCTACTTCAAAGGTTTACGGTTTTAGAGTACGCTACCGCGTCTTTGGTTAAAGTTTTAAAATCCTCCACTTGCCCGTGGTATTTGGTTAGAGGGCAGTCAAATACCGTGTGGTGAACAGTCTGCTCGGGAGCTCCACACCGGCACACTGCTGATTCGCACCAGTTCCATTTGTGCCATAAGTAAGCACAGTTCCCAACTCCTGTCCTTATCCGATTCAGCATGCATCAAACGCGTCGGGGCTCTTCAAATCCAGTAGGTCGTGCCTTGGGATTAGGCTTGAAGATATCATCAGGAAGAGATCTTGACTCCCATTCAGATGCCCAGGATTCCTGTAGGTTGGAAGTTGGTTCAGGATCATGGAATCTCAGCGCTGGAGGGTGGCGTGACTTTAGTCTTGTCTTTTTAAAGTCGGCTAGGTCTTCATGTCCGGGTAGTGTTGGAGATGCCCGATTTTTTTGTATTTCGAGTCCAAGGCATCTTTCTCTTCGCATATGAGGAGGCAGTATATGGGATAGGGCTGGTAGCCAGTAAGTTGGAGTAGGCTTAAGGCATCCCGTGATGAGGCGCATCGTATGGTGGAGTTGGACGTCCACCAGGGAACTGTGGGCGCTGTTCAGCCAGACCGCAGAGCTGTATTCAGCCGTCGAATATACCAGCGACAATGCTGAGGTCCGGAGAGTAGCTGCATTGGCACCCCAGGTAGTTCCGGTGAGTTTTTGGATGATACTATTGCGAGTTTTCAGCTTTGCAGACACTTTCTCAAGGTGATGTTTGAAGTTCAGGCTTCTATCAAGGGTAACTCCCAGGTATTTGGGGGAGGAATTATGTTTAACCCTGGTGTTTCTGAACTTCACCTTGAGTTCTTTGTTGGCCATTTTGTTGTTCAGGTGGAAGCAAGCTACTTCGGTTTTAGTAGGGTTTGGACACAGGCGCCACTTAGTAAAGAAGTTGTCCATGGTAGATAGATGTTAGCGTTAATTCGGTAGCCTCCATGCTAGCATCCTGTGTTACCAAGGCCAAATCGTCTGCGTATCCAAACTTACGACTGGTTGTTTCGGGCATATCGTGGATGTACACATTGAAGAGCACAGGTGCGAGGACTGACCCTTGGGGAAGGCCATTATTGAGCACTCTTACTCGACTAACACAGTCACCAAGGTGTACGCGGTACGGTCTGTTACTAAGCGCGTTTTCGAGCAGCCTGTATATTTTCATGCAAGGCACTATTTGCAACAGCATAAATAGCAGACCTTGGCGCCAAACAGTGTCATATGCTGCAGTGAGGTCGATGAATGCTGCAGATGCCTTCTTGTTGTGGTTGAATCCCTTCTCAATGTGGGTTGTTAGTGCCAGAACCTGGTCAGTACAATTTCTTTGGGGACGGAAACCATCTTGCTCCTGCGGGATGGAATTATTAATGACGCCGGAGATGCGGTTATATATAATGCGTTCCAAAAGCTTATAAATGACACTAAGAAGTGCTATTGGCCGATAGCTATCTGCTTTATTGTCCTCTTTCCCGGGTTTTAAGATAGCCACGATTTTAGCTCTTTTTAGGAGCGGTGGGATTGTGCCCGAGTCTATTATGGCGGTATAAAACTTGGCGATCCAGCCCCGTGTGCGAGGGCCACAGTGTTTAATAAACTCTGGAAATATTTCGTCCTCCCCACAAGCTTTACCTGTCGAGGTTTCTCTTACAGCCAGCATCACTTCGTCAGCAGAAACTGGGCGCCCGAAGTCCTCATGCGGCATTGTTTCAGTCTTGAGATTTTGGAGCTCTTTACGAACTGAGCGGGTGTGAGCTTTGTCACTGGGTGCCTTTGACAGTTTGTGGATCCTGTGGGCGATTTCATTGGGGTCCACTTTAGGCTTTCGTTTCTGCGAAGTGACCCCGGAAGATAGTCTATTCAAAGTATGCCAGGCTTTACGGCTGGAATGCTTGAAGCTCATGGTTTCTACTATTTGTTCCCACTTCACTCTGCGAGCATCATCCAGGGACCACATTAGTTCGTGGGCCACCCCCCTGTCTCCAGTTTCTGAGAATTCATTCCACAGCGTTTCGGTTTCAGAATTCCAACATGGGATATAGTCTTTTCTGTATCCTCGGGGTACGTGCTTCCTAGCGATGCTTTTGACTAATTTCCGAAACCTCTCGTAGTTTTTAGGCTCTGGGGGAATCCATCTTAAGCAATCATCAAGTTCAGCTGCATACGCGGGCCAGTCAGCCTTTTGGAAATTCCAGCGAGGTACAGGATACGATTCTATCATAGGTATTTTTAAGCCAATTGTTATAAGTACTGGTCTGTGTTGGCTGTGTGGGAAATCTGCGAGAACTTGCCTATCCATTGGGACTGGGGTTCAATCGGTGTCCTTCGTTGTGAAAACGAGATCAGGATTATAATCGAGGCCCCAGCGAGCAGATCTAAAGGTACCTTTTCCCTTATTGGAAACAGCTAGAAAAGTGTTGTATCTATCCGACCAGTCGATAAGCGCATCGCCATTAGCATCATTTTGTCTGTAACCCCAGCTGGTATGGTGGCTGTTGAAATCACCTACAAATAATGCGGGGTGTTCAAGGCTAGGCAGAGGCGGTGTGGGCCAGCAGGAGTTTGGCGGCTTGTATATATTGCAGAGTCTGATTTCACCAAGCTGGACAGTCGTGGTAGCAATATTATTAGCATCTATGTTGTTCGAGAGCAAGTTGACTTGATGGGATAGCGCTGTTCTAGTAAATGTTCCGTATTGTGCGTGGTATGTTGCTGCGACGAGATCGTAGCCCGGTATGTTACCTCTCCGGGCAAGTTGGGAGTCGTCAGCGGTATGCGTTTCTTGAAGTAGGACAATGTCAACGTCATTATCATGTAAAATTTTGTGCAGACATTCTGTCTTAGATTTACTTATACTCTCTATGTTCAATTGCAAAACGCGAACTGATGGTCCAACGTTCCTTGTTTTTTTTTTTGTCGAGTATTAAGTAACTATTATATCTTATAGTAAAGTAGGTATACTAGGAATATAATTCTCGTAACTCGTAAGTGCAGTTTTCAGTTCCATATAAATTTTTGACAGCTGAGTAGTCGTTATCTATGACAGGTGGTGATCTCCACTCAAGGGCTTGAAAGCACTGCTTTGTTCTATTTGGCGCCCTACAAAGCCCTGTTTGAGGGGCGATGTGCATATACCTAAAGGTGATCATACTACGGCTAACCTTCATACTTTAACTAAAGACTGGCTATTTGCACAAAGTATAATCAGATTGGCTAACACGTTGTGTGCAGTAGCGCCAATACTTTAAGGGTATCGATGGCTCGAATCCTTCGGGGCTTATATGAATCCCTTTAGAACCGAACTGTTCATGTTCAGAACGGCTCGGCTCTTGGCTCTAAACCGCGGATTAAACCTTCAAAAACACAGAAACTTTAAACATAGAATAACCGTTTCGTGATGAGTTTAGTTTATTGTAATGTAATAAAGCAGGGTTGAACTTCTTACCGTTAAGGGGCTCCACGCGCTTTTTGACTAGTTTTGATGAGTTTTGAGTTGATATTCCTCCGTCATTACAACAGATATATTTATTGCTCAGACGTTTATCAGATTTTCAATCTTTTATCTACTTTTGCACGAGAGTTTTTTGGAAAAAAAAATACATTTATTTATCTATGATTTATTGAAACATGGTCCAAAAAAGCTCTGTTTTCGATATTAGTATGTTGTTTATGCACTTTTATATACAACATTTACATGTAACTGTTCCTTATTGACGTTTCGAACAACCCACGAGAGTTTTATTTTTTATTTTTAACTCATCTTCACAAAAGTTACGTCCAAAAAAACTGGTTTTTTGGCCTAAAACTGCTAAAGTTTAGTGCCATATATCTCGAAATTTGTGAGTTTTGAAGTAAATATGGGATACTATTTCGGTTACCCTCGTTGCTGTTAATACGGACAGTAACATATCGAAGGTCATTGGGAGCTGTGAGCCCCTTAAGTTGTTTTTTGAAATAAAATAAATTAAATTAAAAATTAAGATTAAGATTATATTCCGTCGTAAATTTGTGTACCTATAGGTATGTTACATTCTGTTAAATAATGAAGCGTTTGAATATCTGGGATGAAAATTTCGATAGCTTAGTGGGAAGTTTTTCTCTGAGGTGAATTGTCTTTCAACTCTCGCTTCTACGTAAACTGAAAAAAAATGTTACGTTGGACACTTTAATTCCGTGTAGTTATCCTAAATCTCCATGCACTCTTTAGTTGCAGCTTGAAAGGTCCCATATTTTGTAGATCGTTAGGCCCAATGACTGACTAACCAGTCGACACTGGTCAAATAGCCAGTTGTTTTTGGTTGAACGCCTCTGTGTAAGCAGGTTAGATTTGTACTTAAAATTGTAATTTGTAGCTTCGTGATATGTTTACCTATTTCATCAAATCGATAATTGTCGCCTGACAATGACAATTCGACTTACATGGCTGCGTCGACAGGTGAAGGTCAGCTGGACAGCTTATTGACCCAGCAATGTACGTGGAATTGTCATGGTCAGGTGACAATTGTCAAGATGGTGGTGGATGGTTCACGCAATATCAGCTAGACAGTTCCACCGCCCGTACATCCACGTTGCGACATTAGCGCGTCACAGAGCAAGCGATTAAACACTCGGCACGGCGCGATTTCGCGGCGCCTGCGCTCGAGGGCCATCCCTTACCCACTGAAACGTATTAACAATCATTCACAGTCTCATACACATTCGTCCTTTCTACGTATGCGGCTACCGAAAGTTTCAAACGTCGTATTTCCCAGGAACCTGCAACACACGAGCGCTCTTTTATAATCTTCGTGACTACCAAACTTTGAATACGTCATTTGTCTGGGGTACCTCGTGGCGTTTAAGCTGTTTTGTATAGTTTCTTGGTCGTCACCTGAACTGTTAAATAGTCGAGATTACTCGGTGTTTCGGCGGAGAACACTCTTATAGATAATGGGGAGCTTCACGGCAAGCTAATTGTGAATGGAGTCGGCGATACCGTGACTCGATGTTCGACACAAAACAGTGTAGGTAGATTGAGATTACGAGAAATTTGTCTAAAACTTGATATTGAGGCTTTGCAATTTGCAACACTCAAAAACAAAAAGATTTCGTTTAAGTTGATCTTGGCTTACCGATTGTATTTTCTTGTAACAGCTTCAATCAATATTTAAATGAATAGTTTCTTAAAAGAACAAATCATTATTGCATAAAAATTCTCAAACTCGTTTGAGTTTCCCTTAGTACATATATTCTTCTCGAATTGAGTTTGATTAATTCAAGCATGTGGTTCCAATGAATGCAATGATCCGAGTACATCAAGCTATCTGAATATATTATATCATCATGAGAAAGTATGTAAAGAAAAAAAAACAGAAAAAACCGGCCAGGTGCGAGTTGGACTCGCGCACGAAGGGTTCCGTACCATTATCTATAAAAACGGCAAAAAAAATCACGTTTTTAGTATGGGAGCCCCCTTAAAAAAATATTTTATTTTGTTTTTAGTATTTGTTGTTATAGCGGCAACAGAAATACATAATCTGTGAAAATTTCAACTCTCTAGCTATCACAGTTCTTGAGATACAGCCTGGTGACAGACAGACGGACAGCGAAGTCTTAAGTAGTAATAACGTCCCGTTTTACTCTTTGAGTACGGGACCCTAAAAAGAAAACGGACTATGCCGAGAGGGCCCAAGTTTTTGAATATTTTTTAGTTTTATCGTTAATATTTGTCTTAGTTTTAATTGTAGATATATACATTAATTGTGTTTGTTAATAATAGTAAGGTAGTTACTGTAAATATCATCATCATCATATCAGCCGAAAGACGTCCACTGCTGGACATAGGCCTACCTAAAGGAGTGCCAAAGTGACCGGTCCTGCGTCACCCGCATCCAGCGGACTCCCGCGACCTTTACCAGGCCATCAGTCCACCTTGTAGGGGGCCTAGCTACGCCGCGCCTTCCGGTACGTGGTCGCCATTCGCGAACCTTTCCGCCCCAGCGGCCATCGGTTCTACGTGTAATGTGCCCCGCCCACTGCTTGGATAGGTTACCTTGGTTCTGCTGCGAATAGCCTCATTCTGATGTGATCACGCAGAGAAACTCCCAACATAGCCGTCTCCATTGCCCTTTGGGTAACTTTGAACCTTCTTATGAGCCCCAAAGTAAGCGACCACGTTTCATTGCCATATGTCATCACTGGCAACACACACTGGTCAAAGACTCTCATCTTGAGACACTGCTGAATATTGGACGAAAACATGTGCCGTAGCTTCCCGAACGCTGCCCAGCCGAGTCGGATTCGACGATTGACCTCTTTCTCGAACTGTAAATATATCTGAAAGTAAATATATCCTCATTGTTTCAGGTCGTTCGCATTCGGGCCCCGCCGCTGGCGGCCCCCGCCGCGACGGCTACGTCGCCTTCAACCAGCAGGGCTACCAGGCCCAGCAGGGCCACTCGCAAGGTCAGGGCTACCCGAGCCAAAACCAGGGCTACCCGAGCCAAAACCAGGGCTTCAACCGCCAGGGCTACCAGCAGCGAGACAGGTTCGGGCAGAACCAGGGGTACAACCAGAACAGGAACCAAGGGTACCAAAACAGGGATGGTTACCAGCAGAATAGACAGGACGGTCACCAGAGACATGGACAAAACCAGAGGCAAGGTTACTCCTCCCAGGATCAAGGTCAGAGCCATGGTTACAGTTCTAGGCAGCAAGGGTCCAGTCAGGGCCGCTCCACGTGGCGATAGTGATTCTGGACTTTAAGTTTAGTCAAATAGAGTTTATCTTTATCTGAACAAATGCCCATAAATTTGATTCGTTAGTGTGGGACTTGACAGTATAACTGATTCTGGATATCTAGCAGAAATTACGCATGGATTACAAAAAGGGACTTGATTCCATTTAAATAAGAGCATCTTGGCTCATTTGATAAACAAATGAACGATTTTGAGTAAACTAAATAATTTATCAAAGTTCTAAGGAAGGTTCCCTAAAAGATAATTCAACCTTTTTTTTCATTTTATTGTTACTATTGAATCTAAGCTTATTATCAAAAGTTCTAACTTACCTAACCACTTGAATCAGAATTGTACACAAACATAATTTATATACATGGCTGGTGTTGTATATAAATTATGTTTACTGATGTTACCCTTGAAATGTAACTAACTAACACTAATAAGGACACCAAATATGAAATACCTAGGACCTATGTGCTAAGAGTTTGATTTTTAAATGATTTTTGGGCACACGAATTAATACTATGTGTAGCGTCTAAATTCAAATATTGTATTATAATAATTTTACTTCATTGTTACTTTCTTCCATGTTTTACGTAAGTAAGAAAACATCGCTAAGACTGACTATTCAATTGCAGTTGCTCTAAATAATAGGATACCCTAACTGAGTCAATTTCTGCGGTAGTTGCGCGGTGCCATAGTGCCAGCGAAACGCACTACAATGAGTCCTAACATCACGCAAACAAACCTCTCCTACACCGCGCAGGTACCGCAGGAACTGTAGATCTATAACCCCTTTTCATCTAATCTTGAATCTTTAAAGGACTTTGATTTTAATAACTTTTATGACCGACTGTATTTTTGTTTTAAAACCATATGTCACGATGATTTACTGCGCAGTAATGATAAAATGTATATTTTAATGATTTAAAAGATATATTCAACACAAACCTGAATAAAAGACTTAATGCAATCACACGTGTTAGCTTTATTATGATATCCTGTTCCACACAACAAAATACCAACAACTGAACCACCATCCCAAACATTCCTTCAGCAAATAAAAGTGGTAAAGTTTGTGGCGTACGTAAATATAATAACTAAAATGCAAGACTAACTTCACCACAGAATGGCGTACTGATGTAGGGGTTTTATATATGGTCGCACCACACTTGGGGGTTCGTGTTCGCGTTGCGTCGTTGCCTCTCTTTCATTTGCCGTAAGAAGGAAAAAGATGCAACACGAATATTTGGGCAAACACCGCCAAGTGTAGTGCGACCTTAACTCGCTCCAGTGCAATTTGGTTCGAAATCAATTATTTGCGTTATATCCCAACATATGTTATACATGTAATACGATCGAATGCTCAAAAATATCGATCATAATTACCAAAGCTCCGCGCAACAAATTGCAACAGCGTAATATTCTATTCATAACACATGCACTTCAAATTATTATTACCGCACCTTTTCCATGTAGGCTGGCTGTCAAAACGTTTTCCATCGTCGCACAAAGCGTCTGAAGTGGCATTTGTGTCGATCAATAGTTTTTTTCTTTTTTTAATTTCTTTTAGCTCTACGGTACAAAATTGTTCAACATGAAAGGAAATTAGGGCTGGGCCACTCGACGGATGAATGAGGTTCGAATCGAACTCGGTTTTAGGTTTTTTGTCAGGTAAGGGATGTAATGGGACGTTAATAACTGCCGATTTGGCCGTTGATTGCCGTTGGACAATGCCCTTCGGTGCAATATGGGTGAAAGTTAATTAGAATTAATTAAATTATGTAAAGGAGCGAAAAAACAGGTCAGTATCGCACCTCATTTCACCTAATGCGTTTTCCTCCGAAATGGTAAGTAAACTTGTTTGACGACTATCTTGAAAAGTTGACTGTTTAGTTTATGGAATAAGTTTCTGACAAAAAAATCATTTTTGGTACAAGCTTTTAGTGACTACTGTACTTTTCTGTATACATACCGTCAACTACTTATTGAGACGATTCTAACGAGCCCAAACTCAACGGGGTTACGTCGGTTAAGTACTGAATTCCCATGGCCACCTTCTGTCTCCCTCATCAGACCAGCTCGATGGTAATAATATTGAATTGTCATCCAAAATTTCAACTCAATCGGTTGAAGATATCTTTGCCTTGCAAGATTCCACCCGAACAAATATAATTAGGTACATTCATGCCAAATACTTACATAGTTAGTTAGGTACCAGTGGCAGGTGGCGGCTTACCTAAAATTTATTTGAAATTTGTAATTTGAAAATTTGAAATTTATTGCGTATAATGAATCCAGGTTACAATTGCAGATATAGTTACATAAAGAAAGTTTCACTGAACTCTACCTTTGCAGGTGTACACGCTTATCTTAATAATTAATAGTATTACGTCTAATTAAACATTTCAACAATATTGTATACAACTTTTACCACTAATGTTACATAATTAAACATACATTAATTGCATAATACAAAGAGCGTAGCCGTGTTTTCATGGAAAATCGGCCCTTCGACCAAATGTTTACTGTATTATTTTTATTAAAAGCACTCATGGCAAATATTATTTCCTGTCAGTTTCAGCTTCCTATCTTTGTTATTTTCTGAGGTATGATTTTTTTAAACTTTTTACGAAAACAAAAAAAAACCCACACTGGCTAATGCGATTTACGTAAACTTTTGGTACAGTAATCTATACATAGAGACTCACGTACCTATTCTTTAAATAATATTTTATGTTTTCAAAAAAAATCTCGGATAAATGTAGGAAATAAAACTTAAGTATTTTTTTTCTGGCTTTCTAGAAAAGCGACACCAACAGTTCTTCGTTAGGTAATTGCTTATATAAAGATCTGCTATGTGTATTTTTTTCAAAATAATCCAGTTGGTACTTTATACTAGAAAATGGAAAATTAAAGGATAAGGTATACGTATACCAGATATTTTAGTCGCAAAACATTGCAACCTCTTTATTGTTAACGTTATAGGTACTGGCAGATTGCATTTTTAAGGGTATTACGTGCAATCATTACAGTTTGACATTGATATACGTAATAAATACTCTTAAGAATGCAATCTGCCAGTACCTATAACGTTAACAATAAAGAGGTTGCAATGTTTTGCGACTAAAATATCTGGTATACGTAACCTTATCCTTTAATTTTCAATTTTTTAGTATAAAGTACCAACTGGATTATTTTGAAAAAAATACACATAGCAGATCTTTATATAAGCAATTACCTAACGAAGAACTGTTGGTGTCGCTTTTCTAGAAAGCCAGAAAAAAATATACTTAAGTTTTATTTCCTACATTTATCCGAGATTTTTTTTGAAAAAATAAAATATTATTTAAAGAATACGTGAGTCTCTCTCTATATATAGATTACTGTACCAAAAGTTTACGTAAATCGCATTAGCCAGTGTGGGTTTTTTTTTTGTTTTCGTAAAAAGTTTTAAAAAATCATACCTCAGAAAATAACAAAGATAGGAAGCTGAAACTCACAGAAAATAATATTTGCCATGAGGGCTTTTAATAAAAAAAATACAGTAAACATTTGGTCGAAGGGCCGATTTTCCATGAAATCACGGCTACGCTCTTTATATAAGCTCCATGTATTATTTTAAACTATAGAAACATTTATCTAAAATCCATGACTTAATCTAATAATTTGAAATTGTCAGGTAACTTATTAAAAATGTCAATACACGTACCTAATAAAACAATTTTTTGAAGTAAGTTTCAGTCTCGCCTTATGTACAAATTTTGCGTATATTGTGATCTTACTGTCCTAGAAGACATTGATTGGACTTGTTGGAACATATATTTAGTTATGTACTCTAAACTTTTTTATAACTTTTTTGTTCCGGATTGCCCATCGTAAATTTTCACGCGCTGCAACTGTTAGGTACATACATACATTGCAAGTTAATAGAAAGTTTGTAAAAAGCATCATGTTGAGCGTCATACTATCTATTCTAAACCAGTAGCTGTAGAGCTATACCTAGAAACTTTTGCATGACACCTACTTGAATTTGTCAATTTATAACTGGTAACGTGTACTGCCATCTATGCAACCTTTAAAATTATACTTGTCAAGAGTGACCCAAAATACATGGCACATTTTACCAGTTTTTGATGATAAAAGGTAGCAAAACTTCATTCTTATAAAACAGGTTCCATACTCAAAGGTCATGACGTCATCAACAGTCTCAACAGTGTGGTTCAGAATAAGCTAGGTAAGTATAATAAGTATACATATTCTGCGTTCTCATTAGTACCCCGTTATAAGCCCGAGTCCTTCATTAAATTTCCCTGTCCGGACGGTTTCCCAGGTATTTCTTTGTGGGCGCGATTAAATCATTGTGAAGAGCCATCGAGGGATGACCCCGGCTTGCTCAGCTAGATTTGGTAACAAGGCACAGGTGAACTTCAATCGATATTATGATATAAGTATAGTACCCAGGTTTTGGGTTAAGAAAAGGGAGTCCGTCAGGGACTCGAAAATCATTAAAGCTTATGAAAAGACATAGGAATCCAGGGGGTAACATTTTATGACAGGCAAGGAATTCCTATATTGAGAAACTCAATTATCGATGCTTGTTCTATACACTAGTGATGTTTTTATTAAAAGTGTAAAAATTAAACAAAATTATAACGTAATACTCTTCTTCTTTTTTTCAAAACGATTTTTGAAACTTTACTCATCATATTTTTTTCTTCATTTAAGTACTGTCCCATCTACTAAGTATTGTTAGAATAAACGATCAGTATTTGTTCCAAATTTTCAGGCGTTTAACGTCTTCGTTTTGGCTGATACATCCATTTCAGGTGGCTAAATGACTTTTCAATTTCTGTGGAGGTAATAGGGGCATAACATATGCTATGTGTGGTGTGAAACTTCATACTCGTCTTCAGAACATTACTTACAAAATAAACACACACTGCTGGGGGCTATCAATAGGGAACTTGCATCTTTTTATTTTATTACGAAAATCAAAAGTATAATCCAGCATTAAAACAAGTGTAGCATTAAAACTTTCTTCAGATTTATTTTTCTGATGTTATATGCATTTGAAATCTGCACGCGCCGGCACCGCCCGAAAACGCTCTATATTAAACGGGCTTATGCTACGACGTCTCAGCATATATTCTCGGCGCGTTTACTATGGAGTAAGTCATTAATTTGCAATGGGGAACTTGCATGGGACTTCAATTTCGAATAAATTGCACTCATTCGATGCGGATATACGTAGAGATATAATACAAAAGAAAATAAAATTTAAAAAAAAAACTATTGTTTTAGTTTTATCTCACGTTAAAATTACGAAAAAAAAATTTTTTTTATTTCTATTAAATAACATACAGTTACACAGAATATTGAATTAAACATGATATTTTGTATGACAAGTACAGACTTAAACGCAAATTTTGTGGAGATAATTGCAAATTAATGACTTACTCCATAGTAAACGCGCCGAGAACATACGGTGTGACGTCATAGCATAAGCCCGTTTAATATAGAGCGTTTTCGGGGGGTGCCGGCGCTTGCAGATTTCAAATGCATATAACATCAGAAAAATAAATCATACGAAAGTTTTAATGCTACAGTTGTTTTAATGCTGGATTATAGTTTTGATTTTGATTTGATTTTCGTAATAAAATAAAAACATGCAAGTTCCCTATTATCTCCACAAAATTTGCGTTTAAGTCTATACTTGTCTACAAAATATCATTTCTAATTTAATATACTGTGTAAATGTTGTAATTTTTTCGAAAAAATTAAAAATAACATTTCGTCATTTTAACGTGAGATAAAACTAATACAATCGTTTTTTTTTTGTTTTGTATGATATCTCTACGTATATCCGCGTCGATAGAGTGCAATTCATTCGAAATTGAAGTCCCATGCAAGTTCCCCATTATCGATGCTTTTTAGGGTTCCGTACTCAAAGAGTAAAACGGGACCCTATTACTAAGACTCCGCTGTCCGTCCGTCTGTCTGTCACCAGGCTGTATCTCAGTGATACCGTGATAGTTCCAGTTGAAATTTTCACAGATGATGTATTTCTGTTGCCACTATAACAACAAATACTAAAAACAGAATAAAAGAAATGTTTTTATAGATAATGGTACGGAACCCTTCGTGCGCGAGTCCGACTCGCACTTGCCCGGTTTTTTTCATACTAATATGAAAAAACCGGCCAAGTGCGAGTCGGACTCGCGCACGAAGGGTTCCGTACCATTATCTATAAAAAACTATTTTATTCTGTGTTTTTAGTATTTGTTGTTATAGCGGCAACAGAAATACATCATCTGTGAAAATTTCAGCTGGAACTAACACGGTATCACTGAGATACAGCCTGGTGACAGACAGACGGACGGACAGCGGAGTCTTAGTAATAGGGTCCCGTTTTACTCTTTGAGTACGGAACCCTAAAAAGCATCGATAATTGAGTTTATCGATATAGGAATTCCCTATCTGCCATAAAATTATGCCCTCTGGAATCTTAGGTCTACTTATGAGTTTTTTTTACTGCTAACTTTTTATCATCATCTATCAGCCGAAAGACGTCCCCCAAAGAGTGCCAAACTGACCGGTCCTGCGCCACCCGCATCCAGCGGACTCCCGTTTACCAGGTCTTTAACTTTTTATATTAAATTATTATTATTATTCTGGGCTGTTCAAAAAAAAGTTTGGCGTATGTGTTTTACGAACTAACAATGTGCAAAAGGATAAATAAGGGAACACCTTTTCGCAACTAACGTTTGGCAAGCTGGTTCATTTCGCAACTTTTCATTTCCCAAACTCTGAAACTGTAAATATTTCAGGATTTATTTCATGGCCATCGTGTAGAACCCTATAGGTTAGGTTAGTTTATAAAAATCCTGACATATTTAACAGTTTCAGAAATATTAACAGGTTGGGAAATGAAAAGATGCGAAATGAATCAGGTTGCCAAACGTAAGTTGGGAAACATTAGTGACCCATAAATAAGATTAAGACAATCTTTATCATGGCTTACCTATGCCTTTTATCATATTTATTTATTTTCAGGAGAACCAACGGCTATAGAACTTTTTAATAACATATGAATATTCACAAAAAACAATAACAGTATCTCACAGATAAAAAAAATACAAAAAAAGACATTTCATTCAGGCCACATCGATATTGTTGTTAGTAAAATATTACGAAATATGTTAGGATTCGAAATAACTTAAAGTAAGAAAAGAAACGATACTACGACCATATGGTACCTACTTACTATCTTGCATACTAATTTATAAATATTAACTTATATATTGACACTCTGGCCGTGGCTGGACAAGAAGAAGGAGAGGGTAAAAAGGTGTTGCCAGACTAGATTTTGGCATCAACAAAAATAAAACTTTATGTTCATGAACATAGTTACGGCCAACATAATAAGCCTAAATTTAAAAAATACCGGCCAAGTGCGAGTCGGACTCGCGCATGAAGGGTTCCGTAAGTACCATTATCTATAAAAACGGCAAAAATCACGTTTAAATATAGAAAAAATAAAAAAAACAAGTTTTTTTTTTCTGTATTTTTTGTATTTGTTGTTATATCGCTCGGCAACAGAAATACATCATCTGTGAAAATTTCAACTGTAACTATCACTGTTCATGAGATACAGCCTGGTGACAGACGGACAGACGGACAGCGGAGTCTTAGTAATAGGGTCCCGTTTTACTATTTGAGTACGGAACCCTAAAAACAAATAAAATTTAAACAAATACTTGTAAATTTAAAACTTCTTAGAAATTGGAAGAGAAGAAGACAACTTAATCCTATACTATTAAACGAGCAATATTTGTATAGGTATATATATATATATGTATATATATATATTTGCAATCACGTTCCCGGAAACGGCGCTAACGATTTCGATGAAATTTGGAATACAGGGGTTTACGGGGGCGAGAAATCGATCTAGATAGGTGTCATGTCCGGGAAAATTCGTTTTCTCCGTATTTTCACGATTTTCATCCGAGCAGAGCTCGGTTGCCCAGGGACTTATCATTAATTGACAGGTAATGGGCACAATTTCCTATACTAGCGGAGAAATATTTTACCAGAGCCAGCCATCTTTATCTCTGCCACTCTTACTTTGTCATCAGATCCAGGTCCTTCACAATCCTATCCATAGGTTTTTGTTAAATAAAACACCCTTGAAACTTTAAGATGTATATTGACACTATTAATTAATCAAATGCAAATTGAACAGCACGCTATGGCCGTGGCTGGACAAGAAGAAGGAGAAGGAAAAAAGGTGTTGCCAAACTAGATTTTGGCATAGACAATTTTTTTTTTCTGTTCATGAACAGAAAGTAAGTATAAGCCCTAATTAACACAAGTTGGTATCTTAAGTAAAAATCAAAAATAAATATGCAAATTAATTCACCACACAATGTATAGGATTTCCGCTACAAAGCGGAAAAATGCTGCTACGCGCTACGGCGTAGCAGACGTAGCGTTCCGTGGCTTCGAATGGGTAACATCTCACATCACTGTCATTTGATTATCTCTCAGAAGTGTCAAATAAATGTTGTGTGTGGCATTTGGCATTACATTGATGCTCGATAAAACGTTGTTATTTTTGACAAAACAGCTAACACTTAAAACTTGTTCGTTAAAATCTTGTCTCATATGGATGACATACGCTGTATAGAAGTATTTATGTTATTATTTGATATTGGCATGCTGTGTTAGCTAGTTAGTGAATAAACATTCATTTTATTTGTGTGTTTATCACGAATATTTGTTCCTGAGTTATGGATGTTATATATGTATATAAGTATATATATGTATTTATCTATTATATATATCGTCGCCAAGTACCCACAACACAAGCCTTATTGAGCTTACCGTGGGCCTAGGTTGATTTGTGTAAGATTGTCCCGTAATATTTATTTATTTATTTATATTTATTCCCTTAAATATGCCTAATCAAATTTTAACCACCATAGCCACATATCATATCTTCACTCTCTCAATAGCCAACTCTCGTTAGAAAACCTAAAAATTTTATGTATTTTTTAAAGCTTTTATTTTCTTACTTTATTTTATTTTTTGTTCCCAAGACTAACATAACACGTAAGATTTTACTAACAAAACTATGGATCTGTATGGTCTGAAATAAATGTTTTTTATTTTTATTTATTTAGACGACCGCTTTAGCCTAGTTGGTAGTGACCCTGCCTACGAAGCAAGAGGTCCTGGGTTCGAATCCCGGTAAGGGCATTTATTTGTGTGATGAGCACGAATATTTGTTCCTGAGTCATGGATGTTTTCTATGTATTTAAGTATTTATTTCTCTATATAAGTATCTATATCGTCGTCTAGTACCCATAGTACAAGCTTTGCTTAGTTTGGGACTAGGTTGATTTGTGTAAGATTGTCCGCAAAAAAAAAAAAAAAAAAAAAAAAAAAAAAAAAAAAAAAAAAAAAAAAAAAAAAAAAAAAAAAATTATTTATTTATTTATAGCCACAATGTCATCAGAAAATTTAGAAACAAACGTAATTAGGTATGCAACTAATAAACAGTCTAATTGTGATAAAACGCACATTCTGGAAATATCCAGAGAAATGTTCTCACATGAAACACTAGCCGTGTGAAGAAATCATAACCTACCTATTGTCACTAAAACACAAATTTGACTTCATTCAGCGTGTGCAATCATCTAAATTCGCGGCCGGCTCAAGTCATTCCTTATCGCTTCCGATTCGCTAATTTCCCTACATTCTCACGGCATTCGACAGGTCCGCCATACTTGCTCATTTCCCGTGAATGTGTCAAAGGTTTGTCTTTTGTGATTTCTACTCATTACGACAAATGACTTTATAAGGGCGGGGTTCGCCGCGGGTCGCCGGCGTCACGCGGGGGACTCGTGACGGTGAATGACGTCACGCAGCGCGCGCGCCGCGCCGCGTCTTTCCGCGTCTGATCACGATCGACGGATGGATTTGACTTCTTTATAGTGGTCTTGAGATGTAAGTGGCGTTTGACTGGACGCTTCCGAGTGTGAATGAGCAATTTCCGAGCCGATGGGAACTTGCCATGAGAACGACTCGACAGTTTTCTTGTAGTGTGGAATGTTTTTTTAATAAGTACATTTTTGGAGTGAGTGCTTGTTGATTTTAAGAAAACAGAATAAATAAATAATGATTTGGGGACAAGAAGAAAAACTTCTATCTCTGTGAAAATATTTGAAGTAAATAGGAAGTAGTATGTTCCTAGGTTACATTAATTTTTAACATCAACTTTTTACGCCTATACACGTTAACAGGCTAGGTATAGTCACTGGACTAGGGCAAACTACTCTTACCTATTCCAAAAAGAGTATGTAAGTAAGTGTTTTATTTGTAAACGTAGGTTACAGGGTGGTGGTGTAAAAGGTACAGTGTGGCACTAGCAGTGTGGCTATGTGAATGATGGCATTCTGAGGCCTGATTCGAAATTATTTCAAATCAGAATAACAGAGACGTGAAATAAAAGCAATAGGTATCTTAAGAACGACCACTTCCATCATTAAAACAGCTTGCTTGGGCTCTACGGTCTTCCACTCATCTCAAAGCTACGATAAAGCCCAAAAGTCCCAAAACATACTACATATTTATTTGCGGGGTTCTGATCTGATATTCTTCTCAGTCTAAAGCTCTATAGTACTCCTCAAGACAATGTTATCTTCTGTGAGCACTAATATACAGGGTGTGGCCTGTAATAGGAGCAAATATTCAAAGGGACGCTTCCTTAGAGCATTTGTAGTAACCCCTTGTGGTCCCACTCATATTTTTTTTTGATTCGGAGATATTTTGATCTAACGTTACGACCTCCAAGTAATGTCATTTGGCACCACGACATCATAGCACAGCAGTCAATGCGGATTTTGAGGTAACATCATGTACAGTAGACGGCAAACTTCGTGCGCAAATGACCTTGCCTGCGCAAAGGCGAATTGTACGTGCAAGCTGCCCCCCCACTTCCCCTCATTTGCGCACGAAGTTTGCCGGCTACTTTAACGAGTCATAATAGTTTTTGCATTCTTGTTTTCAAAAGATATTTTTGTGATTTTGTGTTTTTTTTTTAGTGTCATTAAAATAAAAAATACTGATAGCTCCAGAAGAGTAAAAAAATACAACTAAACTTATATTGAAGAAAAAAAAATTCAAAAAAAAAGTTTTTTTTTTTTCAAGTTTATCCATGTGGAAATAATTGTTCACAAGCTTAATAATCTACCGTTTAATTTTTTGTGCCTATTACAGGCCACACCCTGTATATGGCTAGGTTAAATTCAGTCTTAAAGACCCTGTTAGAAAAGTTATCCTGAAGTGTTCTAAGCTTTTGCTCTACTGAATTATGTGTAGATACGACTCATACTCTATCTTCTATCAACAGTTGGTACAACGTAACGGTCGCAACACGGTAACCCAAGTTGTGCCCCACACAAAGGGCTGCTCCAACATTCACAGCATTACGACTAAATACAGATTTAAAGCCTACAGTTGGCAATCTACACAATTTAATGAAGTAAGTACTTAACTTACATACCGCATTAAATTCTGTACTTACAAATATTATACATCATCAAATCCGCAAATATTTATTATTTTTATTATTATTTATTATTATTATCATTTCATTCGTGGCCTTTAGCATAGTTCAAATATTTACTACATACTAATAAAAAAGCTAAACGTATAGGTATCAGTATAATTTATCATCGCCCCGTTGCACAAAAAAAGTTACAAATTGTTCTAGTTTCCCCCAAATTTTGCATTCCAAACACGAAATACGCGCCGCGGTGATTGGGCGGCGCTCCCTCGTGCTGATTGGCCCACAATTTGACAGTAATGGCGTTAACTCTGCATTCGTTATTCGAAAATCCATAATGCTACTTATAAACCCCACGCTGAATAGAGCCTTATACAATTGTCATAAGGTTTAGGTTTCTGTACCACGGTGTGGCTGTTTGGACGTTATTGAATCGCGCACTCTCCCCTCTGGACAGATGTTGCTACACTTTAGTAACAATTTCGCCCACAACTCGTTCCAAAAGCTATTGTGCAACATTTTTTGTATTATTTTGACTAATTCTTTTGTCGTGCGGTTGGTTAGATTTTATCTGTGAGGGGGAGTTAATTCATTGTATGCGTTTTATTCAACGCTACTGGTTTATAAAATGTTTTTGTGCAATGTTTGTTTTATTAGCAATACTGTTCATGATTAACTTTATAGGATCTTCCCTACGCGATGATCTTCAGACTTAAAACTAGTGCCTGCGCCAAATTTTGGGATAAGGTGCCAAACCGGCCCCGGCCTCCTTTAGGGCACAACCGGGAAAAACGGTATTAGGAGGATGATGATGTATAATAGTAATAAATATGAATAGCGCCTAAATTCAAGTGTTTGCCCTGCTACATCATATTCAGGTAGATACATAGGTATACTAAGTACCTACCTATCTGCATAAGCAGGAAATTGTAGTAAAATAAAAATAGAATGTGAGCACCAGCACGGCTACTTGAATTAATTTCAAATTTTCATCTTGTTATCCAAAATAAACAAAGCATAGCTGTCGCCACGTAGTCGAGTCGACCATTTGGGCGTGACTGAGCACCTCGTCATATTCCGCGCGACCACACACCGTAGCATAGACATTATATTTTTTATTTTAAAACTTTTTAATAATTCGCGCGGCGGCGAGCGGCCGGCACTTGAGCACGGACCCAAAAAAATCTCGAAAATCCAGCCATGTGTCGCAACGAGTCAGGCATATTTATGAGGGTTCCGCTTTGAAGCTTCCTCTTCCTACTTAGCTGCCTTAATTAGGGTTCGGCCTACTAATTTGATTATATTAAACGAGGATTCTTTTATAAGTTTGAAATCAAAATATATATATTCGTAATTTGTGACGATTTTTCAGCTTTTTGATTTGACTAATGACCAATGTAAATCATCATCATCAGGAAACATACCTACACTACACACAGTAGCCCATTTCATGATAGACCTCAGTTGCTTATATTTTGTAAGCATCGATTTAGATATTTACTCTCGATATTTACCGTTGATCCGTTGATGGTCTCGTAAAGTAAGTAGGTAACACTTACCTACTCCAGTTAAGTCCAGTTACACAGTTTACTCCAGCAGGGCAACCCTCCTCGATTATTTATAATATATATTAGGTAACCTAATAATCAGTAGCGACGCGTTAAAATTTTCTATGGGCAAACCGGAACACAAAAAGTTAACTATAGGCTTGTGGGTACGGGCGCTTCGCCACTGATACCTAATGGGTGGTGATCAAATAGTTATTTGTTATACAAGGGGGGAAAGTTGTATTTTATCTGCGAGTGTTCATTTGAAACACAAATCTTTTCACCTCATTACAGCGAGAAAAATAAGAAAAAGGGTAAGAAAGTAATTAAAAATAGGAAAAACTATAACAAAAGTAAATAAAAAGTTTTAAAAAAAATAAAAAAAGTTTAAAAAGTCAAAAAAAAGTTTTAGAAAAGTTAAAAGAAAGTTAAAAAAAGCTAATACAAATGTCAAAAAAAATTATGTCACATAGAATATACAAAAAACAAAAATAAACATTTAACGTTCTACGTCATTCTACTTACTTTTAACGTTCTACGTCTACTTTCTTCACATGTGGATAAAAAGCGATTTTCTCAATAGATATCAAACATACAAAAAGGCCTTTCCGAGCTAGTGAGGTGAAAAAAATTGTACATAGTTAAGAGCCTCAATCTAATCTACCTACGCTTTAACTTTTCTCATTTTCGTAACGGCAATTTACCCATGGTAATTGCCGTTACGAAAATGAGAAAAGTTAAAGCGTAGATTAGATTAATGCTCTTAACTACGAGTATGTACAATTTTTTTGATCACCACCCCTATACATCTAAGCTTTACTCTTTACTTCGGTAGGTACTACACATTTTAGCACCGTAAAGGTTCGATCCCGCGCCGAGCGGAACTCTAAGCCGCGCAACAACCACGCCATTTGACGCGACGAATTATTATGTATTTCGGAAAAATCCATTGTTTCGTAATCTCCCCTGCCTCACTGAAGTGCCCATTGAACGCTTTAGACCCCGTGCGAGCATGTACGCAATTATGTACACCCGTTGTGAAAGGTGCTAACATTATATTTCTATGTAATGAGCCTGAATGAGACCCTTGCTGCGTTTTTTATTGCGTTCTGTTAACATTAACGTCGCTTTAAGTGGTTATGTTGCACCTAACGGATCGCGACGGTTGGTTATTTTATTAGTTAACAAACAACTGCTTGCAGCAAGATTCAAATGTAAACCTAGCTGTCCCATGTAGACATGTGCATTTTAAAAGGTAAAGCAATAATAAAAATAGCAAAATGCCACGCGAGTTGTAAGTGCAGTAGCAATTCACATCAAACGGAAATCTCCTTTGTGTTTAAGATCGTATTTCCCATTGTTTCGCGGAATGCGCCATTAGAGCTGGCAACAATCGCCATTTCCCGCCAAAGCCGAACTGTCAGATCGCATGCCATTTTCGCACGAGAGGATGAAAGTCGTGCCTGTGCCTTTTAAAAATAAAATTCTTTCGTTCTGGTTTTAATGGTTTTCGATGGCTTTGTTTCTAGACTTTTTAGTCGAGCGTTGTAAATAAAATGCGACTAGACCTTTAAACGGTGTAACATATTAACAGCCTCTTTGTTGGGCCCTGTGTTTTCTGTTACATGTGTACGGGAAATCATTCCCTACTTCAGTTCTAAAGCGAGAAATTAACCTCTATTTAAAAGAAACATTGTTAAATTTAACCATTCATTCAAATAATCGAACGAACATTCCTCAAGATGTTTTTATAATCGAAGCAAATCAAAGCAAACTGCGTTTTTGTTAAAAATTAGACTCATTAACACAAAGTTAACAGTTTGACAGGAATCACCGTCAGCAGGATGATGGCGCACCTGTCACGGACTGTCAAACAAGGCGATGATTTGGATGTGAATGGATTAAAATAAAGGCTGGTATTGAGCCGTGATATGTCGAGTCATGGCAGCGCGGAGCGTTCCGCAGATATTATGGACATAAATAAAAATAATTATTTGAATCTGATATATTTTTATATATCTTTGGGTCTGTTTTTAAACTGGAATAGATATTTCTCATCTGCATTTTATCATTCGCCTGATAAGGAAGGATCCGAGAATTCTATAATAGGTAGAGCTATCTACTCTAAGGCTACCCATACCATTGATGACTGACTGCAAAGTGATTAAGACCTCTCTTTTGCCATAGCGCGTACAAAAATGTATCAGTCCGCGACTGCATCAACCAATACGATTTGCGTTAAATTTATTTGATAAATGGATTTAATAAAAAAAATCGGTCATACTACTGAATAGAGCCCAGTGTAGGAAGCAAAAAGGTTTTTACGATACGATTAAACTATAACTGGGAGAAGATCAAGATTATACAGGTTGTTCCCGGAAATTTCCGAACTTCGGCATATTGCAGAGTAGGTACATTGACAGAAACAAATTAGCATAATTAATTCGTAAGAGAAAATATGTTATATGTATGTAAAAAATATGTTATTTATTTATTATTTAATAATTTACATCAGAAATATTATTTCCATAAATTGTTAGTAACAGTGATCTTAACACTATGTTAGTAGGTATTTTATCACACTTACAATTAGCAGTTGGATGGCCTATGCAACCTATCCCAATGGAACAGGAAGGGACCATCCAAGCGCGCCGCCACCGTCTGCAGGAGGCTGTTCGGGCTGCCGCGCAGGCGCCTCATCAGGGACGCAACCCGCTTACGCATTATGGCGTGAAACCCATCCGTGTGCGCTTCGCAAAACATCCCTGATGCACTGCAATGGCGCGGCAGCCCCAACAACATCCTAAACCCATTATTATAGTGGACGCGAAGGGCACTGTAAGCCTTTTGCGTATAGTTGATCCATAGGCTGCAGGTGTAAAATGATTGGCAGAACGCCTTAAAAAGGGTAATCTTTACGTCGGTTATATCGAACGAGCTCACTTTGTAAACCTTCTTGTAGTGTAGGTATAAATAGGAACCTTATTAAATTTAAAAAGCTGTATATAATGAAGTCACAGTTAAGAGCCATTTACACCGGTTAAATCTGCAAAACTGATAAAATTAAACATTGAATACCTTGATAACAGTAAGAGTTAAGATACTACTTTCTTGGAGAAATTAACTTTATTTGATCTAAACTATGCCCCCTTGCAATTAACGGAAATTGTCATGAACACGGTGTATATGATAGCAGTGCCTGTGAACTGGATATTTATGTTTGCTCATATGATGACTTGTCATATTTCTAGCTTGAGAAACTCAAAACAAAAGCTAATGTACCTATCCATTGTGGACAGAGAAAGCGAAGTAAAGTAAAGTTTATTTGTAAAGCATAGAATAGAATAGAATAGAATGGAATAGAAATGTTTATTTGCAAGAATACGTGTACAAAGGTTTTACATATTTTGAACATGGTTCCAGTATTCAGCCAAAGCAGCATAGGTAACAAAGATGAATGGCAATATGTTTATCACTATGTTTGGCCATTTAGGCATACAAATTTGCAAGCAGCATGCATTACATAGTCTTAATTATAAATTATATTTCGCTAATTACCTACAGTTTAAGTATTCATTGACTGAACAAAAAGCTCTAAGAATTTAAATAATTTTGATTTAAATTGGGGCATGTCAGTTTCTGTTATAAATTCCGGTAACATATTGTATAGTTTCGGTGATATGCCGAAAGCACTTTTTGCTAGTAAAGCTGTTTTTAGAGGCCTTGAATCAATTGTATGCCGCTGGCGTATACTTTTAAAAACAGAAAATTGCTTGATGTTGCACTTGATATAACATAACTAACTTGAAAATATATAAACATGGCAGAGTAAATATTTTAAATTGGATAAAGTAAGGCTTGCATGAATCTGTTGGTTTGTTTGTAGCCCACGAACAAATCTCAAGCACTTCTTCTGAGCCCTAAACACCAATTCTCAAGTGAAAAACTCCTATAACTACTTGAAATTGAGTGTTGATTTGCGTGTTAACCTTTGTGTATCGCTGATATTGTCAAGATTAAACTATTGTGATGTTGTCTATGCTGGCTGCATTACTGGTCGTACAAAAAAGCTCATACAACGAGTGCAAAACGCATGCATTCGTTTCTGTTTCCGAGTCCCACCCCGCTCCCATATCACTCCCTACTTGAACGCCGCTGGTCTGCTGAACATGCCTGCACGCAGACGGCTTCACCTTGCCACTCTTCTCTTTGGCATAGTGCGCTCTGGGGTTCCAGCATATTTGCTGAGTAGACTTGTATGGCCCAAGAGTGCGCGTAGGTGTAAGGCGATGATTCTGGTGCCAATGCATCGGACCACGGCGTTTCGAGGTAGTTTTAGGTTCGCGGCGTCCAAGTGTTGGAATGATCTCCCTCCACGTATTCAAGGAGCGTCTAGCAGGTATACCTTTAAGCGTCAGCTTAAGGGCTATTTGTTGACGCTCCAGAAATCCTAAACCCAATCCTAACCCATCCAGCACTTTCCTATCCCAACCGTGTCGCGTTTTGTGCTTTGTGTTTTTCTTTCTATCCCATTTGGCTACTGGGTACATATTTTACAAATTTATTACATTTATTATTTATTATGTGTATACAATAATTATGTGTTTATCAATGTTCTTATGTTGTGTTGCGTTCCGTGGGTCACGTACGGTGCTGTCTGAAAATCAGCGCTGTAGGTGTCTGTCTGACACCTCGGCATAATGCTGAGACAGCGACCTATTCACTGCCGCGAAGACACACACAATATGTGTTAAATTGCCTACTCCCTTTGTCTCTGTGTGTCTTATGTGTAGTAAATAAATGTCTTCTTTCTTTCTTTCTTTCTTGAAATTGTCAAAACAGAACAGTGTTGTTTAACAGAATATGCAATTTTTTCTCTTGTACGTCTCACAGTAGAACTTACCATCTCAGTTACTTATGTCGTTGTAGGCAAACGCCAACATCTTAGACAATGCTACGGAACCCTGTCGCCCGTGTCCATTTCCACCGGTGGTCCGGTTAACGAGCGCCGGACACCGTGACTTGACACATACCTGTTCACGCTATGTGAGGAATGCTGCATCAGACACATTATGTACGTCTGTGGCAGAGCGCCTGTACAATACGATTCCCACTAGATTGATATACATATCCATATGTTGATAGAAATACAGCACCAAAGCATTGGGCCCTTCAAGAAACAATATGCTGCGAAGATGTCAAGATTGCAATGCAAAATTGAGTTCAAAATGTTGCATCATCGTTTAAGCATACAAAACGACGAAGAAAAAGTAAAATACAACGTTTAATGTAAAAATTTAAATTGCGTGAGTTAATATGTCTAACTTTTTGAACCACGCCTAGAGTTTCAAACTACTTATGTAAATACTTATCTTCTACACAGGTACAGTAGTCCAAGACAATACGAGTGTGGGTTTGTGGGAGCGAATAACATCACACTAGTGTTTTAATGCCTAATTATGTACAGTTAAATACCTACACTATTTTATCTATCCACATATCATAAGCCTCCATGATGCATTCAGGAGCCGCATATTATGACCGGCATCGCGGCCACGGCCTGCAATCTTTGAACAAAATATCCGGGCGTTAGTATTGTGGTCACGTGATTGCACGTGATTGGCTAATGCAATTGACTAAATATTTACCGCGCTTCCCTCACCCCCGCACCTACTGCCATCTTCAAACTGTCCGAGCTGTCACTCTTGCCGCTTGTTTTTGAATTTGTTTGACCGTTTTAACCAATATATGTTTTGACATAAAAAAATAAATTAAAAATATGCAAATGTCAAGTTGAAATTTGAATTCAAATGTTTGAAGTTTGATTGAAAATTCAGAAAAAATACGGATTTATCTTGCTATTTCGATATGTTTCGCAGCTTTTTCGTTTTAATTAATGTATTTGATCTCTTCGTGTACCTACTCGTGAACGTGTTGAGTTAGAATATTCCAGAGATAGAGACTCATTATGGGTGGAAATAGTAGGATAAAATTTGTGGTGTAAGAGAAAGACACAGACCAGGATTCTTTGGCCAACTCGTGATCCTAGAGTGCAATAGAGTATTTAAAAGCAACTTTGGCCTTATCAAGCAAGTATAGCCTGCCATATCAGATCTCATAATAGGGATAATTCATATATTATATGTATTTGTCCCCATGCAGGAAGTTGACGCCTTAGGTACCTACCTACCTAAGGTATGTACTTATGTGAACGAGTTAGGATAGTGTGAACGAATAAATCCTAAGCTTTTATACTTAGTTAAACTAAAGTGCTGTTTGGAGTGGAAACCCTGGGGCCGTGGGGACCGGGCGTGAAGGCCCTGTATAAGGAACTTTCGGAGCGGCTCATCCAAACATCCGGAGACCAGAGGGCTGGCAGCTATTTTGGCCAAAGGATTAGCCTAGCAATCCAAAGAGGTAACGCTGTCAGCTTTCTGGGCACCATAGCCAACGACGGCGACCTGGGGGGCATTTACTTTTTATAGTTTTAGTTTATAATATAGGATTAATTAAAGTGCTTGAGCGATATACCTACATTTTGTAAACATAATTTATTGTCACGAGACTCGCGGGCAAGCTTGCCAAGTCTTTGAGTGAATTCGTATCCTTAGTGCATTATTTTAAAATAAAAATACATACCTTTTAATTGAAGTTTTTTTTTAGAATTGTTCTGTAACTTAGAAAATGTATATGTCTATTTAGAAAACTGGTGCACCCTGCAGGATATCTACTTGCCCCGTATAGGTAGGTACAGGTCGGCAAAAAAAACTACGGCTGGTCCGTAGTTTTTCGGCCGAGCTGTGCCTACTGTACATAAATGGGGCATTGCTGATCATAAATATATACACATCGTAATAGTTCCAAACCTTCCTGCAGGAGGGCGACACTGCTTCCTACACATTTGGGCCGCCGGCATAGATCTCTATTACAATACATTAAAAATAGGTACTCTGTGCCATTGTGCCATACACTGGCTGTTCGTTTCAGTTCTCATGCCAAAACATGCATCAAAATTAAAAAAAAAAAAAAGGTCTCGTCAATTTCAGTGGAACCCTATTGGCTAAAATGGCTGTATGAGAGTTGTGCGTCTGATACGTTAGTATCTCTTAGTAGTCTGTGATCGCGGCGTCGTTTTCTGGCAGCTGTCATAGTTTTTTTTTTTATTCAAAGACAAACTAGAGTCGGATCCAACTATCATATCGTTCGATATCTTACTTACGTGCGACATTTGTCAAATTTGTATGCAAATTGACAATTGATTTCGAACTACTTCATCTCGACTGATATTAGAGTAGAGGTTAAATATTTTTTTTTGTTTTTCAGAGACGTTTGAAATTTGAATGAAATAATATTATCGAAATCGAAGTTATTATTTAGCAATAATAACATTTTCACAGTTATGACAAAACAAAATAGTTTATTTTTTGGTGGTCATATCATAATGTTCGGTTCTTGAACGCATCATGGAGGGTTTATGATATTTGGATAGATAATAGTACATTACTTACCTAGGGCGGTTAAACAAAGAATGTCTCAGATCGCAGGTATTTGACGCCCGAGCCGAAGGCAAGGGCGATAAACATGCGCTCTGAGGCTTTCTTTATTACCGCCCGTGGTGAGTACAAAATTTTACGTCTCTATCTGGCCAGGAAGTGGGGTTTTCCGCACGCATAGCGTGCGGTAATTCCTACTTTATGGCCAGGTATGACGTAAAATATCTTATAATATGTATTAAGTCGGCATGTTAACCCTAAAATTGACAGCATATCTAATAATGCACACATTTTTAAGTCATCTTTTTGCATTTTTTTCTAGAACAATTTTTTGCGCTCTATACAGCGCAAACGAGACTTGAACGCACGTTTTTGTTTTATTTTGCCAAGTTTAGGGTTAATGTTACATAAAAACTACTGCTACAGAATTTCATTTAAGTAGCGCAGCCCTCTCGTTACGACATAAGTAATTAAACTACGATCATGCATATTATACTTAAAACCCACCTGAAAAGGAGAGCTCTACAAATCCTCATACTTTAACCATGAAATAAAAAGCATCCTCTAGTAGGAAGTTGTGTAATAAATTCATTACAACGCACGACGTGCTCTATCGATTGTGGCCTCTTTGCCAGAACGTGCCAGAGACAATCGACGCGATGGCGCTTCTCTCCCTACGCAACCTACTCCACAGGGCTAAACCGTCCTGAACGACCAACTCTAGCAATGAAAAATAAGACGTGTAACCTAGTCGTAAGGTTCAGTTTTCTTTGGATGAAAGTTTCAGATAGAACGTTTTGGAATTGAAAAGTTTTAAAAACAAAATATTACAGCCATTTTTCAACCAGTACAATACATAACCTTATGTGAAGCGTTCTAAAGTTTATATTTCGAATTTCGTTACAGGCACAGCATAGTACCTTTTTTGGCGGGAATTTCGCGCTCTTTGTCTCTGACTCGCTGTCAAGCGTACTTGTGTTTTCCCGCGTTTTTTGTTCTAATTAGGCGGGCCCTCGACAGACCTTGCACGGTTTATTCTGTAGGTACGGTCGCGGTCCTCTGCCGCGGTCTACTACCGATGACAACACTACAGACTCAACAGTACCTACCCAATTTGTTATTTCTTTGTTTGTTTAATTGCTGTTTTTTTTATTTGAGCTATGGAGTGGAACGAATTTACTGTCAAGAACACTCTATTAACGTGTACTGCTTTACTTACCTACGTGAAGAGTTAGGTCGGGAAACGTATAATTACTTATTAGTACCTATTGAATTATCATAACGTACAGTACGACGTTAAATATCACGTAAAATTCACGCGTTAATTTCATATCTAAGAACATTTGCTATTACCTATAAGCGCAATCTTAGTAAGATTTACTAAAAGTGCCTACTAGGCACATTATGAGACGATTTGTGAAGAGCTATTCATATTTACGCCCACTAAAATTCTCAATCGAGAAAAGTTCAAAACCCTTTCCAAACATTCGTCTAAAACGCATCCATAACAGCCTGCATTTGCATTTACATCCCATGTATTTAAGACCAAGACGTCCTCAGCCCATGAATGGGATCGTAAGACGCCCTAATCGCACCCCTTCCTATATTCATGATGGCAACCCCGCGTAAACAGGAATAATGTTCTCAAATTTGTTTACAGATCGCGATTTTCAGGGGCCGGGAAATGCTTTTTGCAGCGTGGCACGGGGCGTACGGTGCCCCGTGTTTAATTTACATAAATTGATATGGTTGGGTGTTATTATGTTTTTTCTACATGTTCTCTTTAAATATAGGTATGGATCAATATATTACTGGCAATGGGAAGGGCATGAGGTCACACTACTCGTAAAATAGATAATTTATTTATTTACTTGTCTCAGGCAACAAGGCCCATATTTACCTTACAGACTAACATACGTATCAATATACAAAACAAAAAATTATAAGTAACAACATTTCAGTTATAAATAATTGATGCCGCCGACAATTTTTGGAGCAGTGCAGGTAAGGTATGCAGGGCCTATGACGACTCATATGCGTCAGAGCGCTACGAGCGCTTTTCGCTACATACGAGGTTTAAGCTGCTACGGACTACGGCGTAGCGCTACGAGATTAGCGTGGCCGTGAATGGGGCTAGTGATCTTGGTGTAACTTTTCTGTGAAGGAAAACATCGTGCGAAAACCGGTTTAATGCCAACAAGGTCTAGTTTTCCCTCTTGGTTGGAAAGTCAGATGGCATTCGCTTTGGTAAAACTAGTGCCCACGCCAAAAGTTAGGATTAGGTGCCAAAGCAGACCTTGGTGTCCTTTAGGATAGAATACAACCAAGGAAAACGCTAGGGGGATGATGACTATGTGTTGTAACTTAGAACATTAAAGCCTTACTCTGTTCGAGCGTGCCTCATATTTATGCGCCACTTTTGGCCGCTTTATCACTTGAATACTATTACAAGTGATCGTAGCAAATAATTACTGGGTGTGGGCTTCCCTCAAGGTAATCCTTATATTACGATATGGCAAAAGATTGTAAAACGGGACCAAATATTCACTGCCGACTTAACCTTTCCACTGCACATTTTTTGCTACACATGATGCAGCTGCTACGGGCTACGGCGTAGCAGGCAGTGCTACGCTTGCGCCTTAACACATTCACTGCCAGGATCCCGCCTAAAGGGCGCCTACGTCGTAATCGCTTTCCGCTACATACGCGGGAAAAACCACGGGATCGGCTACGAGCGCAGCAATTCTTGGCAGTAAGTGTTTTCACCTTACTTGCTCGGAAAGGCCTTTTTGTATGTTTGATATCTATTGAGAAAAATCACTTTTTGTCCACATGTGAAGAAAGTAGACGTAGAACGTTAAAAGTACTATGACGTAGAACGTTAAATGTTTATTTTTGGTTTTTTGTATATTTGATGACCTATTTTTTTTTACTTTTTTTTTTTACTTTTTTGTTAAACTTTTTTTTTAACTTTTTTTTACCCTTCTTATTTTCCTCGCTGTAGTGAGGTGAAAAGATTTGTGTTATACACGAGTGAAAAGTTATTTTTCACACCTCATTCAGAAAAGTAAGTCTTGGTCCCCGACGAGAGGGAGCAAAATGCTACTTTTCTGTTCAAGCTACTTTTTTAATTTATTCATTGGCTTGTAGCATTTACGCAATGTGCCAATAGAATCTTGATAAAATAATCGATTGTAATTTCATCGTAATCGACAAACGTATACACTCGAGAGCAAATAAACGGAATCACTCTGCACGTTTGGCTTTTCCTCCCAATAACTTTTTCAATAATATTATCTTTTTTATTTTATTATTAAGTGAGCGAATCGCCAACAAACTGCTTTGCAGTTTGGCGAATCTTTAGGTTAAGTTACTAAAATTGTATTTTTTTTGATTCTAAATAAAAAAAAAATGTTTTCATGCAATCCTGAACAAATTGGTACCAAATGATAGCTGAGAGTGCAGCCTACATGAAAATGCATAAATTTTCCTTGATATCGGGGTCAATGACCGAGGAAAACCCTTATTTCCTAAGATTGGGCAAAAACGCCTGGAATAATCGTAATACAAAAAATGAAAGACAGAATAAATTCAATACTTTGTGTTCCCACCCCTTTCTACACATGTTAAACGACTTTTCATCGACCTAATCAATTTCTGCACGTAGCATTGCGGAATCGCCGCCCACTTCTCCTGTAACGCCGTTTTCAGCTCCTCAATGTCGGATGGTGCAGGATCTCGCTTCCGAACATTCCTCTTCAGGTAGTCCCACATGTGCTCGATTGGGTTGAGGTCCGGGCTAAGAAATTTTTGGTGAACCGAGCGTTATGACAAGGGGCATTGTCTTGCATCAGGAGGAACCCCTCGCCCAAATTCCTAGCGTACGGGACCACATGCACTTCCAGGACTTCGGTGATGTACCTCAAAGCAGTCAAACCGCCGCGCCGGCCCCCACCAGGCACGAAAACGAGCTCCGTTCGTCCGCTTTAGGAAATGCCCGCCCAGAACATGACAGAAGCTCCGCCATAGGCGACGGTCTCCCTGAAGCAGCATTACGTATACCGCTCTCCTGGTCTCCGGTAGACACGTCCTCTTCTGTCGCAGCCGTTCAAACACATCCTGGACTCGTCAGAGAAAAGAACGGGGGTCCATTGCTCAATGGTCCAGTTCTTGTGTCGCTGAGCAAATATCAGTCGAGCTTCACGGTGTCTTGGGAGCAGTTTGGGCCCGGTGGCAGGCCTTTTTAGAGTCAAGTTCGCTTCCTTGAGTCTTCTTCTAACAGTCCATGAGCTGGCAGTCACTCCTCGTACGTCCCGAAGCCGTTGCTGGACTGCAACTCCTGTCAGGTGACGATTTCGGAGAGCGGTAGTAACGATGAATCGATCATCCCTCAATGATGTGCACCTCTGGCGGCCGGTCCCTGGTCTTCGAGCAAAGCTGCCAGTCTCTCGGAACCTCCGATAGACTTTGAGATGGCAGACTGGCTCAAATTCATCCCGGCAGCAACAACACGTTGGCCATCCCCACGTTCCAGCAAAGTGATGATTTGGGTGGCTTCAGCTTCGGTGATGTCCATTTTTTTCGTGTACTGTTCACTGGGTAATTAGCGGAGATGTGTACTGGTCAACTTCTGATAAGCGACTGATAGCTCTCCCCTCCCCTACACCCTTTTTATACCCTTTAATGGGTGTTCAATTAGTGACCTCAGCAACGCGTAAATTACGACCAATCGGGAAAACGTTTGTAAACTGAAAAATCCTGAACCGATTTTCATCATTAGAATTCTAAAAAAAACTTAAATTTCAAGATACGACGGAAAAACTGAAAAATGCGAAGTGATTCCGTTTATTTGCTCTCGAGTGTATATATCATCATCATCATCATCATATCAGCCGAAAGACGTCCACAGCTGGACAAAGGCCTCCCCCAAAGAGTGCCAAACTGATCGGTCCTGCGCCACCCGCGACCTTTACCAGGTTATCAGTCCACCTTGCGGTACGTGGTCGCCACTCGAGAACCTTTCCGCCCCAACGGCCATCGGTTCTACGTGCAATGTACGTATATATATATATATGTATATGAGGATTTTTTTTTGTTTTTTTTGTTGGTTTTTTTTTGTTATTTTTTCTTTTTTTTTCTTTTTGTTTCGTTTTTTGGTTTTTTTTTTGTTGTTTTTTGTTAATTGTTTTTGTTTTAGTTTTTTTGCTGTTTTTTCTTTTTTTGTTAGTTTTTTTGTTATTTTTTTTTCGTTTTTTGTTTTTTTTGTATTTGTAAAAAAAAATGTACTTTTTTAGGTTTTTTTGTTATTTTCTTTTATTGTTTCGTTTGTTTTTTGTTGTTTTTTTGTTTTTTTTTATTTATTTTTTTGTTATTTTTGTTTCGTTTGTTTTTTGGGATTGTTTGTTTTGGTTTTGTTTTGTTTTTTTTCTTGTTTGTTATTTTTGTTTTTGTTGCTTTTTTTTTTGTTGTTTTTTTTTGTTTTTTTGCAAATGTTTTCCTCATAGTCGGTGTGAAAAGTTACATGTGTCACTCAGGAGCAAAATTATTTTCGTCTTGGGCGTTAACGCTTGAATCCCTCACTATTACGCTCAGGATCCTACTTTGTAGGATCCCTCGCTACGTTCAGGATTCAATACACCGCCCTCGCCGTAAATATACTATTTTGCTCCCTTGTGACACAAATAACTATTTCAGCACATTTGCTCGTAACGTGCCTCTTATTGTGCCGCTTTTAGGCTCATAATCCTGGGTATTTTATAACATTACGGCACTCGTGTAGTTATGGTTATATCCCGATTAAGACAAGTGCCAAAGTGGCATCTTAAATTGCCCGGGTTATATAAGGTTTCTTTTTAATTCTCGGCAAATAAATTCTTACTCGACTAAACAAATTAAATCCTTCTAAATAATTAATTGATTATTTCTTCTTGGATATTATATAGAAACGTTTCATTTAGTAAAACTATTTACTTTTGATAACATTTTACATGAATTTATATTGAATACGAAAATATTTATTTTATTTTGTATTGGCTGTTTAGAGATTTCATCTAAGCCTCGCTTTAACAACGGCGCGCGCACTGCACGAACTTCGCGAAAAAAAATAGTTGCGCGCCATTATAGGTAATTTCACAAATATTTGTAAACATTGTTAATGCGTGTTTGCAGGTTATTATTAAAAATGTTGACTCGTGGTGAATAGAAAAGTGATAAATAGAATTGACGCCATTGAAAATTCTTGGAGATGTACAATTATGTGAGTAAAAACCTGTTGTCATAAATAACTAAAGGAAATAGCTTAGGAGCCTGTATGTAACATTTTCATTTTATGAAAAGGATTATTTACTCGCAAATGTGTTCTTTATTTATTTACAGCCTGGCAAATGTGTTGAAAGACGTCGTATGAAACGCGTGAGCTTTGATAATTAAATCCTCGGCTCTCTTATCACGCTCACCTGCGGTTCGCGTGATTATTCCGCCTCTGATGAAATGATAACATAGCTCACTTGTATCACAATGTACTATTACAATGCACTTGCTCTGAATGTGCCTCTTTATATGGTTGAACATAAACTCGGGAAGTGGTCGGCTGCATGGCGTGGCCGGGCTGGACCTGCTCGTGCGGGAATGGATTTCAGGCTAATATTCCCGCACACTATGCGGGAATGAGATTTCGTGAGATCGTGACTATTAAAATTTCATCTTTTATGCATGTTTTTTTTATTTCCTCGCATGATGCATCGTAAAATGTTATTTATGATACAAGTGCGGAAAGTAGGTGATCGACACGAGTTGGGAATTACCTATCCGCACGTGTATCATACAACATTTTACAATGCATCATGCGAGGAAATAAAAAAATATGCATAAAAGGTGAAATTTGATGACCTGTGTTTTGACAAATAAATACTTTGAACTTTGAAATTTTAATTGTCACGAAATCTCATTATCGCACAGTATGCGGGAGTATTTGGCCTGAAATCCATTCCCGAACGGGCTGGTCACCTTCTGCGACGCCGTGCTGCAGCATACTGGCATGGGCCACTTCCCGTGTTTATGTTGAACCATATAAAGGGGCACATTCAGAGCAAGTGCATTGTAAATAACTATTACGTCTCGTGTGTTGAAACACTCGCTACGCTCAGGATTCTATTTTTGAACCACTCGCTTCGCTCGTGGTCAATCATAGAATCCTTTCGCTAGCTCGTGTTTCAAATGAACACTCGCAGGTAAAATACAACTTTCCCCCCTTGTATAACAAATAACTATAAATAAATGGAGCGGGTAGAATGATTAAGAAGTATGTTTTATTTCGTCACTACCTAGACTTTTAATATTTGCCCTTACTGGGATTTGAACCCAGGGCCGTCCGTTTCGTAAGCAGGGCCAACCGACTAGGCTAGATCTGTGATCAATTTAGTTCGTCACTTCGCATCGCATATTGATATGACGTCAATGTGTTGCGCGCACTTGACTCCGTTTGCGCCGAGTTAACGTTTCAGAATGCGTGTGACTTTGAAATATCATTGTGATGCTAACGACGAATAAATGGATTACCAGCGGCATCGTGTGAAGAAAGCAAGTCCTACCTACACCTATACAGTATGTACAGTAACTCAAACTCTACAATACAAAGTGTGAGTTGAAAGAATAAAAACGTTGTTAATTTTATTTGCACAAAATATATTTTCAATTGATTTTTAATATCACAACAACGAATATTCAATTACAAATGATTTATTTTGCAAGAAAAAGGGTTGTTATGGTCTAATTAAATATTAACAGTTTAATAAATATTCCATTGCATAAATTATTCCATAAAGGCAAGTCAATAGTTATCACATTTTATTTGTTATTAGTGTCTATCAAAAATATCATTCAATTTATAAAATCTATGAACTAGGAGCCGTTTGTTCAGGATCTTGTTAAATTTATAATTTGAGATTTCTTTAATTGGTTGAGGTAATTTATTATAGATGTTCACGCACATTCATCATCATCATCATCATATCAGCCGAAAGACGTCCACTGCTGGACATAGGCCTCCCCCAATGAGTGCCAAAGTGACCGGTCCTGCGCCACCCGCATCCAGCGGACTCCCGCGACCTTTACCAGGTCATCAGTCCACCTTGCGGGGCGCCTACCCACGCCTCGCCTTCCGGTACTACAATTATTCCTGAATGCAATAAAGAGTTGGAAACGTACTTGTAACATCTCTGGCTACGCTTCTGCTTACCTTATCGATCAAGATACTTACCATCAGGCAGGCCGTGATCACGTTTGTCACCGTCGTGTGGCCGTCGAATACCGTTCGAATAATATATCCGTGCATACGTTGTGGTCTAGTACAGTCAGCAGCAGAAGTAGCTAAGTGGGCCTTGTCTTCAAAATGACCTGCACACGACTTTATTCAACCAACAACGTATGTACGGATATATGGTTATTCGAACGGTATTCGACGGCCACACGACGGTGACAAACGTGATCACGGCCTGCCTGATGGTAAGTATCTTGATCGATAAGGTAAGCAGAAGGCTTTAAGAAATTAAGAGCGTGTTTAGGTCATTTTGAACACCCGGCCCGGCTCCTACGAATATCTGCCGTGTATTTACAAAATATGTGCCCTCGTTTCCACTCACCTACCTACTTTAACGTAACGGGTTTAAGTGGCCGGTTTTCGTTCTGTATAGATACCTACATGGCAGGAATCACCCCTAATCTTGATATTTATAACATAATATATCAATCTTAATATTAAGGAATCTCCGTCTATTTAACCCATAATTCTCTCTGCCTATCCCTTCTGAGAACACGTTACGGCATGAATATATGTACAATGTATGTGTATTGAACGTCACGGCCGACGTATTTGACGGCCGCGTGCCGTATCTTGATCGATCGTACGTGCTGTACAATGGCCGACCAGCCAACTCCCGCTTTTTCTAATTAGCGCTTCCCGGAAACTGGGATTTTTTGCTTTAATTGATGAAGGGCGATGTTTTAGTGAGGTCGCTTTGTTTAAACTTGTTAGGATGTGATTTTGCGGGGTTGTTACGAATGTGCCCATTTTACAAGCTTTATATTAACTTGCACTGTTCGTATGTATGTAAATATGTAAGTATGTAAGTTGTCCGTCAAAATTTGCAATCCATTTTTCAGTCACTTCCTGTTATCCAATCGAGCTGAAAATTTGCAAGCATATGTATATCGCATGACAATGCAATATTATGATGATTTGGAGCTGATCTGATGCTGGAGCTGGAAGGTGGCCATACGAACTCCGTAATAAAACGACACAACCCCATCGAGTTTGGGCTCGTTAGAATTGTCTCAATGAGTACTTGATGATGGTATGCAGAAAAGTGCAGTCGGCAGTAAAAGCTTGTACCAAAACTGAAATTTTTGACTAAAACTTATTTCACATTAGGCACATGGTCCTTCGACGGATGTCCTCTTCGAATCCCATTCAAGGCCAATGACTCACAGTATATCAGTCATGCCTCGACTTGTGATTTCCGCTACAAAGCGGAAAAATGCTGCTACCCGCTACGGCGTAGCACACGTAGCGTTGCTTTTGTAAATTGCTGCATGCTGATGTTGAATTGGGAATGGATGAAAATTTTAGAAGTGCCTGATATTTTTTTTGGTGAGAGGAATAACCTTCCTTAGCACCAGAAAAATGTGCAGACTTTTCAGGTGCGTCAATTATTTTTGAAAAATATAAACAGTTTCCTCACTTAGGTTTTGGGTTTAGGACGGCAAATAAGACACTTTCCTGGATCCGTCTCATATTACAAAAAAATTATCTTAAAAATCCGTGGTAAACTGACACTGGCAATGATATTGACAGCTGCAGCAGCTATATTTGTCATTGTCAGGGTCAGATATTAAAAATATTTTTTGTAAGTAATATGAGACGGATCAAGGAAATTGTCTCATTCGCCGTCCTAAACCCAAAACGTACCTAAGTGAGGAAACTGTTTACATTTTTCAAATATAATTGACGCAGCTGAAAAGTCTGCAACTTTTTTCTGGTGCTAAGCAAGGTTATTCCTCCAAAAAAATAACCAAGGCACTTCTAAAATTTTCATCCATTCCCCATTGGGATATCTTCACTTCCATTTCGAAAACAACATAGTAAGTATACATAAATGGTTATGTTAGTATTCTCTATTTAATACAAGTCACTAATAAAAAAGCCAAAAATTAAAAGCCGATGGAACAATATTTTACCTGATAGAAAACTTATTAAAACATTGTACCTACCTGCTGTCCAAAACGACATCAGTCATACTAGTAGAAAACTACCAACACCATTTGATCGAGTGAGGAAGCAACAATCTAAATTTCACCCTTGGCTCGGCTTAAGAGTGGAAGGTATCCCAAAAATTTCTCATTACATCAGCAACCTGACGTAAATCCGCAGTAACGCGAGACTTAGCAATACATTTTATTGTGAAGAGGCCAATAATAGTTTGCAAGCTCCCTCACCTGTTAATCCGCCATTTTATTAGCGTGCCCTCGTAATGCCGCGCACGTGCGCTCGCAGCGCCTTTGTTCTACCCAAATTACCCCCCAACAGTGAAACGACTAATCAATAAACAACGTCCAACAAAAAACAAATCATCCTCACTCAAGTTACAGCTCAGATTTCAATGGCAATCTTCCCACGTTAGGTTATTTTGTAACTAGATCGGCCATGTTATTATTTCGTTTTGGCGGGTCGTGAGTGACGTTCGACAAAGTCGAAGTTGCCATGCGGAATAAACTGTTACGCGTTATGAGAGATTACGTCGTAATCTGGGAATATTGAAGACAATAAAATACGAGTAAGCTTAGGAGCGCCAGGAGTGGGGGGCGCTATGTATCGAGTGTTTGCTGTGCTTGTTTTTATAACTTGCGCAATCATTTATGGTGGGTCGTGGGATACTTTAGAGATTTAACGGTCACATGACCCTGTGACTTTTATATCGATGGGACAGTTAATCGACTGGTTAATTAATAAGTCGATTAAGTGGGTCATTCCCATCTTCCAACCTATCCAACCCAGGTTGCATATTGAACCTGGGTTGGATAAGTTGGAAGATGGGAATGACCCGATTAAGTCTAGTGTATTCCAAACCCACGAACCACCTTAACTTGAACTAGTTATACGAATATAGGTACTTCTAGGTGACGTCTTTCAGTGCGGCTGTGTCCTTCTTTTGTAGATTCCGTATAGGGATTGGTTTTAATGAAAAGATAATATTAAAACTCGTTAATTTTTATTAATTTTATAAATTGAAATTCATTACACTTCCATTTTCACATTATAGTTACAAATTCCTTCTCGTTATTATTACTATTATTTATAACTATTTTATAATAATTAATAACTTCCCCTATCCCTACATAATTACATCGATCTAGTCCAGAACATATAAATTAAGTTGGAAAACATTAATTACAATCTCCTTCCATTGTTACCAGTGAAAGGTAAGTCTAAAGTTAACGTTAAGGGCTTATTGCTATTTAATCTTCCAGACAACTCGAGGTGTTGCCGGCGCGCTTTGTAAATTTCTTACTAAATTTTATTGTTCTACAATAAAATGGCAATTTAAAGTTTCTATTAAATTCTAGTGGAAAATATATTTAAGTACAACAAAAACACTATTCCTGTAGGCCGTGTAGATAGTGACGTTCGGCTATCTGAACATTATATTGCATCCGTTTGCCCGAAACATGGGAAATAATACAAAATGGAAACCATGGAACATTTATTGGCACAAAATTTATTCGTTGTTGAGAAACTTTGACCAGTTCGTATAAATAAAGAAGAAGGACTCAACTCCTTGAACCGAGAACTCGATTTCGACGTAGAAATCGGCATCAATTTTCTAAGTAATAAAGATTCTACTCAAATATATAAATAGTTAAATTTAATACCAACAAGGGGAAAACAATCTTCCATAAACTGGTCGTCATCGTGCCAGTCAGGTCCCTACCTAACACATTACGCGCCTATATGTACAAGAGATACGTAATATCTACACACACGAAACACCGACTGTATTACTATTCACACATCAATTTACTGGCACAATATCAGTTATTTACAATGAGATTTACTTGTAAAAATACTTTAAGTATTTGTCTTTCGAAATATGCAAAATAAAATTAAGCGTAGAACGGTAAAAATACAGTGGTAATTTGAGATAGGTCAGTAAAGTTATGCCCTTAGTCATAAACGTCCCGTTAAAATTAGTTTGTCTTTATCAATGACCTTGTGTTTGTAAGAAAGGGACAAAAACACATTTTAGTTAACAAAGCTTTATTAAGTTTTATGAATAATGGCATTAGTAGGGAATTGCCTGAAGAAGAGCCTTGTGCACGCAAAAATACCCCACAGGTTTCAGAGTTGTATTTAATATTTACTGAAAAATCATTTTTGTCAAAAAAAGATACTGAAATATAATTTTTGTAAAAAAAGATACTTAAATATCATAAATAATTGTACTTTAAAAACAAAGTTTTAACCGACTTCAAATCAGTAGCCAAATTGCTTCAAGTTTGCCTATGAAATTTGATGAGTTCCCTCGATTTCTCCAGGATCCCATCATCAGAACTGGATTTTGGTGACAACGGGACCAATCTGGAAGTATATGCTTTCAAACAAAGAAAAAAAAATTCAAATCGGTTCATAAATTACCGAGATATCGCGTAACATACACACATAAAAAAAACAGACGAATTGAGAACCTCCTTCATTTTTGAAGTCGGTTAAAAAAGATACTGACATGGCATTCTTTGCTGTAGTTATTTTTACGAACCCATCTCAAATGTCCACCCTTATTTACTTAGCTTATACTACTATTGCTTGTAGCCGTTGAGACGGAAATACACATGTACTAGATGTACTAAGAAGGAATAGTGACACTAGCTCAGGAACATTCACACAAGGCTAATCGAACCATATCGCATATGAAAATGGTTTTTTTATCCACTTAAACGTTGTGCGAATGTTACTGGCGCGACATTAGGTAATAAACTTTATCAAAATCGTTCAAGTCCTCCAAATCATATAAGTCTTGTAACCCATAAAAACTGTCATAATCATAACATCTGGAGCAGAAAAAAAAGGCAGGGTAATTACCTTTCCGAACAAGCGTTAAAGCAAATCAACAGTCATTTTCGCCTTCAAAGAATGACAGTTGAAATAGTAATGCCGGTTCGGAACCTACGCGATTATCCTGCAAGTAGGACAAGTAGGTTAATAATACAAAACTGGCAGCATCATATTGGTATAAAAGCTGATAGGCACAAATAAGGTGTACAGAAGCATTCAGCCATCCCTCGAACCTCAATTTAGATAGGTACAATTCATATTTCTATTCTGATTGACAGCACAGGACCATCAAACCAAGCGACAATCGAAAATTACAACATATAGTTGTTATTTTCTAAGCCGTCCGTTCTGCAGTGCGGCGTTCTTTAGTGCGGAACGGACGGCTTAGAAAATAACAACTATAACAGTAAATTTACAACTTTAAATGAGGTATTCCGTAGTTTGTCATGATCTCATGATCCATCACTACTAATATTCAAACAGAATATTTTTTTTTATGAGCCTATTGTGTGTCCCACTGCTGGGCAAAGGCCTCTCCCCGTGATCTCCGTGCATCCCTACTAGATGCCTCTTCCGCCCAATTGCTGAGGAATACATCCAGGTCGTCCCGCCATCTCCGTCTAGGTCGGCCCCGTCTGCGTCGCCCCACATGTGGCACCCACTTGTTAGCTATGCTAGCCCACCTATCTGGATGCATGCGACAGACGTGGCCGGCCCAGAATACTTACGTTCGAAGATTAACACTAAGTGAATGTAGTAATCAAACGAAGATTTAAGTTTCGCAAGTAGAATAAGAGAGGCTGTAAGGCCTGTAAGTTTGACAAGCGAGTGGTTTGAGGAACGTGAAGTCTCTGACGAGAAAGTTGGTTGGCATAAAATGGTCAGGAGTTTGTCAAATGATAATATCAGTGTGCAAACGTCCATGGCAACACTTTTTGTAGGAGAGAAAAAAATACAAAACATCTGAGTAATAATTTCACTCTGCTTCGTGATCATTCAATTGACTAAGCTCTTTGAGAAATTGAACGTTTAATCGGTTTCAAATCTGAAAACCAAGAAGACTACGTGTCCATTAAAAGAAAATTACAAGTATATCACAAAGAAAATCGAGTCAAATCCTTAATTGCGCTTAATTACTTCTAACTATGTACATACCCTCCGCCCGAGTAAGAAACACCACTGTCACTTCACTGAGTCACTAAAGTCACTGTCTTTTGGCAGATCGTTCCGCCAGGCCTCATCCGAGACAATGTTCTTGGGGGAGACAACATCTACAGCGCGGTTTGACGTTAACGAAGATATGAAAAACCTACCAAATTGGTAGAAATTTAATTAACTTGCAACACTTTTGATACAACTGTTAATCTGTTGACAGGCCAAAAAAATCAAAAAAAAAAAAAAAAAATGTCAATCTGTTGAAAAGTATTGCAAGATTTAAAAGTTAACGAACGATTAATGAAAATGACATTGCACCACAAATTTTATATTTATTACACAAAATAACCTAATCTTCGGCCATTATTTTGTCAAATCAAACCACGCAAGCTATCCCCACTAATCAAAATACATCTCCTCCTTGAACATGGTCTCATGATAAAGCTGGGGGAATTTCTACCACGCCCGGCCCTGCAGCGGGAGGTAGCCGGAGCACTGCTGCTGGTACGCCGGCTGTCTGTAGGACGCCAGCGGGTTGGAGCAGGCCGCCTGGCTCGGCTGGCCGTACCCGGACGTCGGCGTGGCGCAGTGCGCGGGCGACGACGACTCGCCCGAGCCACACGGCTTCCCGTCCTTCACGAGCACTGGGACCGCTACCCTCCGGGGCGATGATGATGACTGGGGTGAAAAAAGGTGTTATAAATAAACAAATAATAACTAATAAGTTAAGTTCGGTGACATTTACAACACAAAACCCACCAGTGTATTTATAGACTAATTGCGTTAAATAAAGACAACGTTAAATAAAGCCCCTGCTAGACGGTCGCCAACACGCCCCTCCGACCGAGCGACCTTGGTCGGCACCGACCGCTGTAGTATGAAATTTTACTGCAAACAACTGTCGACACGATCGGTGCGGACCAAGGTCGCTCGGTCGGAGGGGCGTGTTGGCGACCGTCTAGCAGAGGCTTATGGCGCCGGCAACTGCCATTCCATATAAATTTGTCAAACTTTTTGCGCATATACCTATTCAGATTATAACGAACACCGCTTGCGTTTACAAACCGCTGTAACCCACCCTAAAGTTAGAAATACCGAAATGAAAATTATATAGTTTAAGTACTTATATTACGTTGTGCACTCAACGTTACGTGTAGAGCTTACATCGTAGAAAGAAATATTTATTTATTTATCTAGTCGTCCTTTAACAAAATCAGCCCCAACAAACTATTTCTACAAATTACAACATAGGCCTTTTGAGCGCATTGCAAAAACGCGGGTTGAAGAGTCATTACGGCAGGGACAAGCGGATCCGCGCAAATTGCGCCAATCAGCCGCAACACACGCCGTCACGCGGGTTGAGCCACGCCTTGGAATAATTGAATAAGCATAAGACACTGCATCACGGGTTCGCGGGCTTTGTCTTTGGTTTTAATTGAGAATGTGAATGTCTACTGGAGTGCGGAACTAGTTATTCTTTTCTATTATATTAGTTTATATTTTATTAGTTTCTTAGGGTAGGACTTGACGCTTGGTTTTAACTTATTCATAGTCTTCCTTAAACATAGAGAATAGAGGTAATACAAACTTTTTATTGCAAGCCTTTTTGGCGGCGTGTTCGTAAAAATAAAATTCAATACTTTATTTTAAGGCATAAATGCCTACATCATAGCTTCCAGTTACAAAAGAAAGTAAGTTAGGGCTAAATGATTCAATTCAAATCGATTCGCAAATAAAAAGACCGCGTAATAATGTAACTGAGATCGTAATCATTCAAAACAAATCCGCATCAACGCACGTCGAGAAACAATGCAACAATCCAGCATTTCCACCGGTGATTCCCTAAACAATACAGGAATATTCCCATCTAGCAACCCTGTAATTGTCGTGGGGTTGCCAGAATCCGTGCGGGCCCCGTATTTTGTTTCCCATTCTCCGCGGGAGATTGGTATCAAGTGGGCAAGGGTCGCGCTCGCCGCCTCGGCAAACAGGGGCCTCGCCGCGTCAGCGACGATTTTTATCGTTGACGTGTTTAATATTCATTATTCATTAGCATTATTGAAATGCATGTTTAATGCGGACGCGTTTTTGAATGACGGTGAATGGGTTAGAGAATTTGATATTTTTTTTTGATAAGGTGAGACTAAGACCTGAAATAGAATTGATATAACTAGAAAGAGGAAAAAAAAGGCTCAAGCTCAGCAAAGTGCTACAGCGTGGTAGCTGCAGTGTTGATTGTCAACCTGCACCTCTCGTGTCGCTTTATTCATCTCTGTACGCGTTCTACACGACAGACTTTGTATACTGTATTCTACTCAGAATTAGCCAACGGTAAGCGGAAGCACGTCGGTCAGCATTTACGCTATAAGGACGTGCTCAAAAGACATCTGAACGCCTGCGCTATCGATCCTGCGAATTGGGAGGAGCTAGCTGCAAACAGGTCATCTTGGCAACCTACCATCTTTCGCAAGTTTAAATCTTTTGAACGAAACCGCTTAACAACCTTAGACACAAAACGCCAATTGCGAAAAGAGAGGCCTAAACCTTCATACGTGTACACCTATAACACAACTGGCCAACTCTATACTGTCCCCCATACAATAGAGTTTTTAAGAGTAAGTCTAAGTTTGGCCTAGCCAGCCACATCAGAGCTCACAATAGGGCAAATCCGTAACTGCTAGGGTCGCCGTCATCGAAATATCTATACACGATAGACTTTGTTGGTACAGTTACATACCAACCCGCTAATAAGTAAGACTTAGATTTAAACATAAAAGGTACCTGGTTGTGCTGGTTCTGCTCCGCCATGGCTTTCTCCTTGGCTTGCCGCTTGCACTTGTAACGGTGGTTTTGAAACCAAATTTTAACCTGCAACAACAATGTTAGTTTAACATGGTTAGCATTACAATAACGTTGGTTAACTTAGCTGTAACATCATTGTACAACTTGGTCTAAATATCTGTGGAACTGTTTGTGACATTATGGCGTTTCCGGGTCATCGCAAACATACCAGGTACATACAGGTTTTTGTCTGTCTTTTTTTTCAACGGACGAAAAGCTTTCAGCTCTAAATAGAATTTTTTTTTTTATACAACGACGGTGGCAAACAATCTTACGGCCTGCCTGATGTTAAGCAGGTACCGTAGCCTATGGACACTTGTGACTCCAGAAGAATCACAAGCGCGTTGCCGACCCTTTATTAACTTGAGGATTTGCTGTGTTGGCAGATATAGGCATGCAGGTCCCCCACTCCCAACACTTGTTTGTTTGTTTGTGGATTGTTGGAGTTAACACATCCGAGGCTAAGCAACGCTACGTGTGCTACGCCGTAGCGTGTAGCAGTATTTCCCCGCTTTGTAGCGGAAATCCCTTGTAGAGCCATAACTCATATGTGAGTCATTGACGTGGAATGGATAGGAGCAAGAGGTCAAATGGAAATTCTCCTTTGTTGTACAGATTTATAACTTCAAAAAAATATGTTATGCCTTAACATCAATAGCTACGAACTAAATACGTTTCAATGTGTATTATTCTACCCGGTTGATCTTCAAAATCGCCTACCCCAAGCTAATAGACGCGTAAATGTTTCTCTCAAAGAACTAAAATCTACAAACCTATGCAGACTTGAACGCGTCTATAAGTAAGAAGGAAGCACCAACACTCGGGCGACGCGGCGCGCGACGCAAACACATTATAGCCTGTGAATGGAGTCGGCGATCTTTCTCTAATGAATGGCTGTCCAAGCAAGGGCAGGCTAGTGATCCAAGAACTTATGCATTCTGGACGTGGTCCTTTTTATGTGGGCGAATTTCAGACGTAACGTTCACGACCAGATGTGGAAATTTTAAATGGATCTATTAGTATTATTTACAGCCTACTGTGTTCCACTGCTAATAGGAAAAGGTGTTTTTCCACAGGTTTCTGCTTGCAATGTTTTCCAGTTAGTCATTTAAATTATGACATTAATTTAAAACATTATACCTACTGGAGACAACTATTTTAACAGTGTCTTGTTGACGAGCAACCTAAGAACTTGTGGAATCGAAATGCTTTAAACTAAAATTACACACTTCGCTACCTACTAAGTTTTACAGCGTCTTGCTTGCTATTTTCAAAGTTTAAATTATGTCTGGCTCTCAATTGCTTGTTTGCGCGCCAATGGGGAATGGATGAAAATGTTAGAAGTGCCTGATTTTTTTTTTGGTGTTAGGAATAACCTTCATTATCACCAGAAAAAAATTACAGACTTTTCAGGTGCGTCAATTATTTTTGAATAATATAAACAGTTTCCTCACTTACGTTTTGGGTTTAGGACGGCGAATGAGATATTTTCCTTGATTCGTTTCATATTACAAAAAATATCTTAAAAATCCGTAGTAAACTGACACTGGCAATGATATTGACAGCTGCAGCAGCTATATTAGTCATTGCCAGGGTCAGATATTCAAATTATTTTTTGTAATATGAGACGAATCAAGGAAAGTTTCTCATTCGCCGTCCTAAACCCAAAACGTAAGTGAGGAAACTGTTTATATTTATCAAAAATAATTGACGCACCTGAAAAGTCTGCAATTTTTTTCTGGTGCTAATGAAGGTTATTCCTAACACCAAAAAAAAATCAGGCACTTCTAAAATTTTCGTCCATTCCCCATTGGTAGCGTTGGTCAATTTTTTATAGACGTTTCACCTTCTTCAAATGGATGGACGAATAAATCAAGGAATGTACGAGTATGGCGTGTAGGTATCAAAAGCAACGTATCGGTAATAATGCCAATGTCGTGATGGTTTGAAGGACGTGAGTGGCTTAGGAGTGAATCGCCGTCCGAATCGAGGCGCTACCCTTCCCTGAAATTAGCGCCGAGAACGCTGCAGCACCCCGCCAACACTCCACCTTAATGACGGAAGAATAAACAAGCTCATGCGATGTTTGCGCGCCGCGCGGGCAGCCTTTGTCTACGCACGCTCTCCGGCAAAATATACTCTTTATTTATTATTTATACATCGAGAGCGCTTCCTCCGTGTTTATTCTTTGAAATGGATGTGTGCCCCTCCCGGAGTCGAGTTTCTCGCGCCGTTCCGTTATGAAAACGCTTGCGTGCATAACCGACCGCTATTTTGTCCGTGTCTCGATAGCCGTTATCACAACAAACTGTTACATGGCTACTAGGGCTTATTGGGAGTTTGTTATTTTTTATTTGCTCGGAGGTGCCGTCGCAGACGCTTTGTACGCTGTTATTTATGGAGAGGCGAGAGTTAATGAACAGAAGCCGGCGGCGTGGCTCGTCGCGCCGAGCTCCATCGCTTCGGACGCTCTCGTGTCGAGCACTTTCTTTCAATCTCCTTGTGCATAATGCCCGGCTCGCACGCACGCTCTCGCCCCGAGAGCGTCATTCACTTATTTGTTTTACTTCTAAATGACTCGTGTCGTCGAGTGATGCGACATTTCGGGTGTGGCGAAGGGCTTTTAACACTACACCCACTTGGCTACCGACCATGTTGTTTTTCTAATGCCCGCGTGGTTTGGTTTAACTCTCACTCGGACCGCCCGTGATTTTATTCGTATTTCAGCAGGTACTATTTTCTAATAGGAGGGTAGAGTCGACAAAAAGTCTACATAATTTTCCCTTCATTAAAATCGAAATACGTGCCACCCAGACCGCTGTCAATTTGACAATGCGAGTCAATTTTGGCGCCAATGAGGAGAAAATACGGTATCACGGGATTTTCGATTCACAACTCAACCAATACGGGATAAGGCTCAAAATAAGTTGAAATGATTGCAATGCAGCGAGCAAACACCGAGGTAGGGTCTCGTAGGTGTTCCGTTCCTGCGAACGATGACTGGCAACATCGCCCATAATTATGATAAATAAAGATTGCTCTCGTATTTGTTTAGCTCTTCATTTGCTGCGTCGACGCGATGATTGTACGTTTTAATTCAGATAATTATTTCAACCTTAAGGGTCCTTTAAAAAGCGTCCCAACCTCAAGCATCGTGTTATATGGACATCGATAGTTCATTGTTTCTTAAGTATTGTTTGTGGGTTACGTTTTGTTTGAGACTTTAACGAGAGGGAAAAAATGTTTTTAGCTATGCAGTCCATCAATGGTTTTTACGAGTATGGTTAACATAAGTGTCCATATGTGTGAAATGATTTCCAATATCCACAAGTACAAAACTCGATGACGGTTCGAAGTGCCTATTCTATTCTATTTTATTAAAACTTAGGGGTCTTAGTTAAAATGATGAAGACATAGATTTTCTAGACTTCTCTAATTCTTGTTTCCACAAAGTAAACTAAATATTGTATAAAAATAAAATGTATCTTCACTACGCGTCGGACAGTAAGCGCGTGTCGTGTTGCATGTATGGCAACGTATGTTTAAGACTTAGGGGTCTTAGATAAAATAATGAAGACATAGATTTTCTAGACTTCTGTATTTCTTTTTACCACAAAGTATAGGTATTGTACAAAAATAAAATGTTAATTCATTACGCGCCGGACAGTAGGTATAGCGCGTGTCGTGTTGCATGTATGGCAACGTTTAAGACTTAGCGGTCTTAGTTAAAATGATGAAGACATAGATTTTCTAGACTTCTGTATTTCTTGTTTCCACAAAGTTGTATAATATAAAAATAAAAGGTATCTTCACTACGTGTGGTGTCGCGTGTCGTGTTGCATGGGCAACGTATCCAATGAAATGAAATCATGGTTATCATATAGGTTTATAACGTTTTGGAGTTGTGAGTTTTGTATGTAACCCCCTATAGTTCCATACGAATCCATACAGTTCCTAGTTAGTAGTACCGAGTGTAGCCCCTGGCCCCTATTTCACCAACTTGACAATTGTGACACTGACACATCGCCATACATTGCTTGTTCTAGAAGTTAAGGTGGTCGCTAGGGTTACTTGTATAACCAGCAATGTATGGAGAATTGTCGTTTTGAGGTGACAATTGTCAAGTTGGTGAAATAGGGGCCTGGGGCCTATTTCTCGTACGTTACAAGTCTTGTAATACAAGTGTGTATCTATGGTAACGCTTGTATTTCAATATTTTTTACAAGTTTCCGTTTCACGTAAATGTATAATTGTTACAAGAGCGGGGATAAAAGAGTTTTCACAAGTGTTGTTGTTTCACAAGTTGACAAACACTAGTAGATATTACATACTAAAATAGTAATTTCGTTTCTCAAAAGCCTACTTTATACTTGTAGCTTGTGACTTATCACGAAATAATGAGGAGTCTCTATAAACTGCTAATATGCGTTTTTGGTAAAAATCGATTAATAAATAAATGAAGATATTGCATTTTTAAGATCTCAAACGTGTAAGTTTTGAATGCACTTCGTTAAAATCAGAAATATTATTTAAATTTAGCTTTTATTCTCCAAAAAAAACAGTTAACTCATTCCTATGAAATTATTATAATTGGGAAAGAACCAGTAAATGACCAATAACATAATAATTGTGTAACGAATTCACCCGTATTATAAAAAAAAACTGACACACCCTAAAGCTTGTAAACATTCATAGAGTGACTGACGAAACTGAGTTTGATTTTACACTTGTAATTGATAATTTTGAGAAACGCTTTTCATTACTACTTGTATTATTATACGCTTGAATATTCCGAAAACACAAGTCAGCCATTTTGTTGAGGACGAATTGATGAGATTGATTGTCACTTAAATTCAATAAAGTGTCGTAATCATTGTCGTAGCACTTGTAGTAATCATTCCTACGAGAGATTCCTAGAGGCTGATATTTACGTCTAAATCATAGTTTCATTTCATTTAATTTAGCTCAGGTTCACACTGCTTGAGATAGTTTGTCAAGTCTGTTTTTATACTGATCATTGTTAATTTGTTCCATGCATGGCAATTGTGATTAAGTTTTTACTGTTTTTGCGTGTGTTTGTATGTCGAGTGAACAGGTCGCTCAGTTCTGGACAGTCGTAATACTTAGTCATTTAAGATTTTAAAAGTCTCCATCGATTGCCCCCCGTTCCCCGTTCACGTCTCTTTTCGAGTGATGTCGAGCCTGATTTCTGTAGTTTACGGTAGCCTAGTGGTTCAGGCATGCGGCTGTCAAACGGTGGTCGTGGGTTCGAATCCCAGCTCGTACCAATGAGTTTTTCGGAACTTGTGTACGGAATATTTACCGTTAGCTTTTCGGTGAAGGAACACATCGTGAGGAAACCGGTCTAATCCCAATAAGGTCTAGTTTTCCCTCTGGGTTGGAAGGTCAGACGGTAGTCGCTTTCGTAAAACTAGTGCCTATGCCAAATCTTGGGATTAGGTGTCAAAGCGGAGCCCGGGCTCCTTTAGGGGCACAACCGGGAATAACGCTAGGAGGATGATGATCAAGGTAAATGCATAATTATCTTATACACAAAATGGAAACATTGACTGCACGAACGGTACCTTAAGTACGAAGCAAAAATATGGGTATTTTTAAAGTTATTGCGGTGACAACCAACAGACTATGAGACTATTAGAAATTGTCCATCCCTTGAGTTAAAATTGGAACGTTGCAATCTTTATTTTTGTTGGCGCCGATGCCGGTGATGGAAGTAGCTCGACGACTTTTGAATAAAACTTCGACAAAATGTTGTCTGTTGTATAATCTCTGGCTCTGATTACCTAATACAAAAATAATTTGGCCGAATAGATAGATGTACAGAAGTTACATGTATACATGGTATTGTATATGAAAGGTAAGTGACTAGCAAGATTTGATTTATTTGAGTTAACGAATTTAGGTAGGGATAAAGCATAGGTATGTGTAGCCCTCTCACGCTAACCGCGCCCGACGGGCGCGTTTTGCTACTGCATATATATATGTATATATATATATATTTATTTTTTTATTTTTTTTCAGAACAACAGTCGCATAAACAAAAATATAAGGCATATGAAGTACTTAATAACGTTCATACATATAAAAAGGCTTGTATTCGCAACAACTTTCTATAAACATGCGCGGTTTCAAACAATTTTGGGATGGAAATTATTAGAAATATGAGAGATTATTAGAAATATGATGAAAGTTCCTTGGCCAGCGCGTCCCGGCTGGTTTTCGGTCACAATGGCCGATCCTTTGTGCTTCCACACGTCGCCTTCAATCGGCGCTGAGCAAACAACTCCGACAGCTCAATGCGCTCATTTATTTAGTACTTATCAAAATATCACGCGACGGCAAAAAATCATAAAACGACATTCAAACTATATCCAAACGAATTTGTGCCTTATCACAGAGGCGGAAGATACATGGAAATGTTAATGTTGTCAATGGAGTTTGGTGTCGATTATTTCTGTAGGTTCTGACTCTGACGCGTTTCGCTACAAATGGGAACACGTTATGATTTTGGTGAATCATGTTTTTACAGGTGAGACGGAATAGATGTATATCTCAAATCTGTGGTGTCATTTGACACGGTTTGTATAGAGATTTGCTAAATAATCATGTTCACTATTTGCACAGCAGTTATTTGGTAATAGAAGTTCACCTGGTGAAAGGGAACTATATACCTGAGTATGCCGCAGTTGTCGGTGCTAGGAAGAATATGTTTTATCAGATTTAGAAATGCGAGGAGTCTAACATCCAACAGTAAAACATCTGAAGCGCTCATATTCCAGCCGAGGCCGCAAATTTTAAAACCACGTCGACTGAGGACGTGTGCTTTTAATAAGTTATCATAGATACTGTAATCTATTATATATATACGGTACTTATGTAAAAAACAACGCAAGGAACATTGGGCTGGGTTGAACGGGTTGAGGTATTGACCACAACCCCGTTCAAGTACAGTCAATGGAATTTAATAGGGAACATTACGCAAAGCTCTGCGTAGGGGGCGACACTAACACAACCCGTAAACAAACCGCCATGACGTACAATGTCAAATTTATTAACCTAACAAACAATAACAAATAATTGATGAAAACGCGTTAAGCTACAATATTTTTATTATCCTTCGTGTGTAAAATACCTGTAAGTACTGTGATATTAAATGATCTATAGCCTTGTGATCCTATAGCCATTTAAAGGTGGATGAGGGCTTTTTTTTGCTTTGCGACGTATTGCCGCTTCCCATAGTTTTTCCCATCGTTTCCTTCGGAAATGAATCATGCCCTTCGTTCTTACATCCAATTAAAGGCATCAGTGCTGCGTAGCACTGATGCCTTTTATTTATTGAAATATTCTCTTCCCTATTTGATCCATAGCTTTGAAGGACTTGTCAAAGTTGTCAAAAAAACTGTTTACTAATTGTGATAGTGCTGCACTCTGGCGGCAGAACATTGCATTAATGTTCCCTATTCCCTACCCATTTCGTTGAAATGTCGTTAGACATTCGCAATGCATTAAGGTCGAAAATTCTATTTCAGTATTAGGTAGTATTGAAATGTCAATACGTATTATTTGTCAATTCATATTATATTTAGATAATCTCTTTGCGAAAAGTTATCATATAATTTGCTTTTCTACATGTGTCATGTGTCAGTGTCAACCGAGATATTTGTAAAATAATTTTACATTATTAATTTGAAAAATAAAATGCTTGCCGCTATAACCGTGAACTATTAAGAGCTCACAAAAAATAGTGGATTTACACTAGGACGGACTAGGGATTCATGAGATAACACGTTCAAAAGTTCAGTTCACCATGTCAACGAAGTTAATCTGTTGCCTAGTTACTAACATAATACAATGCATGCGATATGTCAAAGTAACGTGCTCTAGCTAGCTCTTATGGTGACAGTTATAGGATATTGAACCTAGGTTTTTTTTATACTACGTCGGTGGCAAACAAGCTTACGGCCTGCCTGATGTTAAGCTGGTCCCGTCGCCTATGGACACTTGTGACTCCAGAAGAATCACAAGCGCGTTGCCGACCCTTTATTCACTTGAGGATTAGGTGGGTTGGAAATTAAATGTCTTGCCTGTACAGTCACTTTTGACAAAAGTTTCTGTGAGATATAATTGTCGCTAAGGTTACTGTCATAATATTATTGCAAGTAGTGGTAATCGACCTTGTTGTTTCATGATGTTCAAATGAACCTCGACCACAGTAGTAGTAGACCACATTTTAGCCGACTGTACCTATGGGTGAAATATTTCTAACTTTGTATAAGTACAATATATCTATGTACATTTTACCAGTAAGTAACTTGGTCGGTACGGATACATTATACCGACCCCAGCCACTGCCGCGGCCCCCGCCCGGCGGTGCGTTATTAAGCCCCAAACATTTGCGCAGCAATCCGCAGAATTAATATTTATTTAATATTCCCCGTTTAAGACTCTATAAACTTTGGATTAATTTTGAACGACGTCGACTCGCTTTATTTTATTACTGTTTAATTTTGTTTCATTTCGGAGGGGTGGGAAAACTTTTTTAAGTCACGTAACAACATATCAGTAAAAATTTGATTGATATTACTAATTTAGGTTGATGAAGATTAAATTATATTAGAAATTATAGGGCTAATAGCTAGGAAGGTTACATGCCAACGTATGACATAATGGTTAACAACCGATGATACCTACAATAGTGAACTTGTTGTGTAAATTAGGTTTTTATCGGGATATTCAGTAATTGCTGGGTTAGGCAATTATTTAATGCCCCGATATAAACCAAATTTCTAGTCCTGCTATTATCCACAATCCACATGGCAAACTATACCATACCCAATTTTTTTACAATAACGTAAGAAAAATATCAATCATCCTACGAAAGCACCGACGATGTACTTACGGATTTCGGCCGAATCAATACCTGCCTCACAAAGAGAGTCAGGTGCATTGTACCCTAATCCACAAAAACCACCATTCACAAAATATAATCTCCTTCGAATTGCCAACCATTAGTATTGGAACGCACCCACACTCTTATTAACCAATATTTTACCGGTTATTACACAACCACGACTTAACACAATTTTCGCAAACTACTATTTCACTCTAACACGTACTCGCAAAATATACCTTACATCATTATCATAAAGTTTAAATTTGGAATCTACACAAAACCGTGAAACGACAATGCTCATGGTATGTCAAGTTCTCCCGCCGAATTTGTTTTGACATGTTGGTTGCCATGAATAGGGCCCGTATCCGCACAATGATACCATAAACAATTTTTACTTTTTATCAAAGAAATAAAGCAGATGATTTCATTGCGGCCATCCTTTGAGCTCATTGAGATCTCACGGAGATTAGCGTTTAGAAAAAGGGAAGTGGAATTATTGGAAAATTATGGGTTATCGAGAGGGAGGCTGTGCGGCTGCGTAACTCGCAATAAGCCGTTAAACGATTGACCAGCCTAATTTTTTATCTTGATACCATTACAGGAGGTTGTTCAATAAGACTAATAGGCAGCAAAGATGACTAACTTCACTACCATAACGTCCATTTGATAAAACTGTCGATCGAATACCTAAGATTTTGCCTATATATGTTGTTAACTTGAAATGAATTAGGCACAAGATATTAAACAATTTAACAATGACATTGGAGAACAGGAGCTGTCAAAGTTACCTCCATGGATTTAGTTTCAGCTTTAACCCTGCATAAACGGAAAAAACTAAATTTCCTGACAACGCAAATTGAGCGAATCCGGCCGTTCATTTTTCTGATCAAGTAACTGACAGGCAGCGGGTGGTCATCTCTCGTATTTCCGACATAATTTCGCATTACTAGCTACTTACCATCCGACAGCCGTCAGCAGGGCCCATTATCTTATTGCTCTCCCTAAATACCCACCAAAACATCCGTGGCACGTGCCAAGCGAATAACGTCTCTATGCCAATGGGTTAAGCTCTGAGGTTTAGTTAAGAGGTTGGTAGACCTAATACGTGCGCCCGCATGCCGCATCCGGCAGAGACAACGCGTGACCATAGACAAAAGGCGTTCGCACTCTTGCCTGGTTTTTTGGTTCTTTGTTTTTAGGCTCACACGCAGTTCATTGGCATCAAGTTTGGGTTAATTACGAGTATGATGTTGATTAAAATGATTAAAAACCGGAAGTGCATTGATATAGTAAAGTAATAAAGGGTTATGTTCGACTTATCGTATTCAATTAGAAACGTACTCCAACTCAATTTATTCTAATAAGTACTTACTTACATTTAATGGAATAGAGCACAAGGAGAACTATTTTTTTGCATTACCTTAATCATCATATATTTATATAACAATCACTGTATTTTATTTGATTTACTACTTTGTTATTGATTGATATATATCTAGTTAGTTATATTGATTACCGTAGAGTTTTTAAAAAACGCAACCCAACTAGCAGGCGGATATTCACCATCTAGGCAGTAAAAACGTAACACATACTAGTTTATTTTCATCCACTTGAAAACCTATACACTGGCTGAATAGGAAATTCCATTAGCGTTATTAAAAAAAAAATCAAAGGCTAGTATTTGAGAATGGAGGCATGGTGCAGTATCAACAGTGGCGTACAGCGGAATTTACTTACGCTAAATACGCAACCCTCTGTGTGCTCCGCAAATACAGCAGGAAGGCTTTCTGACGTATGAGATTAAAATTGGGTTGGCTAATTGCAAATCGAAAATAAATGTGTGTGGTTCGCAACATAATGTTTAATAAACAGTAACCTTTTAGTTTGCGCATAGGTACAATTTATTAGTTTGAAAAAAATGTATTCTTCTAGCACGGAATTGAGCTGTTATTTTTTTGAGCAAGGAGCAAAAGTCAGTAAATGATAATATTTTTCAATAGTTAAATCTAGATTTAAATATTTTCATTTTTAGCGTTCCGTACTCAAAGAGCCCTACTACTAAGACTTCGCTGTCTGTCCGTCCGTCTGTCTGTCACCAGGCTGTATCTCAAGAACCGTGATAGCTAGAGATTTGAAATTTTCACAGATTATGTATTTCTGTTGCCGCTATAACAACAAATATTAAAAACAAAATAAAATAAATATATTTATTGATAATGGTACGGAACCCTTCGTGCGCGAGTCCGACTCGTACTTGGCCGGTTTTTCTATTCTAGATTTGACTCAGCATTAAATATCAAAGCTTTGGCGTTCAAGGTTTACATGTAGGTATCTACGCGAGACCACGGACCCATATATTTCGTTATTATTATACGTAACTGGGATTTTGCTAATACGTCATTTTGGAGAAACTTTTTTCGACAAAATTAGATTTTATAGGTTGCTGGTTTGTGCTTGGTTTTTAGCACAATCTATTTCTAGAAGTGCGCTGTGATGCTTACTTTACATGAACTAACATAGACTTTTTTTTTATACTACGACGGTGGCAAACAAGCTTACGGCCTGCCTGATGTTAAGCTGGCACCGCCGCCTATGGACACTTGTGACTCCAGAAGAATCACAAGCGCGTTGCCGACCCTTTATTCACTTGATGATCCCCTGTGTTGGCAGATAGAGACATGCAGGTCCCTCACTCCCAACACAGTGCATCCTAGGGAGCTTTGGCGACCTTACTCACCACCAGCAACACAACACCACATGCTTCATAGCATGCAATAATATAGCAACACTACAAAGCAGTGGTGCCATTATGGCTGCGGTCTTCTGTAAGGTGGAGGTACTTCCCCAGTTGGGCTGCTCCAAGTACGAGCGAAATAACATTCCGCTGTGCCCTACCTCTCTTAAAACTTCCCCGCGTTTAAGATAAAGGCATTATCTACACATGCAGGTGGGTTCGTATATGGACTGAGTATAAGTAGGTAGTCGCGCGTTCAAGCTGCATGAATATGCGGAGAGTTCCGCTGCGTTTCCATTTAGCGGGGCTTTGTGCTCCAATCGTTGTACGTCTAAATGGGACACTAGTGTTATATCATCTGTGCTAGTGTATAGTTTGTCTTTTTTTTTAATATACAACGACGGTGGCAAACAAGCTTACGGTCTGCCTGATGTTAAGCAGTTACCGTAGCCTATATATGGACACTTGTGACTCCAAAAGAATCACAAGCGCGTTGCCGACCCTTTATTCACTTGAGGATTCGCTGTGTTGGCAGATAGATACATGCAGGTCCCTCACTCCCAACACAGCGCATCCTAGGGAGCTCTTTGTCTGTATGTTGAAGGTATTTTGTAACCGATGAGAAAGAAAATGTAACACATTCGGTGCTAAGAACCCGCCAGATGAGCTTTCTGCTCTACATACGGAGTTCCCCATGTTATCAAGTACGAGCCGAATGCTACGAAAACTTTGTCACTGAATGTATATAAGGATATCATACTTAGAGCCCTTACCTGGCTGGATCGCTTGGGTTTAGGTACTTTTAAAGGACTATTTTGCCAAATTGGTGTAAGTAATGTGTTAAGTGCTTATACCATACGTACCTACAATAAGTAATGTAACTTGTAACAAAATTCCAAAGCGTAATTTGTAACTGGTTCCCCGCGATACAGGCGAAGCTACTAGGCTGATAATGAAAATATGCCAAATAAACTTTTTATTTATTATTGTTTTACTTTACAGCTTTACGTAGTTTGATTGTATCTGAGACAAATTTAATGACACGTTTATAAGGTTATAAAATACTTCTAGCCTAAATATGTCGGTACATCCTAACCAAAAAATAACAAAACTACATATTTACAAACAAAAAAAAGGCTGGCGGCATTACCGCGCTGGATAGTGATATCGCCGTTGCGCGAGATAGCCGCCAGCCCTTTAGGTACAGCTTGTAAATCTATATCCGATGCCAAAAACGGAAACGCGTAACCTACACACAATAGAGGAAACGAATTTCCACCATAGTTTAGTACTCGGTCAAGCAAAGATTGTGATTTGTGACAAACCCCGCGGGTGCGCGCGGTCTGCCAGTGACAATCCCCTCTGAGGGTGGCCGAGCCCTGGACTGTGGTCAGCCTTGTCACGCTCTAGGAGGCGGAACGCTACCGGTGTATTTGCCATTTGGCTAATAAGACTAGGCACCTAATTGTTTTGTTTGCCACTGGCAATCTAAGACTGCTCTTTGAAATTTGGAACAACTGTTAAAAGGGTTAAGACACGTGTATGGAAAATGTTTTTTTTTTAATATATGTTTATTATGAGGGAGGTTAAAAAATCAAAGTCTAATGGGGTATCATATGAAAGGGCTTGAGTTGCACTTTCTAAAACCGTTTTTTTTTACAGTTGTTAAATTTTGATTTATTAAGGAAAATGTAGAAAAATATACCCTCCCCCCCACCCTTATCTCCGAAGTTAACGAAGCGAAAATTCTGAAATAATTACATATGATTTAGAGTAACATAAATAATACAGGAAAAATAAAACGATATCTCTAGATATTCAAATTCCTATCAGATTATCGATAAAGTCCTTTCTTTCAAATAAAAAATAAATAATCGAAATGGGTACGCGTGATAAAAAGCTATCGCTGATAAACAAACGTACTAGGTTGTAAGTTGTTAGTACCAAAATGCAGATGGCGCCTTGCAACGGTAACTTCTACTATGAGCTGTTTAAGATTGTTCTAGAATGAATGGGGTCCTAACATGACGGGTATGGTGTATGAAAGTTTGTAAGGAACCCTCGGTGCGCGAGTCAGACTCGTACTTGACCGGTTTTTTTAAGATGAGTTAAACTACTTACCATAAGCTAAGAATGACACATTATATAGATGTAGTGCTTAAATACTTTTTATAAAATAATAGCATAGCACTCGGGAAGCAACTTTACTATCCCCAGTAAACGTAACTTAAATTACGTTTTTGTACAAATACAATATACCTACTTGGTTAAAGACATGTTAAAGATGAGATTTATTTATATACCTAAAGTTTTATTAGGTACTCGAAGGAATGCAGACATTAAGAAAGTATGAATAATTGAAACAAGTATAGATGGACCATTACGAGTAAATACGTAACTGTTATTTAGAAATTCATAGTAATATGGTAACAATACAATACAATACAACAAAGCTGTACGTTGTCCGCAAACTTGTGCGTACAGTGTGGTTGGGTTTTCATATCGATGTTATCATTATCACCCCTTTTAAAGCAATACTAAACTCAAATATCTAATCTTCAATTAGCTAATTACTATAACTCAATCACACTCGATACTTGATCTGACCACGAGCATATTGCACAAATCGTGCTTCGAGTGGCGATGGCGTGCGCCCGGCGGGCATAAATCACTGAGCTATTACAGACACATTCGATACACAGACACCCTTACAAGGGCGCCTCGGGCGACTGTTATACAGTGGATGTACAGCGGTTGTACAGCGTTTGTTATCCGACGTGTCACCGCAGGTTGGCTCGTTAGGGCGTCTCGTTTTACGCACCACCAACAAGGGAGGCTCGCTTTGATTCTCAAGTATTATCCTTGTTTGATATTTTTACCCGAGTCAAGCGCTGTCTTCAAATTAGAGCACGTAATAGGGATCACGATACATAGCGCTTCTTTCCCAATTTACTGGATTTCCTGAACCATGCGCACTCCCGCGCTATACCATGGCTACTATTATACAACCAAATTTTACCGTCGCTTCACCGTAGCAAAAAAGTAAAAATTACAGTTACAGACCCATTAACGATAAAATGGCGCCGAGACTTGACAAACTTTCTATACATTCAGATTTTAACGAACACCTCTTTATGATTAGTGATATACAGCCGGTGTGTTGCAACCCCTTAGACCATCCGTCGCATGCAAACGTCACGTTAAGGTTAATAAAGAACAATTTTTAAAGAAAAATAATTTAAAAGAAATCATAGGGTTGGAAGGGGAAGACCTAGGCGAACTTTCTCCGATCGAATTGGAGAAATCTTACAAAAAGGCCAGGTCAAAAGTACCCTAAACCGACGAGCATGTATGAGAAATGTTATGAAAGTGAGTGAAGCGAAAATGGTTTGTCAGGATCGTAGCAAATGGAGATCCGTGATCTCTGCCTACCCCTCTGGGAAAGAGGCGTGATTATATGTTTGTATGTATGTATGCATAGGGTCGTTTAGCATACCTAAGTAAAGTTTTCAAGATGACGACTCATCACACCTAATACTATGGACATTGCAGTATTTTGGCTGGTGTAAAAATAACTATGATTCTGGTGGCGGGTGTAGCAAATGGTTTTATTTTCCGGTATAGTAAATAGACTTTCGCCGCGCTGCGCTGGCATAGGTATGTGGGGCGGCATTATTAATATCTGTCACCGGCACGCGGCCCGTTTTCCCACATTCGCGAATTCAAATCCTTCATAACAAAGACTCGATAATCTCGGCCGTGTCAATATAAATTTCATAAACTCGCTGCCGTTTACAAAGGGCGGGAATATCCATGAATAATCTGCGTTTTGAGGGTGTCAACGGCATTCGGGTGTGTGCCACAATGGCAGGCCTAATCGCGGCATAATGCGTATTGTCGCTGCATTAATTGGTCGTCGTGCGCAGGCCTGCATTGTGACATCCACGTGCCGTTGTTAGGACTTAGGAGCACCTACCACGAGTTAGTCCGTTTAGGTTCAAATTATGTCAATAAGACCTGATTTAATTATTCTGTCATAAATGGCTATATCAGATTCAGATAGTTTATATCTCAATTAGTAATAAATAATTTTCATACATTAGATTAAAAACATGCACACAATATTGCGATCGTCAGTTAATAATCCAAGTTCACAAATATATAATCAATAATTAGGAGGTTAATGAAGTGCTGTCATATGTTAACATGGGTAAGTATAATACAATTCCAAAACTTACTTATGTTATGAGCTGATTAATTTATTTCCGTTATAATGTTGGAACAATAATTTCAAAAATTAATTGCAGTCCAATTCCAAAAAGAATTTAGGTTTAAGAACATTCATCATCAGTCAGTAAAATCAATATAAACATCGCTGCGGGTGGGTGGAGTCACCAGCTTGCCCCTGCGGTGCCGACGTACAGACCATCCAGCACATCATCGAGGACTGCCCCATAACCCGCTACGCCGGTGGCGCTCCAGAAGCTTGCCCCTGCGGTGCCGATGTACAGACCATCCAGCACATCATCGAGGACTGCCCCATAACCCGCTACGCCGGTGGCCCCCCAGAAGCTTGCCCCTGCGGTGCCGATGTACAGACCATCCAGCACATCATCGAGGACTGCCCCATAACCCGCTACGCCGGTGGCCCTCCAGAAGCTTGCCCCTGCGGTGCCGATGTACAGACCATCCAGCACATCATCGAGGACTGCCCCATAACCCGCTACGCCGGTGGCCCTCCAGAAGCATGCCCCTGCGGTGCCGATGTACAGACCATCCAGCACATCATCGAGGACTTCCCCATAACCCGCTACGCCGGTGGCCCTCCAGAAGACCTGATCGTCCTTAGCGACGAAGCCGTCGAGTGGCTGATCAGCCTCAATATTAGTTTGTAGTTGATATGTACATTTTGTTACTGTTTCGTCCTGTTCGCCATACGATTAAATAAATAAAGTCAGTAAAATGTAATAAATATATTTTCAGTGTAATTCGTTACTCAAGTATTCCTTAATCTTGTATACCGTTTTACTAAGGAGCAGCATTTTGACTTTGTGACGGAATGTGTTGATTTTAGTCTGTGTAGCTTTAGGCAGCTTTATAAAGTGGCAATAACCACCCGCTCCGGAATTTTCCACTTCCTGACCAATGCAGGGAAGACGTAAAATTTTGTACTCACCACGGATGGTAACAAATGAAGCTTCAGATCGCATCTAATCAAATACCTACGATCTGAGACATTCTTTGTTTTATCGATCTAGGTGAGTAATGTCGATTTTGGAAATATATACCTAATATCTACAATAAGTAGGTATTATAATACAATGTCGCGACAAAATTCAAAATGTGTACCAATTAGCATACGACATTCAAAATGTGTACCAATTATCAACGCAAATGATAATTGGTGTTGGTTAAAGAGATTAAAAAGGCCTCATGTCTTATGTTAGATTGGTTTGCTATAATATTACTTTGTTAATAAGTTAAATACACTGGAATAGCTTTCAGATTGTTACTGAGTAAACCCCTTACCTATATCTATACCTACCTACCCTACTCGTACCTTACCTTTGCATATAAACTTTGTCTTACGTTCTAACTTTGGTTACGCCTCAGCATAGGTACACGACAGGATTGCCGTGTTATTGAGCCGCCGTGCCAATGCCAGTAAGACGTAATTCCACTCAACGTTCTGAATTGGAATCGGTAGTGTATTTGTCGCAGGCTCATTATGACACGTAAGATTTAACGCATAGAAGGCAAGCGCAACAAATGCAAGATTTAAATTCAACTCGTTTAGAATAATAGATCCCTAGTTAAACTATATACAAGCTAAGGATGCAAAATATACAAGGAACGAATTGACCATAAGTATTTACTTAAGAAAATAAAATGTCTGGATTAGGTTATGTTTTTTTTTTTTTTTTTTTGTATTAGGTACCTTAGGCTAGGCCTGAGGTTAGGACCCCCCCCCCCCCCGAGGGTGCTCGCCTTGTCGGGGCGGGGGGGCTTAGTAACCGTGGACTGGTCACCCACGGCGAAGCTAAGAGGCACCCAGGGCCGGCCTGTTTGGGCTGCCGGCTGGCCCGAGGAGGGCGCTCCTAGCGGGCTGCCTAAGCCCGCTTAGGATGCGTTAGGGAGGGACCGCAGAAGAAGTTCTCACGCGCTATCTTCTGCGGCCACGGTGGGATCGCAGGGGGAGAGGCGTGTTGGTATAACGGTGCGCCACTCTCCCTACCCCCTGCGAACTTGGCGGGGCCGTTCCGCTGAAGCGGTATTGGTGGGACCGCAGAGGAAGAGGAATGCCGGTATTACGGTGCGCCGCTTTCCCTATCCTCTGCGGCCGAGTCGTGGTCGGTGGCGGAACCACAGACCTGATCCGCCACCGGGTGCTGGATTTTCCGCACCCATGATCTCCTCGTAGCAGACTCAGGGGGGTCCGCTACTGAACAGGTGGAGATCGAGGAGGCAGGCGCGCCAAAACATCTGGCGTGCCTCACGTGGAGGGCCCCCGGGCATCCGCGAAGGAGCCGCTTGTGGACGGCTGCCGCCGGCGGGGTCGCGGATGTGTGCGCAAGCGTTCCCGTTACCTCGCCATAAGGCGGCGAGGTGGCAAGTGGGGGGGTTTTTAGTTGGTACACCGTGGGTCTCATTAGCCCATACGGGAGTCCCACATAACCACTCGGGTCACCCCCTGCACCCGGGTGGTATGCGTAACGCATTTCCTCCCCTAAACAAAAAAAAAAAAATAATTCCTGAGGTTAGGAGTAAATTTGGTATGTATGAAAAAACGTTCATATTTTTTTTTTACTATTACTAATAGGTACTCCCTCCTGAATCCGCGTGTAAAATTCTAGGATTCGAGCACCTTGTCTGTGCGAAACAGTGCTGACGGGGTACTTCAGATAGCAAATGTTCTTAGTTATTTTTGTATCAATAATACTATTATAGACTGTAGTGTATGTCACTGACCTGCGTGGGCGTGAGGTGTATGAGCGAGGCGAGGTGCTCCCGCTCTGGCGCCGACAGGTACTTCTGCTGCTTGAACCTTCGCTCCAGCTCGTACACCTACGGAAATAGAACAGTTAGTTTTTTTTTTTTTTTATTATTAGTCACAAAAACTTAAACGCTAGTTTTACAAAATATGTTCCGCCAAACTGAGGACAGTTTGTTGGCGGATAATGCTCGTTAACACTGTTGTTTTTATCCGAACTACCCTAATACACTAAATCAGGAAAAAGCGTTTCTACAAATAACTACATGTTTAAGTAAGTTTATCTCGGTTATGTAACACGTCATGCCTTGCATTACTTAACACTTTTATCAAATAAATCTCAGAGTTTTAGTTTTAATCTTTTTTTAAATATTATTTTACTACTACACTTCTCTAAGGTTGTACTTATTTTATTATGTACCTTAGGAACGATATACTCTCTGCCGCTACGGTAGCCTAGTGGTTCAGGCATGCGGCTGTCAAGCGGCAGTCGTGGGCTCGAATCCCAGCTCGTACCAATGAGTTTTTCGGAATTGATGTACAGAATATTTACTGTTAGCTTTTGGGTGAAAGAAAACATCGTAAGAAAACCCCAATAAGGTCTAGTTTTCCCTCTGGATTGGAAGGTCAGATGGCTGTCGCTTCCGTAAAACTAGTGCCTGTGCCACATCTTGGGATTAGGTGTCAAAGCGGACCCCGGGCTCCTTTAGGGGCACAACCGGGAAAACGCTAGGAGGATGATGAGGCTCTGTGTAACTCTCAGAGCAAAGAATACTAGAGAGAGGACAAGCCGCCGGCGGCCGCGTCGCATAATAAATGAAGAAACGAATAATGAATGAATGAATGATTTTTTTATTTCGTGTAACCATGGACACATGTTGTTAGTAGAATTTACAAAACTAATGAAGACTGTGTTTGTGTTTTGTTTTGCCGTTTGCAAATGTCACAATAATAATGCCATATAGAAAGAACGGTTCCAAATACGCCAAATAAGTAGGTAATTAACGCGAAAAGTACAGGGTTCGAGTCCTCGTCTAGACAAACAATTTGAACAAATTGGCTACAATTGTTTATATCGATGTAGCAACAGTATTTACAAAAATATATATGGTATTTCTGACCTGAGATGTACACTCGCGGACATTGTATACGGGTCGGTAAAATACTGTCATATTTCCTAAAATAGTGCAGGGTTGTACAGTTTTTTAATCCTGTCAAGATCTTTATTTAATTATTCATGTAAACTGCAAAAATAACAGTAACAAAAGAAAGTTACCAGGTTTAAATTGGACTCGTAAAACCCATGAAAAAAAACAACGTTAACGAAGCGAGATATCGCAAAAATCGTAATTTTTGGAAGTTGATATTTTTATAATAGGATCCCGGAAATTGCTAATACAGTTGGGTATTAAAAAGAATACTATAGGTACTAAGTTACTAACTAGTGTTAAATATAAAAAAAAACCTATTGCGGTTATTTAATTTAGGGTGACCCGTAGTCATTGACCGCGAGTGTGTTTAGATAAACTCCATTAACTGCTACCTATGTCATTTTATCTTTAATGGCGTAAATGTCACTTTCTTAGAACAGTAGTCGGTGTAGGTGTGTAATAAATTAAAATTCCCAATGTTTACACGCCCAGGTTTCAAATACAATTAAGGCAAAAAGCGATATTTAAAACGTGCCTCCAAGACATTCGATCCGACAAAAGGTCAATCCTTACAGCACCCCAAAACGCTGCACAGGCCACAGGATCGAATTAATTATACCACCTCCGTGATACACCTAATATACCTACTTATAAGTATACCTACTGGGCGGGGCCTCCAGCGGAAACTGGGCGGCGAGGGGAGGGGCGCAATTAAATGGCTTTATACGTTTAAGTAATTTGGATTTATATAATGGCCGGAGCTTGATTGCGCTGGTTTTTTCCGACGAGCCAATGTTGCCAGTGATATTACCAATGCTAATGGGAGATGGAAATAGAATCCTCAGGCCTATTTAGGGGCGTATTTAGGCCGTCTATGTTTAATCTGAGCCGACTAGATAATCCTTTGAGGACTCGCGGCTTCTAAACTCCTCAAATACTCGAACTTATTCGTTTCAAGCCTGGAATCCACGTGACGTCATTTACAGGGCAGGTTTGTATGGAATCTGGCCTAGAAACCAATCATGACATGCCATATATCATTGGAAAGGTTTTTTCATACTAGGTAAGTATTAGGTCTACAACTATTTTTATGGCGAGAATTGTCAAATCTTTGTGTAAAAAAACAAAGAAAAACATTAGAAAACGCATAAAAAACCAAAATATCATGATACAAAATCATTGACAATTACAAAACCTTCATAATCTGCGACACGGGAACTTAGTATACCTATCGAAAAAACGTAGGTATATCATATACTTAGTTAACGTTTCAACTCACACTACTTTTATGCGGCGATAACTTTATTCACACAAATATTTGGGACTATACCTGCCATTGTAAAAGTTTTAGAACTTAGAATAAGCTATCCAGTGACATATCGTTTGACCTAATTGGTCATATAGGCCAATTTGCCAACCCTCCTTTACATACTTATGCAGCTACCAAAAGATTGTATCGATACAATTAATGATAGAGATACAATGTCAAGAAAAGGGTTGAACAGTAATTCAAAAACGTATCTATACCTAGTTAAACATGCAGCACAAAAGTCGTAATAACGATGCCGTCGGGTCAGCGGCGTCCCCTCATACCCTTCATAACGTAGGGCTCACAAAGTTACCTAACACACGCTTAGTAGTAGGTACCTGCCTCAGAAACGAGATAGAAATAAACTACCAAATTGGTTCTTCTTTGTAGCAACATTGTGGTGTTAAAAATTATAATATTTAATATAATAATATATAATATTACGGGACAATCTTACACAAATCAACCTAGGCCCACGGTAAGCTCAATAAGGCTTGTGTTGTGGGTAGGTACTAGGCGACGATATATATAATAAATAAATACATAATAAAATAAAAATAAATTAAAAAATAAAAAAGACTTTTATTTCTTGCATTAAAAACAAACAATTTTAGCTACTGGTAAATAATTAGTTAAAAAATATATCACTGTTGGTTTTACATTAATTTAGAAAGTAGTGAGTTTTTTAAGTACGATAATACCAAAGATAATAAAAAAGAATACCATGCATTTATTTTAAAGTATATATATATATATATTTTTTTTGCTAAGTAGCTGGAAACTATGTTACACTCACTGAAAAAATCAAGCAATGATGTAGGATTGGAAATAAATTTGATGAAAACAAAAATCTTGACAAATTCTGCAGAATGCCCTATATACCTTGGCAACACACAACTGCAATATTTTAATACGTACATATACCTCGGCAAACAGTTATCTTTCGATAAACAAAATAACGAACTAGAAGTTGAGAGAAGAGTCACAGGCGCATGGAGAAAGTTCTGGAGTCTAAAGGAAGTACTAAAAAGTTCAATGCCTACGAAAGTTAAGAAAAAAGTCTTAGATTCCAGCGTACTCCCCTCAATTACCTACGCATGTCAAACGTGGAAATTTACACTGAGGATCAAGAATAAAATAAAAACCTGCCAACGCAGTATGGAGAGGAGCATATTAAATGTTAAAAGGATCCAAAAAATACCCCACACCACGATTAGGAAGCAAACAAAAGTAACAGACGCCCTTGGACATTCCTTAAAACTAAAGTGGCGGTGGGCAGGACATATTGCACGAATGACCGACGACCGCTGGACGAGTCGACTAACATCTTGGCCCAGCCCTGCAGGCAATAGGAAAATAGGGAGACCCGTAGCGCGATGGGAAGACGACATCACACGACAAATCGGAAAGAGATGGATGGTAAAAGCCAAAGACAGGGAAAATTGGAGAAGACTGGAGGAGGCCATCACCCTTACAGAAGGGGTTCTTGCATGACATCATATATTTCTATTTATATTAATCACAATATATAAAATAAACTTAAAAAAAAAAAAAAAAAAACATATTGATACTTATATACATACTAGCTTTTGCCCGCGACTTCGTCCGCGCGGAACTCGTTTATATCGTGACTTTCTCCCCCCTTTTCACCCCCTTAGGTGATGAATTTCCAGATAAAAACTATCTTTAGTAAGCACTCTTTGGGAAGGCCCCGGAATTCAAAGTATTTCTATACCAAATTTAATCTCAATCGGTTCAGCGGTTTAAGCATGAAAAGGTAACAGACAGACAGAGTTACTTTCGCATTTGTAATATTAATATGGATTGTATGAAGGAAAGGGTATAGATGCATGTAGGCTTTTTTCAGTATTATTTTGCATATTTTCATATCACACGGCCGTAAGGACCTTTTCTACTAAACCGTAGGATTAAATTAACTGACTTGTAATTTAAACATTTTATATTAAAAATAAAAATACTTCAACAAAATGTTACATCTAATAGTTTTCAAAATAGCCATAGCAAAACGTCTTTTTTACCCCGTTTTAGAAAACATCTTCAAAACTAAGGCCGCCATAAGGTACCTTTACCCTTGGAACGTCACATACATATATTTACTGATGCAATGTTCATATTCCCCAGGACTACCTATTACCGCTATACCGTAAATGGGTTCAATCCAAATTTTCACCCCTTATTTCACCTCCTTAGAGGATGATTTTCGGGATAAAAACTATCCGTTGTCATTCTCCAGGACTCAAACTATCTCTATACCGAATTTCATCTAAATGGGCTACATCCAAATTTTCACCCCCATTTCACCCCCTTAGGGGATGATTTCTGGAATAGAAACTATTATATGTCCTTTTCCAGGACTCAAACTACCTCTCAACCAAATTTTATCAAAGTGTGTCACAAACAAATTTCCACCCCCAATTACACCCCCTTAGGGGATGATTTTCGGGATAAAAACTATCCTATGTCCTTCCTTAACTATCGTTTTACCGTAAGTGGGTTCAATCTAAATGTTCATCCACCATTTCTCACCCCCTTAGGGGATGATTTCCTCCTTTTATGTGTTCCGGGATAAAAAAATATTCTATGTTCTTTCCTAGGACTCTACCTCTCTCTATACCAAATTTCATCTAAATGGGTTCTATCCAAATCTTCAACCCTCATTTCAGCAGTAAACTATCCTATGTCTTTCCCTAAGACTCCAACTCGCTATACCGTAAATGGGTTCCATCCAAATTTTCATGCCCCATAGGAGATGATTTCTGGACTAAAAATTATTTTAAGTCCTTCCCCAGGACTCTGAACTATCTCCATACCAAATTTCATCTAAATCGGTTCTATCCAAATTTTCACCCCTCATTTCACCCCCTCAGGAGATGATTTAGGATAAAAACTATGCATTGTCCTTCCCTGGGACTCCTTTTATCTCTATACCATTTTTTTACTAAATGGGATTTATCCACATTTACATCCCTATTTCATCCCCTTGGGGGATGATTTTCGGGATTCAAACTATCCATTGTCATTCTCCGGGACTCAAACTATATCTATACCAAATTTGATCTAAACGGAGTCCATCCAAAATTTCACCCCCCATTTCACCCCCTCAGGGAAAGATTTCCGGAATAAAAACTATCCAATGTCCTTCCCCAGAACTTAAACTACCTCTAAACCAAATTTCATCAAAATGGGTTACATCCAATTTTTCACCCCCCCCATTTTACCCCCTAAAAGGAAGATTTTCGGGATGAAACCTATCCTTTAACCTTCTCCGGGACTCAAACTAATCATATACGAAATTTCATCCAAATCGGTGCAGCGGTTTAAGTAGCTCCATACAAATTTCCACCCCCCATTTCATCCCCTTAGGGGTTGATTTCCAGGATAAAAACTACCCTAAGTCCTTCCCCAAGACTCAAACTATCTCTATACTAAATTTCATTTTAATCGGTTCAGCCGTTTTCACGTGATGCGCGGTCACATAAACAGACAAACAGATAAACAGATAAACAGACAAACAGATAAACAGACAAAAATTCTAAAAACTGTTGGAACGTGTTCTGTTATCGATTCTAAGTATCCCTAGCCAATTTTTTTTCGAATATCTTCTATGTACAGACTTTCGATCCTCTTCAGCTTTATTATATGTATAGATAGATAGATGTAACATCCATAACTCAGAAACAAATATTCGTGATGTGTTTATCACGAATATTTGTTTCTGATTCTTTTCATTATATATTAAAATAAATGCCCTGACCGGGATTCGAACCCGGGACCTCCAGCTTCGTAGGCGGAGTCACTACCAACTAAACCATAATAAAACTATTTTTTATGCATCACAGTCCGAATACGCACTAATTTTCAGTAGAAGTACTAACTGAAGTTATATTGTGAATTTGCGAAGGAAGACTCAAGATTAATCATTTCATTATTCACGGCATTATTTATGACTCTGTTTATAAAAACGAGATCTGTTAGTTAATCGATATCATTCCCTCTTTACTTTGTCTTGTGTCTCATTTTAGTGTTTAAAAGGTGACGCGACGTGATACGAACTAATCTAGCCTTGTCTTGCTAATTATGACGGTGCGAGTGAGACAGTATGGCGATATATTTAATCGCTAATAACAAGTAATAAAATGATTGTTAAATACATTGAAAACATCCAAGCCTCGGAAACAAATATTCATGCTCATCAGCATCACACAAATATTTGCTCTAATTGCGATTCGAACCTAGACCTTCAGCTTCGTAATAGGCTGCTTCACTACTCACTACCCACTAGGCTAACCCGACTGTGTTTTATATATACAGGGTGTCCCTAAAACCAACGCCAAGCCGCAAACGGCTGATACCCAATTCATAACAATTACAAAAATAGAAAAAAAACAATGTCATGTTTAAAAAAATGTTTTTGAAGCTCAGCTTTCATCAAGTAAGGATTTTTTAATGTGACTTTTTTAATAACTGTTTTGACTAGGGCTATCACACGTTTGCGGCTTAGCATTGGTTTTAGGGACACTCTGCATAGATAACAGAACAGTTCCTACGTTAAAATAACCAATAGAATCATGCAAACAATAACTCGGCCGGACCTTGGTACGGCAAAGTTACGCGCCGAGCGGACTGGAGCGGCCGGGTGCTTCAGTTATTGATTTCAAGTTGAAAGCCGTCCAACCGGTTGACAATTTCAACCACGCACCGCTTGGATGGCTTGTGCCAAAACACATCAGATGCCTAAACTTGGTTACAATACAATGGTCCTAAGTAGTAGGTATTAAATTGTTATCATCATCATAAAGTGTTATAGTAGGTATTAATTTTTATTTTTATGATTATAATACCTAGTAACTAAAGTAAATTAATTTGCTTTTAAAATTTGACATTTGTAATTGAATTGTAATTGTTTTTTATTTGCCTTCTGAATAGTATTCCACCTGTAAATTATTGTTATTTATTTTAATTTGTATTTACTTAAGTCAAATCTTAATTTGATAAGTTTAATGTAAAGTGCTTTGAACATGCTAAGTGACCTGTAACTTATGTTATCAATAAAGAATTGTATTGTATTGTAAAACAAAAATAATAAAATAATCTACGTAGGACCTATGATTTATGTGATAACTCTAGAGGCCATTGTTCTAGAAAAGCTGAAAGTAGATATCTAAGTTAGGTTTTGTAAGACTCGGTATGGATCCTCTTAGAGCAATTATTTTCTAATCATCATTAATTATTGAACTTATACATACAACATATCTAACAGAAGTATACTAAAGTGTAAACAGCTGCCTACCCGACCGAAGCTGAAACGACCACTAACTTGTTTTATTATGTCGTCATTAGTAGATATAACCAGAGTTACTAAAGTTAAAAAATAACGCCAAATTGAACTTCCGGACTTCTTCTGACTTTTTGAAATATTACTCAATTTATAAGTATAGTATTTTTATGAATTGTAATCAAAATGTTATCCGCTGATATCACGTCAGCGCGGACTGGAGTCTGAAGTACTCTCGGCGCGTAATAAAATACGTTTGATCGCCCACTCGCTCAATCAATACGGGACAAACGTGGACGTCATTCGAATGACAGGCTCTCTGTTTCAGTTTTATTTTATGCCAATTATAACTTGTCAACGAACCTAAAAGTATTTTGAATTCAAGCCTGTTACTCCGCTTCCAATTCTCAACTACATATTTATATAATAAAGTCCGTCCAGTTTAACTCTGCAACTAATAATTTGACTACACCGTCACCGTCAAATAATTTTAATGTCAGACTTAACGTGGACCAACTCGACCTGCCTACACTTAAGGTGACCACTTACTTGTAGAAATTACGGAGTAAGTATTTTGAATATGTTTAAAAAAAGGTTCAATACCGTCCTTGCATTACACCGTACTACACTAAATTTAAATCAATAAATATCATATTTACCACTATTATAATATTTGCAACGTTGGTTGCAATGGGGAATGGATGAAAATTTTAGAAACGCCTGATTTTTTTTTTGGAGATAGTAATAACCTTCCTTAGCAACAGAAAAAAGTTGCAGACTTGTCAGCTGCGTCAATTATTTTTGAAAAATATAAACAGTTTCCTCACTTACGTTTTGTGGTTAGTACGGCGAATGAGACAATTTCCTTGATCCGTCTCATATAACATAAAAATATTATAAAAATCCGTGGTAAACTGACACTGGCATTGATATTGACAGCTGCAGCAGCTATATTGGTCATTGCCAGGGTTAGATATTTAAAATATTTTTTGTAATATGAGACGGATCACGGAAAGTGTCTCATTCGCCGTACTAACCACAAAACGTAAGTGAGGAAACTGTTTATATTTTCCAAAAATAATTGACGCAGCTGTCAAGTCTGCAACTTTTTTCTGGTGCTAAGGAAGGTTATTCCTATCACCAAAAAAATAATCAGGCATTTCTAAAATTTTCATCCATTCCCCATTGGTATAAGTTGATTTCCTAGCTCTCAATGAACTAACTGCAAGATTTATTTATATGACTGGATTGTAAGAAGATATTGCAAACCATATTTTATTAAGGACTATTTGGATACGCTATGTACCCAAATATAATCTTTCAAATGAAAATGCGGAAAAATACCTAGCAGTAGCACGGGCCCCCTAAATCGCAAATGATCAGGTAGCCCTGATATTTATTTGCAAAATGATCGGCAAATAACGAACCGAGGGCGACCCGCGCCGGTGGGGAAACGAACAAAAGTTCCTCGTAGACATCGTTGATGAAAGGTCGGAGTAGGTATGGACGCTTTTTGTCTACTATACCTACGCCCACGTATATTACTTTTGATTGTTACATAACGATGACGTACCGCAGTTAAATTTCTGGGTGCATCAACATACAACTGTGACCTGGGTGCATCAACATACAACTGTGATCTGGGTGCATCAACATACAACTGTGATCTGGGTGCATCAACATACAACTGTGATCTGGGTGCATCAACATACAACTGTGATCTGGGTGCATCAACATACAACTGTGATCTGGGTGCATCAACATACAACTGTGATCTGGGTGCATCAACATACAACTGTGATCTGGGTGCATCAACATACAACTGTGATCTGGGTGCATCAACATACAACTGTGATCTGGGTGCATCAACATACAACTGTGACCTGGGTGCATCAACATACAACTGTGATCTGGGTGCATCAACATACAACTGTGATCTGGGTGCATCAACATACAACTGTGATCTGGGTGCATCAACATACAACTGTGACCTGGGTGCATCAACATACAACTGTGACCTGGGTGCATCAACATACAACTGTGATCTGGGTGCATCAACATACAACTGTGATCTGGGTGCATCAACATACAACTGTGATCTGGGTGCATCAACATACAACTGTGATCTGCTAGATTGTAAGTGCAGTCGACTTCCAAAGGATGCATCAATTGTTTCACCTTATTGCGTTGTAATCCTACTTAGATGGATAAAATGCCTTAATACACATTGTTACCTATATTTACGCTTTTCTAGAATAAGTATTTGGCATTATAGTGCGTGCGCATACAATGGGCTTGTGACCTTAAATTTGTTTACGATGCCATTCGAACCAGTTTTTGTAGATGAACAAATGTTTGTATGGAAGCAACTACATTTAAAGGACATTAATACCCCAAAAATCGAGTTAAAGACGGACCTCGCTGACAGCAGCCGAAACGCTTCATACTGATTGGCTTTAAAGTATGACGTCACACCGTGCAATTTGTACTAACCGTTGCATGGCAAATGAAGTAAATTGCTGTTTCGGTCGCGAAATACTGCGTTTAAGTCCATAGTTGTCATACAAATTTGTTTCTATAAAAACGTAAGGATTCTATTGGTACCTTTAAATTTACTCTTGGATAATAAATAAATAAACTTTTTTTTCTAAACTTTCAAGGTTCATATCTTTTTATGATTTGAATTCTATTTTGTAATTTATACTTTATTACCATCATTTGATGGTTTACTATCCATTTAGCAACACGACGTTATCAATTTTAACACCACGCAACATGCCTATTATACTTAAGTCAGCTTTTATGTACATAGTTGTTCAACACTGGTATACACCCAACTACCCACTCAATTATTGACGTGATCATCCCACGTGGCGTACATGAAGATCGACTGTTTCACCCCATTTCTCCCATGTAGTCGCCCTGGCCCATGTGACGTCATATTGTCGTCACCCACGTGACGTCATGTTCGCTGTATTTACTGACCTGGGCCTGGGTGAACAGCACGCGCCGCTTCCGCCAGCGGGAACTGCATAGGCTTGGCGTCGGGCCCCGCACACGTGGCGTGGCCAGCCGCCATGTTGGCGCGGCCTCGTGACGTCATGTTCGCTTTACTGACCTGGGCCTGGGTGAACAGCACGCGCCGCTTCTGCCGCTGCGCCAGCGGGAACTGCATGGGCTTGGCGTCGGGCCCCGCGCACGCGGCCAGCCGCCATGTTGGCGCGGCCTCCTCGTGACGTCATGTTAGCTGTACTGACCTGGGCCTGGGTGAACAGCACGTGCCGCTTCCACCGCTGCGCCAGCGGGAACTGCATGGGCTTGGCGTCGGGCCCCGCGCACGCGGCCAGCCGCCATGTTGGCGCGGCTTCCTCGTGACGTCATGTTAGCTGTACTGACCTGGGCCTGGGTGAACAGCACGCGCCGCTTCCGTCGCTGCGCCAGCGGGAACTGCATGGGCTTGGCGTCGGGCCCCGCGCACGCGGCCAGCCGCCATGTTGGCGCGGCCTCCTCGTGACGTCATGTTAGCTGTACTGACCTGGGCCTGGGTGAACAGCACGCGCCGCTTCCGCCGCTGCGCCAGCGGGAACTGCATGGGCTTGGCGTCGGGCCCCGCGCACGCGGCCAGCCGCCATGTTGGCGCGGCCTCCTCGTGACGTCATGTTAGCTGTACTGACCTGGGCCTGGGTGAACAGCACGCGCCGCTTCCGCCGCTGCGCCAGCGGGAACTGCATGGGCTTGGCGTCGGGCCCCGCGCACGCGGCCAGCCGCCATGTTGGCGCGGCCTCCTCGTGACGTCATGTTAGCTGTACTGACCTGGGCCTGGGTGAACAGCACGCGCCGCTTCCGCCGCTGCGCCAGCGGGAACTGCATGGGCTTGGCGTCGGGCCCCGCGCACGCGGCCAGCCCGCCCATGTTGTTGACGTGCCCCATGCCGCCTGACGTGGACGTCATCAGCCTGGAAACTAAAGCAGCCGCTCAGATACGCACACATTAAGCCACCCCCGATGAAACAATGTGGTATCAACTCATGATATCGTCAATCTTGTGACTATGAAGTTTATCTTAAGTAATTAGCGTTTTGGTTTTACATCCATTTTATATTTATCGTGTGGCTAGATTGATCGGCAGATTATTCACCTTATGAATAAAATCTTGGCAATTAAACTTTCGCCTGCGCAAATCATACTCGTAGATGGACACAACCTTCAGCAAAATTTAACAGATCGGCGACATATTCTATATACCTATTGTAATTGTATACCTATTAAGAAATAAAAGATTGATATCTAAATCTATCAAGTTTTTAATAAGACCCAGTCAAGCCTAAGTAGAAGGTAACGTTGTTATAATAATTTTATATTATGACTTTTTTTTGAGAGGGTCACATATGGACGCTAACATTAGAATAATACAATTAAGTAGATATCAGCAATCGCAAACCAGATCTAATAGTTCAGTATCCAATACTACAATAAGGATGGGAAACCGACATTGCTGATTATTTAAACTTTATTGAAGGATTTTACTTATACATTAAGAGACTCCATCAACCGCATCGTCTCTGTAATCACACCATAATTACACAAACGCTCGCAATTCTACAAATTCCCTAAGTTGATAATTCTCAATCCCGCAATAATTGCAGCTTCATCCCCATTTCACCCCCTTTCCCCCGTAAAATATTAATTATATTGCGGTTCAGTTAAAACTCGGCAACATTAAGTGCCGGCTGTTGCCTAATGACACTAGAGTACCTTTCTGTCCGCTTTTACTGTAGGTAAATAACTAGATATAGCACTCTCTTTTTATATAAGTAAGTTAACTATTTGTCGTATTTGTTGCCAGCTTGAGTTGGAAATATGTGTAGTGAAAATTATGCCGCAGTAAATGCTCACATTGCCCGTAGAACCGATGGCCGTTGGGGCGAAAAGGTTCTCGAGTGGCGACCACGTACCGGAAGGCGTGGTATGGGTAGGCCCCCCACAAGGTGGACTGATGACTTGGTAAAGGTCGCGGGAGTCCGCTGGATGCGGGTGGCGCAGGACCGGACATTTTGGCACTCTTTGGGTGAGACCTATATCCAGCAGTGGACGTCTTTCGGCTGATATGATGATGAAATGCACATACCCTTAACCGTACTCAAATATGAAGCGAAATTAACTCTGGCAGATCCCGGATGGGTGACCGCTTGAAGTGGTTATATACCCGATCATTGTACATATGTATGAGCAGCGTGCACGTTACAAAAATATTTTCTCCGTCTCTTTCAGATATTTTTGTCACGCGTCACGTTTCGTTTGTCACTCATCAAGAGCAACGGGTCACGTAACACAGCGTGTGCGCGCTACAACTGCAAATCTGCTTTTAATTTAATACGTTAAGTGAAATAGATTCCTAGACAAACACTGGACATATTGCTACGCCGTAGAACGTCTACGCCGTAGCCGCGTAGCAAAAATTGCTACAATTTGGGCCTCCTTGTGAACAGTTTTATAAGAGTCGCGATCGATTCGGCAATTGGTGGGTCAACGACCTGCCTAACTGGGCAGAATTGATAATAGAGAATAAAACGTCGCCAATTGTAAATAGGGGAATACTCGTAGATGGATACCTACACATGTAACTACAGCGCAGCGTAAGGATTCTTATTTGAAAACGTGATATCGCGGATACATCACAAATTGAAATAGAATCTGGACCGAATTAATCGCAAACGTTCCTGCTCCCAAAGGAACTTATTTACTTCCACTGCGAACAAATTATCTTCGCAATTCATAGGTTTATTTGCAATAGTTCCTTCAAATGTATATAAATAAAACATCTGTGCCGGTATTCCACCTGTGATATTTGACATAAAGAGACATATGTAGGTATACCCCTTCTATATTTGTTTATATATATGTATATATATTTGCAATCACGTTCTCGGAAACGGCTCTAACGATTTCGATGAAATTTGGAATAAAGGTGTTTACGGGGGCGATAAATCGATCTAGATATGTCTCATGTCCGGGAAAATTCGTTTTCTCCGTATTTTCTTCATTGTCTCCGAGCAGAGCTCGGTTGCCCAGGGACTCTCTATTATTATATTTATTTCTGATGTTTCTGACATTCTGATTTTGAAATAAGTATCTTCCAAACTTCCAATTGCAAATCAAACCCAATCACATATTGGCGAATAGACGCCCAGCAGACAACAGGCCCCGTAACATGGATAAGTGACAAGATAGAGCATCCGTCCCTGGCGGACACCGTTCGATAGAACGAGACGACGCACTTATCTTGTCACTTATCGCGTGATAAAGGCCATCCATGCTACGGGACCAGTGCAGCAATTACTTACGATAAGAGACGTATTAAAATATAATATAATATATTTGGCATTTTAACTGTAGAATGATTCACGAACAAAATTCTGGATTGCAATAATAGTTTATTTAGTATTATAAATAGTCTAAAATGCACAATACCTATATTTATTTTCCTTTCTGAACAATCAAAACAATTCTAAGAGAAAAGTTGCACAAAAATGCACGAGTGCCAATGAGTTTTTGCAAACTGTGCTCATACGTAAACTCAACTTTTGATTTACTTCTTTTTCATGTATTATTTTTCTCTGCTTTATAAAAGCTGTATTCATTAAATAAAAAGTTTGAATTTGTGTACCTAATACTGTGTTTTCGAACCATTGTATATGAAATACCTACTCACGTCATTATGTACTTATTTTCTTTATTTAATCTTGCCCTTAGATATTTAACAATATAAATATAAATAAGTACTCTTTATTACAGACCTCAAAACATGTTTAACATTTATCTTTTTTAAACAACATGTATTGGCAACATTTATAGTCCAAATGGAACAAAAAGGAATAAAGACTTAGTGAGTACTAAACGTTAAAATTTTACGGGTTTAAATTAAATATTAAACAGGTATGGTTGTTATTGCTCGGGTAGTTAATCGCTAGAGCCGTTAAAATACATACATACATACATACATACCATCACGCCTTTATCCCTAAAAGGGGTAGGCAGAGCACATGAAACTTGTGTTCCAGTGCCACTTTTAGCATAAATGTGGGTATAAAAGGTTGCTAGCCCATCGCCCACAACACACTTCAACCCTGTTCCCTTAGTCGACTCTTACGACACCCACGGGAAGACAGGGGGCCGTTAAAATAAATAAATAAAAATAAAATCAGTTTATTGCAGACAATAGTCCATAGTACACAGAAAAAAAAACAACAAGAATAATTAAAATAAAACTTGCATCATATTGTTAAAGGAACAATCATATTAAAAACGTGCTTGTGTAGGTACGATATAAGAATTTAGAGATAGATTTTCAAATTTTGGTTCATTGACACATTATTTCTTACCCTATTTATTGTGTGGTGATGTTTACATTTTTCGCCTTAATGCTATGGATAAAGGTGCAAAAGTGTAGGTAAACATATATTTGCCGTCGACTGTACATGTTTCATCTATTTATCAATGCGCCCTGCCCACATGGACGAATTAATCAAATGTGTAAATAAGACATGACAGAAATTTTACTGGCCACAAGGCAATTCCAAAAATATTTTCCTATTTTTCATTTGAGCGAATCGTCAAATCTATTTCTTAACATTTCTAAATACCTCGCCCTGGCATTTCCTAACATATTTGCCTATTTAGCATTTGTCATTGTTCGTAAAACTGTGCCGTCGGCAGTTGGCAGTTGGCAATAGTCCACACATTACGGGGCGCTGTTGACACAACACTCCACCGGCGAAGGGGGTCTTTCAATAAAATATTCCCCATTCTATCTTACTCTATTGTGGACTTGTTTCGGCGGGCATTCTTCGGTATCGTACCTATCTTATATCTCATACAATTAAGTCCTTATGCCACGGACATAAAGCTCAAGAAATGTGGCACGAATCGGTAGCGCTTTGTGGGAATGTGAATGGGCCGGACCTTATCGCAGATCTGCGATGCGATGCGATTGTTAGGGGGCGTATGCACTGGATTGTTAAATGATTCGTGTCATTAACTGGCGTTGCTGATGCTTATTTATAAACACAGGGGGCCCAATTTTGGAACACGTTTTGACGATATGAAATGTGGTTAGTCTTGGATTATGCGCTCTCTTGCGTTAGTTAGCGCATAGACAAGTGTGTGTAAGTGCGATGAGCGATTATCAGATGGAAATGGAAAGGGATGACGTGAATTTGTTTCTTGCAATGCAGAGACCTGGACACCTAGTCGAGAAACTATTTAAGTACACAATTATTGAAATTATTAGCATTTCCGATTATTGGAAAAAGATAGGATTATGAAAAGAAAGTATAAGCATCCAATAAGGCTTTGAATTACCTGTGCACTTTACTGCTTTGGAAGACATGCTAAGCCGTTCCCGGTTGTTGCCCACGACATCAGCATCCGTTATGCCGAGTTAGAGTGTGGCTCGAGAACTTCCAACAGTTAAAGTGCTCACAAACCACTTACTAGATAATAAGTAAAAAGCCAAATTAGAAGGCCAGATGGCTGCAATCGCTTCCACAAAACCTTAGTGCCTACAATGCTTTGGGACTGTGTAGCGAGATGGTTTTGTGCTCCTCCATGCAACCGAGAAAACGCAAAGTTGCGGAAGGCGAGGAACTACAACGATTCATATTTATACGAATATTGACGGTCAAACATGAGTATGGGAACACAGTTCTGCGGGTGACAGCCCCGTGTCCGCGTGACAGGGGTCCGGTGTCCGAGACGCATATATTTTGACAACAAACACCACGGTAATTGAACAGGGGCGCGAGTCTATTACATTTGGTTTGCAGTTCGCAGTCACGGCCGTCACGGGTATCAGTTTGATTTGTGACAAATGTTATGTGGAGAATATTGGAGGGATGAGACTTTAGAACTTTAGGTTTGCAAAGCGTTCCTCTATCCTCGCATTGTCTAGAATAAAATCACCTACAAATCCCAACAGTCAGTCATTTCTTATGTGACATTTACGCAAACATCATCATTTCCTTGCCCTTATATCCCATTTACTTGGGGTCGGCGCACGCGTATTTTTCTTCCATACTTCTCTGTCAGCCGTCATCTCATCACTCACTTCTTTTCTCTTCATATCGTCTCTCACACAGTTCATCCACCTTTTCCTTGGCCTACCTCGTCTTTTACATCCATCCACATTCATACTTAATACTCTTTTGGTGACCTTTACGTAAACGCCGAAATAATAAATTACTGGCTTGTGAGATTTGTAGGTATATAGGTGATTGTATTGTGACCGCTGTAGTATTTTTCCTACAGTGATGAATGACAACTGTTGAATATTAAAATCACCTACAAATTTCAACAGTGTCAGTCAGTGTCAAGTCAGTGACCGTATACGTAATCTGCATTATTCCTAATCACAGCAAGTTTAGCCGTTTGGCAATTTTTTTTTTGTAATCATTACCGACTTTTAGCGACATATATCTAAGCTCTCTAGGAAACATGCATCAACATACGGTTAGCCAATTGTGATCACAAGTCAAATGTAAGCCAGGGGCCACCCAGTAACGTGCGTCCGGCGATGACCGCGAGGCGTGAAATTACGGGGCTGCCGCTGACAGCGTATAATTATCCTAGCCATTCGAATGCTAAATCATGGCATTATAGCTGGCTATTTAGTTAGGGGTCCAAGTTGCAGCGAATTAAAGTAAGAGCCGACACAGGCGACACATAACTCTGACTCCAGCTTACACTGCTAACATTGACGGTCATATTTATGCCCTTTTGATCATCCAAGTTCAGTTAAAACAGCATACTCAAATTTGTTTTTATCTGAACTGCCAATTGCCACCGTATTTAAGTTTAGGGTCGTGAGAAATGTCTAAACAAAATGCATAACGGTGAAGAATATAGGTCCAATAATTGTTTAACGTCTGACAAACTTGAAATTTAAGATACTTTCATATAATATATTTTATATCCAACTTTTACGTGCGGGAAAAGAGTATAATAATCTGCCTGACCGCTTGTTGCAACCTAATTTAATGTTAAGTATTTGTTTTGTAATGAGTATAAAATGTATTTCAATATGATTTTTTTTATTTTGTTGGCAACATTGGTTGTTCGTTTTTAGGAATAGGTTGTTAAGAAAAATTACGAATTCCTTACCGGTCACTAAGAGAACCTAATAAATCATCATATGTAATAGTCAAAGTGTTATTATTCACGGGACCTGTATTAGCAGAAATACACGTTCGTCAACAATACTTATATAGATAAATAAATACTTAAATACATAGAAAAATTTGTAATTAGTTGTGTTTTAAATTTTTGGTGCAATTAAGATTATTATTAATAATAATAAATTCTTCTTTGTTCTTCATCCTAGCGTTATTCGTTTTATCGTTATTCGGTGTTAAGTTCATTAGTGAATCACCAATTGATTTATGTGCAGAAGCCTATTGGATTAGGATATTGACATTCAGATTCAGGCTCACCGGAATGTTAAGTGCAACAATTTGACGCGGTTTGACTCTCGAGGACTCCCTAAGCGTGTTAAAAAAACATTGCATGCCAAGGTCGTGATATTTATAATATGAATAAAACAAACCACTTTTACGCGTGAGCTAACGGTTGGCTAGGTCATGGGACATATTTGAAGTATTATCGTTGCGTTATCAACAAATTATTGCAAATATAACCACTTCACTAATATACGTTAACTAAAATACATCATAATGGACATACCCTAATGCAGTTGTATGAAAGCCGGGAGTTTTGAATGACAATTATTTTATTAGCAGTGCATTTTAATTACAATTAATGTTATTACTTATTATGTAATTCAATCTTGAATAGATTATATTCATTTAAACTATCACGATATTCACTTATTATTTTTACATCATCATTTTCTTGCCTTTATCCCATTTAGGTACTTGGGGTCGGCGCAGCATGTCCTTTTCTTCCATACCTCCATATTACTTAGGTACTTCCTTCCTCTTCATACCCTCTCTCACACAGTCCATCCACCTTTTCCTTGGCCTACCTCGTTTCTTCGATCCCTCCACGTTCATACCTAACACTCTTTTGGTCACATGACTGTCATCCCTCCGCATAATATGCCCATACCACGCAAGGCGACGGGATCTCAATTTGTCGATGATAGGTGCTACTTTCAGGCTTCCTCTAATATAAGTATTCATTTCTTATTCTGTCCATCCTCGTCACACCACACATCCATCTTAACATTCTCATCTCCGTAACATGCAGTCTCGCTTATTATTTTTACATAAACAAATTTAGTCGCGTTTACCTAAATTACATTAACATTTCAAGACAGCTGATCATGCAAGATCAACTTTCAACCTACTTAGTGGCCGCGTTTACGCACAGGAGTATTACGCGCGCGCCGTGTTGCGCTCTCAGAGAGGTCATCATCATCAATAATTTTAATTATAAGCGACTAAGTCCCGTTTAGTAAAAATAATACCTAGAATTACAGCTCAGGCCACATTTGAACCTATACCAGTGGATTCTTCTCTAGGTACCTACACGTCGCGACCGTGCGCCGGCCGCCACGCGTCGCTCAATATTTGCTCTCCACTAATGGATTTTGCGGACGCTAGCAGTTTGAAAGTGAAATTATAATATATTAGCTGCGAAAATCGATGAACTCGCTAGGAATTTCTCCTGTTTATATTATAACTAGACGAACTTTAGTACCTAAAATTTTGGTACCGAACGAGTATGCAGACACATGTTGTTGTGTTGTCGTTGTTATCACTGCCCGATAAGACAATTGAACTCTCACGAAGTTATGCTGCAATTCGTCCGCGTATAGCGAAATGGGTATCGTCAGATCAACATATGTTGTGCATATTGCGTTACGAGTATGTAACGTACTTATATCGGTAGGTACCTACCGTTCGTTACCCAGCTTAACTGTTGCCCAAAATACGTCAGTTGGCAAACTTTCATCTTTTGTACATATTTACATCGTAATATTCTACTATCTCAATGTGCTCGTTGATGTCTAATACAAAAAACTTAAGTAAGAAATAAAATACTTCTCACAGTATTTACAAAAAAATATGTTTCCTCGCAAATATCTTTAGCTTAATCTGAGACAGTCAACGCACCTGGATAAATAACCTCTCTATAAAAAACCCTAATAACAAAATAATGAAGACACCAGCTCCCTACAGCTCCACGAGATAGCTGTCTATTAAAAATGATAAAACGCATCAAAAACTGTAATCCCCCATTATTTTACTGCGGGAGATAGTTCATAATAATCGCATTAAATTTCGAACGCCCCCCAGCGTGCCGCAGTGTTGCCAGCTTGAATAAACGCCGACAAATTGTGCGTGAACAATCAGCGAATAATAGGGTATTGTGTTACCCCTCGCGACAATGCGTGCGCGGCGCGGAAGTTCGATCTTAGATTGATGCTCTAATAGTGATCTAATTTTATGATGGTGGAAGAAAAACGTGTATACATCTAAAGAATATTTAAGTAACCGGAAGTTAACGCACGTAGTCATCACCGTGCTTATAAATCTGGAATAATTAAAAAACTTAATGACGGTCAAAGGCAATCTTGCAATTTGTCACAACAACCTACTGAGACGAAGCTATATTTGGAACGAGACAGTAAACATTAAATTCATAGTAAGTTGCAATTTGCATTGTGACTAATTGCGAGGGGTGTTCTTTAAGTTATCGGCAATAAAATGAAGAATAATTGACATAATGCTCAAACTATAGAAACAGTGCGGTTACACGTGTGATTACATGCGAGTAATATAGCGTAGTTACAAATACAATTCATATAGATATCTATGTGTATTGTATGTAAAGTTAGCTATATGTCTTAAAGAGAATAAACATTTATTATTATTATATTACAGTGCGAGAATAGAGCCCTGTTAGTGAATAGCGCGAAACTATCATTTAACTTCTGTTACAGGCCGCGTATATTCAACAGTAAATAGCAGATAAACGAGATCCTTGACTAAAAAGTACAGTAAACCAGGCGACCGCGGGTTAATAGCCTAGTGCAGCGGTCGGTAACAAGCGGCTTCGGCAAGGGCCTCGCCTTTCCTTGCGGCCCGCGAGCCTCCCTGGCTGTTCTGTATGTAAATGTCGTTGAATTCAGAATTTTAGAATTGCCTGCTAAAGTCAGAAATAATTAAGAAGTGCGGCCCGCGTATTTTTTTTAGCTCCTATATGGATGGCCCTTGGTTGCTAAAAGTGACGCTGCCTACGAAGCTGAAGGTCCCGGTAAGGGCAAATATTTATGTGATGAGCATGATTATTTGTTTCAGAGTCTTGAATGTTTTCTATTTATTTAAGTATTTATATCTATTATATATATATATATCGTCGTCTAGTTTCTATAAAACAAGCCTTATTAAGCTTACTATAGGGCTAGTTCGATTTGAGTAAGATTGTCCCCTAATATTTATTTATTTTAACATGAAAAAGCCCCATTTGCACTATGAACACTTTCACTAACAGGAAAGCCAACGCCGTAGTCGCTTTCCGCTATATACGAGGAAAACCACGGGATCGGCTACGAGCGTAGCGATTCCTCGCAGTGAATGTGTTAATAATCCCTGAATATCATCTTTATTAGCAGTTTCAACTTCAGCCAATCCGCATCTGCTCGCAAAACGAAGCATTCGATAAAGAAATGTTCTCATATTGGTCCACTTGCTTGATCTACTAACGAACATAGATTGGGCTAATCATTAGATACTCGTAAATAGTAACTCGTCGCAAACGGGAAAATAAAGACTTCGCTGGACAGAAAATTCTAATTAAGTAGATATCTATATATATCTAATGCAGCCGCCACCTGGTCCCCGCGTGTCAAAGCAAAAGTGTCCATCCCCACCCGAGACTGTGGGAAATGAAATAGCAAACAATTTCGCGGCGGGCTATTTCCCTCAGTGTTGCCACACTAAAGAAAGATAAACTGCGACAGTCTGCCGCTGACGCGTCCACTCGCCGCGCATTAGGCGCGCCTACACGCCAACTAAGTGTGTCACACACTTATTTTTTCCCTGCGGCAGTTTTAATTTTAGCTAGCTGACCGCGCGCGAGTGTTACTGACGCCGTTTGATGTATAGCAACACTTAAAATTGCAGGTATTTTTTCGAACGTGGAAATTAATTTCAAATTTCAACCGGTAAACGTGTCAAGTTTATACTTTAAGGGCCCACTAGAGATTGAAGAACTTTTAGTTAGTAACAATATTGAGTGGAGAGCGTTGTTTGTTCATTCCTCGTATTAACTACTATAGATAAAATAATTTTACCTACTCCGCGCCGGGCTGAGCCTTCGACTGCATCGACCTTATGCTATTTGCAGACGTGAGGCCTTATGTTTACGCAGCCAAAGCTCTAGTGGTGAACAAACATGGGACCGATCGTACGGAATTGCTTATTTTGTCTCTGCCTACAGACTCCCCCGGACACACAGGTACCTGTACGGACGGGAGTCCGGCCGCCGCGCGTTCCGCAGGGGACGACTCTCAGCCACTTTTTCTAGTGGTGTAATAATTCGGTGGACGGTATTCGAGTGCATGTTTTTTGTACAGACATGACTTGGTTAAAGTTTACCCTTTTAATCTCCTCTAAAGATGCTTATCTGTGCGGAAGCGTGCCTCTATTTTCGTACGAGAGTTTAATCACTTGAGAATTTATGTTTGATCTGATTGCGCTTGAGCACATTGTTTTGTCTGTTTGTTTGCGCTGTTGTAAAGAAAAGGTAAATCAAACAGCCCGGCAGATTATAAACGCCGAACTAATAGCATATTACAATAAGTCAATATCGCGGAGCACTTTGTTTGACCATAATGACGTTATTCGCAAACTAACATGAGACGAGCTTCAATACTCTCGAGTGCGTCATTAATGACTTGTGTCTTTTGAATAGTTAACTATTAACCGGATAATAAATCGTTGACTTAGTTTTTTCGTAACGCACTAGAAAAATAGTAGGCACACGTAATTAAATTTGAATAGAGCAATTTAATTGGAGTGACTCATGACTAGAGTTGCGTCGGTTGCTGCGAGTATGAGCCGCGATTACGAAACGTTTCGCGCCTAATTATCCCTCGATTAGCCGCCATCTTTGTTTTCCAAGCTTCGAGATAGACAGTTTATTATTGTTGACTCAATCAGTTTGTTTGTACTTTCACCCAGTCCTCTCAGACTACTGGGTTTTCTATGGAATCAAGTTTTGGATTCTCAATTATTGTCTTTGGGTTTGTATTGTCTACCGGCCTTCGAGTGGTGTCGGGTGACAGACGCCATCGTCTCTCAAGTGTTCCAAATTCAAAATTAGTTTACGTTCAGACTTAAAAATTAAATTGTTATACATTCAAGTTCGTTTGTTTGTTTTATTCTAAGACTTGTAAAGTTAGCATAAGTATCTATCTGACAATAAGTACCTACCTAAGTTTTCGCATAATAATAACACCAATACTTAAGCAAAATACCTGCAAATAATTCTAAGTAGGGTCGTTTCGCCGGTTAGCGACCACTTAGCCGAGTTGCTCACTTTAGATTAGTAAATGTATACCTATTCAATGTACACACATAATAGATGGTATTCGTATAGGTTCTGAGTATAGTCAAGTTTTGAAACCTACAATAAAATATAGCACTTTCATCCATAGATTAGGAAAAAATATGGAAAAGGTTTCAAAATAGCGAATTCGCTGGATAGCGACCGCTTTAGTCGGTTTGCGACCACCTGTTAGCTAGTTGGCGACCACTCTTGCAAATAGTGTTTAAGTAGTTAATAAAACGATGCATCATCATCATCATCATATCAGTCGAAAGACGTCCATTGCTGGACATAGGCCTCTCCCAAAGAGTGCCATAATGACCGGTTCTGCGCCACCCGCATCCATCGGATTCCTGCGATCGTTACCAGGCCATCAGTCAACTTGTGGGGGGGGCCTACCCACGCCGTGCCTTCCGGTGCGTGGTCGCCACTCGAGAACCTTTCCGCCTCAACGGCCATCGGTTCTACGTGCAATGTGCCCCGCCCACTGCCACTTAACTTTAGCGGCTTAGGGATATATCGATTATCTTGGTTATGCTGCGGATAGCCTCATTTCTGATGCGATCACGCAGAGAAACTCCGAGCATAGCCCTCTCTCCATTGCCCTTTGGGTGACTTTGAGCCTTCTTATGATGCTTCTTATGATTTCTGAAGCGACCACGTTTCGGTGCCACACGTGATCACTGGCAACACGCACTGGTCAAAGACTCTCGTCTTCAGACACTGCGGAATATTAGACGAAAAGATGTGACATAGCGTAGCTTCCCGAACGCTGCCCAGCCGAGTCGGATTCGACGATTGACCTCTTTCTCAAAGTTGGACCTACCTGACCTGACTGCCCTTATACTACTACAAATTGTTACTCTTCTAAATCTACTTTACATTGCTTGTCAATGCAAAATAGAATCGAAAACGGCGCGCCATCTCGCTCACACCTTAGTGCTATTATATATATTGTTATTACAGTCACACATGTCGTTCATAGTAGGTATCTAAATGCCACCATTTTACAAGCTTTTATGTAACTTTTAGATTAAATTCTACTTACCTACACTAGCTTCTGCCCACGACTCCGTCCGTGTGTCTCGTTTATATCGTAGCTCCATACAAAATTTCAACCCCTATTTCAGCCTCTTAGGGGATTATTTCGGGGATAAAAACTATCCTACGTGTTTTTCCGGGACTCAAACTATCTCCATACCAAATTTCATCAAAATCGGTCCATCGGTTTAAGCGTGAAGAGGTAACAGACAGACAGACACAATTTCGCATTTGTAATATCATATAATCATATGAATTATTCATTTTATAATTATATATTATTATTATATTACATATACCTACTATATACATAGCATGGATTGGCGCGGCTTAAATACCTACCGACACAATTGGCTTGCCAAGCTAAATATCGCTGGTGCCGCAAGAATCCATAAGGAAAGAAAAAGAAAAACGATGTGGTCGCTATCCGACTTCTTTGGTAATAATTTTTTTGGGTACGCGACCACCCCATTTTATTTAAATCTATTTTTATAATATGCCGAATTTCAACGAAATTATTACAATAGCTAAATCATTTAAGCAATCAAGTAACTAATTTCAGCATAATAATAAAATTAAGTGACGTAACTAAAGTTTTCGCGCCAACTGTCGCGTTAATTTTTTTACAGATTCACTGCACGTCAACACTTTTCGGAAGCAATGTGTGAAATGTGTGAATTGAGGTTATTTTTTCTTGCTTTGGATTAAGCTTTGGGTTTTAAAGTGTATTTATTCTTATTCTGACACTATTCAAGAATAGTTAATAACTAATTAGTTTTCTGTTGGGTTTGTAGAAATGTTAATATCTTTAATTGAAGCAGCCTAGTCCGTCAAGTGGTCGCCAACCGAAGGTGGTCGCGTTACCGGCGAAACGACCCTACCTACCTTGAATTTTATAAACAAGAGAATTTTATTAAATACGTTTGCTCACTTTCGAAATTGAACTACGAAAAGAGCCAAGAAGGAAAATCCAAATTATTATTGAACATTACATTGACATTATGGATGGTCAAATGTAACAGTGCAATGCGATATCTGTGTCTGTGCATTTCACTCTTTCTCGAGTCGAATCATATGCTTATAAATGGAAATAAATTTATGATTTATGAAATTTATATGCTCTGAAACAATCTCATGCTGCGCTTGCTCGCATTGAAGTATTTTCTTATTTGCTTGAAGTTTACGGAACATTTTTTTTATTTGCTGCCTTAAAAACTAACTAACTGAAACAGTGCCTCTGTTATGCATCTTAAATAAAACTTACTTTTAAATTTGATGTATTTTGATGGGTGTATTTGAAAATTTGACTAAAACTCTAGGATTGAAAACGAATTGGTATTTATTACGCAACCTCATTATGACACATAATGCTTGCCGCAGGAGGAAACGATCGAGCACAACAAATATCAATTTTATTGCTATCCAATGCGCTTAGTCGAATCAACCTCAATATTATACGCTTTATTATTCACTTACGCAAGAAGCAGCGCATGAACCAAAACGGTTCACATATGATTTCAAGATGTAAAAACGCATTGCCTAACTGGGCCATAAAACTATGCCACTTGCGAAAAATAAAATAGAGCCTTCAGAGAGAAAGAGACTAGTGATATATATAAATATTTATTACGTCTGAACATCGTATTAGTGTAATTAGTGCTACTTATTTATTTAATCTCTATTGCACAAAAGAAGAACACCTAGTACAAAAGGCGGACTTAATGTTATAAAACATTCTCTACCAGTCAACCTTATAGCAAAGCAGATAAATTGTGTTGTTATTGCTACTTCTCAGTAGCTTCTCCTCAGATGATCAGCATTGTTGGATGTAATAGAGCCGAACCGAAAGCGAGTAGCATCGTCGGCTGATCGCAATTGCCGACGGAACGCGACACCGTGCACACTGCACCTGCACCGCCGGCTCGGGTTCCCGAGTGACACGGACAGACACGGATCACAGGGGAATGTGTTACTCATGACAAATTAAAAAAAAACATGGGTTCAAGCCTAAGTTGCGCTATATACTTTAGAGCACAAAAAAGTTTAAAGTTAAAAGATAGGTGGGTGTTTAGAGATACACTGCCAAGTGTAGGATTAATTCTATTGAAATGATTCAAAAAAAATTCCTAAGAATTATGCATAAGAGATTGACGGGTAAAAAAATGTCTTACAAAAATCTTCTAAAGCAATATAAAATCACATCACTGTCAAAACGACGAAAAATATCAGATGCAGTTGTACTGTATAAAGTCTGCCGAAGCAAATACAATAGCTGCGAGTTACTGCATCGTATGCAGTTCCGGGTGCCGCCGCGGCGCGGATCACGCTCCGCCGCAGTCCTGTTCGCCGTGCCAACCTGCAAGAGTAACGCCGGCGTGCGAGCGCCGCTGCGCCGCATGTGTGACGAGTACAATAAGACCCTAGTCTCGGTTGACATCTTCAACACGTCCATTAGCCAGTACAAAAATGAACTACTAAAAATCATCCCAGATGATGGTTGGTAGGATGGTTTCGTTGTAATTTGTAATGTACAGGTAGTAAGTATAATATAATATAAGTAAGAAATTGTAGTCTTTTGTAATAAAATCGTTTGTTAGTAAGTAAACTAAATATATTATAGTATTATGTTTTAGTGGGAACTGTCGAGGAGCTAAATGCATGTTCATTTGTAATCTAGCTTGTAAGTAACTATTATGTACATTTAACTCTGTTTGTTCTCCAATAAATAAAATAAAAAAAATAAAAACTTGGGTATTTGCACTATAGGAAGAATAGCTCCGAAGGTTAAGAACATGGCAGTGAGAGTGGCTTTCGCTTTCCAGGATCAAATTAAATCGACTACTTTAGCCGACAGATTACTAAGCACGGATAGCGCAAGATAAGCGAAAAAATTATTCATTTTGAACCTACGATATTAATCTACGAAAAAAGCCGAATTCTACACCGGAATTGACGACGCAACGGAGCCACGCTGTTTTGTCGCCTAAATAATCATTTGTTTTTTAATTTCATTATTGTATGTAGTTAGTCTTTAAGGAATTTGTAACTATGGGCCTTGGATGTCTGAAATAAATGGTTAATTGTATTTTATTGTTTAATCTGTACACTTTTTCTCTTGGTACAGTCGACGTTAAAGACATGATATATTTTTCGCCAACGAAAGGAGCAAAAGTGTAAACACATATTTGGCGTCGACCGGACAAGTCGGCGCCGAGCATACGTGGTCGCTACAAGTCTCTTGTATCTATCGGTGGCTACATTTGACACCCCTGACTCCCCACAACTGTGTTCGCTGTCTGCCTCATTAATCTTCGGTTACTAAGTCCCGCGCGCGCCCGCCCGGCACGGAGGCTTGTTTTACTTACTCCTCGTTTTTTATTCTACTTAATGGTGTTTACCGAAGATCGGGTTTGTGACGATTGATGGGAATTGATTTAGTATTGAGGTGGATGAAGGCTCTTTACAACAATTCTTTGGGCATTTGAAGGTTTAATAAAACACTGGTCCGAAAAATTACAAAGGCTTTTTTAATCAGTACTTGAATATTTGAGATTAATAAACTTCATAGTTTTAATGATATTTTGAAGCAGTAGGTAAGTTTCTAAACTATTACATTCCTGCCTATGCGTATACCTAAATATGAGCTGGGGATAAAACGCATCCAATTGTGTTTAGACCCGTTGACCGATCGTTTTACTTGGAGACCTTACCTACGCGATGCAGTTATGAGTATTATATTTGAATAGTACTCGTATTTTTGGACTGAATTGAGGGTCATGTCGTCAACCATGTGCAAATTTTCATTGCAAACTTCTGGCTAGACCCGCCACTGCGTTGTCGGTCAGAGCCAATTGTAATATAGTAAACATAAACAGGGAACATGCTCGTTCGTAGATTTGCTGGTTGCACACTTTACGTCAAAGTCACACTTTTCAAGGCGGTTTGCCAAACATTTTACACCAGCAGTCCCCCAGTACGCCCAAAAAGCGTATCATGCCCTTCGTATATTATACAACAACCTGTTCCGGGCGATGGTGGGGCTTCCTCGACACTGCAGTGCGTCAGGCATGTTTGCAGATGCGCACACAGACGATTTTTTTGCGTTGATTCGTAACAAAGTCGCCTCATTATTACGCCGAGTGAAGGGAAGCCCCAACAGTCTCCTGCAGGTCGTGGCGGGAAGGCAGGACAGCGCCTTGCTCGGCAGGTTCAATGGGGTGCACGCTCCTAGTACCTATGTGAGCACCTCGTTGAGGCTGCCAAGTCTGGCTTTTAAATTGTAAACTAAATAATGTTTTATTCTACTAACATAGGTCATTAGGTTTTTTTTTCTTTTGTTTACTAACAATCTATAATTTTTTTTTAATTTTTTTTATAAAGCTAGGTCTAGAAGAAGCCAGCGCTGGCTTGTTATTGACCTGTTATAAACAGTTTTTCAAGACATGGCAGCGCTGGCTGCCAACACTGGCGGGAATAGAGCGCCGGCCTATTTTTCAAGCCAGTGACTGGCGCCAGCTTGGCTTCGTCTAAACCTTGCTTCCGAAAGTATCTAATTGCAAAACGCTTCAATAACCGAACTATCCACCAACGTAACCAAACAAAAGTGAATGTTTACAAGGTCCCCACTAAATTTGCATTGAAACCCAACACGATTTCACACCTATCAAAAGAAGTAGCTGTGATGAACCTTTGCACAGTATCGGGTGACGATAAATTGGCTCCGTGTAGTTGGCAGCGCCGGTGTCGGGTTCTCGCGCGCATGCGTCGACGCCATTTTGAAAAAGTTTTACACGATGGAAATATATCCGGCCTCTTTGCTTTCACGGCCCATTTGGTGGTCTTATTGGAGATTTGGTAAACAGTTTTAAAGTTTTTGCGGTATTTCAATTGATTGTTAATTTGATGATAAAGTTTTTAGACTAGGTACGTAATTGATATAGTGGATAACTTTGGTGTAATGATAATGATTAGCTATTTTTTTGTGGCAGGATTTTATCTCACTTGCCAGTACCTATTTAGGCTGTTATTTTTAAACGTTAACTAAAATATTTGGTAATTTTGGGTTAACATAATAAATTGGATTATTAATACTGTATTAAGTACGTAATTACCTACGGTAGGTATTACCTACGTAGAACTTGCCTGTACACACTAAGTAAATCTTTTTCTTGTCGTCGTATGTTTCTTTCTGATAAGATTCCAAACGCCATATAGAAATATATAATCTGAATACTTCGTATATATAAAAGACGGCATAAAATTAACAAATTAAATCGCACTTACACTAGCTTTTTATTTCGCAATGAGGTTAAGTCAAACCTATAAAAGCTCGTCGCAAGTTACAAGTAGGTAACTAGGTAGCGTACCTACTGCTGCTTGACCTTCACAAGCCAAATGACAGATCTTGAGTTTTTAACCCCATTGACCTTTGGAACTCAGTAGGTACCAAAAGGGGTTAGGTACTAATGAAATCATCATCATATCAGCCGAAAGACGTCCACTGCTGGACATAGGCCTCCCCCAAAGAGTGCCACAATGGCCGGTCCTGCGCCACCCGCATACAGATAATGCGCACTAATGAAATACCTATACATAATATTATTTGCTATAAATGTAACGTTGCCATGCTTATCATTTAATATTGCAGAATTGTCATAATATAAACCTCACCTAACCTGCAGGGTTCTATCCGAAGTGTTGATGCTGCTACGCGATGTGGCGTAGCACATGTAGCGTTCAGAGAAAATCGATATCAGCAAACATTAGTGTTACGTCAAAGAATTTTGAATATCGAACGTATCCGACCAAAGACCTGATAGAATCGTTAACTCACTGGCAAACCTGGGGTCGTTGGACGCTGGGTACCACGAGGCGCCGCGCATGTCCCCGTAGTGGGGCAGGTCGGCGGGCGCGCACCCGTAGCCCTGCACGGGCGCGCCGCCGTACAGCGGCACGCCGTACGGGTTGCCCGCCATGCAGGAGCCCCCGCCGAGGGGGGAGTTAATGCTGCTACCGGAGGAGTTCGACCTGAGGGAAAAAGGAAGTTTGTAAAGGCTTTCCTTGATGGTAAGTAATGTGTATAAGTGGTGTGCCGTTGCCGGGTATTTTAGAAAATTTTAAATTAAAGCCACTGTCGGTAACTCCAAGATTAGTCGCTATAAGTACGTAGGGAAAGTAAAAGAAAAAGATTTCGACGGTAAGTAAGTACCCAAAGAATATTAAGCTAATAAGGGAGTGCTGGACACTCTGAAGAACATACTCGTATTGCCTCATTGCCTTATTCATAAACGTCCATAACACCTGTCACTTTGACATTTGTGGTTGTGAGAATGGGACAAAACCTAAGCTTTGTTAAGTTTTTAATAAGTACTTACAGCAGAACTGGCGTCCTTACATGTGTGTATGTAAATTTCAGTGGTGTTCTTGCACAAGCATTGCAGTGGGATGGTTTATGGTCAGTAGCAACCTACGCAAACTGATAGCTCCCTTCTCTCATAAACAACTTCAAGTAGGTACCTACTTCAAGTATTTGCTTTACCCTAACTTTATAGGTCGTAGAAACTGCTCTCTCGATTGTCGGCAGGTTGAACTACTTAGTTAACTCTCATTGTGGCCTCAATGAGGATTCTGACCCTAACCTGGCTACTCCCTGGCTAGCACACCGTTATTACTTCTGTCGCTTGACAACCCTACTTACAGCACTACAACATGTATATAAATCATCAAATTTTGGTTTTACACTAAAAAAAGGGTCGGGCACGCGACTGAAGACAAAAAATACTTAGACCACTAAAAAATATTCAGCAAACGCTGAATTAAATAAACTGCAATTATTGTATATTCGATTAAATGTTAGGTAAGGAAGTTTGATTATGATTAGGTACTGAATTTCAGTACGTCATCATTCATTCAAGGAGGTTAGGATTTTAAAATTATTCAATCTTTTCGTTAGTCACCGCAGTGAGTTTCTATGCCAGAACTTACTCAAGGAAATCAATTTAAACGTCATTTGTCGAAATCTAGCAACTATGTTAGAAGACAAGACAAGAGGATTATAAATGACACAAAGAAGTGAGCAAACCAGAGCAAACATTCCTGCCCTGAAAGTGACAGTCGTATGGAACTGTCAGTTTGCACTCGACTGTTTTTTTAGTTTTGCTACCAGACCATGGGTCTGACCCGAATCAGCCACACGCATCGGGCCGGCGCCAGCCCGCTAAACAATACCCAGCTTATCTGCTTAATCCCTATTTACACAATTTAATCTCCGCGCCCTCTAACGGGACCATTCATACTACCGACTTGTGAATTTAAACCTTAAAGTGAACCTAAATAGAGATTAGCGCGTCACCGATAAAACACCCTCCGCCATTACGATGTTTGACTTGACAAATTGAGTTTTGACAGGGCGGGAAAATTCCCGCCAACCGTTTTAGGTTAGGACGTTATAATTGGGGATAATTTTAATTGATTTAAGTTTGTTATCTTTCAATTCGGCTGGCGCTTTGTTAATTTGTTAAATTATCAGTTGTTGTTTTAGTTTCATTGAACAGAGAACTTGAGTTTTGGTCAGATAATAGTTAGGAAGGTACAGTCAAGGTCACCAATATGTATATACCCAAAGATGCAAAAAAATTTATACAACAACCTTACTTCCGTACTAATAAGGTCTGTATACATATTTCTGTAAGTTTGTGGTGTATACATAGTTATTAGTGACCTTGACTGTACCTACCACGTAACCAGTACAGCAATTTAAGGATTTTTTGAGAAATAACTAGAAAAGCTATACTAATTCTATTTAAATTTTCATGAGAGTTTCTTTACTGTATCAATGTATCGAGTGTTTCAGTTGAAAAACAGCCGTAACCTTATTAAAATTCTCCTAAGCGCTAGAAGAGCGCATGTGAGTTTATAGATTGTTATGATAAGTTAGTAGTTGACTTACTTAGCCGCTTCAGCATCGATATGGTACAAGAGTCCCCGGCCCAGGTCGTGTCCGAACCAGACGGGGTCCTGCATGATACTCGCGGACGTGGTCCGACGGTGTGTGCGCGTGCGCCGCTCAGCGTCTGGCGAACGGGACATAGCTTTGGCAAACTTTATGACTTTGTTGTTCACATTTTGGAAAACAGCTTTGGGATATGGCCTGAGAAAACGTCTTCGTTGCTGGCATTTTGGAAAACAGTGGCCCATTTAGGAAGCCGCAAATTACAATTTTACAAGTATAAACAAGCCAGGTCAAATCTTGTCTACAGTTGTAAAATTTTAACTCGTAACATCGTGAAACGGGACATAGTTTGTGAAAATATGCAATTTAAATAATTGAATAGTACCTATACCGTGTCCCTAATATTGCTAGACGCTGTGCGGCACACATGACATATAGTTAGAGATAATAACTGATAAGTATAGGTAGAGACAGTTATCAACAATTTATTGGATATTGGCATAGTAACCAGGGCCTCAAGAACACCCTGTTCAAATTATTGGGAATCCCCCTTGAGCTCCGTGTTTAAGTAGGTATTTATTTAAGTAGGTATAATTATGTAGTTATGTTGTCATCTAGTACCAAGGTAAAAACTTTGCTTGGTTTGGGACTTGGTCGATTTGTGTAAGATGCGCCCCCCCCAATATTTAAAACAAAAATATATTTTTAGAAATATTTAGGTAGCAATTTTGGAAAGGTACCCCGAAGCCCGATGTTGCATTCTAATAAGAATAATAGACTCACTTAAATTACTTAATTAATATCACACGTAAAGCTACCTACTTACAAGTAGGTAGGTGCCTATGTCTATCGGGCAGAAAAAATGTTTACTGTGCATTTAACTAGAATGATTTGAGAAATCAGTTTGGGACGTGATATTTTGGGAAAACGATTTTTCTCAAATTATTCTAGTCTATTTATAAATACAAGTTTACTCTAGGAAAGGGGGAATTTCACGCAAATGGAAAGCCAATTTATGAAAGTTTGTTACATAAGTGTCAGGCGCCGTAGGTACACAGTCTTCTCTCCCTCTCACTGAGCATAAGCGTGATTGAGATGGAAGTGCGTGTTCGGAAGCGCGGATATCATGTTTTTAAAATTTAACTTTTTGTGCGTTTAAATAAATAAAAAAATAATCACTAAGTTCCCTCAAACATGATACTTATTGCCGATTTTACAAGCTTTTATTTAAAACGAACTTTAATACATGTATTACATACATACATAAATTCACGCCTTTATTCCCAAGAGGGGTAGGCAGAGCACATGAAACTTATGTTCCAGCGCCACTTTTAGCATAAATGTGGATATAAAAGATCAACAAAATGTGATGTCGCAGTGATAGGTTGCTAGCCCATCGCCCGCAACACATTTCCACCCTTCGAACTTTAATATGTTTAGCTTTTTGTGCCTAATTTGTTACGAATGTTTTAAGTGTATGGTATGTTCGTGATTTTTTTCTATCGTGCGAAAATTGCTAAATAATGTTTCGAATCACTGATCTCGCTGCAGAAAAGCCTCAAGTTGTATTGTTTTGAAACCATATTATTATAAACAGCCGCATTATATTGTTTCTAAAACTATGTTCGCTTAACTTCGCTGAACCTACGGAACCTTGAAATATCACGCCGTTAGCGTGCGAATGTCAAAAGACGTTTTGTATGGAAATCGAACCATTTATTTTAGAAACTATGAGTTAGTTTAATACTTTTCCTGTCATTGTATTTGGACGCCTGCACACAATAAATTATGCACCTATTAGAGCCAGGTGCTGCGTGCTAACTTACCTACTATGAAGATAATTTCGAGTTATCTCTGCACTAGTACCAAGTGTTAGTTATTTAATATATTCTGTAATTTTGGTTCTATTCATCAAATACTAATACAAGACAGTGGCCTACCGCTGGTTGACTCTAGTATTTGTACCTAAGTATAATAAGGTTATAGAAAGTGGTCAACGAACACTTTCTTGGCTGACTGTACCTAATTATTAAACCTTTTGCCAAGTAGTACTTCCCATCCATCCATTGCTTTTAATGTACGGTCGAGGAAATTGAATGTTTAGCACTTTTGGACATTAAGGTGGTTCGATTGCCATACAAAACGTTATTTGACATTCGCAGGCCAACGGCGTGATATTTTAAGAAACTTATGTAACAAACTTTCATCAATTGGCTTCCCATTTGCGCCAAATTCCCCCTTTCCTAGAATAAACTTGTATAAACTAGATTAATTTGAGAAAAATTGTTTTCCCAAAATATCACGTCCCAAACCAATTTCTCAAATTAATCTAGTTTATACAAGTTTATTCTAGGAAAGGGGGAATTTGGCGCAAATGGGAAGCCAATTGATGAAAGTTTGTTACATAAGTTTCTTAAAATACCACGCCGTTAGCCTGCGAATGTCAAATAACGTTTTGTATGGCAATCGAACCACTTTAACGTCATTCAAATATAGTTGACATGTGCCAAACCTTCATTTTCCTCGACCGTACCTACATGGTTAGTTGGATAACACGTAGCTCTATTTTGATAAAAGTAGAGTTATTTTTGTCACTAATCCCCTTTCGATGATAGATAGCTAAGATCTAGTATCATCATCATATCAGCCGAAAGACGTCCACTGCTGTGACTGCTGGACATAGGCCTCCCCCAAAGAGTGCCAAAGTGACCGGTCCTGCGCCACCCGCATCCAGCGGACTCCCGCGACCTTTACCAGGTCATCAGTCCACTTTGTGGGGCGCCTAATACCCACGCTGCGCCTTCCGGTACGTGGTCGCCATTCGAGAACCTTTCCGCCCCAAAGGCCATCGGTTCTACGTGCAATTCTCAGATCTGGTATGGTTGTAGAATATTTTGAAATGTGTTTTTGTTCTTATAGAGTTGTAGTTAGTTATTTATTAGTAAAGGCTTTAAACACTTACACTGCATTGATATATGGGCAAACTTGTGTCTTTATTCAATCACTCAATGTAGGCATATAAAAAAAGACCCAAATGACTTTTCACTCACATGCAGACGCGTCAATTTTCACCAATAAAGTATGATCACTCACATTAAGCACGTTTCCTAACTAGAGTTAAGGTACTTAAGTACGAGAATTAACATCTTGTTTACCCAAATAAGGAAAAAATATATTCTTAGGTGTGACCCCATGCCACTCGATGGCCAAGACAAACACTCTTACGCATGTAATTTAGTTTTGAAAAGCTGTCAACGGTGTTGCGTCATAGGTACGGTACCTACGGTCATCTGTACCTAACTACCTACACCTTTATACACATATTGGCAACGTCAATAAGGATACTCGAGTGTATAGTTTGTACTTGTAGGTACTACTATTTTGATAAATAAAAAAATACCTACTAGAGGACCATCTAATCAAATTAAACTGTTAGTTCAACAAGGCTTGTGTTACGGTACGGGTGTTTAATAATACAGCTAGCTAACTTCAATAATACCTAAATAAAGGTATGCCTAGTTAAACAAAAAAAACCGGCCAAGTGCGAGTCGGACTCGCGCACGAAGGCGGAACCCTACCATTATCAATAAAAATATTTATTTTATTTTGTTTTTAGTATTTTTTGTTATAGCGGCAACAGAAATACATAATCTGTGAAAATTTCAGCTGGAACTATCAAGGTATCAATGAGATACAGCCTGGTGACAGACAGACGGACGGACGGACTGACGGACGGACGGACAGCGAAGTCTTAGTAATAGGGTCCCGTTTTACTCTTTGAGTACGGAACCCTAAAAATCATTCAACTATACCGAATACAGAAACCATAGGTAGGTACGCAGAATCCGAACGTTTGCGCCCGGCCTATTACAGCGCGCTGGCCCCGCGGACGGAAAGTTAAAAATAAACATCAGTTTTTTATTTTTTGCGTAGGGAACCCCCGAAAACAGACTTAGGTATTAACTAATTTAATTTGGAAACAAAGTCTTAACGACTTCAATTCAGTACTCCGCCAAGCCACATAAGTACATAAACATTTCTACTTTACCTCATATAAGCTACTTTCCGAGAGCAATTGCGTTGATTATTACAGAAAAACCCATAAGTAACACTTGTATGTGGGCCGATAATGTAATAGATATTATAGCGACGGTATATACATAGACCGTCGATCCCTTAAGGATCTAAGGATCACCTTCCTATTTCAACGGAATCATATCAGAATCTGTGACGTATAGGTAATTTTATAGTTTTAAGTAGGTACCTACATAATAGGCTTGTTGCGTGGTGTTAAAATTGATAACGTCGTGTTGATAAATGGATAGTAAAACGTCAAATGATTGTAATAAAGTATAAATTACAAAATATAATTCAAATCATAAAAAGTTATAAACCTTGAAAGTTTAGAAAAAAAAGTTTTTTTATTAATTGTCCAAGAGTAAATTTAAAGGTACCAATTAAATCCTTACGCTTTTATAGAAACAAATTTGTATGACAACTATGGACCTAAACGCAGTATTTCGCGACCGAAACAGCAATTTACTTAATTTTCCATGCAACGGTTAGTACAAATTGCACGGTGTGACGTCATACTTTAAAGCCAATCAGTATGAAGTGTTTCGGCTGCTGTCAGCGAGGTCCGTCTTTAACTCGATTTTTTGGGTATTAATGTCCTTTAAATGTGGTTGCTTCCATACAAACATTTGTTCATCTACAAAAACTGGTTCGAATGGCATCGTAAACAAATTTAAGGTCACAAGCCCATTGAGTTATATTAGTCATCTGTGGTCTTCATCATCACTTCATACAGGAGTTATAAAAGGTAGAAAATACCGAAATGGCTACACGCCACGCGTGCCTTATATTTTTGAGGCGTTCCCTCAATTCCGCATGGTTCTTATCATCCAACTGGAGTTTTGATAACAATGGAACCATGAATGGAGCGGAGCATACCTATACTTTCAAATAATAATTGTACAAATCGGTTCTTAAATGACGGAGTTCAGAGGTAACAAACATTTTTAAAAAATACAACCGAATTGAGTATTTCCTTCTTTTTTTTAAGTCGGTTAAAACCAGAAATTATAAGTAGAAGAACACTATGTCCATAAATATCGAAATTACAAGAATACGAATCATGATCGTCAATATTAAATAAATAAAATAAAAGATTATATTTATGTGCCTACATATTAAATAGAACTTTACAAATAACTTTCCAAATGGAGTTTTTGTATAAATAAATACAAAACCTAAAGAACATATATACAGCACACACAACACACAAGCTGGAGCTACAAGTGCCTAAAGAAAAAAAAGTAAGGTAGGTAGGTAGATATCTAGATTCCTTGATTGATAATGATTTTTAGGTTAGTTGTATGTTTTTTTTACTAAGCAATTTAATAAATTTTAATAAAATAATTTTAAAATAACGTTCCCTTTGAGTTTTTGCCTAAATAGGCCTAGTACCTAAATAAGAAGTAAGGTAGGTAGATATGTAGGCACCTAAATCCTAGGCGTAGGGATCATAACTAATTTAAAATCTACCTACTAATCTTTTATTTTTCTTCATAGTTATATATACAAATTTTTGCATTTATAGTTTATTAATTTAATAAACACATATTAATAACTAAGTAAATTCATTAAATAAAAATTCACCCTTTATAGGGCAACCTAAATTTTTTAAGGCAAAAATGAATTAAGGTCATCTTTTTGTATTTTTTATGGTGCAGAATTTTTAGTTTCACGTAATATCAAGAGACTTGAATCATGGATAAATTTTATTTTTGCCCGTTAAAGGGTTAAACATGTGTACCTATCCTCCGAATTGGAATATTTACTGGCCAAAGGTTTACACCGACGGACATCAGTAATAGGACGTATAGGTACTCTATAATAACCAAATAGTTAGGTAGGCACTTGCTTCTTCCACACTGTAATATTTTACGCGTAGGTATGGTAGTATTTTAAACAAAGTTTAGAGTAGGTACCTATTAGATTTATTTGTTAATTGCCTTTGGTTACCTACATAATTATATGCTGCATTATTATAAAATAGTTTAGTTTTAATTAGGTTGGATGCTTAATTGTCTATGAACCTAAGCAATGTTTAGACCTAATGAACCTAAGAATATGCATTTAATATCTTCAGTGGCAGAACGCAGGCATACTACACGTATCACAGTTGGAGGAGGTACCACAAGGTTCGACGCTTAGACCACTAGCATTAACGGTAACACCACTCGATTTATATAAGCGTCATTGAAATAATTCTATAACTTTTGAAGCACAATTGATGAACAGAAGAGGAGCTAGGCTGAGAAGGCTAAGTACCTACCTAGAGGCACTCACGCGTGGCTAGGCGTCGGCGCACATCACTCGCCACTTGACCGGCGATCACAACATAACATACCTGTACAAACAAACGTCACCGAACTATATCCTTCGGCGGCGAGCGCCGCTCGAGCACTCTCGGCGGGACCTTCGCCACTCGAAAAATCAGCGGGTGGAGGGTCCCCCCCCCCTCGATCGATCGACGCACCTGTACGGCGACGGCGGGTTGTTGGCGAGCTCCAGCTTGCGATACTCCTCGATGGGCGACAGGATGTCGGTGACGGAGAAGGGCGTGCTGTGCTGCAACTGTAGCTGCGACAGGTTCTGCTGCAGCAACGCAGACTTGGGCGATAAGCTCATCGCCAGCTCGGCGGCGCTCAGTTCCGGCAGCGCCTCCGCCGGACACGGCGAATAGCCGCCGCCCTCCGCGGACATCCGACCGGCCACACTCGACGCCACTCGACGGCTCAGCCTCTAGTGGCTCTCGGGGCGAGAGTGGCGGCCGGAGCCCCCGGCGCGGGTTACGGCCACTCGACGGGCTCCGCCCCAAGCGGGCCGCGGCGCCCTATCGGCGCGGTGCAGGGCTGCGATTGGCGGCGCGCTGGGGGCCGGGCGCCCGCGTGGAGGGGCTTGGGCCGCTAATTATCGCGTCTCGCCGGCCCGGCTCACTCGTGCACGGGCTGTCCTAATGAAACAATTCCACGTTGCGTTCGATATTACATTGTCTCTATGTATCGCTGTCATGGAGTTTGTTCTGGTTGATTACGGTTCGTTGTTAGTCTGTGTTTTGGCACTTTTTACCATGTTCACGTTATTAGGTACGTATAACTATGTGTGTATCGTTATGTTGGTATGTTTTTCATTAATATTCTCAAGCTAGCTTAAACATGTGTTCAGTTCAGGCTATGTACAGTCACCGGCATCAATTCGGTTTTCGTGAAGGACTATCTACGGAAAGTGCAATATTAGCCTTAAAACATACAGTAAGCTATTATGTTAAGAGAAATACGCCTATTTATGCCTGTTTCTTAGATCTTTCAAAGGCTTTCGATACCGTGTCGTATGATAAACTGTGGTCAAAGTTGAAGGAGGCAGGCATAAATCCGGCTGTGACAGAAATCATGTCTCACTGGTATAGCAACCAGATAAACGTGGTAAAATGGGCTAAAGAGTATTCAGATCCATATATGCTAAAATGTGGGGTGAGGCAGGGGGGGCTAACCTCGCCTAGATTGTTTAACATGTATGTTAATGAACTGATTGAGGGGCTCAGCAGTATACGTGCCGGATGTAGAATTGATAATGTTTGTGTAAATAATATCAGTTATGCAGACGACATGGTGCTGCTGAGCCCATCAGTGTCAGGGCTAAAAAAGCTAATCGATACATGTGAGATGTATGCGCAACAGCACGGTTTGAAATACAACGCGGGCAAAAGCGAGTTCATGATGTTCAGGGGTAAAATTAAGTGTCCAGGCTACTCGCCCAAAATAATGTTGAACGGAGTTCCTCTGAATCGTGTTACTCATTTCAAATACCTGGGTCATATAGTGACCGAGGACCTGAAAGACGATTTCGATATCGAGCGGGAGCGCAGGGCGTTGTCAGTCCGAGGCGGGATGCTGGCGCACAGGTTCGCACGTTGTAGTGCCCAAGTGAAGCTGACTTTATTTAGAGCTTATTGTCAAAGTTTTTATACGTGTGGAATGTGGGCTAGCTTCAGGCTGAAGTCATATAACGCCCTGCGTATCCAATATAACAACATTTTCAGGAGGCTGTTTGGGCTTCCCCGATTCTGCAGCGCCTCTGGGATGTTTGCCGATGCTAGCGTAGATGACTTTTATGCCATAATACGGAAGAAGACGGCGTCTGTGGTGATGCACACGAGGGGGAGCTCAAACCTGAAAATGATAGCAGAGAGGTGGGACTCGGACATACTCCGCCGATACACCGACCTATACTTCGTTTTTTTTAGCATTAGAGAGACCTTTGCAGAACGAGATATAAGGTTTTTTATCGGGCACACTCTGCGGATCGAACAGTGAATACGAGTTAATAAATATCACGTATTTATTATCATGTTTTAGTAATACATATATTACTCAGTGTTGTGAACAGATAAGAAACATAATATTAGTTAATTTATATTCGAAGATGAAAAGATAAGAATTTTAATAAATTGCGTTTGCAATTTTTCATGGAAAGGTTGTACATTAAAAAACCTAAAGAGGCAGAGTTCTCACACAATTTTTAAACGTCACTGTCACTATCTGTAATTCACTCATGTGGGTTTTTCATTCGAGTTCATATTGTTGTCGGTTGAGTCGGTTGTGATTTCTATAGCTGTAAGCTTACTTAAAGATTGTTGTTATCGTTTTTGTTGAATTTTGTTATTAGTTGTTGATCTATCTAAATAGATTCTATTTAGATATTTTGTTTGTTGGTGCACATTTACAATGTATGAAGCCGAGGCTGGCAGTGGGCTACAGAAGTCGCAGCCGGTTCCGGCTAATGTTTTTTCATCTCCAAAGAAGAAAAGGCAAAAGCAGAATCCTCTGACTGCCAGTGAAAAGCGGAAACGGGTGGTGAATATTTACAAATGAGTGTCAGAAATGTGCCATAGAAAGGAGTATCCCACTAAATTGGACCGTGTGAAAAAGACTGCCGAGACTGCTGGCATATCGTTGGCTACGGTATACAACATTTTAAAAGAAAATATATGCGTTCAGCTATCGGTAAATATCAAATGATACCAAATTTCAAATTTCATCTCAATCGGTTCATATTCATATTATGTACTCGTATGTACATAAGTTCCGAGAAATTCAGTGGTATCGGTCGAAATCGAAGAAGGAAGGTTTACGACCACTGCTTCTTTGTTTACCCGTTTGACAGATAATTCTAATCTTAAAAAAAACGAAGTATACATGTCGTAGGTACGTCCTAAAAAATAAATAAAAATAATTCATGTGGCCAATTGATATTAATTTACTAATGTAGTGTATAAGTATTTTGTAACTAACGATGCTATGGATCTAAGGAATCTGAAAATAAACAATTTTTATTTTATTTATTTTATAAATATATCATGGAACAAAGGCCGCAAAAATATCTGATGACAACTCTATTCCTAGAGCCGTAAGAGCGTGTCAGATATTTTTGCTGCCTTTGATTTATCATATATTAATGCCGGTGACTGTACCTACTGTGTATGGATAGTACAGTCAGCATCAAAAGTAGCTACGCAAACGAAGACGTCAAAAGTCTTTATTGAAAGGGAATAAGAACTTTTGACGTCTTCGATTGCGTAGCTACTTTTGATGCGGACTGTACCTGTTTCATTTAATTTAAAATAACGAACGGTTAGCCGTTGCCCACAACCTGCATGTCATTAAATTACCCAGGAAATATTATTTGGAAAATTAAATTATGTGATGGCGCTATTTAAGTACCTACTTACTTAATTGGAAAAATATTAAAGTTAACTCGAATAGGATAGGTAGAGTGTGACGTTGTGATAAGAAATATTTTGGAAGTATCAAGAAATTGACGTAAACAGGTTATAATTTATAATTGTAGGTAAGTTTAAGAAATATTTTGACCTGTTAATTTATTCGTGTTGCACCTTTTTCTTTGATACCTAACTATTACTTATTTATAGAAATACCTACAATTTGCGCCGATTCAGCCAAGTGACATCATGCTAACATTAGCTCGATTTGACCTAGTCGGAATACGAATGTAAATAGAAATGATTATAAACCTAGTACCTAAGAGCTATTAAATAGCAGTGAAGAGTATGTAAAAGATTGAACTTACTTTCCTTCTAATCTGTGATTAACCCTGAAACTGTATGGATTTATACTACATACCTACCTACTTCACTTGATTGACATAGGTAATAAGAGGTATACCTAATCGTTGAATTTAACCTCCTAATTTATAGGTCTTGAATCTTGAACAATTATTTTGCTGTAAGTAGGTATGATGATTTAATGCCCTAAATTGAAGGTTTTCAGTTTATATTATGCTACCTGAACGGAATAAAGTAATTTTGAGATTTTTTCCACAAATTTTCAAGTAAATCACCAATACGTGTAAAACGGAAAATGTAAGTCATTATACTGCGTCTGAAAATACTTTATACCTGGACATTAAGGAAATTTTAATCAGCACATCCGATTGTCACAATGGTCAAATTAACTAAGTCAATTAACTTTAGGAATTACCTATAGGTAGGACTACACCTGTGCCTAATACGAATTAATTAACGAAACCAACAAAGTTAAGCTGCCTATTAGGTGCTTATAACTAAACTTAGGCAAACAAGCTAAGTTTTACTGGAGGAGGGCAATTTTATTAATGGCAGCTTGCTTTTCAGGAGTCCGTGATATTGCTAAGCATAATAATTAGGTTTGTTTGGAAGCTTAGTACCTACGCGCAAAGATTTTCAGGGATGGTAGAAGAGGTTATTTTGGATTAGATTTCATATAAAGTTACAAGAGATATGTCCCATTAATTTTGAAATTTATATACTTAGTTCTTCTTTATGATCGTAACTACAGAAAAAAAACCGGCCAAGTGCGAGTCGGACTCGCACGAAGGGTTCCGTACGTAGTATTTGTTGTTATAGCGGCAACAGAAATACATCATCTGTGAAAATTTCAACTGGAACTATCACGGTATCAGTGAGATACAGCCTGGTGACAGACAGACAGACAGAGAGACAGACAAAAAGACAGACAGCCAGACAGACAGACAGACGGACAGCGGAGTCTTAGTAATAGGGTCCCGTTTTACTCTTTGAGTACGGAACCCTAAAAAATAACAATAAAATCCTTACAGTTCAAGTCACTCAAATTAGGCAAGTAGGTACCTAATGTACCTAATTTCCATTTAAGGCTTTAGTCGGATTCGATTAGAAGGTACAACCTACGTTGATGCCTATGGTTATGGCAAAAGGAGTCCTAATAACATATTATGAGACCATAATAAATAAATAAAATAAAAAAGCCTTTTATTTCTCGATCACATGCAATAAAGAGATAGTAGGTACAAAGTAATATAAAGTAAACTGGATATGTGAATTAACTAAACAAAATATAAGTTATTATCTATACATATAATAAAGCTGAAGAGGGTCGAAAGTCTGTACATGGAAGATATTCGAAAAAAAATTGGCTAGGGATACTTAAAATCGATAACAGAACACGTTCCAACAGTTTTTAGAATTTTTGTCTGTTTGTCTGTTTATCTGTTTGTCTGTTTATGTGACCGCGCATCACGTGAAAACGGCTTAACCAATTTAGATGAAATTTGGTATAGAGATAGTTTGAGTCCTGGGGAAGGACATAGGGTAGTTTTTATCCCGGAAATAAACCCTTAAGGGGATGAAATAGGGGGTGGAAGTTTGTATGGAGCTATCTAAACCGCTGCACCGATTTGGATGAAATTTGGTATATAAATAGTTCGAGTCCCGGGGAAGGTCAAAGGATAGGTTTTATCCCGGAAATCTTCCCCTTAGGGGGTAAAACGTGGGGGTGAAAATTTGGATGTAACCCATTTTGATAAAATTTGGTTTAGAGTTAGTTTAAGTTCTGGGAAAGGACATTGGATAGTTTTTATCCCGGAAATCTACCCATAAGGGGGTGTAGTGGGGGGTGAAATTTTGGATGGACTCCGTTTAGATCAAATTTGGTATAGAGATAGTTTGAGTCCCGGAGAATGACAACGGATACTTTGAATCCCGAAAATCATCCCCTAAAGGGATGAAATAGGGGTGAAAATGTGGATAAATCCCATTTAGTTAAAATTTGGTAAAGAGATAGAAGGCGTCCCAGGGAAGGACAATGCATAGTTTTTATCCTGAAAAATCATCTCCTGAGGGGGTGAAAAGAGGAGTGAAAATTTGGATAGAACCCATTTAGATGAAATTTGGTTTGGAGATAGTTAGTCCTGGGGAAGGACCTAAAATAATTTTTACTCTAGAAATCATCTCCTAAGGGGTCACCCCCTTGAGGAATGGGGGATGAAAATTTGGATGGAACCCATTTACGGTATAGCGAGTTGGAGTTCTGGGGAAGCACATAGGATAGTTTTATCCCGAAAATCACCTCCTAAAGGGATGAAAATGTGGATGTGATGTGACCTTTTTAGATGAAACTTGGTTAATTTAATTTAATTCAAATTATTTATTTCAGACTAAGTCCATATCATGTTAACAATAAAAACTTATAAAACTTAAGTTAACAGTTAAGAGATAGTTTGAGTGCTGGGAAATGACATATGATAATTTTTGTTTTTGAATTCATCCCTTAATGAAAAGTGAAATGGGGGGTGAAAATTTGGATGGAAACCATTTCGATGGAATTTGTTATAGAGATGGTTTGAGTCCTGGGCAAGGACATAGCGTAGTTTTAATTCCGGAAATCATCCTCTAAGGGGGTGAAATGGTGGTTTAAATTTGGATGGAACCCATTAGGATGAAATTTGGTGCCTATAGAGATAGTTTTACTCGCGTAGAAGAACAACGAATAGCTTTTGTCCCGAAAAAAATTCTCCAAGGGCATAATATAGGGGGTGAAAATTTGGATGTACCTACCCTATTTGGATGAAATTTAGTATAGAGATAGTTTGGGGTTCCGAAAAAGGATAATGCATAGTTTATGGAACTCATTTAGTTGAAATCTGGTTAAGAGATAATTTGAGTCCTGGGAAAGGACATCTGATAGTTTTATTCCGGATATCATTCCCTAAGGGGGTGAAATGGGGGTGAAAATTTAGTATAGCGATAGTTGGGAGTCCTGGAGAAGGACAAATTATAGTTTTATCCCGAAAATCCTCCCCTAAGGGGTGAAAATTTGGATGTGAGTGACCCATTTAGATGAAATTTGGTTAACAGATAGTTTGAGTTCCGGAAAAGGATAGTTTTTATCCCGGAAATGATCTCTTAAGGGGGTGAAATGGGGGTTGAATATTTGTATGAAGCTACTATACAGCCCATTTAGATAAAACTTTGTATAGAGGTAGTTAGTAGGCGCGGCGTCGGTAGGCACAAGGTAGACTGATGACTTGGTAAAGGTCGCGGGAGTCCGCTGGATGCGGATGGCGCAGGATTGGTCACTTTAGAACTCTTTGGGGGATGCCTATGTCCAGCAGTGGACGTCTTTCGGCTAAATAAATGATAATAATGATAAAGATAGTTTGAGTCTCGGGTAAGGACATATGATAGTTTTTATATCGGAAATCTACCCCTTAAAGGGAAATGGAGGGTGAAAGTTTGTATCGAGCTACGATATAAACGAGTTCTACGCGGACGAAGTCGCGGGCAAAAGCTAGTGGTCTCATAAAAAGACTCGACAAAGTGCGCAACACAACAATAAAAGAAAAAACAAAGTTCCTGGACTTTTTGGCACAAGCTCTGAAATTGAAATATATTAACGGCCGACTCACACGAGGGTCGTATGTTTAACATTTGTATCTGTGGCATCGTAACCAAACGGATTATGACAGGATTTAAGATCGAAGGTCTGGTCTGTCGAGATGGTTCTTAGGTAGGTACCTATGTTTGCTGTGCCAGGGGGTAAATAATATTGTACTTTATGTATTTATATTATTTATCGTCGTAGATAAGACAACCGTCACTCTCGCACTCACATACCTTCTACTACCTACTTGTTAGAAATTTTAAGATTTGGCTATAGCACAGATGTATGAATATAAGGAGATCGGACATGGCGGCCGATTTGTATAGAGTGAGCCTGTCGCAAGTACATTAACCCACACAACGCCCAAGTAATTGACAAGACAAAGCACGCACACATCTAAAACACACACACTTGTATACCTACACGCTTATTTGACAATAAACGCGCATCATATCAGGTATTTTGGGAAAAAACGTAATATTCTCTGCGATCAGCACGCGTGCACAGTATGGCAGTGTATGCCCATTGAGCATACAGCTGCGACACGGCCGCCGGCGGCTTGTCCTCTCTCTAGTATTCTATGCTCTGAGGGCTATAGGTAACCTAATACTCAACGGATTTTTCGGACATAGAGATTATAGACCAGTTAAGGTGGTTCGATTGCCATACAAAGCGTTATTTGACATTCGCAGGCTAATTGCGTTATATTTTAAGAAACGTATGTAACAAACTTTCATCAATTGGCTTCCCATTTGCGCCAAATTCCCCCTTTCCTAGAATAAACTTGTATAAACTAGATTAATTTGAGAAAAATTGTTTTCCCAAAATATCACGTCCCAAACCAATTTCTCAAATTAATCTAGTTTATACAAGTGTATTCTAGAAAAGGGGGAATTTGGCGCAAATGGGAAGCCAATTTATGAAAGTTTGTTACATAAGTTTCTTAAAATAGCACGCCGTTAGCCTACGAATGTCAAATAACGTTTTGTATGGCAATCGAACCACCTTAATAGGTAGGTACCTACTGATGTTGGGTGATCATCATATCAGCCGAAAGACCTCCACTGCTGGACATAGGCCTCCCCCAAAGAATGCCAACGTGACCGGCTCTGCGTTAGGTACCTACCCGCATCCAGCGGATTTCCGCACACTTTACCTCGTCATTACTTTTTTTTTTTTTTTTTTTATTTATTGACCAATATAACCTGAGTAGTACATTTTGGTATACATTTTTTTCACCAGCGGAAACCTCTGGGGTTTATATGCTGATGAATAGTTCGCTATGGTACATTAATTTACTTGACTACATCACCGTTATAGACTCATAAATATTACAATACACTCGTACCTATTGGGTTCAGATAACGTCAGATACCTTTTGATACTAGGTATGGATTGTACCTAAGCTATTTACGTATTTATGCTGCAGTTCTTTAGGTAGTTGGTTTATTATATAAGGAAGAAGATATCTGACTTTTCTTTTCCCATGCACATTGAGAAAATTAGGTAAATTGAACATATCTTGCTTTGGTAAATTTTGTCTAAGGTTGCTTTTTCTTACCTTTAATACTAAATGCTCTCTGTACGCATACTCTTCCCTTAAAATACATAGTTTAACTTTATTGAACACTGACATTACTACACAATAATTAAACAAACGCTCATAGTTTAAAGATATTTTTTTCCTTGTGTTTTTGGGTACAATGTTTTTAAGTAATCTAATTTGTAGTTTATAAATATCGTTCAGGTAAGTTTTGTAAGTTCTACCATAACTGCTTAGTCCGTATGTAATCACTGAATCTGCCATGGAGGTATAGGTACAATAGCTTAAGTGTGCGATAAGGTAGTTCATATTTTAAAATGTGTATTTTACTGAGTAGTGCTCTTAGTTTATCGCATACATGCTTTATATGCGGACCCCAGTTAAATCTCTGGTCAATTATTAAACCCACATAAGTATGTTGCGTGACTATTTCAATCTGTGTACAGTTACACTTACATTTAACATCGTAATTATTATGCAAGCAGTCGACGCTGTGCGCTATGAGGCACGGGATGTGAGCTGCCTTATTGTGTCTAGTATGTATGTGCATAGCTTTGGTTTTTTGAGCATTAATGACAAGCCCCATATCGTGCGACCAGCGGCACAGCAGGTCGAAGTTTGCCTGCATTTGCTGTTCTGCCCTTACAATGTCTGTGTCCGCGACTATCAGGCAGGTATCGTCCGCAAACTGATATACAGAACCCTCTCTGATCATAGAACACATTTCATTTACGTATATAAGGTATTCACTCGGCCCAATTATTGAGCCTTGGGCTGTGCCCATAGTGGTTTCTATGCCTGAACCTGTACTAATTACGTTGTCTATTTTAACAAATCCACCTTGTGAGTAGTCTACCCACGCTGCGTCTTCCGGTCGCTTACTATGGGCCTCATAACAAGGCTCAAAGTCACCCAAAGGACAATGGAGAGGGCTATGCTGAGAATTTCTCTGCGAGATCGCATCAGAAATGTTTGGTGATGTTATGTAAAAAATACTATATCTACGCTTATGGCTGTTTGTAACGATTTTTAATAAATATAGTTACTAGGTTAACATACCTATATAATCATAAATCTAAGTATATTTATTGTATTGAAATGTTTGTTTGTACCTACTCGTAATTTGCCATTTTTTCCATACAAGTAGTCAGTTCATTGGCTGGACTAATAAGTAAGTTTCATCAGTAGACCCACAGATTCCACAAAACGCACGAAACAAAACAAATGCAATTCTGTTCCCACTGATAATGAGACAATTTATTGTTGAAATATTTTAATAAAATTGTAAGTATTTGAATATAATGTGTTTTCGTCTTTATTAGAGCTCCTTATATATACTTCTACCTTCAAAAATATACCTAAGTAAGTAAGTAGGTAGTGGCCGGCGGGTTGCACCGACATACGATTACATGCCGGTCAACCTTAAATATACATAGTTAGGTAGGTATGAAAGGTTGTCCGTACAGATATTGGAGATTCACTGTAGCAATGCACAAAATAAAATAAATAATTTCATATGAGCAGTCGACCAAAGAAGACAATAAGTATGTAGGTAAGTACCTACCTATAAAACGCTACAACGTCAACGAGCATTTTTAGGGCTCCGTACTCAAAGAGTAAATTAGGGTTCCGTACTCAAAGAGTAAAACGGGACCCTATTACTAAGACTCCGCTGTCCGTCTGTCTGTCTGTCCGTCTGTAACCAGGCTGTACGAGTATCTCATGAACCGTGATAGTTAGACAGTTGAAATTTTCACTGTTGCCGCTATAACAACAAATACTAAAAAACTGTTTTTTTTTTCTTATACTATCTTACACAAATTGACCTAGTCCCAAACTAAGCAAAGCTTGTACTATGGGTACTAGACGACGATACCTAAACATACTTATAATATAGATAAATAAATACATAGAAAACATTCATGACTCAGGAACAAATATTTAAATATTTGTGCTCATCACACAAATAAATGCTCTTACCGGGATTCGAACCCGGGGCCTCCGGCTTCGTAGGCAGGGTCACTACCAACAACAGGAGGCTCCCATAAAACAAACGTGATTTTTTGCCGTTTTTATAGATAATGGTACGGAACCCTTCGTGCGCGAGTCAGACTCGCCGGTTTAATTTTTTTACCATGACGGTGGCAAATGGCAATCAGGCAAACCTACCTTCAGTCTGCCTGATGTTAAGCAGACTCCGTGGTCTATGGACGCTTACGACTCCAGGGGAGTCTCAATAAGCGTGTGCCCGACCTTTTATTGATTTGAGGATTCGTTGTGTTGACAGATAGCTAGCAGAAAAAGGCAGGCCACTCCTCTCTCAACCGCGCAGCCTCGCGAGTCGCGGGAGGTCTGACGACCTTGCACCACCACCACCATAACCACCACCACCACCTTTTGCCTTCTTTCCTTAACTGCTGTTTTCGTGTATTTTTTCATCTCTGGTACTGGTACCTGCTTACCATGCACGATCATCGGCATCCACATCCTTATAAAATTTGGCCTTAGGCCTGTTGTACACGTGTAAGTTCTTAGGTAAGTTCAGTACAAATACTGCTCACGTAAGTCGTCTGTAAGCAATATTTGTACTGAATTTACGTAAGTCATGGAAGTGATGAGTTCGTTGAAGGATTCGTTGGAGTGAGATGCTACTATCCATATTTTCGTTATAGAATCCTAAATGTAGAAATAATAAGCCTCTAAACACAACTGAATTGTCTCAATTAAGCCTTAATGCAAGTACCGCACAGCGCCATCCACCGGGGAATAGCTAAGGTATAGAGTTGATTTATTATAGCGCCCTATATTGAGCAATTCTGAAACTCGTCTCGTTGCTGCGGTAGCAATGCCATCTATGAACTGCTGTCGGCTATCATCTAGTCCCGATAGAAAACTATTTGAGACAATGTTATTGATGCTACGAAAATAATAATATTTGTTTTATGACTATCAAATGGCAACAAGTTTCTTATTTTCTCATTCATAAGTCTTGAGACTCTTGAGGTATAATGTCAGCAGTTTGCTGCTGTGCTAACATTTTCAATATTTACATTACATTTCATAATTTAGTCAGTTTGTTTTGACATTTTGTTTTACTATTTTAATTATTCACTGGACACACCTGCTTCGAGCTGGCCACATTTTCGCTGTCTCCGTTTCAGCAAGTATGTAAATGTCATTTTTATACAATAATTTACAAGAAATTAATTTAAACACGTTTTACGTTAACGTTTCGGTGGTCGCGCGGCCGTTTTGTGCATTAACGAGGGACGCCATGTGGTCGTCAGGGGTGCATAACCTCGGCGCGCTCGGGCGGCGCGTCACGTAACGTCGGGAGTGCCCTGATGGTGAGAGCGGAGATGGTGCTGAGTACCGAGTGGGCGCTAGTGGAGGTGGTCGAGCTCACCAACGAGGGAAACGGGCTGGGGTTCAACCTGGTGGGCGGGCGAAGCACGGGAGTGGTCATCAAGTTCGTGGTGCCTGGCGGGGCGGCGGACAAGGACGGACGGCTGCAGAGCGGAGATCACGTGCTGCAAGTCGGGTCGGTGAACCTGCGCGGCTTCACGTCCGAGCAGGTAGCAGCGGTGCTGCGGCAGGCCGGCGCCACGGTGCGCCTGCTGGTCGCGCGGCCCGCGGACCCCGCTCTCGCTCTCCGCGCGCCCTTACCTGGGACAGCGCTGGTGCCGACCAAGATCCTCGCCGACCCCGAGCAGCTCGACCGCCACCTCATCGAGAGCGGCTACGCGGCCCTCTACGACCTTTCCGACTGTTACCCTGAATATGTCAATGGTCAGAATGGAGACGCCGTGAGCGTCGCGGCGGTAGTTAGCGTTTTCGGCGAGATCCCTCCGGAGATCCCCCAACCTGTTGCAGCCGGCTCTGTGTCTCCAACTATTACTATCACTGTACCTGTGGAATTGCCTAACAAGCCCGAAGTAGAAATAGTTCACGTAGATTTAAATAAAAATGTGTATGGTTTGGGGATCACTATAGCTGGATATGTGTGTGAGAAGGAAGAACTCTCCGGGATCTTTGTGAAGAGCATCATAGAAGGAAGTAGTGCAGACCAGAGTGGACAAATTAAATTAAATGATAGAATAATAGAAGTAGATGGAGTATCTTTAGCTGAGAAAAGCAATCCCCAGGCTGTGGACATTTTGAGAAACACAGGTATTTCAGTGCACTTAGTGTTAGAGCGGTATTTAAGAGGTCCAAAGTTTGAGCACCTGCAACTAGCAATATTTAATGAGGAGCGTCCTCCGTCACCTTCACCTTCCACTACCACCCTCTCCTGGTTCCCCGTGCCTTCCCAAGCTGACAGTACTACTGAAATAGAACCAGAGCGGGACTCCAACACTACTATAGATTCCAGTATTCTAGAAATTGCTGACAGTGAAGTAGCAGAGCCAAGCCAAGAGGAACTTGATAAGAAACTAGATGAGATTCTATCTGTAGATAAGGAAGAAATTAAGAAAAAGTGGGTTGAAGAGATTGGACCCGAAAAGTCAATTTTGGTTGCTGAAGTTAACAAGCTTGGTGCTTTAGGGATCAGTCTAGAAGGTACTGTAGATGTAGAGGGAGGCCAGGAAGTCAGGCCTCACCACTATATTAGATCTGTGCTTCCCGAGGGCCCTGTTGGGCAGCAAGGTACTCTGACAGCGGGGGATGAGTTACTAGAAGCAAACGAGTACAGACTGCACGGCCTTACACATACAGAAGTTGTGAATATCCTCAAGCAATTGCCAGACCGTGTAAGGCTGGTGGTAGCTCGCCCTGAAAGTGGTCCTAGATCAGTGATCAACTTAGCTTCAGACCGAGAAGCCTTTGAAGCTAGGAAAATAATATCTGGTAGTCTCAATAACCTCAGTACTCTCATCAAAGCTCAGTCAGATACCTCTATAAACACATCAAGCACTGCAACACTCACTAATCACTCCGGTCACTCAAAGAAATCTCGCTCTTTAGAGTGTGTTTCTGGTTTAGCCATGTGGCAAAGCAAGGAGGATATTGTAGAGCTTGTTAAAGGAGACCAGGGTCTAGGTTTCTCTATATTAGACTACCAGGATCCCATAGATCCGCAAGGCACTGTTATAGTTGTGAGGAGTCTAGTTCCTAGTGGTGTGGCCGAGAAAAATGGTGAGATATCTCCGGGAGACCGCGTGATGTCCGTGAATGGGGCCAGCATTAAGAACGCGACATTGGACCAGGCTGTGCAGGCCTTAAAGGGCGCTCCGCGAGGCATAGTAAAGGTGGGGATAGCGCGTCCGATGCCGCCTCACGACTCTACCAAATCCAAAAGCACGAGCACACTTAACACTGTCAAACCAAGTTAATAGCTCTCTGTGATCAAACCAGTACTAGTCAAGCTGAAGTCATATCAATCTTACGCTTAAATTGAGCTTAAGATTCAGAACATATGGAGCGTGGAGTAACGTGGACTCTTGATCTGTTACATTAATCCCTCATTCACACGATCGAGTTATACCGCTCATGTGAATGCGGGCTCAGAAGTGGCTACTGATGGTTCTACTGTACGGATAATATTGATAATACATGTTTCTAGTTTTGATTATATGATTGGACCATCAATAACCACTTTAAATGTTACTCAATCAAAAACACGCCTTGTGTACAGGCCGCAAGGTACAAAATGCCACATTGCACGGTCCTGTATACTAGTCAATATTTCAGGCTATCGCGATACGCGAATACAGCTCAACTCTATGATACAATAATAATTTACGCTTTACTAGTTATATTTTATCGTTGTAAGATCACGAAACTTTTGTAATGCACAGCATGTTAAGGTAGCTAACCTGATGTTTCTGCAGGGGCCTCGCTGGTAGAGGAATATAAAATTTTGGTGCCTACCAAATGTTTCAATCAAAAATGCACTTTAATGATATTTTTTTAATGACTCATATAGCACTTAATTCTAAAAAATATATTGTCTAAAAACAGTGTTGTCTTTGATGGTGGCTTCAGAATGGACCAAATAGGGAAATATTCCATTTTACAAAGCTTTGATCAAAAGTTAAGCCAAAGCGCAGAAAAGTCATTATAAAAATTCATGGTATCAATTTCATCACAATATTTTATCTATTTTTAACAATGAACTATGTAACAATGAGTATAAAGCTCATTTTTGATTAAGTCAGGCACCTGCAAAGCGTTGTGAATGTATGGGCTCACTTAGAGACTTTTAGGAATTTGGTTTTGTAGCGCTAGGCCTTCTGCACTGCCTTCAGGATCTAAGTAAAGCTACAAATTAAATGTCAGAACAATTCCTTAAACAAATATTAGATTTTCTAGTGAACCTAGGTTGTAACTAAAACGTAATCACAAATGTGTAGATATTAAACTAAGGGAGCAATTATATAAATATGAATTTTATGTAAATAAATATAAATATCAGTTTTAAATCTCGATTCGTTATCCAGTGGATTTGAATGTGAATTGGGTTTTTCAAGTATTATTGTGATTTTATCAGGAATTTGTATCTGGTACGAGCTGGACCATCTTACCATTTTTGTATGACTACATTAGTATTTGTACAATATATTTTAACAGTCATACAAGCTGTTATGTAAAAGATCTGATAAGTATTATATTTATAATTGTTGCTTTGCTTGAATGGGCGTAGACCTGGCTACTATGTCCGTGAATGTTACTCGATTCTTGCCTTAAAGATCTTTAAAATTTGATATATTATTTTCTGTTGCAGTTTTTATATTTTTTATTGAAAATTATATATGTAAGTGTACATTGTTAATACAGGCAGATAGTAGAGAGTTAAAAATTGTGCAAGTATTACAAACAAGTATTGTCCAAGTAGATTGCTACTTTGATGATCCAATTTATTTTACGTCACACCTGGCCGTAAAGATGTAGTTACCGCCCGCTAAGCGTGCGGAAAGTCCCACTTCCTGACGAGGCGGAGACGTAAAGTTTTATATTCACGGGCGGTAATAAAGCAAGCCCCAGTCCGCGTATTTAGCGCCTTAGCCTTCGGCTCGGGCGTCTAGTACCTACGACCTGAGACATCCTTTGTTTTACCGCCCTAAGTGAGCGATGCGCTATTTACTTTGGCAGTATTAAAACTCCCGATTACTGGTGATACATACTAAGATTGTATTGAAGGTGCACTGAACAGTATGAAAACACATTGTGATATGGGTGTTACTTGTAAATTGTAAAGTATATACTTCGGCGCCCGACTACCCTGGGCTTGTCTGTTTTACGTACTTATATTCTAATAATGTTGTGTGTAGGCGTTTATTTGGTCGTCAGTGTAAGGCTATAATGCACCAGAGCTAATCTAATCGCGCTCTTATGCCTCTGGCAATAGGGTCATGTGTTTATCGATAGGTACACACGACCCGAACGCAGCCTTCGGCGACGTCTTAGTTGATCTGGTCCTATTTGCTTTAGCCCTTTAACTAGTTATATTTCGATCGGGAAATTAAATATTCTAACTTTGTTTAAAGGAAGCTTTACACTTTCAACCGTACCTTTATACGTAATGTATTTTTTACACTAATTTTAGATATTTACTTTTTATACCCGTTGTTTTAACTCTTCCCAGTATTGTTTGTCGCAGATCTCTATAACTATAATGTGTATAATGTATATGTAAGTGAATATTTTATTAAAACGTAATGCACACATACAAGGAGTTGTCATTCATAACACCACACTACACATAATTAACATTCGATAAAAGTTCCAACCAAACATATTCAACATTTATAGATTTGGAAAAATAGACCAATCGTTTGCATTTGTTCGTGACTCATCATGTCATCATGACATCATGGACATAATTGAGCAACAAAAATTCAAAGCTTTGAATAAGAATGAAAAAAAAAGTGACATATCAAGTTAATAAAATAGAACATTACCAAAAAATCTTATTAATTCAATACTGATTGTGTGTGTGCATTCAATATTTAGAGATGTTAAGCAAATCGTCAATTTTATAAAACTAATTTCACATTAGCTTAAGTGCAGTCAGCCAAAAAATACGCTAAAATACAAAAAAAACCACAAGTTTACACTGACTATTGTCGGTTAAGACTAACAGCTAAACACACACACTTACAAAACATACCTAACTAAACAGTATTATTATAGATTGTTCAATTCACAAGGTGCTCCTCACTCTTGCCTAAGCACAAAACACACTTCGCAATGAGAAGGAGCTCTTTAGTGATTTGAATGATCTATAGTAGTCATTCTGAGAACAAGTCTATATGTATTTGTTGCTAGAAATAATAGAGGCAACTAACCAATAATCTTTTGAAAAAAACGTGTAAAGATGGTATGTATGAAAAAAAACAACAGCTGAATTGAAGACTTTGACTTTTCTGGAAAATCTGAGATAAAATAGGGGTGTTCTAAAAGGTAAAAAAATATGGAGGCAAATAACATTTTAGTAAAAATACTTTAAACAGCACTAAGTTAACGCTAAATTTTTAATTTAAACGCTAAGAGTAATCACGAATCACTAAATGTTAAGCATAATTAATTATGCACCTGGCAGAAGAGTATAAAATGCTTAATTATAAAATTTGGTTTATAGGAAGTTATTGGTAAACGATAATCTTGTCAATGTCACAGATGTGCTGTATAAGAAAATATAATTGGCTGCTTAGGGCTTATCCTAATACTGCTTACGTATGCCTTAATCATCATACAGCTCGCCATTTGCTACACTCGTCCTATACCGCGGCCGTATATATACGGCCAAAATTATTTAAAGGAATTTAAACCATTTTGGGTTGGAATAGAGTTGCATTTGTTTTGTTTTGGCTTTTTTTGAAACAAACGAAATTTAACTCTACTTCTTACGTTAGTTGATTCAAATTTCAATGTCAGTTTGTGTTGTATGGTGGGCGACCCCAGGTTAATGTCTCAAAAAAAATATACTTATGTATTTTTACTAGGAGGGCAACTTCTTTTCGCATCATACCTATTATGTTTTGCATAATGTAACGTTTGATTTTCACTTTTTTTCGTGGAAAGCATCGATTTCTTCCTATTTTATTTATATGACATACCTAACATATCTTAATTTATACTACAAAAAGAGTACATAGGTACAGGCAAATAAAATGTAGGTACGTTTGTCATAATTATCAATTAATATAATTAGATGTGTAACATTATGTGACAATAGTTATTTACGATACAAGTGCAGAAAATTGGAAATTCACAACGAGTGGTGATAAATTAAAACACGACCGAAGCGAGTGTTTTAAATTGACACGAGTTGCGAATTACCTATTCGCACGTGTATCGTACAACGTTTTACAGTACATATGGCTCTTTAAAGATTCGACATATGCACGGAAAGTGCTCTTTTCCGCACACGTGCGGAAAGTAGCACCACGTGTACTGTAATAGTACATTTTGATGCTAGTGCGGAAAGTATGTCATCACGTCACGAGTACCTACCGAGATATCTTGGCAAGACTCGGGACGAGTGAAGAATGACATTTCCGCACGTGTATGGAACGACGTTTTTTAATACAGTTGCGAAAAAATAAGAAAAACAACAAGTAAGGAAGAACTGTATCAAAAAAAATGATTTTTGATTAACTTCATTATTTTGCAATGATGTTACAGAATTAATAATATAAAAGTTTAGAATTCCTTACTTGTTGTTTTTCTTTTTTTTTCGCAACTGTATTAAAAAACGTCGTTCGATATACGTGGAAAAGTAAAAAGCACTAGTTCGCGAAAACCAACTTTCCGCACGCTAAACAGCTACGTAAAGTAGCAATTTTTGAGCAACTGTATTAAAAAAGTTATATCAAACGTCGTGCACATAAAGTGAGAAAAGATGTTCGTTGTCAGTCTTTATGACATTGACATAAGGTTGAATTTTACCTGGAATGTGGGAAATGTTTTTCCACTAAACATGCATCGATGCGGGTGCTCCCCGCCCGCATCCCACCTCGTGCGTTTCCCGCACTCCTGCCTCGCTGCATAACATAGTGTCGCAACGTAACTTCCAATTTCAACCTTCAGCTGTAACCAACAAGATTCATTTTGTAATGGAAATAGTTCTTATTAAATTCGTTGTTTTACAGCTTGCCAGCCATTGTCATGAATTCATGTATTCCAAACAATTCTTCCTGTGAGCAGACTGATTAACCGTTTTGTATTTGAATAGTCGAGAACCCCGCCATAGGCCGTTTTAATGGTTCCTATGTATACTGCTACAAAATAATCTGCTTTATTATTGTACAAAGTTTCACCAGAAATATACAAAATTATATTTAAAACTTATATTTCTGCATTAGCATTCAAATGTAGGATGAGATCGCCAGAGAATATAGTTGCAATAGTGTGCTAATATCTAAAATATTACTTTCAAAATAGCAGTTTCTCTAGATCTCAGACCGACTGTGACGTTCATACCTATATGTTGTAGGGACAGACCGGACGGTAACTATTAAAGCTTCTTATAGTTAATGTGATATACCCTAGCACCCTTTTAACCCGGGGTCTCTCGCGACTAGACATTACACACTTACCTACTTTACTTTTGATGAAGGTTCCTTGTCATAAAACACTTTGCAGATATTACTGGTGAAACTTTACTGTGAATATTATGTAAGTATCATTTGACAACAAATAATTTTAAATGTACCAGTGAGATTGTAACGTAAGTAAGTTAGCTCGGCACTGTGCTAGTGCAACACACAATGTTAGCCTTACACCCGGTATTAAGTACCTAACAAAGATTATAATTATACAAATAAACGAATAATCTTGTTTTTTTCTTACTATTTTAACCATACGCCAATCCTAGTGTAATACGAGTCTTATACGACTTACCTGTAGGTGCCACGATATGGTGGGGAGGGGACAAGCATATTAATGTCCCTAAGGTCGCTGGCAACTCTAGTGCGCATTGCCGGTCCATCTCTGTTGAATACATCGTTTAGTCGCAGTACAGAGACAAAGGAACTAGGAAACTTATGATACTGATTGAATTAATTGATTATACTTTGTCTGTGTGGGATTGCACAATCCACAACTGTCTGCAAAATCTGGGAGCCCATATAGACTCGTAAAAAACAATGCGCATGTACAGTCGAGATCAAAGAAATGGCAAACATTTTCGCATTATTAAAATGAAATAAAGTAAAAGTGCAAACAGGTAGGTATGTGACATCGATTGCACCTACAGTTTCTCAGAAAAGTTTTATAAATCAATTTTCGTTTTATGTAAGGGTGAATCTACCAGAGATGTGCCAAGATATGTTTTCTTATACTAGGTAAGTATATGAAAACGGGTTCGCATTCGCACATCCCTTGCGGATATTCACCCGGGCAGAACCGCGGGAACAGATAGTTTATAGTATATCCTATACTATTAAATGAGCAATATTTGTATATATATATATATGTATGTATGTATATATATATATATATATATATATATATATATATATTTGCAATCACGTTCTCGGAAACGGCTCTAACGATTTCGATGAAATTTGGAATGGAGGTGGTTAAGGAGGCGAGAAATCGATCTAGATAAGTAGGTCTCATGTCCGGGAAAACTAATTTTCTCCGTATTTTCTCCATTTTCATCCGAGCAGAGCTCGCTCGGTCGCCCTGGGACTCTATATAAAAGCAGGAATAAAACTATGTATAAAGGTGAGTTAATAATAACATTTACATCACAATATCACCTATCGACAACACTAAGATTATTACATTCAACATGTTTGTCACAGGTGCCATGTGGGTGCCGAATCTCCCCGTGACGGTGCTCAGCGCTGTCGCCGCCACCGCCGGCGCCGTCTGCATATTCAAGTAAGCACAAGCACCGCCAGGGTGACAAATCGGTGGTTTTTCCCTCGCACACTGCTCCGCTACCTCACACAGCTTTTAGTGTCCGACCGAAGATTCGGTTTCGGCCAGGTTCGGCCAAAAAAACATGTTTCGGCCGTAGTTTCGGTTTCGGCCAAAAAACGGCTGAACCTTTCGGCCGGGCCGAAACTTACAAAACGTTAGGTACTCGGCACATCCGGCAATATGGCGTAGCTCGCCCGAGATAAGAGTTTCAGGTCCGAGTCTTCACGAGTTTCAGGTGTTACTATGTGTATAAAAGCGGTTTTATATAATTTTTACAACGATTTTAACAAGTCTACAAAACCTAGAAGACCGCAGCTATATTGACACCACTACGTAATTCCTCTGTATATACGAGTAGGTATGTGATCTTTTGTTCTTTGTGGTGAGCACAAGGTCGCCAGATCTCCTGGGGATGCGCTGTTGAGAGTCTTTAATTGTCGTGATAACGAATCCTCAAACTAATAAAGGATCGGCAACGTGCTTGTGACTCCTCTGGATACATATGTATCCCTCATTCATGCATACAAACATACGCTCGGGAAACATTACCCTAGCTCCTTCTGAGGCAGTCGGGTAAGAACACTCTGGGATAAATATGTAATCATTTCCCAATTTACTGATTCCAGAGACCGACACAGCGGGCCAGCGTTTAACAAGGAGATGCGAGCGGAGAACAAGACGGTCATCGTGACCGGCGCCAGCGGTGGCATCGGAGAAGCCACCGTCTGGGAGTTCGCCAGGAGGGGCGCGAAGGTAACAAGCGTATTTGTACCAGATACCAGAGTAACCCCTGTACCAAAGAGTAGCGAAGGATCCGACGTGACAGGGTATAGGCCTATTGCAGTACTGTCGGTGTTCGGCAAATTATTCGAATCCATAGTGGACCATCTTATCACTCAGCAGATCACAGATAAAATGGATGACTCTCAGCATGGTTTTCGTCGAGGTCGGTCAACAACGACGAATCACGTAGTCTTGGTCGATTACATAGCCGAAGCTTTAGATGCTCGAGTGCAGCTTACTTTGACTTTCGCAAAGCTTTCGATCTTGTAGATAACGATATCCTCCTGCGCAAATTCGCAGATATAGGATTTATACCTAGGCTCTTAAAATTCTTTGCCAGTTATCTACAAGATCGGAAACAATATGTCAAACTTACTGGATTCGAGTCTCAAACATACTACACTCGTTCTGGTGTAAGTCAAGGCAGCACGCTAGGGCCTACCCAGTTTTTAATCATGATTAATGATCTGCCAAGCGCCGTCAGCACGGCTAAATGTCTAATGTTCGCAGATGATATAAAACTTTTCCACCGTGTTAGGGACGACAATGACCGAGTACGTCTACATAATGACATAGACGCTATTGCTGAATGGGGTGATGACAATAGACTGGACTTTAACGCCTCGAAATGTGAATATATTACTTTTGCTAGACTCCGCTCACCAATCGCTACTGAGTACAACCTTCGCGGCAACCCACTTCAACGGACCGACGAAATAAGAGACTTAGGACTTACTCTGGACACCCAACTCGACTTTAGACAACATATTACGAAGACCTGCAAAAAGGTATCTAAAACGCTGGGATTCATAATGAGGATAGCTTCCCAATTTTCAACCTCCAAAGTCGCAATCATGCTATACAATGCGTATATCCGCAGTAGACTTGAATTCGGTGCAGTAGTGTGGGATCCGCATGAGATCAAATACAACACAATGTTGGAGAAAATCCAAAAGAAATTCGCCAGGCATATCTACAAGCGACGATACGGATACTATCCGTTCATGTACCCATCCCTGTTTGTTTCGGGAATGACTGGCCTTCACACGCTTGAGACTCGGAGAAAATTTATACATATAGTATTACCAGCTGCTAAATAATAGAGTAGACAACGCGTCCGTGTTGGAACGCATGGGCCTGCAGGTGCCGCGAGCGAGTGGGCCGGCGGTTGGCGCGGCGGGCGGCGCGGGCGGCGCGGTGGCGGCGCGGCGCCCGCGGCGGCTGTTCGCTGTAGCCGGCGAGCGCACGAGGCGCGGTGCGAACGCTCCTACTGCCAGAGCGCGCACAGCTCTAAACCATATAATACAGGAAGCCGACGGTATAGACATATTTGCTGACAGTATTGGTGTGTTCTGTAGAAAAGTATTAACATTCTTATCGCATAAGTAACAGAGTTTAGATTTAAACTGGGACATGTTTCTTGTTGAAGTTGTTTATGAGTTTATTTTAGTTTTTGTTTATTGTTTTATATCGTTACCGTATGTTTTAAATTTCGCATAAAGTGTGTATAAATATCTTTAGTTATGTTATGTATTTTGTAGGTACCACATAAGTGATTTGGTGTAATACTGTTAACCTATGTGTGAATTAATAAAAATTCTTAATTCTTCTTCTTAATTCTTAATTTGACTGCAGCTTACGATCCTATCAGCCTAAGGCCTTTTCACAATTTTAAAGACCCACTCAGCGAGCGCCTCAATGTAAGGATGCTCGAGGAGACGCCACCACAACACTGCTACCTACAAGGGGGTTATTCCCACCTGTTACCACTAAATTGTTACTAGTGATAACAGCTGGGATTTTTTTTCCATCTTTTACCACTAAAGCACTCGGTGCACAGGGTTATCTATGACTCGGTGACACCCACTGATAAAAGATGGGAAAAAATCCCAGCTGTTACCACTGCACTGGTAAGAATTTGGTGGTAGGTAACAGGTGGAAAAAAACCCCTACACGGGTTAGCCATGTAGATCTTGGAGACAGATACCTAGTTTAGACACCCGGTACTGGATAGTTCCCTTAAAGTGCGCGTGGGTGTCACCCAAGGCGGAGAACTTGTGTGTGTCACTTAGTCGCGTGCCTCCATAGCTAGAGCTATTATCAATATCAATGCACGCATATCATATCAATGAAGCCCATTTTTCACAGGTGTTCATGGCATGTCGCGACATGGAGGCGTGCGAGACGGCGCGACGGGAAATTGTGCTGGAAACGGGGAACAAATTCGTGTACTGCAGGCCTTGTGACCTCGCCTCGCTCTCTTCCGTCGCCGAATTTGTCAAAAGGTCAGTTATCTATCTCATGGCATAGCTTCCCTTGCCACAGAGTTTATTTTACGAAATACCTACTTATATATTAGGATTTATTTATTTATTTATTAGCATAAATATACATATCGCTTACAGACTAGTCCAACACGTTATATGTACAACAATAAGAGATTAAGACTAAGACAAAAAATAAAACATCAATAAAGCTACAAAGTCACAATATACAAATATTTAAGAAAAACATAATTGTCTGCTTGCGGCTCTTGTAAACTCAGTCAGAGTGCAATTAAATAAGTCTATTTTAGTTGAAAGCAGGTTAAGTATGGTTATGGCCCGGACAATGGGTGCATTAGCGAGCAGGTTGGTGCGCGCTACGGGGCGCGCGAGCAAGCGCGGTGCGCGCCGCCGCGGCCCGCACGGAGCCACTAGCGCCAGCGACTCTAGCACGCCGGGTATGTAACATACCGCGTAACACCTTGAACACATATGTAGCCAATGCTAAGTTCCTCCTTACTTCCAACTTGGTGTAGCCGACCATACCGAGGACAAAAAGCGTTGGGTACATCAAGGGATAGAATGGATATACCCTGTACTCTTTCAAATATAGATGACCTGGTGAATTTGTTTTGTATCTTTTCGATCATCAGATTGTACTTCGTCTCGTGTGGATTCCATATGATCGCGCCACACTCCAACCTGCTCCTGACAAGTGCGTTATAAAGGGTTTTACTGTAGCGGCATTATAAAAATTAGTTGTTTGTCTTGATACAAAACCTAAATTCTGAAAGGCTTTTTTGCATGTTTCAATAATTTGCTTTCGGAAAGACAAGTTAGGTTCAACGTGTAGCCCCAGATCACGCACGGACGACGCCCGTGCGATTGGAGGTCCCCCCAAGTTGTAAGCGTGGTGCAGTGGAGAATGCGCTCTAGTGTACGAAATTACGCTGCATTTAGATACATTAAAATGCAATTTATTTATCTGACTCCAATTCACAACCCTGTCTAAATCGCCCTGTAAACGCTCACAGTCATTGATGTTGTTCACTTTTGGAAAAATCTTTATGTCATCTGCGAATAGCAGGCAGCTAGAATGTTTGACCACGTCCGGGAGGTCGTTGATCATAATGGTAAAATGAAGTGGACCCAAATTACTTCCTTGACTGACTCCCGAAAGCGTCCGATAGCTGTCAGAAGTGTAACCTTTGAAATCGACATATTGCTTTCGGTTACTGAGGTAGTTTGCAAAAAAGTGTAGGAGTCGGGGTGTAAAACCGACAGCGGGCTAGTTTCGTAAGCAATATGTCGTTATCGACGGTATCGAACGCCTTCCTAAAGTCGAGGTAGGCGACATCGACCTGCCCAACCAGGCGGTCCACCTCCGGCGCCGCGTAGTTCATGAAGCACAGCAGATTGCTCTCCGTGCTGTGGCCCGGCCGGAAACCGTGTTGCGCATCGTTCAGCCTCGATATGGGGATTTCTTTAAAAATTCGACGCCAGTTCTACGCAGAAAACATTTTCCCCCAATTCTGATTAAACTAAACATAAAAATATAAAAAATATATATGGCAAAGATCTAGTTTTACACTACCAAATGCCATTGCATCGTTTATTAATGCTATTTGGGTTTATGGGTGACGAAAAATTACGTTTTTCGCTCTCCTGTAAAATATGCCAAAAGTGAGTTACTTGTTTTTTTCCTTTGGGCAGCCAGTTACTGATGATAATTCTTGAAGAAATTAGTAACATGACGGCATGTTTGAAAAGCTTAGCCGATCGTTGTGTTGCCATACGGCAACAAAGATTTTTATTGTTTGTGTGTATGTGTAGCGATATGTATACCGTGTGGTTATTTTATTTTTATTTTTTGTCAGTTTTTAGCTTTCCTCCTCCTCCTAGCGTTATTATTCCCGGTTGTGCCCCTAAAGGAGTAGTGTAGGTACTAGTAGTTTTAATTATATTACGAGTAGGTATAGTAGTAGTTTTTAGTACGGGCCCCATTGAAAATCAGCGCCACGGCTTGTCGTGGCAATATGCTGAGTGCGGGCTCCTTTTAGCGTCGTTTGTTGTTTCAAAATGATATGTGTTTTCATAATCGTGTACAATAGTGGCGTTAACAAATAATTATCTTATCTTAAGAACGTCGCGCTTGCTGCAGTTTTCAGGGTCAAATCGTTGCTGACACTAATCGTAATCAACTTTTGCAGTTCCCTTGTTGATATACTGGTTAAAATGACAATAGGAACTTTCTCAGTGTAAATCTTCGGCTATTCCAGGTTTAAAGAAGAAGAGCCTCGTCTCCACGTGCTAGTCAACAACGCGGGGGTAATGGAACCGCCACAGGGGGTCACTCGAGACGGCTTCGAGACGCAGTTCGGAGTCAACCACCTCGGCCACTTCTTGCTCACTAACCTGCTGCTGTCCACGCTTAAGGTAGTGCCATAGTCTGAGTAGACGCACGGAGCGGAGCGTTCGGCGGGGCGTGCAGCGGCAGCGGGGCGGGCGAGCGTGCATTCGCTTTGTGCAGCGTCTACTCAGGACACCAGTATCACGCACGCGCCGCTCCCCCGCACGCCCGACTAGAGCGTCCACTCAGGCCTTACACTTAGGGATTTTTAAAGAGGAAGAAAAGAAAAAGGGAATAACTTCCTACTCTTCAGATAGTCACTAAAGTCAGTGTAGGTATTGGACCGTCACAAGACACGCTTGGAAGCCGTTCCACCACATGTTAGATTCCGAGTCTGAAGGGATATCTCTAATATGCAGCCTAATAATGTGATTTTGCACATTCTGAAGTACATATGTATAATTAGTTGTTTCTTTCAAACTGAGTTTTTTTTGTTGAAGACCTATATATAAAATATTGGTAAGTACCTACGTATAAAAGATAAGCTGCTTTGTTTCTTAAATATGCAATAATGTACGTAAGTAAATAGTATATCCATCTCTATCCATTAAATTCGAGCAAATATAATAAAAATAACTTATTTATAAGCATATTATCAAGATTTCGTATTTTTTGCTGGCCTTACATTTTTCGCACAAGACTCAGTTGCCAATCTCGAGACATTGCATTCCTTATCATCATCATCATATCAGCCGAAAGACGTCCACTGCTGGACATAGGCCTCCCCCAAAAAGTTCCAAAGTGACCGGTCCTGCGCCACCCGCATCCAGCGGACTCCCGCGACCTTTACCAGGTGATCAGTCCACCTTGTGGGCGGCCTACCAACGCCGCGCCTTCCGGCATTCCTTATATGCGATGCCAAATAAGGCACGACAAAGGAATATCTCACTTGCTATGTGTATATTTTTTATTATAATGTTATATTCGTAATTGTCAGGAGTCAGCTCCCAGCCGCGTGGTAGTGCTCGCCAGCAGTGCGCACTACAAGGGGCACATCAACAAGGAAGACCTCAACTATGCCAGCAAGTACGACGCGGCCGCCGCGTACAGCCAGAGCAAGCTCGCCAACGTGCTGTTTGCGAGGGAGCTGGCGAGGAAGACCTTAGGTAAGAAGACCTCAACTATGCCAGCAAGTACGACGCGGCCGCCGCGTACAGCCAGAGCAAGCTCGCCAACGTGCTGTTTGCGAGGGAGCTGGCGAGGAAGACCTTAGGTAAGAAGACCTCAACTATGCCAGCAAGTACGACGCGGCCGCCGCGTACAGCCAGAGCAAGCTCGCCAACGTGCTGTTTGCGAGGGAGCTGGCGAGGAAGACCTTAGGTAAGAAGACCTCAACTATGCCAGCAAGTACGACGCGGCCGCCGCGTACAGCCAGAGCAAGCTCGCCAACGTGCTGTTTGCGAGGGAGCTGGCGAGGAAGACCTTAGGTAAGAAGACCTCAACTATGCCAGCAAGTACGACGCGGCCGCCGCGTACAGCCAGAGCAAGCTCGCCAACGTGCTGTTTGCGAGGGAGCTGGCGAGGAAGACCTTAGGTAAGAAGACCTCAACTATGCCAGCAAGTACGACGCGGCCGCCGCGTACAGCCAGAGCAAGCTCGCCAACGTGCTGTTTGCGAGGGAGCTGGCGAGGAAGACCTTAGGTAAGAAGACCTCAACTATGCCAGCAAGTACGACGCGGCCGCCGCGTACAGCCAGAGCAAGCTCGCCAACGTGCTGTTTGCGAGGGAGCTGGCGAGGAAGACCTTAGGTAAGAAGACCTCAACTATGCCAGCAAGTACGACGCGGCCGCCGCGTACAGCCAGAGCAAGCTCGCCAACGTGCTGTTTGCGAGGGAGCTGGCGAGGAAGACCTTAGGTAAGAAGACCTCAACTATGCCAGCAAGTACGACGCGGCCGCCGCGTACAGCCAGAGCAAGCTCGCCAACGTGCTGTTTGCGAGGGAGCTGGCGAGGAAGACCTTAGGTAAGAAGACCTCAACTATGCCAGCAAGTACGACGCGGCCGCCGCGTACAGCCAGAGCAAGCTCGCCAACGTGCTGTTTGCGAGGGAGCTGGCGAGGAAGACCTTAGGTAAGAAGACCTCAACTATGCCAGCAAGTACGACGCGGCGGCCGCGTACAGCCAGAGCAAGCTCGTCAACGTGCTGTTTGCGAGGGAGCTGGCGAGGAAGACCTTAGGTAAGAAGACCTCAACTATGCCAGCAAGTACGACGCGGCGGCCGCGTACAGCCAGAGCAAGCTCGTCAACGTGCTGTTTGCGAGGGAGCTGGCGAGGAAGACCTTAGGTAAGAAGACCTCAACTATGCCAGCAAGTACGACGCGGCGGCCGCGTACAGCCAGAGCAAGCTCGTCAACGTGCTGTTTGCGAGGGAGCTGGCGAGGAAGACCTTAGGTAAGAAGACCTCAACTATGCCAGCAAGTACGACGCGGCGGCCGCGTACAGCCAGAGCAAGCTCGTCAACGTGCTGTTTGCGAGGGAGCTGGCGAGGAAGACCTTAGGTAAGAAGACCTCAACTATGCCAGCAAGTACGACGCGGCGGCCGCGTACAGCCAGAGCAAGCTCGCCAACGTGCTGTTTGCGAGGGAGCTGGCGAGGAAGACCTTAGGTAAGATACTTCAGTAAGGATGACTCACGCTAGAACGGGCCGTGTCCGTGTTTCTTAGAAACACCGGCCAAGTGCGTGTCAAACCACGCACAACGAAAGGTTCCGTGCCTATTAAAAAGGTCGTATTGTCACAGAAATCTTACGGTACATATGTCCTTTTCCGCAGCGAAGGCAGTTATTCAGCAATATCTCGAAAACCTTTGAACCGATCTTGTTCAAAATAGTTTTTGGTAAAAGAATTTAATAAGCGCTATGTCTATGATTTTTTTAATTTTTTTTTAATTCACCGTTTGGAAATTAGAGGGGGGGACACAATTTTTTTGACTTTCGGGGCGATTATCTCCGACTAAATATTCACTCAATCAAAAAAATTGCTGGGAAACCTTATATTTATTTTGAAAGGCCTATCGATTGACGTGGTTTTTTTTTTTTTTTTTACGTGCAGGTACATGTAGGGGTGCACCCCTTAAAAATATTTTTTTACTCATTATATTACAGAACTATGTAGCGGCTACCGAAATACACCTATCCTCCAAATTTTATTTAAATACACCTTATAGTTTTCGAGTAAAATGCCTGTGATTTACGGACAGACGAACATGACGAAACTATAAGGGTTCCGTTTTTGCCATTTTGGCTACGGAACCCTAAAAACGAAAGCGTTTTCGCGCGGCCGAACCATACCCAAGCACGGCCAAGCCAAGGCCGGGCCGTGCCGACACCGAGCCGCTTTCGAGCCTCGACCGTGGCTCGGCCGGGCTTGGGTATGGCTCGGCTGCGTAAAAGCGCCGTCGTTTTTCTGAGAAAACGGCCCGGGCCGGACACGGCCCATTCTACCGTGAGTCATCCTTTAAGCAGATCCATTCGTGGAGATCCGTGTGTCAGGAAGGTGCAAAGTCTGAGTTGAGGCGGAGGAGACGCTTTTGTACGCCCTATTTTTTTTTTTTACACTATGACGGTGGCAAACAAGCTTACGGCCTGCCTGATGTTAAGCTGGTACCGTCGCCTATGGACACTTGTGAGTCCAGAAGAATCACAAGCGCGTTGCCGACCCTTTATTCACTTAATTAAACTCATTTTATTAAAAGAATACTCCTCCCTAACCTAGTACTTACCCGAAGGTAACATTCAGTGCCAAAGATTCTGGTAGCGCTACGCTTGTGGTCAATATCATGGCCTACATAACCTGTTCCTGACACTCGAAGTGGTAATATCGAAGATAGAACACTTTGCTCTATGGAGACATCTTTTTAAAAGTAATCAAACTGCATTCAAAGATACGAATGCTCAATAGCCAAATAAGACCATAATCTATCCAGGACAAGTATACCAACTTTGAAAGCTGTCTCATTCGGTCCCTTTTCTAATAATAATGAACGCGAATCATACTCGAACGCGAGACAACAAAGCAAATTCATGAAGGTTCTTTTCATCATCATCATCATCATATCAGCCGAAAGATGTCCACTGCTGGACATAGGCCTCCCCCAAAGAGTGCCAAAATGACCGCTCCTGCGCCACCCGCATCCAGCGGACTCCCGTCCACCTTGTGGACCACCTACCCAGTGTCCACGCCTCGCCTTCCGGTACGTGGTCGCCACTGGAGAACCTATCCGCCCCAACGGCCATCGGTTCTACGTGCAAGGTCCTTTTAACTTCACTTAAAAAGAATATAATAGAAGAGAGTAGTACGTCAAATAAAAAAATATGTCATTTTTCTTTTCTCTATAATTAATTCGTTTTCCAGACGCGAATATAACAGTAGCAGCCGTAGACCCGGGCCTAAGCGACACATCGCTCTCACGCCATCTAGCGGTGTCCAAGAGCATCACCCGCTTCGTCATCTACCCGCTGTTCTGGCCCGTCATGAAGAGCCCTAAGATGGCCGCACAGGCTGTCCTGCATGCAGCTTTAGACCCGGACGTGGCTAAAACAGCTGGAGAATACTTTGTGTAAGTACTTAGTTACCACCACCTCTACACAACTTTAAACACGCTTTTGATAAAAACGCCACCTAGCGGTGTTCAAGAGCATCACCCGTTTCTTCATCTACCCGCTGTTCTGGCCCGTCATGAAGAGCCTCAAGATGGCCGCGCAGGCTTTCCTGCATGCAGCTTTAGACCCGGACGTGGCTAAGACTGCTGGAGAATACTTTGTGTAAGTACTTAAGTTACCAGCACCTCTATATAACTTTAAACACGCTTGTGGTGACAACGCCATCTAGCGGTGTCCAAGAGCATCACCCGTTTCGTCATCTAATGAAATTAAATGAAATTAAATGAAAATTTTATTGATAACAATTGTTATAGGTCATTTTACAGTAGAATAGATACGCTCTAATTATAAATACCTAATTAGGTTTTAGGTATGTACATACATTTATTCATAATGGTTGTTATTTGTTATATTATACATTGTTCTATTTATCTTAATAAATTATTTAAATGTCATATGGCCAATGGTATGTTGAAAAATTCATCATATTGGTAAAACGTATTTTCTAAAAGCCACTTTTTTAAACTGGATTTAAATCCTGCAGTGGAAGGTGCACTTCTGATGCTATATGGCAGGCGATAGTAAACGGAAGGTCCTAGGCTATAGACCGACTTCGCTGACTTCGCTAGTCTATGGTACCTACTCCGCCACCAGCATGTCTCCATGCTTGTTGCTCCGTAAGGGATATCTTGAGTGTGTGCCCTTGCATTTGAACTGATCAAGGTTTCGTGGGTGAAGACTGCCACTTGCCACCCGTTTTTTACGTTTTGTTACACTTGTCTACTCGCTGTTCTGGCCCGTCATGAAGAGCCCCAAGATGGCCGCGCAGACTGTCTACACACCTCCAGAAGATCTACACACCTGACGCTCTCACAACTGAGACGGGTCTAACGACAGTCGTCAAGCCAATTAGGCGGTCACATTACACATCGCCGTCGTTTTCAACTTTTTATGTACTAGACTGACTGTACTTTTTGGTTTTATCACTCCGTGCTATCCTTTCCATACAAATAAACGCCTTACGCGACCAGTTTTTCAAGTTACCTACCTAGTCTTATAAGTTTTCGGTAAACTTGGGACTACTACATGCATTAAGAGTATGTTGTATGTATGGGGGGGGCAATGGTTACTCGCGTCCGCAGGAAAATTTACCCTCAGTTTCTCTGCACGTGTCCCCCGGGTGGTGCTAAAGAGTAATCAACTTCTGGCTGCTGCACTGCTTATTCTAATAGCCTCGCAGCAAAATATTGTTCTAACCCACGATGGTCTTAATATAAGTTTCTAAAGAACTGTATCCATGCCATACGAATAAATAAATAAAAGAGTATATTACCGTTCCAGTGACATGAAAGCGACGGAGCCATCAAAGGAAGCTCAAGACTTCGAGCTCGCTGCCTGGCTGTGGCGCGTCAGCGAGAAGTGGACGCGGCTGGACGAACATCGCGCGGAACTGAAGGCGGCCGCCGCGTAACGTGGCATTGAAATTTGAATCAACCAGTGTAGGAAATAGAGTTGAATTTATTTCGTTCAAAGAGGAGCGGGCTAAAACAACTGCAACTCTGATTCAAATTCCTTTCACGAGTCCTTTGGAAGTTATAGCTCGCAGGCGTCGACAGTGATGTGAAGCGGCATTTCGTATGTAAATGCGTGTTTGAATTTTCATTAAATGCATTGTTTTTGCACTGAGCAGTGCTTTGAATATAACAATCCGTTTTAGGGATATGTGAGTGAAAAACTGAACGCATTTTGTGCATTTAAATTAGTTAGAATTGTTGATTTTATTTTATGAAAAAAGATATTTAATACTAAAAATTGGTTTCAATTTCGAATCCTGACTTATTCATTCATATATTCATCTTATTATTCTTTCTTTCTTTTATTTGATTTATTCATCTTTCGGGCCCACCCATGAAATTGCGGTTCTTCATTAAGAGTATGGACCCAGAACATCCTGACACTGAACACAGAGACAAAACATCATTCTAGCGTTTCCCCGTTAAAGGCGCCCGGGTTCCGCCGGCACCTAATCCCAATTTCGCGTAGGCACTAGTTAGTCTTCCGGTACGCGACGTGGGTAGGCCCCCCCACAAGGTGGACTGATGACCTGGTAAAAGTCGCGGGAGTCCGCTGGATGCGGGTGGCGCAGGACCGGGCACTCTTTGGGGGAGGCCTATGTCCAGCAGTGGACGTCTTTCGGCTGATATGATGATGATGATGATGACTACCTTCCAGCCCAAGGGAAAACTTGACCTTATTGGGATTAGACCGGTTTCCTCACGATGTTAAAAAGCTACTGTTATAAATATCAATCAATCAATCAATCAATCAATCAATCAATAATTTTATTTCGGAATAAATCCATATTTGGTTAATTACAATAAATAACTTAAATGTAATGTTAGTACACTTTACAAAATTATCCACTTATATTAAACATTAATACATATCATATAATCAATTTAAAATACTCTAGATACACTATTTACAAAGACAAAAAAGTATCCGATGCACACCAAAACACGTAAACCAATTTTTGCCATTTTATATCTTCTTCAATATTCAGCCTTATGTCACAAGCATATTGTTTTAATTTTAATGCCAGCGTTTGCCGGTTATGACATTACAGAATGCAGTGCAATCACATAGGTGGAAAACTTCCCCAAGATCAAGTTGTGGAAACTAATATTAAAGGAATCCTTAATCCGCCGGTCTCTTGCCACCGTCAATGTGCCTGCTCTACTTGAGCCGCCTGGCATTGTCAGAACTGATGGTGTGTCTCTTGTTCCTTGGAGTTTGGAACGGATGCTTGTGTGGGACGCTACCTGTGTAGACACACTGGCACCGTCCCACCTTCAACGGCACTACTTCTAAAGCGGGTGCAGCGGCGAAAAACGCCGAACTTCTGAAATGTAATAAATATAGAGGCCTCGGCAGAGAGTACAGCTTTGTACCCTTTGGCGTTGAGACCCTCGGTCCGTAGGGTCCCAGTGCGCATAAGTTATTTGCCGAAATCGCGAAACGTCTGGTTGATGTAACTGGTGACCGAAGAGCTGGCGGCTTTCTTGTGCAATGCATCAGCATTGCAATTCAACATAACGACGCCAGCATCCTCTGTACAATGCCTCGAGGGCCTTTTTTAGATTTAACATAGTTTTAATTAGAAGCCGGAGGTCCCGGGTTCGAATCCTGGTAAGGGCATTTATTTGTGTGATGAGCACAAATATTTGTTCCTGAGTCATGGATGTTTTCTATGTATTTATTTATCTATATAAGTATGTTTATCGTCGTCTAGTACCCATAGTACAAGCTTTGCTTAGTTTAGGACTACGCCGATTTGTGTAAGATTGTAAAAGAAAAAATATATATTAAAAAAATATATAATATTCTGTTTTTTAGTATTTGTTGTTACAGCGGCAACAGAAATACATAATCTGTGACAGACGGACAGACAGACAGACAGACAGACGGACAGCGGAGTCTTAGTAATTGGGTCCCGTTTTACTCTTTGAGTACGGAACCCTAAAAAATACAGTCGGCAATAAAAACTCGTACCAAAAATTTCAATTCTGACAAACTAATTGAAAATTAAATTAAATGATAATTATTTACTCGAAACAGACACAATATTACTTAAACCAAAAGACATTAAAACCAGAAACGTAAAATACATAAATATAAAGCTATTTAATAGTAGTTTATGTGACTGTACATAATGAAGGGCATTACACACGAGTGTGGGTTTATAAAACGAGCGTTAGCGAGTACACGAATAGGATCACACGAGTGTTTTAATGCCAAATTAGTTATGTAAAGTAAAGTAAAGTAATTTATTTTGCGTAAAACGTGGTACAGAAGATGGTATACATATATCACAGAGAAACACACATTTCACCAGTACATAAACTACTTTATCTACCCGCATATTATAAATTCAGTCACACAGTGTTCGGGAACCATTAGAATAACCGCCATTGCACCGCCATGGCCGACTAGATTTCAAACCATGACCAACTAGATTTCCATAATAACATCGATATCGATGTTATCATGATTTTTCATACATTATAATAACACTGGCACAGACAAAACGCTGATGTTACGTTACTGGTTGCAATAATGGTGGTCATTATATATGGTTTCCGTACACATTATAGAGGATTTATGATATATATGGGTGTAGGTAGATATGCTTAAAAACTATCTGTGCCGACAAGGCACATTCTAAATTAGCGATTAGATATTGTATAATACGTGCCGTAGATTAAGTACGTGCGAGATGTGCGAATGATGATACATGTAGCTACTCGTATATATACCGTGTGAGTTAATTAATAAATAACCACTATTGTGTTGACAGTACTTCAGAGTCTCTCTCTGAGTGTGGACTGCCATAAACCCCTCTGGGGTGAAGTCCACACTCACCCTGTCTACTCCCCCATCAACATATTAATTCTTGCCAGGCAGTGGACACTATCCTCAACGACCAACCACCGTCTGGCAAACTATCTGTATGTCGCGCGTGATGACAGCATAATGCTGTTGTAAATTGTTTTAAGGATGCTTTTTGTTCAACACCAGGCAAGCCGTATGCTTGGTTGCCACCGTCATTATTTTAAATAATAATAACAGAATATTTGGCACACACATAAATGTGAGTCGTTTAAGATTCTAGATTCAATAAGGTAGGTAGGTAATTAAATAAAACAAGTTAGGTGTTTGTGTGTTCTTTAATCCGTGTACCTAGTAATACTAATTTATAATATGTAACGTTCATCATCATATTAGAGCCAGGCTCTTGTCGATGGAGCAATTTCCATTCGTCTCTATGTCACCTGACAATAACTCACCTAAGTCCTACTTACTTGGGGAATATTACCGGGACATTAAATAAGTAAGATTGATTACAAGATATAATTTATTTTAATTAATCATGCAAATATACTTAGTTTAGCTTAATATTCTAGCTTTAGGTTTCTATATTTAAGTTTAGGTTTTTATATTTTATGTTAAGATTCTAGGTTTAACATTTTAGGTTTAAGATTCTAGGTTTCAGGTTTTAGGTTAAAGATTCTAGTTTTAGGTTTAAGATTATATATTTAAGATTCTAGGATTAAAACTGAATTTAATTACTTAAGCTTATAATAACCCTAAGGTCCTATGTTAAAGTAGGGCAGGGCAAATGGGTCCGAAGCCTAGATTTTGGGTCAGACGAAATACAGGAGAGTTGGGCAATCTTCCCATTATACCCAACGTCCCTCGGCGGTGCGTAAGCGTGACGCGGGCTTGGTATGCAGAGATGCCGGAGATCTGTAAGGGCAGCAGCGGCAGCAGCGTTCAGGTAGGGCCTTAGGGGGAAGTCGAAGCGCCCGCACTTAGTAGTGGGGAGGTCGTCGGGGACTCTGCCCGGTCCATGACCTATACTGTAGGGCCGCAGGGTGTTCCTGGAACGCGTCCAATAATATTTATTAGGCGGGTACTCATAGTTTAGCCTGGACTGTCATCATCACGCGCTCGCACTAGGGATGGGTATTTACAATAAAGCAATCGTTGTGTGTGATGGGCAGTCCAGGTAGGTACATGAGAAGCGTAAGGCGGTGAGACGAGAATCAAATGCCAAGCTTATAAAAATAATAATTTTACGGCAGTGATTAAAATGCGCAAGCAAATCCGAAGGCAGCACTAGTATGGCTCGTAGCGACATTAGATTCTTTCGTCATTACATTAAACTAGCGGTACAATGATAAGCATGATTATAATGCGTTGTACTTCGCTAAACCTTTCCTTATAATTAGCGTTACAATGTAGGTACTTATGACTTAAATATGTACAGGTATCGTAAACAATAATTTAATCTTTTTAATTATAAGCAAAGATTGATGCTGCTTGAATCAGGCAAAATCAATCTGCGAAGAACCATGCATGAGAAGGAAAGTGAATTTAACACTATTTTAAAAGAAAAGCCTATATTAATATTAATATAAGTACTACTGTTACACTACTGGTAGAAAAGAAACTAGTTATAACTACTATTTACCTTAATGGGAATTCAAGTGATATTGTAAGGTGAACTATCTTTTTTTTTTGCCTGGGAGACATCTAACGGTATCTTTTAATTTCTAGGAACTAAGAAGTAAGACTACGTTTACTAAGGCTACAGATACTTAATTCATATTGATTTATGCAACACTTACCCGATTTTCGGGACACAAACACTGATTTTATAAACTTAAATGTAAAAAATATGATTACGTCCGCTCGGCAGCGGGCGCCTCAAGGGCAAGATTCCTCAACGGAGCGACACGGGCTGTGCGTCAAAACGCCATCGGCTTAATGACGCGGCGGCCCAGTGGCGATCGGCGAGGAACCGCGGGACGCGAAACCAGTTATCAGCGCAGAGAAAGCCAGCTATGCAATGCAACCAAGTACGCAAATTAGGGCAACAAACAACTCACCGCACCTCAGTCCAAGGTTCACGATTTATAAACGTGACAGTACCCCTTCTCCTAGGAAAGGATTTTTCCTAATAAAAATCCGCCTAGGAGACTTCCTGACTGACTAAGAGATAGTGAGGTAAATGATCTACCTCCACACAATTTCTACACCGGCGTCGTTGTAAGACATTCCTTCAAGGGACAGAATGCCTATTACGTTGATATGGTATAGGGCTGAAGCCATCCAAAGTAACTATGAACAAGGATGACAAAATGCTGAAGGAAATTGAATCTACAACTTGTTCTAATAGGATTTGGGGTAGACCAGTTAAGTTGCGTAGGCCTTATTTGACAATTTAAAATCTTTTATATGCCAGGCTCCTAGATCATGCCCAGACATATCCTCCACTATATAAACTAATGGTGAGCGCTTAGCTTTGACACGGCATTTTTGGTACTTAGGCGCAAGTTTCTTGGTGAAGTGCGCACTTTTGTCACTTTGGAAATAGCAGCGTTTCCAGACTATATCGCCGACTTGGAACTGAACGTCTTTGCGTCTGGTATTGTAACGAGCAGCATTCTTTTGGTGGCTTCGCCATAAAGTGGACTGGACATGATCAAATATTCCTGATAAATAACCAAGGTTCTCTGCATAGGCTTCCCGGGGTTGGAAAACTATTTCGTTTGGGATGTCATTTTCAATATAATGAGACCCGCACGTGACTAGTTCACGACCATACACGAGAAACGCTGGAGTATACCCAGTTACTTCATTTATGGAGCTATTAATCGCAAATTGGATTTTCGGAAGGTTCAGGTCCCAAGTTCTCTGATCCTCTCCTACGAAAGTCGACAGAGATGTGACGATTGTCTTATTGTATCTTTCGACTGTATTTATTTGAGGGGTGTATTTAGGGGTGAAGTGAACACCTGGCACTTTATACTTCCCAAATAAGTGATTCATTTCTCGGCTAGCAAACTGGCATCCATTATCTAATATGATAGTTTGAGGGACTCCATGAACTAAAAACACACTTTCCTCAAGTATTTTAGAGGTTACAGCCGCAGTAGCACGACGTAACGGGAAAATCAAACAATATTTAGAGAAGCAACAAGTAATTACGAAGATGTAGCTATGTTGTTTTCTACTTATAGGCAAGGGTCCAACAAGGTCGACCGAAATGACCTGCCAAGGTCTGGAGCAGTCTTTAGGTCTTCCCATCTTACCAAGGATTCCATGAGTAGGGGCCTTGTGAGCGAGGCAGATTTCGCATTTTGCAACGTAATTAACTACATCACTGTACATTTTGGGCCAGTAATAAGTGAGACTTACTCGCTTATGGGTCTTGAAAGTGCCGAAATGACCAGCAGTGGGTTCACTGTGGCACTTTGATAAAATCTCTGAGCGTTGTTCTGTACAAATAACCTCCTTCCAATTGAATTCGGAGCTGAGCGCATTCTCATTTTTCATATGCCTGAATAGCTTATTACCTTCGACAATATAGTTGGGATAACTAGCTGGTGAGTGTAAACAACCGTTAAAAACTCTCAAGTACCAATTATCACCTGTCGTAGGTGGAGCGGTAGTAGAGGTCGATATAGCAGTAACTGGGACGCATCTAGATAAAGCATCGGGCCCCACGTTGGGCGCCAACTGTCACCTGACAATAACTCACCTAAGTCCTACTTACTTGGGGAATATTACCGGGACATTAAATAAGTAAGATTGATTACAAGATATAATTTATTTTAATTAATCATGCAAATATACTTAGTTTAGCTTAATATTCTAGCTTTAGGTTTCTATATTTAAGTTTAGGTTTTTATATTTTATGTTAAGATTCTAGGTTTAACATTTTAGGTTTAAGATTCTAGGTTTCAGGTTTTAGGTTAAAGATTCTAGTTTTAGGTTTAAGATTATATATTTAAGATTCTAGGATTAAAACTGAATTTAATTACTTAAGCTTATAATAACCCTAAGGTCCTATGTTAAAGTAGGGCAGGGCAAATGGGTCCGAAGCCTAGATTTTGGGTCAGACGAAATACAGGAGAGTTGGGCAATCTTCCCATTATACCCAACGTCCCTCGGCGGTGCGTAAGCGTGACGCGGGCTTGGTATGCAGAGATGCCGGAGATCTGTAAGGGCAGCAGCGGCAGCAGCGTTCAGGTAGGGCCTTAGGGGGAAGTCGAAGCGCCCGCACTTAGTAGTGGGGAGGTCGTCGGGGACTCTGCCCGGTCCATGACCTATACTGTAGGGCCGCAGGGTGTTCCTGGAACGCGTCCAATAATATTTATTAGGCGGGTACTTATAGTTTAGCCTGGACTGTCATCATCACGCGCTCGCACTAGGGATGGGTATTTACAATAAAGCAATCGTTGTGTGTGATGGGCAGTCCAGGTAGGTACATGAGAAGCGTAAGGCGGTGAGACGAGAATCAAATGCCAAGCTTATAAAAATAATAATTTTACGGCAGTGATTAAAATGCGCAAGCAAATCCGAAGGCAGCACTAGTATGGCTCGTAGCGACATTAGATTCTTTCGTCATTACATTAAACTAGCGGTACAATGATAAGCATGATTATAATGCGTTGTACTTCGCTAAACCTTTCCTTATAATTAGCGTTACAATGTAGGTACTTATGACTTAAATATGTACAGGTATCGTAAACAATAATTTAATCTTTTTAATTATAAGCAAAGATTGATGCTGCTTGAATCAGGCAAAATCAATCTGCGAAGAACCATGCATGAGAAGGAAAGTGAATTTAACACTATTTTAAAAGAAAAGCCTATATTAATATTAATATAAGTACTACTGTTACACTACTGGTAGAAAAGAAACTAGTTATAACTACTATTTACCTTAATGGGAATTCAAGTGATATTGTAAGGTGAACTATCTTTTTTTTTTGCCTGGGAGACATCTAACGGTATCTTTTAATTTCTAGGAACTAAGAAGTAAGACTACGTTTACTAAGGCTACAGATACTTAATTCATATTGATTTATGCAACACTTACCCGATTTTCGGGACACAAACACTGATTTTATAAACTTAAATGTAAAAAATATGATTACGTCCGCTCGGCAGCGGGCGCCTCAAGGGCAAGATTCCTCAACGGAGCGACACGGGCTGTGCGTCAAAACGCCATCGGCTTAATGACGCGGCGGCCCAGTGGCGATCGGCGAGGAACCGCGGGACGCGAAACCAGTTATCAGCGCAGAGAAAGCCAGCTATGCAATGCAACCAAGTACGCAAATTAGGGCAACAAACAACTCACCGCACCTCAGTCCAAGGTTCACGATTTATAAACGTGACATCTATTCTCAGCTTTCTTCTTGACATCTTGGTCTTGTAACGTTAAAAAATTTAAATAAATGAATTTTAATCTGCAAGTAGGCTGGAATGGCACTGTTACAAGTCAAAATTCTACTAGCATTTCTGCAAAATACCACTGGTTAAGAAGAATCGCCGAAACAAACCCAACAGTCATTCATTTTTTGCCAAAAAGAAGCTTGTTACAACGACAGTACCTACTTAACCTACTTACTTAAATAAGTAAACCTGAATATGAACACAAAGAAAAGAAAACATAATGCGACTATTAAGTAACTAAATCGTTGGGAATGCTTACTTGCAGGAACTTTGTCATCTAGTTCTCTAAGCGTGATACAATGATAATTAAAATGTGAATTAAAAAGCTATTTTGGGCTCTGGTTTGGGCCATGCATTTCTGTCAGTTGGATAGTCCTCAACCCTTGTAATAAGCCTTTGTTTGACATCAATGTTTTTTTTAGGTAATTTTTAAGAGCTGGAAATGGTAGATTCAAAATTTCAGTAGGTAATTTAATATAAAAAATGGATGCATTGACCCGAAAAATACTTGTTTACTTTACGAACACGAAACTTTTTAGTTACAATATTTTTTTTTTTATGATTAATCTTATTTCCATTAATATGAAATATAAAAACACAGCAAACAGATGTACTCAAAAACAATACAAACTAACTGAAACACTTTGATGTTGTTTAAGTACTTAGTTTAACCATATTAACTTACATACTCAATTATTGCTCTTAATGTCACCGGGCATGTGTTTTTATTTTTCTTTCTCTTTTTATATTTTGTTAGTATTTAACCCCCCGGATTTACAACACTTCAGGGGCTGCACCCCTGACTTACTCCGCATGATGATGTAATATAAAATAAGTATTAAGTGGTGAACGGTGTTGGCCACACATATTGTATTTATTTATAAGGCTAATAATTTAAGACTCCCTTGTAGTGGCTGTTTGTTTACCTAAATATAAAAAAAAAAAAACAGAAGTAGGAAAAAAAGGCAATAAGTGACTCCATTCATTCCTAGTCTACTGACAAATATTTCGCCCCAATCACTGTTCCTTTCCCGTATATTGTTTAAGATCTCCTGACCCGATAACCCCCAGGTGATCGTATTGGATGAATATGGCCTATGAGATCACCCAGGTGATCCTATTGTACGCCATATCCAGCACGATCCCCTGGGTGATTGTAGTGGACATAATTATATCCAGTAGGATACCCCAGAAAATGTTATTTTGCAAGTGATTCTAGTGGACGAACTTATCCAGTAAGATAACCCAGGTGATCCTATTGTACGCCATATCCAGCACGATCCCCTGGGTGATTTTAGTGGACAAAATTACTTTCTGGGGTATCCTCCTGGATATAATTCTGTCCACTACAATCACCCGGGGATCGTGATAGACATACGGTCCAGCATGATCACCTGGGTGATCTTACTGGATAAATTCGTTATAGGCATGGTGCCTTATTGACAACAGACCTCGAGTGACTGCGAGTGCAACTGTGCTTAAAACGATTTCAAGCACAGTTGTATCGAGACACATTTAAAGCTTTGATGGTGTATCTAGAGTATTTTAAATCGATGTATTTCGTACATAAGTTTTTCTTGGTACAAGCCAGGGTTCGAAATAACACACAACATATGCATAAAAAGTAAACATTTATTATCTAGTCCCATATGGAGGTATGGTACTCGGGGCGGTCGAACAGCAGTTCCCTGGGCGCGGCGGTGGGGCCCGGCGCGGGCGCGTGCAGCAGCTGCAGCACGCCGGTGCCGATGGCGCACGGCACGCCCAGGATGATGGACTCGGACACGCCGCTGATGCAGTCCTGCTGCCCGTAGTACGCCGCGTCGAATAGATGGTCGGCGGTCTTTTCAAACTGGGGATACAAATATTGTACTTTAGTATTTAAAAGCTATGATCTTCATTATCTAATTACAATGTTCAGCACATCCGCTTACCGCTTTCAAAGCTACGCTCAGGTCTAGTTGGCATTCGCCACAACTCCCACTGTGTATGAAAGTTATGAAATTTCAGTTTTTCTGACCCTTGTAGCCCTTATAGTACTTTGACTTTGTAGAGAAAGCGTCTAGGAGCAGAGCGCCCTCCTAGCGGGTTCCTGGCACTGATAGTGCTAACAAGGAGCCCGTAGCGCGTGATGCCGTCATCTGCCCCGCCAGCAGCTCCACGTGCCGCCGGTCCACGCTCATGCCGTGCCCGGCCATCACGGCTTGGATCTCGCCGATGATGGTGGACGCTACTCACGCTGGCAAGGTTGAGCACGGAGTCCTTCATGCGCGCGAGCCCGTAGCGCGTGATGCCGAGCACCTCGCCGCGCGCTGTCATCTGCCCCGCCAGCAGCTCCACGTGCCGCCGGTCCACGCTCATGCCGTGCCCGGCCATCACGGCTTGGATCTCGCCGATGATGGTGGACGCTACTCACGCTGGCAAGGTTGAGCACGGAGTCCTTCATGCGCGCGAGCCCGTAGCGCGTGATGCCGAGCACCTCGCCGCGCGCCGTCATCTGCCCCGCCAGCAGCTCCACGTGCCGCCGGTCCACGCTCATGCCGTGCCCGGCCATCACGGCTTGGATCTCGCCGATGATGGTGGACGCTACTCACGCTGGCAAGGTTGAGCACGGAGTCCTTCATGCGCGCGAGCCCGTAGCGCGTGATGCCGAGCACCTCGCCGCGCGCTGTCATCTGCCCCGCCAGCAGCTCCACGTGCCGCCGGTCCACGCTCATGCCGTGCCCGGCCATCACGGCTTGGATCTCGCCGATGATGGTGGACGCTACTCACGCTGGCAAGGTTGAGCACGGAGTCCTTCATGCGCGCGAGCCCGTAGCGCGTGATGCCGAGCACCTCGCCGCGCGCCGTCATCTGCCCCGCCAGCAGCTCCACGTGCCGCCGGTCCACGCTCATGCCGTGCCCGGCCATCACGGCTTGGATCTCGCCGATGATGGTGGACGCTACTCACGCTGGCAAGGTTGAGCACGGAGTCCTTCATGCGCGCGAGCCCGTAGCGCGTGATGCCGAGCACCTCGCCGCGCGCCGTCATCTGCCCCGCCAGCAGCTCCACGTGCCGCCGGTCCACGCTCATGCCGTGCCCGGCCATCACGGCTTGGATCTCGCCGATGATGGTGGACGCTACTCACGCTGGCAAGGTTGAGCACGGAGTCCTTCATGCGCGCGAGCCCGTAGCGCGTGATGCCGAGCACCTCGCCGCGCGCCGTCATCTGCCCCGCCAGCAGCTCCACGTGCCGCCGGTCCACGCTCATGCCGTGCCCGGCCATCACGGCTTGGATCTCGCCGATGATGGTGGACGCTACTCACGCTGGCAAGGTTGAGCACGGAGTCCTTCATGCGCGCGAGCCCGTAGCGCGTGATGCCGAGCACCTCGCCGCGCGCCGTCATCTGCCCCGCCAGCAGCTCCACGTGCCGCCGGTCCACGCTCATGCCGTGCCCGGCCATCACGGCTTGGATCTCGCCGATGATGGTGGACGCTACTCACGCTGGCAAGGTTGAGCACGGAGTCCTTCATGCGCGCGAGCCCGTAGCGCGTGATGCCGAGCACCTCGCCGCGCGCCGTCATCTGCCCCGCCAGCAGCTCCACGTGCCGCCGGTCCACGCTCATGCCGTGCCCGGCCATCACGGCTTGGATCTCGCCGATGATGGTGGACGCTACTCACGCTGGCAAGGTTGAGCACGGAGTCCTTCATGCGCGCGAGCCCGTAGCGCGTGATGCCGAGCACCTCGCCGCGCGCCGTCATCTGCCCCGCCAGCAGCTCCACGTGCCGCCGGTCCACGCTCATGCCGTGCCCGGCCATCACGGCTTGGATCTCGCCGATGATGGTGGACGCTACTCACGCTGGCAAGGTTGAGCACGGAGTCCTTCATGCGCGCGAGCCCGTAGCGCGTGATGCCGAGCACCTCGCCGCGCGCCGTCATCTGCCCCGCCAGCAGCTCCACGTGCCGCCGGTCCACGCTCATGCCGTGCCCGGCCATCACGGCTTGGATCTCGCCGATGATGGTGGACGCTACTCACGCTGGCAAGGTTGAGCACGGAGTCCTTCATGCGCGCGAGCCCGTAGCGCGTGATGCCGAGCACCTCGCCGCGCGCCGTCATCTGCCCCGCCAGCAGCTCCACGTGCCGCCGGTCCACGCTCATGCCGTGCCCGGCCATCACGGCTTGGATCTCGCCGATGATGGTGGACGCTACTCACGCTGGCAAGGTTGAGCACGGAGTCCTTCATGCGCGCGAGCCCGTAGCGCGTGATGCCGAGCACCTCGCCGCGCGCCGTCATCTGCCCCGCCAGCAGCTCCACGTGCCGCCGGTCCACGCTCATGCCGTGCCCGGCCATCACGGCTTGGATCTCGCCGATGATGGTGGACGCTACTCACGCTGGCAAGGTTGAGCACGGAGTCCTTCATGCGCGCGAGCCCGTAGCGCGTGATGCCGAGCACCTCGCCGCGCGCCGTCATCTGCCCCGCCAGCAGCTCCACGTGCCGCCGGTCCACGCTCATGCCGTGCCCGGCCATCACGGCTTGGATCTCGCCGATGATGGTGGACGCTACTCACGCTGGCAAGGTTGAGCACGGAGTCCTTCATGCGCGCGAGCCCGTAGCGCGTGATGCCGAGCACCTCGCCGCGCGCCGTCATCTGCCCCGCCAGCAGCTCCACGTGCCGCCGGTCCACGCTCATGCCGTGCCCGGCCATCACGGCTTGGATCTCGCCGATGATGGTGGACGCTACTCACGCTGGCAAGGTTGAGCACGGAGTCCTTCATGCGCGCGAGCCCGTAGCGCGTGATGCCGAGCACCTCGCCGCGCGCCGTCATCTGCCCCGCCAGCAGCTCCACGTGCCGCCGGTCCACGCTCATGCCGTGCCCGGCCATCACGGCTTGGATCTCGCCGATGATGGTGGACGCTACTCACGCTGGCAAGGTTGAGCACGGAGTCCTTCATGCGCGCGAGCCCGTAGCGCGTGATGCCGAGCACCTCGCCGCGCGCCGTCATCTGCCCCGCCAGCAGCTCCACGTGCCGCCGGTCCACGCTCATGCCGTGCCCGGCCATCACGGCTTGGATCTCGCCGATGATGGTGGACGCTACTCACGCTGGCAAGGTTGAGCACGGAGTCCTTCATGCGCGCGAGCCCGTAGCGCGTGATGCCGAGCACCTCGCCGCGCGCTGTCATCTGCCCCGCCAGCAGCTCCACGTGCCGCCGGTCCACGCTCATGCCGTGCCCGGCCATCACGGCTTGGATCTCGCCGATGATGGTGGACGCTACTCACGCTGGCAAGGTTGAGCACGGAGTCCTTCATGCGCGCGAGCCCGTAGCGCGTGATGCCGAGCACCTCGCCGCGCGCCGTCATCTGCCCCGCCAGCAGCTCCACGTGCCGCCGGTCCACGCTCATGCCGTGCCCGGCCATCACGGCTTGGATCTCGCCGATGATGGTGGACGCTACTCACGCTGGCAAGGTTGAGCACGGAGTCCTTCATGCGCGCGAGCCCGTAGCGCGTGATGCCGAGCACCTCGCCGCGCGCTGTCATCTGCCCCGCCAGCAGCTCCACGTGCCGCCGGTCCACGCTCATGCCGTGCCCGGCCATCACGGCTTGGATCTCGCTGATGATCGTCGATTTGGCCGCCTCGATGCCTAGCGTTTGGTACACCTGTGGAGGTCACAAAAGTTGAAAAATCTAAATCACTGAAATGTTACGGAAACCAGTGGAACGAACTCGCGCAAACGTTAGTGGAACTCCCTCAGATTCTAATCTGGACATAACTGGAATATCATTAACTAGGTATTAAGTGGAACACTGGAACCACTATCCAAATAGTAGAAGAACATGCTGTCACGCCCGTGTTCTCAGAAGGGGTAATCAACCCGCATTAAATTAAACTTGTAGCAATTTAAGACGGAGACAATTTTATATTGTACTGGCAGAGGTACTCAAACGGAATCCCATAAAAAGGCTAGCCTACGGTTTTTGCCTGAAAATATATATTCAATTCAATCAATTCAATTCATTTGTATTTCAGACAAGGTCCATACACATTTGTTAGTAAAAAATAATTAACTATTAATTATTAATATAACTATATAATATTGTAAAGTAACATCACATAAGTTATACCTCTAATATATTGTTGGAAGTGGTCTTCCTGCCATTGACGCCATACGTCGCCATCACATCTCGCAGACCGTCGCCCTCCACGCACAATTTGTACCTGAAAATAGCATAAACACAAATATTATTCGAATTCGAACATTAACTACACTTTTTCTATCAATTTTATAAATACTTACGTGACGTCGCCGCCCGTATCATCGCAAGCGATTACGCATCTCGCTACCTGAAACACACGTCATTGTGAGGAGTAATATTTTAGGCATTGTGTCTAATTAGTGTAGTAATAAACAGGTAATGCATTTCTGAATAAATGTCAGTATTCACGCAAAACTCGTGTTGTTTACTTCTGTCCCTACTTCCCGTTCCACATGGCGACCTTGCCAGGATACACATGATGAATAAATTTTGGAGACGGTAAGGGAATAAAAGCTAGTTTACACCATTTTGACCACTTCGCTGGCGTAGCTACTTTTTCTGTTGACTGTACTCGCGTGTTCGACGCCTAGTAGTCGGCGGGTGGAATAGGCGAGACGGTGTCGGTATGCAATAACTTTAACTTTTTTCCAGGCAGAGGCGCTATATCGACCACTACCTGTCAAAGATGAATCTTAATAGGCCAGCTTGTTTTATCGACAAATGTTCCATCGAGCCCACTGGAAGGACTTACTTATTCTCTTAAAGGAATTTAAACAATTTTGGGTTGGAATAGAGTTCCATTTGTTTTGTTTTGGTCTTCTCTTGAAACAAACGAAATTCAATTCTATTTCTTACATCAATTTGATTCAAATTTCAATGTCATTTTGTGTCGTAGGGTGGGCGCCACGAGGCTATTCCCACCCAAAATAGTTTCAATTCCTTTAAGAGAATAAGTCCTTCCAGTAGGCCCATGAGCCTTACGAGGATAAAACAAACCTAACCTAACCTAATGGGTTCCACAGAATTACCTTTTTTAATTACTTAAAAAGTTAAGGGTTTCGAGTAACAAAAATTCGATGAAGTGAAAATTCATTCTTCTGGAGTCACAAGTGTCCATAGGCGACGGTACCAGCTTAACATCAGGCAGACCGTAAGCTTGTTTGCCACCGTCGTAGTATAAAAAAAAATTTGGCGAAACAATGCATTCGGTGAAACTTTTGTCGGTGAAATAAGGGGACACCATCTTAATGTCTATAAATAAGACTGACATTAGATTCTTCTTTTTCAGCAGCCGGCCTGGAAATGGGTCGTCGGTAGATGACAGTATATACTGCTGACCTGTGGCAGCCCCTTGACAACGACGGCAGGCAACTGCCGCGCGAGCTGCTGCAGCGCCAGGTTCAGCCAGCCGCCATGCTTGCTCGCCTCCGCGGTAGAAGACAGTATATACTGCTGACCTGTGGCAGCCCCTTGACAACGACGGCAGGCAACTGCCGCGCGAGCTGCTGCAGCGCCAGGTTCAGCCAGCCGCCGTGCTTGCTCGCCTCCGCGGTAGAAGACAGTATATACTGCTGACCTGTGGCAGCCCCTTGACAACGACGGCAGGCAACTGCCGCGGGAGCTGCTGCAGCGCCAGGTTCAGCCAGCCGCCATGCTTGCTCGCCTCCGCGGTAGAAGACAGTATATACTGTTGACCTGTGGCAGCCCCTTGACAACGACGGCAGGCAACTGCCGCGCGAGCTGCTGCAGTGCCAGGTTCAGCCAGCCGCCATGCTTGCTCGCCTCCGCGGTAGAAGACAGTATATACTGCTGACCTGTGGCAGCCCCTTGACAACGACGGCAGGCAACTGCCGCGCGAGCTGCTGCAGCGTCAGGTTCAGCCAGCCGCCATGCTTGCTCGCCTCCGCGGTAGAAGACAGTATATACTGCTGACCTGTGGCAGCCCCTTGACAACGACGGCAGGCAACTGCCGCGCGAGCTGCTGCAGCGCCAGGTTCAGCCAGCCGCCATGCTTGCTCGCCTCCGCGGTAGAAGACAGTATATACTGCTGACCTGTGGCAGCCCCTTGACAACGACGGCAGGCAACTGCCGCGCGAGCTGCTGCAGCGCCAGGTTCAGCCAGCCGCCATGCTTGCTCGCCTCCGCGGTAGAAGACAGTATATACTGCTGACCTGTGGCAGCCCCTTGACAACGACGGCAGGCAACTGCCGCGCGAGCTGCTGCAGCGCCAGGTTCAGCCAGCCGCCGTGCTTGCTTGCCTCCGCGGTAGAAGACAGTATATACTGCTGACCTGTGGCAGCCCCTTGACAACGACGGCAGGCAACTGCCGCGCGAGCTGCTGCAGCGCCAGGTTCAGCCAGCCGCCATGCTTGCTCGCCTCCGCGGTAGAAGACAGTATATACTGCTGACCTGTGGCAGCCCCTTGACAACGACGGCAGGCAACTGCCGCGCGAGCTGCTGCAGCGCCAGGTTCAGCCAGCCGCCATGCTTGCTCGCCTCCGCGGTAGAAGACAGTATATACTGCTGACCTGTGGCAGCCCCTTGACAACGACGGCAGGCAACTGCCGCGCGAGCTGCTGCAGCGCCAGGTTCAGCCAGCCGCCATGCTTGCTCGCCTCCGCGGTAGAAGACAGTATATACTGCTGACCTGTGGCAGCCCCTTGACAACGACGGCAGGCAACTGCCGCGCGAGCTGCTGCAGCGCCAGGTTCAGCCAGCCGCCATGCTTGCTCGCCTCCGCGGACACTTTCACCGCCCAGTCGGATACCACTTGCACGTTGCCTGGCTTCACTTTCAGCTTCGATGTGCATATACTGCAAAATGGGATACATTTATAGAGATCAAATTTGCTGCCACTGCCGAAGGTAAAAACCGAAGCAATTTGAAAATCGTTAATAAAATAATGAGATCACTTCGAGCCGTATTTGTAAAGTAAAATACTCACGAATAAACTACGGAGTCGACGTTGACCTCGAGCGACAGCAGCCGAATGCGCTCAGCGTCAAGCCGAATCAGCAGGAAGCATTCATTGGGCAGGTACACCTCTTCTATGTACGTCGTTATCTGAAAAAAACATCAGGGTATAACTTGAAGACTCTGTTAACGCTGTTATACGCCTATATATCTGTTTCTTTTTTACCAATTTTACGAGCCCACTTCTCTTCGTGTGGTGTTTTCGATTCCATTTGTCAACCTCTGGATACACCAAATTAACCTCCTCCGCGGCCATATTATCCTGGTACATACCGTTGCTCACCTTTCTTACCGTTGTCTTCTCACGTTCGTTTTGTGGACTCTTTTTCTGGTGCGTAATATCCTAGTACATTACTTTGGCTTACCTTTCCTAGCATCGTCTTCTCAAGCATCCCCTAGACTCGTCTCGCGAAACCTTGGTCAAGTAGCTGCAACGCCTTAGCTGTGCTGATGGGAGTGGGGATGTTTCGAGAAGCGTTGATAATTTCTCGTTTTGTGGACTTTGTGAACTCCTGGGCTAGCACAACTGACTCTGTCTCTTCCAGGCGCGTGATATCCTGGTACTTTCTACCCCCCTAATGTGATCTTCTCAAGCTTCCCCTTGACTCGTCTCGCGAAAGCGTGGTCCAGTGGCTGCACTAAATCAGCAATGATGATGGGAGTGGAAATGTTTCGAGAAGCGTTAAAGATTTCACGTCTCTGCTACTTATTTCGTACTCCTGGAATGGCTGTTGCACCAACTGACTATTTCTCTTTCTGGTGCGTGATCTTTTGGTACATTAAAATGGCTTACCTCTCCTAGCGTTGTATAAGTATTCTTCAAGCCGGGAAGGCTCGACTCGTCTCATGTTATCGTGGCTGCACCAACTGATTCTACTTTCTTCAAGCACATGATGTCCTAGTACATTCCGTCGGGTGACAAGCAAAAGTCACTACCAAAACTGTCACTGCTCTTCAAAACCTCGTATCTCGGTACGTAGTCGATATCGAGATACGACCTTTGATTTAAGTAGGTATTTGTTACTTAGTGAGTTTTGCTTGTCACCCGACGTTCACGGTCTCACCTCTCCTAACGTAGTCTTCTCCAGTCTCCCCTTGACTCTTCTCGCGAACTCCTGATCCAGTGGCTGCACCAAATCAGCAGTGATGATGGGTGTGGAGATGTTTCGAGAAGCGTTGATAATTTCCTTGACTCGCGGCACGCCCTGCGTGATGTTCATGGAGGCGACGCCGGCGAAGTGGAAGGTTTTGAGGGTCATCTGTGTACCTGGCTCGCCGATACTCTGGTGGCAAATATTAACTAGTAAGGCAAATATCGTTGAAACCTAACAAAGGTCCATGCTCGGTAGTGCAGATCATATAATAATAATTTTGATAGCGCGATGCAGACAGCCGTTCAATGCATGCATATATTTGGGCCAATCATCAATTCCTTGTTGTTATACTGTCCCGTTAGTCATGAGAAAATATGACAGTTACTTAGAAAAACGTCTAAGAAGATGGTCCATAAAAAGGGGGTTAAATGTGAAAAGAAAATCCCACATTTGGTGCACAGAAACCTATAAAATCGCACTATTAAAAAGTGACACAGGGGACGTCCCTATGGCGTCATGTTTTTTCACTACACAGACCTGCATGAAATTTTGACTCAATAGCTGCATCCTTTTGGGTGGGCACCAGACCCTTCTGCGATGGTTACGGGTCATCCGGTCCCGTCACCCGACCCCCTATGTACGCCCATGACGTCATCACTTTTTATGGTATACCCACAGATGTATGAATATAAGGAGATCGGACACGCCGGCCGATGTGTATAGAGTGAGCCTGTCGCAAGTACATTAAACCCACACAAAGCCCGAGTAATTGACAAGACAAAGCACGCACACATCTAAAACACACACACTTGTATACCTACGCTCTTATTGGACAATACACGCACATCATATCAGGCATTTTGGGAAGAAACGTAATATTCTCTACGATCAGCACGCGTGCACACTCGGTAACAACGGACGGTGAACTAGCGGCAGAGTATGCCCATTGAGCTAACCATACCTGTGCGGCGAGCGCGCCCACAGCGGTCCCCGGCTCGATGATGCTGCGCTGGTACTTGTCGTGGCAGACGCGGATGAACTTGACCAGCTGGGTCAGCGTCAGTCGCTGCAGCTGGTACACTATGGGGCCGCAGTGCGCGTACGTGGTGCGGAGGGAGCGGACCTTGTTGGCTATGGTCTTGAGGAATGTTCTGGAAAGATGAACGATAGTCAGTTGCTTCACGTCGACCGTGCGCAGCGTTAACGACCGATTGCACTAAGTAGTCATTGATGGCATTCTAGGAACTTTACATTACTCGATACAGAACGACTGCAATGGTGTTAGAGATTTCTGTAACGCATTCAGTGCGTCGACCGATTGATTATAATACCACCAGATTAATAATGGATGTCGCTCTTGAATCTAACATTATGTTTGTAACAAGCAAAAAAGTTTAAAAAACTATATCTTGACTATATACGATAAAGTAACTATGAATAATATTTTTTTCTCAAACATGCAATGAAATGTCGTCATTCCGTGCGTCATAACAGGCTTCAAAGTCTCACGTTTCGGGCGGAACAATTTGAGAGAACTGTAAAGTAATTTCATACGAAATTGAAGGCCTAGGCCGGGAAGTAATTTTTTATTTTATTTTCATTCCACCATTTGTGGCACAGCATCACGGCATTCAGCCATGAAAATCAGTTTGATTTGAGGAGTTTTTATTTATTTCATTGCATGTTTGAGAAAAGCACTATACATGCCTGGCCGTGAAAAGGGCTTGCCGGCTTCGTATCACTATCCATCTATACCTACTCACTCGGCAAGCGCTTCTTTCCCGGCGCCTGCAGTAGTGTAATATTATATTATATAAATGAAATTTCGAGTTCAAAATTTGAACTCAAAATTTTCTCCTCTTTCATTTAATACCCAACACGCTATGATAGCAAAATATTTTTTTCAAAGTCAGTCACTTATTTGTTTGTGACAGCCACCATGGTTTTTATTTTTCATACAAAAGGTAGCCTATGTCGCCCGGAGCATAATTTCGAATCAATTGACACCCCAGTTATCAAAATCGGTTCAGTATTTTAAACGCTACAATGGAACATACACAAATAAAAAAATAAAAAAAATGAAAATGAAATAATTTATTCGTGACACGAAACTTAAAATACTGTATTACTTAACTATAATATACTAAGCAGTTTGTCACGAAATGGTCTCGCCTCAGCGTAATGCTGGCTCATGACTACAAACATAGACTGCTAAAACATATCCCTTCCTTTCGGCTCTGTCGTAGACGGGCAAAAAACAGGTGGCACTGACACCATCTAGAAATAGTACATTACATCAGAGGCCGGGAAAACACGTAGTTGCCCGGAAATCCAGCAAATCCTCAAGTGAATAAAGGGTCGGCAACGCGCTTGTGATTCTTCTGGAGTCACAAGTGTCCATAGGCGACGGTACCAGCTTAACATCAGGCAGGCCGTAAGCTTGTTTGCCACCGTCGTTGTATAAAAAATAAATAAAATAAAAAACCGTTTTCACTCTGAGGCATGTACATAGTGCTTTTCTCAAACATGCAATGAAATAAATAAATTAAAATCCTCAAATCAAACTAATTTTCATGGCTGAATGCCGTGATGCTGTGCCACGAATAGTGGAATGAAAATTAAAAAGTTACTTTGCAGGCCTAATCGTTAGGTAGTTGACATGAAAATAATGTTGCCATTGACAGCATTATTTTCATGTCCGCCACATAAACTAAATAACATTTTGTGATTTAATGAAGGATTAAAACATATAACAAACAATTATTTGAAATCAGATTAGGCTTCTCTACAAAAAGCTATTCCGGAAGTCACGTGATACATTTTGAACTGTATCCCTATACAAGAACGCGAGCAAAGAAGCATCCACTTCAAAAAAACTTCCCAGCCTAGGCCTTCAATTTCGTATGAAATTCCTTTACAGTTCTCTCGAGTTGATCCGCCCGAAACGTGATACTTTGAAGCCTGATATAACGCACGTAATGACGACATTTCATTGCATGTTTGAGAATAGTATTTTACGTCATACCTGGCCATAAAGTAGGAATCACCGCACGCTATGCGTGCGGAAAACCTCAGAGCGCATATTTATCGCCCTTGCCTTCGGCTCGGGCGTCAAATACCTGCGATCTGAGACATTCTTTGTTTAACCGCCCTAGGTAAGTAATGTACTATTATGCAACTATTGTATAAGAAGGGTCTTAAAAGGCGAGTGGCGTGGGTTGCGATGCGAGCCTTGGCGAGCATCGCAATGACCTTATGACCTGAAATCCTTGGATTGTCAAGGTTTCAAAACGAAATTATTTAAGTGGTGTCTACAAAGAATGTTCTATACTGTTAATGAACAACAACAAATGCCTAATGAATTTTGTTATTTTCTCTGACCACTTTTTGACATGACATGACATTGATTTATTATTAAATATATTGACATTGCTACACTTTGACTTCTATTTTTATTAAATTTTTTACTTTTTTACTAATTTAATTCGATATTAATATAACAATAAATAATAATGACATAATTTCAATGACATGCATATTGAGAATCAAAATATTGTACGGCAAACTCTGGCTGATTGTGATGTAACCAAAATACTAACCCTAACACCATTTTTATAACCACTCACATTCGAACAATAAATAATTTGTATTGTATTGTAATTAAAGAAGCCACGAGCGTTTTTAGAATAGTTATACACCGTTGCATACAATACTTTTTCTACGACAAATTTTAAATAAATAGCAGACTACAGAATAGTTAAACTTTTCAGGCAGCAAGTTTTCTATTCGTACTTTTGCTACTCACGCAATTTCTTCAGGAGTGCAGTTATTAATAGGGAACATTACAGCAATGTTCTGCCGCCAGAGTGCAGCACTAACACAATTAGTAAACAGTTTTTTTGACAACTTTGACAAGTCCTTCAAAGCTCTGGATCAAATAGTGAAGAAAATATTTCAATTAATAAAATGCATCAGTGCCGCGTAATTGGATGCAAGAATGAAGGGCATCATTCATTTCCGAATCGTTTGATGATATGAAAACTATGGGAAGCGGCAATACGTCGTAAAGCAAAAAAAAGCCCTCATCCACCTTTAAATGGCTATAGGATGCCATTTTAATATCACAGTACAGGTATTTTACACACGAATGATAATAAAACGATTGTAGTTTAACGCGTTTTCATCAATTATTCGTTATTGTTTGTTAGGTAAATAAATATGACATTGTACGTCATGGCGGTTTGTTGGTGCCGGTTAATGTACGGCCCGATAATACGCGTCCATCTATCGTTATCTCTCTCTTTTTGTATAAGTTAAAAAGAGACATAGATATAGAGGATGCCAATTATTGGGCCGTACATTAACCGGCACCGGTTTGTTTACGGGTTGTGTTAGTGTCGCCCCCTACGCAGAGCTTTGCGTAATGTTCCCTATTGCTTCGACCATTTTAAAAAGAACGTACACTTTTGTCTTCACAAACACGAATAAAATCTTAATAGTTTAGGACTAATAGTTTATCCATCTTTCGTCTTTTCATTTTGAACTGTATTTTGGTGGGAAATCGGAAATGTGACAGCTCTTGCTTATGGTTTATTTTGTTTTTAATTTGTTTGCACTTGCCATCCGAACCAAACCGAATCCGGACCCGGACCGAATTCGAACTGTTTATTTTTATAAATAATATCAAGAATTTATAAAACATGTAATTTAACACACAATAGATGATGATTTATTATTATTGTAGTAAATAATTTATAATATACAAATGTTAAATCGTAAATAAATACTTTTATTTCGAAATATTTGTTTATGAAGTTGACTGCAATATAGCGGCCGATTTAAAAAAAGTTAAACAGTGCTTTTATGAAAAATTTATGAACCAAAAAAGTACGCTAAACAGTGCGTTTTTGGGCCATAGAGCATAGAGTTTTTCGACGACTCATTAGTGGTGTCATTGTATTTGAGCTACAGCCTATATAAATGACAGATAACGGTACAGGAATAGAAAAAAGTTATATTATGTGTCTGTACGGAATGCAATGTTTCGCCGATTTTAAATTTCATCGAAGAAAAAAACTCAGAAGCCGTTAACTTTTTAGGTCTAACTTAAAGGTAATTGTCTAGAACCCAGTAAGTAAATTAGGTTAGGTTTGTTTTATACCAATCCTGAAAAGTGTACTGTTTCTGAAAAAAAATATTTTCGGTGAAATGTTAATAAGGCGAAACATTCCTTCGATGAAAGGTTTGTCGGTAAAACAAGGGTAAACCATCATGCAGAGATCAGCTGACATACTTCATGACGTCACATTTTGTTTAGTGACGGCTGTCAACCAGGGTTTGGAACCGGTGCCGTAAATACCTGGTTTTCTTCGTTTTGGTTTCAGAGAACCGGTAATGAAAAAATACCGGTATTCGCACGAAAATACCTGAAACATACCGGTATTTAAAGGTTTTCTTCGTTTTGGATCCAGAGAACCGGTAAAGGAAAATACCGGTATTAGCACGGAAAAATACCGGTTCTAAAAAAAGGTTCCTACTCGTGTATGCAACGTTGCAGTTTCGTGCGAGTGCGCGGCGTGGCATAAGGCGGAAAGTAAAGCGGCAAATTTCATCAATTTACCGATTTTCAAGGTATCCGTATGTAGGGTACCGGTTTTAGTAATATCTTTGCTTGGTACCGGTACCAAGTCGAATACCGGTTTCTAGTTCAAGGTCACGATACCGGTTCTGGAAAATACCGGTATATCAAGCCCTGCTCTCAACCATGACGGAACAACAAAGATGAAGAAGATGACCAATAAATGTTCATAAGCGTAATGTAGGTACTCACAAGAGTTCGTTCTTGAATTCCTGCGTGCATGTTTTGAAGTCATCCAGCGCGAGAGTTTCCTCCGCCGCCACAACGATGCCGTCACCGTCCAGAGGCTCTTCGTCCCTGATGAAAACACATTGAAATAAAATCTAGAATAACTATCTAATGAAGACTGCTGATTTTCCAATTATGCTACGCCATACACCATATGAAACGCACAAAATGTGCCCTTGATTGCATAAAAAAAACAATGTAGCTGTGGCAGTAAAGGTTTGGGTCTCCGCATGTACGCTGTTCTGCGTCAGGTTGTATAGAAGTGCAGCTAGATTATAGAACGAAACGTGCGGCGTCAATCGGAGACAACGGCCTTAGCGATAGATGGCGCTGTTTGCTGGTTGATTTCACGAGTGCATCTCCCTCGGCCATAGAGAAAGGATTAGAATACAAGGAGTCAGATACAACGTCAAATCTCCTGTCGCTCATCGCGTATAGGCTTGTTGTTTGTCACCACCTGTCAATTATCCATAGGAAGCTGACGTCATGCCTATATAATACGCCGAAATTTGAAGGGCATGACATGTCAAGGATGAGTGGGTCTTCTGATTCTTCTTAATTTAGTCAGGTTCATTTACAATCAATAAATACTTTACTTTACTTTACCTGCATCCCCGTCGAGAATGCGCTGGGATTCATCGATTGAATCCTCTACCCACGCCCCCGGTGCACTAGATCTGATCGGACGCGTTGCGGACCGTCATGTCGCAGTGGACCAGGTCTGTCTGCAGTACTGTTGTAGTATACCTGTGCAGGTTCTGAGCGCGCACGTCCTGCAACACTCGCGGCAGGTCCACCGGCTGCCCGCCCGCCTCCATGTAGCTGGGGTCGAGCCCGTCGCTGCCGTACTTGAACTGGACCACCTCGCCGGACGCGTTGCGGACCGTCATGTCGCAGTGGACCAGGTCTGTCTGCAGTACTGTTGTAGTATACCTGTGCAGGTTCTGAGCGCGCACGTCCTGCAACACTCGCGGCAGGTCCACCGGCTGCCCGCCCGCCTCCATGTAGCTGGGGTCGAGCCCGTCGCTGCCGTACTTGAACTGGACCACCTCGCCGGACGCGTTGCGGACCGTCATGTCGCAGTGGACCAGGTCTGTCTGCAGTACTGTTGTAGTATACCTGTGCAGGTTCTGAGCGCGCACGTCCTGCAACACTCGCGGCAGGTCCACCGGCTGCCCGCCCGCCTCCATGTAGCTGGGGTCGAGCCCGTCGCTGCCGTACTTGAACTGGACCACCTCGCCGGACGCGTTGCGGACCGTCATGTCGCAGTGGACCAGGTCTGTCTGCAGTACTGTTGTAGTATACCTGTGCAGGTTCTGAGCGCGCACGTCCTGCAACACTCGCGGCAGGTCCACCGGCTGCCCGCCCGCCTCCATGTAGCTGGGGTCGAGCCCGTCGCTGCCGTACTTGAACTGGACCACCTCGCCGGACGCGTTGCGGACCGTCATGTCGCAGTGGACCAGGTCTGTCTGCAGTACTGTTGTAGTATACCTGTGCAGGTTCTGAGCGCGCACGTCCTGCAACACTCGCGGCAGGTCCACCGGCTGCCCGCCCGCCTCCATGTAGCTGGGGTCGAGCCCGTCGCTGCCGTACTTGAACTGGACCACCTCGCCGGACGCGTTGCGGACCGTCATGTCGCAGTGGACCAGGTCTGTCTGCAGTACTGTTGTAGTATACCTGTGCAGGTTCTGAGCGCGCACGTCCTGCAACACTCGCGGCAGGTCCACCGGCTGCCCGCCCGCCTCCATGTAGCTGGGGTCGAGCCCGTCGCTGCCGTACTTGAACTGGACCACCTCGCCGGACGCGTTGCGGACCGTCATGTCGCAGTGGACCAGGTCTGTCTGCAGTACTGTTGTAGTATACCTGTGCAGGTTCTGAGCGCGCACGTCCTGCAACACTCGCGGCAGGTCCACCGGCTGCCCGCCCGCCTCCATGTAGCTGGGGTCGAGCCCGTCGCTGCCGTACTTGAACTGGACCACCTCGCCGGACGCGTTGCGGACCGTCATGTCGCAGTGGACCAGGTCTGTCTGCAGTACTGTTGTAGTATACCTGTGCAGGTTCTGAGCGCGCACGTCCTGCAACACTCGCGGCAGGTCCACCGGCTGCCCGCCCGCCTCCATGTAGCTGGGGTCGAGCCCGTCGCTGCCGTACTTGAACTGGACCACCTCGCCGGACGCGTTGCGGACCGTCATGTCGCAGTGGACCAGGTCTGTCTGCAGTACTGTTGTAGTATACCTGTGCAGGTTCTGAGCGCGCACGTCCTGCAACACTCGCGGCAGGTCCACCGGCTGCCCGCCCGCCTCCATGTAGCTGGGGTCGAGCCCGTCGCTGCCGTACTTGAACTGGACCACCTCGCCGGACGCGTTGCGGACCGTCATGTCGCAGTGGACCAGGTCTGTCTGCAGTACTGTTGTAGTATACCTGTGCAGGTTCTGAGCGCGCACGTCCTGCAACACTCGCGGCAGGTCCACCGGCTGCCCGCCCGCCTCCATGTAGCTGGGGTCGAGCCCGTCGCTGCCGTACTTGAACTGGACCACCTCGCCGGACGCGTTGCGGACCGTCATGTCGCAGTGGACCAGGTCTGTCTGCAGTACTGTTGTAGTATACCTGTGCAGGTTCTGAGCGCGCACGTCCTGCAACACTCGCGGCAGGTCCACCGGCTGCCCGCCCGCCTCCATGTAGCTGGGGTCGAGCCCGTCGCTGCCGTACTTGAACTGGACCACCTCGCCGGACGCGTTGCGGACCGTCATGTCGCAGTGGACCAGGTCTGTCTGCAGTACTGTTGTAGTATACCTGTGCAGGTTCTGAGCGCGCACGTCCTGCAACACTCGCGGCAGGTCCACCGGCTGCCCGCCCGCCTCCATGTAGCTGGGGTCGAGCCCGTCGCTGCCGTACTTGAACTGGACCACCTCGCCGGACGCGTTGCGGACCGTCATGTCGCAGTGGACCAGGTCTGTCTGCAGTACTGTTGTAGTATACCTGTGCAGGTTCTGAGCGCGCACGTCCTGCAACACTCGCGGCAGGTCCACCGGCTGCCCGCCCGCCTCCATGTAGCTGGGGTCGAGCCCGTCGCTGCCGTACTTGAACTGGACCACCTCGCCGGACGCGTTGCGGACCGTCATGTCGCAGTGGACCAGGTCTGTCTGCAGTACTGTTGTAGTATACCTGTGCAGGTTCTGAGCGCGCACGTCCTGCAACACTCGCGGCAGGTCCACCGGCTGCCCGCCCGCCTCCATGTAGCTGGGGTCGAGCCCGTCGCTGCCGTACTTGAACTGGACCACCTCGCCGGACGCGTTGCGGACCGTCATGTCGCAGTGGACCAGGTCTGTCTGCAGTACTGTTGTAGTATACCTGTGCAGGTTCTGAGCGCGCACGTCCTGCAACACTCGCGGCAGGTCCACCGGCTGCCCGCCCGCCTCCATGTAGCTGGGGTCGAGCCCGTCGCTGCCGTACTTGAACTGGACCACCTCGCCGGACGCGTTGCGGACCGTCATGTCGCAGTGGACCAGGTCTGTCTGCAGTACTGTTGTAGTATACCTGTGCAGGTTCTGAGCGCGCACGTCCTGCAACACTCGCGGCAGGTCCACCGGCTGCCCGCCCGCCTCCATGTAGCTGGGGTCGAGCCCGTCGCTGCCGTACTTGAACTGGACCACCTCGCCGGACGCGTTGCGGACCGTCATGTCGCAGTGGACCAGGTCTGTCTGCAGTACTGTTGTAGTATACCTGTGCAGGTTCTGAGCGCGCACGTCCTGCAACACTCGCGGCAGGTCCACCGGCTGCCCGCCCGCCTCCATGTAGCTGGGGTCGAGCCCGTCGCTGCCGTACTTGAACTGGACCACCTCGCCGGACGCGTTGCGGACCGTCATGTCGCAGTGGACCAGGTCTGTCTGCAGTACTGTTGTAGTATACCTGTGCAGGTTCTGAGCGCGCACGTCCTGCAACACTCGCGGCAGGTCCACCGGCTGCCCGCCCGCCTCCATGTAGCTGGGGTCGAGCCCGTCGCTGCCGTACTTGAACTGGACCACCTCGCCGGACGCGTTGCGGACCGTCATGTCGCAGTGGACCAGGTCTGTCTGCAGTACTGTTGTAGTATACCTGTGCAGGTTCTGAGCGCGCACGTCCTGCAACACTCGCGGCAGGTCCACCGGCTGCCCGCCCGCCTCCATGTAGCTGGGGTCGAGCCCGTCGCTGCCGTACTTGAACTGGACCACCTCGCCGGACGCGTTGCGGACCGTCATGTCGCAGTGGACCAGGTCTGTCTGCAGTACTGTTGTAGTATACCTGTGCAGGTTCTGAGCGCGCACGTCCTGCAACACTCGCGGCAGGTCCACCGGCTGCCCGCCCGCCTCCATGTAGCTGGGGTCGAGCCCGTCGCTGCCGTACTTGAACTGGACCACCTCGCCGGACGCGTTGCGGACCGTCATGTCGCAGTGGACCAGGTCTGTCTGCAGTACTGTTGTAGTATACCTGTGCAGGTTCTGAGCGCGCACGTCCTGCAACACTCGCGGCAGGTCCACCGGCTGCCCGCCCGCCTCCATGTAGCTGGGGTCGAGCCCGTCGCTGCCGTACTTGAACTGGACCACCTCGCCGGACGCGTTGCGGACCGTCATGTCGCAGTGGACCAGGTCTGTCTGCAGTACTGTTGTAGTATACCTGTGCAGGTTCTGAGCGCGCACGTCCTGCAACACTCGCGGCAGGTCCACCGGCTGCCCGCCCGCCTCCATGTAGCTGGGGTCGAGCCCGTCGCTGCCGTACTTGAACTGGACCACCTCGCCGGACGCGTTGCGGACCGTCATGTCGCAGTGGACCAGGTCTGTCTGCAGTACTGTTGTAGTATACCTGTGCAGGTTCTGAGCGCGCACGTCCTGCAACACTCGCGGCAGGTCCACCGGCTGCCCGCCCGCCTCCATGTAGCTGGGGTCGAGCCCGTCGCTGCCGTACTTGAACTGGACCACCTCGCCGGACGCGTTGCGGACCGTCATGTCGCAGTGGACCAGGTCTGTCTGCAGTACTGTTGTAGTATACCTGTGCAGGTTCTGAGCGCGCACGTCCTGCAACACTCGCGGCAGGTCCACCGGCTGCCCGCCCGCCTCCATGTAGCTGGGGTCGAGCCCGTCGCTGCCGTACTTGAACTGGACCACCTCGCCGGACGCGTTGCGGACCGTCATGTCGCAGTGGACCAGGTCTGTCTGCAGTACTGTTGTAGTATACCTGTGCAGGTTCTGAGCGCGCACGTCCTGCAACACTCGCGGCAGGTCCACCGGCTGCCCGCCCGCCTCCATGTAGCTGGGGTCGAGCCCGTCGCTGCCGTACTTGAACTGGACCACCTCGCCGGACGCGTTGCGGACCGTCATGTCGCAGTGGACCAGGTCTGTCTGCAGTACTGTTGTAGTATACCTGTGCAGGTTCTGAGCGCGCACGTCCTGCAACACTCGCGGCAGGTCCACCGGCTGCCCGCCCGCCTCCATGTAGCTGGGGTCGAGCCCGTCGCTGCCGTACTTGAACTGGACCACCTCGCCGGACGCGTTGCGGACCGTCATGTCGCAGTGGACCAGGTCTGTCTGCAGTACTGTTGTAGTATACCTGTGCAGGTTCTGAGCGCGCACGTCCTGCAACACTCGCGGCAGGTCCACCGGCTGCCCGCCCGCCTCCATGTAGCTGGGGTCGAGCCCGTCGCTGCCGTACTTGAACTGGACCACCTCGCCGGACGCGTTGCGGACCGTCATGTCGCAGTGGACCAGGTCTGTCTGCAGTACTGTTGTAGTATACCTGTGCAGGTTCTGAGCGCGCACGTCCTGCAACACTCGCGGCAGGTCCACCGGCTGCCCGCCCGCCTCCATGTAGCTGGGGTCGAGCCCGTCGCTGCCGTACTTGAACTGGACCACCTCGCCGGACGCGTTGCGGACCGTCATGTCGCAGTGGACCAGGTCTGTCTGCAGTACTGTTGTAGTATACCTGTGCAGGTTCTGAGCGCGCACGTCCTGCAACACTCGCGGCAGGTCCACCGGCTGCCCGCCCGCCTCCATGTAGCTGGGGTCGAGCCCGTCGCTGCCGTACTTGAACTGGACCACCTCGCCGGACGCGTTGCGGACCGTCATGTCGCAGTGGACCAGGTCTGTCTGCAGTACTGTTGTAGTATACCTGTGCAGGTTCTGAGCGCGCACGTCCTGCAACACTCGCGGCAGGTCCACCGGCTGCCCGCCCGCCTCCATGTAGCTGGGGTCGAGCCCGTCGCTGCCGTACTTGAACTGGACCACCTCGCCGGACGCGTTGCGGACCGTCATGTCGCAGTGGACCAGGTCTGTCTGCAGTACTGTTGTAGTATACCTGTGCAGGTTCTGAGCGCGCACGTCCTGCAACACTCGCGGCAGGTCCACCGGCTGCCCGCCCGCCTCCATGTAGCTGGGGTCGAGCCCGTCGCTGCCGTACTTGAACTGGACCACCTCGCCGGACGCGTTGCGGACCGTCATGTCGCAGTGGACCAGGTCTGTCTGCAGTACTGTTGTAGTATACCTGTGCAGGTTCTGAGCGCGCACGTCCTGCAACACTCGCGGCAGGTCCACCGGCTGCCCGCCCGCCTCCATGTAGCTGGGGTCGAGCCCGTCGCTGCCGTACTTGAACTGGACCACCTCGCCGGACGCGTTGCGGACCGTCATGTCGCAGTGGACCAGGTCTGTCTGCAGTACTGTTGTAGTATACCTGTGCAGGTTCTGAGCGCGCACGTCCTGCAACACTCGCGGCAGGTCCACCGGCTGCCCGCCCGCCTCCATGTAGCTGGGGTCGAGCCCGTCGCTGCCGTACTTGAACTGGACCACCTCGCCGGACGCGTTGCGGACCGTCATGTCGCAGTGGACCAGGTCTGTCTGCAGTACTGTTGTAGTATACCTGTGCAGGTTCTGAGCGCGCACGTCCTGCAACACTCGCGGCAGGTCCACCGGCTGCCCGCCCGCCTCCATGTAGCTGGGGTCGAGCCCGTCGCTGCCGTACTTGAACTGGACCACCTCGCCGGACGCGTTGCGGACCGTCATGTCGCAGTGGACCAGGTCTGTCTGCAGTACTGTTGTAGTATACCTGTGCAGGTTCTGAGCGCGCACGTCCTGCAACACTCGCGGCAGGTCCACCGGCTGCCCGCCCGCCTCCATGTAGCTGGGGTCGAGCCCGTCGCTGCCGTACTTGAACTGGACCACCTCGCCGGACGCGTTGCGGACCGTCATGTCGCAGTGGACCAGGTCTGTCTGCAGTACTGTTGTAGTATACCTGTGCAGGTTCTGAGCGCGCACGTCCTGCAACACTCGCGGCAGGTCCACCGGCTGCCCGCCCGCCTCCATGTAGCTGGGGTCGAGCCCGTCGCTGCCGTACTTGAACTGGACCACCTCGCCGGACGCGTTGCGGACCGTCATGTCGCAGTGGACCAGGTCTGTCTGCAGTACTGTTGTAGTATACCTGTGCAGGTTCTGAGCGCGCACGTCCTGCAACACTCGCGGCAGGTCCACCGGCTGCCCGCCCGCCTCCATGTAGCTGGGGTCGAGCCCGTCGCTGCCGTACTTGAACTGGACCACCTCGCCGGACGCGTTGCGGACCGTCATGTCGCAGTGGACCAGGTCTGTCTGCAGTACTGTTGTAGTATACCTGTGCAGGTTCTGAGCGCGCACGTCCTGCAACACTCGCGGCAGGTCCACCGGCTGCCCGCCCGCCTCCATGTAGCTGGGGTCGAGCCCGTCGCTGCCGTACTTGAACTGGACCACCTCGCCGGACGCGTTGCGGACCGTCATGTCGCAGTGGACCAGGTCTGTCTGCAGTACTGTTGTAGTATACCTGTGCAGGTTCTGAGCGCGCACGTCCTGCAACACTCGCGGCAGGTCCACCGGCTGCCCGCCCGCCTCCATGTAGCTGGGGTCGAGCCCGTCGCTGCCGTACTTGAACTGGACCACCTCGCCGGACGCGTTGCGGACCGTCATGTCGCAGTGGACCAGGTCTGTCTGCAGTACTGTTGTAGTATACCTGTGCAGGTTCTGAGCGCGCACGTCCTGCAACACTCGCGGCAGGTCCACCGGCTGCCCGCCCGCCTCCATGTAGCTGGGGTCGAGCCCGTCGCTGCCGTACTTGAACTGGACCACCTCGCCGGACGCGTTGCGGACCGTCATGTCGCAGTGGACCAGGTCTGTCTGCAGTACTGTTGTAGTATACCTGTGCAGGTTCTGAGCGCGCACGTCCTGCAACACTCGCGGCAGGTCCACCGGCTGCCCGCCCGCCTCCATGTAGCTGGGGTCGAGCCCGTCGCTGCCGTACTTGAACTGGACCACCTCGCCGGACGCGTTGCGGACCGTCATGTCGCAGTGGACCAGGTCTGTCTGCAGTACTGTTGTAGTATACCTGTGCAGGTTCTGAGCGCGCACGTCCTGCAACACTCGCGGCAGGTCCACCGGCTGCCCGCCCGCCTCCATGTAGCTGGGGTCGAGCCCGTCGCTGCCGTACTTGAACTGGACCACCTCGCCGGACGCGTTGCGGACCGTCATGTCGCAGTGAACCAGGTCTGTCTGCAGTACTGTTGTAGTATACCTGTGCAGGTTCTGAGCGCGCACGTCCTGCAACACTCGCGGCAGGTCCACCGGCTGCCCGCCCGCCTCCATGTAGCTGGGGTCGAGCCCGTCGCTGCCGTACTTGAACTGGACCACCTCGCCGGACGCGTTGCGGACCGTCATGTCGCAGTGGACCAGGTCTGTCTGCAGTACTGTTGTAGTATACCTGTGCAGGTTCTGAGCGCGCACGTCCTGCAACACTCGCGGCAGGTCCACCGGCTGCCCGCCCGCCTCCATGTAGCTGGGGTCGAGCCCGTCGCTGCCGTACTTGAACTGGACCACCTCGCCGGACGCGTTGCGGACCGTCATGTCGCAGTGGACCAGGTCTGTCTGCAGTACTGTTGTAGTATACCTGTGCAGGTTCTGAGCGCGCACGTCCTGCAACACTCGCGGCAGGTCCACCGGCTGCCCGCCCGCCTCCATGTAGCTGGGGTCGAGCCCGTCGCTGCCGTACTTGAACTGGACCACCTCGCCGGACGCGTTGCGGACCGTCATGTCGCAGTGGACCAGGTCTGTCTGCAGTACTGTTGTAGTATACCTGTGCAGGTTCTGAGCGCGCACGTCCTGCAACACTCGCGGCAGGTCCACCGGCTGCCCGCCCGCCTCCATGTAGCTGGGGTCGAGCCCGTCGCTGCCGTACTTGAACTGGACCACCTCGCCGGACGCGTTGCGGACCGTCATGTCGCAGTGGACCAGGTCTGTCTGCAGTACTGTTGTAGTATACCTGTGCAGGTTCTGAGCGCGCACGTCCTGCAACACTCGCGGCAGGTCCACCGGCTGCCCGCCCGCCTCCATGTAGCTGGGGTCGAGCCCGTCGCTGCCGTACTTGAACTGGACCACCTCGCCGGACGCGTTGCGGACCGTCATGTCGCAGTGGACCAGGTCTGTCTGCAGTACTGTTGTAGTATACCTGTGCAGGTTCTGAGCGCGCACGTCCTGCAACACTCGCGGCAGGTCCACCGGCTGCCCGCCCGCCTCCATGTAGCTGGGGTCGAGCCCGTCGCTGCCGTACTTGAACTGGACCACCTCGCCGGACGCGTTGCGGACCGTCATGTCGTAGTGGAGGACTAGGTCTTCAAGAGACTGCGGAAGAAAAAAATATTACTTAAGAGGCAATCTTGCATAGACCGAAATGGCTCTCAATCCCCATAGTAAGCTCACCCATCGTGTGGAAGAAGAACTCGGTCGGCGAGAGACCAGAGTAGAAATTGTTCTCCACCACCTTTCTATCCTACATCGTACATATGTAGAAGTCAAGTTACAAATATCACTAGGGGGACAATTTTAGACAAATCGACCTAGTCCCATAGTAAGCGCAATAAAGAATTTGAAATACCGGTATTTTCAGGAACCGGTATTATCGTGATCTTGAACCAGAAACCGGTGTTAAACTTGGTACAGGTACCGGGTAGGTATTCCTAAAACCGGTATCCTTCATGATATCGATACTTTGAGAATCTATAAATTGATGAAATTTTCCGGTTTTAGAAAGTAAATACCGGTACTCGAAAATAATCACGGAAGTAAAACACTTTTCGCGCGCCGCCGGCTTGGCTGGCAACGCCGCCGTACAACCGTATGCCACGCTCTTTGTAGGTGCCGACGCCGCGCTGCGCACTCGCACGAAACGGCAACGTTGCATACACGAGTAGGAACCTTTATGTAGTATCGGTATTTTTCGGTGCTAATACCAGTATTTTCAACCGACGAAAAAAACGGAGGAGGTTCTCAAGTCGACGCGTATATGTTTTTTATTTATGTATGACCACGCGTTACTTTTTACAGAGTAGTTCGATTTTGATAATTCTTTTTTTATTGGAAGAACCCCGAAGTTGGTCCCATATAAATTTGGAAACAAAAAACCAACCTTAAGGGTAGGGAAATAGGGGATGATTGATTTTTCGTCGGTTAAAACTTTGTTTTTAAAGTAAATTATCCTTTACCGGTTCTCTAGAACCGAAACGAAGAAAACCTATAAAGACCGGTACGTTACAGGTATTTTCGTTACTGGTTCCAAGCCCTGGTTACGCGTACTAGACGATGACGACGAGATCATAATATAACACCAGATTTTTTTTTTCTTCCACTTGATAGAGCTGCGGGAACCGTGTAGGCTCGGACAAGAACAGGTCAACGGTCTCTCCCGCCTGTCGTAGAAGGCGACTAAAGGGGGTCATCGGGGTCGCAGCGTTCCTGGCGGGGGCCGGGGCACTCACCTACAAACCCCAGGGAAGGCGACTATCATCCTAGGACGTGCCAAATGTCGCGAAGCGCGAGGGGGGCTCCAGTGCGTTCAGAATGAGATCCTGGAGTCCTCCGCATGAGAGCGCAGATGCCGGCCGCCGTGGAGGTTTTAGTGGATAGAAATACCACATAACTCAGTCATCCCCCAATGATTGGGAACCCGGTTCGCAGGTTTCCTCCACAAAAAAAAACAGATAAGAGCTGCGGGGCGCAGTCAGCAATGCCATGGCACTCATTAACTTTATAGAGGAGCTGGGGTGGTTAGAGAAGCGCCACCCTGTCGTTTCACGCAAAATACGTTGGATGTCGAGTTGCGGAAAATGCCCAGTAAAACTAACTAGATAGAGCATACCTTGACAAGTCGTCGCTGTAGGTACCCCGTCTCTGCAGTCTTCACCGCCGTGTCGACCAGGCCCTCTCTACCACCCATCGTGTGGAAGAAGAACTCTGTCGGCGTAAGACCAGAGTAGAAGCTGTTTTCTACGAACCCGCGAGCTGCAGGAATCTTAGCTAGAGTGATAAGGTTGTTTAATTAGTTTTTAAAATTCCAGATGTTATTATGACGCTGGTCGTCAAATCAAAATTTGTATCACTAGCCAATTTATTTGTGAAATCAGTGGAAATTCACTTGCCAAATTTAAATTGATGCGATTAATCTAACAACAAGACAAACAGAAGAATATGTAATTGTACAGAATCAAATCTGAAATATTTACGCCACCAATGATACGTTTTAAGGTGTTGTACCTTCTATTATAGGATATAGAGTTGCAGCAAGCGATCGTTGAATTTGGTGATATGCATCATCTAATTAAAAGACCGATGATCGGTGATCTAAACTAGACTTTATGTTTAAGAACATAGGTTTGATTTTACAACTCACAATGCCTCTCGAAGTGCGGCAGCGAGCGGTCTTCGAAGCCGTTGGGCACTCGCTTGCCGTTCAGCGCCTGCTGGCCCACGCAGGCAATCATCTGCGATATGTTGATGTTCGACCCTGTGTACATACAAATATGGTTGATATTACAATGCCGGCCAGCAGAATAACAGATATGTATAATGAATCAAATAGTCGCCCTTGAAATTCGAACTCTTTGCCTTGGCCTAAAGGTTCAATTTGGGCTTACCCTTTGATCCGCTCTGTGCCATTATAAGCGGCGCGTTGGTCGTATGCAACTCGCGAAAACACGCCTTGGCAGCCAACTCTCTGAAACATAAAATAGTACATTTCATATTGCCCTAAATACATTACACAAGCATTGCAATAAATTGGTTTGTTTCTACATAAAAAAAACCTTATATTAAAAACCAACCGAATTGATAAACTGGAGTGTGCCTGTCACTGTAATTTAAACCTAAATTTTCTGTCATAGAAATAGATGGAGTAGCCGCATTTTAACAATCTGTTCTTGGCTATAATGCAATATGAACTTAATAGCAAATTCCTAAGGGTACACTTAACTATACCTGGGGCTACTTAGTTTACTAAGCAAGACAGCTTCTAAACTCTCCTCCATAGTGCAACCCGGCTGGCACTGTAAGGTCCCCTTATCCATCTTGAGGATATAGGCGTCGCACTTGGAGTAGCCGGACTCCAGCAGTCTGTCCTTGGCTTCGTTGAATGCAATGGGAACCTCATTATAAAGAGCATAAGTTGCATTTTACTGTACCTGATACTACTAAGCTCGCTTAACATCATGGCTTCTAAACTCTCCTCCATAGTGCAACCCGGCTGGCACTGTAAGGTCCCCTTATCCATCTTGAGGATATAGGCGTCGCACTTGGAGTAGCCGGACTCCAGCAGTCTGTCCTTGGCTTCGTTGAATGCAATGGGAACCTCATTATAAAGAGCATAAGTTGCATTTTACTGTACCTGATACTACTAAGCTCGCTTAACATCATGGCTTCTAAACTCTCCTCCATAGTGCAACCCGGCTGGCACTGTAAGGTCCCCTTATCCATCTTGAGGATATAGGCGTCGCACTTGGAGTAGCCGGACTCCAGCAGTCTGTCCTTGGCTTCGTTGAATGCAATGGGAACCTCATTATAAAGAGCATAAGTTGCATTTTACTGTACCTGATACTACTAAGCTCGCTTAACATCATGGCTTCTAAACTCTCCTCCATAGTGCAACCCGGCTGGCACTGTAAGGTCCCCTTATCCATCTTGAGGATATAGGCGTCGCACTTGGAGTAGCCGGACTCCAGCAGTCTGTCCTTGGCTTCGTTGAATGCAATGGGAACCTCATTATAAAGAGCATAAGTTGCATTTTACTGTACCTGATACTACTAAGCTCGCTTAACATCATGGCTTCTAAACTCTCCTCCATAGTGCAACCCGGCTGGCACTGTAAGGTCCCCTTATCCATCTTGAGGATATAGGCGTCGCACTTGGAGTAGCCGGACTCCAGCAGTCTGTCCTTGGCTTCGTTGAATGCAATGGGAACCTCATTATAAAGAGCATAAGTTGCATTTTACTGTACCTGATACTACTAAGCTCGCTTAACATCATGGCTTCTAAACTCTCCTCCATAGTGCAACCCGGCTGGCACTGTAAGGTCCCCTTATCCATCTTGAGGATATAGGCGTCGCACTTGGAGTAGCCGGACTCCAGCAGTCTGTCCTTGGCTTCGTTGAATGCAATGGGAACCTCATTATAAAGAGCATAAGTTGCATTTTACTGTACCTGATACTACTAAGCTCGCTTAACATCATGGCTTCTAAACTCTCCTCCATAGTGCAACCCGGCTGGCACTGTAAGGTCCCCTTATCCATCTTGAGGATATAGGCGTCGCACTTGGAGTAGCCGGACTCCAGCAGTCTGTCCTTGGCTTCGTTGAATGCAATGGGAACCTCATTATAAAGAGCATAAGTTGCATTTTACTGTACCTGATACTACTAAGCTCGCTTAACATCATGGCTTCTAAACTCTCCTCCATAGTGCAACCCGGCTGGCACTGAAGTGTCCCCTTCTCCATCTCCAGGATATAGGCGTCGCACTTGGAGTAGCCGGACTCCAGCAGTCTGTTCTTGGCTTCGATGAGCCGTCTGCCGGGGGTCACGTCGCTGATGCCGAAGCTGAAGCCGCGGTTCATCATGTAGTAGGACGCCATGCGAGCTAGCCTGGAGAGAAACAAGTGTATGAGAGATGATGATGAATCAGAAAATACAGATATTGAGCGGCGTGATGCGTTCGCGCGTTTCGAAACGGTGTATGTATGTAAAACGCGCGTCCGCTTCACACGCGCATACTCCATAGTTTTGAGCGGTAACGTGTACGGGTTTCTGCTCAAGGCTCCTTGAACGCACGTGACCCTATACTAAAATTCAGCAGCACGGCTATCACAAGACGGCTGCGACATACTCTCGAGCTCTCGCACTATCCGTCTCTCTCTTATTAGACCACTTAGAAAGAGACGGATAGTGCGAGAGAGCTCGAGAGTATGTCGCGGCCGTCTTGTGATAGCCATGCAGGAATCCTCAAAATGACACTTGTCTTTCTTGTTATTCGGTATTCTAAAAACTTCGGTACCCGAGTATTTGTATAAAAAGCTCAACTGGCGCACTAATAGATCCACAGTGTATAGCCTCAGGGCGATTAGCCGGAATTTGCTAATAACTCATAACCACACCACAGCTTTTCGAGGTAGTTTCAACTTTCAAGTACACAGCAACTAAATGCTGGAATAACATCCCCCACCTCTCATTATTAGTGACCACACTGGACGGTACCTCCACATGCCCCTGACGGCGTGCTCCTCGCCCCAGTCCCGCAGCAGGATGTAGAAGATGCTGCTCTTGGTGCCGGAGCCCAGGGTGCTCTTGTCCATGGAGCCGCAGAGCAGCTCAGAGTTTCGGACGATCACGTCTGTATAGGGAAATCATTACAAACATTCATAGAAAACACATTTCAAAAATCTTGATAATGGCAAAGATATGGCATTATTATTTATGAACAAGGAAAATACATACGAAATTTTTTATTTTGTCAGAAGTTGTCCTCAAGTGAATAAAGGGTCGGCAACGCGCGTGTGATTCTTCTGGAGTCACAAGTGTCCATAGGCGACGGTACCAGCTTAACATCAGGCAGGCCGTAAGCTTGTTTGCCACCGTCGTAGTATAATAGTACATTATTGCCGTGGCCGGGAAGGAGGCAATTGCAGGCTGAGTATTTTGTTTAAACGGACGAGCTTGCGAGTCCGTTTAATTATAATACGAAGCTTGCAATTGCCATTCCGGCTGAGGCTAATATAGTGCTTTTCTCAAAAATGGGGGAATAAATAAGACTAAATTGAAATTAAACGTTACTACAAATCACATAAAACTAAACGTCATAATATTTTTTTTAAACAGAATCGCAAGTGTATTTTAACGGCCTCCGTAGCCCAGTGGGTAGTGACTCTGCCTACGAAGCTGGAGGTCCCGGGTTCGAATCCCGGTCAGGGCATTTATTTGTGTGTTTATCACGAATATTTGTTCCTGAGTTATGGATGTTATATATGTATATAAGTATCTATATGTATTTATCTATTATATATATCATCGCCTAGTACCCACAACACAAGTCTTACTGAGCTTACCGTGGGCCTAGGTTGATTTGTGTAAGATTGTCCCATAATATTTATTTTATTTATTTTATTTATTTTTCCACCGAAAAACGCAATCTTTTTATGACACATACAAAAATGTCGCGTTTGCAATCAGAAAAATACGACTTCATTTGGCTGAATACGACCTGTGCCGTCTTTTATATGCCAGTTTCTACTTTTTTTAAAGTTTGGTACTCGACAAATAAAGGAATTCATATGTAACATTCCAGGCGGCCTGCAATGTTTTTTATTTTTTAATATTGATCTGGCCTTAAACTATACACTTTACCTTCCAATATGTAGCGAGTTATGTCCACTTTGCGGCCCATTTTTGAGAAAAATAGTTTCCTGCTGCTCCGACGTCTGTATAATACTTACATGAATCTTGAATGCACATGTCCTTGTTGCTAGTGTAGTTCTTTCCTTTTGTTTCTAAGTTTGCCTTTACCTCACAACGCTTGTTGGGTTTCAGGATCAAACTGAAACAATGCTAGTATTACAATTGATCAACTGCTAATTGTAAGCGTGATAAAATACCTACTAACATAGTTTTAAGATCACTGTTACTAACAAATTATGGAAATAATATTTCTGAAGTAAATTATTAAATAAAAATAAAAAATAAATTACGTTATACTTGAGAACCTAACTTATTTTTTACATTTTGTGAGTTACGTCTATCGTGGTACTGCATTGATGATACCCAGCAGAGGTATATTTCACTTAGCTACTAGCTATACTTCGATTTTTTTAGCATTAGAAAGACCTTTACAGAAGTAAGTGTAAGGTTTTTTATAGAACACGTTTTACGATACCTGCCGTAAATGCGGCGGACTAGTGGAAAACTATGAAAACATTTTTTAAAGCATTTTTCATTATTATTAGACGATAGCAAAATGTGTAATTTTCATTTACTTAAAAGGATTATTTAATAATACAGCACTAATATTTAATTTGTGTTATTTTTAATGTATCGCAAAAAAATTGTATGATAAAAAACCCAGAGAAGCAGAGGTTTCAAACAAACGGAACGTATAAATTGCGACTAAATTGAAAGGATCGTGTCCCACAATAATAAGAGTTTAGCGTTTTGACATTTGCAATCGGTCGGATAAAATGTCCGCCATTACATTGTTCATGTTTGTTTTTAAACGTCACTCGCATCTCGTATGTCATGCGAATGCAAGTGCGATACTTGGTCATTATCCCAGAATCTTGTTGTTTTGAGTTATTAAGTTTCATTGTTTTCCGTTAAAGTTATTTGTTATTGTTATTATCTTTCGTTGATAGTGCGGTTCACAGCCGATGGATCTATCCCAATTCAGTGTAGTGAAAGGTTAGGTTAGGAATAGTTAATAATAATATATATTTACAAACCTAAGTGATAGTACCTATGATGTAACAAAGAAAAATACACAATAATTTAATATTTTATTATTAACTTCTGAAGAAACAGGTTTACGACACCTGCTTCTTTGTTTATCGAATTTCTAATGCTAAAAAAATCGAAGTATAGTTGCTGCTCTTCCTCACGGGTCAGGAAGGTGTCGCGTTGTGTGGGTAGTTGAACTATAGGTACTTAATGTTAGTAGCCTTGTCTGTTCGGATGAGGGGAACATCGGATGTTGCAGCTGCAGCAGTGGCCTATGTCATTTACCTAAAGATCTGCTTGCCGGTCCATAATCTCCTCGGCTTCAGTATAGCAGGCGGGGGCATGTCTATCTTCATAGTAGCATCAGGGCCGGCCAGCAGGCAGGCGGCTAGTTGTTGCGCGTCTTCACGAGTAAGGAAGGTGTCGCGTTGTGTGAGGAGGTAGCCTCCAGTAATGAAGTCTTGTGTGGCCGCGATGAGAAGCTCGCCGTTACGAGGGGTCACGAGGTTGGACTTGTTCTGTAAGTAAAAAAATATGGCAATGAACCGGTTAATTTTAAATATGGAAGAAATTGGTGGATCCCGTACAATGGCGGCCAACTTCCTATCCTATATCCTCTAGCCGCCCGCCCTATAGGTAGAAGAAAATTGGCAATGTGAGTTTTGAAATCGAACGAAACAAAACAAATGCAACTCCGTTTCAATTTAGAATGATGATAATTCCATTTAAGAGAACGCCGTTCAATAAGCCATTGTACGGCCAGATTAAGAATTTTATATACATCAATCGTCAATCGATTCCATTTCTATCCAGTATCAATAGTTTAATTGGAGTCAACTTTCGGTAATGTTGTACATACAAAAAAGCCAGAAATTAAAGAACTTTTTTTCCATAGTAAATGTATGAAAACATGTTTTCTTTAATTTCTGGCTTTTTTGCAGATTACCGAAAGTTGACCCCAAGGAAACTATTGATACTGGATAGAAATGGAATCGATTGACATAAAAAAATACATATAAAAAAAACTTTTTACATTTTCATACAAATTGTATGGGGAAAGTTTTTCTCGATTTATGGCTTTTCTAGTCGGAAATTTCTTTTTGGTCCTATACAAGCTTTTGATGCTGGACAGGAATGGGATCGATTGGCATCAAAAAAAAGTAGGTCAAAAATTACCATTTTCTCGCACCCTGTATGTTTTTTCCAAAATCTGTACACGCCAATCTTCATTAATTTGAAATCGAAGGAAGGTCTCCTAAGACCATGTTCGCCTAGCAACACGGGATCTGGTAGCTGCCCTCACTGACCCAAAATCTATTTCCGCCCTGTCCCTGTATAAGCTTCTTGGGCCAGATGATAAGCTATGGATTCTCAACATGAACAAATTTTTGTGGCATAAATAATAAAATAAACAAATAAATATTTGGGGACAATCTTACATAAATCTACCTAGTCCCAAACTAAGCAAAGCTTGTACTATGGGTACTAGACGATGATATACATACTTATATAGATAAATATATACTTATATACATAGAAATCCATGACTCAGGAACAAATATTCGTGCTCATCACACAAATAAATGCCCTTACCGGGATTCGAACCCGGGACCTCTAGCTTCATAGGCAGGCAGGGGCACTCACTACCAACTAGGCTACCGAGGTCGTCAAATAAATAGTAGCTGCCAAATCGATGAACCGATTTGAGTGCAATTTTTTATTTTTTATCGAAAGCCTTGTCTGTCGTATACTTGATTTTTTGTTTACGAAGTGTTTTAAAATGTTAATTTATGAGACATAAAATCGAATAAAATACTACCATTATCCATTATAAATATGCCAAATGTAATTGATCGATTGTAAACCTTACCCCCATAAGAATAAGCGATTCGGCCCTGGCTTCCTCAGTCTGCGGCAAATGCATGTTCATCTCGTCGCCATCGAAATCTGCGTTGTACGGCGTGCAAACACACTCGTTGAATCTGCAAAGATCAAATTTGAACTCTATATAGCACACCATTAAGTCCAATTTCACGTGACATAATATCTAAGTTGGACTATAAAAAGTTTGCAAATGCCATTCAAATTTGGATCTAATGAGGTTGGATTAGGGTTAATATTACAAGGTTACCTGAAAGTCCTCTGCGGCTGCACCTTCGCTTTATGACACATGATGGACAGCTTGTGGAGCGACGGCTGCCGGTTGAAGAGAACGACGTCACCATCCACTAGGTGCCGCTCCACTATATCACCGCACTGGAAAATGAGCCTCTAGTTAGGAGCATTCCATTTGCGTTACAACAATATTAGGTATGTTTGCTTTGTGACTCGCACAATTTTGGGCATTTAAGCGGCAGTTACACTTCGTCGTGCAGCATGCGGCGACCGCAAAAGTGTAAAGAACACGTTAGTTGGCCGCATTCGGCGATCGACAGCTGCCAACGGACTGACATTAGTCGGACAGACTAGTGTAAAGATGACGTTTGTTGGACTACGTAGTTTATGAATTCGGCGGCATTCGACGACGCAGTGTAATTGCCGCTTTATGTTTTTTTAAGAGAAATCTCCGTTACTTTGCTTTGTCTCACCGGGCATACCCACACCACAGTGTAAAGTAACCAGTGAACACTAACACGCGTAAATGCCGACACCGCACAAGGCCACATCAGTACTTACCTAGAGTTGTCAGGACATGTCCCGAGCTAGCAATGGCGACGTATGCAGCTCGGGCTCGCCCTACTCGCCCCTCGCCCCCTACACCCCGCACGATTGGTTTAGACGGCTTCGTCGAGTGACTGCATTGGTTTATAGATTGTGCCCACACGTTCATCATCATCATATCAGCCGAAAGACGTCCACTGCTGGACATAGGCATCCCCCAAAGAGTGCCAAAATGACCGGTCCTGCGCCAATCGTTGCCTGTGCCCACACGTTGGTTTGATGCAATCGAGGAAGCACGACACACTTTAAATAAGAAGGCACAAGATTATCCAGTTCGGAGAGCACTGTAGTCCAATGTTAGTGGTCAGGCCCCAGTCATGTGGTTCCAACGTCAGGATATTGCGACCTGCAGCTGGCCTACAGCTCCCTCGCGATCTTCTGTTCTGTCGATCCACCCGGAGTTGCAAGCGTCCATAGACTAGATCAGACGAGCTGGCTTGCCACCGACGTAGTATTGAAAACTGACCTTGAGTTCCTGCGCGATCTTCTCCCGGTTGCCGTACTTGAGGTACTTCTTGTGCGGCAGGCCTCGCTGCTGCACGTAGTTGGCTCCTGGATGATGGTCAGGCCCGCTGCGGACCAGCTGCCGCAGCCACTGCAGGTTGGCGGGGAACACGCGCTCGGGGTATGTGAGGATCTTGGCTACGTGCACTGGCACACCCACCTGAGGATATCAAAATTTGAGATGATCGCTTTTCACCGGCGGAAAACCTCCACTTGGATGTGAAAACGCACCGTAGCAAAAGTGGCTCATTCCCTTCAAAATATGCATTGGATTTGATGATTACTTCATTCATTAGCCATAACTTAGACGACATAAGACATATCATTAATTGAATTGTATCTATGCGGGAATAGATAAGAGTGTCAACCTGTATTTCTGGGCGAAAACTAAGTGACGCTTCATTCTAACTCATTAGCAATTATATAAAAATACTCAAAAAGCACAGTGTCTTAAATAGTATTAGTATTACCTCCTGGATCTGCAAGTTAGGGTCAGGCGAGATGACGGTTCGGCTGGAGAAATCCACGCGTTTCCCGGAGAGGTTGCCTCGGAAGCGGCCCTGCTTGCCTTTCAGGCGCTGCACCAAGCCACGCCCGGGCTTCTTCGGCTGAAGACAAAATACATATGTTAAGGTGGGTACGAATTTGAGCGGCTCAGCATGCTCGCCCCGCGCGGCGAGCTGCTCGCGAGCAATTTGTCGTAATTTGTTGCACAAAAACATTGCGCGGGTGAGGCAGCGCGTGCTCGCGGTGAGCCGACATTGCGCGTCATTCAAAATGGCGTTGGACACGATGACAGCCGCGGCTGCATTTATCACAATTTACCGAATTATTAACAATTTTGAATTGACACGGTTTCATTTTAATAAATTTACTAATAAAACCACGCACGGCTCAGCAACTTGAACAAATTCGTACGCGTCTCGCCTACAGACAAGTATAAACTTGTCATTCTGCCCGCAGCACGCTCGGATACACGTCCAAGTTACGCGAGGCACGCACACTGAGGCGCCTTTGAGCACGGTCAAAGGACCGAGTCTCGGCGGCTCGCCGCGGCGGCGCGCGCTGCTCGCGCACGGCGCGTGAGCGCGTACAATAGGTGAGCCGTGCGTGCCTCTACCCGAGGCTGCTCTAATTCGTACGCAGCTTTACAAGTATAAGTATGCGTGCACATAGTGTCGGCCACCGACCGTCCATGTAGCGGGCGAGAGTCGAGGAAGCTCCATGTCATGTCCGCGCCGCGCACACAAAAGCAGTTGAACATTCCTAGTAGGATCGAGTCGGTCATAAACTAGGAACATTTCAATGAAATGAACTCCCGAAGTCCCAACCACCTCATTGAGCACGTTACGACGAATATATCATTTTAAAAAAAAGCGGCCAAGTGCGAGTCGGACTCGCACATGAAGGGTTCCGTAAAATAAATTGCGGTTTACGATTTATGACGTATTAAAAAAAAAACTACTTACTAGATCTCGTTCAAACCAATTTTCGGTGGAAGTTTGCATGGTAATGTACATCATATATTTTTTTTTCGTTTTATCATTCTCTTATTTTAGAAGTTACAGGGCACACACACATTTTACAACTTAGGAAGTGTGTCTCGCGCAAACTATTCAGTTTAGAAAAAAATCATATAAGAAACCTCAATATCATTTTTGAAGACCTATCCATACCCACACGTATGGGTTTGATGAAAATTGTTTTTTTAAGTTTCAGTTCTGAGTATGGGGAACCCCCAAAACTTGATGTTTTTTTTTCGATTTTTATGTGAAAATCTTAATGAGGTTCACAGAATACATCTACTTACCAAGTTTCAACAGTATAGCTGTTATAGTTTCGGAAAAAAGTGGCTGTGACATACGGACGGACAGACAGACAGACATGACAAATCTATAAGGGTTCCGTTTTTTGCCATTTGGCTACGGAACCCTAAAAATTGCCTGTTGCAACACTATGGAGGATGTGGGCGCCCAACGATATGTGCGCGCCCCGCGCATGTCAGTCTGCGATCTATCTGCGATGCCTTGAGCTTCTCACGGACTGGCGCGGCCTGCGTGGGATTTGTTCCACTCACTTCCCGATATTTTAATTACCTTGTACAAAAAATTCGGAACGCCTATTTACCCTGTTCCTTTACTCATTTTTGAAATTTCGTTGTCCTTAAATTTACTTATGAGGTAAATGTTTGATCACTCGCTCTTGCCGCCGCTGGCGATGTGGCGCGCTATGACGTCATTTATCAGTACTACCTGCATAGAGAGCGGGATGCCGGACATCTCGCTGTTGATGTACAGCGCCGCGTGCAGCTGCAAGTAGTCCCAGTCCTCCTGCACCAGCTCGCTCTTGCCGCCGCTGGCGATGTGGCGCGCTATGACGTCATTTATCAGTACTACCTGCATAGAGAGCGGGATGCCGGACATCTCGCTGTTGATGTACAGCGCCGCGTGCAGCTGCAAGTAGTCCCAGTCCTCCTGCACCAGCTCGCTCTTGCCGCCGCTGGCGATGTGGCGCGCTATGACGTCATTTATCAGTACTACCTGCATAGAGAGCGGGATGCCGGACATCTCGCTGTTGATGTACAGCGCCGCGTGCAGCTGCAAGTAGTCCCAGTCCTCCTGCACCAGCTCGCTCTTGCCGCCGCTGGCGATGTGGCGCGCTATGACGTCATTTATCAGTACTACCTGCATAGAGAGCGGGATGCCGGACATCTCGCTGTTGATGTACAGCGCCGCGTGCAGCTGCAAGTAGTCCCAGTCCTCCTGCACCAGCTCGCTCTTGCCGCCGCTGGCGATGTGGCGCGCTATGACGTCATTTATCAGTACTACCTGCATAGAGAGCGGGATGCCGGACATCTCGCTGTTGATGTACAGCGCCGCGTGCAGCTGCAAGTAGTCCCAGTCCTCCTGCACCAGCTCGCTCTTGCCGCCGCTGGCGATGTGGCGCGCTATGACGTCATTTATCAGTACTACCTGCATAGAGAGCGGGATGCCGGACATCTCGCTGTTGATGTACAGCGCCGCGTGCAGCTGCAAGTAGTCCCAGTCCTCCTGCACCAGCTCGCTCTTGCCGCCGCTGGCGATGTGGCGCGCTATGACGTCATTTATCAGTACTACCTGCATAGAGAGCGGGATGCCGGACATCTCGCTGTTGATGTACAGCGCCGCGTGCAGCTGCAAGTAGTCCCAGTCCTCCTGCACCAGCTCGCTCTTGCCGCCGCTGGCGATGTGGCGCGCTATGACGTCATTTATCAGTACTACCTGCATAGAGAGCGGGATGCCGGACATCTCGCTGTTGATGTACAGCGCCGCGTGCAGCTGCAAGTAGTCCCAGTCCTCCTGCACCAGCTCGCTCTTGCCGCCGCTGGCGATGTGGCGCGCTATGACGTCATTTATCAGTACTACCTGCATAGAGAGCGGGATGCCGGACATCTCGCTGTTGATGTACAGCGCCGCGTGCAGCTGCAAGTAGTCCCAGTCCTCCTGCACCAGCTCGCTCTTGCCGCCGCTGGCGATGTGGCGCGCTATGACGTCATTTATCAGTACTACCTGCATAGAGAGCGGGATGCCGGACATCTCGCTGTTGATGTACAGCGCCGCGTGCAGCTGCAAGTAGTCCCAGTCCTCCTGCACCAGCTCGCTCTTGCCGCCGCTGGCGATGTGGCGCGCTATGACGTCATTTATCAGTACTACCTGCATAGAGAGCGGGATGCCGGACATCTCGCTGTTGATGTACAGCGCCGCGTGCAGCTGCAAGTAGTCCCAGTCCTCCTGCACCAGCTCGCTCTTGCCGCCGCTGGCGATGTGGCGCGCTATGACGTCATTTATCAGTACTACCTGCATAGAGAGCGGGATGCCGGACATCTCGCTGTTGATGTACAGCGCCGCGTGCAGCTGCAAGTAGTCCCAGTCCTCCTGCACCAGCTCGCTCTTGCCGCCGCTGGCGATGTGGCGCGCTATGACGTCATTTATCAGTACTACCTGCATAGAGAGCGGGATGCCGGACATCTCGCTGTTGATGTACAGCGCCGCGTGCAGCTGCAAGTAGTCCCAGTCCTCCTGCACCAGCTCGCTCTTGCCGCCGCTGGCGATGTGGCGCGCTATGACGTCATTTATCAGTACTACCTGCATAGAGAGCGGGATGCCGGACATCTCGCTGTTGATGTACAGCGCCGCGTGCAGCTGCAAGTAGTCCCAGTCCTCCTGCACCAGCTCGCTCTTGCCGCCGCTGGCGATGTGGCGCGCTATGACGTCATTTATCAGTACTACCTGCATAGAGAGCGGGATGCCGGACATCTCGCTGTTGATGTACAGCGCCGCGTGCAGCTGCAAGTAGTCCCAGTCCTCCTGCACCAGCTCGCTCTTGCCGCCGCTGGCGATGTGGCGCGCTATGACGTCATTTATCAGTACTACCTGCATAGAGAGCGGGATGCCGGACATCTCGCTGTTGATGTACAGCGCCGCGTGCAGCTGCAAGTAGTCCCAGTCCTCCTGCACCAGCTCGCTCTTGCCGCCGCTGGCGATGTGGCGCGCTATGACGTCATTTATCAGTACTACCTGCATAGAGAGCGGGATGCCGGACATCTCGCTGTTGATGTACAGCGCCGCGTGCAGCTGCAAGTAGTCCCAGTCCTCCTGCACCAGCTCGCTCTTGCCGCCGCTGGCGATGTGGCGCGCTATGACGTCATTTATCAGTACTACCTGCATAGAGAGCGGGATGCCGGACATCTCGCTGTTGATGTACAGCGCCGCGTGCAGCTGCAAGTAGTCCCAGTCCTCCTGCACCAGCTCGCTCTTGCCGCCGCTGGCGATGTGGCGCGCTATGACGTCATTTATCAGTACTACCTGCATAGAGAGCGGGATGCCGGACATCTCGCTGTTGATGTACAGCGCCGCGTGCAGCTGCAAGTAGTCCCAGTCCTCCTGCACCAGCTCGCTCTTGCCGCCGCTGGCGATGTGGCGCGCTATGACGTCATTTATCAGTACTACCTGCATAGAGAGCGGGATGCCGGACATCTCGCTGTTGATGTACAGCGCCGCGTGCAGCTGCAAGTAGTCCCAGTCCTCCTGCACCAGCTCGCTCTTGCCGCCGCTGGCGATGTGGCGCGCTATGACGTCATTTATCAGTACTACCTGCATAGAGAGCGGGATGCCGGACATCTCGCTGTTGATGTACAGCGCCGCGTGCAGCTGCAAGTAGTCCCAGTCCTCCTGCACCAGCTCGCTCTTGCCGCCGCTGGCGATGTGGCGCGCTATGACGTCATTTATCAGTACTACCTGCATAGAGAGCGGGATGCCGGACATCTCGCTGTTGATGTACAGCGCCGCGTGCAGCTGCAAGTAGTCCCAGTCCTCCTGCACCAGCTCGCTCTTGCCGCCGCTGGCGATGTGGCGCGCTATGACGTCATTTATCAGTACTACCTGCATAGAGAGCGGGATGCCGGACATCTCGCTGTTGATGTACAGCGCCGCGTGCAGCTGCAAGTAGTCCCAGTCCTCCTGCACCAGCTCGCTCTTGCCGCCGCTGGCGATGTGGCGCGCTATGACGTCATTTATCAGTACTACCTGCATAGAGAGCGGGATGCCGGACATCTCGCTGTTGATGTACAGCGCCGCGTGCAGCTGCAAGTAGTCCCAGTCCTCCTGCACCAGCTCGCTCTTGCCGCCGCTGGCGATGTGGCGCGCTATGACGTCATTTATCAGTACTACCTGCATAGAGAGCGGGATGCCGGACATCTCGCTGTTGATGTACAGCGCCGCGTGCAGCTGCAAGTAGTCCCAGTCCTCCTGCACCAGCTCGCTCTTGCCGCCGCTGGCGATGTGGCGCGCTATGACGTCATTTATCAGTACTACCTGCATAGAGAGCGGGATGCCGGACATCTCGCTGTTGATGTACAGCGCCGCGTGCAGCTGCAAGTAGTCCCAGTCCTCCTGCACCAGCTCGCTCTTGCCGCCGCTGGCGATGTGGCGCGCTATGACGTCATTTATCAGTACTACCTGCATAGAGAGCGGGATGCCGGACATCTCGCTGTTGATGTACAGCGCCGCGTGCAGCTGCAAGTAGTCCCAGTCCTCCTGCACCAGCTCGCTCTTGCCGCCGCTGGCGATGTGGCGCGCTATGACGTCATTTATCAGTACTACCTGCATAGAGAGCGGGATGCCGGACATCTCGCTGTTGATGTACAGCGCCGCGTGCAGCTGCAAGTAGTCCCAGTCCTCCTGCACCAGCTCGCTCTTGCCGCCGCTGGCGATGTGACGCGCTATGACGTCATTTATCAGTACTACCTGCATAGAGAGCGGGATGCCGGACATCTCGCTGTTGATGTACAGCGCCGCGTGCAGCTGCAAGTAGTCCCAGTCATCCTGCACCAGCTCGCTCTTGCCGCCGCTGGCGATGTGGCGCGCTATGACGTCATTTATCAGTACTACCTGCATAGAGAGCGGGATGCCGGACATCTCGCTGTTGATGTACAGCGCCGCGTGCAGCTGCAAGTAGTCCCAGTCCTCCTGCACCAGCTCGCTCTTGCCGCCGCTGGCGATGTGACGCGCTATGACGTCATTTATCAGTACTACCTGCATAGAGAGCGGGATGCCGGACATCTCGCTGTTGATGTACAGCGCCGCGTGCAGCTGCAAGTAGTCCCAGTCCTCCTGCACCAGCTCGCTCTTGCCGCCGCTGGCGATGTGGCGCGCTATGACGTCATTTATCAGTACTACCTGCATAGAGAGCGGGATGCCGGACATCTCGCTGTTGATGTACAGCGCCGCGTGCAGCTGCAAGTAGTCCCAGTCCTCCTGCACCAGCTCGCTCTTGCCGCCGCTGGCGATGTGGCGCGCTATGACGTCATTTATCAGTACTACCTGCATAGAGAGCGGGATGCCGGACATCTCGCTGTTGATGTACAGCGCCGCGTGCAGCTGCAAGTAGTCCCAGTCCTCCTGCACCAGCTCGCTCTTGCCGCCGCTGGCGATGTGACGCGCTATGACGTCATTTATCAGTACTACCTGCATAGAGAGCGGGATGCCGGACATCTCGCTGTTGATGTACAGCGCCGCGTGCAGCTGCAAGTAGTCCCAGTCCTCCTGCACCAGCTCGCTCTTGCCGCCGCTGGCGATGTGACGCGCTATGACGTCATTTATCAGTACTACCTGCATAGAGAGCGGGATGCCGGACATCTCGCTGTTGATGTACAGCGCCGCGTGCAGCTGCAAGTAGTCCCAGTCCTCCTGCACCAGCTCGCTCTTGCCGCCGTTGGCGATGTGGCGCGCTATGACGTCATTTATCAGTACTACCTGCATAGAGAGCGGGATGCCGGACATCTCGCTGTTGATGTACAGCGCCGCGTGCAGCTGCAAGTAGTCCCAGTCCTCCTGCACCAGCTCGCTCTTGCCGCCGCTGGCGATGTGGCGCGCTATGACGTCATTTATCAGTACTACCTGCATAGAGAGCGGGATGCCGGACATCTCGCTGTTGATGTACAGCGCCGCGTGCAGCTGCAAGTAGTCCCAGTCCTCCTGCACCAGCTCGCTCTTGCCGCCGCTGGCGATGTGGCGCGCTATGACGTCATTTATCAGTACTACCTGCATAGAGAGCGGGATGCCGGACATCTCGCTGTTGATGTACAGCGCCGCGTGCAGCTGCAAGTAGTCCCAGTCCTCCTGCACCAGCTCGCTCTTGCCGCCGCTGGCGATGTGGCGCGCTATGACGTCATTTATCAGTACTACCTGCATAGAGAGCGGGATGCCGGACATCTCGCTGTTGATGTACAGCGCCGCGTGCAGCTGCAAGTAGTCCCAGTCCTCCTGCACCAGCTCGCTCTTGCCGCCGCTGGCGATGTGGCGCGCTATGACGTCATTTATCAGTACTACCTGCATAGAGAGCGGGATGCCGGACATCTCGCTGTTGATGTACAGCGCCGCGTGCAGCTGCAAGTAGTCCCAGTCCTCCTGCACCAGCTCGCTCTTGCCGCCGCTGGCGATGTGGCGCGCTATGACGTCATTTATCAGTACTACCTGCATAGAGAGCGGGATGCCGGACATCTCGCTGTTGATGTACAGCGCCGCGTGCAGCTGCAAGTAGTCCCAGTCCTCCTGCACCAGCTCGCTCTTGCCGCCGCTGGCGATGTGGCGCGCTATGACGTCATTTATCAGTACTACCTGCATAGAGAGCGGGATGCCGGACATCTCGCTGTTGATGTACAGCGCCGCGTGCAGCTGCAAGTAGTCCCAGTCCTCCTGCACCAGCTCGCTCTTGCCGCCGCTGGCGATGTGGCGCGCTATGACGTCATTTATCAACAGTATTTCGGATTGCTTCATTGTGAGGTCGTCTTCGTTCCTGGAAGAATTGGTGTCGTTAATAATGGTGCGAGTTGGCATCCGCGAGGTAGTATAGTGAACATAATTCACATAAGTATGACTGTCGTGATACCTTGTGGTCTATATATGAGTGTTGTCTGGCAATATTTATGTCAACTACTGTCAATAAATTATAGCAGGGCTACTATTTAACCCGCGAACTTGCCACAGATTGTCATGACCAAGTTTCACCCGACCCGGGCGATAACTGCTGCGGAGGCTGCCGCTGCTCCACCTACCAACGGAGCTGCAGCTGACGTTCACGTAGACCCATATAAAATTCCCGGAAGCATCGAAAAAGTAATCGCCAGGAAGGAAATGACTGACGAAATGTGTCCATGGGTCGGACACTAATTTGGTACACAGTATACTGACGTGCCGGCCTTGATGTCGGAGACGACGCTGGGCCGGATGCACAGCGGCGGCACGGGCAGCCGCGTGAGGATGAGGTCCTCGGGCCGGGAGATCTTCGCGTTCATGCCGAGCAGCGCGATGTCCTCGTCGGGGATGCGGCGGAACAGGTTCAGGACCTGCGGACATGGGGTCCTTTTATCTTCTTATTTCTAACAGGTTTCTACGAGATTACATAAAATATCACGTAGGGCACATTTAATGACGTCAGAAGTCAAAACCAATTGTGTGCAATGTACAGCCGCAAAAAGAAATGATATCACCGGTTCAAATTCCCTTCCTGACAAATATTTTATTTACTTAATACAAATTGGAAATCCAACTTGAATTTTTTTATAGTAAATTTATATCCTACCTACTGATTATTACCCTGAGAAAATTACGGTTTTTTTGGAAATAATTCAATATATATTCAACTTTTACTATTGAAATCAATAATTCTATGGACCGGAAGTTAGGAAAAAAATTTAACCCGCAAGCAAAAATGCTCAGTATTTTTATAATGAAAACATGTTTGAGTACACAAATTTGGAGACTTACTACCTGAATCCAAAAATATATGCATCAGGAAATAATGGCATTTTAATTAAATATTTTACGACCTTGAGATAATATTGAATTTCATCTGGCCTATAGAAAAGTTTATTCATTAACAAAAATAAGTTAATTATGCGCGTATCCCAAAGAACGTATATAGACGTAGTCAATTATAAAGTAAAGAAAGTTTATACCATTTTCGCCTGATTTTTGAAATGAAATGAAATGAAATATTTTTATTTGCGGAATACGGGTCACATTATGTTGGTACAAATACACGGTACAGTCCGCCGTACTCTACTTAAATAAGCATGCAAAATAATAGCCTTTATTTTGCTGTCGGTTAAGAACAGGCAAAATAGAGGGATTACTTATTACTAGTTTTTATACTTAGAAATTCATTAACAGAGTAGACACATAGTTCGCATAGCCATATAAACAGTTTCTTCTTAAATTGTTTCAGGAGTAGGTCTTTTATGTCTCTAGGAAGCTTGTTGAATATTTTGATACACATATAATACGGGGTACGGCTGGTTTGTTTTAGACGAAACTTTGGTACGTAAAGTAGATTTCTTTGCCTTGAGATGTGGTTATTATATATTAGGACCTCGCTATTTTTTTTAAAGTATTGTTGGTTTTCACGGAATTTATGAAGATTACTTTTCATTATTTTTTACCGTATCGGTATTAAATTTATGTGGATTATTAATTAATATTTAGTCAAATTACCCAACCTATTTTTTGGTGTAAAAATATGGCTGATATCGATATATTGTTGTGTTTTTCATTGAGCTAAACCGTAAAGTTCTCAGGGTATATTGTAAATGAACAAGTTTGGATGTTTGTGTGTGAAGCAGCTTTAGATGAAAGGTATCAGCGTAATTTGTCCCATTCGTTTTTCGTTCAATTCGTATTTCGTGTCATTCTATTCGTCACACATACGTGTTGTTCGCTGTAAATATGTCTTTATCTTCCTAAGTCTAATTCTGTAACTTGTCTCATTCTTAATAAATCTTAATCGTAATTCGTCACGGTCTTCCTAGGACTATGTCTTTGTTTGTCGCTCTTGTTTTTAGTATCATTCGCACTTTATCTTTAGCCACATTTGTTATTGGTATCTCTTTTTTTGTCGTTATTGGCAACTCGTCTCGTTCTTGTTTGGGCACGTTCCCTACTCCCGTACGACACACGTCTTAGTCGCTATATTCATATATTTTTTGCTGGATCGTCTATTCATAGTAAACAAATTAAAATTTAGTAATTTACCAAGATATGACCGCTATTTTTAGAACTCTTGTGCTAAAAATTATTTAAACTTATAATTTAATATCGGGAAAAGACAGTTACAAATAGCGACCAAGACGTAAAACGAATGAAACGAACTTAGAATTGGACTGAAAAAGAATGAGACTAATTAGGAATGTGACCAATATCAACGTATGCAAAAAATTTAGGTGAATAATTGAATGAGACCAAAATCGAAAAGGAATAATGAAGAATGAATCCTAGGAAGACCGTGGCGAAATACGATTAAGACATATTAATAATGAGACAAGTTACAGAATTAGACTTAAGAAGATAGAAATTTATAGCGAAGAAGAATGTGTGACGAATATTAAATGACACGAAATACGAATTGAACGAAAAACGAATGGGACGAATTACGCTGATACCAGATGAAATTTGGCATTGAGCTAGTTTATTTATTTAAACTTTATTGCACAAAAGAAAAAATTATCATACAAAAGGCGGCCTTAATACCGTATGGCATCCTCCTGGCATTTTATAACCTGGATTAAAACATAAGATACTTTTTAGCACGAAAATCATCCCCCAAAAGAATGAAATTGCGGATGAAAGTTGATAAGGTTTTAAGAGAGGTAGGGCACAGCGGAATGTCATCTCGCTCGTATGTGGAGCAGCCCAACTGGGGAAGTACCTCCACCTTACAGAAGACCGCAGCCAGAATAGCACCACTGCTTTGTAGTGTTGCTATATTATTGCATGCTATGAAGTATGTGGTGTTGTGTTCCTAGTGGTGAGTAAGGTCGCCAGAGCTCCCTAGGGTGCGCTGTGTTGGGAGTGAGGGACCTGCATGTCTCTATCTGCCAACACAGCGAATCCTCAAGTGAAAGGGTCGGCAACGCGCTTGTGATTCTTCTGGAGTCACAAGTGTCCATAGGCGGCGGTGCCAGCTTAACATCAGGCAGGCCGTAAGCTTGTTTGCCACCGTCGTAGTATAAAAAAAGATTATAATAAGGGAGTTCACGCAGTAGACGTTACGGGTAGTAGTTGTTTTATTACTGTATTAGTACAGTAATAAAACAGTATGCAACACTCAACATTTCTAGTTTGACAATGTTTCAATGGTTAATGAATACTGAGTAGTAAGATAAAATAAGATTGAATGAACAAACAGAATATAATTGTACTTTCAAAACAAAGTTTTAACCGACTTCAAATCAGTAGCCCAATTGCTTCAAGTTTGCCTATAAAATTTGAAGAGTTTCCTCGATTTCTCCAGGATCCGATCATCAGAACTGGATTTTGGTGACAACGGGACCAATCTGGAAGTATATGCTTTCAAACAAAGAAAAAAAATTTCAAATTGGTTCATAAATTACCGAGATATCGCGTAACATACACACATAAAAGAAATACAGACGAATTGAGAACCTCCTCCTTTTTTGAAGTCGGTTAAAAATATTAACAATTACCTGCAAAGGACTAAGCTCAATAATCAGTCCGCTTTGCACCATAGTCGCCACCTCCTTATTGGACTGCTTCGCCTCATGGAACTGCTTCAACACCTTCTGCACAATCGGGTCTGAAGGCTTCTTCGTCCTGTACCTATCATGGATAATCTTCAGGATACCCGCGGAACTCTTCTTTACTATACCATTCAGGGCTTCACAGGAGGGGCACTTGGTGCATGTTTTGGCCTTCTTCAGGACAGCAGCTCTTAGAGCTTTCTTGTGTAAGTAAGAGAGTTCTGGGTTGAGGAATTTGCGGCGGAAGGATTTTTTTAGGGGCTCTTGGAGCATGACTTTGGAACATTCCTGTATTGGGATAAAAAGGTGATGAGTTGTATCCTACTATTAAACGAGCAATATTTGTATATATATAAATATATTTGCATTCACGTTCTCGGAAACGGCTCTAACGATTTCGATGAAATTTGGAATATAGGGGTTTACCGGGGGCGAGAAATCGATCTAGATAGGTCTCACGTCCAGGAAAATTCGTTTCTTCCGTGTTTTCTTTCAAATTATAAGTTACATAAAAAATAAAACTGTGAAATATGATAAGAAATACTAATTAAGAGGGTATCCTAGCAGCATTTTTCCATACAAACGTATTCCCCTATTTCCTTCCTGGTTTATCCCTCTAGAGGACTCGTTTTTTTTTATAAAATCTAGGTGTACTGTATGTTTGCCCCTGTCATTTACTTTTTCCCAAAAAATAATTACCAAAACAGATACGAATTTTCGAAAACCTAAAAAAATGCCCCATTTTTACTGTCATATTCAGATGACTACCAGACAAATATGAAAAGTTTTTACGTTAAAACAAAATAATAGAAGCATAGATCTACTCTTCCTCTAAATTTCAACACCAAACATAATTGAATGGGCGCAGGTTTGGCGGAGAAAACAGGGGAATACAAAGCATCGATCTTGTCAAGATTTTGTAGTGAAAATCGGTCTGAGCTGCGGTTGTCCCTATCGCGCATCCCACGCGGTCGCTTGGGCGCAACGCGACGGCAATAGTTTGTACAAATACCTTTTTCTCAATTTTGTCGCAGACCGACTACGCTCTTAATCATTATGCGTTTGTATTTATTGCCTTTTTAATGACATTTGTAATCATTTTTCAACCATGTAATGTGTTGCAATGTCACTAAATAGTAAATACTGCTTCGTATCTAAGTTAATCCTAAATGATAGTAGTGGCTTTCAAATTCAGAGGATAAAATTTGATTTTGTAAATTTTTAGGGTTCCGTACCCAAAGAGTAAAACGGGACTCCGCTGTTTGTCTGTCCGTATGTCCGTCCGTCTGTACGTCCATCCATCCGTCCGTCCGTCCGTCCGTCTGTCCGTCTGTCTGTCTGTCTGTCTGTCTGTCTGTCTGTCCGTCCGTCCGTCTGTCACCAGGCTGTATCTCAATAACCGTGATAGTTAGACAGTTGAAATTTTCACAGATGATGTATTTCTGTTGCCGCTATAACAACAAATACTAAAAAATAGAATTAAATAAATATTTATAGATAATGGTACGGAACCCTTCGTGCGCGAGTCCGACTCGCACTTGGCCGGTTTTCTTCAGTAATTTTTTTTTTACTTAAATATTTTCATTATCATACCTTGCAGATGCTCTGCAGGATGGTGATGATGGAGCGGAAGTAGCCCACATGGAACACGGGCAGTGCCAGCTCTATGTAACCAAAATGGCCGACACACTCCGCCAGGCCCAGACCACAGGTGTCACAGTTTGCATTCTTCTGGTTTGTGCCCTAGGGTACAATATAACACAGTAAGAGATGGCACTAGAGTTCCTATCACAATCTAATATTGCATTATCGTGATTTGGTGGATTCAGTGATCATAGATAGGTAATTCATCAGAAAGGAAGGCAAGAACACAACTGGCAAAAATAATACACAGTATAAAGAAAGAAAGAATAATTCACAAACACACACACAGTATATACACACTCACGCCACCTACGACAGATATCAACGCGAATTAGTTGTATTTTTAGGAAAAAAAAGAAATCATACCTTTATATGTAATATAATAAGCATTAGCTTCATAAAACAAAACAAAATGATCAGTTCTTGTAATACATTCTGATTCGTGATAATGAATGCCTGTCATTAAATTTTCTATGTACTTAATTATGTGATTTGTTTTCGACCTACTTTTTAAATGTTTTTTATTATACACATGAGTATATATGATCCATTATTTTATATTACTTGGCCATTTTATGGTAGGTACAGTCGCCATCACATACATAGGTACACTATAGGTGTTCAAAAATATCGGCACATGCACCCTAATGCCTTGAAAATAGAGGTGTGTTCCGATGTTTGTGACGTGCTTGTTTGCTCCGATGTATGTGATGGCGACTGTACCTACTCAATAGTTTATTATGCGCTTCGAATGTACCACTAAGTGTTGCATGAAATTTTAAATATGAGGCTTTTTTTTTGTCTATTTTTTTTAAGATAAAAGATAAGATAAGATAAAAATCATTTATTCAAGTAGGATTATACAATCACTTTTGCATCGTCAAGGTTTATATTGTACAATATCATATCTATTTGGTTACACAAACACACATATACATTTGATTAATTAATATTATGTCACCTAATTCTAAATAATTCAATGTGGTTATTGAAATGCAATAATTGTTATGTATGTACCTAATACCTTCTTAGCAGCTGTTGTAATTGTTTTAATTTTCCAATTCTATTTGCTTACTGGCTCTTCTATTATCTGCAACATTCTAGATGTTTATCTTCCAGGAAACTATTGGTCTGTGTACGGTGCCGGTTAATGTACGGCCCGATAATACGCGTCCATCTATCTTTCTCTCTCTCTTTTAGCATGAGTTTAAAAGAGACAGAGATATAGTGGACGCCAATTATTGGGCTGTACATTAACCGGCACCCATTCCGGTTAATGTACGGCCCGATAATACGCGCCCATCTATCTTTCTCTCTCTCTTTTAGCATGAGTTAAAAAGAGACAGAGATATAGTGGACGCCAATTATTGGGCCGTACATTAACCGGCACCCACTTATTAACCTATTATGTAAGACTGTTTGTTTCTGAATAAAAAAATAAAAAAAAATACCATCCTCCTGTCCAGCACTCCATAAGCAGCAGGCAAGCGTTGTCCATCTTGAGCGTACAGGTTCTTGGTGATCACCCGAATGTGCGCTGCCTGCTGGATGTCCGACCCGCTGTCCACATTGAACGTGACATGGGAACTAAACAACAAAATATACTTTTGTATTTAACCTCTCCTATACCCAGCCCCCCGTGAAATATGATACCTCTATTTACCGGGCCCGCATATACACGGCGGCGAAAATGTACCCTGACGTATACCGAGGCCGCATATACACGGCCTGGGACTGGGTACTACCCTCACTGGAAATAAAACTATATTGAAAACAAAATAAGTGCTATATTCTATTGGGCTTTATCTAATTCAAAGGCGACGAAATTAGGAAGCAATTGGTACCAACCGAAACTTCATTCTTCATAAAGTCGACCAGTAGTAGCCAGTACAAAAACCGTTGGTCCACGTGGTGCGTCTCTACGACAGTGACCCAAAAAAAAGTGTTAAAGTGGTTTCTTGAAGTAATAAGGGATATAATTAATGTTTTTTATACAATTTATACCATATAGATGGTAAATACTCTTTTACATCCCTCGTTTAAAAAAATTACGAAAATAAAAGTTGGGTTCATACTTACCGGTCCGTTACAAAAAGTGATATTTTATTGAAATTTTAGTGTTTATATATGCAATTTTGCTGTTTGATATCAGTTTTTGATTAGTTTATTTGCGTAAAGATAAAAATACAAACTGTGAGGTCTAATAATAACTTTACAAAATCAAGTCAAAATTGCGACCATGATGAGTGAAAAAAAAATTGGGTGCTTACGGTTTTTTGAATGCAAAGAATATAATATTTTTACAGGTAAGTCTTCTAGTAATTTACTATGGTTGATGCCCTATATCTTGAAGAATTAGAATAAATAAAATATCTTATAGTTACAATTCCATATCTTTATATCTTAGCGTATCTTTGGAGAGTGACAATTATTTTTCCTTCCTATCAAAGATCCATGGTTTTCTACATTGTAATATGTTGTTATGATATTTTAATACAAAAACAATGTAGGCCATTTCATGCCCTTGTAAAAAATGTAAACATTTACATTCCTAAGTATGAATGCTTCAGTCATACGAGCGATAACGCTGAGTCAAGTGTTTTGCTACCTGACACTCGAATACGCGCGGTACATGCGGGGGCGGCCACATTGGAGAGGAGGGGTAAATGAGAGTCGCAAAAAATTGCACGTATATATGCGGGCCCGGTATAGGACAGGTTTTATTCTTTATTTATTTTAAATATATCATGATACGTTGAAAAGGACACAACACTCATAAGAAGGAAGCAGTCCAAAATTCTAACAGTACCTATAGGTATAGGAGAAAATGAAGGAGGACTGGGATCATTTGTATCATATCTTTTGGAGAACTTATTTTCTTAGTTATAAATAATGTTACTAATAAAACTATTTCTACGATATACCTTATGCTTTGGATAAACTTTATACATCAGTTAAATCAAAATTCTAGGTACACCACGATGAAATAAAAGCATAAACTTATCTAGTAAAATGCGCATCCAGAAGTAAACATAACCTAACTTACATTTTTCTACCGACGTCCGTTTCACGATATTGCTCTTTAGGCATCTTTAATAACTATGCAGACACTTAATTAAATTACATTTCACTTAAAAAAACGAAGTATTTATTGGTTAAATAGTCCAATTCAAATCATCTGGCCGGGCCGTGGGCACAGATTAAGATTACTAACTGTTACTAACATCACGGTGTTTTCAGTGCCTTATAAAGCCTATTTTGACGTTTATACGTCAAAATAGTGGCGAGTTTGAGGAGACCTATCGTAAGTGTCTATATGCGCCTGCAGGTGGCAGTGCAAAGCGGAAGCGGAAACAGGCCTGCCTAAGTATGACATTCAGAAAAATTCAATTTTACGTAGTTTGATTATAACTGAGGCTACATTTCCACGTTAGTATATTCGTTATACTATTGATTCAGCTAAAAAAACTTACTATTTATATATATTTTATTATTAAAACAGAACATTGAATTTACGGTTAGAGTATTTTACATGAAATGGAACGTAAACTTAGTGTTTATATTCTCTTTGGTAAGCAACCCAACCTTCCGTCCTACGTCACGCCATTATTGTCAGACTGTCAGTGTCACCGTTAATCTGAAAATGGTTTCATAATTGCCTTTAATTATTATTTATCGTTAATTATCGTGTGCGAGTGCGCTGATCGCTTGGACCTGCTTTTTTCTCATGTGGACCTTGATTTGGTTATTGACGATTGTAAGTCAATAATATTATACCAAACTCGTAATAGGATACCAAACTGATGTACCTACTTCTTGAATAACTGTTTCATGTTCGTAATTGACTGTGATTCCTCGAATAAAATATATTATAACTCATAAATTGTCTTTATTATTCTAAATTTATTCGTTTAAGCAGGAGTTGGCATATTAATACCTGCAGACTCAAAGGGCGTAACAGCCTGTTGTTGTAATGGCGGTTACGCCCTTTGAGTTTGCAGGTATCAATATATTATATCAATATGTATGCATGTACAAGTAAAGTGTATATGTGTATATACGTTTGCCTTATGGCTGACTCTGCAGAATCTCTTCAAGCCTATGTGGATTCCCTCAATGTATCGTGTCGCAGGTTTGGCTTAGTCATAAGCGTGGCTAAAACACAGGTTCTTGTGCAACCGCCTAGGGATTGCCATCTGAGTCACTCCAGTATCAAACTGGATAACAAAGCTCTGGAAGAAGTGCCACACTTCAGGTATCTAGGAAGTCAGCTCAGAAGTGACAACACCTTAGCATCTGAAATACCATCCCGGATAGCTAATGCAGCTGCTGCTTTCGGAAAGCTTAACAACCGTGTTTGGAAGTCACATGACCTTAAACTATCTACAAAGATTATGGTCTACAAGGCCATAATTATACCAACTCTACTTTATGCTGCAGAGACCTGGTGCTGCTATAAAGCAGATATCAAGAAATTAGACTCCTTCCATCTACGTTGTCTTCGCTCAATTCTGCGCATAAAGTGGCAAGATAGAGTCCCGAACACAGAAATACTACGACGCCTCAAAATGCCTGGTATTGAGGCTCTGATTATGAAACACCAAATGAGGTGGTGCGGCCACGTCGTGCGCATGGATGACAAAAGGCTGCCCAAAGCAGTGTTCTACTCGGAACTCTCTCGTGGAAAACGGAGACAGGGGGGTCAGTACCTGCGGCATAAAGACGTCCTCAAACGCCACCTGACCGCCTGCAGTATACCGAGTGATCACTGGGAGGAAAGTGCACAACGTCGTTCGGAATGGCGCTCTACTGTTCACAGAAAAATAGACCAATATGAGCAGCGGCGTCTAGAAGACCTGGAAGCCAAGCGGCATATTCGAAAGACTAGGCCAAAGCCCTCCTACACCTATACCTATAACCAGGCTGGACAGCTTCACTGCGCACCGTGTGACCGCATTTTTAAAGCAAAATTTGGTTTTGCGAGCCACTTTAGAGCGTTCCACAATCCAGATATATGAGTAATTGACGGAGTCGCTGTCGCCGGACACGGCGTGGAGGACTATATATATGTGAGTGTGAGTATTTCCGTTCACGCACACATGCGTACACTCGACGCACACATATGAACTTACTCGCTCTTGGGCTGTTGAACAGACGACATACTAGATGACTCGCGGCATGCAAAACCTTGACTGACGTCTCTATCTCTATCTATACATATAATAAAGCTGAAGAGGATCGAAAGTCTGTTCATGGAAGATATTCGAAAAAAATTGGCTAGGGGCTACGGGCTAATACTTAGAATCGATAACAGAACACGTTCCAACAGTTTTTAGAATTTTTGTCTGTTTGTCTGTTTATGTGACCGCGCATCACGTGAAAACGGCTGAACCGATTAAAATGAAATTTGGTATAGAGATAGTTTGAGTCTTGGGGAAGGACTTAGGGTAGTTTTTATCCTGGAAATCAATCCCTAAGGGGATGAAATGGGGGGTGGAAATTTGTATGGAGCTACTTAAAACCGCTGCACCGATTTGGATGAAATTTGGTATATGATTATTTTGAGTCCCGGAGAAGGTTAAAAGATAGGTTTCATCCCGAAAATCTTCCCTTTAGGGGGTAAAATGGGGGGGGTGAAAAATTGGATGTAACCCATTTTGATGAAATTTGGTTTAGAGGTAGTTTAAGTTCTGGAGAAGGACATGTGAAATGGGGGCTGAAATTTTGGATGGACTCCATTTAGATCAAATTTGATATAGATATAGTTTGAGTCCCGGAGAATGACAATGGATAGTTTGAATCCCGAAAATCATCCCCCAAGGGTATGAAATAGGGATGTAAATGTGGATAAATCCCATTTAGTTAAAATTTGGTATAGAGATAAAAGGAGTCCCAGGGAAGGACAATGCATAGTTTTTATCCTAAATCATCTCCTGAGGGGGTGAAATGAGGGGTGAAAATTTGGATAGAACCGATTTAGATGAAATTTGGTATGGAGATAGTTCAGAGTCCTGGGGAAGGACTTAATATAATTTTTAGTCCAGAAATCATCTCTTAAGGGGGTGAAATGGGGTATGAAAATTCGGATGGAACCCATTTACGGTATAGCGAGTTGGAGTCTTAGGGAAGGACAAAGGATAGTTTACTCCTGAAAATCATCCCATTAGGGGGTGTAATTGGGGGTGAAAATTTGGTTGTGACCCATTTTGATGAAATTTGGTATAAAGATAGTTTGAGTCCCGGAGTATGACAACGGATTGTTTTAATCCCGAAAGTCATCCCCTCAGGGATAAAATAGGGGGTGAAAATTTGGATAAAACCCATTTAGATGAAATTTGGTAAATAGATAGAAGGAGTCCTAGGGAAGGACAATGCACAGTTTTTATCCCTAAAAATCATTTCCTGAGGTGGTGAAATGAGGGTTGAAGATTTGAATAGAACCCATTTAGATGAAATTTGGTATAGAGAGAGGTAGGGTCCTAGGAAAGAACATAGAATATTTTTTATTCCGGAACACATAAAAGGAGGAAATCATCCCCTAAGGGGGTGAGAAATGGTGAATGAACATTTGGATTGAACCCACTTACGGTATAACGATAGTTAAGGAAGGACATAGGATAGTTTTTATCCCGAAAATCATCCCCTAAGGGGGTGTAATTGGGGGTGGAAATTAGTTTGTGACACACTTTGATAAAATTTGGTTGAAAGATAGTTTGAGTCCTGGAAAAGGACATATAATAGTTTCTATTCCAGAAATCATCCCCTAAGGGGGTGAAATGGGGGTAAAAATTTGGATGTAGCCCATTTAGATGAAATTTCGGTATAGAGGTAGTCTGAGTCCTGGAGAATGACAACGGATAGTTTTTATCCCGAAAATCATCCTCTAAGGAGGTGAAATAGGGGGTGAAAATTTGGATTGAACCCATTTACGGTATAGCGGTAATGGGGAGTCCTGGGGAATATGAACATTACATAAGTAAATATATTTATGTGACGTTCCAAGGGTAAAGGTACCTTATGGTGGCCTTAGTTTTGAAGATGTTTTCTAAAACGGGGTAAAAAAGACGTTTTGTTATGGCTATTTTGAAAACTATTAGATGTAACATTTTGTTGAAGTATTTTTATTTTTAATATAAAATGTTTAAATTACAAGTCAGTTAATTAAATCCTACGGTTTAGTAGAAAAGGTCCTTACGGCCGTGTGATATGAAAATATGCAAAATAATACTGAAAATACAATCCATACTAATATTACAAATGCGAAAGTAATTTTGTCTGTATGTTACCTTTTCATGCTTAAACCGCTGAACCGATTGAGATGAAATTTGGTATAGAAATACTTTGAATTCCGGGGCCTTCCCAAAGAGTCCTTACTAAAGATAGTTTTTATCTGGAAATTCATCACCTAAGTGGGTGAAAAGGGGGGAGAAAGTTACGATATAAACGAGTTCCGCGCGGACGAAGTCGCGGGCAAAAGCTAGTATATTCATAATACTCTTTGTTGTATAATGAGAGCAGAGTTATTAGCCTCAGTATATATATAGTACTCTTTGTTATTAGCTATCACTCAAGCATTAGTATATTACGCTGAATCATTAAATACCAAAACTATAGTAATTCTAATCGGACTCGAGGAGTGCACTACAACATCTAGCGCGGTGTGTCTCGGGATCCCGAGGGATGTCGATTGCCTACCAAGCATTGAAAATGATCAATGACTTACAAAATAAAAATATAAGTGTTAAAATTCAGTGAATTCCGTCTCATGTAGGAATCAGAGGGAATGAAATTTTTGATTGTCTGGCTTATGAGTCTATTGATAATGGGACTGATCTCGCATGTAAACCTTATGCATCAGAATTCATTCCCATAATAAGAGGAGCATGCTTAGCCAACTGGGAAAAAAGGTTTGAAAAAAATTCTGCTGCAAAAAGGGTATATGGTACCGCAGTGTACAAGGACGCCCCAGATGGGCTCCATGGTTTGACGGTGCCAGCTTTAATAGGAGAACACTAGCAACCGCTCAAACTCACACTGGCGCGGCCTGCGGTGGCGGACCATATTAAATTTGACAGCTAATGTCAAGTTTTCTATTGTCCGCCGTGGCCAGGCCGCGCCAGTCTGTGGGAGGCCTTAAGGTTACGTTCGGGACACATACCGTGTAATATATTCTATCACTTAATGAGAAGAAAAGATCATAATCTATGCGATAGTTGTGGTAAAGTAGAAGATCTAGTCCATATTTTAATAGAATGCACCCGGTTTAGTAGTGAAAGACAAAGAATTTTAGGAAATTTACTGGATAATACTACATCTATAAATTTGATACTTGCTGAACCTATGTCTGATGATGCCATGAAAATCTATATGTTCTATCATAAATACCTAGAATTAAGTCTTAACTGAAAGGTGGTAAAAAGTGTTCTCCTATGAGGCTGGCATTGTCACCGTGAGTGTACAAAAGCCTCTTTAAAATACAAGAATTAAAAAAATAATAATGAGACAATGCTTTGTTATGGCAATATTATTTTTACTAAATGGTATCCCTAAATTACCACAATAGGGAACATTACGCAAAGCTCTGCCAAAGAGCTCTGCGTAGGGGGCGACACTAACACAAAACGTAAACAAACCGCCGTGACGTCCAATGTCATATTTATTAACCTAACAAACAATAACAAATAATTGATGAAAACGCGTTAAACTACAATAGTTTTATTATCATTCGTGTGTAAAATACCTGTATTGTGATATTAAAATGGCATCCTATAGCCATTTAAAGGTGGATGAGGGCTTTTTTTTTCTTTACGTCGTATTGCCACTTCCCATAGTTTTCGTATCATCGTTTCCTTCGGAAATGCATGATGCCCTGCATTCTTGCATCGAATTACGCAGCACTGATGCATTTTATTTATTGAAATATTCTCTTCCCTATTTGATCCAGAGCTTTGAAGTTGTCAAAAAAACTGTTTACTAATTGTGATAGTGCTGCACTCTGGCGGCAGAACATTGCAGTAATGTTCCCTAATGAAATTGAATGCGACAAATCAGAAGTGATAATAAATTGTATGATTTGTAGAGCCCATAGAGCCCATCAGGTAAGGTCCCGCGATCTTTTTAATCTGTGGTTCAGCGCGCCGTTTTTTGGCTTGTCAATCGAAACCACGCAACAATTTCTTCTCGATATTTGCTGTAAATTTAAATAATTTCTTGATGTAAGAAACAAAGAAACATTGCTATCGATGCGCCACATAAAGTTGCGTGAAGTATAAGCCCGGTGTGCTCGAAAATCGGTGTGATAATCGTTGTGCCGTCTCGGTGGCCCGCGAACTCATAACATGCCTCTGTTGAAAAGAAAAGCGTTTGAGAAATCCACGGCGTCCGGGTACTTGCGGGATGACGATGAAGTCTTCCACTGCGAAATCACCGACGAGATCTTCAAGGACTATGAGTGAGTTCTCGTAATAATGAAAATCCCGCGCATTTTTCGGACAATGATAGATAATAGTGTTTTTGGTCGGCTAGAAAGACCGCTGACATTGCTAACGGGCGGGAGACAGCGTAATTACGTGAGCGTGACACGATGTTTGGCGCCGTCGCTGTCTCGCGGTGCCGCGGCGTGATCCTTATTCATCTTTTTGTTGTTATTTTGTTTACAGAGAATATTGTGAGAGGATCATATTGGTCAACTCCATGGTGTGGTCGTGTGAGATGACTGGGAAGAACAACTTGACCTATGCAGAGGCACTGGAGAGTGAGAAAGCTGCAAGAAGGTCGCTCAGAGACTTCCCCATGGAGCTTAGGATTCCTATTCTGTACTTAGCTTCCAAGACCAAACGGAGTTCGTTTGCTGAGATGGTGGAGGATGTGTTCAACTTTGTAAGGGAGCGGTTCTTTGTAGGGGAGACGGTAGAAGCTTGCCTAGAGGGGGACTCCTGGCAGGAGGCTCACGTCCTCTCCATCACAGCACAGAAGCAGCCTCCAGGAAGGTCAGTACTTATCTGTTAAGGATATTCCATTATTGAAAATGGGTATCTATTCAATTGGGAGTTTTGACAAGAGAGCCTATTCAGAATACATTTGTTACTGAAATGCTAGTGTATTTAGTCTAGAAATTACCCTAAGTACCCTTCTTGTTCAGCTCTTATCATAAGCACTAATCTAGCTGATACAAATATAATTCATTTCTTATGTCATCGTTTTTTGTAGAAAAGTACAATATAGTGAAGGCCTTTAAAAAGTCCATTGACCTAATATAATGAAGCAATTAATTAAATCTACCTCTTTCATCTATTTTATACAAGTGAATAAGAAATGAGGTCACTAAATTGTATGGAACTAAAAAAATATGCTGTTTAGTTATCCATTAAGACAATGATTGCATTTCAGTCATTTTTTTAATATCATGTTAAATAATATAAAGTTCTTATCACACACATACACATTGAAATCCAATACATGAGTCTGGTTAGACACAGCAATATAATCTTATTTGCATTTTTTCTTTAAATTCCTTATTTTGCTCCATTCACATTTCCTCATTAACGCATTCACTGCCACCTCCTTTTCCTGGGCATTCGCCAGGTGCCACACTTTTTAAAATGTACTTTATGTAATGCACTTTACGTAATTACGAACGCGTCTGTGCGTCGATGGCACACGGTGAAAGTCACTGGAACGCACATACGCGACGGTGGCAGTGAATGCGTTAATTAATTACCTAACATATTTACTTTACCAATGTTTAAACTAAAAATACCTGAAGTACATAATTATAAAGAGTGTTATATTCGCCAACAAACTGTTACGCAGTTTAGCGAAGACTTAGACTAAGTTTATCGTAATTTTTGTTGAGTAAGACTAAGTTTATCGTAATTTTTGTTGAGAAAGAAATAAATTAAAAAAAAATGTAGTACAAAAGGTATAGTAAAACCCTGAATACTTCAAACGCAACGCGAAAGTTTTTATTATAAAAAAATAATTAAATAAATTTTTTTAAAGGACTAGTTTTTGATAGGACCTTGTCAAGACGTTTTTAAAGTAGACTAGATTTGCTACAATATGAGACTAGAGTTGTCTCTGTTGACCCAATAGTGTCCGAGATAAACCCATTCAAAGTCTATAATTTTTCGAACTTCGCAACACTAGTAAACTCTGTCAGGAGTTGACAGAGTTTACTAGTGTTATAAGCTACGGTAGCCTAGTGGTTCAGGCATGCGGCTGTCAAGCGGCGGTCGTGGGTTCGAATCGCGGCTCGTACCAATGAGTTTTTCGGAACTTATGTAAGGAATATTTACCGTTAGCTTTTCGGTGAAGGAAAACATCTTGAGGAAACCAGTCTAATCCCAATAAGGTCTAGTTTTCCCACTGGGTTGGAAGGTCAGATGGCAGTCGCTTTCGTAAAAACTAGTGCCTGTGCCAAATCTTGGGATTAAGTAGGTGCCAAAGCGGACCCCGGGCTCCTTTAGGGACACAACCGGGAATAACGCTAGGAGGATGATGAGATTTGCTACAATATGAGACTAGAGTTGTCTCTGTTGACCCAATAGTTTCCGAGATAAACCCATTCAAAGTCTATCATTTTTCGAACTTCGCAACACTAGTAAACTCTGTCGGGAGTTGACAGAGTTTACTAGTGTTGTTTGAGCAACATCTAAAATATTGCAAAAAATTTAAAAGTACGAAAAATTTATGAATTTTGAAAAGCTTTATCTCGGAAACTATTGGGTCGACTTAGAGACCATGTTTGGCAACCATATGTCATACAGGGAAGTATGCATGTATTGTACTTTCTCTTTTTTTTGCATGTATTGTACTTTCTGTATTTGTACAGACTTTCCTTTTTTCTTTTATTCTAAATCCTGGGTTTTTCATAATTTCTTTCATAGCCCAGTATTTTTTCCATGAGACTGATATTATTCGTTTTATTTCTTTTTGAGCTTGTTGTTGTGGTGAGATAATTTGGCCCAGATAAATGTATCTACATATTCAATTGTGTTGTTATTGTTTTAAGGAAGGAAAGGAAGAGGTTAACATATACTTTAATTACAGCAAAGTACTTCTCCCCGCCTCATCATACTGCTACGAAGTGGAACAGTACCAGGAAGACAATCCGGCTGGGGGCAAGATCGGCTTAGCCCCGCACGACCGCGTGCGGCGTCGCAAGGGCATCTACTCGCGCGACAAGAACCGGTTGTTCCTTAAGCAGTTCGTGGAGCAGTCTTGCGGCATCATCGTTATCAAGGTCAGGCACAGACTTAAATTACAGTAAAGTCTTTCTCCCCGCCTCTTTAGACTGCTACGAAGTGGAACAACCCGGGCGGGGGCAAGATCGGTTTCGAGCCGCAAGACCACTTGCGGCGCCACAAGGGCGTCTACTCGCGCGATAAGAACAGGCTGTTCCTTAAGCAGTTCTTGGAGCAGTATTGCGGCATCATCGTTATCAAGGTCAGGCACAGACGTCTAGACACGCGGCGGCGTGTCAAGCCAAGTTCAAGCAAAAGAACTGGCTAGCCAGCGCCAAGTGTATTTAATTATGTACATAAGGACATCTAGAAGCCCAAATTTCATGAAGCTAGCTCAAACGGTTATAAAGACTGTGTTCGGTTTTGGCTCATCTTGGAAGACCCAGACACTTGACTACTGCTTGGAATCTGGGTCGTAAGCATATATCCAAGACTCGTCACCACTAACCATATCATAAACGTGTTTTTTGTACTCGACGATTAAAATATGTGTATTAAGATTTCATAGAGAATACTGCAACGTCACTCTTTTCATAGTTGTAGTCCATGTTACTGTCGAAACAATCGAAATAACTACTTTTCGATACGCTCCAGACAACTAAAATAAATTCGACCAATCACGTGGCTGCTTTACTGAACTGTAATGAATTGGACCAATAGAATCGCTTTGATGTCGTACGCTCGTTGACGTCTTTTAAGATATCAACAAGCGTACGAGCGATGAGCTGCACTTCGTTTCAACAGTATCGAGTTTGTTTAATTAGTTCAGTTGACTCGTAGAAAATTAATTTTAATGAACTCGTACAAAAAGTATTGTTCACAATAGTGTTATAATCAAGCTTTTTAATCTCGTACCTTACTTAGGCCACTCAGCAAGCTTCGTGGCCTAAACACGGTACTCGACTAAAAAGCTCTATATTATAACACGATTGTGAAAAATACTATTGCATAACTAACTATAAGTACTTTTATAGAAATTAATATTTAAATTGGCGTGAGGACAATTGTTAAAAGAAAGCGATGTATTTTTGACAGGAACATTTATATTTGTATTTTGTGTCCTTTCAGAATTTGTTTGTATGTTCTCAAACGATTTTGATGGATGTGGGTGCCTTTTTGATACTCTTCCATAGTATGAACTATTCGTAGGCCTTCTTATATTTAGCCCGCGATGTCTCTGGTAGCAAATTACTAGCTATTTACTGCCTGTGCTCTCTTGAGCTTTGGCTAGATTCTCATGGCTTAGATCTGTCTCCCTCTAAGTGCACGGCACTGGTTTTCACAAAAAGTCGATCACGCCCGTCCATTGACATCAAGTTTAGGTCTCATTCTATCCCTGTACATGATAAAACCAAATTCTTGGGTGTTATTTTGGACTCCAAATTATCCCCGTCTGAACATATAAATAGTGTCGTAGCAAAATGTGAAAAGAACCTTAACGTCATCCGAGCCCTATCCGGTGCATGGTGGGGAGCCCATCCCTACTCGCAAAAATTGGTTTATAACGCTCTAATCAGGTCTCATTTGGATTTTGGCTCCATATTGATTGAACCTTGTAATAAATCAGACCTCAAAAAACTGGATTCAATACAAAGCAAGGCTCTTAGAATAGTTACGGGATCCATGAAATCTTCTCCCATCAGAGCTCTCCAAGTGGAATGCGTTGATCCCCCCCTCACGGTCCGACGCCAATACCTGGCAGACAGATACTTGTTCCGGAGCGCTCAACTTGAGCACCACCCCATTTTTCCTAAGTTGAATATGCTGAGAGACCACGTTGAAGCCAACCGGACCGCTCCGGGCAAACCGATTCCAAATTTGCTGACTAGCCTAATCAGATTAAATAACATTGAGACTGAGTCTCCCTTAACAAGATTCCCTAAGATGCCTATATACTCAATCCCGTTTGATGCAATTACGTTCCAACCGAAATCAGTGAACATAGGAGTCGATAGGTCCTCTTATTCAGCTAACAAAAAATTCCTAGCCTCGGTTGGTGAAAGGTGGCAAAATTGGGACCGTCTCTATACAGATGCCTCTAAGTTCAATGATGGGCCCATAGGATGTGCTTTCATTCACGATAACCTTAACTCAGTACACAAATTCCAATTGCCCAATATCTGCTCTATATATACTGGGGAATGCTTTGCCATTCTGAAGGCCGTTAAATATGTTAAAGAACACAAACTGGCAAACGCAGTAATTTTTTCAGACAGCCTTAGCTCTATCCAAGCCATTACAAACAACTCAATTAAAAACTGGGCCAAATCACCGTTGGTTTGCCTCATCAAGGAGGGTCTCCTATCCTGTCGACTTCTGAACTTGGAAGTAATCTTATCTTGGATCCCCAGCCACAAGGGTATACATGGAAATGAATTAGCGGATAAAGCTGCAAAGGAAGCAGCAGAAAACGGTGATAGAACTTTCTTTCAAAGCTTTAGCAAAGACTTGGACGCGATCTCATCGTTAAAACTATTTTCATCATGGTCGGCTTTATGGGCTACCGATAACAAGTTGCAGTTTTACGAACTGCAAAGAAATATTCCGGCTTCTCCCTGGTTTTTTAAATTCAAATTTAAAAAAAAGAGTAACTAGTTGCATCATACGCCTCAGGCTGGGACATTTGTGCTCCCCTGAATTTTTATTTAAAATCAAAGTCATAAATAGTGCGGAATGTCTGTGCGGGCATGATGTAGGTTCAATTGATCACATTTTTCTCGAGTGTCCTTCAACTCTTTTCTCTCTTTATGACCTACTAACAAAACTTAAAGTCCAACTCCCTACTAATGTTAAAACTCTCTTGGCTAGTTTTGAGCCCAAAGTCGCTAAGGCTTTGGCTTATTTTATAGATAAAAATAATATCAAATTATAACTATTTATGAATATATATAAGCACTCTTTTATCCACTTATTACCAATATTCAAATATGGTCGTTACGTACAATTAGTCCCTGGGGCAAAATTATTAGGTGCACTCCACGGAACCGTAAAGCCAAAACTTCCCCCACTTGACATTGGCAAAGTGCCTAAGCAGCAAAAAGCCACAACACGGGAAAAAAAAAAAAAAAGCGATGAGCTGCACTTCGTTTCAACAGTATCGAGTTTGTTTAATTAGTTCAGTTGACTCGTAGAAAATTAATTTTAATGAACTCGTACAAAAAGTATTGTTCACAATAGTGTTATATATAATCAAGCTTTTTAATCTCGTACCTTACTTAGGCCACTCAGCAAGCTTCGTGGCCTAAACACGGTACTCGACTAAAAAGCTCTCTATTATAACACGATTGTGAAAAATACTATTGACTCCTCGGTTGAATCACTGCAGAGTTTTTCGACACGTTTTGTTATGTCCACTAATGTAACCAGAACACACACACAACATAACCAAAACAGCTCTCAACCTCTATGTATTTATAAATCCCGTGTTAAATGGACAGCTATTGGACATATTTTATATAATTGCAAATTGCCTTTCCGTCCCTACTATGTTTTAGTTCAGGTTATAAACTGTAACTGTGCCAAATAGTCAAAATGCATTCAGCCGGCATTTTATTGAGTAAAGCCTTGTATTCATTAGGCAACATTTGTTAATATACACTGTTTATAAACCGTGTTTCACAATGTTTCATCATCTCTGTAAACAGATTATAAACAAAGGTGATTTATTAAACATGTTGCCATGTTCCCCACTTCGAGTGGAGAACAAGTGTTTATAAACTGTATAAGCAAAAACCAACAGGTGTGGACGTGTGTTGCGCGAGTTTTTAAACAGGACTTGAGTTTATAAACATGATTTTGAGTTTATAAACAACTGACAAGTGTTGACTGCGAAGTTTCAGAAACAGTCTTTACTTAAACTTGTCGCGAAACATTGTGATCAAATGAATACCCGGCTTAACAATCGCGAATCTGGCGGTGAACGTGAATCTGGCGGGGCTGGTAAGTAATGTCGAGGAGCGACTGGTCGTCCGTACCTACTACGTACATGCATGCCTATTTACCTAGATATATATACTATTTAGTATGTATGTACCAGTATACGACAAATAAATAAATAAGTACATTGCCAGCAGTAAGGGGGCGTCCACAAATTACGTAACGCAAAATTCTTAAATTTTTAACCCCCCCCTCCACTCATGTAACAGCACCGTCACGCTTAGCTGGGACCCCCCCCCCCCCCCTTCAATTCCGTTACGTAACAAGTCTTCAGGTTAATATTCAGAAAAGAAAGATTAGTGGTATTTTAGATACTTTTTAATCATAAATCTGCATTTTTAGGGTTCCGTAGCCAAATGGCAAAAAACGGAACCCTTAAAGATTCGTCATGTCCGTCTGTCTGTCCGTCCGTATGTCACAGCCATTTTTTTTCCGAAACCATAAGAGCTATAATGTTGAAACTTGGTATGTAGATGTATTTTGTGAACCGCATTAAGATTTTTACACAAAAATCGAAGAAAAACATTAAGTTTTAGGGGTCCCCATACAACTCAATTTTTTTTTCATCAATCCCATTCGTGTGGGGTATCATTGGATAGGTCTTCAAAAATGATATTAAGGTTTCTAAGATCATTTTTTTCTAAACTGAATAGTTTGCGCGAGAGACACTTTCAAAGTTGTAAAATGTGTCCCCCCCCCCCTGTAACTTCTAAAATAAGAGAATGATAAAACTCAAAAAAATATATGATGTACATTACCATGCAAACTTCCACCGAAAATTGGTTTGAATGAGATCTGGTAAGTAGTTTTTTTTTAATACGTCATAAATCGTAAACTGCAATTTATTTAACGGAACCCCTTCATGTGCGAGTCCGACTCGCACTTGACCGCTTTTTTAATAAAACATTAGTGTAACAAGTGTGTAACAAATTACATTGAAATTTTGCTGTGCAGTGGCTGTTGAAATACTTGAGTGACGTTATTTGTATGCCTTAAAGGCCTTTTGATAAATTTCACCTATTTTCGATGTAATCACCTTCAAATATATTAATTTACCTGCGTCACTTGCAGTACGGCACTTTGCACTTGTATTTTGTTTTCGTTTGGAGGGTAGATTTTTGTATCTGTCTGTCATTGTCGCGTCGCGCGCTGGGTGTTGCCAATATTTTCTTAGACAAATACCGCAAACTAGGGATGTAAAAAACTAAACTTTTTTTAAGTATACTATTATAAAAAATCGTGCGTGACGTAACGCAAACCTTGACACCCCCCTCCCCCAACGTAACAGGACCGTAACGCTTGGCCGGACCCCCCCCCCCCCCCCTCCCTCCAATTTGCGTTACATAATTTGTGGACGCCCCCTAAGGCGCTGCGGCTCCTTTGATCTCGGTCAAAAAGTCGACAACGCTCGGGTGAGCCGTGCCGCCAAACAAAACAACCGTCCATATTGGATGCGGCGCGCTCGGCTCGGCCGAGCATACGGACGCTCGGCCGCACGGCTCAGGCGCACCGTTGCTCGCCGAGCGACGTCCACACTGAGCGCGCACGCTAGGGCGAGCTGCGCTCGGCTGAGGATACGGACGCTCGGCCGCACGGCTCAGGCGCACCGTTGCTCGCCGAGCGACGTCCACACTGAGCGCGCACGCTAGGGCGAGCTGCGCTCGGCTGAGGATACGGACGCTCGGCCGCACGGCTCAGGCGCACCGTTGCTCGCCGAGCGACGTCCACACTGAGCGCGCACGCTAGGGCGAGCTGCGCTCGGCTGAGGATACGGACGCTTGGCCGCACGGCTCAGGCGCACCGTTGCTCGCCGAGCGACGTCCACACTGAGCGCGCACGCTAGGGCGAGCTGCGCTCGGCTGAGGATACGGACGCTCGGCCGCACGGCTCAGGCGCACCGTTGCTCGCTGAGCGACGTCCACACTGAGCGCGCACGCTAGGGCGAGCTGCGCTCGGCTGAGGATACGGACGCTCGGCCGCACGGCTCAGGCGCACCGTTGCTCGCCGAGCGACGTCCACACTGAGCGCGCACGCTAGGGCGAGCTGCGCTCGGCTGAGGATACGGACGCTCGGCCGCACGGCTCAGGCGCACCGTTGCTCGCCGAGCGACGTCCACACTGAGCGCGCACGCTAGGGCGAGCTGCGCTCGGCTGAGGATACGGACGCTCGGCCGCACGGCTCAGGCGCACCGTTGCTCGCTGAGCGACGTCCACACTGAGCGCGCACGCTAGGGCGAGCTGCGCTCGGCTGAGGATACGGACGCTCGGCCGCACGGCTCAGGCGCACCGTTGCTCGCCGAGCGACGTCCACACTGAGCGCGCACGCTAGGGCGAGCTGCGCTCGGCTGAGGATACGGACGCTTGGCCGCACGGCTCAGGCGCACCGTTGCTCGCCGAGCGACGTCCACACTGAGCGCGCACGCTAGGGCGAGCTGCGCTCGGCTGAGGATACGGACGCTCGGCCGCACGGCTCAGGCGCACCGTTGCTCGCCGAGCGACGTCCACACTGAGCGCGCACGCTAGGGCGAGCTGCGCTCGGCTGAGCCACAATTATGCCAGAATGTCATCGAAAATTTCATGAAAAGGGCTCGCGTGTGCGGTCGAGTAGCCCATTTAAGCGATATCAACCTCCATCAATAACCTCCATGCCTCTACTTTATAATTCAATAAACGCTCACAGACAATTCAACAAAAAAATGTTTAAAAAAAAAAGTCAATGACTTTTGGGACACTTTATATTACGAAATAATTGGACATAACAAGAATCAACATATTTTTGCTTATTTATATTTAAACGATTGGAAACTGACGTTACTAGAATGTATTTCCCTACAAAATGTATAGTAACAGAGCATTATTGACGTTTCATAAAAAGTATCTGATTTGACTATCAGTCAAATACCATATTGAGTTATTGGCTAGAACATACCCTACATCAATCATTTTATGACCTTTAAATTAGTTAAGTTAAGCATGGGTAGCCATGTTCTCTTCAACTCCTTTCATAGCTTGTGAGAAACCGTTGTCATACTTTTTACATCAATGATATATGTATGTATATGATGAACCATGATGGTTCTGTAACATTTTTTCAAGTGTATAGAGACATCTATCCAAAACAGTTGTCATTGTTAAACAAATAAACCCATCTTTGCAGAAATCGGCACTAGTCAAATACAACATAAGCAAAGTGAACTTCGACCAGATATTCACGGGCAGCCCTCCAGAGTTCTCTCCCTCCAAGAAGCTGCTGAAGGCTCCACTGATCAAGGCTCCAGCCAAGCCGGGCTCCGCCACCAAACTCAAGTCGGCCAAGAAGGGGACGCCGGATAAGAAGGGACAGCAGTCTATGGACAAGTTTGTTAAGAAGACAGATAAAAATGAACGTGAGTGGAATTATTTTCAAATATCTAAAAGTATATACCTAGATTTTTTTTTTTTTTTTAAGAATATATGTATATTAAATGTATTAAGTTGAGATTCATAATTATGTGTACTTTCCCAAAGGTATAAAAAGATCTGAGCAACCCTATGCCCTCAAGAATAAAATCGTGCTCACATATATTTGATCACATTGTCCATGCACATACTTTCGAACTCGACTGTACAATAAAGCTGTAATAAAAATTGGGGCTACTTTTAGCATAATATAATTATTCATTTATGTATTATACTTAAATGCATTTTTACTTCCTTATTATTTAGTTTAATTTTATTTTCTTGTTATTTTAGATTTGTATTTAATTGTGTAATTTTGTATATGCTTTTAGAGTAGCAGTTAGACATCTGCTAAGGTGTATTTATTATAGATGACCAGTGAATCTACATCTACAAAGGCTAATCAATAACAACTTATTTTTTTCACAATTGACAACATTTCATTTTTTCATAGCGGCTCAAATTAAAAACCATTCAGATATTTGGGTTAGCTGAGTAAATAAAAAAAAACCGGCCAAGTGCGAGTCGGACTCGCGCACGAAGGGTTCCGTACCATTATCAATAAAAACATTTATTTAATTTTGTTTTTTAGTATTTGTTGTTATAGCGGCAACAGAAATACATAATCTGTGAAAATTTCAACTCTCTAGCTATCACGGTTCTTGTGATACAGCCTGGTGACAGACATACGTACGGACGGTCAACGAAGTCTTAGTAATAGGGTCCCGTTTTACTCTTTGAGTATGGAACCCTAAAAATAACGGATTTTTATATTAGCTAGTTCTTGAGAAAACTGGAAATTACTTTATAGGCTTTATAGGTCATTTATAGGCTGAATGCGGATATTCCATGGCTTTGCTTAATATACCATGTAATAAAAAACTATTGGTGTGACATTGACAGTTATTTGACTAATTCTATTTTGGCCACAATAAGGAAAAAAAGATTCCGGTTCGTTACAGCCAAATATCATAATAACGTGTTCCTAGAATATCAGAATATCAAAACAGATTATTCTCATAATCTCGAAATAAGTTACGCCTACTTTTTAAATTACCGTATTCTTAATATGACTATAATTAATTTAAACTGTATCGCGTTTTGATAAATTGTCAACCATTTCCCAAAATGTCTAAAACTTGACTTGATCATGTTTTGATGAATTTTCAATTTTACCATTTCCCAAAATGTCTAAAACTCAAATTAACTAGATACAAATGGTATAAATGGCACTGGTGTGACTCCTCTCGGTGTGTGTGTGGAAACCCCGATCAGGCAGTACCACATGGTTCTGGAATGCCCGACAACAAAATCTTCAGGGTGGAGGATCCCAAGAATCTTACTTAACTTGCTAGAGTACTTGAAGAGGACTAATCTAAACCTTTCAATAATCAATTTAATTATTATTATTTTCTTATACACGGTGGAATTTAATCGGTGAACAGGAACCCATTTTTCTAATTCAGCAATCGATGGCGGTCACGTTTATGTAGTACTTAAGTGGAACCAAGTTTTTTTTTTATCATAACTAATTTTTAAGTTGAAATTCAATTTTAATTTAAATGTATTGTCACCCTACTAATGGTTTAGTCTGAAAGTTTAATGACGTTTCATTTATTGACGTCTGATCTGTCTAGTTTCCCGCCAAAGCCAGCAAGCACTTGACGTATGTACACTTACGAGTAACTTCCCTTCAATAAAAATGGACACCCTCATTTATTCAGTCAGTGTACATTTTACCGATGTTAATTAAGTGTGATTAATTAGATTGTGAGCTAAATTGCACGAGATCGTATTGGTTTCTGTGTAGATTGATAATTAAGATTTTTGGATTCCTGATCACCGATTAAATTCCACCGTGTATAGCCTTTATAGCGGCATGGGTAGGCCCCCTACAAGGTGGACTGATGACCAGCTCCAGGTCGCGGGAGTCCGCTGGATGCGGGTGGCGCAGGACCTGTCATTTTGGCACTCTTTGGGGGAGGTCTATGTCCAGCAGTGGACGTCTGTCGGCTGATATGATGATGATGATATAGCCTTTATATGTAATCCAGTGACCAAAATGCCATACGATAAATAAATAAATATCTAGATACAAAAACGTCACATTGTCAAAATATCTAAAACACATTATCTATGGAAAATATTTAAAATTATGTTGAAGTTTACAGTTTTTAAGCAATGAATAATTAAATTAATTATCAACGGCATCCCAATTTTCGTCTTGTTACTATTTTTAGGTATTATGAGACAGTGTCATTTTGATCTTTGGGCCTGTCAACAAAAGGCATTTTTGAATTTTGGTAATTATGGAACTAATGCATTTGAAGTTATTGGTCATTTTACCAATTATACATTTTGGATATTGGATGTAATGTGTAAATGTTATTATGACTTTTTATTGTATTGAAAATAAGTCAATTTGGGAATTTAGGCATTTTGAAACTAAGACAATTAGAGATTTAGTAAAATATGTAAAAGGGCATTATGATTTTTGATTGTAACGAACCGGAATCAAAAAAAACTGTTTTGTCAAGTTACGTCAGTGACTTAATATTAAGCATTTTGATAACATTTTGAAAATAATTAGTAATAAATAAAAAATAAAATAATATAGTCAGTATATATATAGTCTGTTTTTTTAGGATGAGAAATACGGTAAACAAAGAAGCAGTCGTCGTCAACTTTTTCTGCTGGGGACAAATATTAGATAATAAATAAATATTTGCGGACAATCTAGCCCCAAACTAAGTTAATAATCGATTAATTTTTCACATCCTAACCAGATGCTACGCGTGCGTTCGTAATGGTTGTAGTCAATCTGCAAGTGTTTTGTTTGCCTACTACTCGTACTTAGAATATGTTTTTTATCGCATGCCGATTACGAGCTAGTGCGGGACCTACACATAATTATTAAAGTTCCTTAAAGGTTTTTTTGGCATTATTGCACATCATTAGATAGGGAACTTTTTTAAAGAATTTTAAGAACTTGATAATTTTTAGTTTTTTTTTAAATTGCAGATCAAATTATTCTAAGAAGACGATATCAATGGATCTTGACTTGTACTTAGAATATGTTTTTTATCGCATGCCGATTACGAGCTAGTGCGGGATCTACACATAATCTACGTATGTCAATGTCAAACTGTAATGATTGCACGAAATACCCTTAAAAATGCAATCTGCCAGTAGCTATAACGTTAACAATAAAGAGGTTGCAATGTGCATAATCTCTTTTGCGACTAAAATATCTGGTATGGGTATACCTTATCCTTTAATTTTCCATTTTCTAGTATGAAGTACCAACTGGATTATTTTGAAAAAAATACACATTGCAGTTCTTTATATAAGCAATTACCTAACGAAGAACTGTTGGTGTCGCTTTTCTAGAAACCAGAAAAAAAATACTTTAGTTTTATTTCCTACATTTATCCAAGATTTTTTTTGAAAAAATAAAATATTATTCAAAGAATACGTGAGTCTCTATATATAGAATACTGTACCAAAAAATTACGTAAATCACATTAGCCAGTGTGGACTTTTTTTTGTTTTAGTAAAAATGTTTTAAAAAATCATATCTCAAAAAATAACAAAGATAGGAAGCTGAAACTCACAGGAAATAATATTTGCCATGAGGGCTTTTAATAAAAAAAATACAGTATACATTTGGTCGAAGGGCCGATTTTCCATGAAAACACGGCTACGCTCTTTAGGGGGTTTACCTTAAAATTAAATGAAAAGAAAAAATACGTGTCTTCTAACTTTTCAAATACTATTAAATCATCATCATCATCATCATATCAGCCGAAAGACGTCCACTGCTGGACATAGGCGTCCCCCAAAGAGTGCCACAATGACCGGCCCTGCGCCACCCGCATCCAGCGGAATCCCGCGACCTTTACCAGGTCATCAGTCCACCTTGTGGGGGGCCTACCCACGCCGCGCCTATACTACTAAATGCCTAAACAAAATTAAGGACTCGAAAACATAAAATGTTGGTAATTAAAATTCTAATTCTTCTCCATTGTTTTCCTAAAGCACCCAAACCAAAGACCCCATCAGACCCGGCAGCCAAAAAGAGCGCGCAAGAACTTGCGGTGAAGATGCGCCGCGCCGAGGAGGAGATGCGGCAGCGGAAAGAAGAAGAGAAGGCCAAGAAGAAGGCGTATCTCAAGGAGTGGCAGAAGGTCAAGGAGGACCAGGAGCTCGAGGACCATAAGGTCAGTGCTTCATCAGCAAATGTGCTGTTGACAAGTTACTAATAATATGTGATCCAATAACTATATAATATAAGTGTTCCATGTGCAGGTGTCAGAACAGACGTGGATTAATTTCTAATTAAAGGGAAAAAAACAATTGCTCCGACCTGGCCCGGTTCAACGACCTTCTGGTGTACGCGGCCAGTCGCTCTCAACCAAGTGAGCCATCAGAACCGTAGTTCGGTTCAACGACCTTCTGGTGTACGCGCCCAGTCGCTCTCAAGCAAGTGAGCCATCAGAACCGTCGTTCGGTTCAACGACCTTCTGGTGTACGCGGCCAGTCGCTCTCAAGCAAGTGAGCCATCAGAACCGTCGTTCGGTTCAACGACCTTCTGGTGTACGCGGCCAGTCGCTCTCAAGCAAGTGAGCCATCAGAACCGTCGTTCGGTTCAACGACCTTCTGGTGTACGCGGCCAGTCGCTCTCAAGCAAGTGAGCCATCAGAACCGTCGCTCGGTTCAACGACCTTCTGGTGTACGCGGCCAGTCGCTCTCAACCAAGTGAGCCATCAGAACCGTCGTTCGGTTCAACGACCTTCTGGTGTACGCGGCCAGTCGCTCTCAACCAAGTGAGCCATCAGAACCGTCGCTCGGTTCAACGACCTTCTGGTGTACGCGGCCAGTCGCTCTCAACCAAGTGAGCCATCAGAACCGTCGCTCGGTTCAACGACCTTCTGGTGTACGCGGCCAGTCGCTCTCAACCAAGTGAGCCATCAGAACCGTCGCTCGGTTCAACGACCTTCTGGTGTACGCGGCCAGTCGCTCTCAACCAAGTGAGCCATCAGAACCGTCGTTCGGTTCAACGACCTTCTGGTGTACGCGGCCAGTCGCTCTCAAGCAAGTGAGCCATCAGAACCGTCGTTCGGTTCAACGACCTTCTGGTGTACGCGGCCAGTCGCTCTCAAGCAAGTGTGCCATCAGAACCGTCGTTCGGTTCAACGACCTTCTGGTGTACGCGGCCAGTCGCTCTCAAGCAAGTGAGCCATCAGAACCGTCGTTCGGTTCAACGACCTTCTGGTGTACGCGGCCAGTCGCTCTCAAGCAAGTGAGCCATCAGAACCGTCGTTCGGTTCAACGACCTTCTGGTGTACGCGGCCAGTCGCTCTCAACCAAGTGAGCCATCAGGACCGTCGCTCGGTTCAACGACCTTCTGGTGTACGCGGCCAGTCGCTCTCAAGCAAGTGAGCCATCAGGACCGTCGCTCGGTTCAACGACCTTCTGGTGTACGCGGCCAGTCGCTCTCAACCAAGTGAGCCATCAGGACCGTCGCTCGGTTCAACGAATTATCCAACCAATTCCCTCTTCTTACGCCTAGGGACAGCCGTGTAGCGAATCCAGTCGAAAAATTGATTTTTCAATGCTAGTTCTTCTAAATGATCAGTCTAGATTAATGTGTGTAACTTAGCTCTAATTCAGTCTGCCTTCCACAGATAATCCCCAAAGGTACTCCTGTGGCTATGGAGGGCATTCCACATGAACACTTTGGAGACTTCCTCTCCGTGCTCGAGTTCGTACACATCCATGGAGAGACGCTTAAGGTAATCTGAAGCTTTCTTTTAGCAGCAGAAATAGTTATGGAGATAAAGTAATTCCAATCCTCTCGTAAATATATACCGAAACCTTAATTTTCCGACTTAATTTTCCGACTTAATAGCCCAGTGACATATTTTTGAGTAACTTGAATACATCCATATTTTTGCACTTGACTGTACTTAATCAGGAGTATTGAGGCATTGTAACATTTGTAACAACTCAACTCAAATTCAACGTTCATGTCTGGTTAACCGTATCGATAAATATCTTTTTAGGGTTCCGTACCCTAAGGGTAAAACGGGACCCTATTACGAAGACTCCACTGTCTGTCCATAAACCAAACAAGAGTTTTTATAGATAGTTTTTTATGGTACGGAAGAAACCCTTAGTGCGCGAGTCCGATTCGCACTTGGCCGGTTTATTTACTTATTTTTCAATTATCATTCAAAGATCGAAATAAAAATAGAAAAAAAAACATGATAGAAAGCCTTGGTTTAGTTTTTCACCTATATTCATACTGTGACGTTGTCTGCTAACCAATGTAATTGTTCAGGTCAAGGACACGCTCCACAACGGTCTCGACGTGGAGACGTTCCGGAAGGCGCTGACCCTGAAAGAGCACGCGGGCGTGTTCAGCGACCTCATGCAGATGTTCCTCACCACCATCTTCCAGCTGCAGGAAGACGAGGCCGAGGATTATAACGAGAGTGGCGGCATCCAGGAGTCTACTGGTGAGTACAGCTGCCTACGGCCACTGCTGGACATAGGGACACGCTCCACCACGGTCTCGACGTGGAGACGTTCCGGAAGGCGCTGACCCTGAAAGAGCACGCGGGCGTGTTCAGCGACCTCATGCAGATGTTCCTCACCACCATCTTCCAGCTGCAGGAAGACGAGGCCGAGGATTATAACGAGAGTGGCGGCATCCAGGAGTCTACTGGTGAGTACAGCTGCCTACGGCCACTGCTGGACATAGGGACACGCTCCACCACGGTCTCGACGTGGAGACGTTCCGGAAGGCGCTGACCCTGAAAGAGCACGCGGGCGTGTTCAGCGACCTCATGCAGATGTTCCTCACCACCATCTTCCAGCTGCAGGAAGACGAGGCCGAGGATTATAACGAGAGTGGCGGCATCCAGGAGTCTACTGGTGAGTACAGCTGCCTACGGCCACTGCTGGACATAGGGACACGCTCCACCACGGTCTCGACGTGGAGACGTTCCGGAAGGCGCTGACCCTGAAAGAGCACGCGGGCGTGTTCAGCGACCTCATGCAGATCTTCCTCACCACCATCTTCCAGCTGCAGGAAGACGAGGCCGAGGATTATAACGAGAGTGGCGGCATCCAGGAGTCTACTGGTGAGTACAGCTGCCTACGGCCACTGCTGGACATAGGGACACGCTCCACCACGGTCTCGACGTGGAGACGTTCCGGAAGGCGCTGACCCTGAAAGAGCACGCGGGCGTGTTCAGCGACCTCATGCAGATGTTCCTCACCACCATCTTCCAGCTGCAGGAAGACGAGGCCGAGGATTATAACGAGAGTGGCGGCATCCAGGAGTCTACTGGTGAGTACAGCTGCCTACGGCCACTGCTGGACATAGGGACACGCTCCACCACGGTCTCGACGTGGAGACGTTCCGGAAGGCGCTGACCCTGAAAGAGCACGCGGGCGTGTTCAGCGACCTCATGCAGATGTTCCTCACCACCATCTTCCAGCTGCAGGAAGACGAGGCCGAGGATTATAACGAGAGTGGCGGCATCCAGGAGTCTACTGGTGAGTACAGCTGCCTACGGCCACTGCTGGACATAGGGACACGCTCCACCACGGTCTCGACGTGGAGACGTTCCGGAAGGCGCTGACCCTGAAAGAGCACGCGGGCGTGTTCAGCGACCTCATGCAGATGTTCCTCACCACCATCTTCCAGCTGCAGGAAGACGAGGCCGAGGATTATAACGAGAGTGGCGGCATCCAGGAGTCTACTGGTGAGTACAGCTACCTACGGCCACTGCTGGACATAGGGACACGCTCCACCACGGTCTCGACGTGGAGACGTTCCGGAAGGCGCTGACCCTGAAAGAGCACGCGGGCGTGTTCAGCGACCTCATGCAGATGTTCCTCACCACCATCTTCCAGCTGCAGGAAGACGAGGCCGAGGATTATAACGAGAGTGGCGGCATCCAGGAGTCTACTGGTGAGTACAGCTGCCTACGGCCACTGCTGGACATAGGGACACGCTCCACCACGGTCTCGACGTGGAGACGTTCCGGAAGGCGCTGACCCTGAAAGAGCACGCGGGCGTGTTCAGCGACCTCATGCAGATGTTCCTCACCACCATCTTCCAGCTGCAGGAAGACGAGGCCGAGGATTATAACGAGAGTGGCGGCATCCAGGAGTCTACTGGTGAGTACAGTACAGGCCGCCCCCAAAGAGTACCACAATGACCGGCCATGTACCACCCGAATCCAGCGTACTCGCGACCAGGTCGGCAGTCCGTCTTGTGTGGGGTCTACCCACACTGCGCATTCTGGTACGTAGTCGCCACTCGTTTCCGCTTCAACGACCATGCTTTGCACGCGTGGGTTCGAATCCCATCCTCGTCGCCAATTGGTGTGTATCTAGGTAGGTTGTAGGTACGGAGAAAAACACACGCGTGATAGTTCATTTATTACTGGCTGGCCGTGTGTGCAACGGCCGCACGCACACCAGCGCAAGGTGCCTACATGCATACACAGCAATTTACATTAGAATAAAGGTCCACTTCATAACAAAATCACCGCCGGTATAGCTGTAGCCCTGCTTGCAACGTGCACACATTAATGGCTTTTATATGAAAAACATGGTACGTTCATGGCCATGACCTTCGGCTCGGTCTCCGCGAATACTCTCTGAAGCTTAAACATTACATTACACGAATACCAAGGCACTCACCAACTTTCTAGATAAGCTGGGGTGGTTATAGTAGCGCCATACCGCCGTTCCACGCAAAATAGGCACAATGGATGTCGACTTGCGAAAAACGCCCAGTATAATAACTAACTAACTAACATTGTCATTTGCTTATAGATTATGAACCAGTGACTGAAGGCATGAACAAAGCAGTGGAGCTGGCCACGAAAGCCAGCAAATGGTCACAGACATACCTCGGTACTCCACTGAGCAAGCTGCCACTAGATCCGACCACAGTCAGTGAGGTTCTCAGGTTAGTTATACTTTCAATAACAATAATCTATTAAGCTCTTATGATAAATTTAGGTTTTTTTCTAGCCTGACTGACCATTTAGATAATAATTTTCAGGTTAAATAGACATTTTATTGCCGACTGTACTTTATTGAAAATAGCTGTCCGCGCGGCTTCTCCCGCGTATTACGAGAAACCCATACGGTGCCGCGGTATAAAATATAGCCTATGTCCATCCTGAGGTCTCATCCTTCATCGAAATCGGGTTTAAAGTTGCGGAGATAACCACTACATACAGTCTTACAACCTCACACGACTTTTCCTCTTTATGATATTAGTATAGAATAGACTATTGTTACCCAATTAGCCCTACACTAATTGTTACCCAATGATCGACCTTATCACCCTAACCCTACGTTCCAGATTGCACCTGCTCTCGTCCGGCACGGCCCCAGGCTCGCGCTGCGCCACCTGGCGCTACCACCAGCGCGGCGGCTACCACAGCCACGACGACGCGGGCCTGCGCCTGCGGCTCCAACACCCGGAGATACTGCGGACCATGCACACGAGACACGTAGCCGATCTGTCGCTCGGTAACACATCGTTTGCAAGCTCCTACACCATCCGGCCCCCCACAAGGTGAACTGATGACCTGGTAAAGGTCGCGGGAGTCCGCTGGATGTGGGTGGCGCAGGACCGGCCATTGTGACACTCTTTGGGGGAGGCCTATGTCCAGCAGTGGACGTCTTTCGGCTGATATGATGATAGGATCCGACCGGGATAGTGCTAAGACTAGATGTGGAGAATTGCAGATCACAGGCAACCCATAAATCAAAGGGAACTGCTCATCGCAGCTCTAGTAAAATCATTTTTAGGAAAATTATATCCTAGTTGAGATCCCTTAGATGTGCCCGATAATTTGCCAATAAATCTTATTCGATTTTAATTGGAATCTATTTGTTTTACAGGCGACAAGTTCCTGATCCTCCAGTGTCTGATGAACCAGATAATCAGCTACGCGACGGTGCGTGACATTATCGAGGAGAAACTGGACGAGATGCGCAACACGAAGCAGGCCCTTAGATCGTTGCATGTACGTATTATCCATACTATCCATAGGCATCTCAAGATTCGTTTTCCACAAACCAACCGACCCGGCAGCATGTAATTTTGAGTCAGTAACCTGGTATCCTGGCATGGGCACCAGATACATTTGGAGTGGGCTCCCCCCCTATCTCTCTCTCTCTCTGTCTTATAATACTGGCTAATTAATTAGGATTTTTGAAGCCATTTAGACTTGTAAAGTTGAGTAGCTTTTGTGTCGTTCCCTGGTAAAAGCTATGTTTGGTTATAGAAAATCGTGACGTCGCTTGGGCCTATTTCCCTACATACTTCATTATTAACAGAGCGTTTTTGACGTTTCATAAAAAGTTGCCGATTTGACTGTCAGTCAACATCCCTATTGACTATATCGTTTTGGTATCAACTTACTCAATTTCTGATCCACATATTATTTTCCCAGATAAACGAACGCCGTCGCGAAGCCCAACTGCTAGCAACACGCCAAGAATTGAAAAAGGAGTACGCAGCCAAGAAAACCGAGCAGAAACTCACCGGGGACAAGGCGAAGGCTCACGACGAAGAACTAAAGCAGGCTCTTGAGAAGATAAATAAGGACAGCGAGGGGCTCAAGGCGGAGTATGAGAAGAAAGTCAAGGAGCTGAAGATACAACTGTTTGATTATACTTCTTTTGTCGGTGAGTGGGGTTCAATTTGTAATGGCCATCTTCGTGAAATAGTTGAAAAAATTAATAAGTAGATTGAAGGACTGAAATGAGAGTAAAAGTCGAGGAGCTGAAGATACAGTTGTTCTATTATTCGTCTTGTTGTTGCTATATATGACTTATGTCGGTAAATGTAAAGTTTTATGGGTGACAAGGTGCTAACTAACGGTCAAGTATTCAAGCATGCACTGGAGACAATTTGTAAGGAGAATTAACGACAGAAAGAAGCATGAAAATCGCGGAGCCGAAGACGTACTGCGTTTAATTCTATTACAGAAGTGTAGGGTTCAATTTGCAATGTCGATTAGAGTGGAAGTGTTGTAGTTACGACCGGTTCGCGTGGGCATTGACGCCACGCATTTGGTGCTACCCTACGGCCGAATGAAATCCGGCCATCGACAACGTTCACTAATGAATTGTTTATTTGTTACACAGGTTCGGACCGCGCGTTCCGCCGCTACTGGCTGAACCAGCACGTGGCGGGGCTGTTCGTGGAGAGCGGCGCCGAGAGCCGCGGCCCCTGCCGGGACAAGATGGCCGACATGCACAGGGAGCGAGGTAACATATACCAGAGAGTACAGTACGCGCCACACAAGTTTACGTCTCTGATGTTAGCTACGTTCCGCCGCTACTGGCTGAACCAGCACGTGGCGGGGCTGTTCGTGGAGAGCGGCGCCGAGAGCCGCGGCCCCTGCCGGGACAAGATGGCCGACATGCACAGGGAGCGAGGTAACATATACCAGAGAGTACAGTACGCGCCACACAAGTTTACGTCTCTGATGTTAGCTACGTTCCGCCGCTACTGGCTGAACCAGCACGTGGCGGGGCTGTTCGTGGAGAGCGGCGCCGAGAGCCGCGGCCCCTGCCGGGACAAGATGGCCGACATGCACAGGGAGCGAGGTAACATATACCAGAGAGTACAGTACGCGCCACACAAGTTTACGTCTCTGATGTTAGCTACGTTCCGCCGCTACTGGCTGAACCAGCACGTGGCGGGGCTGTTCGTGGAGAGCGGCGCCGAGAGCCGCGGCCCCTGCCGGGACAAGATGGCCGACATGCACAGGGAGCGAGGTAACATATACCAGAGAGTACAGTACGCGCCACACAAGTTTACGTCTCTGATGTTAGCTACGTTCCGCCGCTACTGGCTGAACCAGCACGTGGCGGGGCTGTTCGTGGAGAGCGGCGCCGAGAGCCGCGGCCCCTGCCGGGACAAGATGGCCGACATGCACAGGGAGCGAGGTAACATATACCAGAGAGTACAGTACGCGCCACACAAGTTTACGTCTCTGATGTTAGCTACGTTCCGCCGCTACTGGCTGAACCAGCACGTGGCGGGGCTGTTCGTGGAGAGCGGCGCCGAGAGCCGCGGCCCCTGCCGGGACAAGATGGCCGACATGCACAGGGAGCGAGGTAACATATACCAGAGAGTACAGTACGCGCCACACAAGTTTACGTCTCTGATGTTAGCTACGTTCCGCCGCTACTGGCTGAACCAGCACGTGGCGGGGCTGTTCGTGGAGAGCGGCGCCGAGAGCCGCGGCCCCTGCCGGGACAAGATGGCCGACATGCACAGGGAGCGAGGTAACATATACCAGAGAGTACAGTACGCGCCACACAAGTTTACGTCTCTGATGTTAGCTACGTTCCGCCGCTACTGGCTGAACCAGCACGTGGCGGGGCTGTTCGTGGAGAGCGGCGCCGAGAGCCGCGGCCCCTGCCGGGACAAGATGGCCGACATGCACAGGGAGCGAGGTAACATATACCAGAGAGTACAGTACGCGCCACACAAGTTTACGTCTCTGATGTTAGCTACGTTCCGCCGCTACTGGCTGAACCAGCACGTGGCGGGGCTGTTCGTGGAGAGCGGCGCCGAGAGCCGCGGCCCCTGCCGGGACAAGATGGCCGACATGCACAGGGAGCGAGGTAACATATACCAGAGAGTACAGTACGCGCCACACAAGTTTACGTCTCTGATGTTAGCTACGTTCCGCCGCTACTGGCTGAACCAGCACGTGGCGGGGCTGTTCGTGGAGAGCGGCGCCGAGAGCCGCGGCCCCTGCCGGGACAAGATGGCCGACATGCACAGGGAGCGAGGTAACATATACCAGAGAGTACAGTACGCGCCACACAAGTTTACGTTTCTGATGTTAGCTACGTTCCGCCGCTACTGGCTGAACTCTATTGTATTATATCATTTACCTTAAAAAAATAAGAGTGATTTGGATTATATCACGCATTTATGTTTATACAGCGGGCAGCGACAAAGAGAACGAGTCAGCGGCGAACTCCCGCGGCGGATCGCCCAAGAAGCCGCTCGCACACATCAACGGGCTCGCCAACAAGCTCAGCGGACTCGAGGCCGCGCTCGCGCAGGCGCAGGAGCTCATGCTGTGCACCGGCGACCCGCCCACCTGCAATGTGCACGGAAAGGTACTGTACAAGAAGCCGCTCGCGCACATCAACAAGCTCGCCAACAAGCTCAGTTACTGTTAAACTCTAAATCGTTCAATCACCATATTACTATTGATCCTAGACAATTAATAAAGCCCCCGTCTTTGTCGCCCAAATAAAAGGAAAAAGTAAAACAACATGAGTGGCACACTATATAGCCAATATTATCATTCATATTTCCCCAGGACGAAAACCGGCCATCCTGGTGGGTGTACCACACCCAGGAACAAGTCGAGGGTCTCATCCAGTCGCTCAATAAGCGCGGGCTGAGGGAGCACGACTTAAGGCAGAACCTCGAGTTGGACAAGGACAACATACTGGAGTACATACAGAAGTGCCCGCTGCACTTGTTGAATCCAGATGCTAAAACGGTAAGGTTACTCTTATTTTGTCTTTTGATTGTTTAAAGAAGGTCCTTCTATCTGTTTTTTGTATAATGGCAAATATTTATGTAGTGTTGTATTGTACCTATTCCATAATTTGATAATGTTCATAAGTGTCCTCTATTCCAGCCTCCACTGCTTCCATCGACGCGCATGCACAAGTTCCAGCCCTCTCTCAACGTGCCGGCGGACTGCTCGCTGTCCGAGGCGCTGGAGCTGTCCCTCAGAGACCACATCATAGAGCTGGAGGAGAAGATCTTCCTCGGTTGCCTCGGAGTACTCAAAGTCAAGGTAAGATGACGCGCATGCACAAGTTCCAGCCCTCTCTCAACGTGCAGGGACTGCTCGCTGTCCGAGGCGCTGGAGCTGTCCCTCAGAGACCACATCATAGAGCTGGAGGAGAAGATCTTCCTCGGTTGCCTCGGAGTACTCAAAGTCAAGGTAAGATGACGCGCATGCACAAGTTCCAGCCCTCTCTCAACGTGCAGGGACTGCTCGCTGTCCGAGGCGCTGGAGCTGTCCCTCAGAGACCACATCATAGAGCTGGAGGAGAAGATCTTCCTCGGTTGCCTCGGAGTACTCAAAGTCAAGGTAAGATGACGCGCATGCACAAGTTCCAGCCCTCTCTCAACGTGCCGGCGGACTGCTCGCTGTCCGAGGCGCTGGAGCTGTCCCTCAGAGACCACATCATAGAGCTGGAGGAGAAGATCTTCCTCGGCTGCCTCGGAGTACTCAAAGTCAAGGTAAGATGACGCGCATGCACAAGTTCCAGCCCTCTCTCAACGTGCCGGCGGACTGCTCGCTGTCCGAGGCGCTGGAGCTGTCCCTCAGAGACCACATCATAGAGCTGGAGGAGAAGATCTTCCTCGGCTGCCTCGGAGTACTCAAAGTCAAGGTAAGATGACGCGCATGCACAAGTTCCAGCCCTCTCTCAACGTGCAGGGACTGCTCGCTGTCCGAGGCGCTGGAGCTGTCCCTCAGAGACCACATCATAGAGCTGGAGGAGAAGATCTTCCTCGGTTGCCTCGGAGTACTCAAAGTCAAGGTAAGATGACGCGCATGCACAAGTTCCAGCCCTCTCTCAACGTGCAGGGACTGCTCGCTGTCCGAGGCGCTGGAGCTGTCCCTCAGAGACCACATCATAGAGCTGGAGGAGAAGATCTTCCTCGGTTGCCTCGGAGTACTCAAAGTCAAGGTAAGATGACGCGCATGCACAAGTTCCAGCCCTCTCTCAACGTGCAGGGACTGCTCGCTGTCCGAGGCGCTGGAGCTGTCCCTCAGAGACCACATCATAGAGCTGGAGGAGAAGATCTTCCTCGGTTGCCTCGGAGTACTCAAAGTCAAGGTAAGATGACGCGCATGCACAAGTTCCAGCCCTCTCTCAACGTGCAGGGACTGCTCGCTGTCCGAGGCGCTGGAGCTGTCCCTCAGAGACCACATCATAGAGCTGGAGGAGAAGATCTTCCTCGGTTGCCTCGGAGTACTCAAAGTCAAGGTAAGATGACGCGCATGCACAAGTTCCAGCCCTCTCTCAACGTGCAGGGACTGCTCGCTGTCCGAGGCGCTGGAGCTGTCCCTCAGAGACCACATCATAGAGCTGGAGGAGAAGATCTTCCTCGGTTGCCTCGGAGTACTCAAAGTCAAGGTAAGATGACGCGCATGCACAAGTTCCAGCCCTCTCTCAACGTGCCGGCGGACTGCTCGCTGTCCGAGGCGCTGGAGCTGTTTCTCAGAGACCACATCATAGAGCTGGAGGAGAAGATCTTCCTCGGTTGCCTCAGAGTACTCAAAGTCAAGGTAAGATGACGCGCATGCACAAGTTCCAGCCCTCTCTCAACGTGCCGGCGGACTGCTCGCTGTCCGAGGCGCTGGAGCTGTCTCTCAGAGACCACATCATAGAGCTGGAGGAGAAGATCTTCCTCGGTTGCCTCGGAGTACTCAAAGTCAAGGTAAGATGACGCGTATGCACAAGTTCCAGCCCTCTCTCAACGTGCCGGCGGACTGCTCGCTGTCCGAGGCGCTGGAGCTGTCTCTCAGAGACCACATCATAGAGCTGGAGGAGAAGATCTTCCTCGGTTGCCTCGGAGTACTCAAAGTCAAGGTAAGATGACGCGTATGCACAAGTTCCAGCCCTCTCTCAACGTGCCGGCGGACTGCTCGCTGTCCGAGGCGCTGGAGCTGTCTCTCAGAGACCACATCATAGAGCTGGAGGAGAAGATCTTCCTCGGTTGCCTCAGAGTACTCAAAGTCAAGGTAAGATGACGCGCATGCACAAGTTCCAGCCCTCTCTCAACGTGCCGGCGGACTGCTCGCTGTCCGAGGCGCTGGAGCTGTCTCTCAGAGACCACATCATAGAGCTGGAGGAGAAGATCTTCCTCGGTTGCCTCGGAGTACTCAAAGTCAAGGTAAGATGACGCGCATGCACAAGTTCCAGCCCTCTCTCAACGTGCAGGGACTGCTCGCTGTCCGAGGCGCTGGAGCTGTCCCTCAGAGACCACATCATAGAGCTGGAGGAGAAGATCTTCCTCGGTTGCCTCGGAGTACTCAAAGTCAAGGTAAGATGACGCGCATGCACAAGTTCCAGCCCTCTCTCAACGTGCCGGCGGACTGCTCGCTGTCCGAGGCGCTGGAGCTGTCTCTCAGAGACCACATCATAGAGCTGGAGGAGAAGATCTTCCTCGGTTGCCTCGGAGTACTCAAAGTCAAGGTAAGATGACGCGCATGCACAAGTTCCAGCCCTCTCTCAACGTGCAGGGACTGCTCGCTGTCCGAGGCGCTGGAGCTGTCCCTCAGAGACCACATCATAGAGCTGGAGGAGAAGATCTTCCTCGGTTGCCTCGGAGTACTCAAAGTCAAGGTAAGATGACGCGCATGCACAAGTTCCAGCCCTCTCTCAACGTGCCGGCGGACTGCTCGCTGTCCGAGGCGCTGGAGCTGTTTCTCAGAGACCACATCATAGAGCTGGAGGAGAAGATCTTCCTCGGTTGCCTCAGAGTACTCAAAGTCAAGGTAAGATGACGCGCATGCACAAGTTCCAGCCCTCTCTCAACGTGCCGGCGGACTGCTCGCTGTCCGAGGCGCTGGAGCTGTCTCTCAGAGACCACATCATAGAGCTGGAGGAGAAGATCTTCCTCGGTTGCCTCGGAGTACTCAAAGTCAAGGTAAGATGACGCGTATGCACAAGTTCCAGCCCTCTCTCAACGTGCCGGCGGACTGCTCGCTGTCCGAGGCGCTGGAGCTGTCTCTCAGAGACCACATCATAGAGCTGGAGGAGAAGATCTTCCTCGGTTGCCTCGGAGTACTCAAAGTCAAGGTAAGATGACGCGCATGCACAAGTTCCAGCCCTCTCTCAACGTGCCGGCGGACTGCTCGCTGTCCGAGGCGCTGGAGCTGTCCCTCAGAGACCACATCATAGAGCTGGAGGAGAAGATCTTCCTCGGTTGCCTCGGAGTACTCAAAGTCAAGGTAAGATGACGCGACAAAATGGTGATATATTCGTATTTCTTATGGTAAAAACTATATTTAAAAGATACTATGATAGATTATTTTTGATTGATGAAAATACCCTATTATCGGCGCATCATATACGAAAAAAAAAACTAACTATAACTTTGACGTTGTCTCTGCACGTCCCGATCTTGCGTCATTTCCCGCCAGTTCATCGCTTGAAGAAAGCGCAAGTGCACATAAAAAATCGCTACTATATTGCGCTATAAGCGTCTTCCGCGCCGCCAACATTAGAGCCGGCAGTAGCAGGTTCGCGTCACCGCGGGCGGCCGCGCGCCGCCTACCGTCGCCTACATACTTAAAGACCAGTATCGCTTGAACAGGTCGCGCGGCAGCCCGCGGTGACGCGAGCAGCCTCGCGGCCACGCGCGTCTTGTCGGCGGTTCTACCCTTTTCAAGCGATACTGGTCTTTAAGTATGTAGAAAGGCGGTGACGCTGCCATTCCGGTCTGAATCGGCCCTAAATCAGTGTTTACATCACAATAGATTTTGAACTTTATTGAGTTCAAAATAAAATGTAAAACTAGTTGACATTGTTGTTTGTTGTTGTGTGGTGTAGGACCGCGAGGCGTGGCGCGGCACGATCATGGTGCGCGGCTACGACAAGCAGGCCGAGTACCTGACGTGGGGGCCCGAGCGTCGGTACAGGGACGACTACCACATGCCGGGCGGAGTCACCGCCGTGCCCACAGGTAAGCTTACATACAAACAGGAACATTGTACACTACTCGTGCAAGACCAGGATATGGGAGGTTCCATCGGGTTCTTTTTTTACAGAGCGTGTTTCATCTTATAGTAAGACTCAGACGTCTAAGGTGGAACTCTTGTCAAAACAGGTACTTTTATAACATTTGGATCACTTAAATTTTGGCAGGCACATCTTTCAATGGAAATACCGGGCGGATTTGTATTTGGAATGCAGTCGGTCCAGTGATTAAAATGTTCGAAATGGCGGCCACCTTTTACAAAGGACAACAAAAGATAGAAATCTGTGATGATGGGCGGGGGTGCCGCCTATCACATATCCTCCTTGGGCGGAGGTTTCCTGTCTAACTCAGACGTAGGGAGAATACGGATAGGTAATGAAATATAAACACCAGTATACGGGTCTTAAGCCCTTTAATTACCTAAATTAAATACACAGTTATTAATAGCGTTTCTAGGACATACAAACGACGGGATATGAGGGTGTAGGCGACCACGGCGCGGAGCTCTATTATCTGGCCCTGATGGGACCTCGGTGTATCCTGGCTACGGAGGTTGGAGCGGAAGTTCCCCAAGGAACGAGGGATCCTAGGTGAGCGTAGGGCGGTGGAAAATACCACTCCGCTGAGACCTAGAGTGAATAGGAAGGTCAGGGTTAGGTTTCTGGGACGAAGTGCGGGGAGCCTTCACCGCCACCATGAAACCTACTAAGCTAGGAATCTAGCGTGCGAACGCGGGGAGCCTTCACTCGCACTAACTAGGTGGGCAGGCGTTCACACCATACCGAGCGCAAGCGACTGCCTCTCGGCTCTGTGCGCGGGCGCTTTTATAGAGCCGCGCGGGGCGGCGGTGCGGCGGCGGGGGGCCAGCCGGCGGCGGGGCGGCGGCCGGTGCTGTGCGTCATCGCGGCCCGTCGGCGCTTGGGGTAGATGCTCCCGTCGTAGGCCGGGTGGCGACTGGAGTCAGGTCGTCACAAATCTTCCCAGTTCTTGCTTGTCTACGCAGCCGTCATTGTCCTGGTTGTCTCTCTCTAACTAAAACGTAATTTTCCAGACATCAAAACCGACCTAGCAGCCTTGCCAGAGAACAAGTACCGCGACCCCGGCCACTGCCTCGAGCCCCGCCCGAACGGCATCAAGGTGGAGCCCGGCGCGGCCGCCGCCGCCACGCAGGCCACGGTGCGGGGGCTGGCCGGGGCGCTGCTGCAGGTCGAGCAGGCCATACACCACAAGTACATCAAGAGGCCACTCGGTGAGTACCATATCACATCAGAGAACAAGTACCGCGACCCCGGCCACTGCCTCGAGCCCCGCCCGAACGGCATCAAGGTGGAGCCCGGCGCGGCCGCCGCCGCCACGCAGGCCACGGTGCGGGGGCTGGCCGGGGCGCTGCTGCAGGTCGAGCAGGCCATACACCACAAGTACATCAAGAGGCCACTCGGTGAGTACCATATCACATCAGAGAACAAGTACCGCGACCCCGGCCACTGCCTCGAGCCCCGCCCGAACGGCATCAAGGTGGAGCCCGGCGCGGCCGCCGCCGCCACGCAGGCCACGGTGCGGGGGCTGGCCGGGGCGCTGCTGCAGGTCGAGCAGGCCATACACCACAAGTACATCAAGAGGCCACTCGGTGAGTACCATATCACATCAGAGAACAAGTACCGCGACCCCGGCCACTGCCTCGAGCCCCGCCCGAACGGCATCAAGGTGGAGCCCGGCGCGGCCGCCGCCGCCACGCAGGCCACGGTGCGGGGGCTGGCCGGGGCGCTGCTGCAGGTCGAGCAGGCCATACACCACAAGTACATCAAGAGGCCACTCGGTGAGTACCATATCACATCAGAGAACAAGTACCGCGACCCCGGCCACTGCCTCGAGCCCCGCCCGAACGGCATCAAGGTGGAGCCCGGCGCGGCCGCCGCCGCCACGCAGGCCACGGTGCGGGGGCTGGCCGGGGCGCTGCTGCAGGTCGAGCAGGCCATACACCACAAGTACATCAAGAGGCCACTCGGTGAGTACCATATCACATCAGAGAACAAGTACCGCGACCCCGGCCACTGCCTCGAGCCCCGCCCGAACGGCATCAAGGTGGAGCCCGGCGCGGCCGCCGCCGCCACGCAGGCCACGGTGCGGGGGCTGGCCGGGGCGCTGCTGCAGGTCGAGCAGGCCATACACCACAAGTACATCAAGAGGCCACTCGGTGAGTACCATATCACATCAGAGAACAAGTACCGCGACCCCGGCCACTGCCTCGAGCCCCGCCCGAACGGCATCAAGGTGGAGCCCGGCGCGGCCGCCGCCGCCACGCAGGCCACGGTGCGGGGGCTGGCCGGGGCGCTGCTGCAGGTCGAGCAGGCCATACACCGCAAGTACATCAAGAGGCCACTCGGTGAGTACCATATCACATCAGAGAACAAGTACCGCGACCCCGGCCACTGCCTCGAGCCCCGCCCGAACGGCATCAAGGTGGAGCCCGGCGCGGCCGCCGCCGCCACGCAGGCCACGGTGCGGGGGCTGGCCGGGGCGCTGCTGCAGGTCGAGCAGGCCATACACCGCAAGTACATCAAGAGGCCACTCGGTGAGTACCATATCACATCAGAGAACAAGTACCGCGACCCCGGCCACTGCCTCGAGCCCCGCCCGAACGGCATCAAGGTGGAGCCCGGCGCGGCCGCCGCCGCCACGCAGGCCACGGTGCGGGGGCTGGCCGGGGCGCTGCTGCAGGTCGAGCAGGCCATACACCACAAGTACATCAAGAGGCCACTCGGTGAGTACCATATCACATCAGAGAACAAGTACCGCGACCCCGGCCACTGCCTCGAGCCCCGCCCGAACGGCATCAAGGTGGAGCCCGGCGCGGCCGCCGCCGCCACGCAGGCCACGGTGCGGGGGCTGGCCGGGGCGCTGCTGCAGGTCGAGCAGGCCATACACCACAAGTACATCAAGAGGCCACTCGGTGAGTACCATATCACATCAGAGAACAAGTACCGCGACCCCGGCCACTGCCTCGAGCCCCGCCCGAACGGCATCAAGGTGGAGCCCGGCGCGGCCGCCGCCGCCACGCAGGCCACGGTGCGGGGGCTGGCCGGGGCGCTGCTGCAGGTCGAGCAGGCCATACACCACAAGTACATCAAGAGGCCACTCGGTGAGTACCATATCACATCAGAGAACAAGTACCGCGACCCCGGCCACTGCCTCGAGCCCCGCCCGAACGGCATCAAGGTGGAGCCCGGCGCGGCCGCCGCCGCCACGCAGGCCACGGTGCGGGGGCTGGCCGGGGCGCTGCTGCAGGTCGAGCAGGCCATACACCACAAGTACATCAAGAGGCCACTCGGTGAGTACCATATCACATCAGAGAACAAGTACCGCGACCCCGGCCACTGCCTCGAGCCCCGCCCGAACGGCATCAAGGTGGAGCCCGGCGCGGCCGCCGCCGCCACGCAGGCCACGGTGCGAGGGCTGGCCGGGGCGCTGCTGCAGGTCGAGCAGGCCATACACCGCAAGTACATCAAGAGGCCACTCGGTGAGTACCATATCACATCAGAGAACAAGTACCGCGACCCCGGCCACTGCCTCGAGCCCCGCCCGAACGGCATCAAGGTGGAGCCCGGCGCGGCCGCCGCCGCCACGCAGGCCACGGTGCGGGGGCTGGCTGGGGCGCTGCTGCAGGTCGAGCAGGCCATACACCACAAGTACATCAAGAGGCCACTCGGTGAGTACCATATCACATCAGAGAACAAGTACCGCGACCCCGGCCACTGCCTCGAGCCCCGCCCGAACGGCATCAAGGTGGAGCCCGGCGCGGCCGCCGCCGCCACGCAGGCCACGGTGCGGGGGCTGGCCGGGGCGCTGCTGCAGGTCGAGCAGGCCATACACCGCAAGTACATCAAGAGGCCACTCGGTGAGTACCATATCACATCAGAGAACAAGTACCGCGACCCCGGCCACTGCCTCGAGCCCCGCCCGAACGGCATCAAGGTGGAGCCCGGCGCGGCCGCCGCCGCCACGCAGGCCACGGTGCGGGGGCTGGCCGGGGCGCTGCTGCAGGTCGAGCAGGCCATACACCACAAGTACATCAAGAGGCCACTCGGTGAGTACCATATCACATCAGAGAACAAGTACCGCGACCCCGGCCACTGCCTCGAGCCCCGCCCGAACGGCATCAAGGTGGAGCCCGGCGCGGCCGCCGCCGCCACGCAGGCCACGGTGCGGGGGCTGGCCGGGGCGCTGCTGCAGGTCGAGCAGGCCATACACCACAAGTACATCAAGAGGCCACTCGGTGAGTACCATATCACATCAGAGAACAAGTACCGCGACCCCGGCCACTGCCTCGAGCCCCGCCCGAACGGCATCAAGGTGGAGCCCGGCGCGGCCGCCGCCGCCACGCAGGCCTACGAAAACATACAAAAACGTCGCTGTGTGCCTTGCAAAATAACATTACAGGTAGTCAGACAGAGTAGTCACTTGCGCGTTGCTAACCTTATGTTCAATCATTGTGTAGACAGCATAAGACAAAAGTCTACACTGTCAACACAACGCATCGTCGGAAGCCTGACCTTGTGACTCCTGGAAGCCGAACCCTAGCCATCAGAATCCCCCGCCCTGAGCGGCTACCGCAAAACGAAAATGAAGTTCGTGTGTGAAGTGCTGCCCGAATTAGCAAGTGCAGCCGACACAGAGACACTCGAACGAACTTCGCTTCCGTTTCGCGGTAGCTTCTCTGCCTGTCATCATCATCATCATCATCATATCAGCCGAAAGACGTCCACTGCTGAACATAGGCCTCCCCCAAAGAGTTCCAAAGTGACCGGTCCTGCGCCACCCGCATCCAGCGGACTCCCGCGACCTTTACCAGGTCATCAGTCCACCTTGTGGGAGGCCTACCAACGCCGCGCCTTTCGGTTCGTGGTCGCCACTCGAGAACCTTTCCGCCCCAACGGCCATCAGTTTTACGTGCAATGTGCCCCGCCCACTGCCACTTAAGTTTTGCGATCGGTTACCTTGGTTCTGCTGCGGATAGCCTCATTTCTGATGCGATCACGCAGAGAAATTCCCAACATAGCCCTCTCCATTGCCCTTTGGGTGACTTTATTGCTGGCTCTATTTACTATGAAAAATGTAATAAATATTGACATATACCTCACAGGTCTCAGCGACAAGGAGCGCAAGGAGCGCGAAGCCAAGAACAAACCCCTGGAGCTGGACGCACTTGAGCGCTGGGAGATGTCGCTGATGGAGTGCCGCAGCTTCGCGCAGATCGTACTACACCTGTTCACACTAGACTCCAGTGTCACGTGGTCCGCCAGCATACTCAACGCCAGCTGCAAACTGTGCAGACGGAAGACGGATCCTGACAATATGCTGCTGTGCGACGGGTGTAATAAGGGACACCATCTGTATTGCTTGAAGCCTAAACTTACGGTCAGTTGTTATTTACTGTACTCATGTCCTACTCGTTATTATTATTATTATTTATTTAAATCAGGCAACGAGGCCCATATTACTAATACCTTAAAGACTAACATACATATCATTATAAACTTATTAATAACTACAAAAAAAACCGGCCAAGTGCGAGTCCGACTCGCGCACGAAGGGTTCCGTACCGTTATCTATAAAAATATTTATTATTACACTAGACTCAAGAGTGACGTGGTCGGCCAACATTTTTAATGAGAGACGTAGATTGTGTAGATGGAATTAATCTAGGTGTTGAGGTGAGGTCACTCTTTTTTTATCTAAGAGCACAATTACATAAGTGGATTTTTTCCAGCCAGATATGTCAAAGATTTATAAACATATGTCGTTTTAAATTTCATGCTATCAGGCGAATCTAAACTTGACACAACGTAAGGTAACTAATGTAGCTGGCTTAATATTTTTCTAATATTGTTGCATCTAAAATGTTTGGTTTTGGTCAAGTCGGTAGATGAACATATCATTTTGTTTTATGCTACGAAATTGTTTAATTGTTGCGTCCTTGTTTGCATGTATTGCCTACAGCAAGGATCACAGAGTCATATACTTGTATGCCACTGAGGTCTCACTTATATTACGCCGTATTTAGTGAATCTGATAGTTTAGAAATCGTATTCCAGTTATGCTTGGAAGTAGTTTTTCCCATTTAATATATTGTAGTTACTCTACGTCAACTTAGCATGGTTCCACTTTAAGCATGAACAAAAAGAATAACCCGGACTAGACTTTTTTTGGAGTTGGACGCAGCTTATAAGGGCATAGGTAATTGTATTTGCTTTACTCCTCAGAAAGTACCTCATGGCGATTGGTTCTGCGAGCAATGCCGGCCGAAGGAGCGGACGCCGCGCAAGCGGAGGAAAGTCTTTGACGAACCCGCTGAGGAAAGTTCTAGCAAAAGGTCAGTAAGGAGCACCTACCTCCAGTATTATAAGGATCCGTTAGGCTAGACGCTAGACCTTATGTTGGTAAGTTATGCCCAAAAGGTCAGTAAGGAGCACCTACCTCCAGTATTATAAGAATCCGTTAGGCTAGACCTTATGTTGGTGAGTTATGCCCAAAATGTCAGTAAGGACCTATTATTATTATTTGTTACCTATGATTTACAAATAAAATTTACTTTACTTTACTTTAAGGAGCACCTACCTCCAGTATTATAAGAATCCGTTAGGCGAGACCTTATGTTGGTGAGTTATGCCCAAAAGGTCAGTAAGGAGCACCTACCTCCGGTATTATAAGGATCCGTTAGGCTAGACCTTGTGTTGGTGAGTTATGCCCAAAAGGTCAGTAAGGAGCACCTACCTCCGGTATTATAAGGATCCGTTAGGCTAGACCTTAAGTTGGTGAGTTATGCCCAAAAGGTCAGTAAGGAGCACCTCATCATCATCATCATCATCATTTTCAGCCTGTAATCGCCCACTGCTGAGCATAAGCCTCTCTTCGCGTACGCCACTTATCCCGGTCCCGTGCTAGTCTCATCCAGAAATGACCCGCGGTCTTTTTTATGTCATCAACCCATCGAGCTGGTGGACAACCAACGCTTCTTTTTCCTGCAATTGGCCACCAATCCGTTAACGTTTTGGTCCACCTACCGTCACGCTGCCTGGCAATATGTCCTGCCCAACTCCATTTGAGTTTGGTTATGACTTCGCCGACGTCACGCACCTTAGTGCGACGTCGGATCTCAATATTCCTCACTCGATCTTGTAGCTTAATGCCGAGCATGGCGCGCTCCATGGCTCTCTGTGCTACCCGTACTTTATGCACAGTCTCCTTTGTGAGCGTCCATGTCTCAGCACCATACGTCATTGTGGGCAGGACACACTGATTATAGAGACGAGTCTTCAGGCATTGTGGTACGTCAACGGATTTGAGGATGTCATCTAACTTGTTGAATGCCGCCCAACCCAGCTGAATTCTCCTGGAGATCTCTTTGTTTTGATGTTCCTTGTCAAAGGATAGAGTATGACCAAGGTAAACGTACCGCTCAACCATCTCCAGTGACTCGTTCCCAACTGTTATTGCTGAATTCGAGTCACTGGAAATGCTCGCCATAACCTTAGTCTTGGACATATTCATCCTGAGACCTACCTGCAAGGAAGCATGGTAAAGGTCTTGGATCATATTTTGGAGCTCATCCAGGGTCTCGGCAAACAAAACAATGTCGTCGGCGAATCTCAGGTGCGACAAGAACACACCATTGATATTAATACCGGTCCTGTCCCATGCAAGCGTTTTTATGATGTCCTCTAGAACAGCCGTAAAAAGCTTGGGTGAAATGGTATCCCCTTGTCGCACTCCCCTCTGGATTGAAATTGGGGCGCTCAGTTTATGAAGCCGAACTTGCATTGTTGCCGAGCTGTACAGCTCCCGAAGCACATCCACGTAGCGAGCATCGATTGAACAGCGATGGAGAGAGTCAAACACGGCCCAGTGCTCGACACTGTCGAAAGCCTTCTCGTAATCGACGAAGGCCATGCACAGGGGCCGGTTATACTCCTGACTTTTCTCCATGAGCTGCTTTACCGCGTGTATGTGGTCAATGGTCGAAAATCCGCTTCGGAAGCACCTACCTCTGGTATAATAATGATCCGTTAGGCTAGACCTTATGTTGGTGAGTTATGCCCAAAAGGTCAGTAAGTAGCACCTACCTCCAGTATTATTAGGTCCTTACCTATGAAATTGGCGGTGTGTATGGAGAATTTTATGAAAACTGTGATTTTCATACATTGAACTTTGCGGATTATTCAGCAATGTCAAATTCAAAGCAAACTAAATTTTGGTAGGAATATAGAAAACTTTTAAGCTACTTTACACATATCTTCATTCCTTAAAAATAGTTCGCATCATAAAACTATACGTAATTGAAACACTTTAACCGGCAGCACATGAAAAGGGCGGTTTTCAAGCTTTAATTTGAAACACTAAATAAAAAATTCAAACCTATTTTTTGTATTTAAAACCTTTGTTACATAGTCTTATAATGAAATTAAAAAATAATTTGGAAGTTGCAATAGAAATGAATAAAATACGTACAAAATAATATCTGTGAAAAAACCGCCAATTTCATAGGTAAGGACCTAATATAAGAATCCGTTAGGCTAGACCTTATGTTGGTGAGTTATGCCCAAAAGGTCAGTATTCGATTTCTCGCCCGGTGCGAGGAGCCGAACGTGCTTCGCGGTGCTCGCGGGTCATATAGTGCCAATAATGGCAATCAAAAATGTTAAAATAAGATTACTTACGGGATCACCGGCGACACGATATTTGTCGAGTCTGTCTAGTTGCCGTCAACGTCCAGTCAAAGTGTGCAGGACAACCAAGTGAACGAGCAAAACGACGCCTGGTTCGAGAAAAGCCACGAGATGCCCGCCATCACTAAAGAACCACACCTTCCAGAAGAAAAGGGGACCAATCCTGACGAAGAAAAAGCTACGGTCCAGCATCCACTGCCGCGCGCCGACACCCAGTGCACAAAGCCTACGCTACCTCCGAGAGACCTGCCAGCAAGTGTTCGTGTTGTCAGAGCGAGACGCACAACATCGACAAGTGTCCGAAATTTACGGCTGAAGAAATCGACGACCGCTGGAAGTTAGCCAAAGAAAAGAGACTATGCTTCAGATGCCTAAAATACAAAGGCAGAACGCACCACTGCACTTTACTATGGAAAAACGAAGACGACAAACTGCCGGACAACTACGAGAACGCGTTCAAACGTCTACACATCATTGAGAAAAAATTGGATCGAGATGAAGATCTCAAGAAGCGCTACAATGCCGAAATGGACCATTTAAGTTACGCCGAGCCAGCCCCGCCTAAAAATAATAACGAGAAAAATTGGTATCTACCACACTTCGCCGTATTGAATCCTATGAAAAGAGATCGCATCAGAGTGGTCCATGATGCCCCGTACTCGAGGTGTATCACTCAATGACAAACTCCTCACGGGGCCTCCCCCTGCTCCAATCATTTCCGGGGGTACTGATGAGATTCCGTCAGCACAAAATCGCCGTGTCCGCCGACATAGAAGCGATGTTTATGCACGTAAAAATAAGGCCCGAAGACCGCAACGCGCTACGATATCTGTGGCGTGGGAACCGCCGCGACGACACGCCCCCGGAAGAATGGCGTATGAGCTCCCTTGTTTTGGGCGCAACCTGCAACCCTACGATCGCTATATATGTGAAGAACACGAACGCCGATAAATATAGAAAATCGAACCCCGAGGCCGCCGAGGCCATTGTACGTAATCACTATGTAGACGATTACCTACAGAGTTTCAAGTCAGAGGAGGAAGCGATCAAGATAGCCACCGAAGTACGAGACATACAGAAAAACACCCACTACAATATCCGTAAGTGGTCGTCCAACTCGGCGGGAGTACTACTAGCGGTGGCGAATAAGAACACAGACCCCTCAGAAGAAAACACCGCACGCAAGAAAGATCGCACCCCCACCGACGAGCCGTCAAACCTCCACGAACACAGCCGGGGAGGTGGCAAACGAGCACGCCAGCCCCGCACACGTAGAGCTCGACGCGAAAGAAATGAAAAACGAACGCGTACTCGGACAAGTTTGAAAGCCCGCCACAGATGAAATCGCTTTCAACTTGGACCTCAGCCGATTGCCGCCTGACGCGCTTAATGAAGAAAAACCGACTAAGCGCCTGGTACTGAGAGTGATGATGTCCGTCATCGACCCCCTCGGGCTAGCCTCGCCCGTCACCGTACAAGCGAAGAAAATACTACAAGAAATATGGAGAAGAGGCACTTCGTGGGATGCAGCGATAGACGACGACCTCGCGCAAAAATGGACCTTATGGACCAGACAGCTGACGGCGCTCCGCGACGTCACCATACCCCGGTGCTACCCATATTATAGCACCGCGGTAACCCGGGAGCTGCACACATTCGTCGACGCCTCACTCACCGCATTCACGTGCGCTCTATACTGGCGTACGGTAACCGCGGACGGACAAATACACGTGTCCCTCATCACCGCGAAGGCCAAGGTCGCCCCCCTCAAAGTGACCTCGGTCCTACGCCTGGAGTTACAGGCGGCGGCGATGGGCGCACGAATGGCCGTCACCGTGGTAGAAGAACATGACCTGAAACCAACCAACAAGACATACTGGTCAGACAGTCGCACCGTGCTCACCTGGATTCGCACCGGCGCCCGCTCATACAAACCCTTCGTCGCGCATCGGTTATCCGCCATCGAAGAGACAACGACGGTACGCGAATGGAAATGGGTACCTACGCGCCACAACGTCGCAGATATACCTACCAGAGAGCTCCCGCCAGACTTCAACAGCAGTCACCGCTGGTGCCATGGCCCCGACTTCCTGTACAACGACTACACAACATAGCCTAACAAAATAATGCACCGACCGGGGAAGAAAATAAAATAGCCGCAGAAATTTGTAACAAAATCACGCACGCACCGTGGTTACCGCCGGCAGAAAGGTTCTCGCGCTGGGAGCGCCTACTACGCACGCTGGCGCGAGTACTACTGTTCGTAAAACTATGTCGTCCTAACAACGGCCGAACTCACTACAAAAGAACACTCAAGAACAAAGAAAAGGACCCCGAGTGGAACAAAAAACACAAGCGAGCCAAACCCGCAGCGCCGCGACGGGCCCGGCCCGCATCAAATACCTACTTATCAATTGACGCTCGGTACCTAATAGAAGCAGAACGCTTAATAGTGCGAGAGAGTCAACGAGATAGCTTCAGCGACGAAATTCAGAGACTAATGCAGGGCAAGCCGCCGGCCACGAATAGTCGCCTGCGCCCCTTAGCGATCGAACTCATCGACGGCGTAATAACGCTAAAAACGCCCATCACCATCAACGAAGCAAACGACATAACAACAATACAAAAACGGCCGTCCGTAATAGACGGAAATCACGCGGCCGTCCGACTGTACATCGACTACGTGCACCGACAAATGAACCACCACGGAGTTGAAGCAACAGTGAACGAATGCAAACAACACTACGCCATACTACGGCTACGTACAGTCGCCCGAATGATTATCCATCGATGTCTGCCATGCCGGCGACGATAATCGAAGCCGACTGTACCACCGACGGGAAATCTGACACACTGCCCTGCCGCCTCGCACATCACGAAAGTGCCTTTACATACACGGGCGTCGATCTGTGGGGCCCCGCGACAATTACAGTAGGCCGAGGGACACAGAAGAGATATGTAGCGCTGTTTACATGCCTTACAACACGCGCTATACATATGGAGATAGTGCCCAGTCTGAGCGGCGAATCCGCCATAATGGCTCTACGAAGAATGATCGCGCGTCGAGGCACACCGACGGAGATTTGGTCGGATAATGGGACGAACTTCCACTCCGCAGATAAGATGCTGCGGACGGCCGCCGAAGACGCGATACGAGAGGAGGCGGGGCGACGACAAATAACCTGGCGTTTCATCCCCCACTCCGCGCCATTAATGGGCGAGGCGTGGGAGCGAATGGTGCGAGCGGTAAAAGACACTCTTTACACTATCCTGAAAGAGCGTCACCCCTCGGAGGAGGTCTTCGCCACGACCCTGGCTGAAGCAGAATACATCGTGAACAGCCGCCCCCTCACACACGTGTCCGTGGAGCCCGATGACCCCGAAGCCCTATCTCCGAATCACTTCCTACTCGGCGGATCCGGTAGAGTGCAGTCGCCCGGTACCTTCAACGACAAGGACCTAGTCGGCCGAGCAACATGGAGAACGAGCAAACGACTCGCTGACCACTTCTGGAGTCGATGGGTCTGCGAGTACCTACCTACACTTCAAGACCGGCGGGAGCCGTATAAGCGCGGCCGGCCCATAGAAATCGACGACATCGTACTCATCGGCGACGGGACCCTCCCACGCAATACTTGGCCCATGGGTAGAGTAATCGCCAAGTACCCGGGACCCGACGGCGAGACAAGAGTGGTGGACGTCAGAACAAAGGGCGGAGTGCTACGGCGACCGACCAAGAAGCTCGCAATTCTACCTACCAAGGATGACGACCTGCACGCCAGCGAGCTGGAACACCGGCCGGGTGTTCCACGGCGGGAGAAATGTGCAGGACAACCATCTCTGTAAATACCGATAGATATAAGCTTGTACATAAACTCAGTCAACTAAATGGATAGTAACCCATCAAATTATTGTAATAAAGTATAAATTACAAAATATAATTAAAATCATAAAAAGATTTTTAAAAAATGTCTTTTTTTTGTCCAAGAGTAAATTCGAAGGTACCAATAGAATCCTTACGCTTTTATAAAAACAAAATTGTACAACAACTGTGGACCTAAACGCAGTATTTCGCGACCGAAACAGCGATTTACTTCATTTTCCATGCAACGGTTAGTACAAATTGCAAAGTGTGACGTGTGACATCATACTTTAAAGCCAATCAGTATGAAGCGTTTCGGCTGCTGTCTGGTGAGCGAAGTCCGTCTTTAACCCGATTTTTTGGGTATTAATGTTCTTTAAATGTATTTGCTTCCATACAACCATTTGTTCCTCTAAAAAAGGTGGTTCGAATGGCATCGTAAAAAAAATGAAGGTCACAAGCCCATTTATTCGTACAGTGACTCGGAGTCGGAAGATTCTCTGGACCTCGGTCTGTGCGGCGCGTGCGGCAGCGGCGGCGAGCTGGCCGCCATCTGCCGGCAGTGCGACGCGCGCTACCACGCCGAGTGCGTGGCCGCGCCGCCCAGCCGCCAGGCCAAGCGCTGGATCTGCCAGGCCTGCCAGGCGCCGCCCGGAGTGCAGCCCAGGAGTACACGACACAGAGGTGAGCCCTAACCTAGCTCGACTTGGCCGCCATCTGCCGGCAGTGCGACGCGCGCTACCACGCCGAGTGCGTGGCCGCGCCGCCCAGCCGCCAGGCCAAGCGCTGGATCTGCCAGGCCTGCCAGGCGCCGCCCGGAGTGCAGCCCAGGAGTACACGACACAGAGGTGAGCCCTAACCTAGCTCGACTTGGCCGCCATCTGCCGGCAGTGCGACGCGCGCTACCACGCCGAGTGCGTGGCCGCGCCGCCCAGCCGCCAGGCCAAGCGCTGGATCTGCCAGGCCTGCCAGGCGCCGCCCGGAGTGCAGCCCAGGAGTACACGACACAGAGGTGAGCCCTAACCTAGCTCGACTTGGCCGCCATCTGCCGGCAGTGCGACGCGCGCTACCACGCCGAGTGCGTGGCCGCGCCGCCCAGCCGCCAGGCCAAGCGCTGGATCTGCCAGGCCTGCCAGGCGCCGCCCGGAGTGCAGCCCAGGAGTACACGACACAGAGGTGAGCCCTAACCTAGCTCGACTTGGCCGCCATCTGCCGGCAGTGCGACGCGCGCTACCACGCCGAGTGCGTGGCCGCGCCGCCCAGCCGCCAGGCCAAGCGCTGGATCTGCCAGGCCTGCCAGGCGCCGCCCGGAGTGCAGCCCAGGAGTACACGACACAGAGGTGAGCCCTAACCTAGCTCGACTTGGCCGCCATCTGCCGGCAGTGCGACGCGCGCTACCACGCCGAGTGCGTGGCCGCGCCGCCCAGCCGCCAGGCCAAGCGCTGGATCTGCCAGGCCTGCCAGGCGCCGCCCGGAGTGCAGCCCAGGAGTACACGACACAGAGGTGAGCCCTAACCTAGCTCGACTTGGCCGCCATCTGCCGGCAGTGCGACGCGCGCTACCACGCCGAGTGCGTGGCCGCGCCGCCCAGCCGCCAGGCCAAGCGCTGGATCTGCCAGGCCTGCCAGGCGCCGCCCGGAGTGCAGCCCAGGAGTACACGACACAGAGGTGAGCCCTAACCTAGCTCGACTTGGCCGCCATCTGCCGGCAGTGCGACGCGCGCTACCACGCCGAGTGCGTGGCCGCGCCGCCCAGCCGCCAGGCCAAGCGCTGGATCTGCCAGGCCTGCCAGGCGCCGCCCGGAGTGCAGCCCAGGAGTACACGACACAGAGGTGAGCCCTAACCTAGCTCGACTTGGCCGCCATCTGCCGGCAGTGCGACGCGCGCTACCACGCCGAGTGCGTGGCCGCGCCGCCCAGCCGCCAGGCCAAGCGCTGGATCTGCCAGGCCTGCCAGGCGCCGCCCGGAGTGCAGCCCAGGAGTACACGACACAGAGGTGAGCCCTAACCTAGCTCGACTTGGCCGCCATCTGCCGGCAGTGCGACGCGCGCTACCACGCCGAGTGCGTGGCCGCGCCGCCCAGCCGCCAGGCCAAGCGCTGGATCTGCCAGGCCTGCCAGGCGCCGCCCGGAGTGCAGCCCAGGAGTACACGACACAGAGGTGAGCCCTAACCTAGCTCGACTTGGCCGCCATCTGCCGGCAGTGCGACGCGCGCTACCACGCCGAGTGCGTGGCCGCGCCGCCCAGCCGCCAGGCCAAGCGCTGGATCTGCCAGGCCTGCCAGGCGCCGCCCGGAGTGCAGCCCAGGAGTACACGACACAGAGGTGAGCCCTAACCTAGCTCGACTTGGCCGCCATCTGCCGGCAGTGCGACGCGCGCTACCACGCCGAGTGCGTGGCCGCGCCGCCCAGCCGCCAGGCCAAGCGCTGGATCTGCCAGGCCTGCCAGGCGCCGCCCGGAGTGCAGCCCAGGAGTACACGACACAGAGGTGAGCCCTAACCTAGCTCGACTTGGCCGCCATCTGCCGGCAGTGCGACGCGCGCTACCACGCCGAGTGCGTGGCCGCGCCGCCCAGCCGCCAGGCCAAGCGCTGGATCTGCCAGGCCTGCCAGGCGCCGCCCGGAGTGCAGCCCAGGAGTACACGACACAGAGGTGAGCCCTAACCTAGCTCGACTTGGCCGCCATCTGCCGGCAGTGCGACGCGCGCTACCACGCCGAGTGCGTGGCCGCGCCGCCCAGCCGCCAGGCCAAGCGCTGGATCTGCCAGGCCTGCCAGGCGCCGCCCGGAGTGCAGCCCAGGAGTACACGACACAGAGGTGAGCCCTAACCTAGCTCGACTTGGCCGCCATCTGCCGGCAGTGCGACGCGCGCTACCACGCCGAGTGCGTGGCCGCGCCGCCCAGCCGCCAGGCCACACACTTTTACTAGTGTTCGTTGGGGACGTTGGGTTATCCTCTAACTGACTGATATATCCGAGATAGGTGGTATGTTTCCAGCGTGAAACATCAAGATTTTGAGCGATGTTACTTGCGGAGTGTTATCGAGTAGATTCGGCCAATTCAGAAGACGATTATACACCATCGCTTCTAATGAATTTTTAACGCAAATACTAGGCAATATATCCAAATTGATTCTTCACAAATATGCATTTTCTAAATTGATTAACGTATCATCAATTTGTTTTGAATAGCGTTACAACTGGTCTTATATTATAAACATAGTTTGCAGTCCCTTAGCTATAAGTCATAGAGTATAGAACTAATGATGGTATCGTTTCAAGACGTGTCGAGTCGTCGCTGCGCGGCGGCCGCCCTCGACAATATCCACCAGTACACGCGTGCGCTGGGCAGCCGGCGGACCAGCGAGGGTTGGTCCATCCCCCCATAGAGGGGCTCATCTCATTGCATTCTATATTTTGTGGTTCGTTGGGTCAAAATACCTATTGTGGCATCTCGATGTGGTTAAAATGCTGTAGATGGCGCCGCTGCTAAACTTTCAGAGCAATTCAATTATTGATTTGTCTCAGGCAAAAAGTAAAGTCACTCGTTTCAGTACAATTTGTAGTAAAACGTAAAAATGATTGTAAATTAGCATACGTTACGTACGGTTATCCTATTATAATTTTTGGTATGTCGTTTGGTATATCAATTTCAAAAATCAAAATAGTAATAATGGGCTGCTTCGACTGTTAGACCAGCGGCTGAACAAAAATGGGTTTTGATAACATTAAAGTTTTTTCTTTTTTGATATGTCATTGGAGGCATGTTAAATAATACTTATACAAAAAGTTAGAAGTTTTTAGGTTCGGCTTTCGGTTATATTGACATATTTTATTTTTAGCCAAGAACTATGTAAATATAGAATTAGAGTTACAAAAAACTGTAACATATCCAATAACACTTTAGTTTCTTTAAAATAATCTGTTTTTAGAAGTCTGGAACATCTGCATTTTGGTGAACAAAAAAATGCAAATAATTTTGCAAATAAAGAATTAGAGTAGCTGATATTGTTAAATTATGATGTAATCGATCCACTTAATATCCTGGAAAAAAGTTAGATGTGTAGACAATTGGTTTGTGTAGATATTTATTTCTGGTTAAGCAGTATAGCCAATATTGAATTAGAGTTTGTAGAGTTAATAATAAACGGTCTTGACAATGATCTCAGTTACCAAACAAAAGTTTAGAAATATAGAATCACGGCGACACTAAATACTGATATGTATAGGTAAGCATTCCGTGCCTATATTACTACGTTTCAAACGCGCTGTATTGTATGCGCGCGCCGTGCTGTGCGCTGTGGCGCTGTGGCACCAGGCAGCGATCAGCGGTGGCGGGGCAGCGGGGTGCCCTTAACTCATCCATAAAAAAAACCGCAAAGCATGTTTTAAACTAATATCAATGGAAAATTGTTATTTTGTTTTAAGTACGCTAATGGAAATACAAAGACGAAACTTACCCTTATTTATTACTATACTAGGAATTGCCCGCGGTTTCGTCGACGTTAAGTCCATTATAAAGTAGGTTTTTACTTATTTTTTTATGTTAAAGTAAGTATTGGTGGCTTACACAATGGTAACAAATAACAAAAATACAACTTTTTACAACAAAATTATAATTGCAACATTTGCAATTCATTCATATTTGTAATTGTAGGTATATACATAATAACTAGGGTACGGACAAGTGGTGGCAGATTTCACACAGAAGGTAGTAGAGTCGCCTAGATATTTTTATGACTAAACAAATACTGATTGAATGATTTATTTCTCTTAATTTTTTTTATTCTCTTGCGACTAGATATTAAGTTTTTGAAATGAAAATGTACATGTTTATACATTTTATGTTTAAAGAACTTTATTTTTCATAAAGAATCAACATATTTCACTTACATGAGAAAAGTTATAAGTTGTTGTACAAAAATCATAGTGGGTAGACATGCATTACAGGGTATATTATTCAAACGGGGCAGTGAGGGAATATCCGAAACTATAAGATATACGGAAATTTGCTCTACAAGGAGTTACGAGACCGATTTTAGAAAAAAATCAAAACTGCATTCAAATAATTTCAAAAAAGCCTCATACACAGCCGGGAATCGAACCCGGTCAAATCTGTCTAAAAATCAGAGTGCGTTATTTTGCGTAAATTAATAGTGTAATGTAAGGAAGAATTGGTGCTAAGGAACCCTGTATCTACAATCCCAGGAAGATGCTGAATTTCATAGTTTAATGTACGGAAATGGATCTCCCCGCACAAACAGTGTACCTACCTACAATGAGTAAGTATGGGAATTATATTTTTATTACAGCTTTGAAAAGATTGGTGTAAATAATGAAAATAAATTAAAAAAAAACCACGAATTTACCAATTTTGTCTAGTTTCAGACGCCACAGTTATTCTCCCCATACTTACTAAGGAGCTTAGTATGGGGAAATCCATTTTCGTACATCAAACTATGAAATTAGGCATTTTCCTGTGATTGTAGATACAGGGTTCCTTAGCAACAATTTTCCCTTACAATTCCGGACTTTCGCAATTCCGGAATTGTTACACTCAAAATATCGGAAATTCCTGAACTGGATTTTATGTATTTCCAGAATTTATGACTGTTTATTTTCATAGTTTACCATAAACTCGATAAGTCTCGTGACTTTTCGTATCTCTTATAGTTTTCCCTTACTGCCCCGTTTGAATAATACAACCTGTATATAACGCTAAAGTTCGGCCGGCCGCCTTGTTGCGGCGATAACGGCGATTTTTGTTTAAGTTATCTTTCCACAAAAATTTCAATCTTTCGTCTACTACAGTCTACATATGCCATTGTGTTGGCATTTACGCCTTTGTACGCTAACAAATCTGCCCTTCTTATTGCAAACGCAGTACTTGCAAAATGGTGGTTTCGAAATAAACGCGTTCAACATATTTTTTGGTATCTATACAACAAATCTATGTTATATAACTTTTGAAGTGTACTGAAAAATAGTTAAAAAAATAAATCTTTAGATTGAAATATTTCTTACTTTACTGCCTTATTTAGATAAAATACGCAGTACTGCATTTTCATCAACTATATGGGTTTGCAGTTAGGCCTATGTCCAGCAGTGGACGTCTTTCGGCTGATATGATGATCTGGGTTTGCAGGCATTACAGTATCACTAAGGCTTAATGCAGTATTTGTGTTTATTACTGCAAAATCACCTAGCACGTGTTAAATACTGCGTTTCTAGTTCGCAATCATGCTCTATTTTCATACCTAGTAATAAATAAGTGTTGGTAAGATTTAACTTCAGACAAATATTGAAGTGATGAAGAGACGAAATAAAATTGATTTTAGGTAGGTACTAGAAAAAATTAATATTTTTGTTATCAGCGTATCAAATTATTATTTTTAATAGTCTATAAAATGTGTTTCAGGAACATTTTTTTATTAAAGTCTATTAATATAAAACAACTCATCAAGCCATCAATCACTCTTTTGAATTATACAAGGTGTAACCAAATCAAGTGCAAATATTTCACTCTGATTTGCTAGCACGAAATGCGGCACTGTACCGTGTGGCTTCGGTCCATGCGTAGCTTTATGTTACTCTCGAATACCTCTCGATACTCTTAAGCGCAGCACTGTGGAATAAGTACTGCGTTTAAGTACTTTTAGCGTGGCAAGAGTAGCTCTTTGGTTTTCTCGCTAAACTCAAACGCAGTAATTTTGAATACTGCGTTTGGCTTTAGTTAGTATTCGTTGCAAAAAAGTTATATGCCTAATGAATCTGCAGTAAACGTAGCAAGTACTTCACAACCTTCTAGCACATGCTGAATGCTGTAGATCTTGTTAGCATAAGTAATATTTTTGTGAAAGTACTGCGTTTTTGGTTAGATAAGAAACATGTTTGAAATATAAAAAAAGACCTGAATTTTTTTTTTAGGCTTGTGATTTCATTTTTGCAGAAAAGTGATAATCTCAAAAATAACTACTGCAAGTACTATTATCAGGGCCTTTGGCCACATTATCAACTGTTTCGTGTACTGCAACTACTGCAAGCCATAAATTGCAATAAAATATATTTAAAATACTTAATATAATTTGGATATATTTTTATTTTTGATATCCAAGTGAGGCTGCGTGCACAAAAAAGGGCTGAGAACACAAAATACCTTGGCATCATGCTTGACCAGCGACTCTCGTGGCATACACATACTGAACTGATCTTAACCAGAACGCGTAAAATGATGTATATATTTAAAAACCTCAAACATATAGCCTCGAAAAATCTACTCAATCAAATTTACGTTTCCTTGGCCCAGTCTTTCCTTGTATACTGCATCCCTATATGGGGTGGTGCCACCAAAACGAAGTTTATTGAGTTAGAGAGAGCACAAAGAGCGCTGTTGAAGGTGATGTACTCCAAACCCTATAGGTTCCCTACAAAAAAGCTGTACGAAATTTGCGAGCTGATGACTGTCAGAAAGTTGTACGTGTTACATGCTATCTTGAGAAGACACAAAAGTACTTCTTTTAAACCTAACGTCACAATGACGAGAAGGAGATTGCCAAAGACAATCCCCTCTGCGACAGCTAACTCTGTTTACGCTAGGAGACAATACGAGTTCCAGTCTATTCACCTATACAACCTAATAAATCCTCTTATTGACATCAACTCCACAACCTTTAAAGAGTGTAAAAAGAAAATGATGACTTGGCTAAAAGATAAAAACTACTCCGATGTAGAAAGCTTATTATCAGAAAACGACAGATAAAACTCATTATATACCGACATATTTAGATCCACACCCATACGCGCGCACACACCACACACATAGTCACACACACACACACACACACACACACACACACACACACACACACACACACACACACACAAACACTACTTTAGTATTTAAAATAAACAATTAGTATTAGTTTTAGGAGATTTACTCCTCTTATATTATATTATTATTTAAACATGTTCTGTGCACTTCTGTACGTTTCAAGTTACACTCTATGGAAGAGCGGTGTCTCTTGACACAGGTATCTCGATACTTAAAAAGAGACACCAACCTGTATTTAGTTAAGCTATGTTAAGTTACTGAATAAACTATTTTTCATTTTCAAAAAAAAAAAAAAAAAAAAAAAAAAAAAAAAGTGACATTATAGTTTAATACTCTAAAAATATAAATTAAATAAATAATGTATTCATTCAACCGTAAAAAGTAAATAAAAAGCAACGACTCCATTTTACTCCCTGTGCGAAATTTGCCACCACTTTTGTCTGGACGCTACTAATAACAATTTTAAATTAACTTCTGTAACTTCACATTATTCCATGCAGATTTTTTCATAAAAAAACAGTATCTGTAATTTTTTATTGTACATAATAAAATTAAAAATAGGTAAACTAATGTTACATCTTATAGGTTTTCACATAGCTATAATAAAAAATCTTCCTTTTCATCCGCTTTTCCAAACATTGAATATCTCCGAAACATAAAACCGCCTTATGGTACCTTTACACGTGGACCATCACTAATATTGTAACAGTGCTGTTATACGTATTTTCCTGAAGGAAGGTTTTCAAAAACTATTTTGGTTAGTTTTTTGAAAGAGCTGTTTAAATAGACGATTTTTATAACATTTATTTGTTTCATTTGAATCTGGCCACTTTAATTTTTTTCTACATATGTTTTACTATGCTCGAATCTGGGTTTTGCCCCCAAAAAAATCTCATAAACTATACATAAAAAGTTTTTGCGCCTTCCCTATTTTAAACATATAAATACGAAAAATGGTTTTTTTTAAATGCGGCAGAACGGGGGCGCGCGGGCGCGGCGAGGGATACCTAGCAAGCGATAGCTCGCAAGGTCGACTAAGATCTGCTCCGCCGTAGCTACAACTTGTAGCGCGGCTTGGTTTTCGCGCCTTTTTTTAATAATATGCGTTTATGATGCAAACTATACACAGAAATTTCTTACTTTCCATAATATGGCTGCATATATTCTTTTATAGTATTAGACTTATTTTTATAGACTCTAATTCAATATTAGATCTTACAGGATAAAAAATGCGTATTAATTTTAAAGCTTTTATCTTATTCCTCTAAACTTTTGGCTTTGTCTATTAACTTAAGAATTTAGAGATATTGTTGTGGATTTTTAAAACTCTAATTCAATATCGACTAAATAACAAGCTAATTCTGGTTTGACGTAGTCGCGGGTGTTTTTTTTTCTAAAAACTTAACAGTGTAAAGCTTCATACATATCATAAACGATGAAGCTTAAACTTTGCACTTTAATTCAATATTCACAAATCATCAATAAAATAAATAAATACCTAATTTATATCTAACCCTCGTTCTAACTTTTCTTCATATAATACAAATATGCTTGAAAATAAGTCATATGTCATATAAGCATAACTTTTCCGACTTTAGAATTATCAAAACTTCTAGGGCCAAAATCCGGTTCCACTACTGAGCTATGTCTATTTCGGCAAATTTGTTGATGTAAAATTTCCTCCACAAAGTGTACTTTGTTTTATAACCATTCAAAAAAAACTAGATACAATCCAACCAGTATTGTTGTTGATAATGTTCTGAATGGTACGGTACAGTCACCGGCATAAATATATGATGGAACAAAGGCCGCAAAAATACTTGATGACAACTCTATTCCTAGAGCCGGAAGAGCGTGTCAGATATTTATCGATGCCGGTGACTGTGCGACATTTTATGATATTTTATGGCATACGGATCAGTAGCGACATCTACAATCGTAGTGACAAACCAATTTTGGGTGCCAATGAATTGGTGTTTTGCCCTAACTGGTACTTTGCACGGTTTGAAGTGGTCATATTCACGATATCCCACGTCGTCCATCTTGTTTGGTTGGTCATTCGGTAATGTCTTGATTTGCATTTCATTCTTCACAAACAGCTTCATTCGTAGTTGATTGATCATTATCTATTTAACATTTCTTTGGTTTTTGTCTTTCCCCTAACGCGTTTGAGTTTCAATTTTACTAACAACGCTCTCTTATTGGTTCATTTGGCTGTAAGATGCTTTTAGAATAGCACGTATTAAACCACTGTAGAGTCAAGACATGCTTGACTAACGGCTCTACTAATGGTACAGTTGAACCACCTTATTCATAAACTGTAACAAACCTCTGTTAACTAAATTGTGTCCGTTTGTCACAAATGTCAAAGTGACAGATAAAGACAAACGAATTTATTGTTTACTGTCGTTTCATTTCATTTATTTTGCTAAAACACACACAAAGATCGTACAATTGACATATCAGTGCTAATTACATTACATGTATGTTCCGCCATTTTATGGCATGCAAACCTTACATTAAATTTATAATATTTTGATTACATGAACACTCATTACTGTGTGATGAACAAGAATAATCTTTTCCGAGTCTTGGATGTTTTCTATGTATTTATATCTATTAAATATATCGTCGTCTAGTACCCACTTACTATGGGGCTAGTTCGATTTGTGTAAGATTGTCCCATAATATTTGATTACTGCATTTTAGCTAAAATTGTTTGACGAACGTTTATGAATAAGGCCACAAGTTACTAAAGTACTTTTAAATTGATGAATCATAGTAATCAATCCACTGTAACGTTTAATTTGCTCGGTGATATGTTCCACGATACAATTGGCATAAAGCATGAAAATTTTTATTGATCGTCTGGGATTTCCTCTTCTTAAAATCAAGTAAAAAAAACAGTGTTTCTCCTATCAAACATTAGTAATAGAGAATATTGTGTGTTCTAGAATCGTATGACAGTGAGGACAACAGTTCGCTAATATCGTTAAAGAAGACGAGGTCGCGGCACAGCAAGGAGGCCTCGCCTCTGGTCAATGGAAACACACCCACCAACAGGAGATCGCGCAAGTAAGGCTAAAGTATATAATCTAGTGTGATATTTCGTCTTTTTTACGAGCTTTTATTTAGCTCTTGTTGTAGTTTTATTCTTGGGTCAAATTTAGTAATTGAAATTTCAACACTTCCCGGTTTCTGATTGAGCTGAAATTTTGCATGCATAATATGTATATCGCATGACAATGCAATATTATGATGACATGGAGCTGATCTGATGCTGGAGCTGGAAGGTGGCCATAGGAACTCCGCAATAAAACGACACAACCCCATCTAGTTTGGGCTCTTTAGAATCGTCTCAATGAGTAGTTGATGATGGTATGCAGAAAAGTACAGTCGGCAATAAAAGCTAGTACCAAAAATGAAATTTTTGACAGAAACTTATTACGTGTAGACTCAAAATTTATTATTATTTCAAAAGAAAGAAGGCAAATAAATATGCCTACTGACGAAAATCCCATTGGAATATCTCAAAAAATTACGAAGCTGCAACCGTTTCAATGTTGCCTGTTAGAGAGAGAAAACGCTACGGATCGTGACGTCACGATCGTCTAGGGTCATAGTAAATGACAATCGTTTCATATGAAGGTGAGTTTTGCGGAAAAGGGACAGGACATACCCCTTCTTAAAACTTTGGACGCTTATTATAACTTTGTGATTATTTAACCTCTTGCGTTGCTTTTTTCTCCATTTGACTACATTTTTAATCCTTTTTCGAGAAAATGCAACATTATTGATTATTTTATTTAGTGTATACACCCCTATTAAAATGGATTTTCATCGTGTTGCAGATCAAGAGACGATGTCAGTACGAGTGCGAGCAAAAAAGCAAAGACACCACTCACGAATGGCGTTCACGGTAAGTTACGTGCGACAACAGGGACGTTGAGTGATAAATGATAGTCAAATCAAAAACTTTTTAAATTATTATGAAGTTTGTAGTGAACAGGAACAAGTGCCGTCACGATTTTCTTTATTTACATTTCAATAAAAATATGCTTCGTAATATTAAGGCGCGGCCGGTTCACGATCTGACGAAAAGATTGATTTATGAGCTTCCAGTGTGAAGAAATAATGAAGAATTCTACTACAGAAAAATTACTGTAGACTGAAAAAGAAACAAAGAAACACAATAACCTAACATAATATAAAAGAATGGCTTGGTAACTCTGTAAAAAAGATATTAAATATCACCATAAAAATAAACTTTAATGTTTAAGATTTCGTAATTTTCAACGACAATCTGTTTTTTTTTATTGTTCTAACACAATAACCGGATAGAAATTTAATTAATTATCCAGTATTCCAAAAAATAATTAATATGTACTAAAAAGTGATGTTACATACTTCCGAACACGCACTTCCATCTCTCTCACGTTTATGATCAGTGAGAGGGAGAGAAGATCGTGAGCCGGCCTCGCCTTAACAAATTGATGCAATATTAGTTGTATCTCCAGAAGAGAGAGCTGTGTTTAAAATTTAATTTAAAACCATGGGTAACCCCGGGTGTAATCAGATGCATCAGGCATAGAGATAAACTCCACAGATAAACTAGAGCCTCGCCCAACGACCTGGTTCTACACAAAGTATACACTCGATACAGAAACTTCTGTGACAATTTATTATATAACTTAAAGTGTAATTACCAGAATAAACAAATAAATGAATGTAAAGATAAGCCTAAAAAACTGTGGAAAACTATTAAAAATATTTATCAACCTGCCAGCACAAAAAATCACTCCATCCAACTCACAAAATCTGGTAACTCCACTCAGGAATCCCTCGACAGTTGCAATAAACACTTTGCCACGGCTGGCAGCAATTTGGCCGATCAAATATTAACAAGACTCTCTGAAAGTCAGACTACCTTAGCTGGTAAATTTACTCCTAGTCATACACCCTCAAACTCTCTTTTCATGCGACCGACTGATATCGACGAGGTGGATACAATAATTAAGCAACTAAAGTCTGATAGCTCACCCGGCTATGATGGTATTAAGCCATTATTAATTAAAGAAATCAAAGATGTGATACTTACGCCATTTGTCTTCCTCTGTAATCTTAGTCTCAAACAGGGATGCTTTCCTGACTGCTGGAAATTAGCAATAGTATCGCCTATTCATAAAAGTGGATCTAAAGATTTGCCAACTAACTACCGACCAATTTCACTGCTGAGTGTCTTTTCTAAAATTCTAGAAAAAATCGTTAGTAAGAGACTGTCGAACTATATAGATCAAAACTCACTTATTTCAGAGCGCCAGTTTGGGTTCAGGGCAGGCAAATCCACAGAAGATGCTGCACTTCTGCTCACTAATATAATCTCGGGTCATCTAGACGCTAATAAGTGCTGCTTAGGCGTGTTCCTAGATCTCGCAAAAGCGTTCGACACAGTTTCGCCTAGCATACTGTTACGAAAGCTGGAGGCACTGGGAATACGAGGCACAGCTCTTAACTGGTTTCAAAGTTACTTAACTGACAGACAGCAAGTAGTTAAAATTGGGGAGTTCACTAGTTGCAGGTCACCCATATTCTTTGGCGTACCACAGGGCAGTATTCTTGGACCTACCCTATTCATTATATATATAAATGATCTTCTCCAACTATCAATTCCCAACTCTGAGATAATATGTTATGCTGATGATACAGCTCTTCTGTTTAGCGGTAATACTTGGGACGAGGCATACCAGTCTGCTGAGGAGGGATTGTCGAGGGTGGCAAATTGGCTTAATGACAATCTCCTCACTTTGAATTTAGACAAGAGCAATCACATAGCTTTTTCAAAAACAGTGGTTTCCTCTGCTCCTGCTTTTTCCAGTCTCAAAATGCATAGCTGCGGTTCAAATATCCTAAAATGTTCCTGTGGTACTGTGAGAAGGTGCGTCACCGTGAAGTATCTGGGGCTCATCGTGGACGAACGACTATCTTTCAAACAGCACATAATTGTCTTATCAAAGAAAGTTAGGAAACTGATCTACTTGGTTAAGCGGCTACGGGACTGTTCGCCCCCGGATGTAGTGCGCTTGGTCTACCATGCGTTGTGCCAGTCGATCATGCAATATTGCATTGGAGTCTGGGGCAGCGCTGGTAAGACGATACTGCTTGGACTTGAGCGCGCGCAGCGTGCAGTCATTAAGGTTATGCTGAAGAAGTCTTTTCGATTCCCAACAGACACGCTATACAGAGAAACAGGATACCTTAGAGTTAGGCAGTTATTCATCCTCAGCGCAGCTGTTAGAGTTCACCGCAGTATTGCGAAGTCTTCTTTGGAAGATCACGTAATAAACAAACGAATATATAGGATACCAGTGCCCCTCGTTAAGTCCGCACACGCTAAACGTATTGCATTTCACTCACATCCGTTTATCTACAATGCCGTCTGCAAAGCCTGTAATCTAAAAGAATGCACAGTTTACAAATTTAAATCCACTATCAAACAATGGTTTACTACCCTGTCATATGCTGACACTGAAAGTCTCCTACAACCATGTATCTAGGAGTCTCACACTTATTTAGTAGGTATGTTACTCGCTCTAATATCCATACACTTATACACACATACACACACATACACGCACAATCACACAGAAACTCGCTTGCCTACCTGTTTTACAAATAAATTACCTACTAGGAACTTTTAAAATTTTGAGTACAAATATATTTATTAAGTTTTCGGTTTAATACTTTAAAATAATGTTTGTCACAGTTTATAAACTTTCTTTTTTATAACACAACTTCTCTCTTGTGGCTCATTACTCATTATAATTATAGATAACAGATGTAACTGATAACTCCATGAGTTCCAAGATACAGGCTCAGCCTAGTTTGGGACTCACCAGATATCGCTTTCCTATTATGTAACAGTGTCTTTTTGTGTAATAAAGTTATTATTATTATTATATTATTATGATCAGTGAGAGGGAGAGAAGATCGTGAGCCGGCCTCGCCTTAACAAATTGATGCAATATTAGTTGTATCTCCAGAAGAGAGAGCTGTGAACGGCAGCGGCAGGAAACGGGGGAACAAGGAGGTGCAGCTCCACACGGAGGCGCTGGAGCAACTGCTCAAGGAGATCCTCAAGCACAAAGATGGCTGGCCCTTCTGGGAGCCCGTCGACACGGAGATGGTAAGCTCATCATCTCTTAGCTCCGGCCGTACCGTACCGGCCCTTTACACCACATAGGGAGGTTCATCATCATCATAACATCAGCCGAAAGACGTCCACTGCTGGACATAGGCCTCCCCCAAAGAGTGCCAAAGTGACCGGTCCTGCGCCACCCGCATCCAGCGTACTCCCGCGACCTTTACCAGGTCATCATATATAGCGTCCGCGTACGAAGTTTACCTTGATCGTATCCAGAGTAGGGTAAAAGACAATCCTCGCGCGTTCTGGCAGCACTTCGATAGCCTGAAGTCAAAGGGTGGGTTTGCCTCTAGCGTTAAGTTCAACGGGAAACAGTTTGCTGGAAGTGAGGTGGCCAGCGCGTTTGCTACCTACTTCTCGAGCGTATTCTTGTCGGATATCCCGATCCTGGACCCGAATGTACTTGCGACCGGGGATCAGAGTCTTAGTGCCAACATACACGTTGCCTCAATATCAATAGAGGAGGTTGAGAAGGGGATAAAACGGCTCAAATCCAGTTGTTCTGTTGGACCAGATAACTTGCCATCCTATATTGTAAAGGGTTGCAAGGATCATCTGAAACTCCCGTTACAATATATTTTTAATCTAGCTCTCGATTCTGGAACATATCCTCAACTTTGGAAGGTTTCGAGGGTGAGACCGATCCCGAAGGGGGGCGACGCCACAATTGTAGACAATTACAGACCTATAGCTGTTCTTTCCACGTTGGCTAAGCTGTTTGAATCCATACTGCACCAGACCCTATCAGCACAGGTTAAACCTTACTTGAATGATGCACAACATGGCTTCAGACCTAACCGCTCTGTAAACACAAATCTTCTGCTCCTGGTTGACAATATTTCTGAGCATCCTGATAGAGGCATCCAGGTTGATGTCCTTTATTTCGACTTCAGGAAGGCTTTCGATCGCGTGGATAACGATGTGTTGCTGAATAAAATGAACCAAATTGGTTTCTCTCCGAAGTTACTGTCTTTCTTCGCTAGTTATCTGCGTGATCGGCAGCAATATGTTCGCCATGGATGCTTTGTCTCGGCTCCATATCATACCCGATCTGGTGTCAGTCAGGGATCCATATTGGGACCTTTCCTGTTCGGAATAATGATAAATGACCTCACAACGTAACCGTTGTGAGGTCATTTATCATTATTCCGAACAGGAAAGGTCCCAATATGGATCCCTGACTGACACCAGAAGACATTGGGATGACTTAATAACTTAAGTCATCCCAATGTCTCCTTTATGCCGATGATTTAAAAATAGTTTACGGTGTGGAGCAATTAACTGATTGTGAGTCATTGCAAAGGGACACCAACTTGGTCTTCCGGTGGAGTATGGATAACAAACTTCTGTTCAACTCTGCCAAGTGTTGTGTCTGCACCTTCTGCCGGCACGTACCCCGATACATGCTCAATACATGCTTGGAGTAGAGCCTATCAACCGTGTCTCCAGCGTTAAGGATCTTGGCGTGGTCTTCGATATGCGGCTTACTTTCCATGAGCACATATTATCACTTGCTAAAAGCTGCTATCGAAGATTAGGCTTTGTGATTCGCAACCTTCGTGACTTTTATGATCCCGGGGCCATCAGGCTAGTTTATAACGCACTCGTTAGAAGCAAGCTGGAAGCTTCGTCAATCATATGGCACCCTTATGAATCAACTTACGCCCTATTACTGGAGAAGGTTCAGAAAACGTTCCTACGGTTTTTATATAGGAAAGTTTTTGGGAACTATCCATTTATGTATCCCACCAAATACCTGTTAGGAACCCTAGTTTATAATTCGTTGGAGGTAAGGCGTAATTACAATTTGTTGGTGACTGCGTGTTGGATCATACGCGGTGAGTCAGATTGTCCGGAGCTAGTGAGTCGCCTCGTGCGACTCTATACTCCGGATATCCCAAAGATAACCCTTAGGCCACGGCGACGCGATTTGTTGGCGGTGCCTGTCGCGCGCACTGTGTCACGCAGGAACTCGCCGCTGATCCGTGCTCTCTCACATCTCAATGCGCAAGAGGCATCAGCACCGGAGTGTGACTTACTTGCGTGGCGATGGATGTATGTGTGCGGTGAATGTCTGAGCTTCTGTGAGGAGATGGATGACAGGCAATCAACTGTACCAATGTAATTATATGTGTTTTGTTGTATAGTTTAGTATCGTTTTCATGACGCATTGGTTTTAGGACGGTAATGTTGTATTAACATGTTTTTATTAATAAATAAATAATAGTACATTACTTACCTAGGGCGGTTAAACAAAGAATGTCTCAGATCGCAGGTATTTGACGCCCGAGCCGAAGGCAAGGGCGATAAATATGCGCTCTGAGGCTTTCTTTATTACCGCCCGTGGTAAGTACAAAATTTTACGTCTGTATCTGGCCAGGAAGTGGGGTTTTCCGCACGCATAGCGTGCGGTAATTCCTACTTTATGGCCAGGTATGACGTAAATAATAAATCATTCCATCTTGTGGGTGAGGTTATCCAATAGGCCATATGGCCATAGGGAGGTTATCCCATAGTATACCTATTACTGGTTGCTGAGCGCCAAACGGGAGAAAGAAAATCACTTCTCAGGTATTTCACCCACACGCGAAATCCAAGCGAAAACACGCCTGGGGACCGATTTTTGACTTTCGAGCGCTCGACTCGTTCACTCGAAAACTGTCAAAAGCGATGAAATGCTATTTTTGAATTACGAGCGATAGAAAATTCAAAAACGAGTGGTATTGACAACTCGTATTCAATTCTATTGGTAAAAAGTAAGTGCCGACAATTTGGACACTTCACTTGTATTTAATTTTGGACTGACAATGAACTTAGAAAAAGATAAATAAAGGTACCTTCTGATTCAATTGATTAATTAGCTGGTGTACGATTAATATATTTTATATTATTTTTCTGCCGAATTTTGTGGCTGAAAACAAAGATCGTAGTCTTTTGGCGGGTTTGTTTTTTAAAGTTAAACACTTAAATATTAATATTATAGCTATAAATACACCTTCTAATTATGTTTTATTTTTATTGCATGTGTAGAATACAATTTGAAATAACAGTACTTATCGACTTTCTGCGTACAACGAAGCGCAAAAGTATCAATAGCCAAACCACTAGCTTTCGAGTGATGAATTTCAAAAATACCTATTATTGGGTTCATGCGAAAATAATCGTGACAAATTTTCGTATGCGATTATTTTCTACCGCTCGCTTTTGATTTCGAGCGTTAGAAAGTCAAAAATCGGTCCCCTGTGCGTAAACGCGGTCTGATACCACAACAATCCATTGACAAGAAAGTACGAAAAGTTTCAGCAGGCCTTGGTGCAGTTTCGGAATCAAAGGGTTCATCACTTTTGGACTTTAGCTACATCGAAATAAAGTCGAAAAGAGGCGAACATTTCCAATCCTCTACACTATACCAGTACACATGGTAGTTGTCGTAGGATAAGCGTAGTCGGTTAGTTTAGTGAACAGTCCGCTGATCAAACGCAAACGCACTTTATGTTTCGTTGGAAACCGAGACAACGGGCTTCTGTAAATTATTAGAAAAAAGATCCTCTATACGAACTGTTAAGTCACCATGCTTTACCTAAAATCTTAAATGTTATAAACCGTGCAAGTCGTGATTTAGGGCGACTTTTCGCAGCGTGCCGATCTAACTGTCTATCAAGAGGAAATATAATTGAATTGTTTTGTTTAGGTGCCAGACTATTTGGAAGTTATTGAAACGCCGATGGACTTCGAAACGATTAAAGAGAAGCTGTCGCGCGGCGAGTACGACACCGACGCCGCGCTGCTGGACGACGCGGCGCTCGTGTTCAACAACTGCTACGTGTACAACAAGGACACACACCCCGTGTGCAAGTGAGTAGGGAGCAGGCAAACGGAGTACGACACCGACGCCGCGCTGCTGGACGACGCGGCGCTCGTGTTCAACAACTGCTACGTGTACAACAAGGACACACACCCCGTGTGCAAGTGAGTAGGGAGCAGGCAAACGGAGTACGACACCGACGCCGCGCTGCTGGACGACGCGGCGCTCGTGTTCAACAACTGCTACGTGTACAACAAGGACACACACCCCGTGTGCAAGTGAGTAGGGAGCAGGCAAACGGAGTACGACACCGACGCCGCGCTGCTGGACGACGCGGCGCTCGTGTTCAACAACTGCTACGTGTACAACAAGGACACACACCCCGTGTGCAAGTGAGTAGGGAGCAGGCAAACGGAGTACGACACCGACGCCGCGCTGCTGGACGACGCGGCGCTCGTGTTCAACAACTGCTACGTGTACAACAAGGACACACACCCCGTGTGCAAGTGAGTAGGGAGCAGGCAAACGGAGTACGACACCGCGCTCGTGTTCAACAACTGCTACGTGTACAACAAGGACACACACCCCGTGTGCAAGTGAGTAGGGAGCAGGCAAACGGAGTACGACACCGACGCCGCGCTGCTGGACGACGCGGCGCTCGTGTTCAACAACTGCTACGTGTACAACAAGGACACACACCCCGTGTGCAAGTGAGTAGGGAGCAGGCAAACGGAGTACGACACCGCGCTCGTGTTCAACAACTGCTACGTGTACAACAAGGACACACACCCCGTGTGCAAGTGAGTAGGGAGCAGGCAAACGGAGTACGACACCGACGCCGCGCTGCTGGACGACGCGGCGCTCGTGTTCAACAACTGCTACGTGTACAACAAGGACACACACCCCGTGTGCAAGTGAGTAGGGAGCAGGCAAACGGAGTACGACACCGACGCCGCGCTGCTGGACGACGCGGCGCTCGTGTTCAACAACTGCTACGTGTACAACAAGGACACACACCCCGTGTGCAAGTGAGTAGGGAGCAGGCAAACGGAGTACGACACCGACGCCGCGCTGCTGGACGACGCGGCGCTCGTGTTCAACAACTGCTACGTGTACAACAAGGACACACACCCCGTGTGCAAGTGAGTAGGGAGCAGGCAAACGGAGTACGACACCGACGCCGCGCTGCTGGACGACGCGGCGCTCGTGTTCAACAACTGCTACGTGTACAACAAGGACACACACCCCGTGTGCAAGTGAGTAGGGAGCAGGCAAACGGAGTACGACACCGACGCCGCGCTGCTGGACGACGCGGCGCTCGTGTTCAACAACTGCTACGTGTACAACAAGGACACACACCCCGTGTGCAAGTGAGTAGGGAGCAGGCAAACGGAGTACGACACCGACGCCGCGCTGCTGGACGACGCGGCGCTCGTGTTCAACAACTGCTACGTGTACAACAAGGACACACACCCCGTGTGCAAGTGAGTAGGGAGCAGGCAAACGGAGTACGACACCGCGCTCGTGTTCAACAACTGCTACGTGTACAACAAGGACACACACCCCGTGTGCAAGTGAGTAGGGAGCAGGCAAACGGAGTACGACACCGACGCCGCGCTGCTGGACGACGCGGCGCTCGTGTTCAACAACTGCTACGTGTACAACAAGGACACACACCCCGTGTGCAAGTGAGTAGGGAGCAGGCAAACGGAGTACGACACCGACGCCGCGCTGCTGGACGACGCGGCGCTCGTGTTCAACAACTGCTACGTGTACAACAAGGACACACACCCCGTGTGCAAGTGAGTAGGGAGCAGGCAAACGGAGTACGACACCGACGCCGCGCTGCTGGACGACGCGGCGCTCGTGTTCAACAACTGCTACGTGTACAACAAGGACACACACCCCGTGTGCAAGTGAGTAGGGAGCAGGCAAACGGAGTACGACACCGCGCTCGTGTTCAACAACTGCTACGTGTACAACAAGGACACACACCCCGTGTGCAAGTGAGTAGGGAGCAGGCAAACGGAGTACGACACCGACGCCGCGCTGCTGGACGACGCGGCGCTCGTGTTCAACAACTGCTACGTGTACAACAAGGACACACACCCCGTGTGCAAGTGAGTAGGGAGCAGGCAAACGGAGTACGACACCGCGCTCGTGTTCAACAACTGCTACGTGTACAACAAGGACACACACCCCGTGTGCATGTGAGTAGGGAGCAGGCAAACGGAGTACGACACCGACGCCGCGCTGCTGGACGACGCGGCGCTCGTGTTCAACAACTGCTACGTGTACAACAAGGACACACACCCCGTGTGCAAGTGAGTAGGGAGCAGGTAAACGGAGTACGACACCGACGCCGCGCTGCTGGACGACGCGGCGCTCGTGTTCAACAACTGCTACGTGTACAACAAGGACACACACCCCGTGTGCAAGTGAGTAGGGAGCAGGCAAACGGAGTACGACACCGCGCTCGTGTTCAACAACTGCTACGTGTACAACAAGGACACACACCCCGTGTGCAAGTGAGTAGGGAGCAGGCAAACGGAGTACGACACCGACGCCGCGCTGCTGGACGACGCGGCGCTCGTGTTCAACAACTGCTACGTGTACAACAAGGACACACACCCCGTGTGCAAGTGAGTAGGGAGCAGGCAAACGGAGTACGACACCGACGCCGCGCTGCTGGACGACGCGGCGCTCGTGTTCAACAACTGCTACGTGTACAACAAGGACACACACCCCGTGTGCAAGTGAGTAGGGAGCAGGCAAACGGAGTACGACACCGCGCTCGTGTTCAACAACTGCTACGTGTACAACAAGGACACACACCCCGTGTGCAAGTGAGTAGGGAGCAGGCAAACGGAGTACGACACCGCGCTCGTGTTCAACAACTGCTACGTGTACAACAAGGACACACACCCCGTGTGCAAGTGAGTAGGGAGCAGGCAAACGGAGTACGACACCGACGCCGCGCTGCTGGACGACACGGCGATCGTGTTCAACAACTGCTACGTGTACAACAAGGACACACACCCCGTGTGCAAGTGAGTAGGGAGCAGGCAAACGGAGTACGACACCGACGCCGCGCTGCTGGACGACGCGGCGCTCGTGTTCAACAACTGCTACGTGTACAACAAGGACACACACCCCGTGTGCAAGTGAGTAGGGAGCAGGCAAACGGAGTACGACACCGACGCCGCGCTGCTGGACGACGCGGCGCTCGTGTTCAACAACTGCTACGTGTACAACAAGGACACACACCCCGTGTGCAAGTGAGTAGGGAGCAGGCAAACGGAGTACGACACCGCGCTCGTGTTCAACAACTGCTACGTGTACAACAAGGACACACACCCCGTGTGCAAGTGAGTAGGGAGCAGGCAAACGGAGTACGACACCGCGCTCGTGTTCAACAACTGCTACGTGTACAACAAGGACACACACCCCGTGTGCAAGTGAGTAGGGAGCAGGCAAACGGAGTACGACACCGACGCCGCGCTGCTGGACGACACGGCGATCGTGTTCAACAACTGCTACGTGTACAACAAGGACACACACCCCGTGTGCAAGTGAGTAGGGAGCAGGCAAACGGAGTACGACACCGACGCCGCGCTGCTGGACGACGCGGCGCTCGTGTTCAACAACTGCTACGTGTACAACAAGGACACACACCCCGTGTGCAAGTGAGTAGGGAGCAGGCAAACGGAGTACGACACCGACGCCGCGCTGCTGGACGACGCGGCGCTCGTGTTCAACAACTGCTACGTGTACAACAAGGACACACACCCCGTGTGCAAGTGAGTAGGGAGCAGGCAAACGGAGTACGACACCGACGCCGCGCTGCTGGACGACGCGGCGCTCGTGTTCAACAACTGCTACGTGTACAACAAGGACACACACCCCGTGTGCAAGTGAGTAGGGATCAGGCAAACGGAGTACGACACCGACGCCGCGCTGCTGGACGACGCGGCGCTCGTGTTCAACAACTGCTACGTGTACAACAAGGACACACACCCCGTGTGCAAGTGAGTAGGGAGCACACAAATGAACACACATCCACTTAGTCAAAAGCCGGCTTAGGCCGGTTGCCCATTGGACACGTTTTTGTACGAAATATACACGTCCGAACACCTTGAAAGTACTACGGGAGCGCGCACACTGCATCGTACGAATACGCACGCGGAGGTGCGACGTCCGCATCCATCCGGACTTGTTGCGATTTTAAATATGTTCGTGCATTATTTGTGTTGTCAACTTGATATTGTATCACTAAAGTTACTGTATTTGGTCAGACTTGGTCGAACAGCATCGAGAATATAATCAAAAGTTTATTTCTTCATTCGTACATAGTTTTGAAACAGAATGGGATCATTACATAAATCTTCCGTAGTATGATGAAATTCACCAAATTCCTGTCTTTTTTATAAATATTTCACGCACCCATTCAGTTCTACGATAGCGACGACGCCGTCGCTGTCTTCTGGTTAGAAGTGTGTTTCATATTATTACTTTTGTATGTGTTTTTTTGTTGTCACGAATACATACTTGAATTTGAGAATCATCTAAAACTTGTAAATTATTAATTTTGCACCCTAATTATTTTGTACTAGTCAATAATAATGATATTGTATAATATTTTGCATGTGAATAACATATTCAATTGTTAGTTCTTTTCTGCCTGAAACACAGGGTATCCTAGTTCAGGCACGTGTTATTTGCCTCTAATATTAAGCTCCTAGTCTATAGTAAATACTGATGTACATTATCTTTTATCAATAAATTATCTTATCTTATCTATCTTATATTTCACGCAGGTAAACGTATTCAGTGTGTACTCTATTCGTACGACCCGCATTGTACGTGTACGTACGACAGGAATTCGGGTCCAATGAGCGACCGGCCTTAGGCTGCGTACCAGAGATGTTCTAGACTAGACACACCGAACTAACTTCATTATATGCTCTAAGATAGATATCATGCTACATTATATGCTTGATATACAATACAAATGAATGTGTGAATGTGCAGCCCTTTAGAGAGTATGTCCGATTTGTTAAAGTTTCAGTTGAGAATCGAATGAGACTGGCTATATCATTTAGTAATTGGAGGTATAACACAAAGCTTACACCGCAACGCGACAATAGATAGTATACCCTCCGCTTTTAGAGACGAGAGTTAGTGCGTCATGCGTTTCGTGACTTAGCAGCCAGTTACGCTGGCTTCCATATAATTTCCAGAATCTTTCTCATCACATAACTAATTTTACGTCATACCTGGCCATAAATCAGCAATTACCGCACGCTACGCGTGCGGAAAATCCCACTTCCTGGCCAGGGGAAGACGTAAAATTTTGTACTCGCCACGGGCGGTAATAAAGAAAGCCTCAGATGGCATATTTATCGCCCTTGCCTTCGGCTCGGGCGTCAAATACCTGTTTGTTGACATTGTTTGTTTTACCGCCCTAGGTAAGTAATGTACTAATATTATAATTTCCAGAGCGGGCGTCCGCCTAGAGAAGTACATCCAGCGGCGCTGCGCTGACCTGTCGCTGCCGCCGCTGCCCGAGACGAGCCTGGAGGCGGCGGCGGAGGCGGCGGCGGTGGCGGCGGCGGCCGCGGCCGCGGGCGCGGGCGCGGCGCCGGCCAAGAAGCCGCGCCTCAAGTGACCGCGGCCGCCGCCGCGCCTAAGCGACTACCTGTGCTACTAGGGCGCCAGACCTACTGCTTCGGTATTTCACTGCCCGTGTTTTATGAGATCCTGGTACCTGGGATTATGGAACCTCCGTTCTTGTAACAATTACCGTAGATACATAGGTTTTCTTTAATATCTAAACATGTTTTGGAGTCTACCATTCACCCATGAAACTCATGACACTTTAATTTTTGCTCATGGGACAGACTAACCACAAAACATTGATCGACACCCATATAATGAGTGAACAATGTATACCGGATGATAAGTTGATCTAGTTGTATGACAATGGGGCTGTAGAAATATCGAAACATTGCAAAACGTCTGTTGGCCCACCGAGGCTAGTGAGATTGTGATCAGACTACTTATACTATAGTGTATGGTGATTGGGGACACGTTTTATATGCGCGAGCAATTGTACATTCAGTGTTGATTATAAATACGACGTCTCATACAGTCAGCTTCTATATGCAACAAATAGGGCAAATTAATCGAGTTGGTATTGGCTAAGTTTTACCAAGTTCCAAAAAATTCAAACAGACTAAAAGCACAGGCAATATACAATTTTGACGCTAATTGACAGGTCTAAACGATCTATATGAAACCAATCATAAGATAACACAGCATAGGACTTGAAGTAGGTTTTCGAACCAAAATGGTGGTCTTTTTACTCCGTTCGATTTATCTTTTTATTAATTCGTGCGAATTAAACTGTCTGGCAAAGGCTTCTGAGGCTGCCATTTCTTAATAATAATAATAAACCAAGCATAACTCTATCTGCACTTTGTTGAATGCAGCCCATATTATCAATTTGTCCTCTCTCACTTTCAGTTACTTATTCAAAGTTATTTTGGACTTTCGTCGTCATCACGTCAGCCAAAAGACGTCCACTGCAGGACAAAACTGTTTTGGACGTTATGTAAATTGAATTTCTAACAATATATTGAGTAAAGTGCTTGTTAGATCTGATATCTGACTGTGTGAAACGTCAAAAAATTGGTGCATGTTAATGGTAATAATAATGATTGAAAGGCTTTGTAAATTTTGCTAGGAATTTAGTGGCGTAGCGTCATACTGCTTAACGATAGCCTAAAGTCGTATCATAGTTCACAAATTCGATGTAACGCTTTAGTTGGCTGCAATAAATTATTTCTTTAAATAATACTTAAATTCCAAGTTTCGAGTGTTGGGAAATATGGACGCTACGTCACTGAGTTACATATATCTAATGATGATAAGAATGGAAATGAGTATGTCAATTGGAATGAGTATTGTTGACGCCGTTCGCCGTGATTTACAAGATTGTTGACACTTGCAAAGTATTGATCAATATTTTCGTATCAAAATCATGAAATTATGTGTGTCTATTATTATTCTAATATTAGATGTGACAGTTGACACATAATATAACCTTGGATCTAAAATTAGCTAACACAACTATTATTGTATCGTCGTTCTATATAAATTCGTAATTTGTACACGCATTTAGTGAATTATTTTTGTATAAACTTTATGCTATAGACATATAATATTAATATCAAAACTCAGTTGATCAATAGGCCTTATGTCGTCGCAGTAAGGCTTAGAATCGGTCACATTGCGCCTTCATTTGTTTATCCCTTTATGACATTTATGACGTAACACTTGTACTTATAAAAGGCATGTGAGAATCTTTAGAACAATATTTCTAGGTAGAAACGTATTAGGCTGGATCCTACGGTGTGTACTTTAATTTGCACTTACAGTACAAACATTTTTAGAGCTTTGTTTTGTGTCTGAAACATAAGCTCAAGTGCAATGTGCGCTTATTCATTGAATTGGGGCTGTCTGCATCATATCAACTGTTTCCTGGGATTGCTGCAATGTTGATAGCTAAGCTATCCTCGCGCTATTCAAGTGAGTTTATGCGCCGCGGCATGATATCTAAATCTGCGCGATCGTACGTTGAATGACGCCGTCACGTTCCGATGCAAGTCATCATCATCATATCAGCCGAAAGACGTCCACTGCTGGGCATAGGCCTCCCCCAAAGAGTGCCACAATGGCCGGTCCTACGCCACCCGCATCCAGCGGACTCCCGCGACCTTTACCAGGTCATCAGTCCACCTTGTGTCCGATGCAAGTGTACCCACAAAAACCCACAGTGATAAGCTACACATCAATCAAACTATCATAACCTTTAGCTACGATACAAGAAATAATGACCATTTGAATCATCTATAATAGGAAATAGAATAGAGTTCTGTTTCAAAATCGAACGAAACAAAACACATGAAACGCTGTTCCAATTTAGAATGGTGTAAATTCCATTGAAGGGGAGAGTGCTTCTTAAAATACCTGTGGGTGGCTAGAGGAAATAGGACTTCTAACAGACAGTTGTCAGCATTGTTTTTGGTCTTACGGCTACAAATGTGCCTGCATTTATCGTCTCAACCTTTAGTCCTGTGTCCGTGTTATTCAATGCTCGGTAGACCTTCGGCAACAGGAACACTCCCCAAGGCAGTCTACGGAAGATATGATAATCAGGCTGATAGCGCACTTAGTTGATCTTGCCACATCGCAGGACCAGGAGAATAATCGTGTGATAAACTCCATTTGTTAGTGAAATAGTTAATTAATGAGCAATCTAGAATATAAATTGAACCAATTATTTATCCAAAGGAAAATGTAACCACGGACACAGGAAAGCAGTGATTAGTTTATCTATTAACCCTTCGTCTGTGTTTGGTCAGGATCCAGATCACATTTTACTGTCAACTTTTTGCATTTTATTTGCTCTATACGGTGCAACCGAGGCTTGAAATCACGTTTTTTTTTACCTACCACATACGAAGGGTTAAGGCTTGTGTTCGACAACAATTCGTATTTATTTAAAAAATATATTAAATGAGTATTTAGACATAGTTTTAAATTGTAAGTTGTGTTAGTACCATTATTTTATAAAGACATACAACAATTAATTGTTTAGATTGCATCCCAAAAAAAGTTTAGTTTTTTTTTTTTAGGCAGTGTTGCCAGTTTTGACCCGATTCCGGCAACTCCAATTGAAGGGTCCACGGAAAGAACCTGAAGGAAGAAATGAGATTTTAATGTCAAAATGTTGAGCTCGTTATGAACAATTGCGGGACATTAAAATCTCATTTTGAATAAATGTGACTAGACCATGTTCTTTCCGTAGACTACTCTTCAATTGCTTTTTATTTGAAATTATTGTTAGTTATTTACTGCTGCGATCAAAATGCATTCCTTAAGCAAAATAGCATGTTGGATGTTGGTTTTAATTGCATTGTTTCAATAATGATTGTTTGCGATTATTAATTTATTGGTGTAATTTATAAGATTTTTTTAATAATTTACATTTCTAGTAATAAAGCACCCATATGGTAATAAATCTTTCCGAATTTTATTTTCTGCTGTTCACTGTTCACGCCATGGCGTTTAAAATCGTCACGTTAATCATTCCGAGGGCGAGTAGCTAGAAAATGGTATAGACGGAGAGCTGAGGGGCCAAAACTGTAACAGTTTTATAAAGGCTGATATTTTAATATAAGGTCATAAATAGCTTGAATATCAATATAGCCTGCCGTCAGTCAGCCAGTTTTTGGGACGCCGCACCGCCGTTCTATTGACTGCTGACGGCGTATGTTCCATAAAACGTTGGGCTGACTATGTTAGTCCGATTTTAGGTTCTATGAACTACTTGCACGATTTTTTTTAGATTTTATAAAACACTCACCAACCAAATTTTTTGACGGGTTTAGCGGGCTGCTGACGCGTACTGTTCCAATATTCTGCAGACTGACTATGTCCGCATAGTTTGTTAGTTGTCCTGCTATCCACAGAAAAATTTTCAGATTTTATAAAACAGTTGCGACGTAGGTGTTTTTTTAACAAGTTCGGAACCACCCCCACGCCAGTTGTCCCAAAAACTGGCTGACTGACGGCAGGCTATTGATATTCAAGCTATTTATGACCTAATATTAAAAGATCAGCGTTTATAAAACTGTTGCAGTTTTGGTCCCCCAGCTCTCCGTCTATTACTGCTATTGTCAAGACGAAAACTCTGTGAGGTGCAGTTTTGCGAGTTAGTATGTAGGGGTAGTCTCCGAAACCCCTAAACCAATCTCAAACTTTCTTTATCCTCCCGCCCTTTTGACGAAGGACTGGTCCCCTGCCCCATACAAGCGCCTAAGAAGGATATCAAAGCTGCGGGGTGGCCACAAGATAGGACCAAGTCGTAGTTACAAGGAAACCTTAATGGTGATGGCTATTTGAACTTTTTACAAAACGACTTGCCTGAATTATTAGAAGACGTGCCTTTACGTGATTTACAAAACATGTGGTTTCAAAATGATGGTTGCCCAGCTCACTATGCCCGTGCAGTGCGAGAATACTTAAACCAAGAGTATCCAGGGCGTTGGATCGGGCGACTTGGTCCTATCTTGTGGCCACCCCGTTCGCCCGACCTGAACCCCCTGGACTTCTTCTACTGGGGCTGTCTTAAAGACAAAGTCTACTCAAAACCCATAGCAACATTGGACGAGCTTCGCCAAAAAATCACACAAGCTGCGGATCATATCAATGGTAGAAGATATGCACGACGGATAAAACGATCATTTCTAAGGCGATGTCATGTCTGTATTAATGCCGGTGGCAGGCAATTTGAACATTTACTGTAGTATTAATAATGTAGTAAATGAATTTAAAAAAATTAAAAAAAATTGTACCATTTCTTTGCATTTATTCAACATTTTTCAACAACAAAAATCCTTTTTTGGGTACAGTAAAAGTGATTACCGCCAACATTAAATAATGTCGATTCTTGTTTAAAAATTCGTTGTTTTTTTTTGTGACTAGGTTTCCTAAAGTACCATTTTGGAATCTTGGTTAGTTGCGTCAACTTTTGAAAATAATTGCCATCGTGGTGTCAATACAATTTTTTTACACCATGATGATTGAAAGTGGACTGTAAGAAAAAATCTTTCAAAATTGTAGGGACAAAATCGATTTTGATTATTTTTTGTGTAAAAACTACATGTATTATGGTATTTTTAAGAACTGTGTTAGATAGCAGGGCTACTTAAGTTTCCAAAAACAAAAAAAAAACAGTAATATTTGAATATTTGTAGACATGGTCGTTAAAAATACCATTAGGGATGTCGATTTTCGATGAATTTCATTTTTTTTCTGTAATTTCTAAAATAATTGAGATATATTTTTTTCCTTATTTTTCTCGACTAATCATAAGTAGCTCCATCCTCTGGTGCCGGCTTATCGTTGAGTTTTGGGACACGTTGTATATATGTTACCGTTAGATTGTGAAAACCGCCAGTTTATAATCTTACCCGTTATATTGTAAACTGACGGAATATTGTGAACTGCCAAAATAATTCATAATTTTACGCATTTATTTTCGTTATTTTATAAACTAACAATGTCATATCGTCAAATTGTGAACTAAATCAAATTTGCCTGATTCGGAACGCAGCCTGTGCGCTGTCTGGTTGAGCGAATTATTCCACTTGCATCAGTTTCCACTTACGTCAGAACATTATTGTTTTTTTTCGCGGGGCTCCTATTTCTGGGCGCTTTGCCCTTCGGGCAACTGAAGATACCTAATCTAACCTAACCTACCAAGTATTTGTGTACGTTCCGTAGCAAGCCGATTTGATCTCAGTTCACAATTTGGCGATTCGACATTGATAGTTTATAAACTAACGAAAAATAATGCGTTAAATTGGTTTTGACAGTTCACAAATTTTCGTCAGTTTATAATATCGCGAGTCAGATTATAAACTGACGGTATTCCTTAAAATAATAACGCATAGAGACGCAGTTCACGCGCAACGGTGAGGCCACTAAAACTCGGCCATAAATGGCCCAGTACGCCGATCGGTGGAACAAAATTGGTGCGTATTGGCGCGTGTGAATACGAGTTGATCACAACTACATGAATCCATTTTATGCCTCACGCTTGGCGCGTCGGCCGTATGAAACTATCCTTCTATGCGTTATTATTCTAAGCGGTATTCGCAATCTAACGGTGACATAGATACCTACATAACCTGGTTGAAATCAAATCCTACGGACCCCTCGCCATATATCGAAAATTAATTGTTGACCTAGCGTGAGTTAACAGAATCTAAATACGTCGATTGGTAACCTTTTGATTATGATTTCTCTCAAGAACTAATGATAAATATTGGTCATGTTTACTTGATGACCTTGATGTGCCAATTTCCTGATGCACTACTAGAGTAAAATTGCCCTTGTTGCCTATTTACATAATAAAGTCTTGATTTTTATAGTTAATATTACTTATTTATTATTATATATATTATTTACGTTAATATTCCATACTATGTCTTTGCCACATGCCAGGCGAACATAAACCTTGTGTCAATGTCGCAAACACATGACACATGACATTGACATGTCAAAGCTACTACGACCGCTCCATTGTGCAAGTGCAGTCTTGGCAAAGAAAAGAGCATATCCACTACCCTGAGAACTTTACGGTTTCGCTCTATGAAAACACAACAATATATAGATATCAGCCATATTTTTACACCAAAAAATAGATTGGGTAATTTGACTGAATATTCATTAATAATCCACCTAAATTTAATACCGATAAGGTAAAAAATTATGAAAAGTAATCTTCATAAATTCCGTAAAAATCAGGCGAAAATGGTAGGTATAAACTTTCTTTACTTTATAAAAGTTCTTTGGGATACGCGCATAATCCACTTATTTTTGTTACTGAATAAACCTTTCTATAGGCCAGATGAAATTCAATATTATCTCAAGGTCGTAAAATATTTAATTAAAATGCTGTTATTTCCTGATGCATATACTTTTGGATTCAGGTAGTAAGTCTCCAAATTTGTGTACTCAAACATGTTTTCATTATAAAATGACTGATAGCATTTTTGCTTGCGGGTTAATTTTTTTTCCTAACTTCCGGTCCATAGAATTATTGATTTCCATAGTAAAAGTTGTTTAAAATAACATATAAAAGCCGTATACAAATAATTAGCCTGATATTGAATTATTTCCAAAAAAACCGTAATTTTCTCAGGGTACACATCTTATTGGAACTGTGAGTGAGTGGCAGGTTCAGTCAGGGGTAATAATATACGTACAAAAATAACAACATAAATATCTGTACAGGACTCTATTTAATTGTCAATGTCATAATGGCGTGTACAGATATATATGTCCTTATTTATGTACGTATATTATTACCCCTGACTGTACACGAATGTTTCGGCGCCCGCGTGTTTCCTGCGCAAGGCGTTTTTGGCACCGACGGCGGTGGCTCCGGTAAATAATGCACGAAGAACGCGAAGAGTATTCTCTTCGCGTTCTTCGTGCATTATTTAGGGAAAAGCACTTCGAATGCAAAGGGCTGATTAATTATTTGATTTGATGAGGATTTCTAAAAATAAATATTGAAAAAACCATTTTACTAGAGTCTGGCAAACGAAAGTTGAACCCACTAGACTTATCAATTATAACGCCATCTGTTGGCAAGTAGTTAAGCCTAAATTTACATTTAGTTTGACTTTTCATCACTAGATAGCGTTAGTAAACTTAGTTGGACTCCTCGCCACTAGATGTCAGCACTATTTTATTTTAACGCCATCTGCTGACTAATTAGAAAACCTTATAGTTTTTCTTTTTACCGGTAGATGTCAGCACGCTAATACATTTTAGCGCCATCTAGTGACTTGAAAACGAATTGTAAAGTTTCCTGTTTCCTCACTAGGTGCCGCTAACAAATGTAGTTCGCCTCCCGCCACTACATGTCATAAATAAATCTAGTTTTGCTACTCACCACAAGATGTCCGCACGTCCGTTTAATTTGAGGCCAACCATATAGTTTTTCTATTTGCCGCTAGATGTCGGTATTTAGTAAATCTAGTTCAGCTTTTCGCCACTAGATGTCTGTAGTAAAGATTCACTCTGTGTATTTAGAGCTTGGAAAGGGGCAAACGTAGGTATCATCAAACAAAACATCTTATAGTGGAGTAATTTGTGGCAGCAATGTATAGTGCTGTCTGCACTTTTATCTCGGGCGACGCCGCGTGGCATGATTGTTCCATGGTTTAAACTAAGATGAAATCCGTTCAGATACCTACCAAAAACGAGGTAAGAATAGGACTTGGAATTTCCTACTTTATTAGACGAAACGTTCATAAAATAACCAATTTTTATATGTTTCTCTTTAATCATGAAGCATTAGTATTTACTGGTTCAGTGTCTTTAACACACTTACTAAAATTCTATGGGACTTTATACATATATGTACACAATTCGGTTAAGTTGCCTCGATATAAAAAGTTTAGCGTGTTTTGGCAAGTTGAGTCGACTAAAAACCTGTACCACTATTGCTATTCAAATTTCAATATTTATTTTCATATCCTTTTATTCCTTATTATAAGTGATAAACAAATGGGTTTATTCCTTCAGAAATGTAAATGAATCGGTAACATACATACAAATCATGCTTAAATCGATCGGGCGCGTCAATCCCCCGCCACCCCCGCTGCAGGGCAGTCAAGCATATTTCGCCCTAATAAAAACTTCAAATGAAACAATAAAATACTCTAATGCATGATTTATTCACTTTCGCTTAAATTAAATATATCATTATCTTGATTTGCTCTGAAAAGATTATCAAAATGTTAATGGTGAGCTGCTGCCTCCTTCCTCCGCATCTCGGCCCACTTGCTGACATTCTCGGGGGAGTTCGCTGCAAACAAAAAACATAGATAAGTAGGTTCATACATACATATGGATCTGCACGAACTACAAATCTGCAATTGGCAAGAGGAAGCGCCGAACCGAGATAATTAAAGCCTTGTGTTAGGCAACATTAGTTAATATATACTGTTTATAAACAGTTTATAAACCGTGTTTCACAATGTTTCATCATCTCTGTAAACAGTTTATAAACAAAGGTGATGACACATTGTTTATTAAACATGTTGCCATGTTCCCCACTTCGAGTGGAGAACAAGTGTGTATAAACTGTTTATAAGCAAAAACCAACAGATGTGGACGTGTGTTGCGCGAGTTTATAAACAGGACTTGAGTTTATAAACAACTGACAAGTGTAGACGGCGAAGTTTCAGAAACAGTGTTTACGTTAAACTTGTCGCGAAACATTGTGATCAATTCGTAAACAGTTTATTGACAAATGTTGACTAATGAATACCCGGCTTAAAGCCTTGTATTCATTAGGCAACATTAGTTAATATATTGAAGCGTTCATAGCCCGGCGGCGCCTGCGTATCGGAAACGATAACGCAGGTCAAGCAAAGACGGCAGGGGTCAGTCTTTGGATGGGTGACCGCCTGTTTGAGTGGTTACTATAAATGAGCGCTTCCGTGCTTTGGAAGGCACGCTAAGCAGTTGATCCCGGTTGCTGTCTATGACAGTAGTCGTTAAGCCGAGTTAGAGGCCTTCGGGCGGCTTAAGAACCTCTAACAGTCGAGTTGCCCACTCACTTGACAAAGGGGGGACAACTGTCACTCGCGTCCGCAGGAGCTTACCTACCACAACCCTGCACGTGTCCCCTGGATGGTACTAAAGAGTGACAAACTCAAAGGCCAAAATAATAATTGCCATACGATTAAATAAATTAAATAAATAAGTTAATATACACTGTTTATAAACAAAGTTGATGACACATTGTTTATTAAACATGTTGCCATGTTCCCCACTTCGAGTGGAGAACAAGTGTTTATAAACTGTTTATAAGCAAAAACCAACAGATGTGGACGTGTGTTGCGCGAGTTTATAAACAGGACTTGAGTTTATAAACAACTGACAAGTGTAGACGGCGAAGTTTCAGAAACAGTGTTTACGTTAAACTTGTCGCGAAACATTGTGATCAATTCGTAAACAGTTTATTGACAAATGTTGCCTAATGAATACCCGGCTATATAACGCACTCAGTGTTGATCATACTTTTTAATAAATATTTATTTATTCAGATAACTGATGATCCATTGGTTAGTAATTACAATCTTTAGCCAAGATATATAATTTTTAGACTGTGGCTGGTAGTGGGTAGAGTTACGCCGTCTGGTGTAGGGAAAGCTTGGCGCTACTTATGATCTGATATCTTTTTAACGCTGAAAGCTAAATGAGCTAGGGAGTCTTATTGGCAATCACTTTACATGTAATGTTTTTGGTGGAATCTCATTCCTTTTTGTAAGGTAATTTCTAGAGATGCGCCGAATATTCGGTAAATATTCGGTATTCGGCATATTCGGCACGTTATTCAATGTTCGTTATTCGGCCGAATTATTTGGTTCAAATGCCGAATATTTATCGAATAATTTTGCAGGTTTTTTGTCTGCAAGTTGTAAGAATGTAACATAGTCATTGTCCTGTGAAATTATTATTCTAAAACGGGTTCTTATTTTTATTTAACTACCTACCTTTAGTATAAATGTTTCACTTAAAAATCAACAAGATTTTTACCACTGAAAAATGAGTCTGTTTTGGAACGGCTGATTAAGGCATAAGAAATTCCTTTGAACCGAATTATTCGGCCGAATATTCGGTTCGGCATAAGCTGGACCGAAAATTCGGCCGAATATTCGTATTCGGTAAAACCCATATTCGGCGCATCTCTAGTAATTTCTAAAGAAGTGTAAGGGAAAACCCATACAAACTTCCATCCCCTAATTGAAATAGTGGGTGGGGGGTGATTTACTAAAAATCCTGAAATACGTATTTTATTATTTATATTAAGGAGTCCCTATTTCAATTTTCAGACCTCTAACATCAATGGAAATGAAAACTTCTTCTTTCTCCGGCCTTTACCCATTTTTATTTAGGGTTGGCTCTTCCAATCGCCTTTCGCCAGGCTAGTCGGTCATGGGTCAGAGGGTCTAATTCTAGGTCTTTAAGGTCTTTATTATTAATGGATATTTAATAAAAGATATGAAAACAATGCATTTTATTCATTTTAGACATCATGTTTCATAGTAACATTTACTGCTTAAGACCTACACAATCGATATCTAAATAGAAATAGTGTTAGTTTTATTTTTCAAAACGTCCGGGTTCGATTCGACAAGTACAAGTTTTTTTTTATGTATTAATGCAAATTTGTCCTGTATATCGGTCCAGTGACGTGTATAAGCACTGAGAGCTGGATGAAAATGGTATTATCTATCTACCCTCAAAAAGTTATAAAATTACAGTAGGTAAATACAGATTGTGTGTAGCGAGGTTCAGTTGCATTTGTACAGTAGTACAGATAGTTCAACCAATCTTCAGGCGACTGAACTGAACATTTCCACCAACTCCTAGGTAGTGACCTCTAACACTGTAAAATGGTTAACTTTCATGTCACTCAATTGAACTATTTTGCACATCTCTAGTAGGAAAGCAGCTAAAAGGGCATTAGGAAAAAATAAAGTCAAGCAGAGCTATTCTGTCACATACATTATTTAACAGGTAATAATATCAAACAGTTGCAACTCCCATTTTGAAATGACCTGCAATGAAAGGTATTGAGGCAAGTGAGAATGCTGCTGCGGTGGCAAACAAGCTTACGGCCTGCCATCAGGCAGGCTGTAAGCTTGTTTGCCACCGTCGTTGTATAAAAAAAGAAGAATTTTGTAACAATTTGATGTAATTACCCCTCTGGTGGAATAGCCCAGAGGGCCTACCGCGAAAGGCGTTCGAAGCTTTAAGGCGTTGGCGGTAGGTCCTCAGCTTGACTTAGTTAATTAAAATCTTACCCAATTTGTGGATCTTGTAGAAGATGGGGATAGACACACCGATCCCGATCATCCAGTATTTCCAGATCCACTGGTTCGACACGTAGTGCTTGAAGGGGAACTGCGCGACCTTCGCAGAGATCGTGTACGGGAACTTCATAGGGCGGCTGGGCGCGGAGTCAGACATGGTTGCGGGTTTACGCTGGAAAAAAGATTATTATGTAATGTGACAAGCATCGACATGGAAGGTTGAGCACTACAAATGATTTAGTGCCAGTTTATACTTATTAGGGGATGTTAAGTACGTCGGCTGGAGTCGTTTACTTATTTTATGCAAGTTAAATTACAAGAAATACAAAAATAAGAAAAATTCTAACCTGTACTTCTTGAGGAAATATCGACAGCTGACAAATGTTGCCCGCTGTATGTTTTATTACTTTTATTTTCGCCACAGATATAAAAAAAGTTATGTGAATATAACATTGTGAACGTAATTAGTTATGATTTTATTATCCGTATTAATCCAGTAAATATATCTGGTTTATGGTACTCGAGCGACAGAGACCTCTACACGGTGAATAATTACTGTGATCCTGGTTTGTCAGTATTTGCAGCAATATTCAGTATGGAAGCAGTATTGAATGGCCCTTTAAACGCTAATTATTTATCGCGTCAGTATTAAGGGTGGCCAGACGGTAATTCTGGTTCTTTCATATTGTCATCTCACTCTATCTTATAGCTGCGTACCGCTCATACCATCCAGCAAGCGGAACGTGGGGTGAGCCTTTTATTTTAGTCGCTGACAGTGACACTGCCTGTCGCGTCAACATAAATAAAATAAACGTCGAAGGTGCAAATACAAGAATTGACAGACGAGATCATGATATTTATCACGAAGCGTTTGGTTGAACAATATTATTAAGACATGTCTCTTAATTCTTTATTATCTGTGGGTGGATTTCAAAATTTCCGGATAAGGCCTGCAACACACTGGCGCGGCCTGCGGTGGCGGACCATAGTAAATTTGACAGCTAATGACAAGTTTTCTATTGTCCGCCGCGGCCAGGCCGCGCCAGTCTGTGAGAGGCCTAATTCTGCAGTATGTCCGGTGATACTCGTCAATATGCATGTGATCCATATTGTGATATAGGTGGATTGTCAGTATTTAATCACCGTGTAGAGGCCGCTAATGTAATACCCGCTCCGTCGTCGCTGCGTAGTACCAAAGATAATGACATACAGTTTGGAAACTACGTTCGGAATCGACTGAATAGAACAAATGTTCACACGGGGAATCGACAGTTTGTTTAAATATATTGTCATGTGAAATCCACGACTAATAAGAAAAAATGTGATCACAATACATTTTATTTTGATTTTATCCTATTATATTTAGATTACCTGATATAATTATGGCATTTACTTTAAACTTCAAACAAAATTGTTGTTTTTGAACGCTACAACACTCAATGGCTGAAAGTAACCAATCCTAACACTTCGTTCTAAATCCTCATACGACGATTGGTCGATTTGGTTGCACAATAGTGAAGCTTGAAATTTTACTGCGACACAGAAAAATACACTTTTCACTGCTGTCATGTCATGTCACTTCATTCATTGAATTGAAGTTGCAAAAAAATGTCAATTATCTTTGTGGTGTCGTATTTGTGTGGTTAAACGTAATTTAAAATAAATCTATTGACAATATAATGTGTGACAATGGCTTCGGTAAAAGTGGCTGTAAGGGTTCGCCCGTTCAACCAAAGGTCAGTAAAGTCTCCGTTCAAGTAAAAGTAAAAATCGTAATGTTATTGCTCCTTATTGTTGTATGGGACTATGTAATTTCCGAAACGCCCATTATTTTGGATGATTGACGGAATTATGATATTATATGGCGGCAATGCGGTGTTATTAGCTACTTGTGACGTGTTGGACGTATTTTTGGGAGAGTATTCTAATACACTTTCGAGAGAGTAAAAAAAAAAAACAATGATGTCACTATGAACGGCAATGACTTTCACGGTTCAGCTGCATTGGGAGCACAAACTGTACCTGCTCGGCATTTGGATGTTGATGAAAGCCGCGGAAATCACAAAAACTTGCGACCTACATAACCAACCATAATAAGCTGCCTTTAAAATGAAAGCAAAGTACTTAAACTTGAGTGTTTGTTTGTGTTGCGGATGCCTGAATATAAATATTCTTAGGAATTTGAGATTGTTTATTATGCCTAGTGTAAGGGGGTGCATACATCAATCTATCCATACATGATAAGTTGTTAACATGAAACAGCTAGTGTATGCCTTTAAGATTTTCCCCTATTATTTTTACTTTACAGGACTTAATCATGTATTGTAATTTTTATATAAATTGAGATTTAAATAAATTAAATTATATGTGATTGAAACCCGTCAGTAGAAATTTCATTAAACTATATTATACAATACTAATATACATTACTTGCTTATCAAACAATAAAACAGCAATAGAAACTTGAATTGATCATAGACAAATGTTAGAAACGTAGTTATTCCCAGGGTTCCTGTTGTAAATTATACTCACGAAGACTAGTAAATATAAAGTTTATTCATAGACACATTACTACAGAATTAACAGAATATAAATTGTCACACAACTTCTCTATCTGACAGCTAGTCGACGACTGCCCGCACCAGAGGGGTAATCACGTAACGTTCCGAACGCGCGTCGGTACGATTTAACTGTCAATTTTCTATGTAAAAAGTGACATTTAGATCTACCCGACGTTCGTACAATGCGTCACGTGATCGACCTACTGGCCCGCGCTTTTATGAACGATACCCATATGACATTATACATTTTAATAGTATTTGATGAGATGAATAGAACCAAAATTACAGAATGTATTAAATAGCTAACAGACGGCCATTCTGCCGTGGGGATGACCCCATCCCCAACTCCGCTCGGCCATTCACTGTTAGGTATGACCTCATGCCTTGATTTGTTTATACACCATAAATTAAAATATGTTGAGAAGCATTGATTACAAGATTTCTACTTATTTTACATTACATTTTTAACTGTACTTATTTATCTTATTCTAGTATATATAACATAAATCTAACATCATTAATGATAGATATTTTCCAGAGTTCAAGAAATCAGTCCACAGTGTTATGTATATAAATAATTATCTATTTCACATTTTAACTGTACCCATTTATTTATCTCATTCTAGTGTAGCACAGATCTAAATACAAACAATGATTGATATTTTTAAGACTTCAAGAATTATATATCTATAAACTTAATAAAAATTAAAATTATCATTCACAGTTTATAATTACTAAGTGTAATTAATTAGTCCAAACCTGTCCAAACACTAGAGTCACACTAGGGGCACACAATTTATAATCTAAGGACTACACTGGGGGTAGATTTCATTATTGCAGCCATACTTGGGGATTCTCATTAATTTCAGTGGATTATCATCATTAGTGTTCACGCTTGGGAACTTCATTAGGTATCACACTTGGGGTCCATTGTTATCTACTTGTATTGGCCACACTAGGGGCTAACAGTAACACTTGAAGGATTCTCATTAATTTCAGTGGATAATCATCACTAGTGTTCACGATTGGGAACTTCATTAGGTACCACACTAGGGGTCCATTGTTATCTACTTGTATTGGCCACACTAGGGGCTAACAGTCACATTTGGGGATTCTCATTAATTTCAGTAGATAATCATCATTAGTGTTCACGCTTGGGAACTTCTTTTGGTACCACACTTGGGGTCCATTGTTATCTACTTGTATTGGCCACACTAGGGGCTAACAGTCACACTTGGGGATTCTCATTAATTTTAGTATATAATCATCATTAGTGTTCACGCTTGGGAACTTCTTTTGGTACCACACTTGGGGTCCATTGTTATCTACTTGTATTGGCCACACTAGGGGCTAACAGTCACACTTGGGGATTCTCATTAATTTCAGTAGATAATCATCATTAGTGTTCACGCTTGGGAACGTCATTGGGTACCACAATTGGGGACCATTGTCATCTACTTATATTGGCCACACTAGGGGCTAACAGCAACACTCAGGGTCGTATTTCATCATTCTCTCACTGCTATCTATGCTGTAAGGGTCATAATAGGGAAAATAGTGGTAAGTGTATACGATGTAAGTCAGTTAATTAATAAATATATAAATGACTCAGATAATAGATGTAGTCAATTACCCTGAAAGAGAATCGTCAGTTGTGGAGCTTATTTCATCAGTAACAGCCCAAGTAACACAGAAGCGCTGTATATGATCTGAAAACCTGTCCACAATAGAATCCTAAGCTGTACAAGCCTGCTGAATAAGAGCATTAGAGGCGCCTCTAATGCTGATATAACTCTGATTTGGGCACAAATTAAACAGCTATTAGCTGAATAACTGTAACCAATGACATTATAACAGCATTATTTGAGCATTATTAAAGGTAACAGGCAACCCAAGAGCTGAACATTGACTGATTATGAGAGTATGTGTTAAACATTACACAGTACAATGGCTGAATAGCAGAGTGTGTGTTACCTATTTTTCAGCACAAACTACCAGCCAGGATCTTTTTAACGCTTCTATGGATTTGAGGAATCACAAGTGGCAGCATTGTGAATATTTTTCACTCCTCTACGACTCCATTATTTTCATAAATGTCGTAACCGTTTGCGTGAACCACATTTCGTGACAGTGTTTGTGTGGAGCAATAGTTCGTAAATATAAAACTACTTGATTTTTTTCTCCATGTACGTAAAATTCGAATGGGAAAGAGAGTTTATTGTCAAATAGTATATGAATATAGATGAAAACTTTCACGCGCTCTCAAAATATTACTGTTTACTTAAAAATTAAAGCAAAAAAAATAGGTTGATGATATGATGAAAAATAGGAATATTTTTATTTTGAACTTGTAATTTGGCGGGAGCCAGTTTACTTATCAAATCATTTGATTTTCTTTTCAAATCCAGTTGTTAGTTTCGTTGGCTAAAGAAATATTAATTGTTACTATTATATTACGGTTAAATTAGACCCCACAAAATGGCTGCAATTCAATGTGCACTGTACTAATCACAATTAAATGGTATGGGCTGTTTAAGAATCCACTTGTGAACCACCAATAAACCTTAGAGGCGCTGAGAAAATGAGTCTTCTGATCTTATTAAATTGCATTAGTAGATTTATTGCCGACGCTAGTATAAGTATTCAGCTTTAACGGGGATCATGGGTAACATGTGACCTAATCTATAGCAGTTTACAGTAATTTAGCATCATATTGATCATATTGATTCACTTATAGTGAAGATGTGGGCTATATAAGTGCTATTATAAGATTGCGTGTAACAAGCTGATTACCAGTATTAAAGTTCTACTCTATGCAACTAGACGCATTATATCATTGTTAATTGAAGTCACAGAATAACTTACTGCATTATAGTACTTCACATGTTCTATCTTAGAATGCAAGCATTATAAGGGTACACTTTTGTCATTTAATTCAGAATATAGCTTAGTTTAAATCCATGAAAATGCTTATTTGCTGCTGAAAGTACCATTGATTGCTAAGAGCTGTATAATACTGAACTGTATAACTATATTAATGTTTGCAACATTACAGTGTTGTCTCCGTGACGCTTAATAGCATTACTATACAGGCGAAAGCTTAATTTTCAGCTATTGTCGTTGGATGCTAAAGTTATCGATGTGGACATCTGTTACGTCCTATAATGCAGTATTGTGCTTTTTGGGAGCCATCGTTATCCACGGTTTTAAGTAGTCTGCCGGGAAAATATTGCGCTACGCACGATATACCTGTAATTATCTAGGACGCGTGTTATCTGAAAGGGTCCCCGAAACTTTGAGGCTATCATCTTACTTTGCCTTTTTCTGTTTTATGATTGAGAATCATAACAAGATCGTCCTGCTGAAATACTTTAGTGGATGCTTTATTTTTGTCAAAACGTGGTGGCACCAGTAATGGATACTTTAAAGAGGTCGTGTATTTTCATTAACAATAAAATAATAATGTTTACACTTTAAACAATGATTACGATCGAAAACTATAAAATATATTCGTAAGAAATGAAACATTAGCTTTTTACTAATTGAAGAGACATCTATAGATTTATAGGAAAATTTAGAAAAGCAAAAATATGTCAAATCTCCAGTTATGGACACTTCTGGAGACCCAGTAATGGACCGACGCCTATAATGGATACCCCAATAATGGACAATAGGATTATGCAATGATTTGGTATAGGTCCTTTTTATTCTGGCTTATTTACGGGACAGGAAAATTCGTATATCATGAAATAAAACGTAAAAAATTCCAAATGAAAGTATTTTAGGTGTATTTTCCTGTAAGGTACCGAGTAATTTATAAACAAACAGTCACAACTTGGATCAGAAACAGAAGCAAATATGTGAAACGCGTTAAAGTTTATATCTCATTTGCATTTTATTATTTTTCAATGTAAGTATAATACTTTTAAGACTGATCGATTTTGATGTTTTTATATGATTTCAATTGAAAGCGGTATAATGAGTCATGCGTTTACTTATAAGGTGGGTGACGACCACGTACCGGAAGGCGCGGCGTTAGTAAGCCTCCCACAAGCTGGACTGATAAAGGTCGCGGGAGTCCGCTGGCTGCGGGTGGCGCAGGACCGTTCACATTGCAACTCTTTGGGGGAGGCCTATGTTCAGCAGTGGATGTCTTTCGGCTGATATGATGAGGCGCAATTAATGCATGCTTTTACAGGTACACGCGATATTAGCTTAGTTCCCTTGAATCTAATGTGTTCATTCGACATGTTCATTCTAAGAATTTTTACCTTTACGAACTGGTAAACTCCCTGAAGAATTGAATATTCACTTCCAGGTCTCATACACATATTTCCGGGTACAAAAAGTAGCCCTTGTGTGTCCTTCAAAATATTTAACCCTTCTTCCAATACACGTGGGCGACATGTAAGTTAATCTTTTCTAGCTCGGAGTCATCGCAATATAATATTAAACTAGAACTTGTGTTATAAACAACTACCGTTCAGTCAATGATTGCCCGATTAAAACATCAGTTTCTAATAGATGATCGTCCACAATGTACGCTACAATATTAGCCTCAACTGCGTCGACCACGACATAAACATTGGTTTTACCTATCGGTACTATACTCCCAAAAGCAAATCCTTTAATTAAGGGGAGACCTGACTTTACTATAGTCACAGAATAAGTAATAGTACTACGTACAGAAGGTTCCCTGTTTAGGTACGCCAAACGTGCCTAAACGTGGCCATCCCTTTCTATCGCATGCAACGCGCTGCAACCCGTACGAGCGTCCCGTCCCAACGCGTGGCAGCTACTGAATAGATAGAGCCCTTGTAAGGGGCGACCGGCATGTACTTGTAGCGATAAACACAAATCGCGAGTGAGCCGCGCCTGCTATAGTGAGATGAGTCTCACCTGCCACTGATTTGCGAATAAGGGTGCATTCACTACCAAAATTAATGTATGCGGATAGTTTAACTCCATTTAAAGTAACAGATTTAAAATAGTACCTAAAGTATTTAAAGTATTTTTTATTTTTTTTTATTATTAATAACATCGTTATACGTCGTCACATTATTGTATTATAATTACATTCATGATTTTGTTATTATATTTATTTATTCATTTTACTTACCTATATGTAAGTGTCATGTTTTCATGTTATATTTATTTATTATTAAATAATGCATAGTTCCTGTCATCAGGGAAGGTTCTAATTATTTTCTTTTGCCAATCACGCCAGGTCATGTTTAGCGTACTAAGACCCTGGAACCATTTCTTTGCATGACCTGCTAATTTTGTAATGGCGTAGAAAATAATCTGTTTTTCACTCCATTTATAAATTTTAGCGGTTTCATTATCCTTGCGAATCCAATTTATAGCCGATTGTTCATTAGCATCTGGGTTATATTCGGGAATCACATTTTGCGCCCCTTCAAAGTGGTGATCGGTGTTATGAAACAAACGTGAAAGTTCTCTTATAACGTCGATGTCACGGCGCGGTGTTGCATACGATCTTCTCTTACGCTTTGAGTACTTGCTTAGCCGTGGTTTTGGGCGCGATGATCTTTCGAATGCAGTCGATGAAAGTGAATCATCAAATGATGATGTGTTAGATTGGGAACCACGCCGTCGTTTCGTACTTTTTGAGTGTCAATTTTTAATATACTTGTAGTATAAGTCATCCGAGCGTCGTCTTCGAGATCTGCTACGGTTAATAGTTTGTCGTTTATGACGGCGGCGTTTATTACGCAAACTTGTCACAGACCGAATGGGCAGATCATACCGAATTTTTCTGCGACTGCTGCGAGACTCTTTAGTTCGCCCACGATCACGTAAGAGACGCCGGGGTGGTGGCGTATAGCCTGACGCTTCCGTTTGTTGTATGGGTTCTGACATGACTGACACGTTTCTGGTATGGGTGGAGACTATGTATGCATCCACAAAGTAGCAAAACAAGATAACAGGTAGGAATATACACAAATGAGTGAGTGAATGTGTGTGTGTATGAAGGAAAAGGAAGAAAGTAAAAGGGGTCGGTGAAGGAGAGAGGAAGAGAAGAAAACAATAAAATGTATCATTACGCAATGAGTAGGTAGCTACGTGTAACTGAACGTTGTCATCCTATTTTTCTTAAAGTATTAATTAGTTTATATAAGTTGTATTTGTATTGTTCTAATTATTGTTTTTCTTTATTTTATTTTTTTTTTTGACGCTTAGAACATAATTATTGTAGGTACTTAATGGAATTTAAGCAGCATCAGCTGCGGTCATAAATACATGAAATAACAAGAAACACACACACAACAAAACAAAGGGTATACAAATAAACCCCAGAGCGGCCAGAACCCAATCATGTATTCAAGTAAATTTTTCTAATACTCGGCCGGGGATCGAACCCGGGCTCTCTTACACACGCACGCCACCAGACGTACTATGTGCATAGTCTTTGTTATCATAAACGTAGAAAGCAAAGAAACCGACACAAGCCCGGTCGGTACCCTACCTACTTCCGGCGGCTGTTGGTAGGTACGCTTTGCGATGACCATATTGACCTACTTACAACTTTTGTTAGTGCACCCTCAGATGTACTATAAAAGTACATAATTACCACACCCCCCGTTAAACATGTTTATAAAATAAAAAGTGAGCTTATCATTTCAAATCAGACACTTTTGTTTAGTTCTAGAGGTGATTACGCTTGTTTATAACTCGCCACATTTAACTTTCAAGGCAAGTGACGTATAACCTACACACTTCGTTCTTAATTCTCGATACTAAGATTGTAAAATAATGTAATTGACATCTTTGTAAGTAAATATACAAACCAATTATGTAGTGATTCACATTATAATAAAGAGGTTACATACCAGCAGATTTTCTCTAAGGTTTTTACCACTTCTGAAATGTTAGAAACGTAGTTATTCCCAGGGTTCCTGTTGTAAATTATACTCACGAAGACTAGTAAATATAAAGTTTATTCATAGACACATTACTACAGAATTAACAGAATATAAATTGTCACACAACTTCTCTATCTGACAGCTAGTCGACGACTGCCCGCACCAGAGGGGTAATCACGTAACGTTCCGAACGCGCGTCGGTACGATTTAACTGTCAATTTTCTATGTAAAAAGTGACATTTAGATCTACCCGACGTTCGTACAATGCGTCACGTGATCGACCTACTGGCCCGCGCTTTTATGAACGATACCCATATGACATTATACATTTTAATAGTATTTGATGAGATGAATAGAACCAAAATTACAGAATGTATTAAATAGCTAACACAATATAGACTACAAGCTCTCTGAAGTCTAAGTAGCAATCTCTTACAGAGGATCTTTCAGTTGGGGCAGACACTCCAAAAAGATTCCCTGAGAACACATATTTACATATAAATATATGGTTGATTCTCTGCAAACCCAGGCCAATTTACATATACATGTATATCAATTTTAATCAACTGAAAAAGATAATTACAATGTCATCAATCAATTGAAATGTTCTAAGTGTGACCCTTTGGAAAAATATATTTTTATAGTGCACAAAAAACAGTCCCCTGTTGTGTCCCAAAAACAGTCTCCTGGCAAAAACATGGCAAAATCAATGTTTATCTCATAATTATGTTGAAAATTTTGTGAAGTCCCCCTGCCCCCCAACCGAAATCCTAGATATGCCACTGCCTGCAAGGGATCCCTTCTAAAACTGTTCTGCCTGTATTATACACTAAAGTATTTAAACATACATATTTACAATAACATGCGTCTAATTGGATATATAAAAAAAAACATAATACATAAACAAACAGAAAGTTAGGACAGTGTTTCATAAATTCCTAAGGAGTGTACATATTGTAACTCATTTATTATAACATTTATAACTCTAGGCTAGGTGTTCAAGTTTTATACCTACCCCAGCTGAGTAAACAAACTATTACATGACACTTGGAAATTTGCACAATATTATAGTAATGCTTACTGTTACATAAATGATCTGTTCTTCTTCTTCTTTGTCCTCGCCTTTTCCCGTTACACGGGGTCGGCTTTCTTTATCATGCGGCACCATGTAGTCCGCTGGATGGTATCCTCTTCTTTAAGCCCGAGGCTATTCATGTCTCTGTGGACATTCGTCAACCAGGTCATTTGAGGTCTTCCCCTTCCCCTTTTTTTGGTAGCCATATAAAGGCATTTCTTCACAACATAATTGTCGGGTCTTCATAAATGATCTGTTGATTATGTAAAATATATTGTATTAACAATTATATAAGTTGATACTTTTCCTATTATTCTATTCTAAAGGTGATGTATATATGTATAGGGGAATGTTATGACCAAATTAAGATTACTATTCTTTTTAGGTAATGGAACAAAACTTCTGATAAACATGGTATTGATTAACTTACTCTTAATTTTAACTTGATTTATAATTGGGAAATAGATAAATAAATATTATTTAAAGACAAATGTACATTAATCAAACTATCCCCATAATATACTCAATAAAACTTGTGTTATGGTTAATAGATGCGGATATAAAAGAACTATCTAGTCTTAGGTCGCAATTTTTTTACCCTTTTGTATATTTTTTTGTCACTTTACATCTTTTAATGTTAATTTTGTTATGTTAATACCATGTATGTTGTTGTTCAAAATATTGGAACCATTGAAGCAGATATTGTTAATCGTATCAACACTGGGTGGTTGAAATGGCGTGAGCTCATGGGCGTGCTCTGCGACAAGCAAAAGCCGGTTCACATTAAAGGCAAAGTCTACAAGACGGCAGTGCGCCCGGCAATGACCTACGGGTCCGAGTGTTGGCCACTCAAGAAACAACACGTCGATAAGTTGCATGCTGCCGAAATGAGAATGCTTAGATGGGCCGGTGGAGTAACACTGCTAGACCATATTAGAAATACTCACGTCAGAGGTAGTTTCAGGGTCAGGCCAATACAGGAAAAGCTCACTGAGAGCCGTCTCCGATGGTACGGCCATGTCATGGCGACCACCTGACCACATGGCGAGGATGGTTTTGGAAAGGACTGAGAGGCCTAGGAAACACGGAAGGCCTAAACTAACATGGATGGGACTTGTTCAGAGGAACCTTAAAGATGCTAATTTATCACCCGAGACGACCCAGGACAGACGTTCCTGGCGACGCCATACAAGGAGAGCCGACCCCAAGTAGATGGGACAAGGCTAGGAAGAAGAAGAAGAAGTATGTTGTGAATTTGAATAAAGCGTTTATCCATCTATCTATATATTATTTTATATAATTACCTAAATACATAGGCACATCTAATCAGAAAGAAATATTCATGCTCATTATACAAAGATTTGGCCTAAACAGGATTCTCATTTACTCATATCATACTCCAGTTCTCATTTTGATACATTTGCTGTTCCTAGAGCTAACTAAACCTGACAATGACCTTTTTTGAATGTCTTTAGGTATAATCACCACAAGGTCATGGGGCACAAAGGATGTGAGTCATCTTGGTCTTGATTCTGGGCCAGAAACAAGATTTGATGATAAAGTGTAAAGTCAACATAAATGAGTCATAAAATATATACATGTGTACTGTACACTAGAATTAACTAGCTTGTACACTAGTTTTGGCTGCGATGTTCCCGCGTACGTCTCCCATACAAACTTATATGTCCCATTTCTCTTCCTGAGGAACTAAAAAATACAATTTCTTTTCAAAATTTCATCATCATTGGTTCAGAGTTTTAAGCGTGAAAAGACAGACATAAATTTTAGTATTTCTTATCCTTAAACGAATATTTTCCCGCAACCTGGTGTGCGTGAACTCCTTGAACCTATGAACTTCCATCCCGAATTTCATGCCCTTGGGGAATTAATATCGGTCTAAAAAGTACCGAGTTTTAAGCCAGGTTATAAACTACATCTGTGCCAACTTCATTTTGTCCTAAGCAATGTTTCCTTGAATGTATTGGACATAAAGACATACTGGTTGTATTAGAGTGGACGATTATTATATTTATTTGCATATAGTTGTGCATCAGGGTCAATATACGGGTATTTTGATCGCGTGGTTAAAATTTCACTGCCGCCAACGAATGTTGCCGCAAAGAAATGACGGGCGACAACTGATAACATCAGACTGGCAGTGGCGTGGCCTCAAACATATCCATGGACAAAACGGAACTCATTTTGATTACTTCTTTTTCAAGGCTTTTTTTTCACATTACAACTTTTGTAAAAAACTACTCTTAATCTATCTTTGCGTAGGGGTTTTGGCACTACTGTTATTCGTGCTAACCCAGTTCCACCAGGAAGCCTAGGAGACCCTTTATGTTGCCGACGGCCTCCGGTAGTGACCCCGGTGTTCTGAGGTGTTTTGACCTGTATTCCGCTACTCCAGGACATGTCAGGATGACGTGGGCGGCTGTCTCGTCCTCTTCCATGCAGGCTCTACAGAGAGGACTGTCTGTAACACCTAAAGTAAAAAGGTGTTTGTTTAGTAGTGCGTGACCAGTTATGGCTCCTGTCAGAAGACGGAGTGCCGGCCTCTTTAGCTGCTTTAGCTTCCTTGTCAATCCGGGGTTGATTGTCGGGAGGCCCCCCCCCTGGTTTGCCTGCAGGTTCCTAGGCTAGGGTGTTCCAATGTTTTTGGTGTTTAGTCGCAGTGTGCTCCGCAGCCATGCAGAGGGTAGAGGAATTGTGGGTTCCGGTCCTACAGCTCTAGCTGAGCGGTAACGCGCACGACTTCCAATCTGAAAGTCGTGGGTTGGAAGCCCGGCTAGTACTATTGGGTACTCCGTGCTTTGGAAGGCACGCTAAGCAGTTGATCCCGGTTGCTGTCTATGACAGTAGTCGTTAAGCCGAGTTAGAGGCCTTCGGGCGGCTTAAGAACCTCTAACAGTCGAGTTGCCCACTCACTTGACAAAGGGGGGACAACTGTCACTCGCGTCCGCAGGAGCTACATACCACAACCCTGCACGTGTCCCCTGGGTGGTACTAAAGAGTGACAAACTCAAAGGTCAAAATAATAATTGCCATACGATTAAATAAAACTATTGGGTATATAAAAAAAAAAACTTATGCACGTAATATCATTTGATTTTTAACAGTAGGTTTTCCGTAATCCCAACAAAATCTAGTTCCTACAACAAAATCCTTCCGAGTTGGAGGTCAGATGAAAATGAAAATGGTAAAAGATGGCAGTCGCTTTCGTAAAACTAGGGCCTACGCCAAATAATTAGGGTCCTTTTGGGTACAACCTGGAAATCGCTAGAAGTATGATGAGATATCTTAGCCTAGAATGTTGGTCTACATTACATCATAGCAAACTATACTATACTATACATCAAAATAAACAATCTTCAAATCTTTGTTTCATAATGAATGACATAAGTAATTGTATTGTATTACTCAATGCACTTGATCCACTTTAAAAATATATCATTCAATTTACAATCACTTATATAAGGTTTATTTCTCATGTGCAGAAAGATGTACATGTCAGGATTACCGTGACTGATAAAAACCCGTTACGTAGTAAAAGAAAAAATAATCTAAAATTCTTCAGGTGTGCAACTTCCGTGGGTTTTAATTCTGACTCAAACCGATTAGCATCTCAGTAGCTCGGAACTTATGTACCTACGGAGTTGCAAGTCTTGCAATTGTCAATAGGCTTCGGTAACGGCTTACTGTCAAATTGGCCGCACGCTTGTTTGATGACCATAAGTGAAGATGAAGTAAAGTTTACCACTAGCTTTTCAATGAAGAAACATATCGCAAAGGAAACAAAAGTCTTAAGGCGCTCTTATTAGACGATATTTAGGTATTTGCGGAGGTGAGGCAGACGGAGCGGGAGACGCGCGTCCCGCGCACCCCGCTAACGGCCTTATTCTGTTGGCATCCGTATTCGGCTCGTTTTTGCGGATCATATGATCAAATGTTTGTCTTCTTGAATAATTGTTTTATTTTTCAAATCTTGGTTGATTTGTGTAAGATTGTCCCCAAATATTTATTGTTTATTTATTTATTTAAATCTATTTTTTTAAGAAAATAAGGAATAATAGGTAGTTACAGTTCTTAAGTACATCGTAGTATGATGACATCAATTATGGACACTTACTTTCCAAAGATATGTTAGTACAGATTTCTTCATCATCGTTTTCCCAGTTCCTATGTGGGTGCTTCCGTTTTCCAAATACGTAGAACTGATAAAATAATAGTACATCTTCACTTCCTAAGGGTAAACGTCACCAATTATAGATTGTACTAATATATTACAGGTTTTTTAAACCGAAATAAAATCGATTACTTCTAGGTAAAGTTATAGCGCCGGTTAACACCCGCTTATGAAACCATCAAAAATAATAAACAAATAGCTATGTTCATCTATTTATCTCCTGGCAAATTATATTATTACCATGTATGTCTTTCCCGCTCACGGGACAATAATGTCCCGGACCTTTGGGAGGCATGCGTGGGGCTAGGTACCTACAAAGTACCAACTGACCCAACACGTAGAGGCCCTTTTGACAATTTAATGAAATGCAAGGAGTATTATTACCAAAATTATCACCTTTGTTACATAAGTATGACTCACTGATCAAAAACTGGATAATTAGACCACTGTTAGTCAGAAGAGCATTTTATTATACAGGGTGGTTATTTTAAGACCAGCAAGTTCTTCAGTACATGAATGACTATGTCTATTAAAAAATGTAATTTGACCAAACATCATATAAAAATAACAAATTCAATTTGTCTCTTAAATACCTAAACGTGTTATGTCACTGCGCTCGCGCGGCGCGTGCTGCCTACCATGCTACCTCGACCAGCGGCCACACCGCGATGGACTTTGATACTCTCAACAAGCCAACAAGATTGGACTTATACTTGGCTCTATACTCCAAGCAAAATACGGTTTCAAAAATCATTAATTTATAATAGCGTTTTTTTGTATATTTCATTTTTAATCGTTATTCTAAGATGCTTTACACAAGAATCCAACAAATTTTCCAACCGGAAGTAATTATATAAATTTAAATTAGGCTTTAATTGTCTTTTTTTGTTTGATTTCTATTGAATTTTTTAAAGCAAATGTAAATTTAGGTAAAATCCTCCTCGATCTCATGCCATTTTTCTCGGTCTTTAGCCAACTGCATCCAGGTAGGTCCGGCGACCTCAGTTATGTCATTGGTCCAACGTCTTCGTCGTCTACCTTTCCTTCTTTTGCCTTTCGGCCCTGACCAGTTTGTTGCTTCCAGTGCCCTTCTTTTCTCCTAATATCTGGCGATATATGGCTTTTACCAGAATGGGGTTCATATAAGAAAAAAAAAATGGCATAAATCTTTTAGATTTAGTAAATATGTACTAACACAAACAATATGGAATAAATAAAGCCTAAATAAATATATATATATAAACTAGCTGTTGCCCGCGACTTCGTCCACGTATAACATGTTATCGTCTAAATGTTTGTTTAAGAAATTTAAATGTTTGTTTAATAAAAAAAAACATTGAAATTAGTTTTGTACAGTCAGCATCAGATAGTTAGTAGCAGCCTAGGTAACCAAATATATCGCAACACGTCTTTATTACTATAGGTGTAAGGGTGTGTTACGATATATTTGGCTACTTTGGCTGCTACTAACTATATGACGCTGACTGTACCTAGTCTTTTAGTAAACAGTCTAAAACCGAAGAAACAAATCTCTCTTTATTTCAAAATGTCTTGCTCTCTATACAAACTTAGAACCCTCTTTGAACTCTCATAGTAAATAGTCTGAAACCGAAGTTACAAATTTCTAACTTTAAAAATGTCTTGCTCTCTATACATAATTCGAACCCCCTTTTAACCTTCTTAAGTGATTAATAAATAAAAAACCGAAGTTACAAATCCCTTACTTTAAAAATATCTTGCTCTCCATACAAACTAGAAGAACTGTATATCCTAGAAGTAGGTATTTTTGTCAAGACCAATCCAAGCATGTTCAGTAACGTTTCAGAAGGCCGCAGATTTCCGACACGTAAACAATACAAACAAAAATTGAAAACTTTGCAGGGTAGCAACAACACAGCGCTAATCAGGGGTGAAATCTTAGGAATGGCACCAAACATTTTCAATAAAATTCCAGACCGAATTAAACACTGGATATTAATAAATTTAAAAGACAATTGACTTCATATTCAGATTCAGATTCAGATTTGTTTATTATCATAATTTTACAATTGAAATCATAGTACAATGAATATACAGATAAAAATGTGTTAAAATTATGACTTTTCAGTTACAATAAAATACAATAGATGTGTACAGTTGTGTACAGAATTGTTATTATTTGTAAATAGTTTAATAATACTCATACTCATAGCATAATGCTATTACATAAAATAGAGAAAGAAAACATAATACAAATATTAACGTCAAGCTTTTAAGATCTTGTTATTTAGTAATTTGGAAGAAATTCTTGTAAACTATACAGTGTTTTTTCAAGCAATAGTTGTTTTACATGGAAGCGAAAAGAGTTGTCGTTCGTTATGGTTTTAAGGTTTGAAGGTAGCCGGTTAAAAAGTCTTTGTCCTATTAACTTCGGAAGTTTTGTGCCTATTCTAAGTCTGGGCGAGGTTGTTTTGAAGTGGATACTTCTTTGCTCGCGTTCTTGTATAGGGGTACAGTTCAAAATGTATCACGTGACTTCCGGAATAACTTTTTGTAGAGAAGCCTAATCTGATTTCAAATAATTGTTTGTTACATGTTTTAATCCTTCTTGATTTGCCATTAGGTGTTAATCACAAAATGTATTTTAGTTTATGTGACGGGCATGAAAACTATGCTGAAATGACCGCCATTTTCAATGCCTTGCGAGTCAAACGAGCTACGTCAGTCAATGTTGCTATATATACCGATTTATCTGTGCTTATACAGATTTAAGTGAATAAATGCAGATATATATTTTACGGGGACAGCCAACAAAGAAGTATCCACTTAAACTTAATTAACGGTTGTATCTCGGACACAACCCGCTTCTTTTTAAGTTATTCGCATTTCTCATTGATTTCGAACTATTTTCACCTCTCCTTTGAAATTCATTTGGATAACGTTAAACATACATCAAAACTTCCAATATATAAGTTGAAACTGATGTTAAGATACTAAGTTTTCTTAAATGTTCGCGACACGTGTATCTGTACTTTGCATACGCAAGTACTCTAATTGCACGTTTCTGAATCTTTAGGATGCGCTCATAATCCGTACTGTTGCCCCAAAGCATTATCCCGTATGAAAGTTGAGAGTATATGTACGCATAATACAGCTCTTTTAAGCAACTTTCTGACACAAGTGGTCTTAACTGTCTTAGAGCATAGATCCCTCTTGCTAACTTACTGCATAATGTATCTATGTGATCTTTCCATGATATTATTGGATCAATCATTTCAATCAATAGATCAATATTTGATTGAAAAGTGTTATTATACCATTAAAGATTACTTAAACGACCCTACGACATAACATGGTTCCATTTCAGACATTCCTTAGTTATAATATTCTTTAGTTATAGTATTTTTTGAGAGTTTTTGACATGTGTTTGAAGTATTTAACACCAATCACTGTATTGACATTTTTTTTTTAATTTTTATAAATATATTAGCTGGCTGAAATATTTTGTAAACCTACATTGTGGGTAATGCACAGAAGTCTTATATTTTGTATACCAACAATAGTTGTAAAAGTTGTAACCTATGTTTAACAAAATAAATTGAAAGTACTTAATTTGTATTCTAATGAGTAATCTTTATGCAAAAATTTAAGTCTCTAGCTCTAAAAATTAAGTTTCCCCCATACAAACTTTGCACCCCTATTTACCCCCTTTAGGGGTGGAATTTCCAAAAATCCTTCTTAGCGTTGCCTACGTTGTAAAAGGTAGTTCAGGTGAAAATTTCAACTCTCTAGTCTTAGTAGTTTTGGCTGTGCGTTGATGAGTGAGTGAGTGAGTGAGTCATATCAATAACTGCATACCGACAAAAGGTATGTTCACTTAGATAACGTCACATTTATTTGCTTTAGTGGGCTTATTTTTAAAGGGGCATGGCGGGGGAGGCTTTCTTGGTAGTTATTTGGAGAAGCAGCGGTGGCAGAGTGAGTGCGAGATGTGAAACGGCATACTTTAGTGTTTTGTGATGGGTATCATGTGCACAAACAGCTGGCAAAGTTTTGCAGCTGTATAGGGGAACACCCTGTAGTACTTTGTACCCGACTGCCTCAGAAGGAAGTTTATGTTTTTCGAGCGTATGTATCATCATATCAGCCGAAAGACGTCCACTGCTGGACATAGGCCTCCCCCAAAGAGTGCCACAATAGCCGGTCCTGCGCCACGCGCCACCCGCATCCAGCGGACTCCCGCGACCTTTACCAGGTCATTAGTCCACCTTGTGGGGGGCCTAACCACGCCGCGCCTTCCGGTACGTGGTTGCCACTCGAGAACCTTTCCGCCCCAAGGGCTATCGGTTCTACGTGCAATGTGCCCCGCCCACTGATACTTAAGTTTAGCGATTCGGAGGGCTATATCGGTTACCGTGGTTCTGCTGCGGATAGCCTCATTTCTGATACGATCGCGCAGAGAAACTCCCAGCATAGCCCTCTCCATCGCCCTTTGAGTGACTTTGAGCCTTCTTATGAGGCCTATAGTAAGCGACCACGTTTCCGTTCCATATGTCATCACTGGCCAACACACACTGGTCAAAGCCTCTCGTCTTGAGACACTGCGGAATATTGGACGAAAAGATGGGCCGTAGCGTATGTATGCATGTATGTCTATGACGAAGATGAGGAAGGGCCGTGGCCTGCTGCTGGTGGAGTGGCAGGATCTTTTTCCGCACTCGTTTTTAATAGAATCTACTAAACAGCAAGTAAATATACTTCAGTTCACCAACTCGTTTAGGACTTTAGACTAGGTAGTCGCTATCCGGCGCAATAGCCCTAAATGCTTTTGATATATTTCTGTATGAATAAATAAATATATGACTGAAGTTTTTTATTGACATCTTGTCAATATGCTCCAGCTACCTATTAATACGTTTTAGGTGCGGATGTAGAAACGCTTTAATGTAGTAAATATCGCATACCTAATATTTGTTATTCTATCATTTCGAACGTGTTCTCCAGCATGTATTAGCGTTTCCTATTCCTTTAAGTATTTTTATTTACCTTGATAACTCGAAATAATTGCTGCAAAAATGCGTATTTGCGTGCCAGGTAAACATTCACAGGTCCGTCGTCGGCAGTGGCCACGGGCGTACTAAATTGTACCTACTCGCCACCGCGCATGCACGACGCGGACACCCGGTTTTTCAGACAAATGACCAAATGTATTGAATTATCAAACATATTGAAATTCTAAGAAGCCGGTAGATAGATCTACCAAAAAGCTACCTATCACAACAAATTTCATTGTAATGTTCCAAATAACTTTTGAGATATTTCGAGTTTGGTGGTAAAAAAGCACTGTTTTGAAAGGCAAAATCTATCGAGGTTTTTGTAAGCAATCGTGATTTTACGAAGCACGAACATAGCCAATGAACTGAAGATATACATATCAAAAATTTGGATCTCTAGCAATAGTACAAGTATACTAATAATCGGTTTGGAAAAGGCACTTTTTCGATGCGCAGCTGCATACAGCGCCTTAAAGGCGGGTTGCACCAACTTACGATTATAGACCGATCAACGTTAAATATGGCGAGGATCTTGGCCTCTGACACAAGAGAACGCCAGTCTTTCCTATTCTGCGCCAGTTGACTGCCCCGAGGATGGTTGTGGTCAAAGAACTTTATTTATCTCTAAAGAAATTTACATTTTACTTAACACAGAGAAAATATACATAAAGTAAACAGTGAGTAATGGACACATCCATTTAGGTACATTAGTTTAAAAAGTAATACAAATGTTTAGTTTAAGTGGATACAGTCAGCATCAGAAGCAGCTAAGCGGGCCGGGTGTTCAAAATGATCTGCACACGACTTTATTCTTAAGAAGTTAAGAGCGTGTGTAGGTCATTTTGAACACCCAGCCCGCTTAGCTGCTTCTGATGCTGACTGTAGATATTAAAAAAAATCATAGCAAGTGCAGTAAGTTATTCTAGTTTGTACAGTCGCCATCACATATATCGGTACACTATAGGTGTTCAAAAATATCGGCACATGCACCCTGCCTTGAAAATAGAGGTGTGCTCCGATGTTTGTGACGTGCTTGTTTGCTCCGATGTATGTGATGGCGACTGTACAATGCATAATGAGCTCTAATACAATGTGCTTGTAGTGTAAATATTTCACTGATAACGAGTCACATAAATCAGTTTCTATGCCAGTGTTTCCCAGGGCCAGAGCCGTAGTTAGGAGTTAGATATTTTTAGTTACATACTCCTTTAACTTATGTTTGATCTTTGAGGGCTTCGTCATTCCAGCTTCTACATTGGGCCGACCCACATACGCTTTCTTCACTGCAGTATCGTCTCTTATCCTCTCCAGGTGGCCCAGCCAGCGGAGTCGCGTTGCCTTGTCATTGTATAGAAACCTGACAAACTTTCCATACATTCAGGTTTTACGCAGCAATACAAATGCCAAAAAGTCACAAAGTCGTGTGTGCTAATAAAGGTGTATATAAAGTACCCAAGTAGCTCTGGACTACTGGAGTAACTTGGAGACTAGCCCATTTCCTCTTGCCCAAGAGAAAAGGTTTAGCTATGCCCACCACTGAGACAGCCATGTATAATCCGCAATGACACTGGAACCTTGGGACACCGAGTTCGATTCTTGGACTGCTACGCATACTAGCTGCGCATTTAATTATTTGTTTGTGATTTGATCTTCTACCAATGATAATATTTAAGTTAGACATAATTATATAGACTCATGATGATGGTAATTATGATAGTGATGTTTCTTTGCAGGGAGAAGGACATGAATGCAAAACTGATTGTCCAGATGGAAGGGAAGAAGACCAAATTACTCACCGTAAAAGTAAGTTTCAAATTTCCAACCCATTATATTATGTACCCTGAACACACCCATATTTATACATTACTAGCGACCCGCCCCTGCTTCGCACGGGTTTATGTGTATAATACATGCATGTATGGTTTGTATTATACATATAAACCTTCCTCTTGAATCACTCTACCTAATAAAACCGCATCAAAATCCGTTGCGTAGTTTTAAAGATCTAAGCATACATAGGGACAGACACACAGGACAGCGGGAAGCGACTTTGTTTTATACTATGTATTGATGACGGTGAAAAAGGTCCTCTTGCGCTCAAGTCGCGTATAAGGGGCGCGGCACTCGCTGTATGCGCATACAAGGCGTTGCAAAGGTCTGACGCTGCACGCGTCGTCTGTGCAAATGACTGTAAGGCCTACAGAGTTTTTTACTTTTTTTTATTGTAATATCGCCTATTCTCTGCCATGACACATGGTTATTTTCATTTATTCCAATATAAAAGAACTGTCTAGTCTTATATTATATCTTATATATCTCTTATTAAGTCGCATGCTTTTTTCTTTTGTATATTTTTTTGTCACTTCACATCTTTTACTGTTAATTTTGTCATGTTAATACCATGTATGTTGTGGATTTGAATAAAGGGTTTATCTATCTATCTATCAAAACTGATGAGTTTCAAGAGAGCTCCCTGAAAAAGGACGATGAAATTCATAATGCCTTTAGATTCCTTTAAGATATATCCATTGTTATGTGATTGATATAGCTTCCTTCTCTGACAACTGATGAATTGTTACAGAATAGCAAAGAGCAGAATGACGGCAACCGCGAGAAGTCGAAGGACTTCACGTTCGACCACTCGTACTGGTCGTACGACCATACCGACGCCCAGTACGCGTCGCAGGAACAGGTAACTAACAGCTTGTGTTCTCATCAGGTGAATTCGACAGTCCACAGCGCCATAAACATGACGAGTCTGTGTTTAAAAAGAAAACTATTTTTTTTAAACTGAATCTGCAAGGCTATGGGCCTCATAAGAAGGCTCAAAGTCACCCAAAGGGCAAAGGAGAGAGCTATGCTGGGAGTTTCTCTGCACGATCGCATCAGAAATGAGGCTATTCGCAATCGCTAAACTTAAGTGGCAGTGGGCACATTGCTCGTAGAACCGATGGCCGTTGGGGCGGAAAGGTTCTCGAGTGGCGACCACGTACCGGAAGGCGCGGCGTGGGTAGGTGGTGGACTGGTGACCTGGTAAAGGTCGCGGGAGTCCGCTGGATGCGGGTGGCGCAGGACCGGTCATTGTGGCGCTCTTTGTGGGAGGCCTATGTCCAGCAGTGGACGTCTTTCGACTGATATGATGATGATGAATCGACAAGAACATTCAATATAATTATCAAACCTGGACATCCGGACAGACATAGGAAAGCATTTCTGCTCGCTCATTCAATAAGAAATGTATACTTGGAATATTATGTAGGTATGTTCGGCTCAAATCTTGCAACTAAATTTTGCTGCAGTTATCTTCAACCGATTGAGCCGCTGTCATTAATAGCCGTCTCCGCCCTACAACAGTAGAACGGCTAGTACAAGATCGCGCGCGAAATAAACTACCGGTTCTTTCTAAGTGTTCTAATTAGAAAGAGACGGATAGTTAATCTCGCACGCAGTCTTATGCTAGCCGTGAATTTAAACATTATATAGGTTAATAGAACTATCTAAATTATAGCTGTAATGGATGCTCAGCTGCGCGCGGTATGCAAACATGCTTTATCGAAACCCATCAAGGTCGCCGTATTGTGTGATTTTTATTGAGAATGGATGCAAATTCCGACCTTTGTCATGAGCGAACTATAATGAATAGTTGATAAATGTTGTTGAAAAACAAAAACTAACCCATGCGAAAAGCTAATTGTATAAAACAGGGAGATGAGCTGGAAGGGTTTATTATATATACTGCATATAGGAACTAAAAATATTATTATTTTCTCAGAATTTGTCAAAAACGTCTGTTTCGTACTCATAATTTTCCGGGTTATTTGAGAATTTATACAGTCATTTCTTGAAGAGTTCTTCCGTACTGTAGTCCCTCGGGAAAACCTGGGTAGGGAGTTGATGTCACAACCGGAGCTTTCAAGAGAGGAAATTTCTCTGAAACCGTGTACGCGACCATTTAGATCAACTAATGTTATTATTATTATCAGCATGTGGTGTCCCACTGCTGGGCAAAGGCCTCCCCCCTCTTTTTCCAACCCTCCCGATTTTCTGCGGTCTTTAATAAAGAACTACAACTTACAAAAGTTCTAAAACCCCCGACATTTTCGTTTCAAACTTCAATATCTCTTAAACGGCTGAACCGATTTTGTTGAAACATAGCTAAGAACCATCTCGATCACGTCAGCTTTTGGATAGATAAAACCGCATTCAAATCGGTCCATTCGTTTAGGAGCTACGATGCCACAGACAGACAAACACAGACAGACAGACATACACACAGACAGACAGACACACAGACACGTCAAACTTATAACACCCCTCCTTTTCCGTCGGGGGTTAAAAAAACCGGCCAAGTGCGAGTCGGACTCGCGCACGAAGGGTTCCGTACCATTATCTATAAAAATATTTATTTTATTCTGTTTTTGTATTTGTTGTTATAGCGGCAACAGAAATAAATCATCTGTGAAAATGTCAACTGTAACTATCACGGTATCAGTGAGATACAGCCTGGTGACAGACAGACAGACAGACAGACAGACGGACAGCGGAGTCTTAGTAATAGGGTCCCGTTTTACTCTTTGTGTACGGAACCCTAAAAAGAGTAGCTCGTCGCGCCATCGCCGAGGTCTGCCGCGTCTCCGTTTCGAGTTGTCGGGCTGCCACTCAGTAACTAATGTAGGTAATGAATGTTAATGTTAGTAGGTAACTAATGTAATGTTTTTATTTGACAGGTGTTCTCAGATCTGGGGCTGGACGTGCTAGACAGCGCGTTCGAGGGCTACAATGCGTGCGTGTTCGCGTACGGCCAGACCGGCAGCGGGAAGACTTTCACTATGATGGGCTCGCCCGTGAGTACTATGTTCATTTTGTTCCAGCAAGTTTACTTCTATAGTCTATACCCGAAACTGGAATTCAAAACCAAATAAACTACGACAATGTTGCCACTGCAATAAAATGATCGTACAATAGTATATCCCTTTTTTCTAAAAACACACGCTGACATAATTTATTTATTGGTAATTTTAATTCTATAATTTAAAGAAGTAATTTTATTTACTTATTTTTACATAACTACAAGACGCTTTATTAATCCGTAATTTTTGGTTGCAAAGCTGGTATTGCGATAGTATCACTTCAGGTGTTAATAACATTTGGTACAACATTTTAACTACATGTAAGTTATTGATAACCTATTTTTGCATACATTTAGCTAATTGCAAAATAATAGTGTGTAGCGTGCTTTATGGTTGTTATGGCCGCCATGACACCATAAATTTGATGATTAATTGGCTGAAGGAAAATAATGTCACATTTCCAGAAAATTTCAAAAAATTGATGAGGATGACAATTGTCGCAAAGGAGAAGCCTGCTCACAATAAATATGCAGTGGATGAGGTAGCAGCGGCACATAATGTCAAAATATTAAGATTGCCCCCTTACCACTGAGAATTGAACCCAATTGAGTTGGTATGGGCTCAGGTAAAAGGGCATGTAGCCAGGAATAATAAAACATTTAAAATGGCAGAGGTCAAAGACCTATTTCATGAAGGCCTCCGGGAGGTTACACCGCAGAAGTGGCAGTCATGTGTAAGCACAGATGTATGAATATAAGGAGATCGGACATGCCGGCCGATTTGTATTGAGTACGCCTGTCGCAAGTTCATTAACCCACACAACGCCCAAGTAATTGACAAGACAAAGCACGCACACATCTAAAACACACACACTTGTATACCAACGCGCTTATTGGACAATACACGCGCATTGTATCAGGTATTTTGGGAAAAAACGTAATATTCTCTGCGATCAGCACGCGTGCACAGTATGGCAGAGTATGCCCATTGAGCTAACAGCTGCGACACGGCCGGCGGCGGCTTGTCCTCTCTAGTATTCTATGCTCTGAGTGTGTAAGTCATGTCATGAAAGTAGAGGACGAGATGTGCAAACTGGGCGGATTAATTACTGGAGTGGTGGAATACTTTATTATATGTACATACAATACAAGTGACCGACTCAAATTCCGAAATTAGTGATTCTGACATTAGTGATGGTGAAGATGAAGATAAATAAAAACAATTCATTAAATATAGTTTTATTTAACTTTTCCACACTGTCTTAATAATATGGCACACTGTCGTGTGTGTTCATTGGTAATTCAACTTGTTTAAGTTTTTTTCAATAAAATGTTGTCAATGTTAGTTGAGTTGAAAATAAAGTTTGTAATTAAGTTCCTTTTTTTGAGAAAATCCTAATGAATGAATTGTGCCAGCCAATACAAAGAAGCATACAACAAAAAGGTTGGCGAAACCTGAAAACTTTATTTGACAATGACATAAGTGACTTTGACAGATTTGACAGTGACGTATCTGTCGTAGTTTTTTGGTCTTGAACTCTTGAATTCCAGTTTCGGGTATAGAGTGTGGACGGACAGTTAAGGTTTCTTTTAAGGGCGTGAATTGGATAATTATGAGATTTTTCAAAGGCGAAATGAACTAGGAAACAAAATTAATACATTTTCGGATATACATATCTATCTTGACTATATATTTTGTAGTTTACTAGACCCCAAAATGCTATTTTACCACAGCTAATAAGTACATTGTTTAATAAGGGGCGTAAGAGGAATAACCCACAAACCTTTGGTCATTGAACCGGTAAACCGCATATATAACCGGAAACGTAATTCCGGATTACTTAAACTGCTAATTACTTTCCGGGTCGCGAGGTCACGACGGTCAGGCCCCGGTTATTAGGTCAAGGTAATAAAAATGACATGCCATGCATGTAAAGGGTGAATAGTATTAAATTGTCGCTAACATTTTCCGTTCTATTTTTCTGATTTTGCATTGTTTTGGGTAAAACTTTAAATATGAAATTTAAAACGTATTTTCATCTTAGGCATAAAAGAAAACATTCATTTAATTGTATCCGTCAAGATGTCATCAAGAGAAAAAAGCGTTCGCAAATTAATTTTGCAAACATTTTCAGTAAATCCCAATATATAATATTAATGATATTATCAATAAACGAATATAAATATGAATAACATATCTACCTCGGAGCTTGCGGAATCGTGCCGTACAAGTCAGAGAACAGTGCAAAGGACCCTAAAAATATGAGTAATCTACCTCGGAGCTTGCGGAATCGTGCTATACAAGTCAGAGAACAGTGCAAAGGACCCTAAAAAGGTTAAAACAAGGTTTTACTACTGAAAGAAAATTGTGTTAGCGAATCTATTTTATTTTAAACTTTATTATAATAAATAACTTTGAGTAACTTGTATGTTATTTCTTTTAGTAAACTTTAATTTAAATGGCGACAATTTAATAGTACTCACCCTTTAATGCGGGCATTTCAGTTCTCGAACAAAGTCTATGCTTAAATTGGGTTATCTATATACTGATATTGTTAAGAGGAAAAGTCGGTGAGTAAGTTTTTAAGTTTGTATGTATTAGGTAATCTCGGGAACCGCTTATCCGATTTCAAAAATTCTTTGACCTACGTGTAGTACGGACTTACTGGAAGGTTATAGGCTATATCGTCGGGTGACAAGCAAAACTCACTAAGTAACAAATACCTACTTAAATCAAAGGTCGTATCTCGATATCGACTACGTACTGAGATACGAGGTTTTGAAGAGCAGTGACAGTTTTGGTAGTGACTTTTGCTTGTCAACCGACGATATTTTATCCCGCGGGATAGCAAATAGGCAATTCGAAAATGCCATGAATAAACCTGGGATGTAGGTACCTACCTTTTTTTTCATTTTCTACTACAACGGTGGCAAATAAGCGTCCGGTCAGCATGCGCGTTGTCGACCCTTTATTGATTTGAGGATTCGTTGCCTTAACCTCGCCTTAATCACGACTTATCATAATCCTCCGATAGGATAGATCAGACAGTAAATGTGCCTGATGCACCTATGCACTGGTTGTGCAACTGAATTTGACGGGATTCCGATGAGGGAGCAGCTGAGTGAAAGACTTGTTTTCTTTTCCGAGTTGATGCCGTTTCGTAGGTATTTGTAGAACTGAATTTCATGAGGCCCGGACGCCATATTTATACCATGAAATTCCTTGCCCCGCAGCCCGCCCGCCCCGTGAATTTGGCGGGAAATATGGGCGGGAAAGTATTGGCGGGAAAGTTTTGGCGCGAAACGACATCTCATTTATTTATGACAATAATCTTAGGCTAATACGTTATTTACAGTGTTTTATACTTATTTCTATGACATTCGTAATGCATTATCACTCGAGATCCTCTCCGTTTGCCGGCCAATCGCATCTAAAACGCGGGTTTTTCTGGCGCTGTCTATTTACGTACCTCGGCCCCCACCTGGGGTATAAATACCGAGCTTCCCCCCTCGCTCGCCCATCAGTCTATGCTTGGCCAGCGCGCGGATAGGATCTAAAGGCTTCCTCTTAATCTATCTATTTTCTAGTGGAAACCTAGTGTTTAGCCACTCTTTACTTATGAAACCAACAGTATATTACCTCTTAACTAGGTAGGAATGAAGTGTGAGACCTATTATTATTTATTTCGACTACAAATTATATAAGGCGACTGTAATACAATGCTTACGTTGTAAGAGGGTTATAAGCTAGGTTACAGGCAATCTATTTTATCAGTATTTACGTAGATGGTTGTCCTGCACATTTCTCCCGCCGTGGAACACCCGGCCGGTGTTCCAGCTCGCTGGCGTGCAGGTCGTCATCCTTGGTAGGTAAAATCGCGAGCTTCTTGGTCGGTCGCCGTAGCACTCCGCCCTTTGTTCTGACGTCCACCACTCTTGTCTCGCCGTCGGGTCCCGGGTACTTGGCGATCACTCTACCCATGGGCCAAGTATTGCGTGGGAGGGTCCCGTCGCCGATGAGTACGATGTCGTCGATTTCTATGGGCCGGCCGCGCCTATACGGCTCCCGCCGGTCTTGAAGTGTAGGTAGGTACTCGCGGACCCATCGACTCCAGAAGTGGTCCGCGAGTCGTTGGCTCGTCCTCCACGTTGCTCGGCCGACTAGGTCCTTGTCGTTGAAGGTACCGGGCGACTGCACTCTGCCGGATCCGCCGAGTAGGAAGTGATTCGGTGATAGGGCTTCGGGGTCATCGGGCTCCACGGACACGTGTGTGAGGGGGCGGCTGTTCACGATGTATTCTGCTTCAGCCAGGGTCGTGGCGAAGACCTCCTCCGAGGGGTGACGCTCTTTCAGGACAGTGTAAAGAGTGTCTTTTACCGCTCGTACCATTCGCTCCCACGCCCCGCCCATAAATGGCGCCGAAGGGGGGATGAAGCGCCATATTATTTGTCGTCGCCCCGCCTCCTCTCGCATCGCGTCTTCGGCGGCCGCCCGCAGCATCTTATCCGCAGAGTGGAAGTTCGTCCCGTTGTCCGACCAAATCTCCGTAGGTGTGCCTCGACGCGCGATCATTCTTCGTAGAGCCATTATGGCGGATTCGCCGCTTAGACTGGGCACTATTTCCATATGTATAGCGCGCGTTGTAAGGCATGTAAATAGCGCTACATATCTCTTCTGTGTCCCTCGGCCTACTGTAATAGTCGCGGGGCCCCACAGATCGACGCCCGTGTATGTGAAGGCTCTCTCGTGATGTGCGAGGCGGCAGTGCGGCAGATTTCCCGTCGGAGGTACAGTCGGCTTCGATTTTCGTCGCCGGCATGGCAGACATCGATGGACAATCATTCGGGCGACTGTACGTAGTCGTAGTATGGCGTAGTGTTGTTTGCATTCGTTCACTGTCGCTTCTACTCCGTGATGGTTCATTTGTCGGTGCACGCAGTCGATGTACAGTCGGATAGCCGCGTGATTTCCGTCTAATACGGACGGCCGTTTTTGCGCTGTGGTTATGTCGTTTGCTTCGTTGATGCGCGTTTTTAGCGTTATCACGCCGTCGATGAGTTCGATCGCTAAGGGGCGTAAGCGACTATTCATGGCCGGCGGCTTGCCCTGCATTAGTCTCTGAATTTCGTCGCTGAAGCTGTCTCGTTGACTCTCTCGTACTATTAGGCGTTCCGCTTCTATTAGGTACCGCGCGTCAATTGATAAGTAGTTTTTTGATGCGGGCCGGGCCTGTCGCGGTGCGGCGGGTGCGGGTTGCTTGTGTTTTCTGTTCCACTCGGGGTCCTTTTCTTTGTTCTTGAGTGTTCTTTTGTAGTGAGTTCGGCCTTTGTTAGGACGACATAGTTCTATGAACTGTAGTACTCGCGCTAGTGTGCGTAGTAGGCGCTCCCAGCGCGAGAACCTTTCCGCCGGCGGTAACCACGGTGTGTGCGTGATTTTGTTACAAATTTCGGTTGCTATTTTATTTTCTTCGCCGGTCGGTGCATTATTTTGTTGTTGTGGTTCGGCGGGCCATGTTGTGTAGTCATTGTACAGGAAGTCGGGCCCATGGAACCAGCGGTGGCTGCTGTTGAAGTCTGGCGGGAGCTCTCTGGTAGGTATATCTGCGACGTTGTGGCGCGTAGGTACCCATTTCCATTCGCGTACTGTCGTTGTTTCTTCGATGGCGGCTAATCGATGCGCGACGAAGGGTTTGTATGAGCGGGCGCCGGTGCGAATCCAGGTGAGCACGGTGCGACTGTCCGACCAGTATGTCTTACTGGTTGGTTTCAGGTCGTGTTCTTCTACCACGGTGACGGCCATTCGTGCGCCCATCGCCGCTGCCTGTAACTCCAGGCGTGGGACCGAGGTCACTTTGAGGGGGGCGACCTTGGCCTTCGCGGTGATGAGGGACACGTGTATTTGTCCGTCCGCGGTTACCGTACGCCAGTATAGAGCGCACGTGTATGCGGTGAGGGAGGCGTCGACGAATGTGTGCAGCTCCCGGGTTACCGCGGTGCTATAATATGGGTAGCACCGGGGTATGGCGACGTCGCGGAGCGCTGTCAGCTGTGTGGTCCATAAGGTCCATTTCTGCGCGAGGTCGTCGTCTATTGCTGCGTCCCATGTCGTGCCTCTTCTCCATATTTCTTGTAGTATTTTCTTTGCTTGGACGGTGACGGGTGAGGCCAGCCCAAGGGGGTCGAAGACGGACATCATCACTCTCAGTACCAAGCGCTTAGTCGGTTTTTTTTCATTGAGTGCGTCGGGCGGCAATCGGGTCAGGTCCAAGTTGAAAGCGATTTCATCTGTGGCGGGCTTCCAAACTTGTCCGAGTACGCGTTCATTTTTCATTTCTTTCGCGTCGAGCTCTACGTGTGCGGGGCTCGTGCGCTCGTTTGCCACCTCCCGGGCGTGTTCGTGGAGGTTTGAAGGCTCGGTGGTGGGGGTGCGATTTTTCTTGCTTGCGGTGTTTTCTTCTGAGGGGTCTGTGTTCTCATTGGCCACCGCTAGTAGCACTCCCGCCGAGTTGGACGACCACTTACGGAGATTGTAGTGGGCGTTTTTCTGTATATCTCGTACTTCGGCGGCTATCTTGATCGCTTCCTCTTCTGACTTGAAACTCTGTAGGTAATCGTCTACGTAGTGATTACGTACAATGGCCTCGGCGGCTTCAGGGTTCGTTTCCCTATATTTTTCGGCGTTCGCGTTCTTTACATATATAGCGATCGTAGGGCTGCAGGTTGCACCGAAGACAAGGGAGCTCATACGCCATTCTTCCGGGGGCGTGTCGTCCCGGCGGTTCCCACGCCACAGATAGCGTAGCGCGTTGCGGTCTTCGGGCTTTATTTTTACGTGCATAAACATTGCTTCTATGTCGGCGGACACGGCGATTTTGTGCTGACGGAACCTCATGAGCACCCCCGGAAGTGATTGGAGGAGGGGGGGGCCTGTGAGGAGTTTGTCGTTGAGTGATACGCCTCGAGTACGGGCCGCAGCATCATGGACCACTCTGACGCGATCTCTCTTCATAGGATTCAATACGGCGAAGTGCGGTAGATACCAGTTTTTTTCGTTGTTATTCTTTGGCGGGGCTGGCTCGGCGTAGCCTCGCTCGATTAGGTGGTCCATTTCGGCGTTGTAGCGCTTCTTGAACTCTTCATCTCGATCTAGCTTTTTCTCGATGCTGTGTAGGCGTTTGAGCGCGTTCTCGTAGTTGTCCGGCAGTTTGTCGTCTTCGTTTTTCCATAGTAGAGGCACTTGATAGTGGCCGTCGGCCGTGAGCGTGGTTGATCGCGCGAGCTGAGCGAGGGCGCGTTCTTCCGGGTCGGATTTGGGTCGTTTCGGCTCTATCATCATATTTTCGATGGCGAAGTATTCTTTTAACTGCCGGTCGACGTCTTCCTCGCTTGTTAGCGATTCCCTTTCTTCGGCTGGCTGATTGGAGATATGGCTGACGATATGGTGGATGCCCTCGCCTTGTAGGGGGGCGCGGGTGTGCGCGCCGTGTAACACCCATCCGAGCGGTAGTCGGCTGGCGACGGGTTGATTTCTGTCGCCGCGTCGGATTTCTTCTGGTATTAACAGATGCCAGTTGTCTTGCCCGAGCAGTATTCCCGGTTCGGCCGTGTCGTATCTCAGTAGGTGCTCTATGTCTCGCAGGTGTGGGCACGTACTGACATCGTCTTCGCTTATCGTTTGGGGTGATAAGCGTAGGTCGGGAATTGTGCGGGCGTGTATGCGCACCTCCCCGCCTTGTCCGCGTATGAGGAGCGGGACTCGGCGGGATTTCGTTGCGTTTATTTTTTCACTGGTGATTGCCTCTATGCGCAGCGGCGTTGTAGGCCCGTCTAGGCCGACTTTGTTGGCGATTTCTACCGACAGGAGCGTGATAGTGCTTCCGTCGTCCATCAGAGCCGAAGTCTTGACCTCCCCTGTGGGCCCTTTTATTGTCACAGGTAATATCTTGAGAAAGGCGCGGGACCGGCGGGTCGTCCACGTTGAGGTAACGGCTTCGTTGTCGGCGGGCGCGGGCTTCTTATTGTGCAATAATTTGTGATGAAAGTACTCGCAGCCGTCTCGCTCGCACTTCACCCGTTTGCAGTGGTGCGTTCTGCCCTTGTATTTTAGGCACCTGAAGCATAGTCTTTTTTCTTTAGCTATCTTCCAGCGCTCGTCGATTTCTTCAGCCGTAAATTTCGGACACTTGTCGATGCTGTGCGTCTCGCTCTGACAGCACGAACATTTGCTGGCTGGTCTCTCGGAGGTGGCGTAGGCTTTGTGCACTCGTCTTGGCGGAGGTTCGCTTGTTTCCGGTTGCGCGTAGGCTGCGCAGTACTGTGCTTCTCGTTGTAGGAAGGCGGAGATCTTTATTAGCTCTGGTTCCGCGGACACGGTGGTGGCGGCGAAGTCGAACCACCTGTATCTTTGGTTCGGTGTCAGCTTGTCTAGGATCGCTTTAGTAGTCTCAGGGCTGTAGAGATACTGTGCGCGATCTAACGCTCGGAGGGTGGCGATGGCATTCGCAACACGGCACGAGAAGGAGCAGAGGTCCCGCGCGCCGTCTGTGAGGCGGGGCAGCGCGCGGAGCCTTTCTAATTCAATTAGTGCTATGGTATCGGGCCTCCCGAAGCGTGTTTCTAGCGTTCTGATTATCTCGGCGGCCGGAGCTTGGTAGATGAGAAGATTCTCAACTGATTCTTTTGCTCTCCCTTTCAGTGATCTTCGTAGTCTCGCTATATTTTCTGTTTCGGTGAACTTCATTTGAGATTCTTCGTACGAGGCTTTGAAGGTGAGCCATTCTTGATGCGACCCGGCGTAGGCAGGTAATTCGGTTGTGAATCGGGGGGCGGCGCTGCCAGCGCGGGCGGCTAGAGCGATCGCGGATGCGAGCTCGGATAGGTTAACTTGCTGTGTTGTTTGCGGCACTGCGTTGGTGGTGCCGCTTTGTTCATAGCGATTCGCGCAGGGCGGCGCGGGCGTGAAGACTGGGGGGGGGTCCCTGAGGGGGGCGTTCCCCGCTGGCACTGGCGTCGCGACGGCGGCGGCGACGGGTGCGCTGGGCGGCGGGGGGAGCTGGGTCTCGGCGCGCGGCAGTGGCTGCTGGACCGTTGCTTTTTCTTCGTCAGGATTGTTCCCCTTTTCTTCAGGAAGGTGTGGTTCTTGAGTGATAGCGGGCATCTCGTGGTTTTTCTCGAACCAGGCGTCGATTTGCTCGTTCACTTGCGTGGCGGAAACCACAGTTCCTTCGTCTTCGTCGCTTTGTTCGGCTTCTAGTGTGGCGATGTGTGCTTGGGCGAGTTCAAGCTTGATGCGTAACATCTCTTCTTTTGCTTTGGCTAAGCGTTGCGCACGGCGGCTCGTGGTCGTTGCGCGTGACTTCGACGACGGTGGCGGCGCGGGGGGACGTGGCGTCGTCCCCGTCTGTGACGATTCCTGAGATAACGGCGGCGTCTCAGTGATCGTGTCCGTGCTCGTCGCGTTGTCCGTCGTCGTCGCGTTGTCCGACGCCGTCGGTGGCGTGTATGTTGAGTCTCTACTTGTTTCTTCTCTTGAGGTCCTCGGCGGTTGCTCTGTCCCGAAGATGAGCTGGGCTAACGACTGCCCCGGCGCCGATGACCTTGTGACTGGACCCATTTTCGACGATAATTTCCTCGGAGGTGGCGTTCTCTCACTTTCACTGGAATCTTCTTTTTTCTTGAGGCTGTAGTTTTCGCTTAAACTGCAGTTTCTTTCTTGAATATCCGGCTTACTGAAGGACCATTATGTGCCTGATGCACCTATGCACTGGTTGTGCAACTGAATTTGACGGGATTCCGATGAGGGAGCAGCTGAGTGAAAGACTTGTTTTCTTTTCCGAGTTGATGCCGTTTCGTAGGTATTTGTAGAACTGAATTTCATGAGGCCCGGACGCCATATTTATACCATGAAATTCCTTGCCCCGCAGCCCGCCCGCCCCGTGAATTTGGCGGGAAATATGGGCGGGAAAGTATTGGCGGGAAAGTTTTGGCGCGAAACGACATCTCATTTATTTATGACAATAATCTTAGGCTAATACGTTATTTACAGTGTTTTATACTTATTTCTATGACATTCGTAATGCATTATCACTCGAGATCCTCTCCGTTTGCCGGCCAATCGCATCTAAAACGCGGGTTTTTCTGGCGCTGTCTATTTACGTACCTCGGCCCCCACCTGGGGTATAAATACCGAGCTTCCCCCCTCGCTCGCCCATCAGTCTATGCTTGGCCAGCGCGCGGATAGGATCTAAAGGCTTCCTCTTAATCTATCTATTTTCTAGTGGAAACCTAGTGTTTAGCCACTCTTTACTTATGAAACCAACAGTATATTACCTCTTAACTAGGTAGGAATGAAGTGTGAGACCTATTATTATTTATTTCGACTACAAATTATATAAGGCGACTGTAATACAATGCTTACGTTGTAAGAGGGTTATAAGCTAGGTTACAGGCAATCTATTTTATCAGTATTTACGTAGATGGTTGTCCTGCACAGTAAAGGTGCGTCTCCACCAGAGTTGTGCGAGGTCACGGAGCGGTAAGCGAGGATAAAAATCCACCAATAGAATAGGCGTGATGCCTCATGTTAAAATTGATAACGTTGCTAAATGGATAGTAAACCATCAAATTATTGTAATTAAGTATAAATTGACCTTTAAAGTTTAGAAAAAATATTCATTTTTTAAAAATTGTTTATGAGTAAATTTAAAGCTACCAAAAGAATCCTTATCCTTTTACGAGTATAGAAACAATTTTTTCTCACAGCTATGTACCTAAACGCAGTATTTCGCGAGTGAAACAGCAATTTACTTGATTTTCCATGCAATGGCTAGTACAAATAACAGGTGTGACGTCATACATGTGTCTCAATTAGTATGAAGCTTTTATGTTGTTGTGTTGTCTCAAATTTTTGGGTATTTATTTTATAATTGTAGTTGCTCCCATACAAACATTTGTTCCTCTCTAAAAACTGGTTCGAATGGTGTCATAAAAAAATCTTAGTCATTTATTTATTAAAAACATGTTAACACAACATTACAGTCCTAAAACCAATGCGTCATGAAAACGATACTAAACAATACAACAAAACAAAAAAAAACACATATAATTACGTTGGTACAGTTGATTGCCTGTCATCCGTCTCCTCACAGAAGCTCAGACATTCACCGCACACATACATCCATCGCCACGCAAGTAAGTCACACTTCGGTGCTGATGCCAAGAGCGCATTGTGTTGTGAGAGAGCACGGATCAGCGGCGAGTTCCTGCGTGACACAGTGCGCGCGACAGGTACCGCCAACAAATTGCGTCGCCATCCCCATTGCTAGCCTCGCGCACGTATCTCTTCCTAATCTTCCTATTGGTTGACTTTTCCTCACATACCGCTCCGCTACCTCGCACAGCTGTGGTGGAGATTCACCCTAATGGTGATTCACGAGTTATAATGTCCTTGTACTTGATTATACAACTCACGTTGGTTTGTTGCTGTTTGACTTGTTATCAGTTATCAGGCAATCCAATTATGCCACTGCGATACGGCTTTCTTTCAAAGATACCGCAAATTGTCTTAATGTATCTATTCGATCGCTTGTCTCCATAGTTTTTTGTATTTTTTTAATACTTTCTTGGGAAAACTTTTGTTAACTCTTCCACCACGACGCTACGCTCGTAAAGCTACGCCGTAGTCAGCAACTTAACACATTCACTGCCAAGAATCGCTACGCTCGCAGTGAAAGTGTTAAATTGACAACATTTCATAATCTTAAGTCCATGATTTGACTAGCTCCTTGTATTCTACTCGAAAAGAGGTACACGCTGGTAGTTTTATATTTCCGGTATTATTTATTTTCAATTTTTAACGAATTTTTAAAAATGCACTCATAGCAAATCCAATTCTACTGCAGAATGGGCACCTTGCTTTAGTCTTGTTTACATATACCAAATTAAAAACAAACATTGTCAAGATGGCGTCAATGTAGCCCACCCGAAAATGACATTTAAACTTTTTAAACGTTTTCGTTGAAACGGGACTAAAGCAAGGTGCCTATTCTGCAGTAGAATTGGATTTACTACGAATACATTTTTAAAAAATCGTAAAAAATTAAATATTAATAATACTGGAAATATAAAACTACCAGCGTGTTCCTCTTTTCGAGTAGAATACAATAAGCTAATCGAACTAAGGGCTAGAATTTATGAAATGTTGTCAATTCCATATGTTGAGAAAAGCGCCCTTAGCGGTTGGCGCTGAACGGATTATAATAAAATAGCATACCCCGACTTGATTAATTTCCCCATTTTCAAGCTCGTGACACCATGTACTTAAAAATCTGCTTGCAACATTGAAACCAGAAACACAAACTATGTTTCTTAATTTTGAAGAACTCTCACAAACGTCCTAAGTTGTTATTAATCGTTTTACATTCATCATCATCTCAGTCGAAATAGGCCTCCCTCCCCCAACGATATAAATGATATTAACAGCCTAGAGAGCTAGTGGACTTATTTAGTTACTGGTACGAAGATATTGAAAGGAGAGTGAATGCAGGGAATCGAGTGAATGGGGCACTGAATGCCTTTATGGGCAGCCAGAAAATATCGCAAAAAGCACGCGTGGCTGTGCATAGGGGAGTGTTGGTGCCCACACTTATGTATGGTAGCGAAAGTTTGGTGTGGCAAAAAAGACATCAAAGTCGAGTGAATGCAGTAGAAATGAGAGCGTTGAGAAGTATGTGTGGAGTGAAATTGAGTGATAGAGTCAGAAACAGTGTGATAAGAGATAAGTGTGGAATGGATGGAGATATAGTCACGAACATTGAGAAGGGTATGTTAAGGTGGTTTGGGCATGTAGAGAGGATGGATGAAAGAAGATTAACGAAGAGAGTGTATATAAAAAGAGTGGAAGGGGAAGACCTAGGCGAACTTTCTCCGATCAAATTGGAGAAATCTTACAGAAAGGCCAGGTCAAAAGTACCCTAAACCGACGAGCATGTATGAGAAATGTTATGAAAGTGAGTGAAGCGAAAGTGGTTTGTCAGGATCGTAGCAAATGGAGATCCGTGATCTCTGCCTACCCCTCTGGGAAAGATGCGTGATTATATGTATGTATGTATGTATGTACGAGCACCAGGACAATTGTGTGAGGTGGGCGGGCGCTGTCTCGGACACGTACCGGCTGGAGTGCGGGGTGAGGCAGGGGGGGTTGACATCACCCAAGCTCTTCTGTCTGTACGTGGACGAGCTGATTGCCGGACTCAGCAACATGCATGCGGGATGTTCCATAGATGGCCAAATGGTCAATAACATCAGTTACGCAGATGACATGGCGTTGCTGTCCGTCAGTATGTGCGCTTAGGGACTATTTAATTTAATTAAATAATTTTTTTTATTTCAGACTCAGGGTCCATATAAATGTTACTGTGTGTTGTGTTGTGTACTTAGGTAGGTAATTACAATACACATACTTACAAACTAGAGGTTAGTACAAATTATACATTAAAAACAAACAAGAAAAGGAATATAGCAATGTCAATATAAAAAATAATACATAATAATAATATTTCTGCGAATGTCAATTTGTTTATAGCTAAAAAAATTAAACATTCTTGAACAATTACTTTTATTATTTATTATTTAATGTCAAATATTTTAGGCCTATCACCCATGTGAATGGAGTTCCAGTGCCTCACTACAGGGCAGTCGAACCTGTCCAGCACAACACTCAGAAGGCTGTTGGTACTGGCTCGCACTCTGCTCATCACAGAGGCAACACGTTTCCTCAATATTGTTTTAAAGCCATCCGTGTTAGCCTCTGCAAACATACCAGAAGCGCTGCACCAGCGAGGCAGTCCCAACAGCATCCTAAAAGCGTTATTGTACTGAACGCGTAGACTGTTGTACGTTTTTTGAGCATAGTTGGTCCATAGGCTGCATGTATAAAAAGTCTGACAGTATGCTTTAAATAGAGTAATTTTCACATCACGTGAGCACCTAGCAAACCTACGGACCAACATATTAGCTCTCACAGCCAGGGCCCTTCGCTCACGCTCAATGTCTAAGTCATCAGTGAGACCCTCCACGACCCAGTGACCAAGGTACTTAAATTCAGTGACTCGTTTCAAGGGAACTCCTAACAGTTTTACTGGTGGAACTGTTTTAGGCTTTTTACTCCCAGCCTTGAAAACAAGAAATTCACTTTTCTTAGTGTTGTACCTCAGTCCATGAGCCGCCGCGTACTTCTCACAGATGCTTAATAAGTTCTCAAGAGCCCTTACCGATGGGCACAGCAGCACCATGTCGTCGGCGTAACTAATAGTGTTAACAAATTTTCCATCTATAGAACACCCGACGCCGGCACCGCTGAGCTCATCGAGAAGACCGTTTATGTATAGATTGAAAAGGCGAGGCGACGATAACCCCCCCTGCCTCACCCCGCATTCCAATCCATACTCCTTTGAACTATGACCAGCCCACCTAACTGTGTTGGTTTGGTTGTTATACCAAAATTGAAATAAGTTAATGATTTCTTTAGGTGTACTGGTTTCATTGCTCAGCTTTGACCAAAGAACTTCATAATCTACCAGGTCGAATGCCTTCGACAGGTCCAAGAAACACGCGTAAACAGGGGTATTTCTCTTAACATAATACTGAACGGTGTGCTTGAGTCGCAGTATTGCTGTTTCAGTGGAGAGGCCCGGTCTGAATCCGAACTGAGCTTCATTCAGTTTAATTATGCTTACTTACACAGCGATCAAGCAAACCGTCCAGCACCTTCGAGATGACTGTAGCTAGCGAGATCGGTCTATAATTGTTCCTGTCGGAGGCATCCGCAGTCTTATTTTTTATAATAGTAATATAATACTATGCCGAATCACACGGGCTTAAATATAATTGTAAGAAAAGCGTGGTTATGGCTTTCACGGTGCGAGGCATGTCCTCCTATTTGCCGTCCATAAGGCTATGTGGAAATGTGTTGGCGAAAGTTGACCAGTTTAAATATCTGGGATTGTAAGGAGTTATTTAAAGGAAGACAGTGACAGTGACATAGAGATAGGGTCATTTCGCCGGTTACGCGACCACCTTCGGTTAGCGACCACTTGAAGAACATGGTTTTTTCAATTGAAGATAACATCAATTCTACAGAGCCTATTGAAACAGTCAGCTGTATGCCTTATTGTTTGTAGTTATGGATCGCACATTGTACAGCAGAAGTGAAGAGAACTTTGTTTAAATCCTTTTGCCAATCGTTTTACAGAAGCGGCCTGTGTGTTAGTTACAATCAACGCCTTGCGGGTCCTCTATAACAATATGTTCAGGGTGCTTATGGGACTGCCTAGGTTCTGTAGCGCGTCAGGTATGTTTGCCGACGCCCGCGTCGATGGTTTCCACGCCATAATGCGCAAAAAAATCGTGTCAATCCGAAGCAGAATCCAGGGCAGTACCAACATCATACTAAAAATGTTGAGCGACAGATGCGATAGTCCTTTGCAAAGTAACTGGGTGTCGGCAATAATAAACCCTCACTCTGAACAGGTTTATTGTGTCAACTAAACATTTGCTTGGTTGATACAATGAACTTGCTCCCACCATTGTATTTTAATTTAAGCTAATGTAATTTACTTATAAGATAACTAACCTAGGATAAGTATATATTAACACCATTGTGGACCCCAGCTGTCTTAAATTTATAAATAATCATAATAATTATTGTGTAATAGATAATGCCAAAAATCATTCTAAAAACAATTTGTTTTTTAATGTCACTCCAAACGCGATAATTGTCTTTCAATGTTAGGTATCGCATTAAGTCGTTAAAAAAACATTATCGAAGGTGGGTAATAAATTTACCATCTAATCCTAGTAATCAAGTAGTAAAATACGTTACTGTTCAGACTAGCAGTTCCAGCGGTTCCGACCGCGTATTAAAAATAATGCGGAGATTCCCCCCTTATGTCCACACTCACAAACACAAGCTTTACTTTTTTGTAATATAATGGGGAACTTGCATGGGACTTCAATTTTGAATAAATGGCACTCAATCGATGCGGATTATTGCGGATATACGTAGAGATATCATACAAAAAAAACAACGTTTTTATTAGTTTTATCTCACGTTAAAATGACGAAAAAAAAAATTATTTTTTCGATAAAATATCATAACAGTTGACACAGAATATTGAATTAGAAATGATATTTTGTATGACATGTATAGACTTAAACGGAGATCATTGCAAATTAATGACTTACTAATTAATTATTATGTAAACGCGCCGAGAATATAACTTGTGACTTCATAGCATAAGCCCGTTTAATATAGAGCTTATTTGGGGGGTCCCGGCGCGTGCAGATTCCAAATGCATATAACATCAGAAAAATAAATCATAAGAAAGTTTTAATGCTACAGTTGTTTTAATGCTGGATTAAACTTTTGATTTTCATAATAATATAAAAAGATGCAAGTTCCCTATTAAAGATTAAGACGTTATTCACGAGATTCTAAGCTTTGCCCGCGTATTCGCCCGCGTGAACTCCCATTCTAACTTCAACCCCGATTTGCATCTTCTTAGAGAATGATTTCCGGGATATAAAGTAGATATTGAATCCTTGGCAACATTCGTTCGAACGTTCTCAGGTAAGTCGAAGGCCCGAATCTCCGTTTAGTGATTGTTCTCATCATCTCTAAGTGCCTCTTCGTTACTGGCTGTCAGGTTCATTAATTTTTTAGGTTTAAGGTCTTAACGTGACTACTGTTCCCATAACTGGTATGTAGAAATTTGATAGGGTGTGCTGAAAAAATATAAACCCAACTTAGCATAAGCTTTAGCCGCCCACCATACAAATAACAATGGCAATAACATTTAAATTTACTATATTCGAATTTTTATGCTTTGTTAAAAATTGATTGAAACAAACTCTGTCCCAATTTGTAATTACTTATAGGTCAGTTTATAAAACAAACGAAATACAGCAAAAACCAGTTTTGTACGAAAAACTTAAATTTGCTGTATTTTTTTTACTATGGTATCTGAAGCTACATAAGCTAATAACAGACCTGGATGGTACTTAACTTATTCTAAGTATAAAGTTTCAGAGCAAACTAGCTAATCGTTTTAAAATGAGAGAGAGCGTAACTACCTACGTTTGTATGGAGAATCGAGCTTACTGCGGACTCTTAAGGCAGTTAGAGGTTAAGTATAAATAAATAAATAAATATTACGGGACAATCTTACACAAATCAACCTAGGCCCACGGTAAGCTCAGTAAGGCTTGTGTTGTGGGTACTAGGTGATGTTATATATAATAGATACATACATATAGATACTTATATATACATATATAACATCAATAACTCAGGAACAAATATTCGTGATAAACTCACAAATAAATGCCCTGACCGGGATTCGAACCCGGGACCTCCAGCTTCGTAGGCAGAGTCACTACCCACTGGGCTACGGAGGCCGTTATATAAAGCGATCGTTTAACTCACACAACACTAAAAACTATACTTAGAAGGAATAACAAACGCGATTTCCATCGGGATCGGTGTCGCCACCTCGTCTCCTCCAAGTCGCCTACAACAACACGGCGATCGGGTGACGTTAGTACGAAAGCTTGAGCGCATGCTCAAACTAGTGGCGCGCGTGCCACGCCCACATCGCCATTCTATAGTATTTAGTGTTCTGTGGTTTTACTAATAACAATGGCCTTGATCAACGCGACTAGAAATGAAGGACTTGACTGTCCGCATGTTGTAACTGTCGTATTTGATTTTCAGGAGTGCCAGGGCCTCATCCCCCGCATCTGCCGGCAGCTGTTCTCGCGGGTGGCGGCGGGGAAGGAGTCCGGCGCCTCCTACCGCACGGAGGTCAGCTATCTGGAGATCTACAACGAGCGCGTCAAGGTAACTCTCTAGGCTAGGGGTAGGCTCTTTAGCGATAAGACCGCCTGTTGTTAACCTCTATTTTTAAGTTTTTATGTATATAGAGTAGGTATTTGTATTGTATTGTAACTAAAAAAATATTCGCAACATACCCGTGGCTACAAGTTACAATAGGGGCGTAGACACCAAATTAAATAAACAATAATGATGGATTTTCTCGAAAAAGGATCAAAATATTGTCAAATAGAGAAAAAATTAAAGCAGGGGATTTACATTAAATATTCACAAAGTTATTTATTGAATCAGGAGTTACTTTGCGGAAGTCCATGATATATTACGAGAACAATATTCCTTTGCTATTCCGCTAAAAACGTGCTAGTCGATCAGCGGAGATCAAATGCAACTATTTGCGTAAAAACATGCAAATAATTACAGCAAACCACCCCCAATAATGAAAAACCTCGACATGTGTTTCGCCTCTCTACGAGGCATCATCTGGAGATGCTGGCAGGAGATGTTGCTTGCGCCACGTCCACTGAGCCAATTTGATTGCGCTTTACTATGACGCTCGGGGATCGTGACGTCACGATCCCCGAGCGTTTTCTCTCTCTAACAAGCAATATTAAAACGGTTATAGCTTCGTAATTTTTTGAGATATCTGAATGGGATTTTCGTCACTAGGCATGTTTTTTTGTCTTCTTTTAATTCATTTATTAATTGCTTTGTGGGTTTCTTTATTTTGGAGTGATAATACATTTGGAGTTTACGAGTGTACACTGGCAACGCTAAGGCACTCGATCGGTATAGCGATTGGCTATATGACCTGTGTTACCGGTTTACACTTGTAAAATTGTAACTTGTGACGTCGTGAAATGGACCTCAGGTTATTTACCAGGTCAACATGGCTCCCTACGTCAACGTTCTTTGATAGCTAATTGTAGTTTCTGCATTTGGGTTTGTAGCCAAATAAAATTTTATAAGTCTGATTTTAGCAAGGCGTTTGATCTTGTCAATCACGCCTTATGCCCTATATTAAGCAGTCACTTGGAATGCATGGTTAGCTGCTGCGATAGCGTGAAATCTTATCAGTAAAATCGCTTGCAAAATGTGGTTTGATCGTATTTTCAGTCAAATATCTGATGTATTCCTTCCGGAGTTTTTCAGGGATCTTACTTGGTCTCTGTTTTTTCTTCATGTATAATGGCTTAACAATCTAGCTTTCAAGCCATTGTTGTATTGAAAGGTATGCTATTGTATTCCAGGACTTGTTGTCCACGGACGCCGGGCACTCGCTGCGGGTCCGCGAGCACCCCAAGCTGGGGCCCTATGTTCAGGACCTGTCGCGGCATCTGGTGTCTGACTACGATGATATACAGGTGAGAGTTGGAGTACCAGTAACAGGGAGCAGAGAGTTTAATTAAATATAAACAGTTACGCTTGTATTCCATGGTAGTGGCCGGTAAAGTACCCAACAGAGTTTATAAAGGAAGAATATGTTCTGAAGTCAACGAAAAAATTGTCCCATTGAAATAACAGTTTGACTAGATAGACTAGATAACTTTAAATATAAACATTTGCGGACAATCTTACACAAATCGACCTAGTCCCAAACTAAGCAAAGCTTGTACTAAGTATGGGGTACTAGACGACGATGTACATACTTATATAGGTATGGAATGTAACTGTATGGTTCAAGGAATCGAGGAAGACCTAATAATAGATAGCAAGACGAAGTAGCCTCAGTTGCGGGCTAAAATCGTTAACAACCACACGAGATAGACGAGGATTCAGCAATCTGTTGTCTTGCATGTTTAGCTAAGAAATACAATACATTACATACTTAACACCGTGGGAAGACCCCCACAAGGTGGACTGGTGACCTGGTAAAGGTCGCGGGAGTCCGCTGGATGCGGGTGGCGCAGAACCGGTCATTGTGGCACTCTTTGGGGGTGGCCTATGTCCAGCAGTGGACATAGGCCTCCATAGGTTCGGCTGATATGATGATGGTGATGATATTAGCACTAATATAGGTAGGCGGATATGAATAACCATGGGTTTATGTTACCTTGTGTTCCAGGAATGCATGCACCGCGGCAACCTGCACCGCACGACAGCGTGCACGCAGATGAACGACGTGTCGTCTCGCTCGCACGCCATATTCACCATCACGTTCGTGCAGGCCAGCTATCTGCGGCACAACAACATGCCCAGCGAGACCGTCTCGAAGGTCCATTTGGTTGATTTGGCCGGAAGGTTAGTACATACCTTATTATTACAGACTTCATGGAGTAGGCACACAATACGAGTAGGTGTACAGGGACACAAGAATATCAGTTATGTGGATCCATTGGTAACTTCCCTAGATATTCCTCATAAGAATGTTCGCAATGGGGAACTAGCATCTTTTTATTTTATTACGAAAATCAAAAGTATAATCCAGCATTAAAACAACTGTAGCACTAAAACTTTCTTATGATAATTTTTTCTGATGTTATATGCATTTGAAATCTGCACGCGTCTCACCCCCCGAAAATGCTCTATATTAAACTGGCTTATGCTATGACGTCACAACGTATAATCTCGGCGCGTTTACTATGGAGTAAGTCATTAATTTGCAATTATCTCCAGAACATTTGCGTTTAAGTCTATACTTGTCATACAAAATATCATTTCTAATTCAATATTTTGTGTAACTGTTATGTTATTTTATCGAAAAAAAAAATATTTTTTTGTCATTACAGCGTGAGATAAAACTAAAACAATATTTTATTTTCTTTTGTATGATATATCTACGTATATTCGCATCGATTGAGTGCAATTTATTCGAAATTGAAAGGTCACCCCAGTTGGCGGTAGGTGTTAGTTGCGGGGCAGTCGGCAATGGCGTTGCGATTAGTTGTTTCGTCGAGCGCGCGCTTTTACACAACAATGTGTTGTTCTTTAGCGATTGTTTTACCTATATCGCAAGTTATTGTTTCACACTAATTTACTAGGTATTACAGATTGCACAAACACTGTTTGGTATTATTCGGCAAATAATAATGGGAAAAGTGGCCGCCATTTTGAACTTTTTCGTTTATGCTCCGATTTTGATATCCGAGAGGTCTCTTAAGGTGGTTCGATTGCCATACAAAACGTTATTTTACATTCGCAGGCTAACGGCGTGATATTTTAAGAATTTTATGTAACAAACTTTCATCAATTGGCTTCCCATTTGCGCCAAATTCCCCCTTTCCTAGAATAAACTTGTTTAAACTTGATTAATTTGAGAAATTGGTTTGGGACGTGATATTTTGGGAAAACCATTTTTCTCAAATTAATCTAGTTTAAACAAGTTTATTCTAGGAAAGGGGGAATTTGGCGCAAATGGGAAGCTAATTGATGAAAGTTTGTTACATAAAATTCTTAAAATATCACGTCGTTAGCCTGCGAATATCAAATAACGTTTTGTATGGCAATCGAACCACCTTAACTAGAATCTGGGGAAATTTTAAATTAGCCATTTTGTATGGTATTACCGTTTATCTGGTGTTTGATCAGCCTTAGCTATAGTGTAAAATCTGTAAGAATGTACTTTTGACAGTTATGAATTGACCCTTATATATATGAAGCTAAGGCTACCAGTTAAACTATATGTCTTAGCTTCATATATATAAGGGTCAATTCATAACTTTCAAAAGTTCATTCTACTAGATTTTACACTATAAAGGGTGAACACAAATAAATTGTCGCCTTTTGAATTCAAGTTTACTAAAATAAATAACATACAAGTTACTCAAAGTTATTTAATATAATAAAGTTTAAGATAAAATAGTTCCGCTAACACAATTTTATTCTTTGATCAGAGCACGACGAGAGTATTTTCGGACTTTACTCTTGACGCGTTTCATAGAATTTTGCACGAAATCATTTGTGATCAGGTTAGTACATTTCGTCGACTTTTTTTTTTAAATTAGGCAATGATGCGACAGGCTGGCACGTTTTACGCAACTTTGTTTTAATATTTGCCCAGTATTTCTCTATCGGCCGTCGTTCTGGGCAATTCGGCGGATTAGTATTCTAATTCGGTACTACATCGACAGAATTCAGGTTATACCACTCTAAAGCTCGGGATGAATAGTGAGAGCTCGCTAAATCGGGCCAGAATAATGTCGAAGAAGTGTCCTTTTTATGAGCGGTAATAATCTTTTTTTTTAAGCATTCGGATATATAAATATCCGTGTTGACAGTGGTTACAAAGGGCGAACTCCGCTCGCCGCACTGGCATATCGCTTGCCATACGAGGATTTTTTATGCGAATTTCTCCACTGGAATTACTTTTTCTTATTCATGTTGCGAGAAGGATAGTATTGATTTGAAATCGGCCTTTACATAAGTTTCGTCATCAATAATTAAGCAACCTATATTTTGAACTAACAGGGTGTAGAGTAATCTAGAGCGTCTAACTGCTCTGTTATATTGTTCTACCGTTATATTCGGGCCTTTTTGCTTTTTGTAAGAAGAAATACCGCACTTTTTTTTAATTTCTGTACATTTGTTTGACTAGTACCAACTTTTTTGGCCACATCTCGTCCAGAGATTGCTGGATTTTGATCAAATAACCTACACACCCTTGAAACTAACTTTTTGTTCCGTTTTACTGTCGGATTACCTTCTCGCAACTTTTTTTCAGTAGTTGAACCTTGTTTTAACCTTTTTAGGGTCTTTTGCACTGTTTTCTGACTTGTAGGCACGATTTCGCAAGCTGCGAAGTAAATATATTGGGATGTACTGAAATTTTTTGCAAAATTAATTCACGAACGCTTTTTTCTCTTGATGACATCTTGACGGATACAAACAAATTAATGTTTTTTTTTAAACCTTAGATGAAAATACGTTTTAAATTTCATATCTGAAAAGTTTTACCACAACAGGTTGCAAGGTCAGAAAAATAGAACGGAAAATGTTAGCGACAATTTAATAGTGTTCACCCTTTAGGCAACCAATCGCCGACATTAAGCACTCCTCTCTCACTCTATCTAGCAAGTGTTAATTCGAACGACACGACCACAAACCATACTTTCAGTTCTAATTAAAGTGAAACCTTCAGTATATTAACCTAAGGTTCATTTTCCAGTGAGCGGGCAGATGCCACCGGCGCGACGGGACAGCGCCTCGTCGAAGGAGCTCACATCAACAAATCCCTCGTCACGCTCGGCTCCGTCATATCCGCACTTGCGGAGTCCAGTCAACTGCCAGTGGAGAGTGAGTCAACCTTATTATTATAACGATAAGGTGCATTTTTGAATGATAAATGCTATAATAAAGATTTACTCTGAATTTATTCGGAATATCTTTTTGTTAGAAGATTTACTTTATATGGATCTGTATTGTTTATAGGAGTTTTGATACATTTAGATTTTGGTAGATGCATTTTTTCAGAACTTTTTTTTTTTAGACCGGAATCAAAAAGGGGCAAAGAAGGTGTTTATACCATACAGAGACTCCGTCCTGACGTGGCTCCTAAAGGACTCGTTGGGAGGAAATTCCAAAACCATTATGATTGCTGCTGTAAGTATAAAATACTTTACACTTCCCGAACATATCATTGAGGATTTATAATATGTGGGTACTTAGATAAATTAGTGTATGTGACTTTACATAATTAGGCATTAAAACACTCGCTAACGCTCGTTTCATAAACCCACACTCGTGTTTAATGCCCTTCATTATGTACAGTCACATAAACTGCTATAATGCATGATAATAAAGTTGATTCAGATTGCCATGTTACCAATACATATATATACCTCAAATAACCTTTCTTCTTTTTGTAAGACTATATTCATATGTATTTATTTATACTAATTAATAGTTAATATTACGTAATATTACGTATAGTAAATATACTTTATGACCAATATATCATTGATCCACTCATAAATCAACAACACTTTCAAAATTATTCAATAATGATAAGTATATAACATCTAAGACAATAAGAAATTTTAAAATGTATTTGACATGCATGATATTGACCTGTAAAATATGACATTTTATCAATAAAGATCTGAATCTGAATCGGAATTATATTTACACTAACAAAAAATTCATAGGTTTATTGATTCATTACGTGTAGAGGCAAACTTAGTTTACAATTTGTCTGCTTTGCCCAAAGGTTGATTAGAGAATGCTTACGACATTAACTGCGTCTTTTGTACAATAAGTTCCTCTTTTGAGCAATAAAGATTAAATAAATAAATGTCACTACTTGTTTAGGGAGACAATTGGTGAGATGGTGAGGCATGGTATTCTTTTTTACAGTGTCTAATGGTTTACATTTCTACTCGTTTCTAGATATCCCCTGCTGACTGCAACTATGGCGAGACCCTATCAACCCTCCGGTACGCGAACCGCGCCAAGAACATCATCAACAAGCCCACGATCAACGAGGACCCCAACGTCAAGCTCATCCGGGAACTGCGCGAGGAGATCGAGAAACTGCGCGCGCAGATATCACACGACACGGTAATGTAGCCCCAGTAGTACTGCAAGAACATCATCAACAAGCCCACGATCAACGAGGACCCCAACGTCAAGCTCATCCGGGAACTGCGCGAGGAGATCGAGTAACTGCGCGCGCAGATATCACACGACACGGTAATGTAGCCCCAGTAGTACTGCAAGAACATCATCAACAAGCCCACGATCAACGAGGACCCCAACGTCAAGCTCATCCGGGAACTGCGCGAGGAGATCGAGAAACTGCGCGCGCAGATATCACACGACACGGTAATGTAGCCCCAGTAGTACTGCAAGAACATCATCAACAAGCCCACGATCAACGAGGACCCCAACGTCAAGCTCATCCGGGAACTGCGCGAGGAGATCGAGTAACTGCGCGCGCAGATATCACACGACACGGTAATGTAGCCCCAGTAGTACTGCAAGAACATCATCAACAAGCCCACGATCAACGAGGACCCCAACGTCAAGCTCATCCGGGAACTGCGCGAGGAGATCGAGAAACTGCGCGCGCAGATATCACACGACACGGTAATGTAGCCCCAGTAGTACTGCAAGAACATCATCAACAAGCCCACGATCAACGAGGACCCCAACGTCAAGCTCATCCGGGAACTGCGCGAGGAGATCGAGAAACTGCGCGCGCAGATATCACACGACACGGTAATGTAGCCCCAGTAGTACTGCAAGAACATCATCAACAAGCCCACGATCAACGAGGACCCCAACGTCAAGCTCATCCGGGAACTGCGCGAGGAGATCGAGAAACTGCGCGCGCAGATATCACACGACACGGTAATGTAGCCCCAGTAGTACTGCAAGAACATCATCAACAAGCCCACGATCAACGAGGACCCCAACGTCAAGCTCATCCGGGAACTGCGCGAGGAGATCGAGAAACTGCGCGCGCAGATATCACACGACACGGTAATGTAGCCCCAGTAGTACTGCAAGAACATCATCAACAAGCCCACGATCAACGAGGACCCCAACGTCAAGCTCATCCGGGAACTGCGCGAGGAGATCGAGTAACTGCGCGCGCAGATATCACACGACACGGTAATGTAGCCCCAGTAGTACTGCAAGAACATCATCAACAAGCCCACGATCAACGAGGACCCCAACGTCAAGCTCATCCGGGAACTGCGCGAGGAGATCGAGAAACTGCGCGCGCAGATATCACACGACACGGTAATGTAGCCCCAGTAGTACTGCAAGAACATCATCAACAAGCCCACGATCAACGAGGACCCCAACGTCAAGCTCATCCGGGAACTGCGCGAGGAGATCGAGAAACTGCGCGCGCAGATATCACACGACACGGTAATGTAGCCCCAGTAGTACTGCAAGAACATCATCAACAAGCCCACGATCAACGAGGACCCCAACGTCAAGCTCATCCGGGAACTGCGCGAGGAGATCGAGAAACTGCGCGCGCAGATATCACACGACACGGTAATGTAGCCCCAGTAGTACTGCAAGAACATCATCAACAAGCCCACGATCAACGAGGACCCCAACGTCAAGCTCATCCGGGAACTGCGCGAGGAGATCGAGAAACTGCGCGCGCAGATATCACACGACACGGTAATGTAGCCCCAGTATTACTGCAAGAACATGTGGACTACGGACCGAGAGAACATCATCAATGAGGATACTACTACTCATTCCTTCACCCGATCATTCTTTCATCGTTCATTCCTTAATTTAACTAACTGGTCCAATCATAGTTTCTCAGTAAACGGTCACCTTTCTGTTCAGTTTGTCCGTCTACTATTTCTACTTGGGCATTACATCAAATTCACACCTGCGGCACACTTACCTGCAACCTTATAGCACTTATTTCGATATATAAAAAAAATAAATATTATTACGGGACAATCTTACACAAATCAACCTAGGCCCACGGTAAGCTCAGTAAGGCTTGTGTTGTGGGTACTAGGCGATGATATATATAATAGATACATACATATAGATACTTATATACATATATAACATCCATAACTCAGGAACAAATATTCGTGATAAACACACAAATAAATGCCCTGACCGGGATTCGAACCCGGGACCTCCAGCTTCGTAGGCAGAGTCACTACCCACTGGGCTACGGAGGCCGTTAAATATATAAAATTAGTGACAAGCTTCTAACAGTTCCTTCGTCTCCAGGACCCCATCGAGGCGGAGCCAGCAGTGCTCGCCACGCTCCAGCGCAAAGAAGCCCAAGAGAAGGTCCTCACGGAGAAGTGGACCGAGAAATGGAGAGAAACTCAGCAGATATTACAGGAGCAGAAAGCTCTGGGACTGCGGAAGAGTGGGCTGGGAGTTGTCCTGGACTCGGATATGCCTCATCTTGTGGGCATAGACGACAATTTGTTGTCGACTGGTGTTACTTTATACCATCTAAAGGTAAAAATAAGTTCTTATAAAAACCTTTTTGCGATTACCTATTGAGGAACTCGTCAAGCCTGGCTTCATCGTCAGGTCAAATTATTGTACTGTCGCCATGTAATAGTAGTTTATGGGACTGTACATAATGAAGGGCATTAAAGACGAGTGTGGCTTTAATAACATCACACGAGTGTCTTAATGCCTAATTATGTACAGTTACATACACTACTTTATCTACCAACATATTATAAATCCTCAATGATGTGTTCGGGAAACATTTGAATAACCTCCATTGGCCGACTAGATTTCAAATAATAATAATAACATCGATATCGATGTTATTATTATCTTTCATACATTATAATAACACTGGCACAGATACAACGCTGATGTTACGTTACTGGTTGCAATAATGTTGGTCATTATATATGGTTTTCGAACACATTATAGAGGATTTATGATGTGAGTGTATCATTATACACTTGCAAAGTTTTAAATCCATACAAGAAAGTGGGTGAAAATCGACTTAAGTACAAGATTTAATTTCATTGATCCATACATAGTTGCAGCTGAAGTTACTTTTAGGCTTCTAAAAACCTATCTCATACGATATTCTAGATGTCGTTAGTGACTTGGGAGTATGCACGAGCGAGTTGGGATATGTAAAACATTCTGAATAACATGTTATTTCAAGAACTCAAAATAGTCAATAATCGTCGAAGTCTTCGCTTAGCCATTATTTGAAGTTCCCAGTTTCAGTTCGATCTATTCGGTATTTATTATTTTTAACCCCCGACGGAAAAAGAGGGGTGTTATAAGTTTGACGTGTCTGTGTGTCTGTCTGTGGCATTGTAGCTCCTAAACGAATGGACCGATTTGAATCCGGTTTTTTATCCCAAAGCTGACGTGATCGAGATGGTTCTTAGCTACGTTTCAATAAAATCGGTTCAGCCGTTTTTGAGATATTAAACTTTGAAACGAAATCATCGGGGATTTTTCAACTTTTCCAAGTTGTAGTTATTGTTCACAGGAAGGTGAAACCATAATCGGCACCGACGAATACTCGCCCACACCGGACATAGTGCTCTCGGGCGCCGGAGTACTGCCCTTACACTGCAAGATCGCTCTGCACGAGGGAGTCGCCACGTTACATCCCGCCCCCTCCGCGCACTGCTGGCTGAACACTGTGCTGTTGGACAAGGCGGCTAAGCTTAGCCAGGGTGAGTGAATACTCGCCCACACCGGACATAGTGCTCTCGGGCGCCGGAGTACTGCCCTTACACTGCAAGATCGCTCTGCACGAGGGAGTCGCCACGTTACATCCCGCCCCCTCCGCGCACTGCTGGCTGAACACTGTGCTGTTGGACAAGGCGGCTAAGCTTAGCCAGGGTGAGTGAATACTCGCCCACACCGGACATAGTGCTCTCGGGCGCCGGAGTACTGCCCTTACACTGCAAGATCGCTCTGCACGAGGGAGTCGCCACGTTACATCCCGCCCCCTCCGCGCACTGCTGGCTGAACACTGTGCTGTTGGACAAGGCGGCTAAGCTTAGCCAGGGTGAGTGAATACTCGCCCATACCGGACATAGTGCTCTCGGGCGCCGGAGTACTGCCCTTACACTGCAAGATCGCTCTGCACGAGGGAGTCGCCACGTTACATCTCGCCCCCTCCGCGCACTGCTGGCTGAACACTGTGCTGTTGGACAAGGCGGCTAAGCTTAGCCAGGGTGAGTGAATACTCGCCCACACCGGACATAGTGCTCTCGGGCGCCGGAGTACTGCCCTTACACTGCAAGATCGCTCTGCACGAGGGAGTCGCCACGTTACATCCCGCCCCCTCCGCGCACTGCTGGCTGAACACTGTGCTGTTGGACAAGGCTGCTAAGTTTAGCCAGGGTGAGTGAATACTCGCCCACACCGGACATAGTGCTCTCGGGCGCCGGAGTACTGCCCTTACACTGCAAGATCGCTCTGCACGAGGGAGTCGCCACGTTACATCCCGCCCCCTCCGCGCACTGCTGGCTGAACACTGTGTTGTTGGACAAGGCTGCTAAGCTTAGCCAGGGTGAGTGAATACTCGCCCACACCGGACATAGTGCTCTCGGGCGCCGGAGTACTGCCCTTACACTGCAAGATCGCTCTGCACGAGGGAGTCGCCACGTTACATCCCGCCCCCTCCGCGCACTGCTGGCTGAACACTGTGTTGTTGGACAAGGCTGCTAAGCTTAGCCAGGGTGAGTGAATACTCGCCCACACCGGACATAGTGCTCTCGGGCGCCGGAATACTGCCCTTACACTGCAAGATCGCTCTGCACGAGGGAGTCGCCACGTTACATCCCGCCCCCTCCGCGCACTGCTGGCTGAACACTGTGCTGTTGGACAAGGCTGCTAAGCTTAGCCAGGGTGAGTGAATACTCGCCCACACCGGACATAGTGCTCTCGGGCGCCGGAGTACTGCCCTTACACTGCAAGATCGCTCTGCACGAGGGAGTCGCCACGTTACATCCCGCCCCCTCCGCGCACTGCTGGCTGAACACTGTGCTGTTGGACAAGGCTGCTAAGCTTAGCCAGGGTGAGTGAATACTCGCCCACACCGGACATAGTGCTCTCGGGCGCCGGAGTACTGCCCTTACACTGCAAGATAGCTCTGCACGAGGGAGTCGCCACGTTACATCCCGCCCCCTCCGCGCACTGCTGGCTGAACACTGTGCTGTTGGACAAGGCGGCTAAGCTTAGCCAGGGTGAGTGAATACTCGCCCACACCGGACATAGTGCTCTCGGGCGCCGGAGTACTGCCCTTACACTGCAAGATCGCTCTGCACGAGGGAGTCGCCACGTTACATCCCGCCCCCTCCGCGCACTGCTGGCTGAACACTGTGCTGTTGGACAAGGCTGCTAAGCTTAGCCAGGGTGAGTGAATACTCGCCCACACCGGACATAGTGCTCTCGGGCGCCGGAGTACTGCCCTTACACTGCAAGATAGCTCTGCACGAGGGAGTCGCCACGTTACATCCCGCCCCCTCCGCGCACTGCTGGCTGAACACTGTGCTGTTGGACAAGGCTGCTAAGCTTAGCCAGGGTGAGTGAATAGTCTGACTGGCAAATGATTGGAAGGTTAGATCTGTTAGTCGCTTATTATACTAAAACGAGCATAGGGATAAGTTCGCCTTTGTGTTGATCTATTGTCTGACATGTATATTTTTAACCTGTTATTGTGTACAATAAAGTTCTTACATACATACGGGCACGTGTTCGTGGTTTATGCAACTGATACAATGAGAGATCTTAAAACACGAGCGTATGCGAAAAATCATTTCTTATTCAATATTCTGTCTAACTGTTATGTAATTATAACGAAATAGTACATTACTGCAAAGGCCGTGAAGTAAGGGATTGATGGACGAGTTTGGGCTAAACGGCCGAGTCGTAGACGAGGCCGGATACAACGAGTCCAGCAATCCCTGTTCCGGCCGAGGCTTGTATAGTGCTTTTCTCAAACGATGTGAGGAAATAATAAATAGTTATTTGTTATACAAGGGTGCAGTTATAATTTAACCGCGAGTGTGGAATTGAAACACGAGCTAGCGAATGTGAGTGGTTTAAAAATAGAATCCTTTTCACCTCACTAAAGTGAGAAAGATTCTAGATAAAAAAATCTTAAAAAGAAAAAAAACATTAGAAAATAATAATATTAAAAAAACATTACAAAAGAGTAAAACAAAAAGGAAAAAAATATTTAAAAAAAAACAACAAAAAAAAACAAAAAAAACAACAAAAAAAACGCCCAAAAAATGACAAAAAACAAAAAAAAAAAGGAAAAAAACGAAAAAATGGACAAAAAAAGAAAAACAAACAAAAAACATTAAAAAAAAACAAAAAAAAAGGAAAAAAAAAACAAAAACATTAAAAAAAAAAGGAAAAAAAGTAAAACATTAAAAAAAAAAAACAAAAAAAAACACAGAATCGAAAAAAAAACAAAAAAAAACAAACAAAAACAAAAAAAACAAAAAAAAAAGGAAAAAAAAAACAAAAACATTAAAAAAACAAAAAAAATGAAAAACAAACAAAAAACATTAAAAAAAGTAAAACAATAACTTTCTTTCGTCCATCACTCGCCTTGTAAATTTTTTGCTTTCAGGTAAAGTCCACCCAGAAGTTGTTCCAATTTTATATGGGGCAAACCTCTGCGCTCTTGGCAAAAAAGATGGTGGCATTCGCCCTATCGCTATAGGGTCAACATTCAGAAGGTTAACATCAAAGGTTTGCTGCAAATACGTCGTGAAGGACTTAGAGCCTATCTTTCAGCCAGTCCAACTGGGTTTTGGATCTAGAGGTGGTTGTGAAGCCGCCGTCCATGCTTGCCGAACTTACCTTCTCAACTCCAAAGAACAGATACTCGTAAAACTAGATGTCAAAAATGCGTTCAATTCCGTCAACCGCGATGCTTTGTTGACAGAAGTTCAAAAAAATATCCCTAGTTTATATCCATATCTTTGGCAATGTTACAGTTCACCCTCAAAATTAATGTACAAAAACCACAATATTTCCTCCGCTGTCGGTTGTCAACAAGGCGACCCATTAGGGCCAGCCATCTTCAGTCTTACAATTCATCCCATAATTTCGGCTCTAAATTCCAAATTTAACTTGTGGTATCTCGATGACGGCAGCCTGGGTGGTGAAGCGAGCTCAGTTCTCAGCGACCTTTCATCTTTAATTCCAAAGTTTAAAGAGATCGGTCTGGAACTCAATATGAATAAATGCGAGATTTTTATAAGTCCTGAAATTGTAAATAAATCGCAGATTATTGACAGTTTTAACAACATCTGTCCAGGCATTAAAGTCCTCTCAAATAGCTCACTTCATCTTCTCGGAGCCCCAGTTTTCGAAGAAGCAATCCCGGATTTTGTCGATTCCCAAATTCGCCGTTTCTCTGATTACTCTGACCGACTCCTCAAAATAAACTCACACATGGCTCTTTTCATTCTTCGGTCCTGCCTTTTTGTCCCCAAATTGACTTACGCATTAAGGTGTAGCCCCTTCTGGAAATTTACTAATTTATGCGAAAAAATAGACAACATCATGCATCTACATATCCAAAAACTTTTCAACGTCCAAATCAATGAAAGGCAATTTCTACAAGCTACCCTGCCAATCCGACATGGCGGCCTTGGAATCAGGCAAATTTCCAGCATCGTTCTTCCTGCTTTTCTTTCCTCTGTTCACAGTACGTTACCACTTATAGGTAAAATCGTTACTCCCTCACTTCGAGATTTTGAGGTAGCGTACTTACACGAAACAGAGGATGCGTGGCAGCTAGCCTGCCCGGGTAAACCCCTGCCATCAAATAAAGCAGTACAAAGAACTTGGGATGAACCTCTTTGCCGCCAGGCATCAGAGTGGCTCTTAAACTCTGCCTCTACGAGGACTGAAAAAGCCCGTTTATTGGCTTTATCGCAACCCGAATCCGGATTTTGGCTACACGCTTACCCTTCTATTCACTGTGCAACTCTCCTAGACAACAATTCTTTAAGGTTGGCTGTCGGTCTCCGTCTAGGCGCGGATATCGTAGTACCTCACCGCTGCCCCTGCGGAGTGGAGGTAGACCGTTTGGGTTACCACGGCCTCTCATGCACAAAGAGTGCCGGCCGTTTATCCCGCCACGCTAGCATTAATGATGTCATCCGTCGGGCTCTTGCCAGCGTAAACGTGCCTGCCGTCCTGGAACCTCCCGGCCTGGCTCGTGACGATGGCAGGAGACCCGATGGATTGACACTCATTCCGTGGCGGATGGGTCGGCCTCTTATCTGGGACGCCACCTGCGTGGACACCATGGCCCCGTCCCATTTAGCCACAACTTCTTTGAGGGGGGGCGGGGCGGCAACAACGGCAGAAGCCGCGAAGCGCCGCAAATATGCGGGCCTGACAAACACCTACATATTTGCGGCCTTCGCGGTTGAAACTCTCGGGCCGTGGAGTCCTGACGCCCATAGGCTTTATAAAGAAATAAAGAAAAAAATTTTAGATAATACGGCTGACCATAGGGCTGGCTACTTCCTCGGCCAACGGATTGGAATTGCAATTCAACGAGGAAATGTAGCCAGCCTTATGGGCACCCTTCCCAAGGGCTGTGACCTTGGAGAGGGTATATATACTAGTAGTTAAGTAGATTTAAGTGCCTAGTGTTAAGTTTTTTATGCATCAAATTATTATGAAAAAATTTCCTTATTACGATACAAATAAAGCCCATTAACTATTGACCACAGCAAATTTAAAAAGTTAGAGTAGCGGCCAATAATGTTTTTAGTTAGGGTTTTCAAACATTACTTCTTGGCCTAGGCCAAGAAGTAATGTAGGCAGCCATAAACAAGGAACTTCATGTCTTCATTTCGTGACATTAACGCATACATTTCCGAGCATGTTTGAGAAAAAATTGTTTTTTTCTATTGTATTATATTTTTACGTACGTCCGCATCAATTGAGTGCAATTTATTCAAAATTGAAGTCCCATGCAGGTTCCCTATAGGTTTACCTGTCATTATTTGTCCAGGTTGCATCCTCCTACTTGGCCGGACCAACATGTTCCGCTACAACGACCCCGCCGAGGCCGCCAAGCTGAGACAAGAAGGCAACGCGTCTGTTATGAATCTCTCTCGCCTGTCTCTGCTCTCCTGGTCCACTACCGACCTAGCTGCCAGCACTGAGAACCTAAACACGACCCTATCGTAAGTGGATAAGGTTTAGTTTTAATTAGAAGCATTTCCTAGCACTCTTGAGACAAGAGGTGCCTTCGTCATGAATCTCTCCCGCCTGTCTCTGCTGTCCTAGTCCTCTACCGACCTAGCTGCCAGCACTGATAACCTAAACACGACCCTATCGTAAGTGGATAAGGTTCAGTTTTAATTTGAAGCACTTCCTAGCACTCTTGAGATAAGAAGTGCCTCTGTCATGAATCTCTCTCGCCTGTCTCTGCTGTCCTAGTCCTCTACCGACCTAGCTGCCAGCACTGATAACGTAAAGGATAAGGTTCAGTTTTAATTAGAAGCACTTCCTAGCACTCCGCTGAAGCCGATAAGTTATGACAAGGTGCCTCCGTCATGAATCTTTCCTGCCAATATCTGCTCTCGTGGTCTACCATCGATTTGGTCGCCAGCATCGAGAACCTGAATACGACTCTATCGTAAGAGAATAAGGTTCAGTTTGATTTAGAAGCACTATCTAACATGATCCGATAAAACGCCTTCATCATGAATCTCTCACGTCTATCTCTGCTGCCCTACTCCACGACCGACTTAACTGCCAGTGCTGAGAACTTGAAAACGACCTTATTTTTCGTTGATAAAGATAAGTTTGTAATGTCTGCCTGCTTGGTCTAGTAACAGCTGCCAGCACTGAGAACCTGTATACGACCGTATCTTAAAGGAATAAAGCTTAGTTTGAATTGTCATCTCTATAATCTTTCCTGGCTTTTAACTATTTTTGCTTTCGGTACAAACCAGTTTACTTGTGCGTGCGACTCAATGGAAATAAGAATCACACTTGATGTTATGTTTTATAAATTAATGAAATTATGGATTTGCTTTGCTTCATAGCGATCTGGAAGGTGAGATCCGCTGCGAGCGGATAGAAGCGCAACGAGCGGAGTTAGAGCGAGAGAGGCAACAGTTTATACTGCAGCAAGAGGAGAGACAGCGACGATGGCATCACGAGAGGGAGGAGTTGCTTCAAGCGCAGAAGAAATTGGATGAGGTATTCTAACGTGTAATGTTTATTTATGTCGCACAGTCGCCTGCGTAAAATCCCAATAGCGGTGTAGACACAAAAAAAAAATATGATGAATTGATGAATTTTCTCGGAAAAGGATTGAAAATATTGTCAAATGGAGAAAAAAGTTAAGCAGGGGATTCAATAATCACAAAGTTATAAGTGTTCAAAGTTTTAGGAGGGGGTATATTCTGTCCCTTTTCCGCAAAATGCACCTTCATATGAAATGATTGTCTTTTACTATGACGCTCGTGGATCGTGACGTCACGATCCCCTAGCGTGCTCTCTCTCTAACAATAAATATTAAAACCGTTGTAGCTTCGTAATTTTTTGAGGTATCTGAATGGGATTTTCGTCACTAGGCATATTATGTTGCCTTCTTTCTTTTGGAGTAATAATAAATTTTAAGTCGACACCCCTATTCCTAGTCAGGAGCAGGCGTATAATATTGTTCAAGCAAAACAAAAAATGTTCAAATGTTGTTATTTTTAACCCTCGATACATCGATGTGTGTTTGTCAGTGGAATCGTAATCATAAGTCTCATGAACAGATTATGATGTAGTATTTTATTGTTTGAAAGGCGACTTGATCGAGAGATTTCTGACGTGACTATTTCAGCTCCTAGTGGCTCTCATCGGTGGCCGCACCTAGCCACCGGTGGCTGGTGGCGGGGTGTGGTTTGACTGAACTACTAATAGTCGCTTTTAGAGCAGCCGTACATGGGCTAGCTCTAGTGGTATCCTGAGGGCATTTGCGGAGAGGTTTGACTGTGAGTATGTGAATCACTGCCATATGATCCACGTACTGACAGTCAAGCCCTACTAAGTACTGTCCTTATTTTATATGTATTAGGTTATAGTACTTACTAACTTTAGACTTAGAAACTGTAACTAACTTTATCTATGATCCCAGTTGGTCGAAATAAATGTCTTGAATTGAATTGAGCCAGTAGGGTCACCACAAGTTGCCGAGGAGTTCTTTCATACATTTTCTATAGCATCGGCACACATAGTCCAAGCTACAACCTGGAGTATAGCCCGCGCTTGCTACTGACCAGCGCTTGTTACCCGAAATCGACCTATTTTACATTAAATAATAAACAATGAAATACTGAACTTTTTGATGGGATATTGAGATATGTTTTAATTTAATAACCGCCCTTGATACTTTTACGAACAAAAACACAATATTTTAAACTTTGCTCGATCATATCATGCCACGAAAAATGCTTTATATTTATTTATACACAATTTATCTAGGAAACTGACCTGCGCGTCTCATTTTCGTATGGCCATGTGGCCTCGAGCTGGACGGACGTCTGTAGCGATTTTTGTCATTTTGACAACTGTATAATTCGCAAGTTTAATACCAGCAACCAGATAATAATATGTTGTTAGGGAAAAAATAAAGAATGTGATGTGGTTGGATAAGCACTGAAACTAGATTTTATGGTATTTTTACAATACGCACTAATATAAAAGTTCAAAAAACACACCATTCGAACACGATTTTTCATATTTTTCTTCTTCGATCCCTTTATTAATGTAAAAAGTTCGAATTCGTTTCTTTAGAACGTGGAAAATTTATATATTACACAGGCCACATTGTCTTATATGGCGTATAGGTGTATGTGTGTGTATTTATGATAGATTTATAGTAACATCTGACATCAATCTGACATACTTATTAGGTAGGTCTGACATTTGACATTTACACTGTTTCTATTGATTTTGCAAAGCTAATATTCTAAATAAATAATATAAAGTACAAGGAGCACCGTATCATGTTGCTACCTACGAAATATGAAGATTGTACCATTTATGATGTTGTAATCGTGGTCCTACCATAATGTTTACGCCATCCATTAAAACGCAGTGCTGCAGTGCCAACAGATGGAATCCTAATCATTAATAGAAAGACATACTTAGTTACAATATTTATAGGATCAAGCCGGGATCGTCTACAATTGAACGTTGCGCTGATCTCCCGGTAATACTTCTGCTGCTGTAGAAACTATCGATGACATAAAGACATTAATATTGCAGCCGTCATGATGCTTCAATATACTAAGCTAGCTACCAGCACAATCCAACTTCTTAATGTTTTTGAAACTGAAAGTCAAAGAACGACGAAAAAGAACCACCTACAGTATGGCATAAACATGTGTATAATTTACTACTAATACCTGTCATAAGTCATTAACTTAAAAATAAAGCTATTTTATTTGCGAATTAGATTGGTCATTATATGATTTAATCTACTTACATAAAGATGATTAGATGTATTAAATGAAAATAAAACAACGTAATAACTTCGTATTATTTTCGTACATAATAAAACAAGGCATGTAATGGTTTCATTTTCTTTTCTCTGAGGTTATGGAATTCTCAAGGACATTATAATTATAACATTATGTTGGTTATACTATACTATAGGTAAGTACTTTGGGTGGACTATATCTAATACATATGTATACTGTAATACTGTATCTATCTTATAACTTCGTATCACTGTTTGAATTTTCACAGCTTCAGGGGATTGCAGACTTGTATTTACGTCGGTTGACAAGCAAAACTCACTAAGTAACAAATACCTACTTAAATCATAATTTCATTAATTTATAAGTTTTTTATGACCTTAGGGTTTTTTTCGTTCTTGTGTATCGCGTATATGTTTTGGCATCGTGCCCGTTGCCTACAATGGAGTGCTGTGTGTGTAACAAAAATTTTCCATCTACCAGAGGCCTACACATTCACCAATCGCGAATGCATCGGGTACGTATCCTCCCAATAAGTTTATCCACGCCAAGTTCCGTAAACCTCAGCACTCCCACGCCTTCACCCAACGCCACAGCTCCGCTTCAGACTCTCCTCAGCCAGCTCAAACAGTCAACGCCAATAATAAAACGCGTGCCACGCGGTGCAAGATCAGCAGTAGCTGAAGCACTTACCGATACTATCAACAAGTGCGTTCGGCACAATAACGCTGAAGAATGGCACAACCTTTTAACATTTTCTTACAAAATCCTTCACGTACCCGAGCATAAAAACAGTAACATCTCTCTAACTCAACAGATCAACATTAATACCCAAACGCCGAACATGCCCACTTCTCATATACGCCCTGGATCCTATAACAGAAAATATAACCTGTTTGAGAAGGTCGAGGAGAAAATCCACGATGGTGACCTTAAGGGTGCAACTCGTTTACTCTTCTCCAATGACACCATGGCACCTGATACACCGGAAACCGCGGCTGCTTTACAATCAAAACACCCACCAGGCCCTTCCAGCCCTATTTTCGTGGACCCTCCATCTGATCCTTCGGCTTGTCTCCAAGCCACCGGCAAAGATATTTTAGCAGCTCTGTTATCATTCCCAAAAGGGTCTGCGTCTGGCTTAGACGGCATTTCCCCTCAGCATCTGGTTGACCTCACCAGTCATGGCAGCGGTATAACTGGTGAGCACCTTGTCTCCAGCATAACAAAGCTGGTCAATCTTATGCTGATGGGAGATGTGTGTCAAGAAGTAACACCGGTAATCTATGGGGCGAACCTCATTGCCCTCTCAAAAAAAGACGGTGGCGTGCGGCCTATCGCCGTAGGTTCGACTTTACGGCGATTAGCGGCCAAAGTCTGCGTCAGACTAACACGTAAAAAATTAGAAAACCTTTTTGAACCCGTTCAGGTTGGTTTCGGCACACGCGGCGGCTGCGAGGCGGCGGTTCATGCCGTACGCACCTTTTTAAAGAGCGACGCATGTGAGGTACTTTTAAAATTAGATGTACAGAATGCCTTTAATTCGGTTAATAGGGACACCCTGCTGAACGAAATAAAAATAACTATTCCGGAAATGTATAACTTTTTACTACAGTGTTATCACTGTCCATCTAAACTAATGCACAAAAACAATGAGATCCTTTCGGCAGTGGGTTGTCAGCAGGGTGATCTCCTCGGTCCAGCCATATTTAGTTTGGCAATTAATTCAATAATTCACAGTCTGAATTCTAAATTAAACGTGTGGTACCTTGATGATGGCACTCTGGGTGGCGATTCGCAGACTGTCTTAGCGGATTTATTTCAAATTAAAAATAAATTTAGAGATATTGGGCTGGAACTAAATTTCAATAAATGCGAATTATATATTTCTGATAATATAGATTCTTCATCGGCATCCGAAATTATTCAGCAATTTAATAACATCGCGCCAACCATCAAAACGATATCCAAAGACTGTCTACATCTTCTCGGAGCACCCATCTTCAATGAAGCCATCCCACCCCTTCTCAGTAAATCTATTTCGAAATTTAGTGATCATTCTGATCGCCTTCTCAAAATTAGCAGTCATTCTGCTCTGTTTATTTTAAAATTTTGTTTACTCGTTCCAAAATTCACTTACCTGCTCCGCTGTTGTCCTATTTGGAAATACCCCCACCTACTCCGACCTATTGACCTACTTTTAAAATCCCAAATTGAATCCATTTTGAATATCCAATTGAGCGAGCAGGCATGGACCCAAGCCACCTTACCGATAAGGTATGGTGGCTTGGGTACCCGTAAAATTTCAAGTGTTGCTCTGCCGGCATTCTTGGCCTCAATTCATAGCACCTCCGATCTCGCAGGTAAAATTCTTCAAGCCTCTCCGGCTACAAACTGCGAGATTGCGTGCCTTGTTGAGGCCTCGAATGCCTGGCTAGCTGGACCGAATCAAAGTTTTCCATCCCGACCTAAGATTCAAAGGGCCTGGGATACCATAGCATCACTTTCAACCCTAAACTCACTCCTCGACACCGCAACAGGCAGGGACCGAGCGAGGCTTCTGGCATCATCTAGGCCAGAGTCAGGTCACTGGCTCCACGCCTATCCTTCACCCAACACCGGCACCTTTATCGACCCAGAGACGCTTCGCATAGCCGCCGGTCTCCGGCTCGGAGTCGCTCTCTGTGCCGACCACAGCTGTGCTTCTTGTGGATCGTCTGTAGATAGCCTCGGCCACCACGGGCTCGCCTGCTCTTCGGGTGCCGGCCGCCTGTCTCGTCATGCCGCCCTTAACGACATTCTGAGAAGGGCGCTCGTCAGTGCCGGAGTTCCCGCCGCTCTGGAGCCCCAAATAGTGCGGAACGATGGCAAGCGCCCCGACGGGATGTCGTTAATTCCCTGGAGGATGGGCCGTGCGTTGGTGTGGGACGCCACTTGCGCCGACACACTAGCGGCGTCCTACTTTCCATCGACCAGCAGGCGTGCTGGCGCGGCGGCGGGCGCTCGGGAGCGTCTAAAGGTTGCCAAATACAGCTGTCTCGGCACCCAATACGAATTCGTCGCATTTGGCGTCGAGACACTTGATTCGTGGGGCAGGGGCGCACAGCTGCTCCACAGGGCGCTTGGCAAGCGGCTGAGGGAGGCAACGGGCGACCCTCGCGCGGGCAGCTTTCTCGCGCAGAGAATTGCAATCGCAATCCAGCGCGGGAACGCTGCCTGCGTGATGGGTACCCTACCAAGGGCACCAAATTTTGATAGGTATTTTTAATTTTTAGCTTAAGTAATTTTATTTTAGGTAGTTTTAGTTTTATATTCAAGTTATGTATCTTTCATAAGTAGTTTAGTTTCTAGAATATTGTTATTGTTAATTACTAACTTAAATCAAATGTCGTATCTCGATATCGACTACGTACCGAGATACGAGGTTTTGAAGAGCAGTGACAGTTTTGGTAGTGACTTTTGCTTGTCACCCGACGATTTGATTTTTAGGGTTTCATAGTCAACAAGGAACGCTTATAGTTTCGCCATGTCCGTTTGTCCATCTGACCGTCTGTCAGTATGCGGTTTAGCTCAGTGACCCTTACTACTAGAAAGCTGTAATTTGGAATGGGTATAAAAATCAATCACGCCACCAAAACGGTAGCATAAAATCTTGAAAAGTATATATTTGAGGTAGGTACCTTATACGGAAAGTGGGGATGTATTATTTTTCTCTCTAAACTCATATGGGGCATCTTTGGATAGCTTGTTCATTATGGGTTTCTGAAAACCACTTTCCAATCAGCCGTTTGCGTGATATTGGGCTTTTTAAAGACCTAATTTTGTTCTACAGTCAATGTAGATAGCATGTGACTAGATTCGTAAAATACCATGGGTCAGTTTTATTTATGCCCACAAGCGGTGATGATGATGATGATGATGTGATGTAGCAATTATTTTATAAGACCGCGGATAGTCGGGTTGTAAAATACACACACTTCTTCAAGGTTCATTCTAAACTATGTCCTTAGAATACTGTCCTATTGTTTATTTTAAAGTCATAAGTGGAACTTTTGTTCGCGGCATGCGAATCTCCTCGCTACGTAATTTTTCGAAATCACGTTCATTATTCATGGATTCTCTTAAAACGTATACTGGAAGATCGATATTTTTTGTAGAAGTTGGTAAAATCATAGCAAATTGTAATTTATGTTCTTCTCTTCTGATTATTTTCATGCGATTTTGCACCTTAGTGAAAGCCGCATAGAGTTGTCAATCTAACGTGGGTACTAGGTAGCATTGACTTTTCAATTGTATCACCCACCGAAATATATCTAATAGACCGTCAGCCCACTCCCAATACGCCTACGTCTCATGACAACACGATAAAATGCCAGGCACCTTTGACACCATCTGCCAAGTAGGTACTTCCAGCCATTTCAGGACTGACAGACTAAGTTTTACTCTCTGTACGATTAAAGTGCTAAATGATGCCACTTGTCTCGTACTGTTGTCACATGACGTAAATATACCTACCCTTATAATTTTGACCGAAAGTGAAGGATATTTCAAACTTTCGGCCAATTTTAGCTGCGATAATCTTCTGATTCTGGCTCAGCATAACTTTCTTGACCTGTTGCGATGCATTTGATGGTGTTGTCATGAGACATAGGCGTATTTGGAGTGGGTTTACGGTCTATAAGAAGCATACTTAGAATAAAATACGAAAATATAAATAAGTCACTGTCATTTTCCAGCAAGATGTTTTGACAGTTTTGACAATTTTAATTTCTCTGAGGAGGTTGGTGACTGGTTCAAATTCTTTATGTCACTAAAAATAAATTAAATCTTAGGTCAGTGACCTGTCACAGTAAAGTGAGATAGTGTACGTGAAATGTAGTGGTGTGCGTTTCTGGGGAGAATTACGATAACGTTGCGCCGCCAGCGGATTGTTTGTGTCGCGTATGTAGTTTCAAGTCGAATTAGAAACCCTTAATGTGCGGTAAAGTGGCCGCGTTTAGTCGCGGTTACTATGTGCTCTTATTGTTGGATTTTTAGGGTTCCGCACCTTGAAAGGAAAAAGCGGAACACTTTGTTGTCCGTCCGTCCGTCTGTCAAGACCCTTTTTCTCAGGAACGCGTGGAGGTATCAAGCTGAAATTTATATCAAATACTCAGGTCTACTGTCCCTTGGAGCTGTAAAAAAATCAAACTTCTAAGTCAACGCAATCAAAAGATACAGCCGTTTATGTCGCAAACTTCCGCAACTCGTTACGGAATCAAAACCTACAGGGTACTTTCCGTGAACTCAGAATCTTGAAATTACGTACGAAGCAACGTCTTATAGCACGAATAAAGGAAACATTGCGAATACCGTAAATTTTTAGTTATATATACCCTGCCTACGAAGCAAGAGGTCGTGGGTTCGAATCCCGGTAAGGGCATTTATTTGTGTGATGGATGAGCACGAATATTTGTTCCTGAGTTATGGTTGTTTTCTATGTATTAAAGTATTTATTTCTTTATATAAGTATGTGTATGGTCTTCTGGTACCTATAGTACAAGCTTTGCTTAGTTTGGGACTAGGTAGATTTGTGTAAGATTGTCCGCAAATCTATCTATATTATTATTACGCGAGCCCGATTTTTGTACATGTCATCAGATCTACAGTTATGGTCCGATTTTGATAAATGATATGTCACTGGATTCGTCTCATGCTGCAGATTTGCAATAAGGTCTTCGTTTTTTCATTTTTTATATAAGTTACTAAAATATAAATTTAAAGAAACTACTGTGCGTTGACCACGTGACTTTGGCTGCGTGACGTCACGTGGCGTAACTTCTGTTTTGACTCGAGATGACAATGTAAAATTATAAGCTAGAATTAAACTCAAACCTGTACTAAGTTCTTCAGCATGAAAAATTATAAATGTTGAGTCGGCCACATATGGATACAACACTCATACGAAACCGGGATAGTTGCAGGCCCTATTTTACCAAACACGGCATATTAACCTTGCCCTGTATGTATATATTGGAATTATGTATATTTGTGCGGAAGAATATTCACCTGTTCAAGAAGCAACAAAATAAAAGACTAAAACATAAACTTATATTACCTGTCCCAAATCTTGAAATATTCCGAAATAGCCCTCAATATGCAGCAGTTAAATATTATAATCATCTCCCAAACTATTTAAAGGCAGAAGAAAAAGACACAACTTACGCAAAAAAGTTAAAATCATATCTAGCAAACAAAACATATTACACAGTAGAAGATTATTTTAGTGATAGATAATAAGAGCGAAAGTATTTTTTTTGTTTTGATTTTATGATGTATACTATATTGAATTGAATTTAGATTTATATAAGCTATAGTGTGTTTTTGCTTTGTAAATTTAGCTTTTCCTAATTCTGCCTACACACTAGCAAATGTAGGTAACAATTTAATAATTTAAGTTTGCTATACCCGTCCAGGGTCCATGAGACACATACATATTGTAAGAACTTTTATTTTACCATGGTGCAATAAACGATTATGATTATGATTATGAAAAATAGAAAGTAAACGGCCTTTTGTAAATATTGTTTATTTACATAAACTGACAGACGTATTGTGTCAAATGTGGTTTTTTTTTATTGACAGAGACGTCAGTATTACTTGCCATGTTCTTTTTACTCCAGAAAAGTTTATAACTTTATATACAAACTTATTTTCCCATATTCGAGATGTTGGGAGAAGAATGAGGTTTAATTAAATCTATTCATTGTCGTGGACCTCATAGACGGCTTTGTTAACCTTACTTAGTAAAATGCCATATAGGCGCCGATAGGTTCCGCCCTCAGAACATAAAAAAAGGGAGAAGTGCCGTAGTGCTTCATTTCAACCAAAACCGATGTCCCCAGTTTTCTCCCACCGAAGCGCCCACACACACATTGAACCGTGTAAAAACAAAGACTCGGGCGTTGCCAGTGAGTCTACGGCCACATGCAAACAAGGGCTGTGATTGGCCTAAACGCACTACACTAGGGGGGCGACAAATGTTAAAACGATGTTTTATCGACATTGATATTTAAATTAATATTATGTTAAGATATTGATGGGTAACAAAATGGTAAGGGTTGTTAACTTACCATAAATTGCAAAGGTAAAAAATATCGACGAATACCAACCTACAGAGTAACATAAGCTCCAGGCTCGTAAAGGCTTTTTATAAGTTCGTGTTCACATACAACAAAACTCTGGTCGCATCGATATTTTTGACGGGTACCAGGCCTATTCCACTCGTATTTTGGCGCGAATTAATATATCCATTATTCATATTACGAGATTTAAGGCTAATGGCGAGTATCCGCCAAAAATGTGCGAAGATGTGTTTCCATACATGTGATACCTAGGTTTCAAGCGAGCGTGGTGTCAAATATTTGAAAAGTCTTACGGCTCTTATTAAGTGGTTGGGAACATTTTTCTTGAAAATGTTCCGAACACATAACTCTTCTCTGTACAGGAAGTTATGACGTCTGCCAGTAGCGTCTATCCGTTTTTTTTAGTACCCGGATTTTTTTGTTTTGATAACTGCAACAAGAAACCGAAATTTCTTCTTCAATGATCACAATTCATATGAAAGTAAAAAACACTCATTTCAAATAAATCATTTGTAAAAATATCACATTTGAAGTTGTTCTGGAGCCATTTGCAACTATTAAAATTTTAAATACAAGTATACAATTATATACATGTATATACAATTTTAATATTGCAACTTAGTGAAAATATTGTATATTTTGTACCTTTTAATCTTATTAGTATGTTATTAGTTACCTTTAAGATAGATACCAACCAAAAAAAGTAATGAAATAACATACAACAACGAAAGGAGTCGAAATAAAATCACTATAGCATGATATCGTACTTCTATTTTATCGATTACGCGTAAACTGTAACTACACTTTGCCACCCCTCTAGTTCACGACGCCAAGCAGCGGCCGTACCACTAAATAATTCAAGCAGCGTCCATATCGATAGAGGTTTAATACATTGCGCCGTGGTTTAGCACTGTACAGGTATCTTCTTGTATTCAACGCTCAATGTACGATGCATAGAACAAAAATATGCTTTTTCGTTCGATATTGGTTCGATCCCGAGAAATGATGCGGCGTTGCGTTAATTTGTTAAAATATTTGTTTTTACTGACTTATAAGTGAAAATACTAATACTTAAATGTGGTACGTGACTCCACTATTCTTGTAGGTATTAGTTTTACTCCTAGTTTTGCATGTGACCACGCTACAATTCGGCAATTGTATTTTGAGTAAATGTGGGAGAACATTTCAGATTGACGGCAAATTGCGACTAACCTGCGGCGGGCAGAGACATGCCCATTTGGCCATGTCGCGGCGACACGCGCCACGCCCCCGTTTCATATCAATTCCTTTTTATGATCTGAGGTTCCGCCTAATTTCCAGTATAAAGATGTAGAAAACGAAACTCGATTACAACATTTTCTTTATCTACGCACATATCATTAGTGCTCTAAAATGCGTTCAGAAACCGTCGGTAATGACCAGCATTATTACAACCAATTTTACTATAACAACTTTCTTGTCTGTGGTAGTAGTTAAAATCTGTACTGTAATGTTATTACAGTACAGATTATCGGTATCGTTATGAGTTTACATTTGGAACAGCTGTCAAAACTCAAGTGGGTCTCTAGTATCTATATAGATATTAAAACAGTTATCGATACGAAACGTCAATTTATTATGTTTTTTCATTTTACTATTTTTTTTTTCTTCTTTACCCTTTTATCTTTTTTAACTTTTTTTTTAACTTTTTTAACTTTTTTTTTACCTTTTTCACTTTTTTTTTTACTTTTCGAACTTTTTTTTCCGCTCATAATTTTTTTTTTACTTTTTTGCACTTTTTTTGTTTATTTTTTGAACTTTTTGTCACTTTTATTCCTTTTTTACTTTTTTTTTACTTTTTATTCCTTTTTTACCTTTTTTTTTTACTTTTTTTCACTTTTTTTTCTCTTTTTTTCACTTTTTTTTCTCTTTTTTTCACCTTTTTTTTAATTTTTTTGCTGTTTTTTACTTTTTTCACTTTTTTTTAATATTTCTAACTTTTTACTTTTTTTTCAATTAAAAAAAAAATCTATTTTTTTTTTTTCACTTTTTTTTTTAAAGATAACTTACAGGTAGCACTCGTAGCAATGCAGGTCATTTTCCTACGGCTTCTGAACCCATCTTAGAGTACTTATGATATGTGTTTAGATAAAGTAGTGTATGCAACTGTACATAATTAGGCCTTAAAACATTCGTGTGATCCTATTATGAAACTCGCTGAAAACCACACTCCTGTTTTAAGGCCTCTCATTATGTATCAGTAGCATAAACTACTATTTCGGATGGCCGGGGACTCCCATTGGTGACTTTGTTGACCTGACTTGAATACCATCTAAATTATTTCAGGTTCAGATAATTATATTTTGATTACAGGTAGGAGGTTGGTTATATAAATTTTGTAATGAAACGAGCAATACTTGTACATATATATATTTGCAATCACGTTCTCGGAAACGGCTCTAACGATTTCGATTAAATTTGGAATACAGGGGTTTACGGGGGCGAGATATCGATCTAGATAGGTCTCATGTCCGGGAAAATTCATTTTCTCCGTATTTTCTCCATTTTCACCCGAGCAGAGCTCGGTCGCCCAGGGACTAAATATCATATCGTTTTGACAAATTACACGATTGCCATACAAAACTTTATTTGACATTCGCAGGCTATCGATATCGGCGTGATATTTTAAGAAACTTATGTTACAAACTTTCATAAATTGGCTTCCCATTTACGCCAAATTCCCCCTTTCCTAGAATAAACTTGTATAAACTAGATTAATTTGAGAAATTGGTTTGGGACGTGATATTTTGGGAAAACAATTTTTCTTAAATTAATCTAGTTTATAAAAATTTATTCCAGGACAGGGGGAATTTGGCGCAAATGGGAAGCCAATTGATGAAAGTTTGTTACATAAGTTTCTTAACATATCATGCCGTTAGCCTGCGAATGTCAAAAAACGGTTTGTATGGCAATCGAACCACCTTAATACTGGAAAACATAAATTAGTAGATATTAAACTATTTAGCGGTACCGTGAAATGGTGTTAATTTGATCAATTTCAGAATTAAAACGTCTGTAGGTACCTCCCTAAACGTAAATCCAAAAAAATAAGGAAAAAAATGCAAATATCAGTTTTTGGTCCTCTATCGATTGCACCGACAAAAAAAAGATTATTAATGTATCTCTTAGAAAAAAAAATTAAGTCTGTGATCAACTTTATACTCACATCGGGGTTAAATACTTTAAAACCCCCCTTATTTTTAACGGATTATGATAGTGACAGCAATAAGGAAAAAAACCGGTCAAGTGCGAGTCGGACTCGCGCACGAAGGGTTCCGTACCATTATCTATAAAAAAAAACCATTTTATTCTGTGTTTTTAGTATTTGCTGTTATAGCGGCAACAGAAATACATCATCTGTGAAAATTTCAGCTGGAACTATCACGGTATCAGTGAGATACAGCCTGGTGACAGACAGACGGACGGACGGACGGACGGACAGACAGACAGCGGAGTCTTAGTAATAGGGTCCCATTTTACTCTTTGAGTACGGAACCCTAAAAACACTAGAACATAAAAAAAAATCCGTTCAAAGGCTTAGGATTTATAAAGGTTTATGTTCCTTTGGAGTTACTTTGACAAAGAAAAAAAAGGGTATTTATTTTATATTAAATAAGGCTATCATTCACATAAGGATAACATTGCACATTGCACGTAGAACCGATGGCCGTTGGGGCGGAAAGGTTCTCGAGTGGCTACCACGTACTGGAAGGCGCAGCATGGGTAGGCCCCCCACAGGGTGGACTGATGACCTGGTAAAGGTCGTGGGAGTCCGCTGGATGCGGGTGGCGCATGACCGCTCATTGTGGCACTCTCTGGGGAAGGCCTATGTCCAGCAATGCACGTCTTTCGGCTGATATGATGATGATGATGATGATGAGGGTATCAGTGATCAAAGTAAACCCTCAGAAGTGATCAATGACACCCCATGCTACAAATATCTAAAAAGCAAATGGCCGTCAAGGTTGTGATTTGCAACAGTATTTGATGTTATAGGTAGATACATGCCTGATTTAGTGAACTAGATAAAATTAATGTATTTACTATACTGAAAGTTTTACCTTAGAAGTTATACAAGCTATTAAAAGTCCGTAAAATGAGTACGCACGTATTTTAATTTTTTTTTCATCGATCCGCGTGCCCGATCCCACGACTGGTAAAGACACACTGAAAGTGACGTTCAAAGCTTCCAATCGTAAACAAAAAACCAAACAATGCGTTCAGAAATCGTATAAATTAGAGTTTAAACACTAAGAGAAGTTTTGATCAATTACCCAGGAATTAAAGTAACCCTAATTCACGGTACCTATAAATAGCATGTGCCGATAGTAATAATAAACAGGTGTAATGTCTGTAAAATGTAAGTTTGTATGTTGGGGGTAATCTGAGAAACTATACCCATCCTATGCTAAAAACCCTTTGTTCAGTAGGTAGATTATATGTATGTATGTATGTAAGCACTTTATTGTACACAAAACTTCTGTATTCGAAATTTCAATCTGTATTCGAAATTTCTGCCATGCCATCGCTGGATGTCGGATCTTTGGTACCACCTATGAAGCCAGTTCTTAATCTTAATACAATAAATTTGTCCGAGGAAATGGTACTTAAATACTTAAAATCTGTTGATATAAACAAAGACACTGGGCCTGATAAAGTACATCCTCTATTAATTCGTAAATGTGCAAGTGCATTAGTCGTTCCAGTCACCAAGATCTTCTCCTTGTCTATTACTGAGGGTCAGGTTCCACAAATTTGGAAGAAAGCGTGGATCACACCAATCCCTAAGGGAATTATAAGTCAAAATATTGAAAAATTTAGACCAATTTCTAAATTAAGCCAATTCGGCAAGTTATTAGAAAAAATCGTTACTGACCAGCTTTCATATGCTGTCCGCCGCCATATCAATCCAAACCAGCACGGGTTTTACAAGGGTCGTAGCGTTGAAAGCAATCTTTTGTCCTTTAGTGAAGTGGTTCGTGACGCAATGGATAATAAATACCAAGTGGATGCAGTATATACAGATTTTGCAAAAGCTTTTGACAAAGTTTCTTATAATACGCTTCTGCTGAAACTTTGGGACCTTGGGATACATGGTGACCTCTTCCGGTGGATTAAGTCATATGTGGAAAATAGGTTCCAAGCTGTTGTACTAGGAGGCTTTTCATCTGATTATAAAAAAACAGATTCTGGTGTCCCACAGGGATCCCATTTGGGGCCTTTATTATTTATATTGTACATCAATGATCTAACGGAATGCCTAACTAACTCAAAGGCTCTACTATACGCCGATGACACTCAAATTTTTAGGGTTGTTAAAACACACACTGATTGCATATTGCTACAAAATGACTTGCTCAGTTTCGAGAGTTACTGTGCACGGAATAATTTATTCTTAAATAATGACAAATGCTCAGTAATAACATTTACACGTAAAAAGCAACCCATTTTGTATAATTACAATTTATGTGGAGTAGTTCTAGCGCGACAGGACAACATACGTGATCTAGGTGTTACAATGGACACTAAATTTACTTTTAACGCTCACATCGATAACGTTTTAAATAAGGCGTACAATTAATTAGGCTTCATACTTCGCGTTGCAAAACCTTTTCGTCGGCCTTTAACATATAAGTTACTGTATAACAGCTATGTCCGTAGCCGTTTAGAATTCGCGTCGGTAGTCTGGAACCCCTGTTATGATGTACATAAAACTAGGATCGAAAGGCTGCAAAAAAAGTTTATTAGAGCACTTGAATTCCGAGTAGGCGGAAATTACGTTGATTATGCTTCCTCAGCTAAAAGATACAATTTTCAAGGGCTTTCAATCAGACGCTCGTGTGCTGATTTACTTTTCCTGTATAAAATAATCAACAACTTTATAGATGCCCCTGAATTGTTATACAATATAGACTTTCGTGTGCCTCGTAGAACAGAACGTAGTTGCCGCAGTAAAGCATTGTTCAGCATTGCATATAGCAGAACGAATCACGCACAAAATTCATATATTAAACGCGCATGCCAGCTTTACAATAAAAAGTGTATGAATGCAGATTTATTTGGCAGTTCGCTAGTAACATTTAAAAAACAAATTTATTCCTTTTTAAAATAATGTTAATATAGTGTGTATAAAACATTAGATAATGGTAAAAGTAAAAAAAAAATATATGTATCTATATTGTATGTAAATAAATATATATATATATTGTATGTAATGATATCGGTTATACCTAGTGATTTAAATAGTTATGTTAATTTTAATAACAATAAGGAAACTATAGGTATATTGATATTGTTAATGTATAGCTTCCAGCTAATTAATTTGTATATTTTAAGACCGTTTGTTTCAAAATAAAAAAAATAAAAAAAAAACAGGTTAAAACATAAACATGATACTTATGTAAGATTAAAGTAGGTACAAAGGCGAACTTATTTATTTTTAGTTACTGAACATTTAATGTCCAGTACGTATGTATGGACTTGTTGCTATTGTACGGGGTGGTCCGGAACCCTCGGTGCGCGAGTCTGACTGACCGGTTTTTTTAATACAGGAACGTGACGCAATGGAACGCGAGTACGCGGCCGCCTGCCGCCGGCTGTCGGGCGACTGGCGCGCCCTGGAGCGCGGCTGGACGCACCGCCGCCGCGCGCTGCGCTCGCGCCGCCGGGAGCTCACCGCTAGATCCGAGCGGCTGAGAGCGCTTGCTGACACACACACAAGAGCGGTGAGCGTCAACCACACGCAACAGGCATACAGCCTGACAAACGTTAGATAAGGGAACGTGAAGCTATGGAGCGAGAGCGCTCCGCTCGCGCCGCCGCGAACTCACCGCTAGATTGGAACGGCTGAGCGCGCTTGCTGACACGCGCACATGGGCGGTGAGTAGTATTAGGCACAGTTGGACCAACGTTGTGTAAGTTAGCCAGTTCTCTAGGAGATGTTGCTTGCGCAATAAATAATCTGGCCTGTTAGAACTTACATACGCCGACTTTTTGCAGAGATCTCCTTATTTTGTTTGAAATTATAGTACATTATTACAGAGGCCGGGAAATTGCAATTCGTGGATGAGTTGATTTTGTCGGATGATGCGAAGCTGAATCCGACAATAAAGACGAATCCACGAATTGCCGTTCCCGCCGAGGCATATATAGTGCTTTTCTCCAAAAATGCGAGGAAATCAAATAATATTTTCAATAATCTTAAAACAGCGAGTATGTCAATAACCTATCAAGTTCCCACCCAACTTATTTTTTTAAAGTATGTACATGGCATGACTCGTAGTGCCAGTTTCAATTTACATACTTAAAATAATTAAAAACATTTGAACCGATCACAGTTTTAAATGTTTACTTATTAAAGATTAAACGGGATTGAAAACGTATTTACGTCATACCTGGCCATAAAGTAGGAATTACCGCACGCTATGCGTGCGGAAAACCCCACTTCCTGGCCAGATAGAGACGTAAAATTTTGTACTCACCACGGGCGGTAATAAAGAAAGCCTCAGAGCGCATGTTTATCGCCCTTGCCTTCGGCTCGGGCGTCAAATACCTGCGATCTGAGACATTCTTTGTTTAACCGCCCTAGGTAAGTAATGTACTATTAAAGTTCGTTATGAATTTTATATCGATACATATTTTTAATCTTCGTTTCAAACTATTTGAGACATTTTTAAAAACGTCACTTCGATCAAAGTAAGAGTTTTGTCTATGACTTAAAAATAAAACAGAAAAGGCGGGAAAACTTTAGGCACACTACAAATGGTCGCAATTTGTCACACCAACTTGCAATAGTTGGAAAGAGCAGCCATACATTCCTTTCATTCTAACACTAACAAGTTGTTGTGATAAATTGCGAGGCCTTGAAACGTACGAGCATTTGGCTATTTGCAGTGATTTGTCTTAGTCAAAACATATGGTTACAAGGTAAAAAACTGTACAGTAAAGGAATTTCATACATTTTCCTGGCCGCTGGGCGCTGAAGCTGTACAATAATGACTTTTAACTTTTTAAATTTGCGCTCGGCAGTAACGAGAAACTTCACGGACAATTTTTGCTACAGTAAGGCGGACATTTCCGAGCATATTGGAGAAAATAATTTAATTATTGTACATGGGCTGAAGAAGAGTCTCTAGATCGCATTTCATGCAAAGTAGTTTGATTTTTTGGAGTTTAAATTTCTTACCGTTTGTAATTTTGAAACATGAGTATAACTATTTAACTATACTACTTACGACCCCGCTGATTCAGTGACCCGAGGTGGATTTTGGCGAAACGCATAAATATTTTTACGGAAACTATGTAAAGTTCATATAGATAAATACTTATAATCTACTAGTAGAACATGTTTACACAAGCTCCATTTAAATGAGACGCGATTAAGAGACTTGTCCTAAGTAGTACGTAGTATGAGAATTATTAGGATGTCTATAATTATTTCAGAAGGAAATCTCCAAGGTAAGTGAAATCAGCATCAAGCATGCGATACTTAAACACTATTGTATGTATCGGTATATTTTCAAACAACAAACAAATGTGTTAACTAAGTATGCATCAAAGTACCAGTACCCAATTTATGATCGGTCGTGAGTTTGGAACATTTTGAGACATTCAGGTTTCTATCACTGCTAAATCTCTCAGAACTATGAACCGTCGTAACTTGTGCCAAAGTTATAGTTACGACTTCTCTTGTCTTGCGATATTCTGCCTTTCGATTCTCTGCTATTACATAAAAAGAAACAGATGTTAATTGCAAGTCGTCAAGTAACAAACGTTTGAAATAAAAAAAATGTGCAGACAGCTGTTGGTCATCGATTAGAGAATTCAAGTAGAAACCTCCATTACTGAATTTATTGCATGAGACGCAAATGCTTTACAGATTTATTTTACTTTGGAGGAGAATATCGGTCAACGAACATAAACTTTCTCAGTTTTTTTTCCATTTCACGCATGGAATATTCCGTTATATGTTTATTTCTAAACACATAATTGTAAACGGTAACGGAAACTATTAAAAAGTGCAACATAATATAAATATTTCATTAATTATAGCTATTGCTGCTAACGGGGCGCAGTGTTTTATATATTAAGGTTAATGAACTGCATTGACGCAAAAAGTTGGTGTAGTTATTAACGAAACTCGATATTGCATATTATTGGTTGTTCCTCACGTCGTTGCGTCAGTGCATGCGATCGATGTCTCTTGCAATCAATCCTGTGGCGGTACCACCGTTTCTCGACAACACTGATCGAGGAAACCGTTCTAATCTCTGCGTTGGAAGGTCAGATGGCAGTCGCTTTGTTAAAACTAGTGCCTACGCCAAATCTTTGGATTAGGTGCCGAAGCGGGCCTTGGGCTCTTTTACAACAGGAAAAACACTAGGAAAATGATAGTACTAATCGAGCAGTGAATCTGGGGCCACGGCAGTACCCCCGCCAAGTCGAGCAAAACAAAGAGGCACGGTCGTACCATCCTTTTCTCGAAGCCATTCAGGCCATTTTCAACATCCTGTAGTTTTGTGCTGGCTAAAGCTAGAACCCTGAATTTTCAGGAACATGTAGGGCATAATATGGCTAACAAACATATAGTATCAATAACATTCAATTTGAACTTTTAGTTTAAGAACTATTGTCCGTCAAAGTTCGTTAGTTTTGTCACTGATAATGATCACGCTAATTCTAAGGTACTTCTAGCAGATCCACAAGCTCCAAATTTCAAACGTAATTGGTTTTTAGCCTAATAATTCATAAAAAAACCTAAAAATATTGCAATTTTAGTCACGTTTCAGAGATATACAAATTGCATAAGTAAATTTGTTGTGTGTTGACAGAGATACTTTTGCAGTTCCTTCCTGCAAAACTATACAAATGTTATTTGCGGTTGGTAGAATAACATTCCCATACAAAGTCTACAAAAAGAAATGAGATCCCATAAAAAACATTCCATGTAAAAAATAGGCCAAGTCTCGAAACTCTTTCACAGTAAAAAAAGCACAGTAAAAAGTGGTGAGATATTTCGTAGAGCCAAGTCAGGCATTATTATTAATCTTTATTTGCTAGCTAAATAAAAATTTTATGACTTGGCCTATTTTTTACATGGAATGTTTTTTATGGGATTTATATTTGCAGAAAGAAAAGGTGTCTTGTTCTTTTCTCGTAATCATAAAAGAGCCTGGAAGACTGGAGTAGCTATAACTAAGACTATAGCGTTATGCAGTACTGAGAAGACGCGTTAGCAACTCATATAATGGACAAACGAATCGCCATTCACATTCGAGAAGCAATGGTAGCGCCGATCGCAAACAATGAGATTATTGTTTTTATATTCTCACTATTTTTCACCAGCCGCGCCACGCGGTCGCATGTAGATACTCGCACATGTTGTAGGTATTCTTTTATTTTTATAAAATTTTTACTTCGCTTTTGTAGTTTAAGACTGGCTGAATTAAAATTGTGCGTTTTTGTTTTGGTTTCTGTGCGGAATTCCGAATTGTTTGTGATTGTGAGTGGAGTTTTTGAATGTGTTTATTGCACATCGTGTATGAATTTTAAATTATTGTATTATGGTTGGAAAAACCTGTTGTCATGGTGAAACATTGTATTTTTGTAAGAATTACCTCCTATAATATTACATATACAATTCAGGATATAATTAAGTATATATTTTTTGTAAAATAATGATTACGTTTTTATGCTTTCGTCAAACAAATTGAGTATTTTCACTTGATAAATACAGTATACAAATTGTTTATCAAAAATATTCATAACATTTCGGTTCGGTATTATTGCTATTTCAGCTGAAATCGACTAAAACTCTTACCTTCAACTTTAAAATCTTCCATAGCAGGGATTCAATAAAATTAAATAAGTTTCTGTCATTTTTTTTTTATTTTTGGTACAAGCTTTAATCGTCGACTGTACTTTTGTGTATACCGTCATCAACTACTCATTGTGACGATTTTAACGAGCCCAAACTCAATGGGGTTACGTCGGTTAAGTACTAAATTCCCATGGCCACCTTCTATCTCCATCATCATTTCAGCTCGATGGTACCATAATATTGAATTGTCATTACAAACTATACCTTTACCCAAAATTTCAGCTGAATCGGTTGAAGATACAGTCGTGGCCAGATAATTAAGAACACGATTTTTTTCCCATACAGTTGCATACAAATATGATTTTTTTAATTAGATGATAATTTAAAATGTATTTGATTAAATTTGTTTCTGATTATATGGATGTAACCGTGTTTAAACAGTATTTAATATAGTGCACATACAGCTTCTGTAAAATGTAGACTTTAAAAAATACTGACGATCAAATATCGTTTCTAATTACATTCATACATTGTTCCTAATTACAGTATGAACTTGTAAAAACTGGCCATTTGAACATCCGTATTTTTTTAAGCACAACTTTTAGGTACAGAAATTTTATATAAACTAAATTAAATCTTATTTATACACAGATACCTCCATATACTCAGAAATAAAATTGGCCAAACACATTATAAATTATCATCATATTTGTATGCAACTGTATGGGGAAAAAATCATGTTCTTAATTATCTGGCCATGACTGTATCTGCTTCAAAGTTTAGTTGCAAGATTCCACCCGAACAAACATAGTTACAGACATACATAGTTAGTTAGGTACACACATTGCAAGTTAATAGAGAGCTTGTAAAAAAACTATATTTTATTCTTTAACTTATGTTGACTTGGTGCCTCTTTTTAAGTATACTAGATACTTGTGTTAAAATAACACCGCTCATTATGTAGGTAAACTAGTCTAACTTCTTTTTTAATGTTAAAAATACTGATAAACTTGCGCCACAATCTCCAATCACATAACAATTCGGAACCACCACTCTTATTATGATTTGCGCTAGGCCGACCAAGAGGACTTGCACGTAGCAGCGCTTCGCGAACGCGTCGAAGAAAAACGCGCGGAACTTGACCGCGCGCTGCGGATCGGCGTCGACCGCCTCGCAGAACAAGGGTTTATAGACGAGGTTAGTGTTGATATTGTTACTCTTACTTATGAATAACCAGATAAGCTCAGGTCACAGTCGCGGTGACGCTACGCGAACGCATGGCGGAAAAACGCGCGGGTCTTGACCGCGCGCTGCGGACTGATGTCGACCGAGGGATACGAGCTCAGTGTGTTAATATTGCCTATCTTACAACTAACGAACTAGATTAAGGAGTCAGATGCTGTGACGCTACGCGAACGCGTGGAGGAAAGAGGCGCGGAAATCGACCGCTTCGCGAAACAAGGTTTTTAGATGAATAATATTATATATTTTCATGTCATAAAGACAGCTGGCTTTTACGTTTGTGCGATAATTGCATGCTGCATGATTACACGTTTAATAGGTATATAGATTACACCCGAGCTTACCCTAGTACAGTGACCCAGCTTACAGAGGTCAGCAAAGGTCATGGGTTCAAATCCGCTGAGGGCAAATATTTGTGTCTAAGTCTTGGATGTTTTCTATGTATTTAAGTATCTATACCTATTAAATATATCGTTGTCTAGTACCCATAATTTCTAGCCGCCAAAAGGCGTATTTATTTTTTGATTTCGTTCGGTTTTAAAACTAACCATCCACTCTATTTCCTGTTACAGTTGATCCACATTTCATTGCCAATGTTCCTCGATATCGTGAGCGACTAAACTAAACTAGACTAGAGGTAAAGCCTTATCGAGTTTACTATGGGTCTAAATAGATTTATGTAAGATTGTCCCCTCATTATTTATTGAAAAATGGTATCTGACTTGGTATTTAAACGACAGAGCCAGACGCCCAGCCCGTCGAGCCCACTGTCCCCCAACTCGGAGACGTCGACGGAGAGCCTGATGCATCTCCTGCAGCAGTGCGAGCCCGCCGCCGCCGCCACCATACGCGACACCGTCGACAGACACGTGAGTCCATGCGTGTTGTATATGCAGAGCCACACTCCCGGCCCGTCGAGCCCACTGTCCCCCAACTCGGAGACGTCGACGGAGAGCCTGATGCATCTCCTGCAGCAGTGCGAGCCCGCCGCCGCCGCCACCATACGCGACACCGTCGACAGACACGTGAGTCCATGCGTGTTGTATATGCAGAGCCACACTCCCGGCCCGTCGAGCCCACTGTCCCCCAACTCGGAGACGTCGACGGAGAGCCTGATGCATCTCCTGCAGCAGTGCGAGCCCGCCGCCGCCGCCACCATACGCGACACCGTCGACAGACACGTGAGTCCATGCGTGTTGTATATGCAGAGCCACACTCCCGGCCCGTCGAGCCCACTGTCCCCCAACTCGGAGACGTCGACGGAGAGCCTGATGCATCTCCTGCAGCAGTGCGAGCCCGCCGCCGCCGCCACCATACGCGACACCGTCGACAGACACGTGAGTCCATGCGTGTTGTATATGCAGAGCCACACTCCCGGCCCGTCGAGCCCACTGTCCCCCAACTCGGAGACGTCGACGGAGAGCCTGATGCATCTCCTGCAGCAGTGCGAGCCCGCCGCCGCCGCCACCATACGCGACACCGTCGACAGACACGTGAGTCCATGCGTGTTGTATATGCAGAGCCACACTCCCGGCCCGTCGAGCCCACTGTCCCCCAACTCGGAGACGTCGACGGAGAGCCTGATGCATCTCCTGCAGCAGTGCGAGCCCGCCGCCGCCGCCACCATACGCGACACCGTCGACAGACACGTGAGTCCATGCGTGTTGTATATGCAGAGCCACACTCCCGGCCCGTCGAGCCCACTGTCCCCCAACTCGGAGACGTCGACGGAGAGCCTGATGCATCTCCTGCAGCAGTGCGAGCCCGCCGCCGCCGCCACCATACGCGACACCGTCGACAGACACGTGAGTCCATGCGTGTTGTATATGCAGAGCCACACTCCCGGCCCGTCGAGCCCACTGTCCCCCAACTCGGAGACGTCGACGGAGAGCCTGATGCATCTCCTGCAGCAGTGCGAGCCCGCCGCCGCCGCCACCATACGCGACACCGTCGACAGACACGTGAGTCCATGCGTGTTGTATATGCAGAGCCACACTCCCGGCCCGTCGAGCCCACTGTCCCCCAACTCGGAGACGTCGACGGAGAGCCTGATGCATCTCCTGCAGCAGTGCGAGCCCGCCGCCGCCGCCACCATACGCGACACCGTCGACAGACACGTGAGTCCATGCGTGTTGTATATGCAGAGCCACACTCCCGGCCCGTCGAGCCCACTGTCCCCCAACTCGGAGACGTCGACGGAGAGCCTGATGCATCTCCTGCAGCAGTGCGAGCCCGCCGCCGCCGCCACCATACGCGACACCGTCGACAGACACGTGAGTCCATGCGTGTTGTATATGCAGAGCCACACTCCCGGCCCGTCGAGCCCACTGTCCCCCAACTCGGAGACGTCGACGGAGAGCCTGATGCATCTCCTGCAGCAGTGCGAGCCCGCCGCCGCCGCCACCATACGCGACACCGTCGACAGACACGTGAGTCCATGCGTGTTGTATATGCAGAGCCACACTCCCGGCCCGTCGAGCCCACTGTCCCCCAACTCGGAGACGTCGACGGAGAGCCTGATGCATCTCCTGCAGCAGTGCGAGCCCGCCGCCGCCGCCACCATACGCGACACCGTCGACAGACACGTGAGTCCATGCGTGTTGTATATGCAGAGCCACACTCCCGGCCCGTCGAGCCCACTGCCCCCCAACTCGGAGACGTCGACGGAGAGCCTGATGCATCTCCTGCAGCAGTGCGAGCCCGCCGCCGCCGCCACCATACGCGACACCGTCGACAGACACGTGAGTCCATGCGTGTTGTATATGCAGAGCCACACTCCCGGCCCGTCGAGCCCACTGTCCCCCAACTCGGAGACGTCGACGGAGAGCCTGATGCATCTCCTGCAGCAGTGCGAGCCCGCCGCCGCCGCCACCATACGCGACACCGTCGACAGACACGTGAGTCCATGCGTGTTGTATATGCAGAGCCACACTCCCGGCCCGTCGAGCCCACTGCCCCCCAACTCGGAGACGTCGACGGAGAGCCTGATGCATCTCCTGCAGCAGTGCGAGCCCGCCGCCGCCGCCACCATACGCGACACCGTCGACAGACACGTGAGTCCATGCGTGTTGTATATGCAGAGCCACACTCCCGGCCCGTCGAGCCCACTGCCCCCCAACTCGGAGACGTCGACGGAGAGCCTGATGCATCTCCTGCAGCAGTGCGAGCCCGCCGCCGCCGCCACCATACGCGACACCGTCGACAGACACGTGAGTCCATGCGTGTTGTATATGCAGAGCCACACTCCCGGCCCGTCGAGCCCACTGTCCCCCAACTCGGAGACGTCGACGGAGAGCCTGATGCATCTCCTGCAGCAGTGCGAGCCCGCCGCCGCCGCCACCATACGCGACACCGTCGACAGACACGTGAGTCCATGCGTGTTGTATATGCAGAGCCACACTCCCGGCCCGTCGAGCCCACTGTCCCCCAACTCGGAGACGTCGACGGAGAGCCTGATGCATCTCCTGCAGCAGTGCGAGCCCGCCGCCGCCGCCACCATACGCGACACCGTCGACAGACACGTGAGTCCATGCGTGTTGTATATGCAGAGCCACACTCCCGGCCCGTCGAGCCCACTGTCCCCCAACTCGGAGACGTCGACGGAGAGCCTGATGCATCTCCTGCAGCAGTGCGAGCCCGCCGCCGCCGCCACCATACGCGACACCGTCGACAGACACGTGAGTCCATGCGTGTTGTATATGCAGAGCCACACTCCCGGCCCGTCGAGCCCACTGTCCCCCAACTCGGAGACGTCGACGGAGAGCCTGATGCATCTCCTGCAGCAGTGCGAGCCCGCCGCCGCCGCCACCATACGCGACACCGTCGACAGACACGTGAGTCCATGCGTGTTGTATATGCAGAGCCACACTCCCGGCCCGTCGAGCCCACTGTCCCCCAACTCGGAGACGTCGACGGAGAGCCTGATGCATCTCCTGCAGCAGTGCGAGCCCGCCGCCGCCGCCACCATACGCGACACCGTCGACAGACACGTGAGTCCATGCGTGTTGTATATGCAGAGCCACAATCCCGGCCCGTCGAGCCCACTGTCCCCCAACTCGGAGACGTCGACGGAGAGCCTGATGCATCTCCTGCAGCAGTGCGAGCCCGCCGCCGCCGCCACCATACGCGACACCGTCGACAGACACGTGAGTCCATGCGTGTTGTATATGCAGAGCCACAATCCCGGCCCGTCGAGCCCACTGTCCCCCAACTCGGAGACGTCGACGGAGAGCCTGATGCATCTCCTGCAGCAGTGCGAGCCCGCCGCCGCCGCCACCATACGCGACACCGTCGACAGACACGTGAGTCCATGCGTGTTGTATATGCAGAGCCACACTCCCGGCCCGTCGAGCCCACTGTCCCCCAACTCGGAGACGTCGACGGAGAGCCTGATGCATCTCCTGCAGCAGTGCGAGCCCGCCGCCGCCGCCACCATACGCGACACCGTCGACAGACACGTGAGTCCATGCGTGTTGTATATGCAGAGCCACACTCCCGGCCCGTCGAGCCCACTGTCCCCCAACTCGGAGACGTCGACGGAGAGCCTGATGCATCTCCTGCAGCAGTGCGAGCCCGCCGCCGCCGCCACCATACGCGACACCGTCGACAGACACGTGAGTCCATGCGTGTTGTATATGCAGAGCCACAATCCCGGCCCGTCGAGCCCACTGTCCCCCAACTCGGAGACGTCGACGGAGAGCCTGATGCATCTCCTCCATGCAACATACATATGACCTCCGTGCCGTGCCGCCATTTTGTATTTCGATGTCACCGCTTGTCAAATAACAATAATCAGTACGCAGTCAGACAGTACGAGTGCCATCGCCTTGTATGCGCAACGTGTCTTCGTTTGTGTTCATAGTTTTGTTTCATCTACTGTTTTTTTTTTCTGTTAAGTATTTGAACTGTTTTGTTTTACTGTTCTCTGTTACGTTTTTGTGATGCTGAAAAGAACGAAAAAAACTGCTTAATAGCCAGTAGCGTGAATTTATCATTCACCTGAGCGATTATTTCAATACCGTTACATTTCCCAACAATATTATACCGTCGATACTTTAAGCACTAGGTATACACTTCATTCGAATAGTATCGATAGTTTGCATAACAGTTACGCACCTCTAGTTACGCCAGTTTGGCATCTATCATTCAAATCTTGGTAGAAAAAAATACGGTATAGTGTTAAAGTGTTATTTAAATAAAAGCATCAACATGTCGCTAGCGCGATGTTTTATCGCCACTTATCTTCATTGTAGAGCGGGCTGCGACACTTAACGCCTCGTTACTGCTCTAGGTAATATTAACGCCCATAATTGGCTATAAATTAAAATTAAATTATTCAGTATTGAAGGCAACATTGTCATCAACTGCGTTTGCGTGTGCTCGAGTAATACTAGTTTATAATCGCCGTGACATAACGCATTGCCTTGTTTGCGCTCTTAATCAGAGACAATGCCCTTTAACGTAAAAATAACTGCCAATTACGTAAAGTACTTCTTTTGTGGCGAGTGAAAGTCTCAGGGGTTATCGTGTTTATGATGACACGATTAACTAAATAAAAAGTAGTGAGAAAATCAAACTTTATCATCTTCCTTTCGCTATTCCGTTGAAAGTAAATGTTTATTTATTTATTAAGCCTTTATATTCCATTTCCATATTATTGAAAGTAAATGTAGCTTGAGATAATCGAAACTGTTTTAACCCTTTGTGTCATGGTCTTGGTTGTATATTGGTCACAACCAAAATAAAATCAGTAATTTGCTCTAGATAAGGTCCGTTTTTGTATCAATCTGGTGGTCATTGTAGGTCATCGAAGAGGTTTAAAGGAATTTGAAGAGATACTAATAATAACGGTTAAACTCACTAAGATGTTTGTATATGTCATTGGTAGATTCCATACTGGGTTATGCTCTTGACAGCTTTGGGCTCACAACAAAGACCAATATCGATAAATTAAAAGCCATGCAAATTAGATTTTTAAAACTACTCGTTACCGAAAAAATTAAACACAAATGTAAAGGTAACTATCGTCAACTATTTAAAATATGTAGAATATTACCGGTAAGCATGAAACATAAGTATCTACTTGCTACTAATAACCATGGCTGTCTGGAACATAACTCAGAGTATTCTTCATTAAAACCTATTGATCATACCTATAACACCAAGGCTATGGCGACTGGTAAACTATTCGTTCCTAGGATAAATAATTACTATGGGGACAGACCTCTCAAAAAGCGTATCCCATACCTACTCAATAGTTTGCCCGAAGCCATTAGACGTGAAAAAAATAGGAATCAATTTAAGAGACTGTTAAAAAAGCATTACCTAGATGTACTTATATAAAACGCAGTTATACTATTTACTACTACTACTGTTACTAATGAATGACTAATTTTTATTTTTTTTTGTTTATAAATGCCTTACCTAGAGACTGCCGCTCGGCAATGTTTAATTTTAAGTATGTAAAACACTGTACTTATTAAAAATAAATAAATAAAAAAATAAAAAAATTGTCACTACCGGCGACATAAATAAAATATTAAATAAATAAATATTTGCGGATAATTTTACACAAATCGACCTAGTCCCCAACTAAGCAAAGCTTGTACTCTGGGTACTAGACGAAGATAAACATACTTATGTAGATGAATAAATACTTAAATACATAGGAAACATTCATGACTCAGGAACAAATATTCGAGCTCATCACACAAATAGATGCCCTTACCGGGATTCGAACCCAGGACCTCTTGCTTCGTAGGCAGCGTCACTACCAACTAGGCGAAAGCGGTCGTCATGTTTTGAAGCTGTCGGGAGTACTTCTTCAGAATAAATGTATGTTTGCAATCATTACTCATAGAGTACATCTGAATGTATGTCTAATTAAACCAGCTAGACAGGACTGGCTTACCACGAGGCGACTTGATCCATCCAATGTTCTCGTGGTCGTACGTGGACGCGCTGGTCGAACAACTCAGCAGCTGCCTAAACAACATCAGGTACGCGGACGACACGGTGTTGCTGGCTCCAAGGTTGGCGCGCTCCGGGAGCTGATAGCTATATGCGAGTCCTATGCTACTTCACACGGTTTGGTTTATAATGGGAACAAATCAGAAATTATGGTGTTCCAGGCTGGTAACAAATGTCCAAACAATGTGCCCCCTAGCCGACTGCACGGAATAGCCCTGTGAGGGCAAATATGTTAGCCCGCAGGTTTGCGCGATGTTCGAAAGCAGTTAAAATAACGTTGTTTAAAGCTTATTGTTCATCTTTTTACACAAGCAAAAATCATACAACGCTTTCAGAATGTTGCTTGGGCTGCCAAGGTTTTGCAGCGCCTCCTCGATGTTTGCAGAGGCACACACCGATGGCTTTGCAGCAATTATGCGCAAAAAGGCGGCGTCTTTGCTGATTAGGACGAGGAGAAGGCCAAACAGCATTTTGAAAATGATTGCTGATCATGTTTGTTGCCCCATATTGGCGCACATAGTTACTCTTGTTAAATCTTATTTAGTTTTTAAGTTCTATCATAGTTTTTAAGTTTTATTGTATTCAGTGCATACTAACAAAAATGACATCCTTGTTATCTTGAATAAATGAAATTGAATTGTATCACCCCGCCTACTGCTCTCTCCGCCCGACTACTGATGTGCCGACGGAAAGTTTCCTAAATTGCGATTTTTTTTCTGCAATTTAACTTATCTTATAAAATTTCGGAAATTTCTCTCACTTTTGTACGGGAATTGAAACTTTTTCAACTTTTTGGAAACTCCGAAAGTTGCACATCCGTACGCCCGACTCACGACTCTGTTTGATGTCTCCTGGCTCGTATGAGAGATTTTTTTCCACTACTTACCTATAAAAAAAGATTACACCATTTTTTTTACAGAAACAAGAACTCGTAGAACTGGAGGGAGAGCTCCAAAGCCGTGTAGCGTCGGTCGCGTCACACCGCGTCAAGATAGAGAGGCTGCAGGCCGAGCTGGCGCTACTGGGGACCCAGGACTTGGGGCTCCGGCATGCGCTGGCCTCCGACCTTAGTCCATCGGACAGGAGAGGTGAGTCATGCACGTCACCTTGGTCAAGATAGAGAGTATATCTTCTGTCCTGGTTAACCTGGTTTCCCGTACCCTACTCGGCTACTCCTGAAGAGGGCTCCCGTTGCGAATCCTCACAAACATCGAGTTCCCTCGGGAGCACTGGCGACCTAACTCACCACCAGGAACACAACGCCACATACAGAGCAAGTAGCGGTGTTATTATAACTGTTGTCTTCTGTCGAGGTATAGTTGAGCTTTTCTGAACTGGACTGATCTTCTTATCTTCAGAACAATAGCATTCAAGTCTAACAATACGACTGTGTGGTCGGACGCGTGCCTGCAAGAAAAAGGTTCATCATCATCACTTAAGAGCCTTGCTCTTGTCAGTGGAGTAACCGCCACTTTTCTCTGTCCATTGCCAGCCTCTTGACTTCCTCATATGACTCGACATCAACTTTATCTTTTATTTGGCTAAAATATGTTAGCCTAAGCCTTCCTCTGCCTCTCTTGCCTTCAATTTTACCCTCCAGGATAAAGAAAAAGGTTAGCACCACATAATATGTTCATTGTATAATTAACTCTATCGTCTTATTCAATAGATTCAAAATGGATTAAAATATAAAAAACCCGCTCCCAGCGAGCCAGGTATAAGACGCTGTGTGTAGTATTTTAACTCGTAGCTAATTTGGAATCTATTGTAAATGAAGATAGAGTTAATTGTTCAATGAACATTTTACGTGGCCATAACATCTTTTCTGCAAAATTTGGCACGCGTTCGCATACAATGTCTATTCATAAGCTCAAAACAATGGGCATTCATGAGGCCAGTTCAAATTGGCCAAAGTATACTAGCCCAGGCGTGACCAAGTATGAGCGCGATTTATTTATTTATTTTATTTAAATATATTTACACAGCATCACAGATTTACTTAAGTCTAATACACTGTCAAACGAAATATAAAATTAAAGGAACAAAACAATACAATAACAAATAATCAACTGCGACTACTAGAGGGCCTATCATCCTTCATCTCGCAAAACTTTAGCCACTCCCTACACACAGCCGTCCATCGCCACGCAAGCAGATCACACGCGATGACATTTAGCTGTGTCCTACCTCTCTAAATATATTCTTATGATCGCTTTTAATTCCTAGAAGGAGACAACGAGCTGTCTCCAGGGGAAGGTGTGAAGAGGAGCAAGTCTGAGCTGGTCCTTCGTCACACGCCGCGGGAAGAAGCCCTCGAGCCGTTGTCTGCAGACGAGCGGGAAGTCTTCAGGAACAAACGGCTCAAGTAAGCCCAAAAACGATGTAATTCTGTCGTGTATTGTGTACATATATTGTGCCTCGTTGCGTGACATCATATGGGCGCTCTGGGTACGGTCGGTGGAGCGCGTATAGCCAACGCCGGGAGGTAGCAGCGCGGGAGGTGCGTCGCATTCTGGGGAGGTGCACGGATGTTGAAACCAGGGGACCGATTTTTGACTTTCGAGCGCTCGACTCTTTCACTCGAAAACTGTCAATAACTATGAAATGCTATTTTTGAATTACGAGTGATAGAAAATTCAAAAATGAGTGGTATTGACCACTCGTATTCAATTCTATCGGTAGAAAGTAAGTGCCGACAATTTGGACACGTCACTTGTATTTAATTTTGGTCTGACAATGAACTTAGAAAGAGATAAATAAAGATACCTTCTGATTCAATTGATTGATTAGCTGGTGTACGATTAATATATTTTATATTATTTTTGTGGCTGAAAACAAAGATCGTCTTTTGGCGGGTTTTTTTTAAGTTAAATAATTTAACTTGTCTGTCTCTCTCTCTCTCTCTCTCTCTTTGCACAGGTTAAAAAGGTACAGAGATATAGTGATATTTAAAGGCCTGGCAATTATTCACAACAACTTGATATACTTAGAATGAAAAGTATGAATTGCTGTCTTATTTTAACTAAAAAAAGTTGGTGTGATAAATTGTAGGTACCTATAATTTGTAATTTGTATTGCTTTTATAACAGGAGGGAAACTAAACGTTTCGTTTACTAGGTATTTTTACTACGCTCTTAGTTTTTTCTTTTATGTAACGCATAAAACACAAAAAAAACACTTAAATATTAATATTATAGCTATAAATACACCTTCTAATGATGTTTTATTTTTATTCCATGTGTAGAATACAATTTTAAATAGCCAGTACTTATCGACTTTCTGCGTACAACGAAGCGCAAAAGTATCAATAGCCAAACCACTAGCTTTCGAGTGATGAATTTCAAAAATACCTATTATTGGGTTCATGCGAAAATAATCGTGACAAATTTTCGTATGCGATTATTTTCTACCGCTCGCTTTTGATTTCGAGCGCTTGAAAGTCAAAAATCGGTCCCCTGGTAGGTAGGTTTAGGATTGCTCTGGCTATGTTCGGGCTTCATCATCAGTCTGATCTATGGCCGGATTTTTCTTTGATCAGCTCTAGTGATGTGCAAATTGCGGAAAGTTTCCAAAAACTTGGAAAAGTTCTCGGAAATTTCTAGAAAGTTTCACAAGGAATTGAAGCATACAACTGTAACTCTTATACATAGTGTATAAGGGTCGTATTCATAAACGTTTCTACAAGCCCATTTTAACTAAGATGGCGTTAAAATTAATTTGTCCTTATCTGTCACTTTGACATTTGTGTTCGTAAGAAAGGGACAAAGCACATGTTATTTAGCAGAGGCATTTTAAGTTTTATGAATAAGGGGGTAAGAGTTACAGTTTTATGCTTCTCTGGTACGAAATTTCCATGTTGGAAATGGAAAGTTTCAATTCCCATACAAAAATGAGAGAAATTTTGAAATTGTCCTATGTTAAATTGCAGAAAATAATAATAAAAAAAAATAATAATAAAAAGTATTTATTTAACTCCACCACAAAGTACACAGTTTACACAGATTAACATTATGGTTATTATAAGTAGTCACATTACTTGTGCGGCGGAGACTGGTGTGTGTGTGTGTGTGTGTGTGTGTGTGTGTGTGTGTGTGTGTTTGTGTTCATATTGCTACATAAATATATTATTTTTTTTAGGCAGATAACTAAATATATTTAAGGTAATCACTTATGAGATTGGGATCAACATCCTTTCAGTATCATTATAATCGAGACTGAGCAGCCACTTCGTGATAATTTTTTTGCATTGGTTTATTGTTACTGAGTAAATAGAATGTTTGTTATTAGCTTTATTATACAGGAAGCCTCCTAGGAAGCCAAAGAATCTTTGCGCAAACCGAGTGTTACAATGAATGGGAGGACATATCAAATCATAACGGCGCTTGTTAGTTACCTTTTTAGAATCGTAGGTTAACGTTGAGTGTTTTTTCTGTATGATCTGCAGGATAAAGAGTTGTCTAACAGTTAAGACATTACATTTTTTATAGAGATCAGTTGTAGGGTAAAGAAATGGAAGGAACATGCCTACTTTAAGAATACTTCTCTGTGCCCTTTCAAGATTGAGTAAGTGCGTTTTGTGTGCGCCTCCCCAAGATGAGATGCAATAGGACAAGATTGATTGACCCAAAGCAAAATACACCATTTTTATTACGTTTGTATCGGCGATGTGACGTAGGTTCTTGAATATAAATATAAGCTTACGTGTTCTAGCTGTAAGTAGGTCAATGTGGCGATGGAAGCTCAGGTTACTATCGAGTACGATTCCAAGGTATTTAACATGTGGCGTTTTTTCCAACACCAAACAGTGACAGTTTTCAAGGTTGAAATCAGGACATGTGTGGGCTATTAGAGAAAGTGGGGGGTTGGTATTCATGTCACTGTAATTTTTAGTAGAGAATGTGACATATTTCGTTTTCATAACATTGAGTGAGAGGACATTGTTTGACAGCCACCTGGTTACCACATTCAAGCCATTCTGTGCGTACTGGAAGGACTCACTCCATGAGTTTCCATGAAATACTAGGGCAGTATCATCGGCGAAGGAAACGACCTTGCCATTTGTTAACTGAAGTTGACACAGGTCATTAATATAGGCAAGAAAAAGTGTAGGTCCCAGTATGCTGCCCTGCGGTACACCATGCGTCACATTTAGCTCTTCACTGGTATAATTCCCTATTTTCACTCGTTGTGTGCGACCTGACAGGTAGCTCTCAAACAGCTGCAGCTGTACACCTCGGATACCAAGTCTATTTAGTTTGGATATAAGGATGGGAACAGACACCGTGTCAAAGGCTTTTGCGAGATCAAGAAAGACTGCTAGGGTTTTTTGCTTCCTATCAAGGTTGGTCACTATAAAGTCGGTAAGTTCATGTACAGCGTCATCGGTTGATTTCCCTCTTCGAAAACCAAATTGTGACGGGGAGATGATGTTGTTCTTTTCTAGGTAGATGACAAGACGAGAGTTAATAATGCGTTCTAGAATTTTGGATAACGTAGGGAGAATCGAGATTGGTCTATAGTTATTGACACAGAATCTGTCACCATCCTTATGTATCGGGATTATCTGTGCCTTTTTAAATATATTCGGAAAGACCCCAGTTGAGAGGGCCAGGTTACATATGTGTGTGAGTGGCGGAATAATCACATCTTTAAACTTTTTTACAAAGCTCCCTGATACTTGGTCCAAACCCACTGCACAGTCTGTTTTGAGGTTGTTAATAAGACATTCCACTTCTTTTGTCAGGAGGATAACCATGGAAAAGGGGAATGACTGTGTATTACTCTGACTAGGTATATTGACTGAGAATTTTTCGGCGAGTGACTTACCCACATTTACGAAGAAGTGATTCACTTTGTTTATCGCGCTTAACGGATCGGAAGCCACTATGAGTTCAGTAGGCACGTCTTTTGGACGAGATAAATATGTAAAGTCTTTTACGTCATACCTGGCCATAAAGTAGGAATTACCGCACGCTATGCGTGCGGAAAACCCCACTTCCTGGCCAGATAGAGACGTAAAATGTTGTACTCACCACGGGCGGTAATAAAGAAAGCCTCAGAGCGCATATTTATCGCCCTTGCCTTCGGCTCGGGCGTCAAATACCTGCGATCTGAGACATTCTTTGTTTAACCGCCCTAGGTAAGTAATGTACTATAATTGCACTCCAAAGTTTTTTATTATTTGATCCTGCCTTCCTGATTTTATTTTTCTCATACTCCCTTTTTATTTTCTTTAGTAATGAATTGCAGTAATTCCGATATCTTTTATAAGTACACTTTAAAATTTCGTTATCTGGGTATTTTTTGAGTTTTTTATGGAGGTTATCCCTATTTCTTATGCACCTCAGAAGACCTGGTGTAATCCAAGGCTTTTTAATTTTCTTACGGCAGGATAATTTTATTTCCCTGGTATTTGACTCAATTACTGTAGTTAGTGATTTTACCAGGAATGAGGCCGCTAAGTTTGCATTGTCCATTTCCAAAATAGGTTTTAAGTTAATACTCTGCATGCTAAGTTCGAGTTGTTTGTTGTTTGTGCGTCGAACTGCAGGCTTAGGTTGGTTGTTAGATTTGGTGTGTGACAAGAATAGAACAACACAATCATGATCGGTCAAAGACGAATTAACGACGCAGCATTGGGCACTAAGTCTAGTTTTTATTATAATGTGGTCTAGACATGTTTTACTATGCGTCTGGAGATTATGTGCAGGTAACATACCATGCTCGGCCACTAAGTTAAGATATGACATGGCACGGGAGTCAGTACTACATGCAGAAATGTCAATGTTTATGTCCCCGGTAAGGATTATATTCTGATAATTAGAATATTTCAAGAGTAGTTCATTGAGTGAATCCACAAAGGCAGTTGTGTTACGCTGGCTCGGGGATCGATAAATAGCAATTATTAATATATTGTAGTCTAATTTGAGTATTAAACAGTTTGAGTCCTGCAACGGGTGTTCTTCGACTGATGCTACAATACTTTTTTTACTGTAGACTACGACTCCCTCGTTTTGAGACCTATTTAATTTAGTGGTATAGCTGTTGTAGTTCTCTAAAGTCGGGATATGATGCACAGATGGAAGCCAACATTCTGTTAGGATAATGAAATCCCACTGTATTTCTGTTCTTGACAACAGTGTCAAGAGCCCTGGGAAGTTGCAGGCGATACTTCTAATGTTTTGAGATAGTATTGTTAGATTTTGTTCGGTAGGTTGTAGGTATCGGCCACAGTCCTCAGGGTCACAGGCAACAGATTGTGACACAGTAATCGAGTCCAAGTAAGAGTTCAACTCATCAATATTAGTCATAGTAGGAAAACCGTGATCTAGAGTGAAAGAAAAGTGGGTGAGGAAAAAATTCATTTAACTGCACGTAAACGAACATACATAGTGTTACGAAAACAATTAGATGCATTAACAATTTAATAGGGCTGTTTGGAAATAAACTCGGTGCGATATGACTAAAACTATTTATAGTTTTATTGTGGCAGTAAGTGATCGTTATATTAGACTTAGATGTTATTGTGTTAGAGTGTGTATTAGCGCGTATATAATATATGTTCTTGTAATTATAAGAATATTGAAATGTTTTAGGCACTGTGTTGGTAGTTGAGGTCCAATTTTCCAGTAAATGAGTAGGTAGTTTCGTAGGTGACTGCCTACAATGCACATATAGTTGTGTAGTTATGTGTATTAGAATAGTAAACAATAGCAAACAAAGTAATGTGTTTTGTGTTGTGTAGGAACTCCTTAGGATAAAATTATAATAACAGTAGGTATTATTCCTTAGTGTAAACAAATAGATTAGTCACTTTAACTCATTAAGAACTTTATCGGAATCAATTAACACTGCCGGCGAGCCTTCCCTCTGACGTAGGTAAACCTTCCCGTACGAAGTCCAGCAGGTGGAGGTTTGATGGTTTTTTGTGTACTGTCGGGCCAGATAGTACAGGTGTTGTGCCTTAATTGTTAAGAACTCCGCGATGTAAATAGGACTGCTGGGGCTAGGTAATCCGATGTGAGTAGTGTTTAATTTCTGTTCTTTATTCGTCTTGTTATGGGTTATGCTTGATTTGATAATATTATCTCTTAGTGTAGTGGTGTTGAATTCCACAATTACGGAGTTTTTGACTTCTGATTTGGTTTTCATGCGGTATGCATTACGTATGTCAATGTCTTGAATGGGTTGTTTAAGCTCCGTGCCCAAATTTTTGACATAATTAATGAGTGTTAGTTTGTTTTCACCTTGAACCTTCGGTATGTTTCGGATTTCAATCGAGGTTGCACGCGATTTCTTCTCCGACAGCTCAAGTTGATGCTCCAGTGACTTAATATGGGCCTTGCACGATTTATTTTCTTCCTGTAACTCGTCTACCTTGCACAATAGTTCATCATATTTGTGGGACATAAAGTCCATGGAATCGCGGATTTCCGCGTTTTGTGATACAAGGGCCTCTAGTTTGGAATTCAGCGAGTCTAATTTTGCGTCCTGCTTTTGACAGAAATTGGCAAAAAGCTGTGTTATTTCGGAGAGAGCTGCGTCCTGGCCCGAGGAGGGGCTGTTAAACTTTCTTTTTACTCTTCGGGTGTTAAAATCTTCAAGCTCAGTTGTGTCCATGTTTGCCGACTTGTTTAATGATGGATCAGAGGCACATTGTTGCAGAGTACCTGATGTGGAGGGTTTTTCACCGGATTTAGTTGGTGTTCGGTGAGTTTTCGTCATATTGTTTTAGAACCTAGGCCTAAATATACGGCGAGTTATTAGTCGCGACGAACGTCGATGTGTGCGAGTGCGCAGCTTAATGGATGAGTGTGTGCGTGTGCTGCGCCCCTATTTGTCGGTGCGCGCGCGTGAGTAATCGTGGCGAAGTGATTCTGTGAGTCTTTCTTTGTCAGGCAGTGATGTCTTACTCACGCGTCGGCCGCCGTCCTGTGCTTTGTACTTCTGCTATCCTGGTAGACGGCTTGTTATTTATTTCGGTTATTTTTAATAAATCTTTGTAAAAAATTATATCACAAACACGTCTGTTTGCTACAGAAATCCGAGGGAAGAGGAGAAGTAATCGCTATATTAGAAACTTTCCGTCGGCACATCAGTAATCAGCTCAATGTAAATTCGTACCCAGGAAAGTTTTATTTAATATGATTTGACGTAACAATCTTAACCGCTTGAGTTAAATTAGGACGTCCAGGGTGTAAGTCCAGACGAAGATCGCAGCGTGTAATGGCTGTCAGGGCAATTCGGGCATACCGCACGGTCTCCACGGAGGCGGCGTGCGTGCTGGCCGGTTCACTGCTCTGGGACCTCGAAGCCAGAATCCTCGCATACACGTACTTCTGGCGTGAGGAGGCAAGGTCCCGGGACCATTGGCCAGCACCAAGGGAGGTGGAGGCGAAGCGTGAGGAATGTCGGCTCCAGGCGGTCGAGCTGTGGAAAGAGAGGCTGGCAACACCATCTGCTGGCTTTAGAACAATTGAAGCTGTGCGCCCAGTACTGTCGCAGTGGTTGGACTGCAGTCATGGCACACTTACCTTCCGACTGACGCAGGTACTTACGGGGCATGGTTGCTTCGTACGGTACCTGCGTTGCATAGCCGGGAGAGAACCTACTATGGAGTGCCATAGCTGCAGTGAGGCCGAGGACACAGCTCAGCACACCTGTGTCTGGCCCAGGTAATTGGTGGCGATCTGTCGCTGCCGGGAGTAGTCGACAGCGACAGGTCTTGGAGGGCAATGCTTTCCTTCTGTGAGGAAGTAGTGGCACAGAAGGAAAGGGCGGAACGGGCCAGAGAGGATGCCGTAGAGGCGCCCCAGCAGCGCCGCCGGAGAGTTGGCCGCAGGAGGCTGGCGCACGACCGCCGACTGCCACCATAAGGAGCACCTCCAGGCATAGAACACGGGGACGTTCGTCGTCCAAAGGAGTAGGGTCCTCGGGTTGGGTGGTGTGCCAAGTGTTCCGGGCACACTATTTTTTTGATGGAAGGGGGATGGGTGGTCCCCCAGTGTTGGGTCCGACTGCGGACGTCCAAAATGTGCCCGGTCAAAAAGTGGGTGTGAGGAACACCCGGGGGTTTTTAGTTAGTAGAAGTCTGACATAACCACTGCTCCTCCCCGTGGCGTGGTGGTATCCATGAGGAAGAAAAAAAGGACGTCCAGGGTGGTTTGCCGGGTTTACGATTCGATGTGCATACTTTATGTAATCCAACCCATTTAGTATTGTCGGTATTTGGAGTTCAGAACTAGCCGAACTACTGTAATATTCGATCCAGGATCCCTCTATCCAGCCTCTGCCAAGTCTGCCAGCTTGTAGAAATCCCGTTTTTGTTTCAGCCTGAGTCTCAGCCTGGACCCACTGGCGTCGCCCAACTCCCTCCTCACGGACTCGACGTTCCACACGGCCACGTCGTCCCCGCCCGCGTCGCCGCCCACGCCCACCACGGAGGACGTGTCCGCGCTGCCCAGCGAGCCCACGCCCAACTTCCGGCTCGGGCCCGTGCCGGACGACAGTGACGACATGTCCAGCACCGAGGACTATCACAAGGTGAGTGGCTCCCCACATACTACAGACTGAATCATTTGCTGCCGACGGTTCTAAGCCGAACCCAACCAAACTTAGGGTGTGTTGCACCAACTTACGATAACAGACCGATGAACGTTAAATAATTATGGCGCCGCCGCCGGCAGCTGCCATCCCATAGAAACTTGTCAATTTTTCCATATTTATTTTAACGAACACCGCTTACGATTATAAACGGTTTATTGCAACTCACTCTCAAGAATAGGATTTGACTTGAACTTTTCCTATCTTCTTTAGCCGGATTCATACTTATCTGATATGTCATGACAAAACGGGACCAGTTTCATACATTTAGTGAGGTTAGATTGTGAAGTAGGGTCATTTCGCCGGTTAGCGACCACCTAATTTTATGTGCCGGTTAGCGACCACTTAGCTGAATTGGTGAACTTAAAGCATATTTTCTCGTTTTTTTTGTAAATTCCTATTCCATCATCATCATCATCATCATCATTTTCAGCCTGTGATCGCCCACTGCTGAGCATAAGCCTCTCTTCACGTACGCCACTTATCCCGGTCCCGTGCTAGTCTCATCCAGAAATGACCCGCGGTCTTTTTTACTCTGACTATTCCATAACTACAAACAATAATGCATACGGCTAACTGTTTCAATAGGCTCTGTAGAATTGATGTTATCTTCAATTGAAAAAAATCATGTTTTTCAGGTGGTCGCTAACCGAAGGTGGTCGCGTAACCGGCGAAATGACCCTATGACACCTTTACTTTGAGCTTCACCATATGATGGTTGAATATTACACATAAGCATTGAAAATGCTTCGTCAACTGAGAAGACTCGTTTCTATGCTGTTTATGTGTTTTGTACAGCTTATCGTAAAACAAAAGTATACAACCTCTACTCTAAAAACAGCAGTCATATAACCTTCTTATACGTGTATGTAATATTCCAGCCCAGGATAGTGGAAGGGCAATCCTCAAGCTCGGTGGAGCGCTCGCCGGAAGAGAGACACCAGAGAGCGAAGTTCCGGAGGAAGATGGGTGAGTTATTAATTAATTGCTTCAATAGGGAACATTACGCAAAACTCTTCGTAGGTGGCGACACTAGCAGCGTTGACATTGTATCTCGTTCCCATTGTATTGTCTATGCAAGCATCCTTGTCACTCATTTGACAATCAATTGTGCATGTGTGTGTCCCTATATTTCTATACTGGTTTACTATTAGTGGTAGTGCTGCCTCTGGCGGCAGAACATTGCAGTAATGTTCCCTATTCATCGAATTTGTAAAGACAGTAGAAGACTCAAGTCCAATTCTTATTTTGAATAGTTTTAACGGGTAGTATTACGAATTCCTTGTGTGTATTCTCAGTAATAGTCAAATTGTTCTAATTTAATTTTACGAAAGGGAAGTTTTGCGAACGGGATTTTATTTATGTGAAGGGACGTTTTGCGAGCTGGACCTTTTGCAGAAGGGTCGTTTTGCGTTAGGGACATTTAGGAAAGGGACATTTCGCAAAAGGGACTAAGGGGCATTCTGCGAGTGGGACGTTATGCGCTCTAACCATTGATTATGATACAGCAACGGACGGCAAGTCCGGGCGGCGGCAAGTGACGGAAGCAGAAGCGCTTCGGGCCATGCAGCGGCTGTGCTCGCGCATCGCCGCGCAGAAGATGCTCGTCATCTCCTCGCTCGAGAACGACTGCTCCAAGGAGGAGCTCAACCGGCAGATCGCGGTCAGTCTACTGTCTACTACTATTTTGTACCAGGTGGCAAACAGGCTGACGCACAAGTGACGGAAGCAGAAGCGCTTCGGGCCATGCAGCGGCTGTGCTCGCGCATCGCCGCGCAGAAGATGCTCGTCATCTCCTCGCTCGAGAACGACTGCTCCAAGGAGGAGCTCAACCGGCAGATCGCGGTCAGTCTACTGTCTACTACTATTTTGTACCAGGTGGCAAACAGGCTGACGCACAAGTGACGGAAGCAGAAGCGCTTCGGGCCATGCAGCGGCTGTGCTCGCGCATCGCCGCGCAGAAGATGCTCGTCATCTCCTCGCTCGAGAACGACTGCTCCAAGGAGGAGCTCAACCGGCAGATCGCGGTCAGTCTACTGTCTACTACTATTTTGTACCAGGTGGCAAACAGGCTGACGCACAAGTGACGGAAGCAGAAGCGCTTCGGGCCATGCAGCGGCTGTGCTCGCGCATCGCCGCGCAGAAGATGCTCGTCATCTCCTCGCTCGAGAACGACTGCTCCAAGGAGGAGCTCAACCGGCAGATCGCGGTCAGTCTACTGTCTACTACTATTTTGTACCAGGTGGCAAACAGGCTGACGCACAAGTGACGGAAGCAGAAGCGCTTCGGGCCATGCAGCGGCTGTGCTCGCGCATCGCCGCGCAGAAGATGCTCGTCATCTCCTCGCTCGAGAACGACTGCTCCAAGGAGGAGCTCAACCGGCAGATCGCGGTCAGTCTACTGTCTACTACTATTTTGTACCAGGTGGCAAACAGGCTGACGCACAAGTGACGGAAGCAGAAGCGCTTCGGGCCATGCAGCGGCTGTGCTCGCGCATCGCCGCGCAGAAGATGCTCGTCATCTCCTCGCTCGAGAACGACTGCTCCAAGGAGGAGCTCAACCGGCAGATCGCGGTCAGTCTACTGTCTACTACTATTTTGTACCAGGTGGCAAACAGGCTGACGCACAAGTGACGGAAGCAGAAGCGCTTCGGGCCATGCAGCGGCTGTGCTCGCGCATCGCCGCGCAGAAGATGCTCGTCATCTCCTCGCTCGAGAACGACTGCTCCAAGGAGGAGCTCAACCGGCAGATCGCGGTCAGTCTACTGTCTACTACTATTTTGTACCAGGTGGCAAACAGGCTGACGCACAAGTGACGGAAGCAGAAGCGCTTCGGGCCATGCAGCGGCTGTGCTCGCGCATCGCCGCGCAGAAGATGCTCGTCATCTCCTCGCTCGAGAACGACTGCTCCAAGGAGGAGCTCAACCGGCAGATCGCGGTCAGTCTACTTTCTACTACTATTTTGTACCAGGTGGCAAACAGGCTGACGCACAAGTGACGGAAGCAGAAGCGCTTCGGGCCATGCAGCGGCTGTGCTCGCGCATCGCCGCGCAGAAGATGCTCGTCATCTCCTCGCTCGAGAACGACTGCTCCAAGGAGGAGCTCAACCGGCAGATCGCGGTCAGTCTACTGTCTACTACTATTTTGTACCAGGTGGCAAACAGGCTGACGCACAAGTGACGGAAGCAGAAGCGCTTCGGGCCATGCAGCGGCTGTGCTCGCGCATCGCCGCGCAGAAGATGCTCGTCATCTCCTCGCTCGAGAACGACTGCTCCAAGGAGGAGCTCAACCGGCAGATCGCGGTCAGTCTACTGTCTACTACTATTTTGTACCAGGTGGCAAACAGGCTGACGCACAAGTGACGGAAGCAGAAGCGCGTCGCCGCGCAGAAGATGCTCGTCATCTCCTCGCTCGAGAACGACTGCTCCAAGGAGGAGCTCAACCGGCAGATCGCGGTCAGTCTACTTTCTACTACTATTTTGTACCAGGTGGCAAACAGGCTGACGCACAAGTGACGGAAGCAGAAGCGCTTCGGGCCATGCAGCGGCTGTGCTCGCGCATCGCCGCGCAGAAGATGCTCGTCATCTCCTCGCTCGAGAACGACTGCTCCAAGGAGGAGCTCAACCGGCAGATCGCGGTCAGTCTACTGTCTACTACTATTTTGTACCAGGTGGCAAACAGGCTGACGCACAAGCGGATTGCCGAACCTTAAGGCGACCTGTGCTCCGAAAACGGATTTTATAAAAATCGTAGCTCTTGTTTGGATTATAATACGGCTGCCTTAAATTTAATTAACAATCTTGAGGCCTTTCTCGAGGTAAATCAACTATTCGAATCCTGAGTTTTTGACTTTCGCCCGATATAAAAAAACCACGAACATAGGTCTAAAATACACTTCCAAAAATCGTAACAAATTATGCACAACAGCTAAACATATTACAATTGGTTCTAAAAATCGGCAATGTCATGATTGAGGGAAATAAGCTATTACTTTTTTATTTATTAAAACGCACAAAGAAATTAAATTAAAAACATGATATCCGCGCTTCCAAACACGCACTTCTATCTCGCTCACGCGTATGCTCAGTGAGAGGGAGAGAAGACCACGAACCTACGTCCCCTTAAAGCTAGGAACACACTTGTCCCGCGTACGTAACGTATGCAATGCATTATGAAATCTGGACCCTGATATTTGTATGCTTAGAAACATACTTGTCATATGCAGTGCTATCCCACGCGTCCCATGCAACGTTCGACCTGTCGCGCCAGATCGGCGTGGGAACGTGGAGGGGATAATCACACGCTTTCCCACGCGTACGATCAGTGTGTTTCTAAGATCTTACGTTCCTAGCGCGTCAGACACGTTGGCGTTGCGTACGTGAGACAAGTGTGTTCCTAGCTAACAACAGCGTCTTATGTCAATACACGTCGTATACGTGGGACAAGTGTGTTCCTAGCTAACAACAGCGTCTTATGTCAATACACGTCGTATACGTGGGACAAGTGTGTTCCTAGCTAACAACAGCGTCTTATGTCAATACACGTCGTATACGTGGGACAAGTGTGTTCCTAGCTAACAACAGCGTCTTATGTCAATACACGTCGTATACGTGGGACAAGTGTGTTCCTAGCTAACAACAGCGTCTTATGTCAATACACGTCGTATACGTGGGACAAGTGTGTTCCTAGCTAACAACAGCGTCTTATGTCAATACACGTCGTATACGTGGGACAAGTGTGTTCCTAGCTAACAACAGCGTCTTATGTCAATACACGTCGTATACGTGGGACAAGTGTGTTCCTAGCTAACAACAGCGTCTTATGTCAATACACGTCGTATACGTGGGACAAGTGTGTTCCTAGCTAACAACAGCGTCTTATGTCAATACACGTCGTATACGTGGGACAAGTGTGTTCCTAGCTAACAACAGCGTCTTATGTCAATACACGTCGTATACGTGGGACAAGAGTGCACACAATCTCTCCCACGTGTAACAATCGACCCTAGCTGTCAAATAAAATATCGCAAAAGAACTCAAATAAAACACTTAAACTAAGAAATGGCCAAAATGATTCGTCTAGGAAGGACCCTGAAATGTTGTGATCCGTAAAACCCAAAATCTTTAATGTGAATGCTTGTCAGGCAAATTAACTCTTCGTCTACTCAAGATCCTGACCTACTTAAATCATGATCTACCTACAAAGTCATACTAGGTAATAACAAAAATCTAAATATTTTTATTTTTATTGGTAAAAAACCCGAACGACCTATTACACGCTCTTTGAGCAAAGACGTAGCTTTTATATTTCATATTCATCAAGATTATTTCGTTTTCCCTATAATAAGTTAGAATGTTTCCCTAGGTACTTGTTTTATAACAAAATACTATCGACAGGTAGTAGCGAAAAGGTACCCCTTTGAACGCCACTTGCTACGTCATTGCCAGGATGAGGAATGAGCGTCCTAGTCAACTTTACCTACATAGCTTTCCTAGAGTTAAAGACTCGGAGAATGAGATTACCAGCGTTTCTGACCTATCGGACTGTTTGAGAAGAAACGCCGAAACAAACTCATCAGTCTTCTTTTAGTTTAGTATTGCTAAGACTTCTTATAGTCTCTATTCATAATTTATTAACTGCATATGATAGACATGGAATCATTAGAAGTACTGAATCAGCCAAAGTCAAATGTGATCTTCGAAGGTAAGTGCAATTTGAAGTAGCTAGTAGTTATAAGGGTATTATTCCGCCCGTAACTACAGTCATCAGCGGCCTGCTTCGCCTCCCGCTGGTCCCTATAACAGAATTGTTTCTTTCTAAAACGGCTCTGTTTCCCTAACCAGTAGTATCGAATATCACACTCGACTACAGAAACCCAGTACTTCAGTACTATAAATCCAAAATCTAATACCCGGAATTATGAAAATAATTACAATAACCGAACACCCCTAACCCCCTCACATCCCTCAAAGTCCTATTCCACTCAAAATATGTGTATGAAGTTATCCCTATACTAATCCCACAGAACTCATTTGATTGTTCGAAACCAAAATCTATCTTGATTTTAGCTATGAACAATACCGAAGCTGTATGCCCTAACTAAGCTGTTAGAGTTCAGTCGGCCAATCTGAGATCTGCAACGCTAAGGCCTGTGTGATTGCCTCCCCCCCTCGCGACCGAAGTCTAGATGGAGTACGAGGAGTAAGGCGCCCTATTATGTATATGAAGGTTATATTTAAATATATTTAATAAGTCCGAATCTCAATTACTGCACGATTTCAACGAGTGAGGATATCCCTCTGTGCGGATCACATGAATGACTACGCCTCGTTTACGTCGTCAGCTGGGCTTTGAGAATCGTGAGACCCCTGAAATGGGGTAACGTCTCCTGTGCAAATAAAAGAGGTAGACGCCAGACATTCTCAAGTCTGTAGCAAAATACTCTGGACCATTCCCATTGGCACCGTTAGGCGGGAAGGGTCCCTCAGGAATACTGTAATCCTGGACACTGTTTCTGGATTTTACTTGATTAAAAATATCTCTATAATTCTTTGAACGGAACGTTAAGTTAATATGAATACAGTAAAATCACCCGCCAAAAGTATCCCAATTATAATCCAGAGACCTTGTCAGTCCGGTAGTTGAAGCTGAAGTGAATCCCATGTTGTCGCTGACCGGCCCTTTTATACCCCAAAACATCTGATGACGTCACAGATTTTAGAACATTCTGAATTCTTTAATTGAAACAAAACGAAACACTAACTCACTCTTAACTCGACTTAACTTCGTTCGATTTTCGAAACACGACAGAGGAATGAGCATCCAAAGAAGAACGGATTTTACGTAGAATGCTGCAGTAACATAAAATAATAAAATATGGTAAAAGGCGGGGCCTAAATGTAGAATGCTGCAGTGACTTAGACTTAGATTATTTAATATATATATATTTTTTATTAGATAATATTCTTTTAAATATAAGGAAACTAGACCAGTTTACTGCGTTTAGTTACACACGTTGCGTACGGGGGACAAGTGTGTTCCTAGCTTTATTGGTTTGAAGGTTCGTTGGGCCGGCACTGCCGACATCAGAGACAAGTCCTCACTCTTAAAACAACGCATCCTCGCTCAGGAGCCACTCACCTCACTTGTTAAACTAACACTGCAAAACCTGGTAAATTTGGTGTAATTTCTAGATTACACCAAATGAGTGGTATTGACATTCAACTGTGATTTTCAAAGATGGCAGACAAACTGATCATTGACCTTAAGAGCGCTTTCACATATAGGCGTTTTTGTCTTGAGACTGCGCGCGCTGCACATCGAATCCCTTCACATTACAGCGGCTGTAGCGCGGCTAAGTCGCTCGGCCGTCGTTAGCGACAGCCGCGCTTCACAGTATCTGCCACCGCTAGCTCCGAGCGCTGCAGTCGCGCTTCACAGTATCTGCCACCGCTAGCTCCGAGCGCTGCAGTCGCGCTTCACAGTATCTGCCACCGCTAGCTCCGAGCGCTGCAGTCGCGCTTCACAGTATCTGCCACCGCTAGCTCCGAGCGCTGCAGTCGCGCTTCACAGTATCTGCCACCGCTAGCTCCGAGCGCTGCAGTCGCGCTTCACAGTATCTGCCACCGCTAGCTCCGAGCGCTGCAGTCGCGCTTCACAGTATCTGCCACCGCTAGCTCCGAGCGCTGCAGTCGCGCTTCACAGTATCTGCCACCGCTAGCTCCGAGCGCTGCAGTCGCGCTTCACAGTATCTGCCACCGCTAGCTCCGAGCGCTGCAGTCGCGCTTCACAGTATCTGCCACCGCTAGCTCCGAGCGCTGCAGTCGCGCTTCACAGTATCTGCCACCGCTAGCTCCGAGCGCTGCAGTCGCGCTTCACAGTATCTGCCACCGCTAGCTCCGAGCGCTGCAGTCGCGCTTCACAGTATCTGCCACCGCTAGCTCCGAGCGCTGCAGTCGCGCTTCACAGTATCTGCCACCGCTAGCTCCGAGCGCTGCAGTCGCGCTTCACAGTATCTGCCACCGCTAGCTCCGAGCGCTGCAGTCGCGCTTCACAGTATCTGCCACCGCTAGCTCCGAGCGCTGCAGTCGCGCTTCACAGTATCTGCCACCGCTAGCTCCGAGCGCTGCAGTCGCGCTTCACAGTATCTGCCACCGCTAGCTCCGAGCGCTGCAGTCGCGCTTCACAGTATCTGCCACCGCTAGCTCCGAGCGCTGCAGTCGCGCTTCACAGTATCTGCCACCGCTAGCTCCGAGCGCTGCAGTCGCGCTTCACAGTATCTGCCACCGCTAGCTCCGAGCGCTGCAGTCGCGCTTCACAGTATCTGCCACCGCTAGCTCCGAGCGCTGCAGTCGCGCTTCACAGTATCTGCCACCGCTAGCTCCGAGCGCTGCAGTCGCGCTTCACAGTATCTGCCACCGCTAGCTCCGAGCGCTGCAGTCGCGCTTCACAGTATCTGCCACCGCTAGCTCCGAGCGCTGCAGTCGCGCTTCACAGTATCTGCCACCGCTAGCTCCGAGCGCTGCAGTCGCGCTTCACAGTATCTGCCACCGCTAGCTCCGAGCGCTGCAGTCGCGCTTCACAGTATCTGCCACCGCTAGCTCCGAGCGCTGCAGTCGCGCTTCACAGTATCTGCCACCGCTAGCTCCGAGCGCTGCAGTCGCGCTTCACAGTATCTGCCACCGCTAGCTCCGAGCGCTGCAGTCGCGCTTCACAGTATCTGCCACCGCTAGCTCCGAGCGCTGCAGTCGCGCTTCACAGTATCTGCCACCGCTAGCTCCGAGCGCTGCAGTCGCGCTTCACAGTATCTGCCACCGCTAGCTCCGAGCGCTGCAGTCGCGCTTCACAGTATCTGCCACCGCTAGCTCCGAGCGCTGCAGTCGCGCTTCACAGTATCTGCCACCGCTAGCTCCAAGCGCTGCAGTCGCGCTTCACAGTATCTGCCACCGCTAGCTCCGAGCGCTGCAGTCGCGCTTCACAGTATCTGCCACCGCTAGCTCCGAGCGCTGCAGTCGCGCTTCACAGTATCTGCCACCGCTAGCTCCAAGCGCTGCAGTCGCGCTTCACAGTATCTGCCACCGCTAGCTCCGAGCGCTGCAGTCGCGCTTCACAGTATCTGCCACCGCTAGCTCCGAGCGCTGCAGTCGCGCTTCACAGTATCTGCCACCGCTAGCTCCAAGCGCTGCAGTCGCGCTTCACAGTATCTGCCACCGCTAGCTCCGAGCGCTGCAGTCGCGCTTCACAGTATCTGCCACCGCTAGCTCCGAGCGCTGCAGTCGCGCTTCACAGTATCTGCCACCGCTAGCTCCGAGCGCTGCAGTCGCGCTTCACAGTATCTGCCACCGCTAGCTCCGAGCGCTGCAGTCGCGCTTCACAGTATCTGCCACCGCTAGCTCCGAGCGCTGCAGTCGCGCTTCACAGTATCTGCCACCGCTAGCTCCGAGCGCTGCAGTCGCGCTTCACAGTATCTGCCACCGCTAGCTCCGAGCGCTGCAGTCGCGCTTCACAGTATCTGCCACCGCTAGCTCCGAGCGCTGCAGTCGCGCTTCACAGTATCTGCCACCGCTAGCTCCGAGCGCTGCAGTCGCGCTTCACAGTATCTGCCACCGCTAGCTCCGAGCGCTGCAGTCGCGCTTCACAGTATCTGCCACCGCTAGCTCCGAGCGCTGCAGTCGCGCTTCACAGTATCTGCCACCGCTAGCTCCGAGCGCTGCAGTCGCGCTTCACAGTATCTGCCACCGCTAGCTCCGAGCGCTGCAGTCGCGCTTCACAGTATCTGCCACCGTTAGCTCCGAGCGCTGCAGTCGCGCTTCTGTCATGCGACCGTCGTGTGGCTGTCGCACTGCAGTTGCACTACCTAAATATGTATGGATACGAGATATGTGAAAGCGCTCTAAATGTGAAATATCTTTAATGTAGCAAATAACTTAGTAAATTTACCCTCTTCTTTCGTTACGTAAAGAAATATCGGCAGGTTCAAAATTATGATTTTTTTCTTTTTATCATTCAAATACTTTTCGGCAGGTGCTCCAAGAACTACAAAAGAAATACGTCCGTCTGGAGATGGCGCTGCAGTACTCGTTCTTCGACAACGGCAAGACCAACGGCCGCTCCACCGTCACCCCCATACAGGAGATGCCCTCCCTTACGCTTTCGGAGACCGACGTGCTAGACCAGCCTACAGATAGGTATGCTTTATTGCAATTATCTCAACATTCAAGGTACAAATCAATCTTAAAGGTACTGTGAGGTTGTCAAATCCGATTATGAAAATAAATGATATTAATATGTCATGGAACTTTTTTTTGCTAGTAGGCCGCAATTACACTTTTACAAGTATTCTACCAACGTTTCTGAAAAAAAGAACACTGTCTAGAAGAAACGCCTAAAGAAACTGAGCAGCCAGTAATTTTTTGTGTGGGAACGGCCATTTTTGTCCAGGTTAAAAGACACGGAGATCGAGGCGTCAGACAACGTGTCGACATCGAACGACGACACGGCGGGATCCTGGGACGGAGTGGACGACCCCCTGCGGCGAGCGGCGCGCGCGCATACTGACATCGAGCCCAATGGGAACGAGCTCATTGTTGACGTGCCTACTCCGGTTAGTACTACTGATGTATTCAGACAACGTGTCGACATCGAACGACGACACGGCGGGATCCTGGGACGGAGTGGACGACCCCCTGCGGCGAGCGGCGCGCGCGCATACTGACATCGAGCCCAATGGGAACGAGCTCATTGTTGACGTGCCTACTCCGGTTAGTACTATCCAAAATATAAATATCCAAATATTTGAGACAAAGACGTTGACGCTGGCGATAGGTCAAAACGCTTCATACTAATTGACACATAGGTATGACGTCACAACTGGTATTTGTACTAATCGTTGCGTATTGGTAGCTTTAAATGTACATTTGGACGATAAAAAAAAAATTTTTTCTTAACTTTTTGGTACTTTACCTTTTTATGATTTTATTATATTTTTTTTAATGCACTTGCTCGGAATGTGCCCCTTTATATGGTTCAACATAAACACGGAAAGTGCTTGATGCCAGCACGGCGCACACTATGCGGGAATGAGATTTCGTGACAATTAAAATGTCACCTTTTATGCAATTTTTTTTATTTCATCGCATGATGCATTGTAAAATGTTGTATGATACACGTGCGGATAGGTAATTCCCAACTCGTGTCGATCAAAAACACTCCCTGACGGTCGTGTTTTTGGTCATCGCCACTCGTTGGTAATTACCTACTTTCCGCACTTGTATCATAAATAACTATTATCTACCCACATGTTATAAATCCTCTAGAATGTGTTCGGAAACCATATATAACGACCACCATAATTGCAACTAGTAACGTAACATCAGTGTTATATCTGTGCCAGTGTTATTATAATGTATGAAAAATCATAATGGCTTCCACACTCGTGTTTAATGCCCCTCATTATGTACAGTCACATAAACTACTATCTATTTAATTGGAAAATTCTTTATATTCAATAGATGAGTATTATGACATCACTAATCATTTTTATTACTTACATTAAATTGAATCTTTATTGACATCAGAATTGTATACCTACTCATTCAAATTTTGTAGGTGTTGTAGATAAATGACAACCCGTATACGGTGATCTTAATTTTATACTCATTGACATGTTATTCTCAAAGTATCATTTTGTAACTTGTTGACATATACCCTGTAAAAGTAAAGTAAATTTTATTTGTAAAGCATAGGTAACAAAGATGGTACAATGGTAATATGCGTATCACTATGTTTGGCCATTTAGGCATACAAATTTGCAAGCAGCGTGCATTACATACTTATATATAGATAGTCTTAATTATAAATTATATTTCGCTAATTACAGTTTAAGTATTCATTGACTGAATAAAAAGCTTTACTTGTCAAGAATTTAAATAATTTTGATTTAAATTGTGGCATGTCAGTTTCTCTTATAAATCCCGGTAACTTATGTGTACATCATTATCTTTAAAATATTTGTTACTAGCGACCCGACCCGACCGATACATGCATGCAACATAAAACCTTCCTCTTGAATCACTCTATCTATTAAAGAAAAATCCGTTGCGTAGTTTTAAAGATCTAAGCATATATAGGGACAGACAGACAGCGGGAAGTGACTTTATTTTATACTATGTAGTGAAACTTTAAAATTTTAATTTGATAAATGTTAAAGACTGTTGGTTTAAACTTTTTTAACGTAATTCAACGAAATATCTTTTCGACTCAAGTTTAGTGACCCACTTTGACGGTTTGGTGGATCATATGCTAAAAAATTACTACAAGTATAAAATCATAATTTATAAACATAGGTGTAATTTACTGAACCAAAAACAGTATAATTACAAACCAAAAATGGTGTACGTATTGAACCTATGAGATCCCACATTTCACTCACTTAGGGGGTGATTTCCAGAATTAAAACTATCCTATGTCCTTTCCTAGGACTAAAAGTACTAAAACTATCTCTAAACTAAATTTAATCTAAATGAGTTCATCCAAATTTTTCCCTCCCATTCCACCCGCGTAGGGGATGATTTCCGTAATAAAAATTATCCTATGTCCTTCCCCAGGACTTTAACTATCTCTATACCAAATTTCATCTAAATGGGTTCCATCCAAATTTTCACCCCTAATTTCACCCCCTCAGGAGATGATTTTCGGGATGAAAAATATGCATTGTCCTTCCATGGGACTCCAACTATCTCTGTACCAAATCTCATCTAAACGGGTTCCATCCAAAGTTTCACCCCCCATTTCACCACCTTAGGGGTGATTTCCGGAATTAAAACTATCCTATGTCCTTTTCCAGGACTTAATCTATCTATACCAAATTTCATCAAAATTGGTTACATCTAAATATTCACCCCCTCATTTCACCCCCTTAAGGGATGATTTCCTGAATAAAACTTATCCTATGTCCTTCCCCGGGACTCAAACTATTTATATACCAAACTTCATCCAAATCGGTGAAGCGGTTTAAGTAGCTCCATACAAAATTTCACCCCCAATTTCATCCCCTTAGGGATGGATTTTCGGGATAAAAACTACCCTATATTACAAATTACTCATAACACCATATCGGCAAATTAGAAATTGTTCTCTAATAACAGGTACAAATATGATATCGACGATTTTTTCTGTATGCGATAAAGTGGGTCGCTGGGCACTAAACTTTGAGGCCCTAAAAAGGTGCTTAAAATGGAGATTTATGCGTCGTCATCAAAATCATAGGTTTATTACAGTATGTTCTATCAGTTTTCATCGAAAGTTGATTTTCGGTAAGTTTTGCCATATTTCACTAAACTGCCCGTAACTCCGTAACTAGAATCGACAAAGTGGGACGTTTTACTAAAAACCGTCACATATAATAGTATTTTATGCAACTGTTGTATAAGAAGGGTCTTAAAACGCGAGTGGCGTGGGTTGCGATGCGAGCCTTGGCGAGCATCGCAATTAAAGACGCCACGAGCGTTTTTAGACCAGTTATACACCTTTGCATACAATACTTTTTCTACGACAAATTTCAAATAAATAGCAAACTACAAAATAGGTAGACTTTTCAGGCAGCAAGTTTTCTATTCGTACTTTTGCTACTCACGCAATTTCTTCAAGAGCTTCTTCGACCATTTTAAGAGGAACATACACTTTTGTCTTCACAAACACGAATAAAATCTTAATAGCCTAGCTAGGACTAATAGTTTATCATTAGTCATCTTTTCATTTTGAACTGTATAATTATATTTTGGTGGGAAATCGGAAATGTGACACTTCTTGTTTATGGTTTGTTTTGTTTTTAATTTGTTTGCACTTGCCATCCGAACCAAACCGAATCCGGACCCGGACCGAATTCGAACTGTTTATATTCATAAATAATACCAAGAATTTATAAAACATGTAATTTAACACACAATAGATGATGATTTATTATTTTTGTAGTAAATAATGTATAATATACAAATGTCAAATCGTAAATAAATACTTTTATTTCGAAATATTAGTTTATGAAGTTGGCACCACTGCAATATAGCGGCCGATTAAAAAAAAAGTTAAACAGTGCTTTTATGAAAAATGTATGAACCAAAAAAGTACGCTAAACAGTGCCTTTTTGGGCCATAGAGCATAGAGTTTTTCGACGACTTATTAGTGGTGTCATTGTATTTGAGCTAAAGCCTATATAAATGACAGATAACGGTACAGGAGTAGAAAAATTCCTAAAATTGATTAAGTGTTAGTTTTAAGTGAGATTGTATATTGTGAGGTAAATAAATCATATCATATCATATCATTATCGAAATATTGTTGTATCGACTTTGTATTTGTTTTTGTTCCAGGACCCCACGGCCACAGTTGGTCTTATGCATCCTATCGATTTCAGTAAGTTTTTGTTTAATCTTTAAATTTGTCGTTATAAAATTAAGAATCTAAAGAACCTAGTATGGAAAAAAAATCTTTGAAATTTCAACCGAAAACCAGACTTCCGCTTAGGTTTTAAAAATACAATGAACCGTTTTGTGAATTTGGAATATTGTTGTTGCCGACGCGGAGAATGGCGGGGGGCGCGGCAGGCGCGGGGCTGAAATTTGAGGAGAGTTCATTAGTGAGTTAGTGACCCAGCGTGTGGTATTTCCATTAATTGTAGTGTTAGTAAAAAAAACACGCTTTTAACGACAATACTTTGAAAGACAGTTTACCGATCTGAAATATCGAATCGCGACAACATCATTCCCGGTTGGCATTTTGTTATGGAAACCTCCAAAATCTTACAGTCTTAGTAGATTTGCATTTTGCAAGCGAGTCGTCGGCGCAAGTGGACGCATAGCGAACTTTTCCGGTACCGTCATCGCAGTTGAACGGTACAATCGTTTTACATAGCGAACTTTTCCGGCACCGTCATCGCAGTTGAGCGGTACAATCGTATTACATAGCGAACTTTTCCGGCACCGTCATCGCAGTTGAGCGGTACAATCGTATTACATAGCGAACTTTTCCGGCACCGTCATCGCAGTTGAGCGGTACAATCGTATTACATAGCGAACTTTTCCGGCACCGTCATCGCACTTGAGCGGTACAATCGTATTACATAGCGAACTTTTCCGGCACCGTCATCGCAGTTGAGCGGTACAATCGTATTACATAGCGAACTTTTCCGGCACCGTCATCGCACTTGAGCGGTACAATCGTATTACATAGCGAACTTTTCCGGCACCGTCATCGCAGTTGAGCGGTACAATCGTATTACATATCGAACTTTTCCGGCACCGTCATCGCAGTTGAACGGTACAATCGTATTACATAGCGAACTTTTCCGGCACCGTCATCGCAGTTGAGCGGTACAATCGTATTACATAGCGAACTTTTCCGGTACCGTCATCGCAGTTGAACGGTACAATCGTATTACATAGCGAACTTTTCCGGCACCGTCATCGCACTTGAGCGGTACAATCGTATTACATAGCGAACTTTTCCGGCACCGTCATCGCAGTTGAGCGGTACAATCGTATTACATAGCGAACTTTTCCGGCACCGTCATCGCAGTTGAACGGTACAATCGTATTACATAGCGAACTTTTCCGGCACCGTCATCGCAGTTGAGCGGTACAATCGTATTACATAGCGAACTTTTCCGGCACCGTCATCGCAGTTGAGCGGTACAATCGTATTACATAGCGAACTTTTCCGGCACCGTCATCGCAGTTGAGCGGTACAATCGTATTACATAGCGAACGTTTCCGGCACCGTCGTCGCAGTTGAGCGACTTGAGCGGTACAATCGTATTACATAGCGAACTTTTCCGGCACCGTCATCGCAGTTGAGCGGTACAATCGTACTACATAGCGAACTTTTCCAGCACCGTCATCGCAGTTGAGCGGTACAATCGTATTACATAGCGAACTTTTCCGGCACCGTCATCGCAGTTGAGCGGTACAATCGTATTACATAGCGAACGTTTCCGGCACCGTCGTCGCAGTTGAGCGACTTGAGCGGTACAATCGTATTACATAGCGAACTTTTCCGGCACCGTCATCGCAGTTGAGCGGTACAATCGTATTACATAGCGAACTTTTCCGGCACCGTCATCGCAGTTGAGCGGTACAATCGTATTACATAGCGAACGTTTCCGGCACCGTCGTCGCAGTTGAGCGACTTGAGCGGTACAATCGTATTACATAGCGAACTTTTCCGGCACCGTCATCGCAGTTGAGCGGTACAATCGTATTACATAGCGAACGTTTCCGGCACCGTCGTCGCAGTTGAGCGACTTGAGCGGTACAATCGTATTACATAGCGAACTTTTCCGGCACCGTCATCGCAGTTGAGCGGTACAATCGTATTACATATCGAACTTTTCCGGCACCTTTTTCTTGCTATGAAGTATGTGGTGTTGTGTTCCTGGTGGTGAGTAAGGTTGCCAGAGCTCCCTAGGGTGCGCTGTGTTGGGAGTGAGGGACCTGCATGTCTCTATCTGCCAACACAGCGAATCTTCAAGTGAATAAAGGGTGGGCAACGCGCTTGTGATTCTTCTGGAGTCACAAGTGTTCATAGATTACGGTACCAGCTTAACATCAGGCAGGCCGTAAGCTAGTTTGCCACCGTCGTTGTATAAAAAAAAATAAAGATGCACCACTCTTCCACCACCTTGTTTACAATTTTTATTGTATTTTTATCGCGACGCTCCGCTTTAAGCTTGACGAGTATCAAATCAAAAAAAAAAAAAAAAAATCAAAAATATTTATTTGGTATCAAAAATTTGGTTTTTACAATTGTACGTGGCTGACCCCTCCAGGTAAGTATGACAATACTTGTGTTAGGAGAAGCCGCCCCTCCCATCCGGAGTTATGCATAATTTGAATACACAAATCTAGAGTAAAGTTGCCACACTATGTCTTTGCCTCCTTTCATCGCTATTTCCCACGTCACTCGACGAGTGTGTGGCAGGGTAGCGCTACCCGTCGCCGCCGTCTCTCGAAGTCCCGACCGGTTCGATAGTTGATTGTTTGTTACGATTTATTAACGAGTAGTATTCGTGTTGTGCAGACGAGGTGGTGAGCATCCCGGGCTGGGTGACGCGCGGCGCGGGCGCGTCCACGCACCACGAGTACGAAGTCCGCATCCGGCTCGGCGCCACGCGCTGGGCGCTGCTGCGCCGCTACCGCCGCTTCCGCGACCTCTACCTCGCCATGCGCAGGACCTACGGCCCTAAGGTATATTTAATAACCAAGACTGTTTAAAATAACTCTCTACAACCTAAAAGTACGCTGTCACAACGTTTGTAACGGTTTAACAGCACGCTTATGCTTCGCTTGCAAGTCTAAACTTTGGTAGCAGAGCTTATTCAGCATTTTCCCTTGTGTGACACCCGATAACTAGTGAATGAGTATCATTTTCGTAAGATTATGGCTACACTCTAACACTGGTTGACATAATACATCATTACAGGTGGCATCGATCCCGTTCCCCTCCCGCCAGCTCTGGCAGTCGGAGGCCGTGGCCCGCTCCCGGCGCGGCGCCCTGGAGTCGTTCCTGCGCCGCCTGCTGACGGTGTGCGCGGCGGACCGGCGCTGCCCGCTGCACTGCGCGCCGCTCACGCCGCACGCGCTCGTCTCCTTCTCGCCCTTCTTCCGCCGGGTCAGTATACACTAGCAGTTTACTGCACAGCAGCGCCAGAACAATTGCCCGCCCCTAGGTAACTCTGGCAGTCGGAGGCCGTGGCCCGCTCCCGGCGCGGCGCCCTGGAGTCGTTCCTGCGCCGCCTGCTGACGGTGTGCGCGGCGGACCGGCGCTGCCCGCTGCACTGCGCGCCGCTCACGCCGCACGCGCTCGTCTCCTTCTCGCCCTTCTTCCGCTGGGTCAGTATACACTAGCAGTTTACTGCACAGCAGCGCCAGAACAATTGCCCGCCCCTAGGTAACTCTGGCAGTCGGAGGCCGTGGCCCGCTCCCGGCGCGGCGCCCTGGAGTCGTTCCTGCGCCGCCTGCTGACGGTGTGCGCGGCGGACCGGCGCTGCCCGCTGCACTGCGCGCCGCTCACGCCGCACGCGCTCGTCTCCTTCTCGCCCTTCTTCCGCCGGGTCAGTATACACTAGCAGTTTACTGCACAGCAGCGCCAGAACAATTGCCCGCCCCTAGGTAACTCTGGCAGTCGGAGGCCGTGGCCCGCTCCCGGCGCGGCGCCCTGGAGTCGTTCCTGCGCCGCCTGCTGACGGTGTGCGCGGCGGACCGGCGCTGCCCGCTGCACTGCGCGCCGCTCACGCCGCACGCGCTCGTCTCCTTCTCGCCCTTCTTCCGCCGGGTCAGTATACACTAGCAGTTTACTGCACAGCAGCGCCAGAACAATTGCCCGCCCCTAGGTAACTCTGGCAGTCGGAGGCCGTGGCCCGCTCCCGGCGCGGCGCCTTGGAGTCGTTCCTGCTTTACAGACCTTTCGGCTTACCGACCGAAACTTGGGCACTGTCATGCGCTACTTGCCAAATTCGGCTCTTTCACGCATGCAGTTTCTTGATGCCCCACAAATTCTTAAATACTGGCCATACTTGGCCGCGGCGGACAATAGAAAATTTGTCATTAGCTGTCCAATTTACAATGGTCCGCCACCGCAGGCCGCGCCAGTGTGATGCAGGCTTAGGCCTGGCCAAGGAGGTCAGCTCGACCCTATCGTAACCAGCTGACTGTCCTCCAGGGCGTGTTCGAGTCGGGCAAGTGCGGCACGGGCTGACGGCGCGCGGAGCTCGCCGCGGCGCGCGCGCTGGTCGCGTGCGCGCTGCGCCTCGCCGCCGCCGCCGCGCTGCTGCTCGCGCATGCGCTGGCGCTGCTGCTGCTGCTGTTCTACATGGCCTATAGGAGGCTCAGGTAACACCGTCTACGGGATTCTATACCGACACATTCTCAACTAGGGGATTTACTGTCTAAACTCCACGGACCTAAGGAGACTTGTGAGGTATCGCGACTTGAGTGATGATTCAGTTATTGGAAATTAAGTCTTGTCTCTTTAGAATCAGAAGATGGAATCCACATTGACTTGTGGTTTTTGTTATGCCGTGATCACACGTACCGAGCAAACGAGCGAGACAGTGCTCTCGGCCGAGTACTCGGTGCGTATAACATAGCGAGTGACTGTTTTTGTGATATAACATGTGATCAAGGCATTATGGCACGGCCTCTTGCTGCCATATATATATAGCGCACCAATGCCGCTGCCGCCGTCGCTCCAATTCAAAACTAAACACTTATTGCGGCGTCGCTGACTAGCACAAGTTGTATTGTCACAATTTATGATGGATAGTGGAATCGTAACACTTATCGTAGCGTGCCAGTCACATGGCACATGGCATGACAGAGTCTCATTACACATTTGCGTTACTTTTTCTTCCACCATAAATCTGTGCTGACAATTAATGAATGTTGCTACAACTGCCGTATTCGCTTTGACGGAACCATTGTCAAGTCTCGATACCTAAAGATAACTATCTTATATTGTCGTTTTAATCATTAAGTGAGAAGAAGTCTACCTAAACAGTTATGTTGATTTGATCCCCTTATTTCATATAAGAGTCCTATAAGAGCAGCGAGCAGCGCAGTGCGACGGCGGGGACCACGGGTGCCTTCCTATTTATACTTTTGTCCGTCTTCCAAGTCTGAACCAATGTGTGCTCTGTGCCGCTGTTGTTAAGGTTCCATTTTGAGTGCAGGACGCTGACAGAAGCGTTCAGATTTGGAATTGTGTTGTCCTTTATGTTAATATGGTTCAACATGGTGCGGTATGCTTTGACCTACTCGATGACGAAGAAACACTCATTCGCCATTAGTATTATATACCTAATCACAATGCAATAAGGGTTAAAATGGTACATAAGTGTTTCTTCGACAAATGTATAGTGATCGTCAATATTAAAATATAGACCTTATTTCTCCAGTAGCAAAGCATGCTTTACCGTGTGTAGCCGTATCGTTCCGGGATTGTCCTTAAACTGATCACATTTTACTTTTATTCTTAGACTTGTAAGGTATATAATCTTGTGTCTGTATATTTTGTGCAATTTACTTTAAGGCGAATGCAAGTCTTCCTTTGTTTGCGTTTGTTGTTGTATGTAAGCGAAAAATGACTTTATTACTATTGATTTGAATTTCCTGAAGCATGCTTGAAGCGAGTTAGAAAATAAAACTAGTACGTGTTGTGTACGAAGATAGATACTTAATGATAATTGTAAACCGGTTAATTTAAACGTCCGGTTACAATTTGGCTCCGAGTAGAAAATAGTGTCAACCGACGCTATTGTTATAATTAAAAGCTCTTCTTAGTAAAACCAATAAAGCGGTATCATTAGGTTGAATTTCCACCGAAGCTGTGCGAAGTAGCGGAACGTATGCTAACGCCTAATGATACCGCTTTATTGGTTACTAAGAAGAGCTTTTAATTATAGTAATAGCGCCGGTTGACACAATCGCATGGCTCGGCATGAAATGGGGAATGGATGAAAATTTTAGAAGTGCCTGATTATTTTTTTGGTGATAGGAATAACCTTCCTTAGCACCAGAAAAAAGTTGCAGACTTGTCAGCTGCGTCAATTATTTTTTTAAAATATAAGCAGTTTCCTCACTCACATTTTGTGGTTAGGACGGCGAATGAGACACTTTCCTCATATTACAAAAAATATTTTAAATATCTGACCCTGACAATAGCTGCTGCAGCTGTCAATATCATTGCCAGTGTCAGTTTACCACGGATTTTTATGATATTTTTTTGTAATATGAGACGGATCAAGCAAGATGTCTTATTTGCCATCCTAAACCCAAAACGGAAGTGAGGAAAGTGTTTATATTTTTCAAAAATAATTGACGCATCTGAAAAGTCTGCAATTTTTTTCTGGTGCTAAGGAAGGTTATTCCTATCACCAAAAAAAAATCAGGCATTTCTAAAATTTTCATCCATTCCCCATTGTAACCGGACGTCAAAATTTACCGGGTTACAAGTCTCATCAATAGTCGCTCAACGAAATAAGAAAAGATAGGCAGCCGTTTTTTTCCGCCTTATACCCCGTGCATAACCAAGCTACATAACCAGCCCTCGTAATTTCGTGAAACACTAGGTAGGTTAGGTAGCTTCAAATGCCCGAAGGGCAAACCGCCAAGAAATAGGATCCCCGCTGTGCGGGGCTCCGTCGTATCTTTCGAACTTGAAACAAAATGGTGAAAGGGGCATGCCGGTAATGTAACTTAGTTATTTTTGGAGAACAAGGGTTCCCATCGAGTGGTGTCAAAAAAAGATGAAAGTTATATTTTTTCAGACATGCGAAAAACGACTATAAATTTCTCCTTGGATATAGTATGAGTAAACAAGAAACACTCCCTCAACATGCGCTTTAGTATCTCTTACCTTTTCATTTGAGGACATTCTCCAGTTCACTGCAAATTAACCCTAATGCCACAGGTATTAGAGTCTGTATAAAACACCCAAAGTAGGAAAGTATATTTTTGCACGTGGCGAGTTCCGTAAGTTCGATCTCTGGTCGCAGAGAACAATTATTGTTAAGTGAATAATAAATGTAGTTAGGTAGTTAGTTAGTATTGAATTGTTTGAACCGACTTAGCGGGTTCAGTACGGATGGCTTTATACAAAATGGTATGGTTTTAACATTTTTTCGTTAAAAGTGAACTCTCAGAATGACTAATACTGTTAATTCTAATGACCAATCATTATACTTGATTGATTCCTATGTAGATAATACCATAATTATATTAGGTAACTAAACGATAAATATCGCGTATAAAATCTGGTTGAGTAAACGTTGTGGTAAAAAAACAAATTTGCGATTAAACTTAATCGCAACGTTTCTTTGTAACTGCAAAAAAAAAGTACATTTGTACTGAACTCGTTACTCTATCTTTTTCTCTCACTACAAATGTTCAACAGAAAGAATGAGATAGACGTCGGTTTGTTAGTTTCTAGGCTAGTATTGTTAATGTGATAATAATTTCTATATTTTTGACCATTAATTAATTTAGTTCCATGTCAATTTTATGTAAAGACAAGCTTTTGCTCGCGGCTTCGCCCCGAAAGAGCTTTTAGTGTTCTGATAAGAACTGATATTAAATTATATTATATCTGTTAATTATTGTAGGATTTCTAACATCGGGCATACTTTCTTGCAACACACAAAAAACGCTTACTTTACAATACAATACAATACTAATATAATTTATTCTTTACCAGTAAATACAATTTAAACTCGGTAAAAATTATTTAGGTTTCTTTCGGATGATTCTCGAAAGAAAGTGATTGTAGTCTCGATATTGCAGCTAAAATCGTGGTAAATTAATATTATATGGCACCTGCACCTTATGCGTTGCAAGAGAGTGTACTGTGACCATATTATATGTCCTGTGTATATATCTATGCTACGTTATAAATTGAAATGAAAATCCGAATAATAAAAGACAGGGTGCAATTTCGCTATGGACTTTATATTTCTCTGGTAGCGACGCATTCTTTAGTAGATGATCATCAAATTCTGAACAGTAATATTCAATGTATTTATAGGTACAATTCGTAGATATAATGTCAATAGAGTAATTTCATGTTGAGATAAGTATTTTTTGTGTAAAGTAAATGCTATTGTGGCTATAAGGCAATGTAACAAATGGTTGATTCGATTCTTATAACTTTTAGCAGAAAATGTCGTCTATATAACTACATGTACATATATGGCACTTTCTACACAAATTATAAGAAAGAAAATAAGCCTTTTAGCTACAATAGCCTTATAAAAAATTCCAATTATCAATACTATATAAAATGTAATACAGTATATTAGTATTTTTATATTACGTAGTTTTCAAATGGCTTAATATGATATGAACTCTATAAATTATTATTATTACTATATGACCCCAAAAGACATAGTTATTATACATATATAGCTATGGTTGTGATATATGTGTATTTTTATAATTTATTGGCACAAATGCTAATTATTATTATTAATGAACTTGATTTGAATGTTTATTTGCATTTGTTTGACTCGTCGATATACAGAACTTTTTCGCTTTCTTAATATTATTATCACTTTATAATTATTATCGCTTCAGTACTATGAAATAAAAGATCTTCCTTTATGAATAGAGAGAATGTATTTTTCCTTGTGAAGTAAATTAGTATGCATTCAAATCATTTATTAACTGCAACTTATCAAATCTCATTTATTTTTACCCAACTGTCGAAGGAGAGAGGAGGGTTATGTTTTTCGCGGGTATGTATGTGTGTATGTCTTATTCTTTGAAACGCCCTGCAGCCTAAACCGTTTGACGGATTTCGACATATGAGGTGTCATTGGATTCCTCATAATCGTGGGAGTGACATAGGCAAAAAAACATATATAGGCAATATTTGCAAAAAAGCAGTTGGGTTTTTCGAAAAATCTTTGATTTTACTTGTTACAAATAATTCTTATTTCTTAGTAGATGCTTATGATATACTAATGTGTCTATGCATTATATGGCTTGCCTCCTCGTAGTTGACGTGTAAGTGCCTTAATAGTTGCTATATTCGGTCGGCTCTCGAAGGCATCGCTTCCGTGTGCTTTTCTACGTAAAGCCATCACGCATGCGTGCCAAAGCATCGCGAGCTGGCCAACTCTCTCATTTATCTTAACTTCATGCCGCAATCCTTTAAAAAAATAAGCCTGCAGTAGTAGTACGGAAGCCCGCTCCCAATATACCTGCGTCTCATGACAACACGGTAAAATACAGTACACACCGTCGAGAGGATTGTGCTGAGCAAGAATCTGAAGATTATCGCACCTAAAATCCAGCAATGCCATACGTAAAATGAATGGTACATATAGATATACATACCTCTCTATAGTGAAATTACATAGCTACAGCAGGCTCATTATATTAAAGGAACGCGACATTGTATTGGCTGACTTTATAATTGACCAGTACAACATATTTTGAAGAGATATGTTTAGCAAAAATCCCCTACAGTCCGTGAGCTCTTAAAAAGTATTTGGGTTTCGGTGAAATAGTTTACTTTGACGTGTATGGTTTAGATTATTTTATCTATCCAAATATCATAAACCTTCCATGATGCGTTCAAGAACCGCACATTATGGCCACCGTAAAAATAGACTGTTTTGTTAGAACAAATTTCTTATCTGTGAAGATGTTATTATTGCTAAATAATAACATCGATTTCGATAATATTATTTCATTCAAATTTCGAACATCTCTGAAATTAAAGAAATTTGATTTGACCTCTATTCTAATATCAGTCGAGCTGACGTTTAGTTGTCAATTTGCATAAAAATTTGACAAATGTCGCACGTAAGTAAGATATCGAACGATACGATATTTAGATCCGACTCTAGTTTGTCTCTGAATTAAGAAAAAACTATGACAGCTGCCAGAAAACAACGCCGCGATGCCGGTCATAATATGTGGCTCCTGAATGCATCGTGGAGGCTTATGATATGTGGATAGATAAAGTAGTGAATGTAACTGTACATAATTAGGCATTAAGACACTCGTGTGATGTTATTATGAAACTCGCCTTCGGCTCGTTTCATAAACCCACACTCTTGTTTAATGCCCTTCATTATGTACAATCACATAAACTACTATTAATATGACAGACTTTTTATAAAGCTGTCATTGAAATTGGAATTTTGTAACTTGGACGGGAGAGAGACTATACAGGGTGGAAAGATAAGTCGGGCCCTGGAGGGAAACCACCTTAAATCCTTAAACTGGCTCATTTTACTTAAAGGAGACCTTCCTTTATTTTTAAAAAGAAACAAAACTGCATTCAAACATTTCCAAAAAAGCCTTACACACGGCCGGGAATCGAACCCGGTCGAATCTGTCTAAAAATCTGAGTTAGTTTTTTTGCGTAAATTAATAGTTCTAGGTGTAATGAGCTATTGTTGCTAAGGAACTCTGTATCTGCAATCACAGGAAAATGCTGAATTTCATAGTTTAATGTACGGAAATGGACCTCCCCATACTAATCCGCTTAGTATGTCTGTATGTAAGTATGGGGAAATGTGACATGTGAAACTAGACGAAATTGGTAAATTCGTAGTTTTATTTATATATTTTCCTTATTTACACCAATCTTTTCAAAACTGTAATAAAATATCATTCCCATACTTAGGTATCCATAGTAGGTACCTACTGTTTGTACGAGGAGATCCATTTCCGTATTTAAACTGTGAAATTCGGCTTTTTCCTGTGATAGATGTGTAGATACAGGGTTCCCTAGCAAAAAGCGTTCCATACATCCAGAACTATTTATTTACGCAAAAAAATTAACTCAGATTTTTAGAAAGATTCGACCAGGTTCGATTCCCGGCCGTGTATGAGGTTTTTTTGAAAATCTTTGAATGCAATTTTGTTTCTTTTTAGAAATAAAGGAAGGTCTCCTTTAAGTAAAATGAGCCAGCTTAAGGATTTAAGGTAGTTTCCCTCCAGGGCCCGTCTTATCTTTCCACCCTGTATACTCTCATGCAATTCGGCCAATTCAAATAACCTCAAGTAATAATAATAATTAATGTATTCGTCTATCATTTAATTTTTTTGTGTATTCTAATGTACTCGCTAATATGGACTTGTTCTGGATTAAATTATTTTCATTTCATTTCATTTATAAGAGTAAGCGAGAGTGAAATATATACCCGAATTCTATTCTAAACGCTCACAGGCTGTAGTGTCTTGCAGTTTGCCTCAACAAATGGTTTTGTAAATTGTATATCATATCAGCAATTACTAAAAATATAATAAAATGGCTTCAGCGCCGCCCCTGAGTAGAAAAATGGCCTTTGTAGATAGAACCAATAATAAATAAATACTAGTTAGGTTTATGAAATGTATATATGCGAAGAATGTCAGGAATTCGTTAAGAACTATCGTAATAGTATCTGAAAAGATAAGCTTCGTTGGTGACAGGGTTCGTCTTAATACTGGTACAGTTAGCATCATATAGGTAGTAGCAGCCAAATATATCGCGACACTCTTAAGGATGTGTACGATATACTTCGCTGATTATCTATATGATGCTGACTGTACGAGTCGACATCAAACATATGTAAGTATATGTTTCTCCGTATTACAATGGGATAAAGTGCAAAAGTGTATAAATACTTTGTCATCGACTGCACCACACTTCGATGACACTAAATTCTGAAGTTGAGTGTGATATTTCGTATCGTGTTCTGCGATAGCTTTCAGAAGGGCAGAAATAAACGGAAATGACAGTACACAATTTTCTAACGAATGGAATTATCAGATTATCTGTGTAAAATCGAATTCAATAAAATAATTGAAAATGTACTGTCATTCATGTTTTAGTTAGGATAACTGTCCTACGAATGTAACAAATTAATAATTTATATTAAATCAGTTACCACACGGTAAGGAAGGTGCAAATGTTCAAACATATCTACCTCTATGGTATTATTTATTGCCTAATTGAAATTGCATAAATTGCCAGTGCATATGAAAAATGGTTTTACTAAGACATTCCGTTTAAAACCTAGTTAGGCAGGCCTATAATTCCACTCAGAAGTGTCAGTGAAAATTGCTAGTAAGCAATGGACGCGATAAAGCGTCATACGCAGTGAAGGGGTTAATACCTAATCTGTGCTTTATAATAATGGACGCTGTGACTGGAATTAGATACACAGTCCGCGAGTTCCTAGAACAGTATTCGGGTGAAATCGTTTATTTTCACATAAGAATGTTTAAGAGCAAGCAAGACAAATATATTATATTTACCCGAATCCTACTCTAAAAGCTCACAGGTTGTACATATGTAAAAGTTTCCGTGTGGTACTACCGTTATTATTGTTTACAAATGTGTTAATTTATTTTAGTACAAATTTCGCACTGTTAGAATAGAAATAATTTAATTATATTTTTCACTTATTTTGGTGTTAATGAATAAGTTATGGTTTAATCGAGACACCTGGTCCGCCAGCATTTAGCTTTGCGGGTTACAACGGCTGTATAGACCTAAGCTTACGACATATTTTATGTGCGACCAATATGACTAAGATTATATATTTTTTTTGTATATCTTTGCTCTACAATTATTAAGCATCAAATAACTATAAATTTTTACTTATTAATGTTATTAGATTTTAATAAATAGAAGGGTGTCTCGCATCAATAGTATTAAATTGTAACGATTTATTTACTATGAACTGTATGTATTATAACACCAAAATTTTAACTAAATGTAATTACCGACCTAATCAATTTTAAATAATAAAAAGTGGAATATAATTTATTTTTAATATGTAAGGGCAGAATTTATAATATAACGACAGATTGTCCATTAAAATAATATTTTAATAATTCATTCACTGAAGTAGATGTCTCACAATAATTAATAATTTATACATCACATACATTTATTTATTTATATGTGGGTTCACTTTTACATTTAATTCGATGATTTAAACGAATGTATAAGTTTTAGTTGCAATATCCTCCAGCTGCCTAAAGGCCAAATAAAGCCATTCTCCTGTTCAATGTAATTTATATAATCCTGAATTGGAACAGAGTTGCATTTGTTTTGTTTCGTTCGATTTCAAAATAAAATATACTCTATTACCTATTAAAATGGTTAAAATTTCATTAACTATTTTTCTTTTATGGTGGGCGGCTTCATCATCACAGGCCTTTGCGTCTATTCCAGACGATTTAAACATTGCCCTAGATACATCGTTTTGGTGACTGTAGAGGCCAATACGCGACCGGCATGATCTTTCACATGGGCGGCTTAAGGTTATATATATATACCTACATGTTGTGATTAGAACAAATATGTTTTTTTTATATTCTCTTTCCAAGTAAAAGTTAGATTGAAATAACTTAAGGTGGTTCGCTTGCCATACAAAACGATATTTGACATTCGCAGGCTTACGGCGTGATATTTTAAGAAACTTATGTAACAAGCATTCATAAATTGGCTTCCCATTTGCGCCAAATTCCCCCTTTCCTAGAATAAACTTGTATAAACTAGATTAATTTGAGAAATTGGTTTGTCACGTGATATTTTGGGAAAACTAGTTTTCTCAAATTAATATAGTTTATACAAGTTTATTCTAGGAAAGGGGGAATTTGGCGCAAATGGGAAGCCAATTGATAAAAGTCTGATACATTAGTTTCTTAAAATATCACGCCGTTAGCCTGCGAATGTCAAATAACGCTTTGTATGGAAATCGAACCACCTTAAGAGCTTAATTTTTAGCATGTACTTATAAGATTTTTTACGTCATACCTGGCCATAAAGTAGGAATTATACCGCACGCTATGCGTGCGGAAAACCCCACTTCCTGGCCAGATAGAGACGTAAAATTTTGTACTTACCACGGGCGGTAATAAAGAAAGCCTCAGAGCGCATATTTATCGCCCTTGCCTTCGGCTCGGGCGTCAAATACCTGCGATCTGAGACATTCTTTGTTTAACCGCCCTAGGTAAGTAATGTACTATTTGTTTCCTTTTATGAATAACCTGAGCAGTTACAGCGAAACGAAAATGAACTTCGTTCGTGATTCTTCCTCTCTATCCCGAATTAGCAAGTGCGACAGAGAGGGATACACTAACGAACTTAGTTTTCGTTTCACGGTACTCTGTATAAGAGTGATAGTGTTAAAGTGATCTCACATATATAAGTAACCAAATAGGAACATAACCGTCGGTTAGTTGTAATGTAAGGTTTGACAGTGGAGAGTTTAATAAGCGCGTTAACCAGCATAATGTAACGAGGTGCGATTGTTAAAAGATCAATAAATGCAATGTGTTTTAATATACAATTGTTTTATTTCATACTTAATTAAAAATAGTTTAACAGTGCCGATATATGCACATATTTTATATTTAACTTAGTAGGGTAAATCGCCAGTAGCTGGCCACCTCATGCTAAAAATGAACTCTGTCCCCCTACAACCAGAATTCAATTTAGTATGACGTGGCCAGTTATTGAAGGGAGGTCAGTAGTTGAAATCTTATACTAAAATGATTATAGGTGAATAGAGTTCATTTTTAGTATGAGGTAGCCAGCTATTGAACTTTGGCCAGCTACTAACAATTTATCCTATAACTTTTATTATAAACATCAAATTGCCACCAATGTCTCAATCTAAAATCTTGAAATGCAATATGGTTTAAAGTGGCAGTGTCCAGCCGGCTGTACAAAGTCTTTGGCCGTCTTGAACTATGGACCTTCTTGAGTTTTTAGTCAAATCAAGATGCATAATTTAACAAATTGCCGCATTGTATTAAAGATGCGTGTCACTGAGCATAAATCACTAGGAGTTCTTATTACATCCTTATTAGAGTACCGCCAGGTCTCCCTAAGAGACGTTGTATCAGATAGATCAACAAAGAATCCTCGAATCAATCAAGGTTCGGCAACACGTTAATGATTCTTCTGGAGTCGCTAGTGCATATTGACTACGTGTCTGCTAGTTGCTAGATCAAAGCTTAACGCATTCATTACCAACCCATGAAACTATCCTGCACTGCAATGCACAACAAAATATGTATAAGACCCGATAGTCGGGTACATTTACATACGTAGCGAATGAATCGACGTTACATGCCAAAATACCGACAGCCGGGTTCACGATATCATCGTGCAGGGTTGGACTCGGTTGTCATTTAAAATGTTTAAACAGATTATTAATAAATAAATAAATATTTGGGGAATCTTACACCGACGCTCCGTCTTACATCTCTCGCCCGGTAGCTTCCATTTTAAAATCCGCAGAAGAAGAGAAAAAACGTAAAGACGGTAGCGCCTGCGAGAAACAACATGCAACATTTACCTTTCTCGTCACATCAGTTGACGGAGTCTTCGCCTCACAAATGTCCACCTTTATTAAACATCTTGGTGAAGCTATTGCCGACCGCTGGAACCGACCCCTATCTATAATAATGGGCTGGTTAAGGTCAAAAATTATAATATCAATAATCCGAGCCACAAGCATTTGCATTCGCGGGACCCGGCACAAATTCAGATCAGTAAAGCATTTTTCGGCCTCAACGACGGGGCAACTCTACCCAACATCGCCTCCTAACACCTCTCTACTCTCTACATATAACCATCGATTGCTTTTTATAAATAATAGTAAATAGCATTATTTATGTTCTTTGGCTCGTTAAGTTCGCACGGTGACTTATTTATTAATTACAGTTTATATCAGTGTTTTTCAACCTGTGGGTCGCGACCCCCAGGGGGGTCGCGGCTGCTTGGATTCTTACTCTAGGGGGGTCGCGCCATGAAATAGGTTGAAAAACACTGGTTTATATCTTTTAGCGACCACCCTGCTTGTCAAAAAGAGCTCGATGTCGGGTATTTCGGTGTGGGCCTTAATCATCTATAACTATAGTATTATATTATGATCCCGACTATCGGATCATCCGGCTTGTGAACGAATTCATAAAATACCCAAAACGCGGGTTTGCGGCACTGAATGTGTTAAATTATTGTGAATAGGAAAAACTAAGACATCTGTTTAATCCATTCCAGGCCAGTGACGACACATATTCGTCATGTTTGAACGCTTCCGCCTGGCCCGTGACTACACATGTTCGTCATGGTTGAACTCTTCCGCCTGGCCCGTTAGTCACGAGTAAAGGATGACTCACGCTAGAACCGGCCGTGTCTCTAACAAAAACGACGGCGTTTTTATGCGGCTGAGCCATACCCAAGCCCGGCCGAGCCACGGCCGAGGCTCGGAAGCGGCTCGGTACCGGCACGGGCCGGACGTGGCTCGGCCGGGCTCGGGTATGGCCCGAGCCGGAGACGGGCCCGTTCTAGCGTGGGTCATCCTTAAATCTCTTTTTAAACGTGAATTAAACGTAATACTAAAAATATAAAATTAATAATAAAACCATTTTTATGTGATACTTTAGTTTATAAAAATATATTTTTTCTGCTAATTAGGCCCTTTGAAAAATGAAGTGCCGTTAATTATATTGTAAATGAAATATCTCATTTTTGAAAACTTCAATATACGAGTATAATCTTTGCCTATTCACGTCGTGAATTCATTTACTAAAGATAGCATACCTATATATTATTTTAGAAGTTATTGGCATGACGAACGGTTGTCATCACATACCGTTAAATCTTCCCGTGTTTAGGTAACCCAAACAAATTTAAAAATAACTGACATTTATTTTATTCAAGTATCTAAACTACTGTCTTGTGTTTCAAGTACTAAATTGATGAAAATAATCTATATAAATAAATAACAAATATTACAGGACATCCTTGCACATTTATCGAAAAATCCTTTGTATGGGAGCCAGGCGGTAAGCGTTCATTCACAGAGGCTTGGCTGGGAATGGGTTAAAAAAAACCGTCTATTCCCATGATTATCTCAAAGCGGCATCTAGGTCGAAGTTGGCGTAGCACGCGAACTCGTTGGCGAGGTTGTTCCTGTGGCGCGGCTGGAACGCGCACATCCGCAGATCCAACAGCTTCTCTACGTGGCCCTTCATCACCGCTCCAGTGCACACCACGACCTTGTCCTGGAGAGGAAATACTACTTTATGTGACTGTACATAATGAAGGGCATTAAAAACGAGTGTGGGTTTATGAAACGAGCGTCTGTCTTAGTTTAGTAATAACTAAAGAAAAAAAAACAGTAGTTTTTGTAGTAGATTAGCAGTAGCTGCGCGTGAAAATTTTCACTGGACAACCCGGAGCAAAAGAAAGGCCTGGTTTTTGATGATTTACGAGTTTGGTAACAATAGCAAGAAATTTTAGGCAAACCGGTGGGAATTGGCTTGTATGGGCGCTCCGCCACTGGTAGGTAGTTCATAGGACGATATTATTATATATAGCACCTTCTCGTCTGGCGGCAGCTTGTCCGGGAACTTGTAGTCGTAGAACATGAAGTACCTTGGCCAACAATCTGATAGTCTGCGATGTCTTCGAGATGCACTCCTCAGAGAGGAAGGGCGGGTCGGCCACGACCAGCTCGTACTGCTGCAGGTCTGGCGGCAGCTTGTCCGGGAACTTGTAGTCGTAGAACATGAAGTACCTTGGCCAACAATCTGATAGTCTGCGATGTCTTCGAGATGCACTCCTCAGAGAGGAAGGGCGGGTCGGCCACGACCAGCTCGTACTGCTGCAGGTCTGGCGGCAGCTTGTCCGGGAACTTGTAGTCGTAGAACATGAAGTACCTTGGCCAACAATCTGATAGTCTGCGATGTCTTCGAGATGCACTCCTCAGAGAGGAAGGGCGGGTCGGCCACGACCAGCTCGTACTGCTGCAGGTCTGGCGGCAGCTTGTCCGGGAACTTGTAGTCGTAGAACATGAAGTACCTTGGCCAACAATCTGATAGTCTGCGATGTCTTCGAGATGCACTCCTCAGAGAGGAAGGGCGGGTCGGCCACGACCAGCTCGTACTGCTGCAGGTCTGGCGGCAGCTTGTCCGGGAACTTGTAGTCGTAGAACATGAAGTACCTTGGCCAACAATCTGATAGTCTGCGATGTCTTCGAGATGCACTCCTCAGAGAGGAAGGGCGGGTCGGCCACGACCAGCTCGTACTGCTGCAGGTCTGGCGGCAGCTTGTCCGGGAACTTGTAGTCGTAGAACATGAAGTACCTTGGCCAACAATCTGATAGTCTGCGATGTCTTCGAGATGCACTCCTCAGAGAGGAAGGGCGGGTCGGCCACGACCAGCTCGTACTGCTGCAGGTCTGGCGGCAGCTTGTCCGGGAACTTGTAGTCGTAGAACATGAAGTACCTTGGCCAACAATCTGATAGTCTGCGATGTCTTCGAGATGCACTCCTCAGAGAGGAAGGGCGGGTCGGCCACGACCAGCTCGTACTGCTGCAGGTCTGGCGGCAGCTTGTCCGGGAACTTGTAGTCGTAGAACATGAAGTCGGGCGCGTGCACTTCGAACCGCCGGTCGTATTCGAGGAGGGATACTGCAACAGAGATTAGAACCTCAAATTTTTGAAAATTGGTAACGTCTTTAAGGTCGAATATTACTGGACGTGTTTCGAATCAGTCCTCGACTCAATCATGTGATCGCGGTGGTAGCTCGTCGATGTCGAGCGAAATTCGAACTTAATGAAAATTAATGAAATAAAATATTTATATCCTGTAACCATGGACACATATTTTATTAGTAGAAGCTACTAAACAAAGGGGTTAGTTGGTACATCTAAGCTTACATTTAAAACAAAACAACACTGACAGGGGAGTGCAATCCCTCGCAGTGCCACATGTTGGGGCAGTGAGCCCTGTCCGCTATCATGTAGAAGTAGAAGTAGAAAAGCTTTATTCAACATCACATTACACGAAATTATAATTAAACATTAATACATGTGAACCTTAAGATTAGAATTAAAATATAAATTTAAAATTAATGTTACAATTATGATGTGTGTGTGTGTGTGATGTTAAAAAGGAGCTTGCCTCAGCATAATGTTACAGCGAGGTCACTGCAACGCTGGTTTTCAGGCAGACCCTGGCAGATCATGCGCAGAATGGTGTTGGGACTGCGGCGCTGTGGCGCGCGCACGCATGCTCGTATAGAAACAGTCAGTCCCATCAACACCGGGAACGCATTATTAATGAGGCGAGTGATCCCAATATTGATAGGTGTCGCGCAGAGACTGCTCTTTGATTGATTGTGGTTCTAAGGTTGCGGCCCCTCCTGTCGCATGATATTTGTGCGTATACTGGGATTGTCGTCTTAATACCTTATGGATGACGGTGCGCTTCATATGTAGGTATAAGAGAAAAAAGTATTTGCGCGTGGACACATCGCACCATGTTATGAGGCCTTCACATAAAATAGTATTTTATGCAACTGTTGTATAAGAAGGGTCTTAAAAGGCGAGTGGCGTGGGTTGCGATGCGAGCCTTGGCGAGCATCGCAATTAAAGACGCCACGAGCGTTTTTAGACCAGTTATACACCGTTGCATACAATACTTTTTCTACGACAAATTTTAAATAAATAGCAGACCACATAATAGTTAAACTTTTCAGGCAGCAAGTTTTCTATTCGTACTTTTGCTACTCACACAATTTCTTCTGTTCAGGAGTGCAGTTAATCATTTCTTCGACCATTTTAAAAGGAACGTACACTTTTGTCTTCACAAACACGAATAAAATCTAATAGCTTAGGACTAATAGTTTATCATCTTTCCTCTTTTCATTTTGAACTGTATTTTGGTGGGAAATCGGTAATGTGACAGCTCTTGCTTATGGTTTGTTTTGTTTTTAATTTGTTTGCACTTGCCATCTGAACCAAACCGAAGCCGGACCCGGACCGAATTCGAACTGTTTATTTTTATAAATAATACCAAGATTTTATAAAACATGTAATTTAACATACAATAGATGATGAATTATTATTATTGTAGTAAATAATTTATAATATACAAATATTAAATCGTAAATAAACACTTTTATTTTGAAATATTTGTTTCTGAAGTTGGCACCACTGCAATATAGCGGCCGATTAAAAAAAAGCTAAACAGTGCTTTTATGAAAAATGTATGAACCAAAAAAGTACGCTAAACAGTTCGTTTTTGGGCCATAGAGCATAGAGTTTTTCGACGACTTATTAGTGGTGTCAATGGTGTCATTGTATTTGAGCTACAGCCTCTATAAATGACAGATAACGGTACAGGAGTAGAAAAAGTACCTTTACCACCTAAGTGTCATTTTTCTTTTCCTTTTCCTTGTGTGCCTTAACAGTGCTAAAGCATCAGGCGAAAATGTATTATTATATATATATAGGCTTATATGATGAACTGTAATATCAGAGTAATTCTTCAGTTATCAGTTCATTACAAACCTGTAGCACGGTCCCCAAGCTGCCTTTTCACAGGTACGAAGAGTGTGGGACAGGACAGCAGCGCCACCCTGCCTCCATCAACCAATGCCTTGTCCACCACCTTCACCAGGGTCTGTACTGTGGCTTCGTCATACCAGAACTGGCTTAGTTGCTGGAATTTATGTTAAAATGTTGTAAAGAAAATCTGATTAACACCAGCCAGACACAATCAGATGTTATGTCAATATGTTATGGCAGTATGTAGTGAATGCTTGAGATTATGTGAGGCGATGCATGGATGCTAGGTTCACAATAATTTGTTTGTTACTTTTCTTGTGAAATATAATTTTAATTGTTAGTCTAAGTTTTGTGACGCATTGGTTTGTCAAACTGTAATGTCATGTAAACGTTTTTATCAATAAATATAGTATGCAACAAAAATGGTTGTTTAAAGTAATGTAAAAGTTTTCTCTAAAATTTTTATTTAAAAATGATCAGAATCAAAAAATTTAATTCTCTCCCCCTAATGGAGCGAAATTCAAATATGCATGAATGAGAATTTTTATTATGAAAGAGTTAAATACAAAATAGCAATCTAAACTGCTATAATTTTGTTTATTGTTGTCCTGTGTCTATCTAACAACACATACATTGAATTGACAATATCTGAAAGTGTTATTTACCCAATTCTCATCAAAAAGTATGTTTTCCTTCAGTTTGTCCTGAGCTTGTAGCTTGTCCAGTATTTCCTGTCGCTTGTCCCGTTCTGCGTAGAACTCCTGGAGTGCTGCAAATGTCTCTGCTGACAGCGCTGGCACATCATTATCATCTGCCATCCCTACTGGAATAACTTGCGCTGAAAATAAAATTAACTTAAGGGTTCCTGGGAAGCTTGATTCTCCATACAAACATAGTTTAGTTCTGATTTTAACATGGTATGCTGGAATAACTTGAATGAGTAGAAAAAAATAGAGACACATAGTTTTTCATACTAAACTTATAGCCCATCACTATTTTTATTCTATTATAATTTGTATGTGTATACAAAGATTTTTGCTAACACAAATAACATTAGGCAATCATATATAGTGAATCAATCAAGATTATATATTGTAAAAAAAATGTTAGAGGAGTCCTCAGGAAGCTCGACACAAGTTGGCTCCTCATACAAACATAGTTTGGCTCTCATTTTAAAATCACATGCTGGAATAACATAAAACTTTGTCATCATCATTATCATTGTCGATGTGTTCGCTACCCGATGGCCGCTACTGATAGCGGAATGTAAAAGGATTTTCGAGTCCTCACATTAAATAAATAGTTATAGTTAAGTTGGAATATATATTTAAGTTTGTAATGCTTTGGCGTAAGATGTAATTGGAAATTGTACTTTAGTAAATAAATAAATCATCATCATGATGAGGAAGTTTCATGATGATGATGACAAAGTTTTATGTTATTCCAGCATACCAGTTTAAAATGAGAGCCAAACTATGTTTGAATGGGGAGCCAACTTGTGTCGAGCTTCCTGAGGACTCCTCTAACATTTTTTTACAATATATATCTTGATTAATTCACTATATATGATTGCCTAATGTTATTTGTGTAAGCAAAAGTGGCGGTATAATGCTGTTTCTTGGTAACTGGAATTCCGTAAAAGAAGAATGTGTATTAATTATAACTAACATCTTCCTAAATGAATGCAATAAAACTTGTAGTAGCCAGTATATTATTTTTACGGTTTTACAACATATATTAAAATAGTCATTATTAAGTACGGTCAGCAAGAACACGGACCAAGCGAGTGGACCGAAACCGGAACCTATACTTCGTTTTTTTTAAGATTAGAATTATCTGTCAAACGGGTAAACAAAGAAGCAGTGGTCGTAAACCTTCCTTCTTCGATTTCGATCGATACCACTGAATTTCTCGGAACTTATGTACATACATACGAGTACATATCATTTGATATTTACCGATAGCTGAACGCATACATTTTATTTTAAAATGTTGTATATAACGATATGCCAGCAGTCTCGGCAGTCTTTTTCACACGGTCTGATTTAGTGGGATACTCCTTTCTATGGCACATTTCTGACACTCATTTGTAAATATTCACCACCCGTTTCCTTCCATCCTTTTCACTGGCAGTGATTCTGCTTTTGCCTTTTCTTCTTTGGAGATGAAAAAACATTAGCCGGAACCGGCTGCGACTTCTGTAGCCCACTCAGGCCAGCCTCGGCTTCATACATTGTAAATGTGCACGAACAAACAAAATATCTAAATAGATCAACAACTAATAACAAAATTCAACAAAAACAATAACAACAATCTTTAAGTAAGCTTACAGCAATAGAAATCACAACCGACAACAATATGAACTCGAATGAAAAACCCACATGAGTGAATTACAGATAGTGAAAGTGACGTTTAAAAATTGTGTGAGAACTCTGCCTCTTTAGGTTTTTTAATGTACAACCTTTCCATGAAAAATTGCAAACATTCTTATTTTTTCATCTTAGAATATAAATTAACTAATATTATGTTTCTTATCTGTTCACAACACTGAGTAATGTATGTATTACTAAAACATGATAATAAATACGTGATATTTATTAAATCGTTTTCACTGTTCGATCCGCAGAGTGTGCCCGATAAAAAACCTTATATCTCGTTCTGCAAAGGTCTCTCTAATGCTAAAAAAAACGAAGTATAGTGAGTTGCGTCGTGCTCCTGAAAACTTTGTAAACAGTCATTTGTTTACTTCCTACTGCATTCCTTCCGCGTTACCTAACCGGCCCCGATGCGCAACAACATTACCAAACATTACGCGACTAAAAGTTAAACGGACAAGAACGGTAACATGCGTGTGACAGATAAAAATAGGTTAGTTCTGTCTACAACGCGCGCAGGCAAAGTCGCGCGCCGGTTTTTGCACTTTTATAAATACACTCACCTCTGCTCTAGTGTTAAAATGTAATTGGAAATGTGTGAAATGATTACGTCTAGGTGCGTATCTTAAAATGCAATTGTTTACACTTATAACTTAACGAAAAATTCCAAAAAGGTTTCGCTTTCATTGAACATTTTTGAGATTCTGCTTGTCTCTGTGTTTGATAACGCACGTGTTCGGGTTTGAATTAAGCTAATTAGCCGGTTTATTAACCAATTTTCACTAAGATTTGTTTATTTTTGTGGGTGAAGGTATACTAACCACGGTTTGGTAAGTGTTTTGTGTTTGTTTGTCCTGTGAGGATGGTATTGGGTGATGCTGAACCCCCTGATAAAGGGGAAAGTCAAAACGCGGGTAAAAAAAGGCCAAGTGAGGCTCAAAACGACGGAACTGATTTGCACGGTAAGAAATCTACCCCTCCGAATGCGTCCGTTCAGCATACATACGTGAGACCAGGGTTTGAAAGCAGTACAGATCTGAAATATTCCGACATTGACGTAGGTCCCTTTGTTGTACACGTATCGCGGGAAGATATCGCAGATCAGCCAAATACACCGAGTCGTATGCGGGCCCTAAAAATGGCTCAGATAATATATAATGGCAAAGTAGCAGGTATAACAGAAATAAAAAGCATTGGCAAAAATAAAATGTCCATCTACTTTAAGTCCTACATGGAAGCCAACTCTTTCCTTTCTGACCCTATCCTGACAACTTACAAGCTTTCAGCTATGATCCCAAAGTTCCAGGTTTCGCGCATGGGTGTTATTACTCAAATTCCGCTTGATTGGACGTTAGAAGAACTCACAAATGGAATTCAGTGCCCCTCTGGGTCTGGACAAGTTATAAAAGCCCGTAGACTTAACAAAAAAAAAGAAGTTGATGGCAGAAAAGTTTGGGAGCCAACAGGTACTGTAGTAGTAACATTCCTTGGGCAAACACTGCCTGATAAAATCTACTGCTTCAACATGTCCATTCCGGTGTCCTCTTATAGGCTGCCGATTATTCAATGTCACAAATGCTGTAGATTTGGCCATATCAAGGACCAATGCCGTTCTAATCCTAGGTGTGCCCGGTGCGCACAGAATCACGAGGTCTCCGAATGTTCAGTCCCTGTCAATGAAGTCTCTTGTCTATTCTGCTCTGGTTCACATGCTGCAACTGACCCGAAGTGCCCCGAATTTTCCCGACAGAAGTCTATAAAATTAGTGATGTCTGAGGAAAATATTGGTTATATCGAAGCGGCCAGAAGGTTCCGCCCTGTGCGTACTACATATGCTGATGTGTCAAAGAATGTTTTTGCCAGTCAATCCAACACGGCAAATATGTCTTCATCTTCTCCTCCCCCTAGCCCAGCCCGCTCTCAGTCTCTCCCTCAATCCCAATCGTACCGAAAAACAATTTTTATTGAAAGGCGACCCAAGCCCCAGCCTGGGAAGTCATACGATGTTGAAGCTCACAGGCAGATAACAGCTACTCCTAAATCAACTTTACCAAATGGCAATGCATTAGGAGAGGCCTTCTCGGTTACACCGAATGACAACTTGGGAGACTGTGTCTACCAGGTTATAGTAAATTTGCTCTCGAAATTCGCCGACATCATACCGCACACTGTTCTAGAAAGCCTTAAGGGCAACATTTGTGAAGCTATTAATAAAGTAATTCAAGACGGCCAATTACAACCTGATACAATGGAATGCTAGAAATATTAAAAATAAGAAACAAGAAATATCTCAATTGATAAATTCTTTTAGCCCGATCATTCTTGCCATCTCAGAGACATGGCTGAGGCCTCAATCCCTATTTAGGGTGACGGGCTACTCCTGTGTCCGGGATGACAGGGATGATGGCTGGGCTGGTTGTGCTATTCTAGTAAATAGAAAATTTACCTTTTCCCAACTTCCCATCCCATCCCACTCCTCTGGTTTAAATGTTGTTGCAGTTAAGTGCCTCAACATTTCTTTTGTGTCTGTTTATATCCCACATCCAAATTGTGAACTAATACAGGAACTTAGCTCCATATTACGAACCCTACCAGCTCCCTTCATTGTTCAAGGAGACTTCAATTGCCGCCATACGTTATGGGGCTCCCACTGCTGTGATGCGACGTCATTCTCTCTTTTAGAACTTATGGATGAGGTAAACTTATGTATTTTAAATGACGGAACACCCACGCGCAGAACATCTCCCGTACAGAACGCTAGTGTCCCTGATCTTACGTTGGCATCCCCAAATTTAGTTCGTTCTTTATCATGGTCGGTTTCCCCTAACTCTCTTGGAAGTGATCATCTGCCTATCTTTACTACTTTGGTAGGGTCTCCCATGGCCCCATTACCCATACAAACTCCACTTCTCAAATATAGAACTTGCCAGGCGGATTGGAGCAAATTTAGATCTAATCTAGAACTATCTGTGGGAAATCTGCCTAGTATCACCCAAACGAATGTGTTAGAAGTGTACAACCAGTTTATTTCGGCCATTTACTCAACGGCTGATAGCTCTATACCTTTGAAAAATACGGCCCGCGATAAAATACCATCTCCAGCATGGTGGGATGCTGAGTGTTCAGCAGTCATTAAAGAGCGTAACAAGGCGGAGTCTCTTTTTGCTGAGGATCTTTCATTAGAAAACTATTTAAATTTTCAACGTGTGGGTGCTCATAGTAAGAGGCTGCTGAGCAGAAAAAAATTTCAGGGCTGGCGTTCCTTCTGCGAATCTTTGTCCCCGAGAGCTCCCGCTGCATTAGTATGGAAAAAAATCAAGGCTTTTCGATGCTCTCAAGTCGACAACAATGTCCCCAGTAACGTAACCTCGTGGCTTGATGGATTTACTGCGAAACTTGCCCCTCCATTTGCACCGCACTGGGAAGGCATTGGTAATTATTGTTCATTATCCGCTCCATCTGAAAGAATGAATGAAGCCTTTAGTTTTGACGAGCTGTGTTGCGCGCTTGACCATTTGCGGGACTCCACCCCGGGCTGTGATGGCATCCCATATTCTTTTATTACTCAAAGCTCAAAAGCCACTAAAGTGTTTTTCTTAGATATCTTAAATAATATATTTTTAACAGGAAACATTCCTGACTCTTGGAGAACTCAAATTATTGTACCGATTTTAAAACCTGGTAAGGATCCAGCTAGTCCTAATTCTTATAGGCCCATAGCATTATCGTCAGTTTTATGTAAGATTATGGAACATCTGGTAAAAAACAGACTGGAGTGGATTCTAGAAAATAGAAATATTATCTCTAATACCCAGTTTGGGTTCAGAAAGGGTATGGGAACTATGGACAGTCTAAGCATCCTCACCTCCGATATCCGGCTGGCTCTCACTCGTGGCGAACATGTGGTGGGCGTCTTCCTGGATGTCACAGCGGCCTACGATAACGTAGATCTTCCTATACTCAGGCAGAAAATGCTCAATCTGAGTATCCCTGTGAGGATTACTAATATCGTATGCAACATGTACATGGGACGTTCTATTCTCGTCCGACTGAATGGAGATCTATCACCTCCCAGTCTTGTTTGGAAGGGCCTTCCTCAAGGTTCTGTCATGAGCCCCCTTCTCTACAGCTTATATACCTCAGATCTCGACACTTCAGTTAACTGCTTCTGCAAGATCTTACAGTATGCTGATGACATTGCATTATATTCTTCATCGAAAGACTTTTCCGAATCTTCTCATGCTTTAAACTCTGCTTTATATTACCTCAAAATGTGGCTATCTGACCACGGTCTCTCCTTGTCTGCAGAAAAGAGTAATGCAGTCATCTTTTCTAGAAAAAGGCACGTCCCCGATCTTAACATCCACATCGACGACGCACCTGTTATAATTAAGAATGAGGTTAAGTTTCTAGGTATTATTCTAGATTCTAGGCTGTCGGGAGTCAGCCACTTGAATTATGTGTGCCAAAAAGCGGAAAAAAATATCAATGTTTTGCGTGCTTTGTCTGGTGTTAGGTGGGGTTCGCACCCATATAATCAGAAACTTCTATACAATGCCATTGTCAGAAGTCATTTTGACTATGGAAGTTTTATCTTGGAACCATGTAGCAAACTCGCGTTGGCAAAACTGGATAGAATTCAGGCAAGGTGTTTAAGAATAATAACAGGAGCTATGAAATCCTCCCCGACGAATGCTCTTCAAGTCGAGTGTATGGACCCACCGTACTCTTTGCGGAGACAATTTCTGGCTGACCGGTTTTTCTTCAAATCGCTTCAAGTAGCTTCACATCCGTTACTTCCAATCCTTGAATCCCTCCAACGACTTGTAGTCTCCTCTCCATTTTGGTCTCATAAAGTGTCTCCCCTCTTAGTTAATAGTTATAAAAAGTACTTAGACCACCCTGTTAGAGTGTTCCAAAATCACAAAAACCCACTTTTTGAAATGAGCTATGACAGTCTTATCTTTCAGCCAACGGTTATATTTAGTTTGGGTATTTCAAAGAATCAAATAGGTGCCGATAACATATTTAACAAAGTGATTGACGAGAAGTGGTCTGACTATCTTACAATTTTTACTGATGCATCCAAATTAAGCGACGAGAGTCCTGTGGGATCTGCAGTGTGGATTCCCAGGTACAAAATTATCTTACATTTTAAACTCCCTCCCGGAAATTCGGTGTTTTCCGGAGAGGCTATTGCGTTACTGGAAGCGGTTTCTTATGTGCACTCACACCATCTTAATAAATCTCTTATTTTAACAGATTCTCTGAGTTGCTTGCAAGATTTAGTTAAACGCCCATTCCATGCAAAAGAAAACTTCCCAGTAACGTTACAAATTAAGGAGGTTCTCCACAAGTGTCACATGGACAACATTGATGTTGTTCTGGCCTGGATCCCGGGACACAGCGGGATAAAGGGTAATGAGACTGTCGATCTTTACGCAAAGGAAGCAACCACGCTTGGCACCAATGTGTATGACCGATGTTTTGCTCGCGACCTCAAAGCACTTGCTCTCCCTCACATGCGTGATGCCTGGAACACCCGTTGGCAAACTTCCCGCCTAAATGTGGGCAAAAATTATGGCAATATACAACCAAATCTGCCCTCTAGGTCGTGGTTTTTTACTCGTAAATCCATTCCAAAAAATATTACGTCTGCCATTATTCGCTTACGACTCGGCCATATTTGTACCCCTGTGTTTTTAGCAAAGATACGTGTTCGAGATCACTCTCTGTGCGAATGTGGTCTGGCAGAGGGTACTCTCGAACACCTATTTTTTTACTGTAACCGTATTGTCACTCCTTTGTATGATATCCTTCCCCCGGACATCCCCCGTCCTGTTAATATTAAATTTCTCCTCACCTTAGTCTATTCACCCCTTGTGTATGTCCTTTGTAAATTTATAAAAATTAACAACTTGTTTTTATAGTAGTTAGTTTAACAATACATGTTTGTTTTGTCCTTTGTTCTAGATTCTAATCTCAGTGAACCTGCCAATTGGAAGATACCGGTTTTTTTTTTATAATAAATACGTGCCTTTTTTAACCTTGACGTTGGCGGAATCATCGGCAATACTGATGGGGCCATAACACAAAGATTGATTGATTGATTGAACATTTTTGACACTGACAGCTCATTAGTAATAAAATACACAATACCATACGCGTTCTATAATTTCTACCATTTTGTTGCCAGGCATAAAATTTAATCATGGAGCCGGAATCAATGAAAGTGCTGCTCATCCATAATAACCCAGAATTTTTGAAAGCAACCTGCGACTTAATCAACGATGAATGGCCCCGAAGCGAGGCTGTGAGAATGATGTCGCTACAAGCATCCTGTGATTGCCTACCTACAAACTTTATATTGGTTAAGGACAGGACACAAGTATTAGGTCACTGCAAACTGACCCCTATACCCAGTATTCCAGAAAGTTGTTTTATAGAAACTGTAGTCATAAGTAAAGCTATGCGTGGAAAGAAATTAGGCACATATTTAATGAGATACGTTGAGGACTACTGCAGAAATGTGCTAAAGTTGAAAATGGCGCATCTATCAACAAAGGGCCAGGAGAAATTCTATGCAAGTTTGGATTACGATATTTGCGCACCCGTGTCTATTTACGGCGGTTATTTGCCAGCTAATGTTAAACGTAATCCCAGTAGCCATAAGATTGAAAATTCAGTGCCAGAACAAAGTCGCGCGCAGCCAATCGGCGCGCCGCCGCCACCGCCCCCACCGATGCCAACCTATGAAAGTGCTTGGAACAACAATAACGCTAGTAATGTAAAAACTAGCAAAACATACATGTTTAAGTATTTGTAGTATTATTGTTTGTACGATTTTGATAATGTTGTTTAAATCTTGTTGAAATAAAATTCATTATAAAATTCATATTTATTTATTTCACATAATCATCATAACACATGAAGTTGTACAATGGTTATTAATTTATAAATGTAAGTTTATTTTATTATACCTAGCAACAACACATCGGTTAAAAACTTTTAAAGGCCTTTCCACACCTAGCAATTTGTCACAACAACTTGCTTTAGTTGGAATGAGACAGTAGTCTGACCAGCGAGTCGTGACACCAGCATTTTTATTTTTATTACCTACGAAATAAACTGTCAGTTACAAGTACCTATGACGCCTCCATACATTACGAGTTATCAGAATGCTGTTTTTTTTATTTGCCTGGATTTTCCAGTGTCACGACTCGCTGGTCAGACTAATACATTCCAATTATAGCAAGCCGTTGTGAGAAATTGGCATGACAATTTACAAAAATAATGGTGGAACAGAGTGCAGTTGGTTTTCCGCACGTTGCTCATACTCTTAGACCATTTCCAGCGCGTGAATTACCTAAATATATTTCTACACAGGTGTGTCACTGACTTTATCAGCGCGAGCGTGGTCGTAGAAGGTTAAGTAAGCCTCTGCTAGACGGTCGCCAACACGCCCCTCAGACCGAGCGACCTTGGTCCGCACCGACCTTGTAGACAGTTGTTTGCAGTAAAATGTCAAACTACAGCGGTCGGTGCCGACCAAAGTCGCTCGGTCGGAACGGCGTGTTGGCGACAATGGCGACCGTCTAGCAGAGGCTTTATTCTAGTACACCAGTCATTCCTAGTGTTGCCAGTGTTAAAACTTGGCCGTTTCCATGAACCTGACGGCGCGCTCCCGCACCTCCTGCGCGTGCGCGAGCTCGCCGAGCCGCTCCTCGAGCTCCGCCCACTTGGTGAAGAGCGTCTTCATCTTGCGCGCCGCCAGCTTCTGCGACGTCATGCGCTCCATTACTTGCCTGTGGATATATTACGGTGCCCTTTACTTCATAAATAAATAAATAAAAAAGTTACTGTAAGTTGATTGCGAGTTGTAGAGCAAAATAAAATGTCTGCACAAATGATGAAAAAAAGCGTCAGGAATAGGGAACATTACTGCAATGTTCTGCCGCCAGAGGCAGCACTACCACTAATAGTAAACCAGTATTGGAATACAGGGATTCACACACACATGCACAATTGATTGTCAAATGAGTGACAAGGATGCTTGCATAGACAATACCGCAAATGGGAACGAGATACAATGTCAACGCTGCTAGTGTCGCCACCTACGAAGAGTTTTGCGTAATGTTCCCTATTGTGAATCGAGACATTGCTTTGGTAATTAAAGGGTTAATGTGATTATGAAGATTGCTAACCTAGCACTAACCCTAGTAAATCTAGTAATGGTCCGAAATAAACGTTTACATTTATTCCTTACTAGCTTCTGCCCGCGACTCCGTCTGCGTTGAACCGAGCCATATTTCGCAGCTCTATACAAACTTTCACCCACAAATACACCCCCTTAGCGGATAATTTCCGTGATAAAAACTATCATATGTCCTTCCCCGGGACTCAAACTATGTCTATACCAAATTTCATCTGAATCGTTTCAGCGGTTTAAGCGTGAAGAGGTAACGAACAGACAGACAGACTCACTTTCGCATTTATAATATTTTCATCACACTTGCTCATAAATGGTGTTATTCTATGCCTGTATACGGAAGGACAATGGCCTAAATTGTTCCCGCGGGAAATAATGGTCCCTAGGGAAGTAATGAGCTTGTGTGTGATCTGATTGGTTAAGCAAATCTTCTCTGTGATTGGTAATCGAGCAGGCCATGCCCTGCAAGAACCACATGCTCCATGCTATGTGATTGGTTGAAATATTGAAACTACGCCCCCCACTCGCACTGATCTGGAAGTGAAGTTGTCAATTTCGTCAACATTTGATTGGTGCGCTTGTATAAAACATAGATTTTTTCCCTTCCGGGTCATGGCTGTTCGTATGACTGAATGTCCAAATAGTTCGATTACCTATGTGCTAAATAATAAGAGTGTCAAAATGCACTACAGACATATAATACGATTGCTTGAAAGAACGATTGTTATATACATTAATAGTCATAAAGATAATTTGTCAGAATGAGTCAGTATCTAATATACTAATTGTTTCAAAGTGCACTTGTTAGAACAATCGAGTGTCAGAATGTATAAAATCATAATGACATCTTTGATATGCCGAATGAGAGTCAAAATATACAGTTTGTATCAGTGTCATAAAGACTAATACTTATGATGGAATTGGGATATACTATTTTTTTACAACCTATGTTAATTCAGAAACCATTTCTGGGAATTGGGTTCTTATACCGCAATAAACAATTAGATTGGGACAATATTATACCTGGAAAAGTTATTAATATTTTGTTTATCGACTTTCATCTGTCCTTGCTGTTTTGCAGTACAACTCAAGTTAGTAGCTAGTCATCGGTACTACAAAATGCTTCCTAAGGAGAAAAAATTTTAAACGTATTTGATTGGCAATCGGATGATTGTTTTCTTATATTGGTTTATATTTTACGATTTTAACAAAATAATGTGATCTTTATTATTCATAGATTTCATAGTAGGTATAGCCTGACAAGTATCTATTTGACCCTAGCCACGTACAAAACGACACTATCTCATGGTCAAATAGTGGCTTGTCAGGCTTTACATAGATTTTCGCCATTATAAGAATCAGTTATTTAGTCAATTACATGATTAGTCATTAAAATGTTGTAACATTTATAGATTTTATCTCTGACATAATTTGACGTAAACACATTGTAAAATGTTAACATTCTGACACAAGCATGATCTGACATAAATACAATGTGAACTTTTGTAATTTTGTCACCGCAACATTTTAACCAATAAACTTTGTACATTTTGACACTTACACATTCGAAACATTTGGACATTCAGTCATACGAACAGCCATGACCCGGAAGGGATTTTTCTGTCTTTTGTAGTTATTTATTTTCTCGCAAATGTGATGAAAAACATTGTGTATAACACGGGCTTAAGAATATTGCAAACTCGAGTCATCAAAAGCCCTCCGCCTAACGGCGTCGGGCTTCTGATAGACTCTCGTTTGCATTATTCCTCATACGCCCCTTGTTAAACAATGTACTATAATATATTGAATATTGACACTTCTTATGAAGATATATAAACTGTGTCGAGGTCACGAAGAGCCCCTTTTAGATTTTACTGTGTCTAAAGAAGGAACAATGGGGAACTTGCATGGGATTTCTATTTCGAATAAATTGCACTTTATCGATGCGGATATACGTAGAGATATCATACAAAAGAAAAAAAAAGAATAAAACCGATTGTATTTTCTTATGATTTATACTGTGAATGAGTACTTTGACTATTATAAAAACATATTTAATCAAGAAATTAAACTACTTATCAAATAAAATAACTTATATCTAAAACTAAACTACTTATAAAATAAAATTACTTACAAATAAAATATTTGACCGAGTTCGCCGTCGCTGGGCAACGTGCCCAGAAGGCTGGCAGCATTGCCACGTTGGATGGCAATGCTTATCCTCTGTGCGAGGTATGAGCCAGCCCTCCGGTCACCCGTATTTATTTTATCTCACGTTAAAATGACGAAAAATCAAAATGTTTATTTTTCGATAAAATAATACAATTGTTACACAGAATATTGAATTAGAAATGATATTGTGTATGACAAGTATAGACTTAAACGCAAATTTTGTGGAGATAATTGCAAATCAATGACTTACTCCATAGTAAACGCGCCGAGAATATATGATGTGACGTCATAGCATAAGCCCGTTTAATATGGAGCGTTTTCGGGGGGTGCCGGCGCGTGTAGATTTCAAATGCATATAACATCAGAAAAAAAAATCATAAGAAAGTTTTAATGGTACAGTTGTTTTAATGCTGGATTATACTTTAGATTTTCGTAATAAAATAAATGGGTCATTGTCAGTCACAAAAACAAAAATCATCTTTCCGGTGGTCAATAGTTCAGGGCTTACGCTCACATATAATATGTTTTTATCACATAGAATTATAGAAGGGGCAACGCCGTTTATGCGGATTCAGAGTTCAACCAAAAATTAGGCTTTATAGCCCTTAACTTTGGCAATGTCCACCGAAAAGACGCGAACCTAAATCTGACAATGACCCAAATAGATGCAAGTTCCCTATTGCCATATCACAAGCCGTAGTTGACATATCAGAAGCCGGAAGAAGAGAAAAAAGGTAAAATATCTGATCATGCTTATGTGCGTTTGGAAACAAAGCAGTGTCCTGATTTTGACTCCGGTTCTTCTCAAATGTAAATGCTTTTGATTGTAAGAATCACCTCGAAGGAGTATCACTCACCGCACGGCCTGTATGTCGCGGTCCTTAGCCAGCATGTCTGCGTACGCGGCGCACACGTCGAGGCGCTGCGGGTACACGGCGAGGACTTGCTCGAACAATGCTTCAGCTCGCTCGCGCTCGCCGTGCGCTCGCTCGAGCAAAGCGAACTGAACTAGGACTGTCACGTCTGCAACAAAAAATATGTATCATTAAATTAACTCTTACCCCAGTGGGACTAACTCAACTTTCTACCTGTCGCGTCGCAGGCGGCTCAGCAACTGTCTCACTCGCACTATGCCAATGAAAAAGAGGAGGGTAGTTTTTCCCATCGTCTATAAATAAATATATAAATATTTGGGGGGCAGGGCAATCTTACACAAATCGACCTAGTCCCAAACTAAGCAAAGCTTGTACTATGGGTACTAGACGATGATATACATATTTATATAGAGAAATAAATACTTACATACATAGAAAACATATCAGGAACAAATATTCGTGCTCATCACACAAGTAAATGCCCTTACCGGGATTCGAACCCGGGACCTCCGGCTTCGTAGGCAGGGTCACTACCAACTAGGCTACACTATCGCGTCGCGCCACGTCTGTTATGCTAGCCCCGTTACATTATGACTCTTTTATTGTTTTCGCTTTAGATAATGTGGAAGTTCTAGGTTAATGCTGGCTTTAGAGAATTATTCTTATTTTGAATTGAGCTGTCTGGAAGCTTAGAAATATAAATTGAAGAAGTCAAGCTGTCACCCTCCAGGTTTCAGCCTTAGGGCCACGAAAGTCTGTGTGTGAATAAAACAAGTTTCTTAGTTCTTGTACTCAACATCTAGCCATAATATCTATCTCCCTCATACTACAGGTGTACCACTTACGTTCTTTCTTCTCCAGTACACTGACAGCCTTCTGCATGACATGCCGGGCCTTATCTAGGAGCCCTAGCTTGAAGCAAGCCGCCCCGCACTGTATGTAGTTGGCCGGCTGCCTCTTGTACTTGCGCAGCATCAGGTCGACGAGCGAGGACAGTTCTTGTACTCAACATCTAGCCATAATATCTATCTCCCTCATACTACAGGTGTACCACTTACGTTCTTTCTTCTCCAGTACACTGACAGCCTTCTGCATGACATGCCGGGCCTTATCTAGGAGCCCTAGCTTGAAGCAAGCCGCCCCGCACTGTATGTAGTTGGCCGGCTGCCTCTTGTACTTGCGCAGCATCAGGTCGACGAGCGAGGACAGTTCTTGTACTCAACATCTAGCCATAATATCTATCTCCCTCATACTACAGGTGTACCACTTACGTTCTTTCTTCTCCAGTACACTGACAGCCTTCTGCATGACATGCCGGGCCTTATCTAGGAGCCCTAGCTTGAAGCAAGCCGCCCCGCACTGTATGTAGTTGGCCGGCTGCCTCTTGTACTTGCGCAGCATCAGGTCGACGAGCGAGGACAGTTCTTGGTGCTTGGCGGTGTCGCAGTAGATGTCCAGCAGTTTGGAGTGCACTTTGAAGGTGTCGTTCATTTGCAGGGCTTCCTCTAGCGTTTTTTGTTGGGACTCCTGTAAAATTTAAGGTATTTAGGCTTATTACACATCACATGGGACAATCACGTATCGTTTTATTTAGCTCGATACTTCGGATGTACAGTCAGGTGTATTAATATACGTAAATACGGACAAAAATATCTGTACAGGACTTTATTGTCAATGTCGTAAAGGCGTGTACAGATATTTATGTCCTTATTTTACGCATATTAATACCCCTGACTGTATGTACGGATACTATGACGCAAAATCGACTTAGGAAGTGTCGAATTTCCGAACTATATTGTAGTTTTAATGTTAGTTTTTTTAAGAAGCCTATGTAGTATCCCACTGCTGGGCAAAGGCCTCCCCTCTTGATTTCCACTCGTCCCGATTCTGAGAAATCTCTGGCCAATCGTTGTGAAATACGTCCAGGTCGTCCCGCCATCTCCTTCTCGGCGCCACGCCGTCGCCTCCCACCATGCGGCACCCACTCCGTAGCTAGTTAGCCCACCTCTCCGGATGCATGCGGCAAACGTGGCCCGCCCGTTCCCATTTCAGCTTGGCGGTCTTGGCTCCAACGTCAGCAATGCATGTTTTTTTGCGCAGCGTAGAGTGTCGAACCCGATCGATCCGTTACTACGCTCCATAGCTTGTTGACAAACCTTCAATCTGGACTTTTGTGCCTTAGTGAGCCATGTTTGGACACCGTAGGTTTAGGGCAGGCAGAATACACATATCGACGAGTCGACACCGGAATGTTAAAGGTTGGGTAAGGAATTTAGGAAGTAGTACCATCCTTCGCTTTTTTTCGCATTGCATGGAAGATGTTACCAACCAGACGATTCCGATTCGTTTTCAAAGAAAGGCACATCTGTAATAGTACGAGTTCCATAGCTGCAATCACAGGCAGGAATAACATTGAACGTTAAGTTAAAACGGATTGAAGGACGTAAACGATTTAGGTCCTTCAACGAAGACAACTCCATGTTCTCCGGTGACTGTGGGGTGGGGTGACAAATGGGAGTAGTTGTTCCAAATATTGTTGAGAACTGACCTTGGTCCCGAACCTGTGTTCCACGTTGAGCATGGCGAGCCACACGTTTAGTTTCTCGTGCTCTTCGCGGAACGAGATGGTGTTCAGCGCCTTGCGGCCCACTGCGCGCGCCTTGTCGATCTCCGTTGCCTGTCGACGTCGTAATTTATTAGTTTTAATCATTATTATTTAAACGTATTGAAACAAATGGCGCGGCTGAAAGAAGGAAGGCGTGGCGTATCGAACGCCCTTTGCATCTCTGGGGTGCCTTAGGACATCAGCAACAACATTGAAACAAATAGAGACACTCGTAATGTCGGTTCAAACATTATCGGGAAGATGGAAGGCCATGTACGCGATCCACAGCTGGCTACAGTTGGGGTTGGCCAGCAGCGCCCGCTCGAACTGGTCGGAGCTCCGCGGCTGCGCCTCGCTCTCGACGGCGCGTCTCTCTAGCTCCCGTAGTATCTCCTCCTCGGCTGCCGTTAGCTTCTCCGTCACTCACCTGCAGATGGAAGGCCATGTACGCGATCCACAGCTGGCTACAGTTGGGGTTGGCCAGCAGCGCCCGCTCGAACTGGTCGGAGCTCCGCGGCTGCGCCTCGCTCTCGACGGCGTCTCTCTCTAGCTCCCGTAGTATCTCCTCCTCGGCTGCCGTTAGCTTCTCCGTCACTCACCTGCAGATGGAAGGCCATGTACGCGATCCACAGCTGGCTACAGTTGGGGTTGGCCAGCAGCGCCCGCTCGAACTGGTCGGAGCTCCGCGGCTGCGCCTCGCTCTCGACGGCGCGTCTCTCTAGCTCCCGTAGTCTCTCCTCCTCGGCTGCCGTTAGCTTCTCCGTCACTCACCTGCAGATGGAAGGCCATGTACGCGATCCACAGCTGGCTACAGTTGGGGTTGGCCAGCAGCGCCCGCTCGAACTGGTCGGAGCTCCGCGGCTGCGCCTCGCTCTCGACGGCGCGTCTCTCTAGCTCCCGTAGTCTCTCCTCCTCGGCTGCCGTTAGCTTCTCCGTCACTCACCTGCAGATGGAAGGCCATGTACGCGATCCACAGCTGGCTACAGTTGGGGTTGGCCAGCAGCGCCCGCTCGAACTGGTCGGAGCTCCGCGGCTGCGCCTCGCTCTCGACGGCGCGTCTCTCTAGCTCCCGTAGTCTCTCCTCCTCGGCTGCCGTTAGCTTCTCCGTCACTCACCTGCAGATGGAAGGCCATGTACGCGATCCACAGCTGGCTACAGTTGGGGTTGGCCAGCAGCGCCCGCTCGAACTGGTCGGAGCTCCGCGGCTGCGCCACGCTCTCGACGGCGCCTCTCTCTAGCTCCCGTAGTATCTCCTCCTCGGCTGCCGTTAGCTTCTCCGTCACTCACCTGCAGATGGAAGGCCATGTACGCGATCCACAGCTGGCTACAGTTGGGGTTGGCCAGCAGCGCCCGCTCGAACTGGTCGGAGCTCCGCGGCTGCGCCTCGCTCTCGACGGCGCCTCTCTCTAGCTCCCGTAGTATCTCCTCCTCGGCTGCCGTTAGCTTCTCCGTCACTCACCTGCAGATGGAAGGCCATGTACGCGATCCACAGCTGGCTACAGTTGGGGTTGGCCAGCAGCGCCCGCTCGAACTGGTCGGAGCTCCGCGGCTGCGCCTCGCTCTCGACGGCGCCTCTCTCTAGCTCCCGTAGTATCTCCTCCTCGGCTGCCGTTAGCTTCTCCGTCACTCACCTGCAGATGGAAGGCCATGTACGCGATCCACAGCTGGCTACAGTTGGGGTTGGCCAGCAGCGCCCGCTCGAACTGGTCGGAGCTCCGCGGCTGCGCCTCGCTCTCGACGGCGCCTCTCTCTAGCTCCCGTAGTATCTCCTCCTCGGCTGCCGTTAGCTTCTCCGTCACTCACCTGCAGATGGAAGGCCATGTACGCGATCCACAGCTGGCTACAGTTGGGGTTGGCCAGCAGCGCCCGCTCGAACTGGTCGGAGCTCCGCGGCTGCGCCTCGCTCTCGACGGCGCGTCTCTCTAGCTCCCGTAGTCTCTCCTCCTCGGCTGCCGTTAGCTTCTCCGTCACTCACCTGCAGATGGAAGGCCATGTACGCGATCCACAGCTGGCTACAGTTGGGGTTGGCCAGCAGCGCCCGCTCGAACTGGTCGGAGCTCCGCGGCTGCGCCTCGCTCTCGACGGCGCGTCTCTCTAGCTCCCGTAGTCTCTCCTCCTCGGCTGCCGTTAGCTTCTCCGTCACTCACCTGCAGATGGAAGGCCATGTACGCGATCCACAGCTGGCTACAGTTGGGGTTGGCCAGCAGCGCCCGCTCGAACTGGTCGGAGCTCCGCGGCTGCGCCTCGCTCTCGACGGCGCCTCTCTCTAGCTCCCGTAGTATCTCCTCCTCGGCTGCCGTTAGCTTCTCCGTCACTCACCTGCAGATGGAAGGCCATGTACGCGATCCACAGCTGGCTACAGTTGGGGTTGGCCAGCAGCGCCCGCTCGAACTGGTCGGAGCTCCGCGGCTGCGCCTCGCTCTCGACGGCGCCTCTCTCTAGCTCCCGTAGTATCTCCTCCTCGGCTGCCGTTAGCTTCTCCATCACTCACCTGCAGATGGAAGGCCATGTACGCGATCCACAGCTGGCTACAGTTGGGGTTGGCCAGCAGCGCCCGCTCGAACTGGTCGGAGCTCCGCGGCTGCGCCTCGCTCTCGACGGCGCCTCTCTCTAGCTCCCGTAGTATCTCCTCCTCGGCTGCCGTTAGCTTCTCCGTCACTCACCTGCAGATGGAAGGCCATGTACGCGATCCACAGCTGGCTACAGTTGGGGTTGGCCAGCAGCGCCCGCTCGAACTGGTCGGAGCTCCGCGGCTGCGCCTCGCTCTCGACGGCGCCTCTCTCTAGCTCCCGTAGTATCTCCTCCTCGGCTGCCGTTAGCTTCTCCGTCACTCACCTGCAGATGGAAGGCCATGTACGCGATCCACAGCTGGCTACAGTTGGGGTTGGCCAGCAGCGCCCGCTCGAACTGGTCGGAGCTCCGCGGCTGCGCCTCGCTCTCGACGGCGCCTCTTTCTATCTCCCGTAGTATCTCCTCCTCGGCTGCCGTTAGCTTCTCCGTCACTCACCTGCAGATGGAAGGCCATGTACGCGATCCACAGCTGGCTACAGTTGGGGTTGGCCAGCAGCGCCCGCTCGAACTGGTCGGAGCTCCGCGGCTGCGCCTCGCTCTCGACGGCGCGTCTCTCTAGCTCCCGTAGTCTCTCCTCCTCGGCTGCCGTTAGCTTCTCCGTCACTCACCTGCAGATGGAAGGCCATGTACGCGATCCACAGCTGGCTACAGTTGGGGTTGGCCAGCAGCGCCCGCTCGAACTGGTCGGAGCTCCGCGGCTGCGCCTCGCTCTCGACGGCGCCTCTCTCTAGCTCCCGTAGTATCTCCTCCTCGGCTGCCGTTAGCTTCTCCGTCACTCACCTGCAGATGGAAGGCCATGTACGCGATCCACAGCTGGCTACAGTTGGGGTTGGCCAGCAGCGCCCGCTCGAACTGGTCGGAGCTCCGCGGCTGCGCCTCGCTCTCGACGGCGCCTCTCTCTAGCTCCCGTAGTATCTCCTCCTCGGCTGCCGTTAGCTTCTCCGTCACTCACCTGCAGATGGAAGGCCATGTACGCGATCCACAGCTGGCTACAGTTGGGGTTGGCCAGCAGCGCCCGCTCGAACTGGTCGGAGCTCCGCGGCTGCGTCTCGCTCTCGACGGCGCCTCTCTCTATCTCCCGTAGTATCTCCTCCTCGGCTGCCGTTAGCTTCTCCGTCACTCACCTGCAGATGGAAGGCCATGTACGCGATCCACAGCTGGCTACAGTTGGGGTTGGCCAGCAGCGCCCGCTCGAACTGGTCGGAGCTCCGCGGCTGCGCCTCGCTCTCGACGGCGCGTCTCTCTAGCTCCCGTAGTCTCTCCTCCTCGGCTGCCGTTAGCTTCTCCGTCACTCACCTGCAGATGGAAGGCCATGTACGCGATCCACAGCTGGCTACAGTTGGGGTTGGCCAGCAGCGCCCGCTCGAACTGGTCGGAGCTCCGCGGCTGCGCCTCGCTCTCGACGGCGCGTCTCTCTAGCTCCCGTAGTCTCTCCTCCTCGGCTGCCGTTAGCTTCTCCGTCACTCACCTGCAGATGGAAGGCCATGTACGCGATCCACAGCTGGCTACAGTTGGGGTTGGCCAGCAGCGCCCGCTCGAACTGGTCGGAGCTCCGCGGCTGCGCCTCGCTCTCGACGGCGCGTCTCTCTAGCTCCCGTAGTCTCTCCTCCTCGGCTGCCGTTAGCTTCTCCGTCACTCACCTGCAGATGGAAGGCCATGTACGCGATCCACAGCTGGCTACAGTTGGGGTTGGCCAGCAGCGCCCGCTCGAACTGGTCGGAGCTCCGCGGCTGCGCCTCGCTCTCGACGGCGCCTCTCTCTAGCTCCCGTAGTATCTCCTCCTCGGCTGCCGTTAGCTTCTCCGTCACTCACCTGCAGATGGAAGGCCATGTACGCGATCCACAGCTGGCTACAGTTGGGGTTGGCCAGCAGCGCCCGCTCGAACTGGTCGGAGCTCCGCGGCTGCGCCTCGCTCTCGACGGCGCGTCTCTCTAGCTCCCGTAGTCTCTCCTCCTCGGCTGCCGTTAGCTTCTCCGTCACTCACCTGCAGATGGAAGGCCATGTACGCGATCCACAGCTGGCTACAGTTGGGGTTGGCCAGCAGCGCCCGCTCGAACTGGTCGGAGCTCCGCGGCTGCGCCTCGCTCTCGACGGCGCGTCTCTCTAGCTCCCGTAGTCTCTCCTCCTCGGCTGCCGTTAGCTTCTCCGTCACTCACCTGCAGATGGAAGGCCATGTACGCGATCCACAGCTGGCTACAGTTGGGGTTGGCCAGCAGCGCCCGCTCGAACTGGTCGGAGCTCCGCGGCTGCGCCTCGCTCTCGACGGCGCGTCTCTCTAGCTCCCGTAGTCTCTCCTCCTCGGCTGCCGTTAGCTTCTCCGTCACTCACCTGCAGATGGAAGGCCATGTACGCGATCCACAGCTGGCTACAGTTGGGGTTGGCCAGCAGCGCCCGCTCGAACTGGTCGGAGCTCCGCGGCTGCGCCTCGCTCTCGACGGCGCGTCTCTCTAGCTCCCGTAGTCTCTCCTCCTCGGCTGCCGTTAGCTTCTCCGTCACTCACCTGCAGATGGAAGGCCATGTACGCGATCCACAGCTGGCTACAGTTGGGGTTGGCCAGCAGCGCCCGCTCGAACTGGTCGGAGCTCCGCGGCTGCGCCTCGCTCTCGACGGCGCGTCTCTCTAGCTCCCGTAGTCTCTCCTCCTCGGCTGCCGTTAGCTTCTCCGTCACTCACCTGCAGATGGAAGGCCATGTACGCGATCCACAGCTGGCTACAGTTGGGGTTGGCCAGCAGCGCCCGCTCGAACTGGTCGGAGCTCCGCGGCTGCGCCTCGCTCTCGACGGCGCGTCTCTCTAGCTCCCGTAGTCTCTCCTCCTCGGCTGCCGTTAGCTTCTCCGTCACTCACCTGCAGATGGAAGGCCATGTACGCGATCCACAGCTGGCTACAGTTGGGGTTGGCCAGCAGCGCCCGCTCGAACTGGTCGGAGCTCCGCGGCTGCGCCTCGCTCTCGACGGCGCCTCTCTCTAGCTCCCGTAGTATCTCCTCCTCGGCTGCCGTTAGCTTCTCCGTCACTCACCTGCAGATGGAAGGCCATGTACGCGATCCACAGCTGGCTACAGTTGGGGTTGGCCAGCAGCGCCCGCTCGAACTGGTCGGAGCTCCGCGGCTGCGCCTCGCTCTCGACGGCGCGTCTCTCTAGCTCCCGTAGTCTCTCCTCCTCGGCTGCCGTTAGCTTCTCCGTCACTCACCTGCAGATGGAAGGCCATGTACGCGATCCACAGCTGGCTACAGTTGGGGTTGGCCAGCAGCGCCCGCTCGAACTGGTCGGAGCTCCGCGGCTGCGCCTCGCTCTCGACGGCGCGTCTCTCTAGCTCCCGTAGTCTCTCCTCCTCGGCTGCCGTTAGCTTCTCCGTCACTCACCTGCAGATGGAAGGCCATGTACGCGATCCACAGCTGGCTACAGTTGGGGTTGGCCAGCAGCGCCCGCTCGAACTGGTCGGAGCTCCGCGGCTGCGCCTCGCTCTCGACGGCGCGTCTCTCTAGCTCCCGTAGTCTCTCCTCCTCGGCTGCCGTTAGCTTCTCCGTCACTCACCTGCAGATGGAAGGCCATGTACGCGATCCACAGCTGGCTACAGTTGGGGTTGGCCAGCAGCGCCCGCTCGAACTGGTCGGAGCTCCGCGGCTGCGCCTCGCTCTCGACGGCGCGTCTCTCTAGCTCCCGTAGTCTCTCCTCCTCGGCGCGCGCTTTGGCCACTTTCTCGGCTGTTGTTAGCTTCTTTCGCTTCTTCTTTGGCTGTTCGGTTTCCTGATATGAAAGATTTTTGGAATTGTACAAAATGGGAACTATCTGGTAAAGCAGTTTTTTTAGTGCAGTTAACAAAATATGTTTTTACCTATATGTTTAAGCACTCTTTCGTAAGATGGTTGCGGTCTCGTAAATTCTATTTAAAAAAATTATACTAGAAAAAAGGCTGAGTTTTGGTGGGCTAAAGAATTTTCACCAGGAACATAGGTACTGACGAGCTATATAATAATCAATGAATAACCACCCACCAAACAAGGAAAGTGGCAATGATTTGAATCAACGATTAAAGGAAATCAAGTAGACTTTGTTTGGTTTAAAAATCGAACGCATGAAAACAACGGCCTCCGTAGCCCAGTGGGTAGTGACTCTGCCTATGAAGCTGGAGGTCCCGGGTTCGAATCCCGGTCAGGGCATTTATTTGTGTGTTTATCACGAATATGTGTTCCTGAGTTATGGATGTTATATATGTATATAAGTATCTATATGTATGTATCTATTATATATATCATCGCCTAGTACCCACAACACAAGCCTTACTGAGCTTACCGTGGGCCTAGGTTGATTTGTGTAAGATTGTCCCATAATATTTATTTATTTATTTATTTATTTATTTAATTGCAATTCTCTTCCTATTTAAATTAAATTGAAGAGGGCTTTAATAGCTTTTTTGCGGCATTCGGTTCTATGTAACTTTATACCTTCAAAAACACATAAAATAGACAGACCGGACAGTGTTCCAACATTAAACGATACTAATTATATAGTCACGCACCTCATCCTCGCTGCTGCTGGAGGACTCGTCCGCCACCTTGCTAGCCAGGTTATCACTCTCCGACCAGAACTCCTTAGCACTCGGTACTTCTAACGCCGGCTCCAAACTCTCCACCACTCTAATCTCTTTACTCTTGTCTACTACTTCTTTTACTTCCGTCTTATTCTTCTCTTTTCTTTTCTTTTTGTCTTTTACATCATTGCTAAGCTTCTCTTCAAGAGACTCTTTATTAAGTTTTTCTTTCGATTTGTCCTTTTTCCTTTTCTTGGTTTCAGTAACCGTTTCCTCCTCTTCGGTATCATCATCATCTACTTTGGCAGCTTTCAATTTATCTTCTTTTTTCTGTTTTTGTTTCTCCTTGTAATGAGGATCTCTATATTCTTCTTCATCAAACTCTTTCAACTTCTCTTGTGCAGTTTTCATCGCTTCCATCAATTTCTTGACTCTCTCTTCAATAACTAACTTTTCTTGGTGCATGGCCGTGTGGAATTTCTTATTTTTAGCATTTAAACCTTTGTCTTCTATGCTGAGGATCTTTTGGTCTATCCTTTTTGCTCTCTCTAATCTACATTTAACAGATTTCATTAAGGATACTACGCGTTTCTTCCATTGTTTAGCTGTTTCGCAATCTGACAAGTCTACGAGGGCCAAGTCTTCTGGCTTGAGTACGTTGTCACTGTCTTCATGTATATCTGTCTCTATAGCATCGCTTTCTTCTGAGGTATCTTTAGTTTTTTTATCCTTCTTATATTTCTTGTTCTTTTTAGTGTCAGTGTCTTCTGCGTCACTATCTTCTGCCTCAAGTTTCTTATCTTTTTTTTTCCTTTTTGTTTCTGTGTCATCTGATTCGCTGGTTTTACGTTTCTTATTGGGTACTTCACCATCACCTGTTTCTTTTTTGCGCTTTTCACGATGTTCACTACTATGTTTCTGTAGACGACAAAAAACAACAATTTTAGGATAAACCCGAGTCTCTAATTAAAAAGGCATTAATTAAAAATAGTTCTATTTAAATATTGAAGAATCATACAAGGATGGTAGATCTTACCAGCTGGAAGGGAGCGCAATCTCACATGGACAGCTGTTAGACATCTGATATCATCTCTAAGCTGCCTCATTCGTTAAGCCTCGGCCATAGCTTCGGCAGCGGCAGCGGTCTGCCATACGTTGGAGCAAGAGGCCGCGCTCAGATATTTCGCTTCTAAGTATGGTACACCGCTGTCGCTCGAAGTCGTGGCCGACCCGTTAGTTGCAGCTAAGACCTTACTAGTAAGACAAATACACTCGCGGTCAATAAATTCGGGTAACCCTAAACTAAATAACTGCGCAATAGGTTTTTTTTTTAATATTTAACACTAGTTATATTTACATAACATAGTATTCTTTTTAGTACCCAACTGTATTAGCAATTTCCGGGATCCTATCATAAAAATCTCAACATCCAAAAATTACGATTTTTGCGATATCTCGCTCCGTTAACGTTGTTTTTTTCATGGGTTTTTACAAGTCCGAATTAAACCTGGTAAACGTTCTTTATTTACTGTTATTTTTGCAGTTTACATGTATAATTAAATAAAGAACTTGACAGGATTAAAAAAACTGTACAACCTTGCACTATTTTAGAAATATGACAGTTATTTACCGACCCGTATTCTTTGTCCGCGAGTGTAGTTGCCCCTGATGCTCACCACGGGTATCTATTAGTGTTGTGGATAACGCTCATTTTGAGGCTTAAAGACTCGAACCCTAAAGACTCCCGAGGCTTAAAGACTCAAGTGACGAAAAGTCAATATTCTGCATTCATATACGTAAAATAAACCAACACGGTTCTTAAACAGCATCGAGTCTTTAAGCCTCGGGAGTCTTTAAGGCTCGAGTCTATAAGCCTCGAAATGAGCGTTATCCACAACACTAGTATCTATATAATAACTCAGTTATCACAGACCGCCCCAAGTGCATGGAGGCGGAAGAAACATCTAAACATATCCTATTGGATTGTAAGCAGGTGCAACAGTTCCTTAGTTTTAAGTTAATATTGTTACACCCGAAATGGGTAACCGCTGGGACCTAACACTTGTATAAAATACCATCTATGTAACACGGTTAAACAATAAAGTTTTTTCTATTTCTATCTCTATTTCAACATACAGAAAAAAAGCACCTCGGGTATCCTAAAACAAAGCGGTAAACAATCAAGGCACTGATATTTTTTTTGGAGGAGATGAGGGGGTTAGAGCAGCTCTACCTTCTTTCTCACGCAAAATAGGCAGGTTGGATTGCGCGTTGAAAAAATGGCCAGTCATCATATCAGCCGAAAGACGTCCACTGCTGGACATAGGCCTCCCCCAAAGAGTGCCACAATGGCCGGTCCTGCGCCACCCGCATCCAGCGGACTCCCGCGACCTTTACCAGGTCATCAGTCCACCTTGCGGGGGGCCTACCCACGCCGCACCTTCCGGTACGTGGTCGCCACCCGAGAACCTTTCCGCCCCAACGGCCATCGGTTCTACGTGCAATGTGCCCCGCCCACTGCCACTTAAGTTTAGCAATTCGGAGGGCTGTATCGGTTACCTTGGTTCTGCTGCGGATAGCCTCATTTCTGATGCGATCGCGCAGAGAAACTCCCAGCATAGCCCTCTCCATTGCCCTTTGAGTGACTTTGAGCCTTCTTATGAGGCCCATAGTAAGCGACCACGTTTCCGTGCCATATGTCATCACTGGCAACACACACTGGTCAAAGACTCTCGTCTTGACACTGTACTCTAGGCAAAATACGGTTTTGAAAAACATTAATTTATAATAGCGTTTTTTTTCTTCATATCATTTTAAAACATTATTCTAAGATGCTTTATTCAAGAATCCAACAAACTTTCCATCCGGAAGTATTTCAATAGATTTAAATAAAGCATGAATTGTTTTTTTTTTATTATTTATCTTGAATATTATAGAGTTAATGTAAATGAACCAAAATAAAGATAAAACCATTTATTAATACTTTTTCTGACTTATCAAAATCTAGTTAAGTTACCATTTTTTTGATGTCTGAAATTTTGTTGGATTTTGTCGCTAGGTAACTATTTAATTGATTATATATCCATTACAAAGAAAAAATCTGCTATTATAAATTATTTCGAAATTTGACATTTTTTCCATACAAGTTGTCAGTTCATTGCCTGGACTACTGCGGAATATTTGACGAAAAGATGTGCCGTGCCGTAGCTTCCCGAATGCTGCCCAGCCGAGTCGGATTCGACGATTGACCTCTTTCTCAAAGTTGGATCTACCTAACTGGACAGTCTGTCCTAGGTATACATAATCGTCTACAACTTCGAGCGTAAAGTTTCCGATTGAAATGGGAGTTGGTACTACATGGATGTTTGACATGATCTTCGTCTTATCCATGTTCATCCTTAGACCAACTCGCTCGGAAGCTTTACTGAGGTCATCGATCATAATACTCAAGTCCTCCATGGTCTCATACAAGACTACTATATCATCAGCAAACCGAAGGTGAGTGATGTACTCGCCGTTGATGTTGATGCCTAACCTTCTCCAGTCCAGAGTCTTGAAAACGTCTTCCAATGCAGCGCTGAACAGTTTTGGGGAAATAACATCCCCTTGTCTGACACCCCGCTGCAGCGGAATAGGTTTCGAGCTCTGATCCTGAAGTCGGACTGACATAGTGGCGTTCTCGTACAATGGCCAGTAAAACCAACTAACTCACCGCGGGCCAGAAGGGTGCTAGAGTCAGGCTGCCCAGCATCTTCCTGTTCTCAGCGTCCACGTTGAGCACGGTGCACGTCACAACCTGTCCCGGATGGAACGCCTCCGTGAGGTTGGCGACGGGAGTCCGGGACACTTGGTTGCGAACTAACTCACCGCGGGCCAGAAGGGTGCTAGAGTCAGGCTGCCCAGCATCTTCCTGTTCTCAGCGTCCACGTTGAGCACGGTGCACGTCACAACCTGCCCCGGATGGAACGCCTCCGTGAGGTTGGCGACGGGAGTCCGGGACACTTGGTTGCGAACTAACTCACCGCGGGCCAGAAGGGTGCTAGAGTCAGGCTGCCCAGCATCTTCCTGTTCTCAGCGTCCACGTTGAGCACGGTGCACGTCACAACCTGCCCCGGATGGAACGCCTCCGTGAGGTTGGCGACGGGAGTCCGGGACACTTGGTTGCGAACTAACTCACCGCGGGCCAGAAGGGTGCTAGAGTCAGGCTGCCCAGCATCTTCCTGTTCTCAGCGTCCACGTTGAGCACGGTGCACGTCACAACCTGTCCCGGATGGAACGCCTCCGTGAGGTTGGCGACGGGAGTCCGGGACACTTGGTTGCGAACTAACTCACCGCGGGCCAGAAGGGTGCTAGAGTCAGGCTGCCCAGCATCTTCCTGTTCTCAGCGTCCACGTTGAGCACGGTGCACGTCACAACCTGCCCCGGATGGAACGCCTCCGTGAGGTTGGCGACGGGAGTCCGGGACACTTGGTTGCGAACTAACTCACCGCGGGCCAGAAGGGTGCTAGAGTCAGGCTGCCCAGCATCTTCCTGTTCTCAGCGTCCACGTTGAGCACGGTGCACGTCACAACCTGCCCCGGATGGAACGCCTCCGTGAGGTTGGCGACGGGAGTCCGGGACACTTGGTTGCGAACTAACTCACCGCGGGCCAGAAGGGTGCTAGAGTCAGGCTGCCCAGCATCTTCCTGTTCTCAGCGTCCACGTTGAGCACGGTGCACGTCACAACCTGCCCCGGATGGAACGCCTCCGTGAGGTTGGCGACGGGAGTCCGGGACACTTGGTTGCGAACTAACTCACCGCGGGCCAGAAGGGTGCTAGAGTCAGGCTGCCCAGCATCTTCCTGTTCTCAGCGTCCACGTTGAGCACGGTGCACGTCACAACCTGTCCCGGATGGAACGCCTCCGTGAGGTTGGCGACGGGAGTCCGGGACACTTGGTTGCGAACTAACTCACCGCGGGCCAGAAGGGTGCTAGAGTCAGGCTGCCCAGCATCTTCCTGTTCTCAGCGTCCACGTTGAGCACGGTGCACGTCACAACCTGCCCCGGATGGAACGCCTCCGTGAGGTTGGCGACGGGAGTCCGGGACACTTGGTTGCGAACTAACTCACCGCGGGCCAGAAGGGTGCTAGAGTCAGGCTGCCCAGCATCTTCCTGTTCTCAGCGTCCACGTTGAGCACGGTGCACGTCACAACCTGTCCCGGATGGAACGCCTCCGTGAGGTTGGCGACGGGAGTCCGGGACACTTGGTTGCGAACTAACTCACCGCGGGCCAGAAGGGTGCTAGAGTCAGGCTGCCCAGCATCTTCCTGTTCTCAGCGTCCACGTTGAGCACGGTGCACGTCACAACCTGTCCCGGATGGAACGCCTCCGTGAGGTTGGCGACGGGAGTCCGGGACACTTGGTTGCGAACTAACTCACCGCGGGCCAGAAGGGTGCTAGAGTCAGGCTGCCCAGCATCTTCCTGTTCTCAGCGTCCACGTTGAGCACGGTGCACGTCACAACCTGTCCCGGATGGAACGCCTCCGTGAGGTTGGCGACGGGAGTCCGGGACACTTGGTTGCGAACTAACTCACCGCGGGCCAGAAGGGTGCTAGAGTCAGGCTGCCCAGCATCTTCCTGTTCTCAGCGTCCACGTTGAGCACGGTGCACGTCACAACCTGTCCCGGATGGAACGCCTCCGTGAGGTTGGCGACGGGAGTCCGGGACACTTGGTTGCGAACTAACTCACCGCGGGCCAGAAGGGTGCTAGAGTCAGGCTGCCCAGCATCTTCCTGTTCTCAGCGTCCACGTTGAGCACGGTGCACGTCACAACCTGTCACGGATGGAACGCCTCCGTGAGGTTGGCGACGGGAGTCCGGGACACTTGGTTGCGAACTAACTCACCGCGGGCCAGAAGGGTGCTAGAGTCAGGCTGCCCAGCATCTTCCTGTTCTCAGCGTCCACGTTGAGCACGGTGCACGTCACAACCTGTCCCGGATGGAACGCCTCCGTGAGGTTGGCGACGGGAGTCCGGGACACTTGGTTGCGAACTAACTCACCGCGGGCCAGAAGGGTGCTAGAGTCAGGCTGCCCAGCATCTTCCTGTTCTCAGCGTCCACGTTGAGCACGGTGCACGTCACAACCTGCCCCGGATGGAACGCCTCCGTGAGGTTGGCGACGGGAGTCCGGGACACTTGGTTGCGAACTAACTCACCGCGGGCCAGAAGGGTGCTAGAGTCAGGCTGCCCAGCATCTTCCTGTTCTCAGAGTCCACGTTGAGCACGGTGCACGTCACAACCTGTCCCGGATGGAACGCCTTCGTGAGGTTGGCGACGGGAGTCCGGGACACTTGGTTGCGAACTAACTCACCGCGGGCCAGAAGGGTGCTAGAGTCAGGCTGCCCAGCATCTTCCTGTTCTCAGCGTCCACGTTGAGCACGGTGCACGTCACAACCTGTCCCGGATGGAACGCCTCCGTGAGGTTGGCGACGGGAGTCCGGGACACTTGGTTGCGAACTAACTCACCGCGGGCCAGAAGGGTGCTAGAGTCAGGCTGCCCAGCATCTTCCTGTTCTCAGCGTCCACGTTGAGCACGGTGCACGTCACAACCTGTCCCGGATGGAACGCCTCCGTGAGGTTGGCGACGGGAGTCCGGGACACTTGGTTGCGAACTAACTCACCGCGGGCCAGAAGGGTGCTAGAGTCAGGCTGCCCAGCATCTTCCTGTTCTCAGCGTCCACGTTGAGCACGGTGCACGTCACAACCTGCCCCGGATGGAACGCCTCCGTGAGGTTGGCGACGGGAGTCCGGGACACTTGGTTGCGAACTAACTCACCGCGGGCCAGAAGGGTGCTAGAGTCAGGCTGCCCAGCATCTTCCTGTTCTCAGCGTCCACGTTGAGCACGGTGCACGTCACAACCTGCCCCGGATGGAACGCCTCCGTGAGGTTGGCGACGGGAGTCCGGGACACTTGGTTGCGAACTAACTCACCGCGGGCCAGAAGGGTGCTAGAGTCAGGCTGCCCAGCATCTTCCTGTTCTCAGCGTCCACGTTGAGCACGGTGCACGTCACAACCTGTCCCGGATGGAACGCCTCCGTGAGGTTGGCGACGGGAGTCCGGGACACTTGGTTGCGAACTAACTCACCGCGGGCCAGAAGGGTGCTAGAGTCAGGCTGCCCAGCATCTTCCTGTTCTCAGCGTCCACGTTGAGCACGGTGCACGTCACAACCTGCCCCGGATGGAACGCCTCCGTGAGGTTGGCGACGGGAGTCCGGGACACTTGGTTGCGAACTAACTCACCGCGGGCCAGAAGGGTGCTAGAGTCAGGCTGCCCAGCATCTTCCTGTTCTCAGCGTCCACGTTGAGCACGGTGCACGTCACAACCTGTCCCGGATGGAACGCCTCCGTGAGGTTGGCGACGGGAGTCCGGGACACTTGGTTGCGAACTAACTCACCGCGGGCCAGAAGGGTGCTAGAGTCAGGCTGCCCAGCATCTTCCTGTTCTCAGCGTCCACGTTGAGCACGGTGCACGTCACAACCTGTCCCGGATGGAACGCCTCCGTGAGGTTGGCGACGGGAGTCCGGGACACTTGGTTGCGGGGCACGTAGGCTACCACTTCGCCCAGGAATGATACTAGGACAAAGTCTTTCACCACCTGTGAAATTTACAACATAATGTAGGACAAATAATGCAGCAAACATCTTGAAATGGAGAAGAGAGTAACAGTAACAGTTGATACGGGTCTGGTACAGCAAAACACCTTTTATACAGGCCAGGTGTAAATCAATCAATGCCAAAAACGACAGAAAAAAAAGACTTTGACAGAGGAAAGATTTACTCACTTTATATGTAAATGTTCCAACTTGAAATCAACTATATCGAAAGCAGTAAAAAATGTGTACTCGTTTAGACGAAATGATTTCACTTTACCTGGGAGTTAAAACTAATTACACAGGAAGGAAAAAGTAACTGTGTTCGAAAAAGAGTAAGCATTCAAACGGTTCGTGTCTGGGCCTGAAGACAATCCTTTTCACAACGTTGACTTTCCTTTATACCATTATTTCGTTGGCAAAGGCAGGGAGCTCATCCAGCGCGTTCGAGGGAGAAAAATCCTCTGAAACTTAACGTTGCGTTAATGGTTAAGCCGTACCTTGATGACTCCAGTGTAAGCCTTGCCGATTTCGGCCTCGACGTACGAGGTTAGAAGAGCTGCGTTGGGCGCCACTAACGAAGGCTTCAGCGACAGCATGAGGGTTTGCTTCACCGGGTCCACGGATAGTACACGAGCGTTCACTTCTTGGCCCACCTGAGGACGTAGTGTGAATTTATTTATCGTATGGCGGTTACACACTGGTATTGGTAATATTGGTATCGATGTCGCTGATAGGGTTCCAGTGTGTGCTGCGGGGTTCAGGAGGAACAGTGCAGCTGCCGAGTTTGTTGTTCTTTTAGCACCGCCCGGAGATCACGTGTAGGGTTTCAAGGGTTATTCCTTCGGACGTAGAACAACAACGACCTCCGACGTAGTGTGAACATAAATCTATATATATATAAACGTAAAAGTCCTGACTGACTCACTCACTCATTTAAATCAACGCCCAGCCCAAACTGTTGAACCTAGAAAGCTGTTTTTTTAACAATAGGTAGTTTATATAACGTAAGTTTGAAAATTCCACCCTCAAGGTGGTAAAAAGGCAGTTGAAAGTTTTTATGGTATGGAGTAAAATTTTAAGTGAGAGACTTGAAACTTTGTGTTTGGACTCCATATTACAGTACAAGAAAAGTAATTTTAGGGTTTTGGAAAAACCCACCCCTACGCGGGTTATATAGGGGTGCAAAGTTTGTATGGGGGTAAATTTTGGTATAGAGATAGTTTTTATCCCGGAAATCATACCCTAAGGGGGTGAAATGGGGGATGAAAGTTAGTATGGAGCTACCATATAAACGAGTTCCACGCGGACGGAGTCGCGGGCAGAAGCTAGTAAAGTATAAGGAGATTAAATATTTCGAGGCCACACATTAAAATGAAACTGTCTTGTTTCTTTGAGTTCGCCCCCTGGCGTTGATTAATAGGGTATGCTCATCCAGTCATGTCATGAGTAATAGCGCTAATATCAATACTTTTGTACTTTTTCAAATCAAACCATAGTGGCAGATTTATTATATTTCCCCATGGTGTGGTTAATACATCTTTTAATATTGCAAATCACAGAACACTTAATACTATAGAATGGCGATGTGGGCGTGGCACGCGCGCCACTAGAGTTTGAACATGCGCTCAAGCTTTCCTACCAACGTCATTCGATCGCAGTGTTGTTGTAGGCGACAACGCGACACCGGTCCCGATGGAAATCGCGCTTGATACCCCTTCTATAGTATTTAGTGTTCTGTGATTGCAAATCTATTCATCATCATCATCATATCAGCCGAAAGACGTCCACTGCAGGACATATAGGACTCCCCAAAGAGTGCCACAATGACCGGTCCTGCGCCACCCGCACCCAGCGGACTCCCGCGACCTCCTGCGCCTTCCGGTACGTGGTCGCCACTGGAGAACCTTTTCGCCCCAACGGCCATCGGTTCTACGTGCAATGTGCCCCGCCCACTGCCACTCAAGTTTAACGATTCGGAGGGCTATATCGGTTACCTTGGTTTTGCTGCGGATAGCCTCCTTTCTGATGCGATCACGCAGAGAAACTCCCAACATAGCCCTCTCCATATTACCCTTTGGGTGACTTTGAGCCTTCATATGAGGCCCATAGTAAGCGAACACGTTTCGGTGCCATACGCAACACACACTGGTCATAGACTGGTCTTGAGACACTACGGAATATTGGACGTAAAGATGTGCCGTAGCTTCGCGAGCATATCTATTGCCCTAAGCGAATACGAACTACAACTTCACCTCCTCTGCTAAGGTTTCACCCTGACAGATATAATCCCCAACACATCCGATCTCTTGCTTTACTTTGTTTTGATACTAGGTACATATCCCGTTGTTGGAGAAGTTCTAGGGTTTTTATAATAAAGGTTAGTGAGTGGTTCGTTGATGGATAAAGGTTGCATTGCAGCCACCCGGCGCCCTTGCCGCACCGCGCGCCTCGTCGTTCGGCGTCTACTCGTTGTCGACAGCTGGTCCGCGGGTGCACGTCGCGTTGTCAACGAGACCCCCCCCCGCGTTGCCAGCTCTTGGTTCACGCTCGGCAAGCATGCCAACAGCGAGCTATCATCGAGTGGTCCACTCGCAGTCCGCGCGTGGACACTGAGCGAGCGAGGCGATCCGGTGATGCTACGGAGTTGATGTAGTGAGCGCATGCCCATACTAATCCATATGAAGAATACTAACCGCGAGAGGCGAGGCGGTGCGGCAAGGGTGACTGTAGTGAGCTGTGACCTTTAATGTTATTCTGGACTAAAAGGGAATTTATTTTACTATAGTCCGAGTACAGAGCTTCCATAGAGAAAATCAGCGATCAAGCGTCGGATACCGGAAATAGGGGAATCGACACTCTACACCAGTGAAACATTGCATCTCAAGAAACACCCTACCCACTCTATATTGCGTACTAGTTTATGCTATGTAGCGTAGGTCTGGTGTCCTAGATACTAACCTTATACTTCTTCTTGGTGAACTTGGAAGTGGTAGCTTTCTTGGGATCGATGTATACACCAGCGTCCGATAGGTGTAGTTGCGGCACGTAGCCTGCAAAAACAGAAAAAGAACATTACGAGTACATAACAATAAAATTAGTTAATATCTTCCCTTTCTTGAAACATCGCGTTAAGATTAGGTTCCCTGTTGTTTCCGTGAGAGCAGCGCAGACTCGTCCGACACGTGGTAGGTTAGGATGCCAACAAGGTGTATGTAGGTGTCTCCAATGCCTGATATCTCACCCGACATCCGTCCGACGGTGTGTGTAGGTGTCTCCAATGCCTGATATCTCACCCGACATCCGTCCGACAGTGACGGTGTGTGTAGGTGTCTCCAATGCCTGATATCTCACCCGACATCCGTCCGACAGTGACGGTGTGTGTAGGTGTCTCCAATGCCTGATATCTCACCCGACATCCGTCCGACAGTGACGGTGTGTGTAGGTGTCTCCAATGCCTGATATCTCACCCGACATCCGTCCGACAGTGACGGTGTGTGTAGGTGTCTCCAATGCCTGATATCTCACCCGACATCCGTCCGACAGTGACGGTGTGTGTAGGTGTCTCCAATGCCTGATATCTCACCCGACATCCGTCCGACAGTGACGGTGTGTGTAGGTGTCTCCAATGCCTGATATCTCACCCGACATCCGTCCGACAGTGACGGTGTGTGTAGGTGTCTCCAATGCCTGATATCTCACCCGACATCCGTCCGACAGTGACGGTGTGTGTAGGTGTCTCCAATGCCTGATATCTCACCCGACATCCGTCCGACAGTGACGGTGTGTGTAGGTGTCTCCAATGCCTGATATCTCACCCGACATCCGTCCGACAGTGACGGTGTGTGTAGGTGTCTCCAATGCCTGATATCTCACCCGACATCCGTCCGACAGTGACGGTGTGTGTAGGTGTCTCCAATGCCTGATATCTCACCCGACATCCGTCCGACAGTGACGGTGTGTGTAGGTGTCTCCAATGCCTGATATCTCACCCGACATCCGTCCGACAGTGACGGTGTGTGTAGGTGTCTCCAATGCCTGATATCTCACCCGACATCCGTCCGACAGTGACGGTGTGTGTAGGTGTCTCCAATGCCTGATATCTCACCCGACATCCGTCCGACGGTGTGTGTAGGTGTCTCCAATGCCTGATATCTCACCCGACATCCGTCCGACAGTGACGGTGTGTGTAGGTGTCTCCAATGCCTGATATCTCACCCGACATCCGTCCGACAGTGACGGTGTGTGTAGGTGTCTCCAATGCCTGATATCTCACCCGACATCCGTCCGACAGTGACGGTGTGTGTAGGTGTCTCCAATGCCTGATATCTCACCCGACATCCGTCCGACAGTGACGGTGTGTGTAGGTGTCTCCAATGCCTGATATCTCACCCGACATCCGTCCGACAGTGACGGTGTGTGTAGGTGTCTCCAATGCCTGATATCTCAACCGACATCCGTCCGACAGTGACGGTGTGTGTAGGTGTCTCCAATGCCTGATATCTCACCCGTAGGTGTCTCCAATGCCTGATATCTCACCCGACATCCGTCCGACAGTGACGGTGTGTGTAGGTGTCTCCAATGCCTGATATCTCACCCGACATCCGTCCGACAGTGACGGTGTGTGTAGGTGTCTCCAATGCCTGATATCTCACCCGACATCCGTCCGACAGTGACGGTGTGTGTAGGTGTCTCCAATGCCTGATATCTCACCCGACATCCGTCCGACAGTGACGGTGTGTGTAGGTGTCTCCAATGCCTGATATCTCACCCGACATCCGTCCGACAGTGACGGTGTGTGTAGGTGTCTCCAATGCCTGATATCTCACCCGACATCCGTCCGACAGTGACGGTGTGTGTAGGTGTCTCCAATGCCTGATATCTCACCCGACATCCGTCCGACAGTGACGGTGTGTGTAGGTGTCTCCAATGCCTGATATCTCACCCGACATCCGTCCGACAGTGACGGTGTGTGTAGGTGTCTCCAATGCCTGATATCTCACCCGACATCCGTCCGACAGTGACGGTGTGTGTAGGTGTCTCCAATGCCTGATATCTCACCCGACATCCGTCCGACAGTGACGGTGTGTGTAGGTGTCTCCAATGCCTGATATCTCACCCGACATCCGTCCGACAGTGACGGTGTGTGTAGGTGTCTCCAATGCCTGATATCTCACCCGACATCCGTCCGACAGTGACGGTGTGTGTAGGTGTCTCCAATGCCTGATATCTCACCCGACATCCGTCCGACAGTGACGGTGTGTGTAGGTGTCTCCAATGCCTGATATCTCAACCGACATCCGTCCGACAGTGACGGTGTGTGCAGGTGTCTCCAATGCCTGATATCTCACCCGACATCCGTCCGACAGTGACGGTGTGTGTAGGTGTCTCCAATGCCTGATATCTCACCCGACATCCGTCCGACAGTGACGGTGTGTGTAGGTGTCTCCAATGCCTGATATCTCACCCGACATCCGTCCGACAGTGACGGTGTGTGTAGGTGTCTCCAATGCCTGATATCTCACCCGACATCCGTCCGACAGTGACGGTGTGTGTAGGTGTCTCCAATGCCTGATATCTCACCCGACATCCGTCCGACAGTGACGGTGTGTGTAGGTGTCTCCAATGCCTGATATCTCACCCGACATCCGTCCGACAGTGACGGTGTGTGTAGGTGTCTCCAATGCCTGATATCTCACCCGACATCCGTCCGACAGTGACGGTGTGTGTAGGTGTCTCCAATGCCTGATATCTCACCCGACATCCGTCCGACAGTGACGGTGTGTGTAGGTGTCTCCAATGCCTGATATCTCACCCGACATCCGTCCGACAGTGACGGTGTGTGTAGGTGTCTCCAATGCCTGATATCTCACCCGACATCCGTCCGACAGTGACGGTGTGTGTAGGTGTCTCCAATGCCTGATATCTCAACCGACATCCGTCCGACAGTGACGGTGTGTGTAGGTGTCTCCAATGCCTGATATCTCACCCGACATCCGTCCGACAGTGACGGTGTGTGTAGGTGTCTCCAATGCCTGATATCTCACCCGACATCCGTCCGACAGTGACGGTGTGTGTAGGTGTCTCCAATGCCTGATATCTCACCCGACATCCGTCCGACAGTGACGGTGTGTGTAGGTGTCTCCAATGCCTGATATCTCACCCGACATCCGTCCGACAGTGACGGTGTGTGTAGGTGTCTCCAATGCCTGATATCTCACCCGACATCCGTCCGACAGTGACGGTGTGTGTAGGTGTCTCCAATGCCTGATATCTCACCCGACATCCGTCCGACAGTGACGGTGTGTGTAGGTGTCTCCAATGCCTGATATCTCACCCGACATCCGTCCGACAGTGACGGTGTGTGTAGGTGTCTCCAATGCCTGATATCTCACCCGACATCCGTCCGACAGTGACGGTGTGTGTAGGTGTCTCCAATGCCTGATATCTCACCCGACATCCGTCCGACAGTGACGGTGTGTGTAGGTGTCTCCAATGCCTGATATCTCACCCGACATCCGTCCGACAGTGACGGTGTGTGTAGGTGTCTCCAATGCCTGATATCTCAACCGACATCCGTCCGACAGTGACGGTGTGTGTAGGTGTCTCCAATGCCTGATATCTCACTCGACATCCGTCCGACAGTGACGGTGTGTGTAGGTGTCTCCAATGCCTGATATCTCACCCGACATCCGTCCGACAGTGACGGTGTGTGTAGGTGTCTCCAATGCCTGATATCTCACCCGACATCCGTCCGACAGTGACGGTGTGTGTAGGTGTCTCCAATGCCTGATATCTCACCCGACATCCGTCCGACAGTGACGGTGTGTGTAGGTGTCTCCAATGCCTGATATCTCACCCGACATCCGTCCGACAGTGACGGTGTGTGTAGGTGTCTCCAATGCCTGATATCTCACCCGACATCCGTCCGACAGTGACGGTGTGTGTAGGTGTCTCCAATGCCTGATATCTCACCCGACATCCGTCCGACAGTGACGGTGACATAGTTGTCGGCGACCGTCCGCACGGTCCCGGCGACCAGCTCGCCGGCGCGGAGCTGTGCGAGCGAGAAGTAGCGCTGTGTGAGCAGCGCAGACTCGTCCGACACGTGGTAGATGTAGTCCGCCAGGTTGTAGGTTAGGATGCGGACGCGGTGTGTGCTGCCTGAGGAGGAAAATACGATAACGGGTCACTAAATCAATTAGATAAGTGAAGCAATCCTTTGTAATGCGTGGGCAATAATCTACGGGGCCGGCAAAGACTTCTACCGGTAGCGATAGCAACAGCGGTTTGCTACGTACGTAGGACTGCGCGACCACCTGCTCGTCGCTGAGGTCCTCGTGCACGGCCACGCGCTTGAGGCTCATGGTGCCGAGGCAGTGCTTGCCCAGTTTGTACGTCACCTATGGGGTAGGACTGCGCGACCACCTGCTCGTCGCTGAGGTCCTCGTGCACGGCCACGCGCTTGAGGCTCATGGTGCCGAGGCAGTGCTTGCCCAGTTTGTACGTCACCTATGGGGTAGGACTGCGCGACCACCTGCTCGTCGCTGAGGTCCTCGTGCACGGCCACGGGCTTGAGGCTCATGGTGCCGAGGCAGTGCTTGCCCAGTTTGTACGTCACCTATGGGGTAGGACTGCGCGACCACCTGCTCGTCGCTGAGGTCCTCGTGCACGGCCACGCGCTTGAGGCTCATGGTGCCGAGGCAGTGCTTGCCCAGTTTGTACGTCACCTATGGGGTAGGACTGCGCGACCACCTGCTCGTCGCTGAGGTCCTCGTGCACGGCCACGCGCTTGAGGCTCATGGTGCCGAGGCAGTGCTTGCCCAGTTTGTACGTCACCTATGGGGTAGGACTGCGCGACCACCTGCTCGTCGCTGAGGTCCTCGTGCACGGCCACGCGCTTGAGGCTCATGGTGCCGAGGCAGTGCTTGCCCAGTTTGTACGTCACCTATGGGGTAGGACTGCGCGACCACCTGCTCGTCGCTGAGGTCCTCGTGCACGGCCACGCGCTTGAGGCTCATGGTGCCGAGGCAGTGCTTGCCCAGTTTGTACGTCACCTATGGGGTAGGACTGCGCGACCACCTGCTCGTCGCTGAGGTCCTCGTGCACGGCCACGCGCTTGAGGCTCATGGTGCCGAGGCAGTGCTTGCCCAGTTTGAAGTGGATGGAGCGACCAGCGATCTTTAGCACCTGTATAACAAATTACATATGAGAACTTCTACAACAAAAATACTTTTTCGTATACAAAATCCATTTGATTGATTCGTAATATCAATACATCAGTGGCGGACTAAGCCCTAAATGAGACAGGCCGCCCCTTCTGCCATTGCCGGTGACACATCAAGTCAGAAGCCTGGGACGGCAGACCAGAATGAGGCTGACCGGACACCAAGAGCGGGCCCGCCCCTTCCGCCACTACTTGTCACACATCCAACTGACGCAATGCAGCGAACATGGAATCAAAGTAAGCAGTTTCGCGAGGAATGAGTACGAATGAATCCCTAGCGTGATGTCATAGTCGCTAAGTGATGTAATATTTATTACTTGTTGCACTATTCTGTGCACATTAACCCTTGAAACGCATTCCTCCGCCTTGTACTGCAAATCGCTCATCACACCAAAAACATTACATGTAAAGTGATTGCCAAGACTCCCTAGCTCATATAGCTTTCAGCGTTAAAAAGATATCAGATCATAAGTAGCGCTAAGCTTCCACACGGCGTAACTCTACCACTACCAGCCACGCTCTAAAAATTCTGCATCTTGGCTAAAAAATATAGCTTTGTTGGGCACATCCCGGTCGCCGCATAGGATGAATTTATGATAACATTAATAAGCGATAGGACCATACTTTTAGCCAAGATATATGTAGAATAGATATAGATATAGATAGTGAAATCGGCGTTTTTTAGATATCAATAAAATCTAAAGTATAAGAGCTATGCAATTGAAACTTTATATGTTCAATAAGTCCACTATTGACATTATATTCAGAGAATTTGGTTTATCTAGTAATTCTAGTATAATCCAAACCCAAATTATGAGGGTTCACAAAAACGATGAAGCCCTTCGAGAAAAGCTAGTGCAGGAAAACTAGTGTAAATAAAACAAACACACACTTCTGCAAACACGATACGAACGTAATTTATTTCACAATGTCATCGAAATTTTATTTATGCAAGGAAAAGAAAAATGTAAATACATTCCACACAATTAAAGATTGTTGTCGCGGTTGAGTTGTCATTAACATTATCAGAGAAAATTAATCAGAAATCACAGCCTGAAAAGGTACAACGTTAGAGCAAATTTATCACTTTTTAATGGCCCTAAAAAAAAAGGTACATAGGATGTCCCCAAGTAATAGATTACGACCCTTTGGACGCACAGCACGCAAAGGTAAACAATAATAATATCCCCACTTCCCAACTGGTAACGAACCGCTCCGCCTGTTGTTCGTTATCGGTACGCCCAGCTACGGGATACCAGGACACGGATGCTTTTTAAATAATATGATAAGGGTAAGTAATGATAAGTGCGTGGAATGGTGGCATGACGTGAATGACGATATGTAATGATGGTCCTAAACGAATTAACCGAAAAAATAACTACGCTGGCGAACAAGAAGCCTTTCTAAATTTTGAAAATAAAAGTTGATCCGATAAAATAATCAGAGCCCGGCTATGCACGCTCGGCGCGATAGCGGGTAGTCACCCAGAATAAGAAGTGAGGGAGGGTCGAAGGTGCGAAGGGGAGCCTAATTACAGATCGAAAGATAGAGGCTAGACCTAACTCCTAATGTAGTACTAATCTGATCGTAACGGTCCGTAGCCGACGAAACTCGACGAACTGCCCACACGTTGCCTGCGTGGCACAAATGCAGGGGCACAAATGCAGGATGTCCAGCACGATCTCGTTGCCTCAACCGGTTTCCACGCCCGGCGGGGCGCCTCGTGAAACAGACGCGTCCAAGCGTTTGTGAATGTCGGTCCGATACTTGTCCGCCCGAAACTGGCGGCTACCAACAAAATAAAACCAGTTAGCACTACACCACAACAACTACAAAGCCAGCAAATTAACAGGCCCTAATGATGCAAACAAACACTTACCCGAACTGTCCTCTAGTCCGGCAACGCAAATATTCAGCAATCGCTGTGCAATAAATACAGGACTCCTGTGGCGCTGTGGCTGGAACTTCCGAGATGGGAATCGCAGCTAAAAAAATTATCACAAAGGGAAGATCGCGCACTTCCGCGCCTGGGACAAGATTATTTAGATCAAACAGCAAGAACAGGGCTGTTCAGATATGGCTCCGTAAGCAAGAAGCAAGATCGCACCACGATTTCTATATCAAGAATGACGCCTTCACCGATTTGTTTACCAACATTGACAAGATTCGAGAAGAATATTCTATGCATTTCAAATTTGAATCTTTAAAAATAATAGACGAAAAACCAGCTAGTCCCTCAACACGACGTGCAGCAAGGAGATTAGATACTGCTAAAAAAATAATGAATAAAATAAGACACAGATAACGCAATAATAGCGAATGCAGGGAGTTATCACTGCACTAGTTAGTGCCCATGCGCTTCGCTTGGCTCGTGTTGGCGGGTGCACTGCCGTGCCCCCAGATAGCGGCATGACCCATGAGTGTGTCATGAATGGGCCTTGAATGGGTTAAATTTACCTGTGCCTCGACGATGTCGCCCTCCTTGAGTGTCATCTCCTGGTCGAGGGCGGGGCGCGCGCTATCAAAGATGTCCCGCGTCGTGAGGAACGGCGCGTTGCGGGTCGGCATCACGTATAGCACGTGCCCGCGTATCTGTACAAATTAAAAACATTACTGATTGTTGATCATTTTTTTTGGTTGTGCCTAGTTTGGGGCTGACGGATATCTTTCTCTGTTTGTTAAAAATGTGTATGTTAACAGAATAGTTTAATTTAATCGCATGTAACGTTGTTATGGTAAATAAATAATTTGTATTTGTATTTGATAAGGTGCGCCCACACCGAACGCATGCTCGGCCGAGCACGCCTCGCCCCAGCGTGCGCGCTCAGTGTAGCCGCCTACGTGGACGGTTGTTTTGTTCGGCCGCACGCCTCGCCCAGCGCTGTCGGCTTTTTGACCGAGCGAGGTCAAAGGGCCGGACATACGAAAGCATTTTTGCCCTTTAAATACTCGCTCGAAATTCTCTGGGAATATCTTAGACTTGCACTCACCTGACGCAAACGCTACCCAATGGGTGAAGAATTTAGACATTACATTATAATACGAGGGCTGCCTTTTAAGTTGTGTCGTTTGGAAAAACTAAAGACAATTTAAGTGTTAAATGGTATTTATTGTTTTTCAAAGTAATCACCGTGATATGTAATACACTTTTTCATTCGATCGAACCAGTTTTCGAAACACTTATTCCAGTCCGAAGTCGGTGTCTCCAAAATGGCCGTTTTGTATGCCTCAACCGCTTCTTCAGGCGTCTGGTACCGTTGATCACGAAGTCGTTGCTTGATTTTTGGAAAAGTAAAAAAAAATCGTTAGGGCTTAAGTCTGGACTGTACGGCCAGTGTTCCAGAATTTCGACGTTTTGTTCTTTTAAAAACGCAATTGTTTGCCGGGCGGTGTGCGAGCTCGCATTATCGTGGTGCAGTCTTATACGACGTCTTGGGTTATTTTTTCGAAACTCGCCGATGACTTCTGGTAAACAGACAGTGGTATACCAGTCAGCATTAACCGTTTTACGATCCCCTAGCACGATGGTGGCAACGTGGCCACTTTTCGCCACAAACGTGGCGACCATTTTTTTCGAAGTGCTCCGTGAGCGTATTACTTTGGTCGGTTTTGGCTCATCTTGGAACACCCCTACAGTCGACTGCTGTTTAGAATCGGGATCGTAGGCATATATCCAAGATTCGTCACCACTGATAATGTCGTAAACATGTTTCGAGTTTCCTCGGTTGAATTGCCGCAGAGTTTTGCGACACCATCGAACGCGAGCCGTTTTTTGGTCTTCACTGAGTAAATGTGGTATCCAGCGTGAGATCAACTTTTTTACGCCTAAGTGATCATGCAAAATACTGTGAACACTGGTCCCTGAAATACTTAAGCTTCTATCTCACGGTATGTCGCATGGCGATCTTCGACGATCAGTTGCCGTACAGCATCAATGTTCTCCTGGGTTACGGCTGTTTTTGGTCGACCTTCACGATGTCTATCACCAAGACTAAAGTGGATAATGAAATTAAAGATAAAAAATGTAAACAAATGTGTTGCCACTGCAATAAAATCAGTCCCAAGAAGTGAAAACTAAAAATTCGTTAAATACGCGAGATAAAAAATAATGCGACTAATTTATACGTAAAACAATGCCTGGAAAATATTCGTAAATATTCAAATAAGCCAAATGAAAACGTAATTATTTTATATTCATAAATATGTGCAGTTTATATTTACGTCACTGGCAATGGTTAGGAATTGTAAACCTTTGGTTCGTAATTTAATTAATATACCTGGATATTCCTATTCCTTATTCTTAATGTTCGAAGAAGGTTTAAAATTGGTGACGCCTCAAAGATGGAGTGATTGTGTGGCTCATGTAATAAAATTAGAGGATAACTTGTGCCAACTTGCCCACCTAATAGACAATGTAACAGAGACATTAATAATAAATGTAACTGAGGAGGATTCGACGTCTTCCTCAGAGAGCGAGAGTGGAAGTGAATAAATAAAAATTTAAAAATCTAGTGTTATTTTTCTTTGTGTTTTCCTGTCCTAATAAGACATATAATAATGGCACGTCTTGCTTCCATTGCTTGGTGTGGTTCTAGTGGCTGCAGGCAATAGGCTTTTGCTGTTTATCGTACCCGGACTATCGTCACCTACTAAGTACCTATTCATACCAACCTACGACATTAAAGTGATCAAAGTAAAATATAAGATTGTTTTAAAAGTAGTAACGATATATTTATTAGTTAAAACCAAAACCTGGTTGATTGCCCCTGAGACGTCACTTCGACGTTGACAGTTCTTTGTTTACATTTTTTATCTTTAATTTCATTATCCACCTTAGAGCAACCACGTTGAAATTCTAAATACCAGCGTTCCACAGTCCGGAGGCATGGTGCTTTATCATTGAAAACCGTAGTCAACTCTTCGAAGCACTGAAGTCGCGTTAAGCCTCTATTGAAGTTGTAAAAAAATATCGCACGTAAATTTTCCTTCGAAATTTCCATTTTCACAACTGACTTGTCAACTTTGAACGAACGCTGTACTAAAACGGTTGGGCCGATTTCGAGTCATTCTTTTATTTTCGAATTCTAAATTCAAATATTTTAAGATGCCCCTATAGCCGTTTTCCTCAGACTTTGTCTGATTGCCTTTGGCATAGGCCTCCCCTCAGAGTCCTCCACCTGACTATACACCGTGGCCGTGAATAACCCGAAAGATTTAAACCACGTATTTTTGACGACAGTACGAGTAAATAATGTTGTATCAACGTGGGTCTAATTATGTGTCTTAATTAAATTACTATTTCAGTACAAATTAAATCTTATTAATTGCCCGCTTCTTTGTGAACAATTCTTTAGTTGAGAAACTCAAGTTGAAGAACAGAGAGTGAGCATAACACTTCACGAATCGCTCCGAAATCATACGACGAACGGCGAATGCCGTGACTTGTGTTCCATGACAAGAAGTGTCAAGTTATGCCTTTAGGTTGTGTTAGACTGGAGATTTTTTAACTTTTGATTTGTTTTAAATAATTAATATCTCCTTAATTATGAGTTTTTGGACTATATGTTACATAACTTTATATACTCTAATTAGGCTCTAGTATCGTTAGCTTAAATCTTTCGGGTTATTCACGGCCATGGTGTATATAAAACTTCTCTTCTTCACATGGCTCCGGCTATGTTTTTGAGTTCATCTTCCCATCTTTTCTTCCGTTTCTCTTTTCTCCTTTTTCCATCTCTTGGATACCATGTTGTAATTTGGACCACTTTTGTAAAAATATTATACTTTTCTTATTTTAAATCAAGCTGATAAATAGAAGAAGATCGCCATTGAGGCTTTGGCCTCTCTCCTGTACCTCACCCTATGCAGTAAATAAAGCAAGTTATTTTTTATTTTTTTTGTATAAAGCAGTTACGCTGCTAACGATATTTATAAACTTCAAATTAAAGGAAAAATTGAAGTTTATAAAGCAAGTTAACTCTATCGCTTTACAGTATGTACGTACCTTCTGTCCGAGCGTGGGTTTCTTGGTCTTGGAGCGGTCGGCGTGGAAGCGCTGCACGTACGCTGTGGCGTCAAGCACGCGGCCCTCGATGCCGTTATCCAGCGGCTGAAAAAAAATAAGTTTCTGTCAAAAATTTCATTTTTGGTACAAGTTTTTATTGCCGACTGTACTTTTCTGTATACCATCATCAACTACTCATTAAGACGATTCTAACGAGCCCAAACTCAACGGGGTTACGTCGGTTAAGTACTGAATTCCCATGGCCACCTTCTGTCTCCATCATCAGATCAGCTCGATGGTACCATAGTATTGAATAGTCATCTAAACTATACTAGTACCCAAAATTTCAGCTCAATCGAATAACGGCAAGTGACTGAAGAATGGATTGCAAATTTTGACGGACATACATACGAACAGGTCATGTTAATATAAAGGTTGTAGGTAATTACAGTAAATTGACGTGACGAGACGAATACGGGACATAATAATTTCACATTAATCCACACACCAGTCTAAATGAGTTCCCACCAGCGCTGTGCTAGGTAACGAAACGGTGTGCTGGTTAAAAACCACCTACAGGAAGAGATGCGCGAGCGATGCTATTGGTGGATTTTTAGGGTTCCGTAGCCAAATGGCAAAACACGGAACCCTTATAGATTCGTCATGTCTGTCTGTCTGTGTGTCTGTCCGTCCGTATGTCACAGCCATTTTTTTCCGAAACCATAAGAGCTATACTGTTGAAACTTGGTATGTAGATGTATTCTGTGAACCGCATTAAGATTTTTACATAAAAATCGAAAAAAAACATTAAGAGTGCTCTTCAAAAAAGCGCTCGCTCAGAATTCGGTATTTTGACACGCGTAGTGCGTTTGTGTGTGTAAATACTACTACCACCCACACAAACGTACCTATCCCCCACATGCACAGCGAGATCGCACCAGCCGCGGGTGCCGTCCCTTTCTAGCTATATGTAAGTGCGATCGGGATAGAACTAACCGCGGAGCTTGCCGATGCAAATAGCTGTATAGCGCACCGTTGGAATTCACTCCGTGACCGATATTGATACTTGCACTAAAAAGTGGTAAGTATTACTTCGCTAACATGATGTTCTAGAACATCATGTTAGCGAAGTTAGATAACTTGAATAAAGTAAGTATTTGATTTTTGAGCACAAGTTTTCTATTTGTATTAAAATACTATGATATGACAACGTATATTTAGTTTCGTTTTTTTAGTATAAAATAAACTAACGAGTTTTAAAGTTGTCAGTAATAAGAATAATAATTTGTTTTACGGATATTAATAGTTTGCATGTTATCTGAGTCTTATTTATGTATAGTAATGTAATAAAATTATACCAGTAGACCCACTACTAGGAAATTACTGGGTACTTACGTATTCATTTCTTGAAGAATTTTTTTTTTGTTATGGACAGTAAAAAAAAACTGCCCTTCATAGAAATTGCTATGTCCGTTTCTTACCAAAGGAACTGAAAATTGTAAATTATACAAACACAGCTTTTTATCTAGAATACTATTAATTAATGCGTGATTTTATTCAAAAGCCTAAAACCTCAGATGATAAAAAGGAATAGATATGAAACGGGGGCTTGGCGCGTGTCGGTGCGACATGGCCAAATGGGCATGTCACTGCCCACCGCATGTTAGTCGCAATTTGCCGTGAATCTGAAATGTTTTTCCACGTTTACTCAAAATGCCGAATTGTAGCGTAGTTACATGCAAAAATAGGAATGAAACTAAAACCTACATGAATGGTGGAGTCACGCACCACATGTGAGTATTAGTATTTTCACTTAAGTCAGTAAAAACTAATATTTTAATAAATAAACGCAACGCCGCATCATTTATCGGGATCGAACTAACATATCGAACGAAAAAGCATATTTTTGTTCTATGCGTTGTACATTGAACGTTCAATACAGTAAACCACGGCGCAATGTATTAAACCACTATGGATATGGACGATGCTTGAATTTTTTAGTGGTACAGCCGCTGCTTGGCGTCGCAAACTAGAGCGGTGCCAAAGTGGAGTTACAATTTACGCGTAATCGATAAAATAGAAGTACGATATCATACTAGTTATTTTATTTCGACTACTTTCGCTGTTTTATTTTATTTAATTACTTGTTTTGATTGGGTGCCTATCTTAAAGGTAACTAATAACATACTTATAAGATTAAAAGGCACAAAATGTTTACGGTACCTACTAATAAGATTTTCACTAAGTTGCAGTATGAACGGTAAATAGACATATTAAAATTGTATATACAAGTATATAATTTAGTTGCAAATGGCTTCAGAACAACTTAAAATGTGATATTATTACCAATAATTTATTTTAAATGAGTGTTTTTTACTTTCATTTGAAATGTGATAATTGAAGAAGAAATTTCGATTTCTTATTACAGTTTTCCAAAGAATCCGAGTAGGTACTAAAAAAATGGATAGATGCTACTGGCAGAGGTCCTAACTGGTTTCCTGTACAGAGAAGAGTTAATGTGTTCGTAACATTTTCAAGAAAAATGTTTCCAACCACTTAATAAGAGCCATACACTTTTCGAATATTTGACACCTCGCTTGCTTGAAACCTAGGTGTAAAATGTATGGTAACACATCTTCGCACATCTTTGGTGGATACTCGCCCTTAGCCTTAAATCTCGTAATATGAGTAATGGACATATTATTTATTCGCGCCAAAATGCGAGTCGGATCGGCCTGGTACCTACAGGTCAAAAATATCGATGTGACCAGAGTTTTAAATGTATGTGAACACGAACTTATAAAAAGCCGTTTATGTTACTCTGTAGGTATTCGTCAATATTTTTTATTTTTGCGATTTATGGTAAGTTAACAACCCGTGTTATTTAAACTTGTAGCTAGAAGTTTATATACCACCACATAAACTTACCATGTCGTTGAAGTTGTTACCCATCAATATCTTAACATAATATTTATTTTAATATCAATGTCGATAAAACATAAATTTAACGTTTGTCGCCCCCCTAGTGTAGTGCGTTTAAGCCAATCACAGCCCTTGTTTGCATGTTGCCGTAGACTCACTGGCAACGCCCGAGTCTTTGTTTTTACACGGTTCAATGTGTGTGCCTGTGGGCGCTGCGGTGGGAGAAAACTGGGGACATCGGTTTTGGTTGAAATTAAGCAGTACGGCACTTCTCCCTTTTTTTATGTTCTGAGCCTAAAACCTATGTCACTTTTTAGGATTCCGTACTCAAAGAGTAAAACGGGACCCTATTACTAAGACTCCGCTGTCCGTCTGTCTGTCCGTCTGTCACCAGGCTGTATCTCATGAACCGTGATAGATAGAGATTTGGAATGTGATGTATTTCTGTTGTCGCTATTTATAACAAAAAATACTAAAAAACAGAATACATAATTTTATTTTTATTTTAGTTTTTATCTGTTTCTTTTTCTATTACAATCTTACACAAATCGACCTTGCCCCAAACTAAGCAAAGCTTGTACTATGGGTACTAGACAACGATAAACATACTTACATAGATAAATAAATACTTAAATACATAGAAAACATCCATGACTCAGGAACACATATTTGTGCTCATCACACAAATAAATGCCCTTACCGGGATTCAAACCCGGGACCTCCAGCTTCGTAGGCAGAGTCACTACCAAGTTACTAACTAGGCTACAGGGGGTTCCTATACAACAATTTTTTTGCCGTTTAAAGATATAGATAATGGTACGGTACCCTTCGTGCGCGAGTCCGACTCGCACTTGGCCGGTTTTTTAAACATTTATTTCGAAATAAAGAGTGATACTCGGAAATGTCGAAGGGAAGGTCAATCGTCGAATCCGACTCGGCTGGGCAGCATTCGGGAAGCTACGGCACATCTTTTCGTCCAATATTCCGCAGTGTCTCAAGACGAGAGTCTTTGACCAGTGTGTGTTGCCAGTGATGACATATGGCACGGAAACGTGGTCGCTTACTAAAGGCCTCATAAGAAGGCTCAAAGTCACTCAAAGGGCAATGGCTCTCCGTTGCCCTTTGAGTGACTTTGAGCCTATGCTTTGCTATGCTGGGAGTTTCTCTGCGCGATCGCATCAGAAATGAGGCTATCCGCAGCAGAATCAAGATAACTGATAAAGCCCTCCGAATTGCTTAACTTAAGTGGCAGTGGGCGGGGCACATTGCACGTAGAACCGATGGCCGTTGGGGCGGAAAGGTTCTCGAGTGGCAACCACGTACCGGAAGGCACAGCGTGGGTAGGCCCCCCGCAAGGTGGACTGATGACCTGGTAAAGGTCGCGGGAGTCCGCTGGATGAGGGTGGCGCAGGACAGGCCATTGTGGCACTCTTTGGGGGAGGCGTATGTCCAGTAGTGAACGTCTTTCGGCTGATATGATGATGATGATGATGATGACTCGGAAATGTAATAAAACCACGTAAAAATCTTCCTTTCCTGTGTAAACCCCCGGTGTGTGTTATTATTATATATAAACGAAAATAATTACTAAATGCAAGGTAGGATCGTGCTGTACTTAACAAACGCCATATAAGCTTGTTTTTTAAAATGTTTTTTATTCATCTTGTTATTTTCAATAACCCTGCATATTATGTCGCTGGTTCGTGGGTACGTGTACAGACAAATCACACAAACCCAAACAAGATAGGTCTATCTATTTTAGTTAAGGAGTTCCCATGACCACCTTCCATCATCAGATCCTGTAAATCATCCATCACCAAAGTGTTTACCAAGACAAAACAGATGAGCCCAAACTAGATGGGTTTATCTAGTTTAGTTTAGGAGTTCCATGACCACCTTATAGCTCCATCATCAGACTCTGGAAATCATCCAGCACCAAAGTCTTGCCGTGCCATGACCAAATAAATGAGCCCAAATTCGATGGCTTTATCTTGTTGAGTTTAGGAGTTGCTATGGCCACCTTCCGACTTCATCATCAGACCAGCTCTATGATATTATGTCACCGAAGATACGCAATTGTACCTAATTTGAAGATTTCACCCAAACTCCCATACATACATACATACTAACAAGGTGGACTGATAGTAACAAGTAAATAAATTAAATCTATCAAGTATCACGATCACTCGTACAATAATAATTGACTATAGAACGCGTAGTTTAGACAAAAGGATCCAACCCACAAGACATCACCATTGAAATGTATGACTTTTGTTTTAGGTAGAAGGTTCAATTTTAAATGTTACGTATCCGGTGGGTTTGAGCCTTTTCGCTACACTACGTCATATATGGCAGCTATGCAATTCATAACTTGTCTCGATTAGCCTCACGAATGTATCCCCAGTATAGTTTGACCCCGAGGTTGGTAACAACTATGCCTAGTCGGAGATCAAAATAATATTATTTTATCTGAAGAGTGGCCGGTTAGCTTCGTGAATAGCCACAAATAAACACACTACACGTCTGTCTCGGAGGGCTATTCAGCCGGTACTGAGATATATTCCCGCGCGACGGTAAATTTATACTAGTTTTGAATAATTATTTATAAATATAAATTTTGACAAAAGTTATATTTTTTGGACTGGATCTTGTTGGTACAAGCATGAACTTTATTGTTGTGTAAGATTCAATACAAAAATTATTCAACAATAATGAGAAAATCCTTGAGTTTTCAGTACGATTTTGTTGACAAATATGGTGTAATTGAGAACAGTTTACATATATATACGTGCAGAATAAGGAAAATTCGAGGCGGCTAGGCGCAATGGCAACATATTACGCTAGTGAAAATAGAAAAAAACAAGTAGGTTTTCATATAACATCATGGAGTATTAGAGGCTCAAACTTATGACTCTGCGCTCTCTTCAGAAAACTACTGTCGGTAATCGGGTATTTTCGGTTAAAGTATTCAGTTTTTCGTAAATTGGAGGCGGCTAGGACCAATATGAGGAGTTTACCTATGCAAATAAGTAATCAGGATCTAGAAAAAGCTCTCCGTTTCTTAGAATTACAACGTCAAAAATCCGTCATTCTCGCTTATTCCTGACCAAAAAACGAGCGCCCTCTTAAGTTTTAGGGGTTAAGGTTGATGTTTCTAATATCATTTTTTTTCGAAACTGAATAGTTTGCGCGAGAGACACTTCCAAAGTGGTAAAATGTGTCCCCCCCCCCCCCCCCCCCTGTAACTTCTAAAATAGGAGAATGATAAAACTAAAAAAAATACATGATGTACATTACCATGCAAACTTCCACCGAAAATTGGTTTGAACGAGATCTAGTAAGTAGTTTTTTTAATACGTCATAAATCGCAATTTATTTTACGGATTGCTTCATGTGCGAGTCCGACTCTTCTTCTGATGCGAATAAGGGTACGTACGCACTGTCCGGTTAGCCGTACCCTAATGCCTTATCACCAGGGATTGTAACCGGTTTTTTTCAAAAACCTCGAAATAACCACATATCTCGAACTATTTTATACTTCATATGTAGGACTCAGTTGTGTTTTGAGGTAACGAGTGCGTATTATTAGATTGCCCAATTAGAAAATGAAATAATTAACAAAGAACGAAAAAAACCGGTTACAGTTCCCATACAAAAAATAACCGGTTACAATCCCTGCTTATCACACGTACCAAGCAAACGTCAAACGGGCGAGACAGTGGTCTCGGCCGAGTACTCAGTGCGTATAAACAGTCACTCGCTATGTTATCCCTTCGTGTGGCAAATTCCCGCTCCTCGAGTACTCGGCCGAGAGCACTGTCTCGCCCGTTTGCTCGGTACGTGTGATCAAGGCATAAAAGTCGATTCTGATGCGAGATAACACAAGCCGTGAGCGCATCAGATGATGAGTGTGAATCTAATCGTACTAAAATAGGGTAATTGACAACAGTGAAAATAAATTGTTTTTTCATTAGCAACAGATAAAAAGTACGATAATACTCTGAAAGTATCAATCTTTCATTTATGTTTGCTATTTTAAGATTTTTAAATTCATAAAAACTAACAATAAGGACGTTGTTTGATTGTGACGTCACAAGCATGTAATCCCTACAAATTTCATACTTTATTTAATCGTATGGCATACATTATTTGGCCTTTGAGTTTGTCACTTTTTAGTACCACCCAGGGGACACGTGCAGGGTTGTGGTAGGTAGCTCCTGCGGAGGACGCGAGTGACAGTTGTCCCCCCTTTGTCAAGTGAGTGGGCAACTCAACTGTTAGAGGTTCTTAAGCCGCCCGAAGGCCTCTAACTCGGCTTAACGACTACTGTCATAGACAGCATCCGGGATCAACTGCTTAGCGTGCCTTCCAAAGCACGGAAGCGCTCATTTATAGTAACCACTCAAACAGGCGGTCACCCATCGATCAATGACTGACCGCTGCCATCTTTGCTTTACCTGCGTTATCGTTTCCGATTCGCAGGCGCCGCAGGGCTGTGAACGCTTGCTCAACGACACTATACTGTTCTCGGCGGACGCTGTGACTGAGTTCACGCTCGTCCATGTTAACATGCCGACATCTGCAGAACATTCACTGAGAGGATGACATAGCGTGTACCCACCTTGTCCACCATAAACTCGACGGCCGTGCCCGGCAGTAGCGCGGCTCCCTTCTTCCTGCGCACCGCCTTCTGTAGCGTCGCCGGAGAGCTGCTCAACGACACTATACTGTTCTCGGCGGACGCTGTGACTGACTTCACGCTCGTCCATGTTAACATGCCGACATCTGCAGAACATTCACTGAGAGGATGACATAGCGTGTACCCACCTTGTCCACCATAAACTCGACGGCCGTGCCCGGCAGTAGCGCGGCTCCCTTCTTCCTGCGCACCGCCTTCTGTAGCGTCGCCGGAGAGCTGCTCAACGACACTATACTGTTCTCGGCGGACGCTGTGACTGACTTCACGCTCGTCCATGTTAACATGCCGACATCTGCAGAACATTCACTGAGAGGATGACATAGCGTGTACCCACCTTGTCCACCATAAACTCGACGGCCGTGCCCGGCAGTAGCGCGGCTCCCTTCTTCCTGCGCACCGCCTTCTGTAGCGTCGCCGGAGAGCTGCTCAACGACACTATACTGTTCTCGGCGGACGCTGTGACTGACTTCACGCTCGTCCATGTTAACATGCCGACATCTGCAGAACATTCACTGAGAGGATGACATAGCGTGTACCCACCTTGTCCACCATAAACTCGACGGCCGTGCCCGGCAGTAGCGCGGCTCCCTTCTTCCTGCGCACCGCCTTCTGTAGCGTCGCCGGAGAGCTGCTCAACGACACTATACTGTTCTCGGCGGACGCTGTGACTGACTTCACGCTCGTCCATGTTAACATGCCGACATCTGCAGGAAATTGATTAGGTTAGGTTATACTCTCTGTGTGCCTTGTTTAAAGGTGAGGAATGCGGCATTTGACAACAGAAAATATTACCAACAAAATATAAGAAACGAAAATACTACATCAAGCTTTAACTTATTTTTGCTGATTTTTAAACACTACTACCAAAACCCTAAAGCAAGAGACCGGAGCAGCGAGGGACGTACTTTGGCGGTCAAGCTTAAATCAAGCTGTTTGGCTATCTGCAGTCGGCAGTCACCCTCGAGGCTTTGGCCTCTGCGCCACTGAACTCTGTACCTCAGCTCTAACAGTAAATAAAACAAGTTAAAACCTATTGCGTTCGTCATTCTTCCATCTCCGTGCTACACTTTTCTACAGTACTTTCCCAGTAGGGCTTATCTTATCTTATCTTATCTAGGTGAGGGCCCTTTCGGATGCACTTCGACCCAGTGGGATCTTTTGTGCATTTGCTCTCTCCTTTATACCTGCTCCCAGGCTTGCTCCATCATTTCCACAAAGCGGATGATGCAGTTCGCCGGGAGCACCTTGAATTCCTTTGGTTGCGGGTAACCGTTACCAAAGTAGTTCATTCTTTGTCTGGCAAGGGCATGACATTCACACAATAAGTGTTCCATAGTCTCATCCTCCTCGCCACACATTCTGCAGTCTAAACTATCAGATAGTCCCATCTTGGCCAAGAGATCCTTGACCCCGAAGTGACCAGTGAACACCCCAGATATGATTCTGAGTTGCTTCCTACTGGATTTCCAGAGTTTTCTGGTCCAGCCCGAGTCCACTCCTTCTATGAAGAGCTTAGAGTGCCTTAAGCCAGCCTCATTCCTCCACTCGTGTTGGTGTTTGGTTTTGGCGTAGGCTTTAAAGGCCGATATTATGGTCCCCTGCGAGAGTCCCACAAATGGTTCTGGACCTACAAAGTGATTTGTAGAGCCCCCTCTTGCAAGCTCATCTGCTCTTTCGTTGCCGATGAAGCCCTTGTGCCCTGGTATCCAAACTAGTTGCACCTTATTGTGCCTTCCAAGTCTGTTTAGTGCTTGGACGCCATTATAAATTAGTCTAGAGTCCACTTTCGGCGCCGTAAGCGCTTTAAGGGCCGCTTGACTGTCACTGAGTATATAGATAGTCCGCCCTTTGGTTCGCCTGTCTATATTCTCCTGTACACAAGCAATTATGGCGTATGTCTCCGCTTGGAAGACAGTTGCCAAACTACCCATGCTTACACTACTACTATAGTCATTTGCATAAATGCCTGCTCCCGTACCGGATCCCATTTTTGATCCGTCCGTGTACCATATACTGTCTTCGATACCAGACTTTGGTGGTTCTAGAGTTCTAGACCTTCGGCCCACTCAGCCCTGGTTGGAACTTTTGTTGTGTAGTTCCTGTGGAATACATACTTGGGTAGCATTTTGTCGCTTCCCATGTTTGTTATTCTGTCTAAGAAACCATCAGTCTCCATGTTTGTGTGCTTAGTTTTCGGCTTGCTATCGCTCCACAGTCCAAGAGTTCTTAATCTGTAGAGCGATTTGCACGCCTCTGACTTAATCACCATGTGAAGTGGCGGTAGGTCCAGTAGGACTTCTAGCGCCGCTGTAGGCGTGGTACGAAACGCCCCTGTTATAGCCATGCATGCCATTCTCTGCACCTTTCTCAGGGCCTCTCTGCATGTGCTCATTAAAGTCCTTGGCCACCATACCAGGCTACCGTACAGTATTATGGGTCTCACCATCATGGTGTAGATCCACTTCAGTACCTTGGGGTTCAGTCCCCATGTTTTGCCATACGCTGATCTACACATTCCAAATACCCTCAGGGCCTTTGTAATGGTGAGATCTGTATGCTTCTTCCAGTTCAGTTCCTTATCCAGTGTGACACCTAGATATTTCACGTCATTGGACATTTCTAGTACCCTTCCGTACAGCTTTAACTGCTGTATTCCGCGAAGGGTCCTTTTCCTAGTAAAGGGTATTACTACAGCTTTGCCTGGATTAATGGATAATTGGTGACAGTCGCACCATCTCTCCACTTCCCTCAGTGCCTTGTTCATGATTTCTGATACCGTATTCCCAGTAGGGCTGCTCCGTATACGTTCATTTTTAAAAATCTTACATTTCTTGAGATTTTCTTTTGTCAGCTAAATTGATTTTACAAAATGTGTTAAGTTTCTCACCTAGCTCAACCTCCGGGTCGGCCTCAGCGCTGGGCAGGAAGGCCCTGGTGTTGGCCACCCCAATGTCCATCACATACCCATGGTCCTCCACTGACAACACTGCTGCCTGAAGGATGTCGCCTGCAACGTTATTAAATTAATTACAATTTATTCTATTATTATAAAGAGGATGTCTGTGAGATTGAAGTTCTGTAAGTTTGCATGTACATCCACAACTCAGGAACAAATATTCGTGATAAACACACAAATAAATGCCCAGACCGGGATTCGAACCCGGGACCTCCAGCTTCGTAGGCAGAGTCACTACCAACTGGGCTAAGGAGGCCATTGAAAGTACTTTCGGAACCACATAATGCATTCAGGATGCTGATGGGACTACCGGGGTGGTGCAACGCGTCGGGTATGTTCGCGGGAGCTCGGACTGATGGCTTTCACACTATTATGAGGAAGAAGGCGGCTTCAATGTTGTGCCTTATACGCGAGAGTCCCAACAGCATCCTTACCGTGATTGCCGATCGGATCGACTGCTTCATACTGCAGCACTCGATAGGCATGCATTTGTTAGATAAGGTTTAGGATGACTCATCATCATATCAGCCGAAACACGTCCACTGCTGGACATAGGCCTCCCCCAAAGAGTGCCAAAAAGACCGGTCCTGCGCCACCCGCATCCAGCGGACTCCCGCGACCTACCCACGCCGCGCCTTCCGGTACGTGGTCGCCACTCGAGAACCTTTCCACCCCAACGGCCATCGGTTCTACGTGCAATGTGCCCCGCCCACTGCCACTTCAGTTTAGCGATTAGGAAAAGTGTTTTAAATAAATTACTGTAACGCCCGAGATTTCGCGCGCGACCGTTGCCAAGGCAACAGACGCAGCACTTCAAGGCCCTTCGTCCGCCGCGCCTCTAGTGGCGCGACAGAGAACCATAGACTAGCTAGACGCAGGCAACACGCGCGCTTCGCGATCTCTCGTTCCTAGATTTTGGATAAGCTCCTTGTCATGTTAAGTTTTCAAAGACTGTACAATTATGTGCTTATGTGTGATTAATAAAAACTGATATAAACCGAAAGTGGAGTAAGTTTATTACATTACTTAATTGATTATTTACTGTTTTATTTATTTAATTGTAGTTGTTGGGTTTCGTTTTTATGTTTTTATGAGTGGGTAGATTGTATTTTTTTCCCATTACCTGTCAAACCCCGTCATTCCTTTGGCATGCACTGTGTAACGAGATGCAGCTAGCATCGGACGGTCGCTCGCTCATTTTCGACTAATTTTACCGCCATATTGGTTGAGGTTCGCTTATAGCCTCCCAGAGTGAATTGATATTCAAAAACTGTTGTGATTTGTAATTTGTGCCTTCAAGAACATTTCTTCAGAGTGCGTATTTTGGTTGGCCAACCACGTCGAGACCAGACAGCAGACCAGAAATAAACAGGTTAGTGCATTGCCGATCCTTTCTCCTGTGTGCCTAAAAACCAAAATACCTAATCCTATCGCAAAAATACAGTCCACTTTCAAATTAATTTAAATCCGCAAAAAACCATCCCCTCAGGTGTCGAGGTCGCGTACCGCTACTTATTTAATAGATTTATGGTTAATTATGACACCACCATAACTTTTTGGTCATTTCGAACAGGATAGAATCACACTTATGTGATTATTGTATAAGTTTAATGATAATTATTGGGGAAATATAGGCGATCATTGTGCTAGTATTGAAATAATTTGTCACTTTAAATCTTGTTATACAAACCGCATCGGCAATTATTTCGCTTTATTTTCGCATCCGCATACTTAGTACATTATATTGCTAGTTATTTCCTAATATATTTCATTCCTCGTGATCAATTTTGATACACGAGTCCATACATTCCTTTGTCGTTCTAATCGTACCTACATACCACTGCACGGCCGCCATATGCAATCTTTGTAACTCAAATTGGTTCGGTTAACGACATTTATTTACTCCGACATACTCCGCTAATATTAGAATCACAACAGTACAAATTCATCGTATCTTAAATTTAAATACGTAAATATTACGTCCCGCTCGCATTTATCACATTATTGTGTTCCGCTAAGTTAGTTAACAATAGTTATCTAACAAATCTATTTTTCTTCCGCAATTCCATATAAATAAATTCTTATAACTGCATAGAATAGGTACTTTTGCATACGCGCATACCATTATAGTTAACTTGAGAAAACTATCTTATCGTATCATACTCATGCTTCCAATGCAATAGGTCCTAAGTTAATAAAGAATCGCTGTCGGTTACGTCTTTTATACGTCCTGTGTGCATTATTCGCACGTGTTTAAATAAAACGTCTTAAGTCCTTAGTAAATCGTAGTGACTTACGACCTTCTGTAGCATATTCTTCGTGTTTACTAATTGATTGCTTTTGTTATTTTATTTGTTGAAATTGACTGTATAGCTACTATTTACGATGGGTAAAGGTAGAAAAGGGAGTGATCAGTTTAGCCCGGGAACAGATTATGACGCAAGTAAAAGTCAGTTAGCACTTTACACAGTTCGGCGTGATGTTATCTATAAACGGGTAGAAAACATTCTGGAATTGGCTTACAAAGCCGAGACAGATCCCGCACAGTTTAGGGTATTTAAGGCAAGTGCATTGAATATAGACGCATTGCGTAACGATTATGAAAAGGTTTTAGAATCGTATAACTTGTTGTTTTTACAACTTAATCCTGAGTCACAAGTTGATTACGAGTCGTGGACTTCTTTTGAGGAAATGTACTGCTATATTAAATACATATTGTCAGAAAATGAAGTATGTAGTGTACCCGTGGTTCAGTCCCCTGATGTTAATAGGTCACAACCCCGTTTGCCAGTAATTGAATTACTTTCCTTCGATGGACAACCGCAAAACTGGCCGCTGTTTTATCAGCAATTTAAGAGTATGATACATGATAATAAATCACTAACTGATAGTGAAAGGATTTATTATTTAATTGGCAAATTGAGTGGCACGGCACGCGACATTTGCGCCGGTTTGCCTGCTACTGCCCAAAATTATAGCATTATTTGGAATGCTTTAATTGAGAAATATGATGACAAAAGATCGCTAGCCTGTACTTATCTTAAGCAGTTGTTGCAGTTTAAATCGCTATCGACTGGGAGTTCGCTCGGTTTGGATTCATTTATAAATAACTTTGATACATCCGTAAACGCGCTCAAAGAGATGAAACTGAACGATTTAACAGATTTCATCTTCTTACAATTGGCATTACAAAAATTAGATGCAGAAACAATTAAATTATTTGAAATTGCTTATCGCAAGGAAGATATTCCAACTTACAAAAGTTTAATTGAGTTTGTCAAAGAACAAAGCAAAGTGTTATCTCGGACACCCAATGCTGTTATTAGTAACAAGCCGATATTTAACTCGCCTAAGTCACATATCCCGAGAGTCATCACAAAATCATTCGTATCAGGGCCGGACTCGGGCAGTTCGAATATTAATATTAATTGCGGACTTTGTAAAACTAAACAACATGAGCACCTATATTTGTGTTCGGCTTTTATGAAAATGACACCGCACGAAAGATATAATTTCATTAAATTGAACGCATATTGCAACAATTGCTTAAGTGTAAAACATAAAACGTCAACTTGTACTTCGACGCGAAATTGTTCTCATTGTTCAGCGAGACATCATTCGTTGTTGCATTTTAACGTTAGTTCGAAGTCCAATTGTAATGTCGGAACAACTGTTTCCAAACCCGCTAATAATTTTAATTGTGAAAAAATCGGAGATTCTAAATCCGTCCCAGGCGTGCGTACGTTATCTCACGAGGAAAATAATTTGTTTAATTCCGCTAATGTTGATAATATAACTAGTGCAGTTATGGTCGACCAAAGCATTCCGCATTCCTCTTCGAGTGATCGTAGCATTTGCACTATTTCGTGCGACATTAATAATTGTCTACAAACGACAACGTTACTGGCCACCGCAAAAATAAAAGTTATTGATTCTTTTAACCGCACTCACGTGTTGAGATGCTTGGTCGATCCAGGCTCTCAAAGTGATTATATAACAGCTCCTTGCTGTAAGCGACTATCGCTACCTATAAACAAACAAACCCGCTATTCTGAAGTGCAAGGTATCGGTGGGACTTCGCAAAAAATATTAGGTGTAACTTCACTTAAATTCACGCCACGAGTAGGAAACCCGCGCGAATACACAACCAGACCCCTGGTCGTGGACCGGATTACGACGCAGTTGCCTAGTGCGCGCGTAGATAACGCTTCACTCGGATATATTAAAAACTTACCGTTGGCAGACGATGACTTTTCACAACCTGGGCCAATAGATATGCTGATAGGTGTGAAACTTTACTGTGAAATTTTATTGTTTGATAAAATTAAAGGCCCATCCGATAATATGCCAAATGCTTATGAAACTACCTTAGGGTACATATTAATGGGTGACGCTCCTATAGTTGATTCCCAACCCGCTCCGCACACGCTCTGTGCTTTTAGCTGTGACCCGCTTCATCAACTGGTCGAGAAATTTTGGTCTGATGAGGAAATACCCTCGCGTACTTTTTTAAGCCCCGACGACCAAAAATGTGAGGATATTTTTACTTCGACGACTGTTCGTAATGCTGACGGCAGTTACTCAGTTGATCTTCCATTCAAAGATAATCCCGAAAAATTGGGAGATTCTTTTAGAACTGCAAAAAAAGCGCTTTTTACTTCTCGAGAAAAAGTTCTCGAAGGATCCCGCACTTAAATCTAGTTATGACAATGTTGTCCACGATTACCTAACTGAAGGTATACTCTCCCGCACCGCACCCGAAGAGTCTCTCTCTCCTGGCTATTTTTTACCGCACCATCCTGTCATTCGCAACGATAAAGATACATCCAAGGTCCGGCCAGTTCTGGATGGATCTGCTAAAAGTGACACAGGGTTGTCACTCAACGATATTTTATATACTGGATGTAATTTACAGGCAAATATATTTACAATTTTATTAAATGTCCGCATATTCAAAGTCGCATTTTTTGCTGACGTGAAACAAATGTATTTACGCATTCATGTGAACGCACAGCATCATAAATATCAAAGGATATTGTATCGATTTGATGATACTGATCCGCTAGAGGTATATAACTATACTCGAGTATCTTTTGGGTTGCGAAGTTCGCCATATTTGGCGCTGAGAACCCTACGTCAGCTTGCTGCTGATGAACGGCATAAATGGCCAACTGCGGCTGCCGTGTTAGAGAGAGATGTATATATGGACGATCTCGCTTCTTCTGCTTCTTCTCTCGGAGAAGCAGTAAAGACAGCGGACGAACTCATCAACCTCTTCAAGGCTGGGGGGTTCGCCCTAGTTAAATGGACATCTAACTCGCGCGAACTACTCGAGCACATACCTGAGTCACACCGGAAGTCTGAATCTATTTCCTTTGATGACGGAAATACCTTCAAGATCTTAGGTTTGCGATGGCTGCCCGCGCAGGACATGTTCGTGTTCGATACCTCTAGACCGCCCGCGCTGTGTACTAAACGCGCTATCCTATCCGCTACCGCTCGGTTATATGACGTGCTCGGTCTCGTCGGCCCGGTTATTTTATACGCTAAATTAATAATTAAGGAGCTGTGGCTTATGAATTTGCAATGGGATGACATAGCGCCCTCTCGCATCGTCAATTTGTGGCAACAATATTTATCAGAGCTGCCGTTGATATCTCAGCTTAATTTCCCGCGACATCTAGGTGTAGAAGTAGGAGCTCAAGTCTCATTGGTAGGTTTCTCAGACGCCAGCGAGGCCGCCTACGGCTGCGTAATATATCTACATGTTGTCAACGCCGAGCAGCCACCGATCGTAACGCTTGTCTGTTCTAAGTCACGAGTAGCTTCCGCTAAACCAAAAATTACTTTAGCGCGTTTAGAACTCAATGGAATTTTATTAATGTCAAGGCTTCTACGCGAAGTTCACGACACGCTGTCTAAAAGACATAAAATTGATAATGTTTATTGTTTTTCTGACTCAGAAGTTGCCCTATGTTGGTCTGTTGCTTCGCCACATAGGTTCGACACCTATGTCGCCAACCGCATTTCACAAATTCAGACAAATATTTCGCATGATAACTTATATCATATTGCTGGAGTGCTCAACCCCGCTGACGCTATTAGCAGGGGTCTCACTCCCTCCCAGCTCATGCAGCATGAGTTGTGGTTCCATGGACCGCCATGGCTAGCACGGCCTTTAAACCACTGGCCTTTACAAAAGTTTATTCCCAACCGCTCATCTTTGCCAGAGGAAAAGACTGTAGCACACGTGATTACTAGTGTCACTGAAATGGAACATCCGGTTCTTACGCTTGCTTCGCGATGCTCCTCCTGGAATAAACTTCTTCGAGCTTTTGTTTACGTGCTCCGCTTCTCGAGGAAGCTCCCTCGAAATGACGTAATCACCGCTAACGATTTAAATACCGCCGAGATCGAAATAATTCGTGTCATACAGTCTATATATTTCTCCGACGACATTAAAAATATTTCAAAAGGGCGACGTTGCTCTCAAAAACTCCAAAAATTATTTCCATTTATTGAAAATGGAATCTTACGCGTCGGAGGTCGGCTGGCCAATTCGACATTGGATTATGCATCTAAGCACCCTATTATCTTACCTAAACGTGACAACGTGGTGCATTTAATTGTTGATAGTTATCACCGTGATAACTCCCACGCAGGACCGCAGCTGTTAGTAGGCATATTAAAAACTAGATACTGGATACTTTCCGCTCGCCGTGTGGTTAGACAACGCTTACAAAAATGCAATAGCTGTTTCAGGTTAAGTCCTAAAGCTAATTCACCGGTTATGGCTGACTTGCCTAAATGCAGATTAGAGCAGTGCAAAGCGTTTTTGCACACAGGAACTGACTATGCAGGACCCCTTTATATTACTCCATATCGAAAGCGCGGCGTACGCAGTGTTAAAGCATATTTATGTATTTTTATTTGTTTAGTGACAAAAGCCGTACATTTGGAGTTGGTATCGAGTTTGACTTCTGCTGGTTTTATAGATGCATTTAAACGTTTTACGTCGCGACGAGGACCATGTACCTTTTTATATTCTGACAATGGAACCAATTTCGTGTCATCGAAAGCTTATTTTAACGAACTCTACGAATTTTTACAATCCGAAGAATATTATAACACTTTTAGTAACGAACTCGCTAAAACCCGCATTACGTGGAAGATGAACCCTCCGACTGCCCCCCATTTTGGTGGTATATGGGAAGCTAATATTAAAAGCGCAAAATCATTACTATTTCGCGTAATTGGAAAACAAATTCTCACGTTTGAGGAGATGTCTACTGTGCTTACACAGATTGAGGCCGTGCTCAATAGCAGACCTCTATATGCTCAAAGTTCGGATCCCTCAGAACCGCTTGCGCTAACTCCGTCCCATTTTTTGTCTACATCTCCGTTAGAGTACCTTCCCGCACCCGACTTGTCCGACGAACGAACCAATTTGTTGTCTCGTTTTCTATTAATGGATTCGCTAGTCCAGTCATATTGGAAGCGATTCAAATGTGAGTATCTGCATAATTTGCAGCAACGCGAGAAGTGGAATACTTCTGCAAATCCAATAACGGTCGGCACGGTGGTACTGTTAAATGTCGATAATGCTCCGCCGCTACAGTGGCCATTAGGAGTTATAACTAACGTTTATCCCGGTAAGGACGGAATAACGCGTGTTGCGGAAGTAAAGACGAAAGTTGGAACGTATAAACGTCCTGTAGTACGTCTTTGCCCTCTCCCGACTCAATGAGTCAATCTTAATTAAAATATTTAGTATTTAAGTCCGCGTCTTTATCTGCGGACAATCTTAGTTAAGGTTAATTTTAGTAGCGTAGTGTGTTTTCATAAATACTTATTTCGCGCACAAACTATTGTGCTTTTCCTAGTTTAAGTTTTCTTACTATTTACTTACCGCTAAGCACAATGATCGCACCCCGCTCTTTATAAATAGAGCAGAGCACTTCAGCTCTTTTTCTTTGAAGGGTTCCTTCAAGGCCGGGGGGATGTTGGGTTTCGTTTTTATGTTTTTATGAGTGGGTAGATTGTATTTTTTCCCATTACCTGTCAAACCCCGTCATTCCTTTGGCATGCACTGTGTAACGAGATGCAGCTAGCATCGGACGGTCGCTCGCTCATTTTCGACTAATTTTACCGCCATATTGGTTGAGGTTCGCTTATAGCCTCCCAGAGTGAATTGATATTCAAAAACTGTTGTGATTTGTAATTTGTGCCTTCAAGAACATTTCTTCAGAGTGCGTATTTTGGTTGGCCAACCACGTCGAGACCAGACAGCAGACCAGAAATAAACAGGTTAGTGCATTGCCGATCCTTTCTCCTGTGTGCCTAAAAACCAAAATACCTAATCCTATCGCAAAAATACAGTCCACTTTCAAATTAATTTAAATCCGCAAAAAACCATCCCCTCAGGTGTCGAGGTCGCGTACCGCTACTTATTTAATAGATTTATGGTTAATTATGACACCACCAGTAGTGTTTAAGTTTAAAATTTAATTGGCATTGTAATTGTATCATGTATCTTATATGGGCAATGCCTGAAATAAAGTTTATTATTCTTATTCATATTATCTCAAAGATTCTTTCACCTATTTGTAGAATGGGCTCTCTTTTTCTCTATATTTTATCCTGGGGGTAGCAAATTATTATTAAATGTCAATTTGCATGCAGTCTGTTATGAATAATTAATGACCAACTTCTTTCTTTTTACTGCATTCTTGCTACGAGAAGTAGCTGATTGATACACATACAACAGGGAACCTACCTTTTAGAAGGTCTGTGTGTGTTCTTGCAGAGTTGACGTGCTGTGGCATCATGGACAGCATGACACCATCACTCTTGCCGTTGGTCTCCAACACATGAACGGCCACATACTGACCAGTGCTGAACATGTCTGGTAGCTCTCGCACTTTCTCGGTCTAGGCAATTAGAAAGGCAACTACAGCAAAAATTTTATAGAAGTGAAAGAGAAATCCCATAAAAAACATTCCATGTAAAAAATAGACCAATTCGCGAAACACTTCCACTGTAGTTGTGAGATATTTTGTAGAGCTAAAGTCAAGCAGTTCTTAAGCTAAAAGTTCAAATTGAATGTTATTGAGAATATCCGAGCCATCAAGAAAGCTATATCTAAGCCATATTATGCCCTATATTTTAGTGAAAATTCAGGGTTCTGGCTATAGCCAGCATAATATCACAGGATGTTGAAAATGTCCTGAATGGCTTCGAGAAAAGGATGGTACGGCTGTGCCTCTTTGAGTTGCTCGACTTGGCGGGAGCATAAATTGATTGCTTAATAATGTCTTGTTTTGAAGAGCACCCTATTTAGTTTGCCAATTAAAAAGAATAGCTGTCCTTAGCAGGCACAAGTAGGTAAATCAAAGATATAAAACTGCCAGTCTGGTGAGCTATCATCTTAATTATTTTAAAAGTTAAATGTCAACTAGGGTCTTTGCACTGGCAAACACTACATTCCGTGTGCTGCTTTGCAACCACTCATAGGAGTTGGCAAACTTTAAAAAAAGTTTTTTGGATCTGAGAAGATCTTTAATAGAAGAAACCTTGCCGTTCAGGTGGTTGCCAACTGACGCTGGTTGCATAACCAGAGCTATAACCCTGCTCCATTACCATACTTGTTGGTAATATCTCTGATGCATATATCAGTAGTAGTATGGTTGTTCTGCACACTTTTATATTCATGAAAAAAAAAACACAAGAAATAAATGAATACCTCATCATTGACATAGGCTTCCAGTGTCTTGTTGTATGGCTCGCTGATATGACAGGCCATCACACTACCCTCGGTCTTGCCCGGCATCATGACCCGCAGCTTTGTTTCCATCACCCAATATACTCGGCCCAAAATGTTCAGACCAGCTTTCAGCGTCTATTTAATAGATTCAGATTCATTTATTTCATAATAAGATTACATTGTAAATTAAAAAAGTATGTCAATTTACATATGAACGTCAAAAAACAAATAAATATAATTTAAGAAAAATTTAATTATATATAAGAAAATACCCCTAGGGATGGAAAAATAAATAGAAGAAGACATCACAGAGTACAGTAGATGATGTTAGAGGAGGTCTATGCCAAGAGGCACACTGAACTCAGAGACATGTAAAACCTTTGTACTTACGTATTCTTGCAAATAAACATTTATTCTTCTATTACATTTTATAAATGCCTAACTAAATATTGTTAGGTACCTATACGATAGAAATATTTATGTATACCTTGTATCCAATGCCTGATGCGCACATTTTGTATGATTGGTCCACATCCTTGACTGCTTCATCTGATAAGTATCCATCGTCATTTTCGGATCTTTTCTTTTGTTTTCTCTTCTTTCCTTGTCCTTTTTCTGCAGCGCCTAAGAACTAATAAAAAAATATTGGAATAAAAATGTTTTTAGAGACGGTATATCTATTACGGTAAGATACAAGATATTTATTCATAAAAGTCAATGTTTTACAAGTCAGGTATGTACATAATAAAGTAAGTATGTACTTACATTACTGCTTTGCTTGAAATAGGTCACATTAGGCTTCGTTCCCCCACGAGGAAAGTATTCTTCGGTCATTTTAAACTTTGTTATTTAGATTTTACATGAGAATTCTGCATGTATACACACTACACGCGAACTTTGGAGGTTATAGAGTCGTTTAATTATTGCGATGGTATTAACAAATGTCAATAAGTGTAAATAAGTATTTGCTTCGAGTCAGTTTATGCTGCAGTAGTTGATTTTTATTGAATATGTAAAATAAGATTTTATGGGCTGTATGAGCATTCGTTCAAAAGACATTTATAAAAATCAACTCAACCAATCAACTTTTTATAGTAAATAAATCATTAAAAAAAAACAAAACGCTAGGCATCCAATTTCTGACGGGATCTACAGATTATATGATTTCACCACAATTTGTCAGTACAACATGTCGAAGTCAGAATTGGGGATGTCATCATCACAGATTACAGAGAAAGGGTCATCATCAATCATAATGGGGTCTATAAAAATAAAAAAAATAAAGTTGATTTAATTCAGGCAAAAACCCATATATTAACATTAAGAATAATAATTGACAAATTTATGATTAGGAAATAATAATAATAATAAAGCTACATAAATAATTAATATTACATACTTATTTGCGACACTGGGCAAAGATCATCACTTTATTTGGCCAGTGATGATCTTTACCCAGTGTTTTGTCATCGGGCAGTCCAGGCGCTCAGCAAACATACTCAGGATGGTGTTAGAACTGCCGTGCACTCTGCTCAACAGAGACGCAACTCTCTTCCTTCTGATGGCGTGGAAACCATCAGTGTGCGCCTCTGCGAACATACCCGACGCGCTACAGCGTCGCGGCAGTTTCATCAGCATCCTGAATATGTTATTATACTGGACCCTGAGCGTATTGTATGTGCGCTGCGTATGACTCACCCACAGGCTGCTGGTGTAGATACATGTCATGATTAGCCAGCCCCAATTTGTCAGAAGCTGACTAATCGCTAACGTCTGGAGGCATGTTGCGCTGCTGAGGGCCTACCGCGAACGGCATTCGAAGTTTTCCCTCTCTGTTGCACTTACGTACGAACTCGTAAGTATGATAGAGAGGGAAAACTTCGAATGCCTTTCGCGGTAGGCCCTCTGATCTAACTGTCAAACGAGTTGTACTGAGAAATTGCATGCAAATGTGGTCGGATTGTTACATCTTTACGACACCCCCAATTCTGACTTCGACATGTTGTACTGACAAATTGTGGTGAAATTATATAATCTGTAGATCCCGTCAGAAATTGGACACATCTTTTTTTTTCATGGACATAGGAAAACCTATGGACAGGGTGTATTTTTCAAATATCATTTGTTTAGACATTAAATTCCCAATAATAACTCTGTCTCATTTTAACCAAGCACCATTTGGCTACCAAAAAAGAGATGGTAGTATAACAGTCAGAACCGAAAGTTGATGATCAAATAAAATCGCCATTTTATGCGCCAGGATATGTCAGTTCCCGTCAGTTTAGTGGGTACATCATATGTCAACGACTGATGTAAACATAGCCTTTTTTAACCTTGACGTTGGCGGAATCATCGGCAATACTGATGGGGCCATAACACAAAGATTGATTGATGTAAACATACCAAAATAATATAATAACTATTAATTGAAAATTATAAACTGCATAAAGCCCAAAGAGCACAATTAGTGGAATGTGGTGACCATGCCCAGGTGCAGCATAATCGGATGTGGCTTAAGAAAAGGCCCAAATCAGGAAAGTTTATCCTTGCACCGGTATGTAATGTATTTTTATTGAAATATTGGATAGTTTAAGCATTATCGAGAGCTGAGCATTTGCATTATGTTGTAATGAGTACACAGATTAAGATTAGTTATGTGTTGTAATAGGATTTAGCTTTATTTTCGATATTTTTGTACTTAAAGTTACGTTTGAGTGGCAGTTAGGGTTGTTCTTGAAAATATCGATACTGAATGGCGATGACGTCATTCGCATTATCTAATTTTCTATTTCTATAACCAGTGAGATCTCGAGACAGTATCTTGCATTTAAAAAAACCTGAAAAACCGTCTGGGTTGTCAAGATTGGTAAAATTGTATAGTAGGCAGGTACTACCTTGGAACTAAACAGGCTTCATTGATCGATAATATAGCTATTTATAAAGGTTATCAAGAAGCGATTGTGCTAAGAAAAAAAGGTTGGAGGCAATTGGACCTTAAAATATAAGGCAAAATGTAAAAGAAATATACCTACATTTGCTCTCTACATTTTGGTCAGAAATCCTTCAACAAGACCCTAAATGTTATTAGACTACGAGATGGTGCACTGCCATCAAAATATATATTGGTATCTTGTCGTTTTTTTGAGTAGTTAGCTTTGTCTTTGTAGGGTATACTGACACTATACAATAACTTTACGTTTGTTTGACTGCCTGTCAGTCTGTAGTGTAGGTATCACAGAAGCTGGAATGGAAATTATTAGAAATTTATTTAGATGAAAACACTGTTTGCTGCTTAGAAAAATTTACTCAGCCATTCTTTTTTTGCCCATATTTGATGCCATATAAAAATGAAAGAAGAAAGAAAATAAATTTATTTAACGTCACACACACACAATGCTAGCTAAGAATTATTTTTCTAGTAACTTAAATCATAGAATTCCGCTAAGTAATGCCTGATACAACAATTATTGTAAAAATACAGTGTCATTTAGATCATCTTAAATAATGTTAGGTACATTATTTAAGACTAATAATACTTAATTACAGGAAACCAGTACGTTCTGAGATCTGTCTACTCGTATATTATCGATAAACATGTTCCCTGTTTTATCGATAGCAGAACAGCACGACATCCGCCATGTTATGCGCCAATATACTTGGCACGCTCATTTTGTATATACTTCACATCCTTTAGTTTCTTTGGTCATTGTTTTTTTTTCAATTGAGGCAATTTAGGGATACCATTTAGTTAAAATAATATTGCCATAACATGATTGTGATATTACTTATTTTACTAAGATATAGCTATTCACAGTAGGAGTAGGATGCTAACAAAAACACAAAGACATCAAAGCGTGGCTCAAATCGAGATATTTACTAAGATTTCGCTGTCCGTCCGTCTGTCTGTTACCAGGCTGTATCTCAAGATTCTCAAGAACCGTGATAGCTAGAGAGTTGAAATTTTCACAGCTTATGTATTTCTGTTGCCGCTATAACAACAAATACTAAAAACCAAATAAAATATTTTTTTAAGGGGGGACCCATACAACAAACGTGATTTTTTTGCCGTTTTTATAGATAATGGTACGGAACCCTTCGTGCGCGAGTCCAACTCGCACTTGGCCGGTTTTTATTTCTGGTTTAAAGGAGCATCTCCTACTTTCGTAAATAAAATTTTACAGGGCGTTCAATACGGTTGCAACAGCGTGTCTTCATACGTACTTTATATAAGTACGTATGAAGACACGCTAGTTCTTAGGGGCCTGGTAAAGTGATACATGGTCAGTAGTCTCTTTGGTCAGTAGTTGTTGAATTGTAAAAAATATCTAATATAGTAGAAAATCATTAAGCCACACTTATAACTCAGCCAAATACAATGGTTCACCTATTCAGAAGGAAGGCAACGTAGAGGATAACATTTGTAATTGTTATGGTTGTACTTTGACAAGCCGGCTGCCGGGTGAACCGAGATCGAACGTAAGCACAAGCAATTCAAAAGCAAATTTGTACATCACTTGCCGTAACAATTTACAAGTCAATTAGGTAGGCAGTCTCACACAAGCGATTAACTATCGGTAATGTATTAAATTAACGTAAATATTTAACTGAAATCACATTAGTGGACACGTTAACGTTCTATTTCGTGCGTCACGAAATGATTCCGATCCGATTGGATTTTGGTTTAATTTCGCATTATCATAGTGAGTTTTGGTTCAACTAGTCGTGAATTATCAGTTTATCATTATAGATAAGTAAAGTTACTGCGCTCTCGTACAAGGCTACAATACAAGGTGTTAAACCAGTCTAACCTGTTATTTAATTGATTCCGCTGCGATCTTGACCAATTATTCTAACACAAGTGTTATTTCTGCTTGTAGTGACCGACAAACAAGATGGTGAAGAAAATCGTAATATTTGGTTCCACTGGAATGACAGGGCTTTGCGCGCTGGAAGCTGCTGTGAAGAAAGGTAAAAATACATGCAGAACTTTATAATTACTAATGCACAACTATTCAATAGAAGTATTCTGGATCTGATTATTTTAGAGAATTTTTATATAATCACATTTGTATGTTAAGTTTTAATTTATAATAAGTATTTTTTACATAAATGTTACTTTTTTCCTGAATAGGCTTAGAGGTACGTGCATTCGTCCGCACCTCATCAAAAGTGCCAGCCCACCTGAAGGACAAGGTTGAAATTATTGAAGGCAATGTCCTTGAGCCAGACTCTGTCCACGAAGCCATAGAAGACATGGACGCAGTAGTCATAGCCCTCGGCACCAACAACAACCTAGATCCTACCTCGGACATGTCAGAGGGTACTAAGAACATTATCGAAGCCATGAGGGCTAAGGGTGTGAAGATTCTGTCTGTTTGTCTGTCTGCATTCTTGTTCTATGAGCCTGACAAGGTGCCCCCGAGGTTTGTGGACCTCAATGAGGACCACAAGAGGATGTACCAGGCAGTTAAGGAAAGTTCCTTGAACTACATTGCTGTCTTCCCACCACACATTGCTGGTGAGTATTCTTGATAGTATGAGAGGGGTTAGTTGGAGCTTTTTAGGGTTCCATACTCAAAGAGCAAAACGGGACCCTATTACTAAGACTCTGCTGTCCGTCCGTCTGTCTGTCACCAGGCTGTATCTACCATGATAATTCCAGCTGAAATTTTCACAGATGATGTATTTCTGTTGCCGCTATAACAACAAATACTAAAAACACAGAATAAAATAGTTTTTTATAGATAATGGTACGGAACCCTTCGTGCGCGAGTCCGACTCGCACTTGGCCGGTTTTTTTTTTTTTTTTTATATATATGGTTTTTACTCCTTGCTGTTTTAGCAAGGTGGATTTGCCAATAACAGTTTAAAAGGTGTTGATGTTGTTGAGGGGTTTTTTCTTTTGATTCATGTTACTATTATGGTTCTGCCTATGAAGTGGATGGTGCTGCGTTTGAATCCCGGGCAAATATTTGTGTGATATTTGTTTCAGTCATGGATGTTTTCTTCATATTTATATCTATTAAGCATCATCGTGTAGTACCTATCACACAAGACTTATTGACTTATATTTTTATAAGATTGTCCCCCAATATTTATTTGTTAATTTTATTTTGGCCATCTGTCTTTATATTCTTAATATTAGTGAAATATATAATATAAATAGTGTTTTACTGGTAAATGGAGTAACATTTATGTAATTTTACATTCTTTATTTCAAGTAACTTAGAAACAAACATATCAGAGTTAGGAGAATTTTCTCTTACAGACGAGCCAAGCAGGGAAATCATAGTGGAAGTGAACCCCGAGAAGTCCCCCGGCCGAGCCATCTCCAAGTGGGACCTTGGAGCTTTCCTGGTGGACTCCCTCAGCGATCCCAAGTACTACCGGTCTGTCATTGGCATCACCAATGCTCCTAAACCCTAGGATACTAACAGAATGTGGCCAGCCAACTAACCAACAGTAGCAGAGCATGTTGCTCTGAAAGAAAGAGTTGAGTGCATGTTGTACATGCACTCAACTCTTTCTTTCCAGTCATATTGCAAGTATACGAAAGAGATGTCTGGTATGTTTTTAGAAAATTTTAGTGACACGGCTGGCTGGCCTGAATATAATCTTGTTACTGCCCTCGCACGTAAAGCGAGATACGCGTGTCATTCCATTGATACTAGGTTCGAGAAGGATGGCAAGTGTGCGTCACGTTAGTTAAATGAGAGTGTACGTGTATTGCAAGGACAAAATTGTAGCTGTAGTTTTGCAATATGCATTGTTAAAGAAACTAAAATTATCCAAAGGGTTGTGCACAAGGTATCTTTATTAATGCAAGATCTATTGTCAATTTGGGCAACATGAAGGTGACGCTACATACAAAACATCTTTTAGTAGAGCTAAGCTATTACAACTCCTCTGATCACCTGTCCTTTTCACACTATGTTAAATAGGAAGAGTCATGTGGCCAACTGATTACCCTCCACTTGATATTGGCAAAGTTCCTAAGCAGCAAAAAGCCACAATAGAAAAAAAAAAACTGATTGACAAGGGGGTTTCACTTTGTATTGTTTTGGTGGCCTCTAAAAAGCAAAATTCAATAGGCCAAGTCTGCAATCCAGGCGTCTTGACTTTAGTATTATCTAGTATTCGCAGACATATTGACAGATGTTGATGGGCGTATCAAGGCTGGCGCTGGTTCAACGCAGTGCATGGGATTCCGAATTTTGCGAATTTGCACGTTATGGATATTGAACAAGGTTCAATTTTCATTGCTCACGGCGCGGCACCTAGAGGATAGCCACCCATCCAAGCCAAAATTTGGAACCCTTTTGCTGCTGTGTCGTCTGAATGGATGAAGTAAAGCATCTAGATCAAATAGTTATTAGATAACAATACCACCATAAAGCATGTCTATGCATGAAATGTATGCTATGTTACATAAGTTAAGGTTTCAAATTGTTTAAAGTTTAGTTTTTAGATGTATTTTGAATACTTGGAAGTTTCAAATAAATATTTGTTCTTGTTATATCAGTTTTTCGTCTGAACCCTTTTTCAGTTATTTTTATTCACAAATAAATGTCTCACAAAATAACGTTTTCACTATGAGAGAGCGACAGCACTTACTAGAAGGTGACATGATCATAATTATAGTCGTTCTTGGGCTCGACAAATCACAACAACTTTAGGCGTCATTGGCATTGAAAGGCAAAATCCTACGATTACCAGTTTCCAAGTTAGAATTGAGCTTGTTTACCTACATACCAACTAGCCAACGGGATGAACTGCCGTAGTATAATTAGTTAATAATAACTGCTTGTTGGCTTTGTGTTAACGACTTAAGTCATTTAGGCATTATGTCTGTTTAATAATATACGTTATCAAATAATTCATAATGGCTTCAATTCAATTTTATTTATTTATCGCTTACTTAAATATAGGCTCCGCACGTTCATGGTCTTCTCTGCCTCTCACTGAGCATACGCGTGAGCGAGATGGAAGTGCGTGTTCGAAAGCGCGGATATCATGTTTTTCGGAATATTTCAGAAAACGAGAAGATATTTAAGTAAGTAAGAAAATAAAGTTATTGTTCATTGGTTTATGAAGAAGATTATAAAATTTCATATTTTTCTGATAAAAAATGGAGGCTAAAATGGTTACGAGTAAAATAATAGGGTTCACTTTAGATTTTTTTTCTCTACTTTCTTTTGATACCTAGATTTAAGCTTCTTTGCTGTGCCCTTACAGGGTCCATTTTATTACTTGTAATATTATGTGTGCAATAAATATTTGAATTTGAGGTATATTCATATCATGCCCATTCTGACTACTTATTGAACACCCCTCGTACAGTCGCCATCACATACATCGGTACACTATAGGTGTTGAAAAATATCGGCGCATGCACCCTAATGCCTTGAAAATAGAGGTGTGTTCCGAAGTTTGTGACGTGCTTGTTTGCTCCGATGTATGTGATGGCGACTGTACATATAAACCTTCCTCTTGAATCACTATCTATAAAAAAAACCGCATCAAAATCCGTTTCGTAGTTTTAAAGATCTAAGCATACATAGGGACAGACAGACAGACAGACAGCGGGAAGCGACTTTGTTTTACACTATGTATTGAAGTAAGTATGATATACAAGTTGGACTATTAACAGATGTTCTTACTTTTATAACAGGTAGGTATACCTACTACCTACACTTCGAGGTAAAAGTAAGCTACCTTCCGTAATAGTTTGCGCTGTATTACGGCAAGTTCAATGAGTTGTTGCTTTTAAATAATATGGTACGTGTTGTTAGGGGATTCCGTCGAACAAATACTTCACTTTCGGATACCAGCGCCACATTTTTTTTTCTTTCCCTTGTCCTGTTCCTATTATTTGGGGTCGGCTCTCCTACTTAGTTATTTTTCGCCAGGATTGTCGGTCCTGCCTCTGGGACGTCTCTGATTGGATTTGGCGCTGGTATCCGAAAGTGAAGTATTTTCCCCTAACAACATGCACTAATAAGAGTGAGCCTTCACCTCACCAGAGATGTGCGAGGTTGAGAGGTGGTGCGCGAAGAAAAAATGGACCAATAGGAAGCGAGGCCAGCAATTCGCGCAGTTCTGAGCTATAACCACGAACTTCGAATCTCGAACTTCGTATATCTCCGTCTCTATCGCACTTTATGGTTTATGGTACTCGAGCGACAGAACCGGAGATACTTATACGAAGTTCGTGGTAGCGCCGCTGGTGCATTAATTAATAATCACTTATCTTTAAGCTAAGGCTACAAACGATGCAATTTGTCAAAACAGCCGACAGAGACGCTAGTTGGAATGAGACAGCATACGTACCTTTCATTTTAACTATAGTTGCGTTTCTGTCAGTTGTTGGGACAAATTGCATTGTTTGTGGCATACCTACTTATTAACCGAATCGTAGGTCTGCGTTAAATAAATTGTATAAATTAATATCCTGTACCTACATTTAATAACTTTATTTAGTTCCAATATTTTTAGTTCTCGTTTCATTTTTTTTCTTCAAACATATAGGTACATATTCCTACTAATATCTAGCGGTCACTATGTCTCTGTCCAGTTTTCTAATTTCGCATGAGGTGATTTGCACAAGACGCCGACTTAGCCAAGTTATTAATGGATGTGTACCGAAAGCTAGTACAACTTCTGGAGTAGAGTTTCCAAGGGCGCCAGTACAACTTCTCTTCAAATAGAGAACTCATGCTCAACCAAGTATTTGCAGTCAATATATCTGGCGAAATTTCTTTCACATCTAACACACTCAAGTTGGTGGCAGATGGATCCATAATACAAATGCGTGTGCCCTTTAAGTCGCTTCCTGTACTTGTTAAAGAAGAGCTACTCACTCCGTACGTCGTCGTCGATAGAGGGTAAGCCGTGACTTCGCTAGGAACAACAAATGGCGACGACCTTATTTTGGAGATCCATGATTCAGTGGCCCAAGGAGTCTCTATCATATCAAGCGTGTCTGTAACTGAAAGGGTATACTCCAAATCATTTAATGTAGAGGAGCATGAGCTGATAGTCGCGTTCTCTGTAAAAGTTAACTGGATAACCGATAGCTCTGGCTTGGTATGGATAGAAATATCGCTCGTTGTGTAAGGGCAGGGGTACTTGAATATTCTGGTGTAGGACATCACGCCGTGTGGGTTCGAGACATCAGTAGGATGGGGTAAACGTCTGTAGCCATGATGAAGAGCCAGCGATACGCTAGTATGTACAAGGCAATGTTCTGAAAGTATGCTATTGGATTCATTGTGAATTGTGAATCATGAAATTCTTTTGCGACCGGCCTGTCTTTTGAATTCACATTATTGTAGTTATGATATTTAGGAGTCCATGTAGTATTTTTAACGTTTAGTTATCTCGAATCGTGGATTGATTGAAGTTTTATGAGTGACAGTTTGAGATAAGGTATATCTGAGATGATGTTTTTACATTTATCTGACATCCTATTTCAACAAAATATCCTCGTGGTAAATACGAAGGAGGTGTATGTACCTACGACCGAGGTTTTAATTAATATGGTAGCACAATACTTATCCAAACGAATTTGATTAGGTTATGGAGCGTCCATTCATTACCTGAGGCGATTTTTCGCCCCTCCTCTCTAGGCGAGATGTCGTGAGATTTGGACTAGATCCCTCCCCCCCTTTATTTCACGAGATTTTCAAGATGAGAAAGCACTTTGGCTCTATCGCTCTGTATAAAAGCATTAGCTGGGTAGGTTTATGTTTAGGCCGTTTGTTGGGTCGGTTTAAGCAGTTAGTGACTTTGATACGTATACCTAATTAGAAACAATTTATATGTACCTAATCAATAACGTGTTTTGTCATGTTAAGTAGTTAGGTAATTAACTAATTAGATCGTCAATGGTCTGGTGACGTCTACGCCAAACGTGCGTGCCGATCAAGAAACGTGACGCCAATTGCAACTAAAGTACCTAGTTGGTTTACTCGCGTTTGAGGATTTCGTGGCTAAAGGTCGCACTTATCGTATTACCATTTTATTTACTATTGATAGCACGATCGCGTAAGACATAAACTTTATGTCGTGTAACGCGATCAGTGCATGCTTTATGTTAATGTCATACCGCATTCTTATTAGGACTTACCCACTTGCTAGTGAGGGAAGAGTGCTTTATGCCGGAGAGAAACGCGATCATTGAACGAGCGAGCGAAGCGAAGGAAGTTCTCCGTTTCGGCTTGGGCCAAAATTCTTTCGTATGTCTAGATGTCCGGCTGTACTACTAAAGGTCGCACTTCTCAACCGATACTCGTTAAGTTTTGTAAGCAGATTTGATAATTGCTTTTTGTAGCAATTATTTGAAAAAAAAAATAAGTTTCTTTCAAAATATTTATTTTTGGTACAAGCTTTTATTGGCGAGTGTACTTTTCTGCGCGCGGGTGCGGGGGTAGGACGATAACGGGGCGCGGGGAAAATAAAATAAAGTTTCTTTAAAAAATTAATTTTTGGTACAAGCTTTTATTGGCGAGTGTACTTTTCTGCGCGCGGGTGCGGGGGTAGGACGATAACGGGGCGCGGGTGAGGCGCGGGGGAAAAACAAAAAGGTTCTTTGAAAAAAATCATTTTTGGTACAAGGTTTTATTGACGAGTGTACTTTTCTGCGCGTGGGTGCGGGGGGCGAAGCCCGATGCCCGAACCCCCGTACCCGTGCGCCACGCAGGCGAGGACTGAATTAAGCGGTCTCTACTACCTATACTCATTGAGACGATTCTAACGAGCCCAAACTCAACGAGATTACGTCGGTTAAGTACTGAATTCCCATGGCCACTTTCTGTTTCCATCATCAGATCAGCTCGATGGTACCATAATATTGAATTGTCATCCAAACTATACCTTTACCCAACATTTCAGCGCAATCGGTTGAAGATATCTGCTTCGAAAATGAGTTGCAAAATTCCACCCGAACATAAGTAAATACTTAGTACCTAGTTTTTAAAAAAATGTACAAAACTTTATTTTTTCAGAACTCGTTTTTTTTTGGTTTTTTTACTCAGAATCGTTGGTACTATCGATCCTCATACAAGAAAAAAAGTGTCCCAGATTTTACTATGTATCTAAGTGTTTTCTTCCAGTGCGTCACGAGGTCACGACCATATAAATAAAACAAGACTGCATACAAAAATGTGACGATCTGGAATGGAATTTTTAGGACACTTTTTTCTTGTTGAGGATCGATAGTACCAAAGATTCTGCGTCTTCTTCTTCTTCTTGGTAGTACCTATCCTCATGTCTGAGGGACGTGGTCTGAGGGCGACTCTTTCCACCTCTGCTCTCCGCCGTTCTATTTTGAGCCTTTTGTATGGTGGAGTGTAGTGTATGGACCCAGTAGCTTCTTGGACTACATCTGTCCACCTCCTGGGCGCACGACCTCTGCTCCTTCCTTCAACACGACCAGTAATTATGCGCCCTTCTAGCGCATCCGCGCCGCGTCTGATAGTGTGTCCGAAGAATCTGAGTACTCTTTGGGTACAAATATACATTGCAAGTTAATAGAAAGCTTGTAAAAAGACTCGAGTTGTACCCACAGAGCCACTATAGTATTAGTTGGTTGGGCATAGTTTATATATAAAGCACTTATATTACGATAAAGTTTACAATTGCATTATTTTATTTGGTGTCACCATCTCTATTGTCATCCAAACTATCATCATCATAATTTTCAGCCTGTAATCACCCACTGCTGAGCATAAGCCTCTATTCGCGTACGTCACTTATCCCGATCCCGTGCAAACTATACCTTTACCCAAAATTTCAGCTCAATCGGTTGAAGATATCTGTTTCAAAATTGAGTTGCAAGATTCCACCCGAACATAGTTGTTCAGTCCTCGCCTAATTCTAGGAACTGATCGCGCCTCACGATCCGTGGGTCTGATTTACGCCAGTAATGGCTATCAAAAGTGTCAAGATTTTATACAAAATGTGGAGCTTGACTTACCCGTTCCCATCGACGCGATATCTTGTCAAGTCTGTCCGTTATCCGTCAATGGTCAGTCAAGTTAAATCAAGTCTCCCTGGTAGCTGCCGCACGTTCTGCGGGCTGGTGCCTCCAATGCACGATCCGTCGCGGGCACAGATCTCCAATTGTCCGCTTTCACCAAAACGACTCGGGCCTTCAAGCCACCAACACGAGTCTGTTCACACAATAATCCAAACAAAACACTCGGACACCCGTGTGTCTTCAAGGCGAGCGATATTACAACCAAAAAACAAAGCACGTTGTTCCACCGAAAACGTAAGCAAAAATGTGACAGCCAAGTGTCACCTACAAAACCACAGACTAAAAGGGCGTACACACGAGAGGCGTTTAAGGGGCGGGCAGACGATCGGCCCGAACATAGTTATATAGATTGCAAGATTTGTAAGTTAATAGAAGGCTTGTAAAAAACCGTGGGAGCCTGGGGCCAGTTTATCAAAAGCTTGTAACTTGTAATACAAGCGGAAGTCTCTTTTCAACTTCTGTCATTAGAAAGAGACTTCCGCTTGTATTACAAGTTACAAGCTTTTGATAAACGGGCCCCTGGTTGTTTGAATGTGTGACGGTGGAACCCAGTGCGGAGAAAGACAACACTACGTATCGTTGAGATTTTCTGAACTGGACTGATCTTCAGAACCATTTATTAGCATTCAAGTCTAACAATACGACTGTGTGATCGGACGCGTGCCACTTTTTGCAAGAAAAAGGTTAGCGCCACATAAAAAGTTAATTGTATAATGAACTCTATCGTCTTACTCAATAGATTCAAAATGGAGTAGAAGATAAAAAAACCCGCTCCCAGCGAGCCAGGTATAAAGCGCTGTGTGTGGTATTTTATCTCGTGGCTAATTTGGAATCTATTGCCAAAGAAGATAGAGTTCATTATTCAATGAACATTTTACGTGGCGATAACATTTTTTTTTGCTAAATTTGGCACGCGTTCGCAAACAATGTCTATTCATAAGCTCAGAACAATGGGCATTCATTAGCTCAGTTCAAATCGGTTTAACAATACCCATTTTTTTATTCGCACCCGAAGTGGCACACGCCACGGTACGCACTACGCATGTCACGAACTTCCGCGTGCAGCAGGTCGATCACGTAACGCATTGTACGAACGTCGGGTAGGTCTAAATGTCACTTTTTATATGGAAAATTTACAGTTAAATTGTACCGACGCGCGTTCGGAACGTTACGTGACTACCCCTCAGGTTATGTATCTGCCGTCACGTGCACCACAGTATGGCCGCAGTGGGCTTACATTTACCGGTGCCATTATATTCTAACCCGGCACCAAACGGGGAATTAAACAACATATATATAATCAGTACATTTTTATATTTAATATAATATTTACACAAAAACATATTTCTTAAAAATACCACCTATAGCTTAATCTCAACGCCATCGCCACGCCATGGTTATAGGTTATGTTTATCTTTATTGTAGTTCATTTCCATAAAAATATGCATCATCGTTCATATTGAGTAAGTAATGTACCGTATACCTACCTACTCAGTCTAAATGGTAGAAGTTCCAGAAACTCAACCTTATAGTCGTAAGGTCGTAGGTCGTAGCTGAGGATGGTAGATAAACTCAACTTTAAGTTCTTCGCGGTAAGGTTCTCTTTATCTTTTGTACTACATTTAATTTAATATGAAAATGCATTAATATGGGCTAATTTCCGGAATAAATTATTTTCATTTCATTTATCCTTCCTAATACATACTCGTACCTTCAACAGGTCGATATCTAGTGTAGTTTCTCAAAAAGTACAGTTAAAATAAAGTCAACACACTTCAACTTTTTTCCCCGTACATTATCAAATGAGTAGGCGCTATCAGAAACTGGATTCTAATGCCAACATCATAAGGTTGTTTTCTCCATTCTACTTTCCTTCAACTGGCGATGTCTAGCAGCGTTTTGCTTATTTATATGCTGCAGCCATGGTAAAATCTACTCTAATCAGTAGAGCATAAGGTTCCTTTTCATGATGTAAAGAATGCTGCTGGTTAGAAATTAAACTCTTAACTCTACGGCATAAGGTTCTCTTTCTCCTTTTTATATTCCTTCAGTAGTTCAATGTCCAGTACGGTCCTCCCTAGTTCCCCGGTGCGAAAGGCCTTGATCATAGTCCGAGCGACCTCGATGAAATCGGGCACGTCACGCATAGTCCCGTCATAGTCCCGCGTCCGACGGACTCGGTTGAACTTCACCGCACCTGCGATTAGTACCTGGAAGATAAATAGATAGATACTCTCAAATACTCTGTAAATTAATATACTCATCACCTTTTTCTCCTTTAAGAGTCGCTGAAATGTGGCAAATGGAACTCTTAAATAGTTACAGGAATCACCGTATTAATGGTACACAATTATAGGTCCGTCAGCCGCTCTCAAAATGCCTACGTCTTATGACATCACGATAAAATACATGACTGTTAAAGAATAGGTATACATGTAACACAAGACCAGTAACACAGGCGAACTTATCTCTATAAAAAAGTTGCACAACACTAGAAGGGAAAACGCCAGGGCGAGATTTGTTCTCGTAGTGTTTGACATTAGACCAATCAAATTAGCTAAACCCGGACATAATTCGATAACTGTAATTTTCTTTTTCTATGATGTAAAGTATTGTTAGTTATAGTTAAAATAAAAATAATTAAACATTTTAGGGTTCCGCGTCATTGTAAAAAAACCAAAAATCTAAATTTTTAACAAATTCTGATTTCATAAGTGCAGCATAATATGTAACTTTGTAAAAGTGCCTCTATTATGATATGACGCTTGCATTCCAGTTAAAGAAATCAAAATTAATCTAATTAATCAACCGGGACTATCAATAATAAATAAAGTTCAGTAAGTTACACATTTTCTGGATTATCTTACCAGAAATTATAGATAACTGCAATTTAACAAATTATTCTGAATAGTATATTATGTGTGTTGATAAATTATTAAAAAATAAACAGATTCTCTTTGCGGATTTCTAAAATCACAAATATTGTTAGTTTTTGGAAAACCAAAATACATAACTACTTGGAAAGTGTTTGATTTATGCTGTCAACATATTATTAGTACTATAAGAAACAAACTAAACAAAAAATATCCACGATTATGAATTAATTCATATTTTTTCGTACTAAAGTTTTAATATGAACCTTATCTCTTGCAGAATAAGGCCGTCATTGCTTTACGTCTCAACTACCGACCGTGCTGTCGCGAGTCGCAGGCATTCAAGGCCGAAACGCACTGACAGCGGTGGCGAAGCGGCGCGGGGTGGCGCGGAGGCGGTACTTGTAATGTTCGAGCTAATATGAAAGGATCCGAAGGCTTTTTCCCGGCTTTATTAGATCGAACATTACAGCCGGTACCACCTCTACACTGCGCCGCGCCGCCGCTTAGCCACCGCTGTCAATGCGTTTCGGCCTTCATTTATTATGGATAGGTCAATGATTGTCAAACATTTATAAAGACGAACGTGGCGTTTACCACGGTTCGGCTATGGTGGAGATTTATTGAAATATTGTGTTCATTAGATCGATAATAACTAAATTGTTCAGCATGAGACATAATTGTCGTGGAATGTCGATTACCTATTTATAAGCGCTCAGTCTTCTGTATAGAATTATTTAAATAAAATATGTTACTTGTGTGGGTGCAGAAAGGGGCATTGTTGGAATGATTCTTATTCGAATAATTATTCGAATAAACATTTATTCGCGAATAATTTATTCGTCTACACTTTCGAATGACGAATGATTTATTCTCATTTCATTCCAATAAATCCACGAATAATATTTAAGGATGCGGTTGCTCGTTGTAACACATACACGAATTTAACATGATCACTACAAGTGTACCTATTTTCAAGTATTAATACCCTTTTCTACTAATTAACAATATTTTTGTGAGTTAAATGTGTCGCTTCATGGGGCATTTAACAGGTTTGTTTCAATATTTCATGTGTGTGGGCTTGTCCATATATTACGTCATCTTTTTTAGGGTTCCGTACTCAAAGAGTAAAACGGGACCCTATTACTAAGATTCCGCTGTCCGTCAGTCTGTCTGTCTGTCTGTCTGTCCGTCTGTCACCAGGCTGTATCTCACGAACCGTGATAGGTAGACAGTTGAAATTTTCACAGGTGATGTATTTCTGTTGCCGCTATAACAACAAATACTAAAAAACAGATTTTTTATTTTCTTTTTTTTTCTTATACAATCTTACAAAAATCGATCTAGTCCAAAACTAAGCAAACTACTATGGGTACTAGACGACGATAAACATACTTATATAGATAAATAAATACATAAATACATAGAAAACATCCATGACTCAGGAGCACATATTTGAGCTCATCACACAAATAAATGCCCTTACCGGGATTCGAACCCGGGACCTCCGGCTACGCAGGCAGGGTCACTATGAGGGTCAAACTGAAAGTTTCGGGAATATAAAAAAATATGCAGTTACATTGGTTTAAGTATTTTTATTGTTTTTCAAAGTATTCTCTTTTATATTGTATGCACTTTTCCATGCGTTCAAACCAGTCGTTAAACATTTTAAAAGCCTCCACTGCTTCTGCCGGCCGCCGAAACACCGCGCCCACCACGCAACTTATCCTTGATTTTGGGGAATGTGAAAAAGTCGTTGGGACTTAGGTCAGGGCTTAGGCTTAGGTATGGAGGATGGTCCAGTAGTTCGACTTTTTCACTTTCCAGGTACTCATTTGTTTTACGAGCGGTGTGAGGGCTGGCATTGTCGTGGTGAACGATGATGCGGCGACTAGGCCTTTTTTCCTAAGTTCAGCAAAGACAATCGGCAAACAAATACTTGTATACCAATCGGCTTTGACCGTTCTACGATCTTCAAGTGGAATAGTAGCCACGTGACCCGATTTGGAGACAAACATAGCCACCATCTTCTTGGCCTTGCTGCGAGAGCGAATAACTTTTGTTGGCTTGAAGCTCGTCTTCGTTAACCCATACTCGAGATTGGTTTATAGTTTCAGGCTCATATGCGTATATCTACGACTCGTCACCTGATACGACACTAAAAACTGCATTTGAGCTTCCTCCGTTGAATTTATTCAACGTTTTCTGCTCGTCAGACAATAAGTGCGGGATCCAACGGGAAAACAACTTTCGCACGCCTAATTCTTCCTGTAAAATAATTTGTATCTGACTCATTCCAATCCGCAAAGACTCCTGAATTTCCCGATATGTAACATGCCTGTCTTCTTTTATCAGCTGACTCACAAGGTGGACATTTTCTTGCGTAACTGCCGATTTTGGTCGACCTTCACGCGCGTCGTCCGTGAGGGATACTCGGCCACGTTGAAATTCTGAATACCACCTGTATATTGTCGTCTTTGAAGGTGTTTCATTACTAAAAGCAGCAATCATCCGGTCTCCACATTGTTTTTGTGTTAATCCACTTTGAAAGTCGTAATATTTTTACGGGACAATTCCATCTTCAGCGGCGACTCAACAACTCGAAAAAACAATTGAAACTGAACCATTGTTTTTTTAGGGTTCCGTACTCAAGGAGTAAAACGGGACACTATTACTAAGACTCAGCTGTCCGTCTGTCTGTCTGTCTGTCAGTCTGTCAGTCTGTCTGTCAGTCTGTCTGTCTGTCTGTCTGTCACCAGGCTGTGTCTCAACAACAGTGATAGTTTGACAGCTGAAAATTTCACAGATGATGTATTTCTGTTGCCGCTATAACAACAAATACTAAAAACCAGTTTTTTTTTCTTTTACAATCTTACACAAATTGACTTAGTCCCAAACTAAGCAAAGCTTGTATTATGGGTACTAGACGAACGATAAACATACTTATATAGATAAATAAATACTTAAATACACAGAAAACATCCATGACTCAGGACTTGGCCGGTTGTTTTTTGTCAATTCTTGACCCCCCCTCCTATCATCATCCTGTTAATTCCTAAATGGACACTACCTGCCTCATAAAATGTCATCCAATAGACCCCCCCCCCCCCCAGTTTTGAAATGACGTAATTTATGGAAAGCCACTGTCTGTAATTGGATCAATGTATGTTATTAGAGGCGATTACGCATGTAAGATTGTTCAACTATATACCTGTAATTGTACATTGTATGTACTTAATCATGTTATATTCTGATCTGTGTGTTTTAAGGGTTCCGTGCCTCGAAATGGAAAAACGGAACCCTTATAGGATCACTTTGTTGTCCGTCCGTCCGTCTGTTAATACCCTTTTTCTCAGGAACGCGTGGAGGTATCAATCATTTAAAGTTTGAATTCCTGTGCATAGTGTGTGCATGCATTATTTTAGAATTAATATTTTTTATATTAATGTTGCTGTGCCCTAACAGGGTTATGCTGGAACTGTATTTATATGTAACATCTTGTAAGACCCATACTGCAACAAATAAATGAATTAAGCTGAAATTTATATCAAATACTCAGGTTTACTGTCTCTTGGAGCTGTGAAAAAATCAAACTTCTAAGCCAACACAATCAAAAGATGCAGCCGTTTATGCCGCAAATTTCCGCAAGTTTTCGAAACCCGCAAGGGAATCAAAACCTACTTCCCGTGAACTCAGAAATTTGAAATTTAGAAACTAGGTATCACTGTTCTGTCTGTAGGAAATTATTACGTTTTTGAGATATATTCCATTAAAAAGCATTCATATAATATTCGTTCAAAATATTATTCCCGAAAAGCATTACGAATGATTATGCGAATGAAGAAGTTATTCGCGAATAAATATTGGCGAATAATTATTCGAAATATTTATTCGTCATTCGCGAATAATCCTATTTATTCTTAAACGTTATTCGTATTCGAATAAATTTATCCCATCTCTGGGTGGATAAGCATATCTTCTCTTTTTTTTTTGGCGTTCTGGCCAACTGTGTCGGCTCAATTTTGCCAATAAGGATATCGACTGCCGTAGGCTCAAAGGGCGTAAGGGACGAAATGCCCATGCCCATATCCCGTGAACTCTGAATCTTGAAATTTGGTACGAAGTATTTATAGCAGGAAAAATTGTGAAAACCGTAAATTTTTAGTTACATCACTGAACATTTGATGTCCAGTATAAACTGACACGCACTAAGTATGTAAATACATACTTAGTGAGTGTCAGTTTATAGTGGACCTGTTTCTATTGTACGGGGTGGTCCGGAACCCTCGGTGTGCGAGTCTGACTCGCACTTGACCGGTTTTTTTTTATGCTAACCACGATCATGGCATCATCTCTTTCATTTACTTAACAGTTAAGAGTTTACTTATGTTTTCGATGATAAAAGCAAATCAATCGTTCCTTACGCCCTTTGGACCAGAGTTTTCAAAGGGCGTAAGGGACAAACTGTGATTTTTCATTAGAGCTAAAAATCCTACAATTAGGATATTCCGTTATATTTGTTTTATTTGTACACGGCGCGGTCGGTGCAAAACACGTAATTGAAATAAACTCGTTAAGACGGGTTCACCGTGCGCTCGCCCGCTGGCGCCCCACTCTCTCCCCGCCTCGCACCCACCGCATGCATCTGTCTCCACGACAAGGTCGCGAGTATTTTCAATTAAATGTTCAATTTCTTAAGCGTGAAATTAACATGCTTAATTTTGATGAAAACATGATTATCGTACACAAAAGGCTATTAGTAAACAAAAAATTCATAGTTACTATTTATAATTACTGAGAAATACATTATTATTAAAACGTTAAAAATAAATGTTTAATTATTGTCTTAAATGTCTAAAAAGACGCAATATACCTTAAACAGATAAAAACATCATAGTTACCATTTTGGCTTGTCTAGATAATGAGATCAGAGGAAAACTGTGAAAAAAAACGTATATGCGAATTTGATATCAGTTTAATTTTGCTATTAAGTGATCGAATTTGAATGCACCTCAAAGTTATACTAACAAGGTACTTGGTTACCTTTTTTACTTTTAGGAAAAAGTTAAGTAGTGTACGTTAACTCGTGTTTTTTTTAACTACGGTTACGATCGCGGATTTTTTACTTAATATATTTCATTAATATTTGATACTGAATAGTAAAATCCGATAAAACAATAAAAACAACGAGTTTACGAATTATGTCCAGGGTAAGCTAATTTGATTGGTCTACATGTCTTAGCTCGTGGTACGGGTCCTGGACCTGTCTTAGCTCGTGGTACGGGTCCTTGTCCTGTCTTAGCTCGTGGTACGGGTCCTGGTTTTGTTACCTAAGTTGAACGAAAATATGTGTATACATATGTGTTTCCTTATTAGTTATTGAGCATATAGAAACCCACCCACAAGCCACACATTAATCATAAATCCTTACATTTTTGACGTAATTTCCAGAACTACCTGCCATCATGCACGGTTGCATAATGAATTAATGATTAACAATAACCTTAATTTTCCCATGACAGCAGTACGAATCACAAACTGTAGTTTAATTCAAAATTACTCGGGTATAGGTAAAATGTAGGAAAGGCCCCTCTTGTTGTAACCTGTTTGTATCATCATCATCATATCAGCCGAAAGACGTCCACTGCTGGACATAGGCCTCCCCCCCAGAGTTCCAAAGTGACCGGTCCTGCGCCACCCGCATCCAGCGGACTCCCGCGAGCTTTACCAGGTCATCAGTCCAGTCCACCTTGTGGGAGGCCTACCAACGCCGCGCCTGTTTGTATAGACATTACATATACAGGGTGTCCGGTAGTTAATGGTCAACCTTCTAACCACGAATGACCTTAGACTGGTCCAGAAAATCGACTTTAAGGTTTAGTAATCATCATCATCATCATCCTATATACGTCCCACTGTTGGGCATAGGCCTCCTCTCATGGATGAGAGGGAACGGGCAGTAGATCCCACGCTGGCCCAGTGCAGAACTTCACATACATGTCATATGAGATTAAAATACAAAGACGAACTCAACCCTTAAAAGGATTTATCTCAGTGGAAGGCAGGGAGAACGAGGTATACACACAACACACATTAACACAGACAGGTATATATACACATTATGTACAATAACATATAAAATACCTAAACCCCAAAAACAACTCTTTTAGACTAGTTTTGAGTTGATATTCCTCCGTCATAACAATATGATAATTTCCTCATACGAAAAAGGGCAGGTTCATGTAATCGTTTTATTTAAATGGGTAATATTGAATAAAAACCCGAAGACAAATTTGCATCATTCCACGAAGATGATGTCATAAATGACTTAACATATTCCCCAAAAAGCAACGTCCAATTTGGAAGCTCTTAGTCATAATTAATAAATTAATACGATGAAAAAAAAAGGAAAACGTACGGCGATCCAGATTCGGGCGCACTCGTAACGGATCCAACGTATCGAACAAACGCTTGTACAATACTATTACCTTACATACAAAATGGATATTGCGGGCCTATTTTTTCCTATACCTCCCCGGAACTACAGCGGCTACACAGGAGACACAGATACAGAAGATAGCGAAATTCTTCACAACCACGTGTTAATGATAATTACATCGTGTTTGATACTATGCCCCATTTGCGTATCAGCCGCAAGCGTGGTTTTCGGGCTCGTCTCCTGGACTATTCTCCCAAGATGGCGGACATTTCGCCACTACGCCTTCATGAACTTACTCCTCACTAACTCGATAGGATTTCTACTTTTTATAATCCCGAGGTGTCCACACGCCATAGTGAGGTTAGGCTTCTTCATAAACTCGGCTTTCATCCACTGGCTAATGGTGATAACTGTGATGTTTTACATTGAATTCGTCAAGGTTTTTACTAGTGTAGAGACAATTAAACACGTGTACGTCAAGGCGAATGTGTTCGGTTGGGTGCTGCCGATGGCATGGACGTTGTTTGACGAATTGTATGGCAATGTGTGTCCATACTTGTTTGTGGTTATGGTTCTTATCAATATAATGGTGTATTTAAATGTGTTGTGGGTGTTGTGTCGGTCTTGCGCGTGTCATGATATAACGAGGGCCATTCTATCGACTTTTGCATTCATCGCCACTGGCATAGTGTGGTGTCTTCCGGTCGCCCTTTGGATGCATTCAAAGTGTACAGTTACTATAATATCGTTTTCGGTTTGTTACTTTGTTACAATGATGTCTATAAATGTGTTCTTTTTAATGCTGAAGGCACATAGGGAGTTGTGGAGGGAACACATACTCCGAGTGAAAGGCGAACGATTGAATGAGCTTTATTTTGAAAATTTGCGTGATGTCGTCATTACTGCACCAGCCATAAATAACAATAAGCCCTCAGCTGGTTGATGTGCGTTCGAAAAAGAAATGTATAATATATATCGTCACAACTTAGACGTTTAAAAATAACCGAGAAACGTTAATTTGTGTTTACATTTTTATTTTGTATCAAGCATGTTCAGCGTCTCTATACAGTATGTGTAGGTAATACCTACAACGGATTAGGTTTCAGGGGGATTAAGTTTTACCCCTAAAAACAAAGATGAAAAAAGTTGTTATGGCTCGATACTGCAGGTCGATCACGTAACGCATTGTACGCGCGTCAGGTAGATCTAAATGTAAATGAAAATGAAAATATATTTATTTCCGAGAGAGAATTTAAAAAAAAACATAGTGGCTAAGGTTCCACACTAGGCTGGGCCTGTCCCGTGGAAACCAAACAGTGCAGATTAACAATTACGCGGCTTAAAGATAGAGCAAGACAAGGTATGGAAAGTATGACTTCTGACTGTTCATAGTTCCAAGACAATAAGAGCGTTTGTATTTTCTTTTTTGCTTCTTGGACGCTGCAATGAGTTGAAGCTTCGTTTGCAGACATGTAGAGCAAAACAAAACGTCAAAAAAAAATGGAAAAAGAGAGTCAAATGTCGTGTAAGTAGTTAAGGGTACTGACCTAATTCGTCTTTGTTTTTATTTTAAGCTATAAATAAGTACTTAGATATAAGAAATAAACAACACTGCTTTTTATGGAGTAGCGGGTCTTCCTGCCACAGGTATTTTTTACCTACTAGGAAGACCCAACCATGTTGTCATTTTGTAACTAGCAATTTATAAAATAAATCATTATCATTTCATTTCAAGGGTTAAGGAGACGCTACACGAGCGAAATCGGCAGGACTGCCAAGCAAGGTCACAGAAAATCTAGTATTGACCTTGATTTGGTTGGCTACCGTGCTTCCGACACCTATCCACACGGGCGGAATGACGCGGCGGACCTGCCGATTTCGCTCGTGTTTAAGGAGCTAAATATCTGCGTTTGTTTGTGTTACAGGCTGTTTTTAATCCTAAATATAGTTGTGGTCTAATGTTAGATCTATTTCTATTCCATTGTTTGTTTTTAATAATGCTTACTTTTTATTATGAATTGATGGGTATTCCATGGTAGGGTAATTTCGCCGGTTAGCGATCACCTAATTTTAGTGTGCCGGTTTGCGACGTGAATTGGTGGACTGAAAGGATATTTTGTAGTTTTTTCAGTAGAGCCTCGTTTGACGTTTAACTACCTACTTAAAAAATGACGTCTCACGGTTTGTTTAGACAGTTTACAGTCGGTTGAAATGTTATTTTATTAATCGTCGGGTGACAAGCAAAACTCACTAAGTAACAATTACCTACTTAAATCAAAGGTCGTATCTCGATAATGACTACGTACCGAGATACGAGGTTTTGAAGAGCAGTGACAGTTTTGGTAGTGACTTTAGCTTGTCACCCGACGTTATATTTAACTGAAAAAACTTCTTCCTTCAGGTGGTCGATAACCGAAGCCGGTCGCGTAACCGGCGTAGGTTCATTAGAATATTAGGTAATATATTTTTTAATTTAAATTTTGACATTGTGTAAATTGGTACGAGAATACTATTTAGGTATTTTACTTTGAGTCATTTGAGCTAACTTAATTTGATGGTTTCTTAAAATTATAATTTATATTACTATGTTTAGACATACACTCCTAAAAATTTACTGTGTAATTTTAAGTGCAGTTGTATACAGGGTGTTCCCGGGAATTTCCGTTAACTTCGGCATATTGTAGAGTACATTCACAAAAACAAATTAGCATAATTATTTCTGGAGAAAAAAAACTATTTTTTGTTATCGATTTTTGTACAAATTCATTTAATGTAGCATTAACAGTTATTGTTTTATTGTACAAGGGTTTTGAAACACATGAAATATAAAATATGTATGTAAAAAATATGTAATATTGAACTAAGTCTCTTTGTAAACCTTCTTGTAGTTTATAGGAACCTTACAAAATTTAAAAAGCTGTTATAAAGTCACAGTTAAGTGCCATTTACACCGGTTAAATCTGCAAAACTGATAGAATTAAACATTGAATATCTTGAACAGTAAGAGTTAAGATACTACTGTCTTGGAGAAATTAACTTTATATGATTTAAACTATGCCCCCTTGCAATTAACGGAGATTAATTGCGTTGTAATGTGAAATAAATGAATCCATCTATCTATCTTTACGAGTAAAATTATTATAATGATTTTCTGTTTATTGATTTAAGAGTCCGTACACAGCCGTTTGCTGAATTCGCTAAACTTTATGAGGTCATATCTTTATAAATATTCGTTTTCCTACAGAGACCTCTTCAGATAATTAAATAGACGTAACTTACCTACTTATACACTAACTATGAAACAATACTTGTCAATCTGTCAACTCTATTTTATTTGAATACAATATTTGAATATATACAAATATTAAGAAACGAAAAAGTCTGATAAAACGGTTAAAGTATCAATACTAGTCTACGCCGACGTAGCCGCCTCGCTCGACCCCCACTACAACACCTGCGCTGGCGCGCTCGGAGACGGGTAATAATACCTAAAATAGTACAAGACTCTACGCCGACGTAGCCGCCTCGCTCGACCCCCACTACAACACCTGCGCTGGCGCGCTCGGAGACGGGTAATAATACCTAAAATAGTACAAGACTCTACGCCGACGTAGCCGCCTCGCTCGACCCCCACTACAACACCTGCGCTGGCGCGCTCGGAGACGGGTAATAATACCTAAAATCGAACTTTTTCCGGGCCGCTACGGACTCTTAAGTAGGTAATCTAAGGAATTGTAATACTTACGATATTTGAAACGATCAAACGAATGAAACGTTAAAAACCCTCTGGTAACATGAAGTTTTCAGGGAAATGCTTGTAAATGAGTCATACAGCGCCTATTTTTTATGTAATTAGGAAACATTTAAATAATTAGCATAAGAAATGCGACTATGGATTTTGCCTACTAGCCGACTAATCGGCGCGCGGCGGCGCTGAGGAAACCGACCGGAAGTTCTCTAAATTATTCCATATGATGAAATTAAAAAGTTCGTATTTCTATAAGATGATTATTTGCTGTATTTAAATAAAATACTTGAAATATAAAACTTGAAGTAAATATTTGTAGTTTATTTTTTATTTTGCAGTAAGTTATTAAGTGCCGAAAATCTTTTGCCGACTAGTCGCCTACTATACCTAATGCACATTAGGTACAGTCAAACTCACTTTTTAGGGTTCCGTAATGAGTAAAACGGGACCCTATTACTAAGACTCCGCTGTCCGTCCGTCCGTCCGTCCGTCCGTCTGTCTGTCACTAGGCTGTATCTCACTGATACCGTGATAGTTCCAGCTGAAATTTTCACAGATGATGTATTTCTGTTGCCGCTATAACAACAAATACTAAAAACACAGAATAAAATAGTTTTTTTATAGATAATGGTACGGAACCCTTCGTGCGCGAGTCCGACTCGCACTTGGCCGGTTTTTTTTGTAATGTATTTTCTTCTCATGGACATGTATACTTGCATGATTTGAGTAGATAGTTACATCGGGTGGAATGGAACGAATGACTTCTCAAAGTCAACTTTTACGACATTCACAATAGAAATTAAGTACCATAAAAAAACAGGTCAAGTGCGAGTCAGAATCGCGCACCGAGGGTTCCGGACCACCCCGTACAATAGAAACGAGTCCACTATAAACTGACACTCACAAAGTATGTATTCACATACTTACTGCGTGTCAGTTTATACTGGACACTAAATTTTCAGTGATGTAATTAAAATTTTACGGGGTTCGCAATTTTTCCTTTATCTGTGCTATAAGACGTTGCTTCGTACAAAATTTCAAGATTCTGAGCTCACGGGCTGTGGGGCGTACAGAATTGAAGTTATGTAGATAGCACGCCCTCCAAGGGTGTTTTAATTTGCGGTGCGCTTTCTAATTTCCCTTTTCAGAGATTAGCGCGTTAGTGGACTGTATGTAGGTATCCAACCGTGTGGTCTATTGTCGTAGCTACTTGATGCGAAATTGTGCTGGAAAGTCAGCTGCCTTTGGAAATTGGAACAGGGGGATGAATCAGCTAACAGAAGGTTATAGGAGCCATGCGCACTTACTTGTGACTTGGGTGAACTCCTCCTTCACGCTAGCGTCTCGTGGCACACCATGTGCTCGTGTGGGGCGCGCAGCGCAATCCCAAATTGTCCAAAAACACCTTCACTTCACGAACAGTCGAACACCTTTTAATGCTGAGCTGACAGCATATATAGTTTTCAATGATGCACAGAGAATGCGTCGGATTTAAATAAGATTTAATGTCTTTTATCAGCGGAGGATGTTACACACACGCAGGAGAGAATTCAACAACACTTAACTCTCGCCAGGTGGGGCGAGCGTTGCGCACACGTCGTGTATGTGACAAAGACGGCGCGATATATCAGTGCGCATGTTGGAAAGGGATGATGTAGGTATAGGAATCGCGAGTATAGACACGACAACAGATTAAAGTCGGAAAGACCAACATACGAAATCCAACAGGCTGTATCTTTTGATTGCGTTGGTTTAGAAGTTTGATTTTTTCACAGCTTCAAGGGACAGTAGACCTGAGTATTTGATATAAATTTCAGCTTGATACATTCACGCGTTCCTCAGACAAAGGGTCTTGACAGACGGACGGACGGACGGACAACAAAGTGATCCTATACGGGTTCCGCTTTTTCCTTTCGAGGTGCGAGTAATTTCCACCTAATCAATAATCATAGTCTAACTTAACCCTAATTTACCCGTTGAATATGTAGATAACTTTACCATCCATTATAATCGAATTTGTGAGTGAAGTGACCTTATCATCTTACTACTTGGCTGGTTTAGTAATCTTTGATAGAATCAGATACTTGACATCATTTAAAAATATTAAGACAGTTAATAGGGAACATTACTGCAATGTTCTGCCGCCAAGGAATATAGGGATTCACACACACATGCACAATTGATTGTCAAATGAGTGACAAGGATGCTTGCATAGACAATACCGCAAGTGGGAACGAGATTAAATGTCAACGCTGCTAGTGTCGCCACTTACGAAGAGTTTTGCGTAATGTTCCCTATTGGGGTGTTTTTGGGAATTATTCGACTCCCGGGAAAATCGCGTTGGGGGGGAACTTGTCATAGAATAAACGGAGACGGTGCGGCACTGGACCGCAACGCGTAGCGCAAACTTCTTGTTCGGCGTGTCTTCTCTAGTACGTTAGTACATTATACCTCAATGCCATCAATGTTTTTGCCTTAATTCATTGCCATTGCCATGGTAAGTTGGTAACGTCTCGTAAGTATATAAATATGAACTCCGGTTATTCTTCACGATCTTATATAACGAGACGATGGATGACCGTCAGTCTTCGATAGTATATATTAAGTATGCTGGTAATGTTAATTCTAAGATTCACAGTGCATTAGTTCTGTAACTGTAATACTGTGTAATAATTGTTTGAATAAATAAATAAATAAAATAAACATAAATGTAAATGCGTATAAAAATCTATAGTGTACCTAGGTATATTACAATGGAATAAATTATCTTTTCTTATCTTGGCCAGCCTTAATGGAATAAACTGTTTATTACTGCATACAAAACTCTAAAATATACGTTTTTATCTCAGCTATAAAAGCATTCAAAAATGCAAAGACTCCATATTACAATATTTCTTCAGGAAATCCATGCATACATAGATGTCTCCTTGCTTATCATATATGGGGAGTGAAAACCGGCCACGAAAACTTCGGTAATAAATAACCCGGTAACCCGTGCTATTGTTCTGCGTGAATAGGTCAATCGTACATGTTGTCATCATTACTTATTATTTTACCTTGAATTTGTTAACCTGACCTGTAGGTACGCGGTACGCCCTAAATGCTTAATGTTTGGTAATAACTAATAACATTTCAGTGGTCAGTGGAAAATAATTAAATTTACATTATTATAAAACAATGTCCCCGACCACATGAAGATATCACACGTATACTCATTTATTAAACAAATATAAAGTTTTATACTTATGTAATAAATTAAGTCAGTCCGTAGAGTAATTCTTTGTTGCAAAAGGTGGTGTAGAAGTTTTTTTTTTAATATTGTTAAAATCGATACAACCGAGCAAATATCAAAAATGTGTACACGAGATATCTTGGGACAACTTTTGGCAGCCATTAATCCTCGAAATTTTGGGACTTTTTTGGTTTCTCACTCGTAGCGTCTATACGGTGCATCCTAGCGAAAAGTTACTCACTAGGAAATTAAAGAACATGAAATTATGCGTCTAATGAGTAGATACCAATACATAACAATTCGGTTCAGCGACATAGTAATAAAATAATAAAAAAGTTACAAAATAATAATACGAGCGATATGTGTTTGGGTTCTCGAAAACGTCTCTAACGATTTCGATGAGATTTACAATTACAGTACCTGGGTTTGCGGGGGGCGAAGATCGATATTAGCTTACCTAGGTTTAATTTCCGCGAAAACTCGTTCTCCCAGCACGGTTATCACAAGACGGTGCGCGAGCTTTTTCGCGGCGAGATACAATATCAGTTTATTTCTATTTTTAGGGTTCCGTACTCAAAGATTAAAACGGGACCCTATTACTAAGACTTCGCTGTCCGTCCGTCTGTCTGTCACCAGGCTGTATCTCAAGAACCGTGATAGCTAGAGAGTTGAAATTTTCACAGATTATGTATTTCTGTTGCCGCTATAACAACTAATACTAAAAACAAAATAAAACATTTTTTTAAGGGGGACTCCAATCCTATACAACAAACGTGATTTTTTGCCGTTTTTATAGATAATGGTACGGAACCCTTCGTGCGCGAGTCCAACTCGCACTTGGCCGGTTTTTTTTAAATTTTTATTCTCTTTTTTAAATGCTTATAGCATGATACAAATCTGCCAAACCACGGTGCGGTGTGATTAGAAATAGACGGAGTAACCATGCAGGTTTATTCACGGACGGCCTCTCTAGCCTAGTTGATAGTGACCCTGCCTACGAAGCTGGAGGTCCCGGGTTCGAATTTCAAATCCCAGTAAGGGCATTTATTTGTGTGATGATGAGTACTACAAATATTTGTTCATAAGTATGTTTATCGTCGTCTATATAAGCTTTGCTTAGTTTGGGATTAGGTTGATTTGTGTAAGATTGTCCCCAAATATTTATTATTATACTGTTCTGTGCCCAGGTACTGCTCGAATAAAGCTACTGTGCTTACTAACCTTATTAATATCGTCGCTTGGCTCCAGCAGCCCCATGTGATCCACGTAGCGGAAGCACGCATGCTTGTTCAGCCAGTACAGTAGGTAGTCGGCAATAGCTTCCTCGCCTACCAGGTGGTCCTGCAGGTTTCCACACAGGGCCAGCTTTAGGCCCATCTCCACGTCTGTTACTGAGGGCTCCAGGATTCCTGAAAAGTGTCTCCTTTTATGTGCGTACGAATTTGAGCAGCTCAGAGCGGTTCCACACGGCGACTTTCGTGCCAGAGACTAACATATACTGTGTGTTTTTCACCCTGTATATCATCATAATCTACTACTGGACACTGCTGGACATATGCCTCCCCCAAAGAGTGCCAAAATGACCGGTCCTACGCCACCCGCATCCAGCGGTACCAGTATATACATACACCTAAGAACTAAAAAATATAAAACACTTTCTGTGCCAGGAACCCACTAAACGGGCGCTTTTATCTACTTATTTTTTTTTTCAAGACATTTATTTCGACCAACTGGGATCATAGATAAAGTTAGTTACAGTTTCTTAGCCTAAAGTTAGTAAGTACCTAATACATATAAAATAAGGACAGTACTTAGTAGGGCTTGACTGTCAGTACGTGGATCATATGGCAGTGATTCACATACTCACAGTCAAACCTCTCCCCAAATGCCCTCAGGATACCACTAGAGCTAGCCCGCACCCTGCGCGCCAGGGATGTGCAGCGTTTCCTCATAGTTGTATAGAAACAGTCAACTCTGGCATCCGCGAACATCCCGGACGCACTATCGAAACGGGGCAGCCACAGTAGCACCCTGAAGGCATTGTTGTACTGTACACGTAGGGCGTTGTACTGTTTTTGCGTATAAGAGACCCACAGACTGCTCGTGTAGAGGGTCGTACAGAAGGCTCTGAATAGAGTTACTTTTACCTCAGCAGAACAACGAGCAAATCTGCGGGCCACCATGTTCGCTCTAACAGATAACGCCCTCCGTTCTCGCTCAATTTCTGCATCGTCCCTCAGGTCAGAGGTTACCACATGTCCCAAGTATCTAAAGGTATCCACCCTTTTTAATGGTGTTCCATATAGACGAATAGGGGGTACAGGTGGCAGATCTTTGCCTCTGACATGAAATACCATGCATTCACTTTTTTTCTCATTATAGCAGGATCTTATCAGTTAAATCGTTGGCACTGAATGTGTTAAACCCGCTATTGCAACTCACCAGGCGTGTCCAACATGAATATGAGAGGGTCATTGTTGATCCTGATCTTCATCATGACGCTGCGAGTGACCCCCGCCACCGCCCCCACCGGCAGCGCGTGCCCGACCCGCATGTTCCTCGACCGCAACATGTTGATCAGGGAGGATTTACCCACATTCGGGACACCGATGATCATCACGTTGTAGTCGGCTTCTTCGCTTCTATTGTACCTAGTAAATCAAAAAGATTATTTAGTGTACATGTAGACAACTATTGTCTATGCCACAGTACCTTATCACTTTCCCTACGCAAAATAGGCGCATTTATGACGTCGAGTTGCGGAAACCCAGCCCGCGCCGCGTACAACCTATAACAACCTACCTTATATGTAGTTATAAATATATATAGTTATACTATGTAGTTATAAAACAAAGTCGCTGCCCGCTTTCTGTCTGTCCCTATGTATGCTTAGATCTTTAAAACTACGCAACGGATTTTGATGCGGTTTTTTTAAATATAGATAGTGTGACACAAATCGACCTAGTCCCAAACTAAGCAAAGCTTGTTACTATGGGTACTAGACGACGATATACATACTTATATAGATAAATAAATACATAAATACATAGAAAACATCCATGACTCAGGAAAAAATATTCGCGCTCATCAAACAAATAAATGCCCTAACCGGGATTCGAACCCGGGACCTCCGGATTCGTAGGCAGGGTCACTATCACTACCAACTAGGCTACAGAGGTCGTCGTCATAGGAGAACACTCTTTTAACATTTTTCAGTAAGGACTTAATTCTAGGTATTTATAAATAAATAAATAAATAAAATAAATATTACGGGACAATCTTACACAATGATAGAACATATAGGTTTTCATGGCATCATCAGACGTAGGTTCAGCAAATATCAGATTTATAGATGTAGGTAGCATTATCCAGTAAATCTTCTAAAATTCTTTGCCTTTCACAACTAAACCTGGTGCATTCTAAAAATATGAACTAGATCTTCTACTTTGCCACAATTATCACATAGATTATGATATTTTTTTCTCATTAAGTGATATAATTTATTACACGGTATGTGCATCGAACGTAATCTTAAAGTGATTGTTAGTGTTCTCCTATTAAACCTGGCACTCAAACCATGGAACCCTCCTGGGGCGTCCTTGCAGGGATAACAATTAAGATGAGAAAGATAGTGTGGCACAATATTGTTGAAGGCTATGATTCATTTTGGGCTAACCTGACTGAGTCAGCGGGAAGTATGACAAATTGCAATAATCTATTAATTTTATTTAGTTCGCTTACAAAAGTTGTAAAACTGGATTTTACATCATTTAAACTCCAAGGAAATATATATATATTTCCTGCTCTTTCGGTATATCATATATATACACAATTACAGTCAGTTTTAGACTTTAGACAGTGTTAGATTTCCTTAATTACCAAAGCCACAGTCGTTCTCAACTTCCAGGAACTGTTTCATTAATTATTATTCAATTAACACATAAATCATTGAAGTTTTACTCCAGGGAGCTCAATGATTTTATATATTTTTGGTAGTGCCTAGTTGGTAGTGACCATGCCTGAGAGACCCTGACGAAGCAAGAGGACCTGGGTTTGAATCCTGGTAAGGGCATATATTTGTGTGATAAGCATGAATATTTGTTCCTGAGTCATGGATGTTGTTTATGTATTTGAGTATTTATTTATTTATATGAGCGCTTTCATACAACTCGTCGGAAATATCTACGGACCTCGCTGGAATGCGCTTCCCCCAGCGCTTTCCCGCACCTCTGCCCGTTATCGCCTATTCAGTACCGTTGCCAACGCAAGCGCCGACGCACATGTATTATTCTCGCTTTCGTAATCGCATTATTGTTTATTGTGTTTTGTGTATTGTTTCTCTCTCTTTTGAAATATAACTATTAATATTATAGTGCCGAGCGGAATGTAGTGCTCAAAGTAATTAAATTCTTTGACAATGAAAAACATGACACATCACACAATGTCTGGTGTTGAGGCTTTTGAAAATGACCACTTTTGAAAATGACTGAGTAATTGCTTTAAATTAGAACTTTAATGTTAAATACCTGCTAATTAAATGGCTTGAGAATTATTTGATTTTAATTTATTATTACTTACCCTAGAATAGAAACTACAAAAAAAAACATTTCTAAAAACAAGCTTTTATAATATGGTTTCTTGCATTTATTTGAAAATTCTACATTGAATAAAAAATACAAGCAAACCTACAAAAGCTTGTTTTTAGAAATGTATTTCTTATTTTAAATTTATTTTAAGGCGTTGTATCAAAGTATAAAAAGAAATAGGCACACAAACAAAAAATATATTTCTTTTTTGCATCTCGATTTTTTTGCTATTACTCCAGTTTGCATGACGTCATCAAGCCAGGTCCGCACATATTTCCGACAAGTTGTATAGGCGTTTTTGTCGTGCGACCGAAAGCGCTGCACATCCAATCCCTTCACATTACAGTGGCTGTAGCACAGGTGAATATGTGCGTCCACACCAAACGCACGCTCACCCGAGCGGCTCGCCCGAGCCCTCCGCACGCTCACCCGAGCCGCTCAGGCGAGCGTGCGGAGGGCTCGGGCGAGCCGCTCGGGTGAGCGTGCTTTCAGTGTGGACGCACACCGCGAAAATAATTTTCACATTATTCATTTGAAAACGATAAATAAATAAATAAGTACATTGCCAGTAGCATGGCGCAGCGGCCCCTTTGATTTCGCCCAAAAAGCCGACAACGCTCGGGTGAGCGTGCGGCCACACAAAACCACAAAACAACCATCCACATGGCTCGGCTCCGGCTCGGGTGAGCCGCTCGCCCGAGCGTGCGGACGCTCGGGCGAGCGGCTCAGGCACGCCGTTGCTCGCCGATCGCCGTCCACACTTAGCGCGCACGCTAGGGCGAGCCGCGCTCGGGTGAGCGTGCGTTTGGTGTGGACGCACCTAATAGCTCATTTCCAATATTCTGTTTCTTGATTTTGTTGCTAAAATCATCGCATCTTGAATCCCACAAGACAGACCGAGATCAAACATGATGTAGGTATTAATTTGTAACTTGCTACACAATACACATGCACAACACTGATCTAACGCTGACTGATCGCACAAGACTATGCGGCGTATCTGCCACTGCTAGCTCGAAGCGCTGCGCCGTCGCCCGGCTGTCGCACTGCAGCTGCACTACTTAAATATGTATGGATACGAGAGTGCTACAGTCGCTCGACAACAACACATGTATGTTTATCGTTGTCTGGTGCCCATAGAAAAAAGCTTTGCTTAGTTTGGGACTATGTGGATTTGTGTAAGGGCTTGTCCATATATTATGTCATCGTATTTTGTCGTTTTTTGACCCCACCCCCCGGTGATCATTCTGTTAATACCTTGAATGGACCCTACCATCATCCAATGGTCCACTATTTATTTATTGTTATAATTAGACCGCAACCTTCCAGAAAACAAGAAAAAACCTAACTGAAGAAGGAAAAACGAATTACAATAACCTTTATATAACAACATACAACACAAGATTGTTATCCAGCCACGAAAGATTACTAGAGTTAAGAAATGCACTAGAAACGGTCAAACTAGCCAAGGTTAGAAGACAAGGAGTTCTGGAGGCCTTTACCTCCTAAGGGTCCTGGTGTGATATACCACAAAAATTTATATTTAAATACTAGATTAAGTTATTGTAAAATTTGTCATACCCAGAAATAAAAAGGCTTTTTTATTTTATTTTTATAATTACCTATTAGAATCCTTAATAAGGTCCACCATCAGCGGCCTTAACGTCTTCAAACCACGACAGCTCTGATCCTTACTGTTAGTAAACACAACATTTTCTACACTCTCTTCCGCCTTCAACTGGTCCTTTATCCTGGGTATTAACGAGCTTATAGTCAAGTCTTTCTTATTTAGCACTAGTATGTGAGGCTTGGCACCCGTTAGAGTATTTGTGAATATAGGATTCCGGCCTGTGAAAGGTATTCTAGCGTCGTGAACTTCGATCACGCAGTCAACTGACTTCAACTTGCGTTGCATTTGTTTTAGGCCTTTATTCATGTGCCCCGGGAACCATCGGAGCAGGTCCCTGCTTACAAAAGGGCATCTCTTCCGGAAATTATACGCTGCGGGGTTGAATTTCGTGGCCATTGCGATTTGTTTTGATTTTGAGGTTATGTGGAATTTGAACGGTTTGTTAAGTAATCATCACCGATTGAAAACACAAGTTGTACAAATCGGATAGAATTTATACTAGACCAGTAACATAAACTACTTAGTTACTACACAGACGTCGTATCAAAATACAAAATTCTACAAATATTATTGTAAAATACACTTCACTTCGCCTGTCTGATTTGACAATCAGCTGTTTTTATTAGGTTGCGTTCGGATTTCGGGTAATGATTCAAGCACGGTAGCGTTCGAGATAAAACCCAGGGAAATTGATATTATTACCCGATTGCGGCAAAAGGAGGGTTATGTTTTTCGTGTGTATGTACAGTAAACAAGAACTAAAGCATAGAAGCCCGATTAGAATAGGCAGCAGAGACATCATGGAGACATCATTATACCTGTCCCTAACTTACTTGCGTTACGTGTATGTAAGTATGGTAAGTATTGGCTACTTATTCCTTGGCCCGCTCTGCAACTTAAACGGCTAAATAGATTTTAAAATTTGAAGTGTCGTTAGATTGGTCTTAGTCGTGGGAGTTACAAAGGCTATAGGTAACATTTGTAATTTTTTTTATAAACCCAACAGTTTATAATAGTTTACTAGATAATCAACCTCGCTGCGTTTAAACGTTTAAATAAAAAATATAATTAAATCTGCCATGGACGACGTCAATGACGACATAACATTTTAAATGTCTAAAAACCTTTCAAAGAAAAATATAATCCAAACGATAATATTTGGATGATATATTAGCAGGATAAGAGATTTATTTTAAAAGTGATTTGATAATTGTTCAAGATGACTCAACCATATATGTGCGAGCCAGAGCTGATAGCTGCTACAGAAAATGTGTTGCCTGATCTCAACAACGATCTGATTCTTGCCAAGAACTTTCTGAAACAGCAGAGTGCAGCAACGGGAGACTCGTTGTAAGTTGAGTTCCTGGGTATTTGACCAATCCAGTATTTGCTATGGTTATCTAAGTATACAACTACAATGTAAGCTCTGACGAAACAAGTAGGTACAGTCAGCATCATAAATATGTATACATTTACGAACGTATGTCGGTGGAATAAAGTTGAAAATTGGATATATATGGATACATATATTTGGAGCTGACCGTACCATTGGTATGGAGACATTTATTTACAAATCGATGATGGCAAACAAGTGTGTATGTGGGCTTATGGTAAGAGCCCACCGTCAAAACTATGGCTATGATAGCTTAAGGGACAAATTATAGCATAAGCATTGGCAGTTGTTCTGGAGACCTTACTCCACCAAAAGCATCAAATAAACATACGAAGATAAGATCTACCTACATTTTAAGTCATACACCATATAGGTATTTATAATAAATCTACCTACGACCATTTATACCTATTGTTGCCAAAACGAAATATTTTTTCCCAGATACGACCACTTGGTGGACCTCGTGCAGAAGATCCTGTCCCATAAACCGCCTGATGTAGTCGACAACTTCGAGCATTACTCTTGGGGGGTGAAACTGGACAAGTTCCGGCCCAACTTCGACTTGCTCAACGACGTGTATCTCTCGCCGCCGCAGCTCACTACCGTGCGGCTACAGGATGAGATGTACCGGGTAATGTGCAGGGAGAAAACAGATCTACTACTCTCTCAATAAGGTTTAAAATCCTCACAATTTCTCACAAACTACCTGATATAGTAGAAAACTTCGAGTCTTCCTGGCCCCGTAGCATGGATCACGCGATAAGTGACAAGATAGAACATCCGTCCCTGGCTGACACCGTTCGATAGAGAGACACGACGCTCTTATCCTGTCACTTATCGCGTGATAACGCCATCCATGCTACGGGGCCTGGGCGGCGAGAAGCTGGAAAAGCTTCAGCGCAACTTCGACTTACTCGGGTGTTCCCTGCGGAGGGAGACCAAAATGTACCGGGTTTGAACCCATGAGGGTTAGGTCCACGGTCCACCCAACCAGTAGAAAAATAGCAGATATACAGATTTGACTCAACCCTGCCACATATCGTAATCTCCTATCTGAACTTGAACTTTAAGGGTGAGTATCCACCAATAGCACTGCCAGCCTCGCTCACGCATGTCTTCCTGTTGGTGGACTTATTCCACCTCGCACAGCTGAGGTGGATACTCAACCACAGAAATTCATGAAGGTAGATTATACCCTGTATGACCTGAAGGATTAATCCTTCTTTGGCGTTGAACCGGGCTTAACTCTTTCACACACACACACGCCAACTGTTGTAACCACTTGTGAAACTTCTACAACCGCGGCAAAGTTCGGTATACTACCTGCTCATATGAATTATAATCTTCTGACGGTTTGCGCAGCTGGTGGCAAGCAAGTCAGAAAAGCTGGACGGGATGGATGAGGAGGAGCAGGAGTTGGATTTGGAAGAAGAGGGAGGCAAGGGCCACATTGCAGACCTTATAGAAAACAATTACTACTTCCGAGAGGTGAGTCTGTCTTATAGTTAAAAGGTATAATTCAATTCAATTCAATTCAATTATTTTATTTCAGGCATAGAACCCATATAGTGTTAGTCGTACAAATGTGTGCTTATGAATCTAAGTGTTAGTAGGTTACAATAATAATTTATAAGCCAGGGGATGGAGCATCTAACTCTATTAGGATTATAGGATTAAATTAATTTGTAAAACTAACGTTAGTCATAATTCGTGATTGTATAGTAACAACTTATGGACATTAGTCCGAAACAAATAAATAATTGAATTGAATTGAATTTGAATAAGAGTATAATTATTATAAGAGCACTGGCTGATAAATAGGTATCGATGTTTGGACGCAGTTACCAATTTCTAAGTATAGAACTGTCGAAGGGTCCCAAATATTGTAGCAAACTGCTCATTCACATCCCTCTGGTAACTCAAAAAGTGTACTAAATGCTTGACTTATTAATCCTTGCCAAATACTGCGCTGTGATGTTTACTAAGTAAGGAACAAAGTTACGACTAAGATTACCCAATTATACTTCAATTGACAGGGAGGTTACGGACTGCCAGCCAGCGAGTGCTTCGCGGTATTCATAGCACTGAAGATGTTGGGGATTAAGGAGCCTGTGGCAAATGTCAGGTAAGTAATTATGAAGAAATAAATGATCGAACCACTGAAGCAGAGTTGTACAGAAAGGGTCAAGACAACCGGATATGCTACTCCTCAGAATTGACAAAAAAAAACTCTTATCATCTTGCTCGTTTGCTTGTTCTAAGCCATTTTATTAACTTTAAATTAAGGTTGCCCTGGTGGACGTTTTAGACTAGGGCCTGGACTGGGAGTGATTAGAAGGTATCAATCTGTTATTCGATTACTGTGACGCTGTTCATGCAACTAATAGAAAACGGTAGAGAAGGACCACGGTAGCAACGGCCGCAGTAGTAGAAACTCCCCCATGTCCACGAGTACTCAGTCTAGAGCGAACGACTTAGAAGAATAAGAAATTGAGGATGTTACGTAATCTAATAATGGAGTTATCTGGGGTTAACCCTGATTACGACTCCACCGATCGTAAATTATTATGTCTGACCTAGTTGTTTTTATGTTGCTTTTAGGTTTTTCGGTAAAATATTCGGAACTAAACAGAATTACTATATCGCTGAATCCGAGCTGACTATAGAGGAACTCGACAGAAGGATTAGGGTAAGCATCCTGGAATTGCTCAGTTTCGCTATTCTGATTGTCTGGCCAGCTAAATTAGACACCGGCTGAGGAAATTCATTGATCTTTTCACATTCATCACAGATTCGCTGCCGGGCAACTGCCCGCAGGAACAAGTTTGTATGAGGGCGAATATTTAGCGTATTTAAGGCGTTTTTTTTCGTCATTGTCGTCAATATCAGAGTCCACTTTTGATGAAGACGTAAGCCAATACCGGTGCTGAGGCTTTTCTGATTTAAGTTTCCGCGCTATGTTTTACCTCTGCTGAAATAATCTTGAGCCGACAATGACGTTAGAACCGAGCGGTTTAAGCGCTCGGAGATTGGCCCATGAACATTTTTTTACGCATATGTGCGTTGAAGGCACTGCACATCATAAAGGAAAAAAAAACTCTTATTAGGTCGGTATTGTTAAGTTGGCTACTCAGTCAAAAAGTTGTAAAAATTTGAAGTAAGTAGTTAGGTGCGTACAGATTATTTCAGGGTTATTCTGTAACCTTTTCAGGAATTCGAATTGAAAGACATGCCGGGAGAAGGCGAAGACATGGAGGACAGAGAAGAAGGCGCCGACGAGCAAAAGGAATTGGGTACCTATATATAGATATTCGTAACCACTAGGAGCCTAATTCTATTGAGAGGTATCATCAGAAAGGGCCGATGACTATATGTATTTTGGTATACAATAAAGGGGACCTCCATTTATCTTATCACGCAGATAGCTGCGTAGGGTCCCTACCCTAAGGAGGAGGTGTAGGGAGGTATACTAGTAGACGTCGTCCCCTTCATCCTCTTAGCGTTCATGCCCTACTAAAGGAGCCCGGGTTCCGCCCGGTTTGACACCTAATCCCAAGATTTGGCATAGGCAATAGTTTTACGAAAGCGACTGCCATCTGTCCTTCCAACCCAGAGGGAAAACTAGACCTATTGGGATTAGACCGGTTTCCTCTCGATGTTTTCATTCACCGAAAAGCTAACGGTAAATATTCCGTACATAAGTTCCGAAAAACTCATTGGTACGAGCCGGGATTCGAACCCATGACCGCCGCTTGACATCCACATGCCTGAACCACTAGGCTACCGTAGCTTGTACAAGTCTACCTACCCAATTTTATTCTAACTACCTGGCTAATGATGATAACTCTCTAGAAGCAGAAGGCGAGGGCCTAGAAGACAAGAACAAGGAACCAGTGCCACCGAAGTTGCCACCCGTGCCCGAGTCCACGTGGCAGGCGCCACCTCCCATCCCGGTCGAACGACCCGGCCAGGGCGTTAACAAGAAGGTACGAGTATCCTTTTCATTTATTAATTAAAATACAATGTCAAAAAAAAAGTCGTCAATTGGAGAACATTCGAAATTATGAAAAAGGTACATTAAAAATGATAGAATACATTCAAACTTTCAAATAATAAATAATTATTCATTAAAATTGTCAAGAAACTGTGCTTAGCAATACGGCATAATTTAGAAAAGCGATCAGCAAACAAATCAGCCTCCTCGTGCTGAGTGAGCATTTGGTGTAACAAGGATATAAGTATACTTGAATCGTCGTAAATAAATTCTCATGCGAAACACAGACTAAGTATATCAGTTTTGAACAGACTACTCATAAAAGTGACCCACTGAAGGTTCGGGGCACTGAAGGGTGACCCGGGATAAAGGAAGTAGGCCACTCTCCAACAAACATAAACTCAAAGTATCAAGTGAAAGTCCACTTGTAAAAGGTTTCCCCGGACATTTACAAGAAAAATCAGCTTCTCCTTTCTTTTTGGGATTGTCGTCTCAGTCTTCTCACGCTTGCTCCGATGCTTCCTACGAGACGGCCGTCTCATGTCCTGATTCCAGACTAGTCTGCATGATTGCAGGTATACTGGGTGTGCAACGTCCCTGGAGAAGCGTGGACGGGTCTGCCGGACGTGACGCCGGACCAGATCCGGGTGGCGCGGCTGACCGTGCGGTGCATGACCGGAGACTTGGACACGGAGGTGATTAGTACACCAACTTACTTATTAGTATAAAAACTTTTGGATAGCGAACTAATAACACGTTTATGAGAGAGAGCTCCCGGACCCTCAGTCTAAACAGTGTTCACTAGATGCTGATTCGATTCATTTTAATGTTGATTTTATTGGGAAGCCCGTCCCACCATTCGACCCACTAAGTACCTACCTACCGGAAGGCCGTTTAATTCGAATTAAACCGCCTTGAGTGACTATGAACAGTATGAACCTTATATGAAAGACTGAAGGTTGCTTTGACAGCGGACGTCATAACGCCTATAGGGGTTCTTGGCGAGGTGGACACGACGACTTTAGGCATTCTTAGCGTTCAAAGGGTTAATTACGTAGATGGTTCTATTTTTTTATGGGTGGACACCTCTATGGAGCCACCTGACAGGACCATTTGCACAAGCTTTATCATTTGGATCATGGAACAGTTCTTGTTTTCTTCTGCTTAGCCACTTCTACCACTGACTGTACAAATTCCACGCATTCTTGCAGATTCAAACGTTTCCACCGTTCGAAGGCACGGAGCGCAACTACCTGCGCGCGCAGATTGCTCGCATCCAGGCCTCCACCTCTATTTCACCGCAGGGCTTCTACACGTTCGGCTCGGGAGAGGAAGAGGACATCGATATGGAGGAAGGCATGGGTAAATACCTTGAACCTCATAGTAGGATTCTGACCAGGCTGATGTTGGGGATATAGGTAAACTATCTCTTTATTTTGAAACACAGCGCTTTGTTGTGTAATACTTTATTTAGTGTCACAGCGCCTTGTGTAAGGAATAAAAAAAAATCGTAGGAATATTCCACTTCAGCAACTTTTCATGACGAGATAATTTTTTCAAGATATCTAATGCTGAACATGAACCTCATCCAAGGAACGTTATCTTAATGGCCTTACGTATATCATCTCGCTAGCTTTTGCCAGACAGTAGACAGATATCATCTGAGATAATTTGAACTCTCACCTGTCCCCGATATCAGGTGACATGGCTTTCAACCCTAACCCGTACTACCGTGGGCACACCATCAAGGACCTGATGGACACAGACATGACGTACTGGGTGCACCACGGGCGCCACATCCTGAACCAGGGCCGCACCATCTGGTGGAACCCCAACGCTGGGATGGTGAGCAATTGGAATATATAGATCTGTTTCCAGAAAACACGTGGCAAAGCTATCAAGGACTCATAACTAGGACAGTTATCTTGACTTCTCTTACTACGCAACTTTATCAGTTTGTCAGAGACGCGCAGTCAGTCGTGGTACTTACACTCAGCGTCAAATACTCTGTAGCAGTCAAAGTGGCCAAATAGTTCGGTATTCCAAACTGAATATATGGTGTACCGAACTATTTGACTACTTTGGTTGCTACAAAGTATTTGACGCTGAGTGTAGGTAGGTACCTAGTTGTTTATGAGTTTATTTTAGTCTTTGTTTATTGTGTTATATCGTTACCGTATGTTTTAAATTTCGCATAAAGTGTGTATAAATATCTTTAGTTATGTAGTGTGTAGGTACCACATAAGTGATTTTGTGTCATACTGTTAACCTATGTGTGAATTAATAAAAATTCTTAAGAAGCAGAAGCTACGCGTATGAACTGGTCAAAATTACGAATTTGTTATTAGGACAACAAGAGCTGGCGTAGATCATCTTGAACACTGCCCGCGGAGCTATTTCTAATGCTGCTGACTGTACAGTCAGAATCATAAACGTGTACAGTCGCCATCAGATATATTGGAGCGGCTAAAGTGCTCACAAACATCTGAACACGTCTCTAATGCCTCGACAATAGAGACGTGTTCAGATATTTGTAAGCACTTTGGCCGCTCCGATATATCGGATGGCAACGGTACATGTTTATGATTCTGATTGTACGAACCACCTAGAATGTACACATTTTTATGATGCTGACTATACGGCCGCGGACTGGGGACCGATTTTTGACTTTCGAGCGCTCGACTCTTTCACTCGAAAACGGTCATAAATGATGGATTTCTATTCTGAAATAGCAATAGAAAATTGAAAAACGAGTGGTGTTCACCACTCGTATTTAATTATATCGCTAGAAGGTAAGTGCCTGCAATTTTGACACAACAATCGTATCTACTTTTATTTAATTTTCGAGCGCTCGAAAGTCAAAAATCGGTCCCCTGGACGCCAGCGGGCAGCGGGGGGGCGTCAAGCGGCTGCCCATAGATACTTAACTACTTACATTGAAGTCTCTCGAAATTGTATGATATGAACTGCCACTCGTCGCACGCTGCCTGCTGGCGTCCAGCCCGCGGCTTACTAGTGTTAGGTGTTCGGAACCTGGGCATACCTGGGGGGCGATTTTTGACTTTCGAGCGCTCGAAAATTAAATAAAAGTAAATAGGATTACAGTCTCAAAATTGCAGGCACTTACTTTCTACCGATAGAATTGAATACGAGTAGTCGATACCACTCATTTTAGGGTTCCGTATTTGAATTTTCTATGCCTATTTCAAAATAGCATTTCATCATTTTTCGAGTGAAAGAGTCGAGCGCTCGAAAGTCAAAAATCGGTCCCCTGGACGATATCTGTCTCGCGTGCGGTCTTATGCTAGCCGTGCAGGTCGAGTTCTCACGAAGAAAAAGTACTAGAAAGTACTCGTAATAAAATGTGACTTTTATAGGATGAAGGCGTGGAAGAAGAGGAAGACGAGGGCCTGCCCCTAGCAATACCCGAGAGCGGTCCCTCGCTCATGTCCCCCCTGTCGGAGGACGGGCGCGTGGAGGGGCTGCGCGCGTGGACGGCGCGGCGGAGCACCCTGCTCGCGCCCGAGCGCGCGCTCGTCACCATGCGGAGCAACGTGTGGCCCGGGGCCGTGGCGTACGCTACCGACGGGAAGTGAGTTTGAAAAACCAGTGTATTTTTATATATTTAATTGCTTACATGTGTTTTACATGATGTTAAATAGAGGGAAGAGTATCAACATGCACTCATTTTGGGTATTGCAATATACTTAACCTAATTAAGTTATGTCAATATACATATTACATTTAATGTAAATGACATGGGGCGCAAGTTGCGAAGGTAAAATGTTACAAGTGTAAACTGGTAATACTGAGCCGCTTGACCAATAACGGCTGGCAATTGGACTGTGTTGCCTGCTGAGACTTAAAATTGCAACTTCAATTCTTCGTGCTTGTTTGCTCCGATGTATGTGATGGCGACTGTACCTGACTTGCTGGCAGGAACTCCGAGTGCATGTACATCGGCTGGGGGCTGAAGTACCAGCCGCCGAACTTCTCGCCGCTGCAGCTGCCGCGCCCTCAGGACGAGTACCCCATCGGACCCGAGGTCATGGAGATGCAGGATCCCTCCTTCGCGGACGAGGAGGTCAGTATTTGAGGCTTTACAGAATACTTAGTCGCGTTGACAACTTGGTGCTTATTGGCTTGCCCTTTTTACAAGCTTTATATTAACTTGCACTGTTCGTATGTATGTAAATATGTAAGTATGTAAGTTGTCCGTCAAAATTTGCAATCCATTTTTCAGTCACTTCCCGTTATCCAATTGAGCTGAAATTTTATGATGACTTGGAGCTTAACTGATGCTGGAGCTGGAAGGTGGCCATAGGGACTCCGCAATAAAACGACCAACCCCAATCAAGTTTCGGCTCGTTAGAATCGTCTCAATGAGTACTTGATGATAGTATGCAGAAAAGTACCTACAGTTGGCAGTAAAAGCTTGCACCAAAAATGAAAATTTTGACAGATACTTATTTAGGATGTAGTCGTCTAATGTACAGTCGACTACAAAGAGATGTATCCATAGACTTTACTACCATAGTAATAAGATATACATACATACATAATTTTGTAAGATTAAAAAACATACTTATCTTTGTAGTCGACTGTACTATTAAAATAAAATCCGGAACAAACATTTTCTTACTCGTACAGTCGACGCCAAAAATATGTTTACGCTTTTGCACCTTATTCCTTTGTAATAAGGCGAAAACTGTAAACATATTTTTGGCGTCGACTGTACGAGTAAGAAAATGTTTGCTCCGGCTTTTGCCATAGCCGTGCCAATACACACTGCGCTTTTTTGCCACTAATTACGAAATGAACTTGCCATGAGTAGGCAGTTGAGTAATTGCATAAAAACTTGTAAATTGTTTTCAACCAAAAAATCTATACCAAGCAATTACGAGTAAGACGTGCCTATAAATGGGCCAAAATTATTTTTGATGCCTATAAAACCGTCCCTTTAGTGCAGGCACCGCAATCTGACTTCTGATATACGAGTATTGTATGGATCCCAGACATCCAATAAATGGATGTTGCCAAACAGTTTTGTGGTCCAGCCCCCCCCCTCCCAAATATTAGTCCCGGAAAAGGATATAGGATAGTTTTTATCCCGGAAATCATCCTCTAAAGGGGTGAAATGGGGGGTGACAATTTGTATGGAACCGATTTAGATGAAATTTAGTACATATAGAGAAGGACATAGGATACTTTCTAAAATATTTTTAATTGTCGTGTACAGGCATATCGTATCGCTCGATTGCCCCCGCCGATTCCCGAGCTGCCGGGAGAGGGCGCGGGCGAGGGCTTCGGCGAGGAGGGAGAGGAGGACGAAGACTAGCTTGCTCATTTATATTATTTAACTTTAATAAAATTTTGATATACTTTGATATATAAAGTGTTTTTTTGGAGCTTGAACTACTTTTGTAGTACCCGGGACCCGGGAGGCGTTAATATGGTTTTCATCACACTTGCTCATAAATGGTGTTATTCTATGCCTTTCACCTGTCCCGTTGTCTGGAAACAAATCTTGCATGTTAAATTTGACCCACTTCCCGGTTTCCGATTGAGCTGAAATTTTGCATGCATGTATGTATCGCATGACAATGCAATATTATGATGACATGGAGCTGATCTGATGATGGAGCTGGAAGGTGGCCATAGGAAGTCCGCAATAAAACGACACAACCCCATCGAGTTTGGGCTCGTTAGAATTGTCTCAAAGAGTGGACGCAATGGAGTAGTTGATGATGGTATGCAGAAAAGTACAGTCGGCAATAAAAGCTTGTACCAAAAATTAAATTTTTGACAGAAACTTAACCATGCATGATAGTTTTTTCGTAATAAAGTAAGTACTTACTGATTCACCTCTATCTATTTACCTACAATGGCTATAATAAAAGGGCGTCGGGAGATGAAACGTGATTTCCGAACTCGTAAAAATAAAATAACATTTTATTAAAACAACATTATATTTTAACTTATTAACAAAAACATCATTATTATCTTATCGATTGTAAAACATTTGAGTAAAAACCGTTGAGTCGTATCGAGGAGTAGTGTAAGTAGTGTGAGTAAAAAAACGCCGTACATCTCACTAGTTCACAAAATACCTCACATTTTTCTGAATTATTAACTCAAATTCTTCTCCATAAGGTCTCTACCTAAATATGTCTCAATAGATCTATATTCCAAGGAACGTCTATCACATTCCCGTGACTTTAAAAACGGAGTTACCAATAATAATAAAAATTCTTGATTGCACCACGGCACGGTACACAACAAGAACTGTCCAAATAAATAATAGTAACAACAGCGGTTTTATCGCTTTCATAGGTATTGGAATGAAACCTAGCAAAACCTTCGTATAAAAAAAGAAGTATTTTGGGAACAAGTGGACGTTAGAGCTGACTAAATCACCAGGTTGCCATAGAACACAAAGGGTGATACTGATACGAGATATAAAATCCACTAGAACAATGCAAATAACAATATTTACAACCTTGATATATCAAAATGTTTATACACTTTAAGTTATATATTTTTCAACACACCTGCTCGTAAAGTAGGTCTTATTACAGCGTATTTACACTGATAATGCAGAATATTACCCATGCCGTGCCTTTTACATTACATTATCGCACTAGTGCCTTTTCATTACATATCTTTTTAAATATTAGCAAAATAATGCAGAATATTACCCATGCCGTGACTTTTACATTACATTATCGCACTAGTGCCTTTTCATTACATATCTTTTAACATTTTAATTTTTTATTTTATTTATTTTTTCCTCGCAAATGTGTTGAAAAACGTCGTATGAAACACGTGAGCATTGGTCATTACACTTCTCGTCTCCATTAAGCCTTCGCCTTCGGCTCAGGCTTAAAAACCGACTCGAGTGTAATGACCAACTTAGCACACTTGTATCATAATGTACTATTTCAACACACCTGCTCGTAAAGTAGGTCTTATTACAGCGTATTTACACTGATAATGCAGAATATTACCCATGCCGTGCCTTTTACATTACATTATCGCACTAGTGCCTTTTCATTACATATCTTTTTAAATATTAGCAAAATAATGCAGAATATTACCCATGCCGTGACTTTTACATTACATTATCGCACTAGTGCCTTTTCATTACATATCTTTTAACATTTTCATTTTTTATTTGTTTTTTTTTTCCTCGCAAATGTGTTGAAAAACGTCGTATGAAACACGTGAGCATTGGTTATTACACTTCTCGTCTCCATTAAGCCTTCGCCTTCGGCTCAGGCTTAAAAACCGACTCGAGTGTAATGACCAACTTAGCACACTTGTATCATAATGTACTATTTCAACACACCTGCTCGTAAAGTAGGTCTTATTACAGCGTATTTACACTGATAATGCAGAATATTACCCATGCCGTGCCTTTTACATTACATTATCGCACTAGTGCCTTTTCATTACGTAACTTATTAAATATTAGCAAAATAATGCAGAATATTACCCATGCCGTGACTTTTACATTACATTATCGCACTAGTGCCTTTTCATTACATATCTTTTAACATTTTCATTTTTTATTTTTATTTTTTTTCCTCGCAAATGTGTTGAAAAACGTCGTATGAAACACGTGAGCATTGGTCATTACACTTCTCGTCTCCATTAAGCCTTCGCCTTCGGCTCAGGCTTAAAAACCGACTCGAGTGTAATGACCAACATAGCACACTTGTATCATAATGTACTATTATTACAACGAGCATTCTAACCTGATATCTGAATGGGCTATTAAGTATTGTCTGATGTCTTTTCAAATAATAAGTGCATATTTGTGTGAGTAAAACTTTCCCTTTCGTATATAAAGTACCTTAATAACATGTAACTTTCTGCTACATTATTGCTAACCCATTTTTGGTTACATTACTATACCTACATATCACAATTTACACAAGTAATTTCACTGATAGGAGAGGATGTTGTAGACTTTGATTTGGTCAGTTTATGGTGGATCGTGGGCCTGGGAGACTTATTTAACCTTTTCGATGCCAACGACGTATATATCCGCACCGCCGGTTCAACGCCAACGACTGATACTCGTATATTCGTCAAGGAGCGAATGAGCAACCCAGCGCGATAAATAATTGACTTGGCGTGTGGCTGACCACTTTTCTCTTTAACAGAGCGTTGAAAAGTTTAAGCAATTCAGCGCCAAAACGATAATCTACGGGCTCTTTTCGCTACATATAAAGTTAAAAGTACAAGCGTGGCGTGCCGGTGAATATGTTAAGAGCGAACTGTAGAGGTGTTCCAGACTCACCACCCACCATCAATTGATCGAATAATGAGTTATTTTTGTCACTTGAAGACTTGAAGTTTAATTTGATATGAAAACTGGTCAAAAGTACCAAGTGCTGAATAGTTTTCATGAAACCGGATGAACACGTAAGTACCAGGAGCTCATAACGCCGTCGGAGTTACAGAAGATACCTGTACCTATCTACTTCTTGTGCTTATGCAACTGTGGCGCTGACAGTTTGACCTTGCCAGAGAAGTTACGAGCTCTTTGACAGCAAACAGGATGAATGCGATAAAAGTACCAGGCGTACATAAAGCTGCTGGAGTTACACAAGAGACGCTCGGATGTTGAACCTCTACTTCTTGTGCTTGTGTAACTGTGGTGCTGTCAGTTTGACCTTGCCAGGGAAGTTACGGGCCACGTTCTACTCTTTGAGCAAGTTGAGTTAGGTGCTGAATAGTCTTCAGGAAACATGATGAATGCGATAAAAGTACCAGGCGTACATAAAGCTGCTGGAGTTACAGAAGAGACGCTCGGATGTTGAACCTCTACTTCTTGTGCTTGTGTAACTGTGGTGCTGACAGTTTGACCTTGCCAGGGAAGTTGCGGGCAAAGTTTTCCTCTTTGACCGCTTTGAGCAGGTCACGTTCCCGGGGCGAGCAGACCTTGTCACGGGTGAACACCATGACTGCCGTCTTAGCCGCTTTGCCGCGCTTGCTTGTGCCTGGGGTCAGCTTCACTTTGAACCTGGAAAGGATATGAAAAGTACACCAATCCGGATTACATACAAAATCACTGTATTCTTCAAAGTCATAGGTCAAAATTTAATCTATCTAAATAAAAGCTAATCACACTGTTCCACTCAATATGTAAGATAACCACGATCGTAAAAATAAAAACCAAAGCATGTGAAAACCTACTTTATCTTAGCCACGATAAAACTCTTCATATCCGACAACGGTACACAATAACAAGTTGTCAAATAAGGTAAACGTCCGAGTGCTCGACGCTGTACTAGTATATGGCATGGGCACTTTATGTCAAAGCAATATGGGTTAAATTCGAACTAAGGCGATTTTTCTTGATTCGAATTTAAGCCAATCCACTTTGACATAGAGTACTCATGTCATATACTAGTACAGCGTCGAGCACTCGGACGTTTACCTTACCATGATTTTCCCAACCCGTCTAGGCTCGCTTATTTTGACCTCGAGATTCGTAACAGCTATGTATAATCGTAGGTCATTCTCATACTGATTCATCTGCACGAATTTTAGGTACGGTCAACCAATTTGATTCCCAGACCACCGTAGAACCCTCTCATTTTGACTGCTACATAGCATGACAATCAGTTTGGGTTTAGACCCAAACTCTCTACGGAAAGCGCGATTGTCTGTCTGAAGCATGCCGTCAAATATTACACCAACCGAAACACGCCTGTTGACGCCTGCTTTCTCGACCTGTAGAAGGCATATTTGATCTGGTTTCCTATCACGTATTGTGGGAAAAGCTCTAGAAGATAAAACTACCCTTGGAGCTCATCCAAATATTCAAGTATTGGTATGGAAGCCAGGTCAACCACGTAAGGTGGGGGGACACAATCTCGGACGGGTACAGGTTGGAGTGTGGTGTGAGACAAGGGGGGTTGAGCTCGCCTACACTCTTTAAACTGTACGTGAATGAGTTAATTGAGGCACTCAGCCAGCGTCATGTTGGTTGTCATATTGACGGGGTATGTTTTAATAACATTAGTTATGCAGACGACATGGCGTTGCTGAGTGCGTCTGTTGGCGGTCTCCGTGAACTCGTGGGATTTTGCGAGCAGTTTGCGATTGGTCACGGCTTAAAATATAATGCAAAAAAGAGCAAACTCATTGTTTTTAAGTCAGGGATCAAATGCCCATCGGATGTACCACCTGTATGTCTTAACGGTGTTCCTTTGAAGCGGGTCCACCGCTTTAAATATTTGGGTCATGTGCTGTCCGATGATCTGAAAGATGACGACGATATTGAACTAGAGCGGAGAGCGTTGTCAGTCAGAGCTAACATGATAGCCCGCAGGTTCGCTCGTTGCTCAACTGGTGTGAAGATCACGCTCTTCCGTGCATATTGCACTACTTTTTACACGAGCAGCCTGTGGGTAAGTTACACAAAGAAAGCATACAACGCTCTCCGCGTTCAATACAATGACGCCTTCAGGGCGCTGCTGCGGCTGCCGCGATACTGCAGTGCCTCGGGCATGTTCGCGGAGGCGCGCGTGGACTGATTTTACAGCACCATGCGCAAGAAAGAGGGCGGCCTCTGCGGCGCGCGTGGACTGTTTGTACAGCACCATGCGCAAGAGGGCGGCCTCTGCGGCGCGCGTGGACTGTTTGTACAGCACCATGCGCAAGAGGGCGGCCTCTGCGGCGCGCGTGGACTGTTTGTACAGCACCATGCGCAAGAGGGCGGCCTCTGCGGCGCGCGTGGACTGTTTGTACAGCACCATGCGCAAGAGGGCGGCCTCTGCGGCGCGCGTGGACTGTTTGTACAGCACCATGCGCAAGAGGGCGGCCTCTGCGGCGCGCGTGGACTGTTTGTACAGCACCATGCGCAAGAGGGCGGCCTCTGCGGCGCGCGTGGACTGTTTGTACAGCACCATGCGCAAGAGGGCGGCCTCTGCGGCGCGCGTGGACTGTTTGTACAGCACCATGCGCAAGAGGGCGGCCTCTGCGGCGCGCGTGGACTGTTTGTACAGCACCATGCGCAAGAGGGCGGCCTCTGCGGCGCGCGTGGACTGTTTGTACAGCACCATGCGCAAGAGGGCGGCCTCTGCGGCGCGCGTGGACTGTTTGTACAGCACCATGCGCAAGAGGGCGGCCTCTGCGGCGCGCGTGGACTGTTTGTAAAGCACCATGCGCAAGAGGGCGGCCTCTGCGGCGCGCGTGGACTGTTTGTACAGCACCATGCGCAAGAGGGCGGCCTCTGCGGCGCGCGTGGACTGTTTGTACAGCACCATGCGCAAGAGGGCGGCCTCTGCGGCGCGCGTGGACTGTTTGTACAGCACCATGCGCAAGAGGGCGGCCTCTGCGGCGCGCGTGGACTGTTTGTACAGCACCATGCGCAAGAGGGCGGCCTCTGCGGCGCGCGTGGACTGTTTGTACAGCACCATGCGCAAGAGGGCGGCCTCTGCGGCGCGCGTGGACTGTTTGTACAGCACCATGCGCAAGAAGGCGGCCTCTGCGGCACGCGTGGACTGTTTGTACAGCACCATGCGCAAGAGGGCGGCCTCTGCGGCGCGCGTGGACTGTTTGTACAGCACCATGCGCAAGAGGGCGGCCTCTGCGGCGCGCGTGGACTGTTTGTACAGCACCATGCGCAAGAGGGCGGCCTCTGCGGCGCGCGTGGACTGTTTGTACAGCACCATGCGCAAGAGGGCGGCCTCTGCGGCGCGCGTGGACTGTTTGTACAGCACCATGCGCAAGAGGGCGGCCTCTGCGGCGCGCGTGGACTGTTTGTACAGCACCATGCGCAAGAAGGCGGCCTCTGCGGCGCGCGTGGACTGTTTGTACAGCACCATGCGCAAGAGGGCGGCCTCTGCGGCGCGCGTGGACTGTTTGTACAGCACCATGCGCAAGAAGGCGGCCTCTGCGGCGCGCGTGGACTGTTTGTACAGCACCATGCGCAAGAGGGCGGCCTCTGCGGCACGCGTGGACTGTTTGTACAGCACCATGCGCAAGAGGGCGGCCTCTGCGGCGCGCGTGGACTGTTTGTACAGCACCATGCGCAAGAGGGCGGCCTCTGCGGCGCGCGTGGACTGTTTGTACAGCACCATGCGCAAGAAGGCGGCCTCTGCGGCGCGCGTGGACTGTTTGTACAGCACCATGCGCAAGAGGGCGGCCTCTGCGGCGCGCGTGGACTGTTTGTACAGCACCATGCGCAAGAGGGCGGCCTCTGCGGCGCGCGTGGACTGTTTGTACAGCACCATGCGCAAGAGGGCGGCCTCTGCGGCGCGCGTGGACTGTTTGTACAGCACCATGCGCAAGAAGGCGGCCTCTGCGGCGCGCGTGGACTGTTTGTACAGCACCATGCGCAAGAGGGCGGCCTCTGCGGCGCGCGTGGACTGTTTGTACAGCACCATGCGCAAGAGGGCGGCCTCTGCGGCGCGCGTGGACTGTTTGTACAGCACCATGCGCAAGAGGGCGGCCTCTGCGGCGCGCGTGGACTGTTTGTACAGCACCATGCGCAAGAGGGCGGCCTCTGCGGCGCGCGTGGACTGTTTGTACAGCACCATGCGCAAGAGGGCGGCCTCTGCGGCGCGCGTGGACTGTTTGTACAGCACCATGCGCAAGAGGGCGGCCTCTGCGGCGCGCGTGGACTGTTTGTACAGCACCATGCGCAAGAGGGCGGCCTCTGCGGCGCGCGTGGACTGTTTGTACAGCACCATGCGCAAGAGGGCGGCCTCTGCGGCGCGCGTGGACTGTTTGTACAGCACCATGCGCAAGAGGGCGGCCTCTGCGGCGCGCGTGGACTGTTTGTACAGCACCATGCGCAAGAGGGCGGCCTCTGCGGCGCGCGTGGACTGTTTGTACAGCACCATGCGCAAGAGGGCGGCCTCTGCGGCGCGCGTGGACTGTTTGTACAGCACCATGCGCAAGAGGGCGGCCTCTGCGGCGCGCGTGGACTGTTTGTACAGCACCATGCGCAAGAGGGCGGCCTCTGCGGCGCGCGTGGACTGTTTGTACAGCACCATGCGCAAGAGGGCGGCCTCTGCGGCGCGCGTGGACTGTTTGTACAGCACCATGCGCAAGAGGGCGGCCTCTGCGGCGCGCGTGGACTGTTTGTACAGCACCATGCGCAAGAGGGCGGCCTCTGCGGCGCGCGTGGACTGTTTGTACAGCACCATGCGCAAGAGGGCGGCCTCTGCGGCGCGCGTGGACTGTTTGTACAGCACCATGCGCAAGAGGGCGGCCTCTGCGGCGCGCGTGGACTGTTTGTACAGCACCATGCGCAAGAGGGCGGCCTCTGCGGCGCGCGTGGACTGTTTGTACAGCACCATGCGCAAGAAGGCGGCCTCTGCGGCGCGCGTGGACTGTTTGTACAGCACCATGCGCAAGAGGGCGGCCTCTGCGGCGCGCGTGGACTGTTTGTACAGCACCATGCGCAAGAGGGCGGCCTCTGCGGCGCGCGTGGACTGTTTGTACAGCACCATGCGCAAGAGGGCGGCCTCTGCGGCGCGCGTGGACTGTTTGTACAGCACCATGCGCAAGAGGGCGGCCTCTGCGGCGCGCGTGGACTGTTTGTACAGCACCATGCGCAAGAGGGCGGCCTCTGCGGCGCGCGTGGACTGTTTGTACAGCACCATGCGCAAGAGGGCGGCCTCTGCGGCGCGCGTGGACTGTTTGTACAGCACCATGCGCAAGAGGGCGGCCTCTGCGGCGCGCGTGGACTGTTTGTACAGCACCATGCGCAAGAGGGCGGCCTCTGCGGCGCGCGTGGACTGTTTGTACAGCACCATGCGCAAGAGGGCGGCCTCTGCGGCGCGCGTGGACTGTTTGTACAGCACCATGCGCAAGAGGGCGGCCTCTGCGGCGCGCGTGGACTGTTTGTACAGCACCATGCGCAAGAGGGCGGCCTCTGCGGCGCGCGTGGACTGTTTGTACAGCACCATGCGCAAGAGGGCGGCCTCTGCGGCGCGCGTGGACTGTTTGTACAGCACCATGCGCAAGAGGGCGGCCTCTGCGGCGCGCGTGGACTGTTTGTACAGCACCATGCGCAAGAGGGCGGCCTCTGCGGCGCGACGCGCGCGCGCCGGCGGCAGCGCCCTGCTGGCGGTCGTCGCCGATCGTATTGACTGTCCATTTATGAGACACTGGCAGTCATTGCATGCACCAGTGTTTCATATCTGGGCTAAATAAATGAGTTAATTAATGTAAGAGTAGTATTTAGTAATTTTTTCTACTCCTGTACCGTTATCTGTCATTTATGTAGGCTGTAGCTCAAATTTAATGACACCAGTAATAAGTCGTCAAAAAACTCTATGCTCTATGGCCCAAAAACGTACTGTTTAGCGTACTTTTTTGGTTCATACATTTTTCATAAAAGCACTGTTTATCTTTTTTTTAAATCGGCCGCTATATTGCAGTGGTGCCAACTTCATAAACAAATATTTCGATATAAAAGTATTTATTTACGATTTAACATATGTATATTATATATTATTTACTACAATAATAATAAATCAATCATCTATTGTGTGTTAAATTACATGTTTTATAAATTCTTGGTATTATTTATAAAAATAAACAGTTCGAATTCGGTCCGGGTCCGGATTTGGTTTGGTTCGGATGGCAAGTGCAAACAAATTAAAAACAAAACAAACCATAAGCAATAGCTGTCACATTTCCGATTTCCCACCAAAATACAGTTCAAAATGAAAAGACGAAAGATGATAAACTATTAGTCCTAAACTATTTAGATTTTATTCGTGTTTGTGAAGACAAAAGTGTATGTTCCTTTTAAAATGGTCGAAGAAATTAATAACTGCACTCCTGAAGAAATTGTGTGAGTAGCAAAAGTACGAATAGAAAACTTGCTGCCTGAAAAGTGCAACTATTCTGTAGTCTGCTATTTATTTAAAATTTGGAGTAGAAAAAGTATTGTATGCAACGGTGTATAACTGGTCTAAAAATGCTCGTGGCGTCTTTAATTGCGATGCTCGCCAAGGCTCTCATCGCAACTCACGCCACTCGCGTTTCTCTCGCCCTTCTTATACAACAGTTGCATAAAATACTATATTTTGTCACTAACACTTAATTTATTGTAACTAACACATTATAGGTTCAGTAACCTGAAAAAAAAAATTAGCGACGCAATAATTTTAGTAACCCGTATTGACCTAGCATTTACAACGGCAAGGTTCTATTGATGGCCTAGGAATCAAATTAGTTGACTGTACGGCAGTAGTCATTTTGAATACCAGCCATGTATTGAGAAGTATTAGGAGCTACCGTATTTAGCTTATTTTACAGAGTCATTTTTACGATGTCACTGTGCTTCTATAGATGACACAATTTCTATGGTCAAAGAGTGAGGATGGTATTCCACTTGTCCAAGATATATCTTTCTCAATGTGCAATGCGTCTCACATTTTTTTAAGCAAAATGTGAGACGGAAATACACCCATACCCTTATTTGGGTTAAGTTGATTTGCAACATGTACCCGTTAACTTAAGTTTAGCGATTCGGAGGGCTATATCTGAATCGCTAAACTTAAGTGGCAGTGGGCGGGGCACATTGCACGTAGAACCGATGGCCGTTAGGGCGGAAAGGTTCTCGAATGGCGACCACGTACCGGAAGACACAGCGTGGGTCTACCCATAAGGTGGACTGATGACCTGGTAAAGGTCGCGGCAGTCCGCTGGATGCGGGTGGCGCAGGACCGGCCATTGTGGCACTCAGGCCTAAGTCCAGCAGTGGACGTCTTTCGGCTGATATGATGATGATGATGTTCCCGTATCTTACTTGTAGTTGTGCAGCGCGGAGTAGGGCGCGACGACGGGCACGGCGAACAGCAGTTCGTCCTCGGGCACCGGGCAGCCCGTCAGCTGGTCAAGGATATGATGATGATGTTCCCGTATCTTACTTGTAGTTGTGCAGCGCGGAGTAGGGCGCGACGACGGGCACGGCGAACAGCAGTTCGTCCTCGGGCACCGGGCAGCCCGTCAGCTGGTCAAGGATATGATGATGATGTTCCCGTATCTTACTTGTAGTTGTGCAGCGCGGAGTAGGGCGCGACGACGGGCACGGCGAACAGCAGTTCGTCCTCGGGCACCGGGCAGCCCGTCAGCTGGTCAAGGATATGATGATGATGTTCCCGTATCTTACTTGTAGTTGTGCAGCGCGGAGTAGGGCGCGACGACGGGCACGGCGAACAGCAGTTCGTCCTCGGGCACCGGGCAGCCCGTCAGCTGGTCAAGGATATGATGATGATGATGTTCCCGTATCTTACTTGTAGTTGTGCAGCGCGGAGTAGGGCGCGACGACGGGCACGGCGAACAGCAGTTCGTCCTCGGGCACCGGGCAGCCCGTCAGCTGGTCAAGGATATGATGATGATGATGTTCCCGTATCTTACTTGTAGTTGTGCAGCGCGGAGTAGGGCGCGACGACGGGCACGGCGAACAGCAGTTCGTCCTCGGGCACCGGGCAGCCCGTCAGCTGGTCAAGGATATGATGATGATGATGTTCCCGTATCTTACTTGTAGTTGTGCAGCGCGGAGTAGGGCGCGACGACGGGCACGGCGAACAGCAGTTCGTCCTCGGGCACCGGGCAGCCCGTCAGCTGGTCAAGGATATGATGATGATGTTCCCGTATCTTACTTGTAGTTGTGCAGCGCGGAGTAGGGCGCGACGACGGGCACGGCGAACAGCAGTTCGTCCTCGGGCACCGGGCAGCCCGTCAGCTGGTCAAGGATATGATGATGATGATGTTCCCGTATCTTACTTGTAGTTGTGCAGCGCGGAGTAGGGCGCGACGACGGGCACGGCGAACAGCAGTTCGTCCTCGGGCACCGGGCAGCCCGTCAGCTGGTCAAGGATATGATGATGATGATGTTCCCGTATCTTACTTGTAGTTGTGCAGCGCGGAGTAGGGCGCGACGACGGGCACGGCGAACAGCAGTTCGTCCTCGGGCACCGGGCAGCCCGTCAGCTGGTCAAGGATATGATGATGATGATGTTCCCGTATCTTACTTGTAGTTGTGCAGCGCGGAGTAGGGCGCGACGACGGGCACGGCGAACAGCAGTTCGTCCTCGGGCACCGGGCAGCCCGTCAGCTGGTCAAGGATATGATGATGATGATGTTCCCGTATCTTACTTGTAGTTGTGCAGCGCGGAGTAGGGCGCGACGACGGGCACGGCGAACAGCAGTTCGTCCTCGGGCACCGGGCAGCCCGTCAGCTGGTCAAGGATATGATGATGATGATGTTCCCGTATCTTACTTGTAGTTGTGCAGCGCGGAGTAGGGCGCGACGACGGGCACGGCGAACAGCAGTTCGTCCTCGGGCACCGGGCAGCCCGTCAGCTGGTCAAGGATATGATGATGATGATGTTCCCGTATCTTACTTGTAGTTGTGCAGCGCGGAGTAGGGCGCGACGACGGGCACGGCGAACAGCAGTTCGTCCTCGGGCACCGGGCAGCCCGTCAGCTGGTCAAGGATATGATGATGATGATGTTCCCGTATCTTACTTGTAGTTGTGCAGCGCGGAGTAGGGCGCGACGACGGGCACGGCGAACAGCAGTTCGTCCTCGGGCACCGGGCAGCCCGTCAGCTGGTCAAGGATATGATGATGATGATGTTCCCGTATCTTACTTGTAGTTGTGCAGCGCGGAGTAGGGCGCGACGACGGGCACGGCGAACAGCAGTTCGTCCTCGGGCACCGGGCAGCCCGTCAGCTGGTCAAGGATATGATGATGATGATGTTCCCGTATCTTACTTGTAGTTGTGCAGCGCGGAGTAGGGCGCGACGACGGGCACGGCGAACAGCAGTTCGTCCTCGGGCACCGGGCAGCCCGTCAGCTGGTCAAGGATATGATGATGATGATGTTCCCGTATCTTACTTGTAGTTGTGCAGCGCGGAGTAGGGCGCGACGACGGGCACGGCGAACAGCAGTTCGTCCTCGGGCACCGGGCAGCCCGTCAGCTGGTCAAGGATATGATGATGATGATGTTCCCGTATCTTACTTGTAGTTGTGCAGCGCGGAGTAGGGCGCGACGACGGGCACGGCGAACAGCAGTTCGTCCTCGGGCACCGGGCAGCCCGTCAGCTGGTCAAGGATATGATGATGATGATGTTCCCGTATCTTACTTGTAGTTGTGCAGCGCGGAGTAGGGCGCGACGACGGGCACGGCGAACAGCAGTTCGTCCTCGGGCACCGGGCAGCCCGTCAGCTGGTCAAGGATATGATGATGATGATGTTCCCGTATCTTACTTGTAGTTGTGCAGCGCGGAGTAGGGCGCGACGACGGGCACGGCGAACAGCAGTTCGTCCTCGGGCACCGGGCAGCCCGTCAGCTGGTCAAGGATATGATGATGATGATGTTCCCGTATCTTACTTGTAGTTGTGCAGCGCGGAGTAGGGCGCGACGACGGGCACGGCGAACAGCAGTTCGTCCTCGGGCACCGGGCAGCCCGTCAGCTGGTCAAGGATATGATGATGATGATGTTCCCGTATCTTACTTGTAGTTGTGCAGCGCGGAGTAGGGCGCGACGACGGGCACGGCGAACAGCAGTTCGTCCTCGGGCACCGGGCAGCCCGTCAGCTGGTCAAGGATTTCCACATCCGCGTTTTGCTGCTCCGGCTAAAAAAAATCAACACAATAGGCTTGTTGCGTGGTGTTCAAATTGATAACGTCGTGTTGCTAAATGGATAGTAAACCATCAAATGATTGTAATAAAGTATAAATTACAAAATATAATTCAAATCATAAAAAGATATGAACCTTGAAAGTGTAGAAAAAAAAGTTATTTTATTTATTGTCCAAGAGTAAATTTAAAGGTACCAATAGAATCCATACTATTTTCTAGAAACAAATTTGTATTACAACTATGGACCTAAACGCAGTATTTCGCGACCGAAACAGCAATTTACTTCATTTTCCATGCAACGGTTAGTACAAATTGCACGGTGTGACGTCATACTTTAAAGCCAATCAGTATGAAGCGTTTCGGCTGCTGTCAGCGAGGTATTAATGTCCTTTAAATGTAGTTGCTTCCATACAAACATTTGTTCATCTACAAAAACTGGTTCGAATGGCATCGTAAACAAATTTAAGGTCACAAGCCCGTTATTCTGTTGCTGAGCTGCTAGCTACCATGCTGTGTAACATGGCCACCAGATATGATTAGCTGGACTGGTCAATGGGAGCCATGTGTTCAGCACTGAGTCACGAAATATATCGTCGTATACCCAGGGGAAAGAAACCTTTAAAAAAAATTGCAACCAATGACCACATAGGAGTTAACAAAAATTACGCGGGCCGCACTTCTTAGTTATTAGGTGCGTCCACACCAAACGCACGCTCACCCGAGCGGCTCGCCCGAGCCCTCCGCACGCTCACCCGAGCCGCTCGGGTGAGCGTGCGTTCAGTGTGGACGCACACCGCGAAAATAATTTTCACGTTATTCATTTGAAAACGATAAATAAATAAATAAGTACATTGCCAGTAGCATGGCGCCGCGGCCCCTTTGATTTCGCCCAAAAAGCCGACAACGCTCGGGTGAGCGTGTGGCCACACAAAACAACCGTCCACACCGGCTCGGCTCGGGTGAGCCGCTCGCCCGAGCGTGCGGACGCTCGGGCGAGCGGCTCAGGCGCGCCGTTGCTCGCCGATCGCCGTCCACACTTAGCGCGCACGCTCGGGCGAGCCGCGCTCGGGTGAGCGTGCGTTTGGCGTGGCCGCACCTATTTGTGACTTTATCAGGCAATTCTAAAATAGGGAACATGAATCTTTTTATTATATGCAATTTTTTTAATTTTTTTCGGAAATCAAAAGTATTATCCAGAGCAATAGCAACTGTAGCATTAAAGCTTTCTAATGGTTTCTTTTTTTGATGTTACGAGTATACGCATTTGAAATCTGCACGCACCGGCACCCACCGAATACGCTCTATATTAAACGGGCTTATACTTGGGTAAAGGATGTAGTTTGGATGACGATTCAATATTATGGTACCATCGAGTTCATCTGATGATGGAGACAGAAGGTGGCCATGGGAATTTAGTACTTAACCGACGTAACCCCGTTGAGTTTGGGCTCGTTAAAATCGTCACAATGAGTAGTTGACATACAGAAAAGTACAGTCGGCAATAAAAGCTTGTACCAAAAATGTTTTTTTTTGTCAGCAACTTATTTATTTATGTCTGATGGTTGCCCGTGTGGTGCCGGGTTAGAATAGCACCACCCCCTCTCTTCCCGTGGGTGTCGTAAGAGTCGCGCTAAGGGAACAGGGTTGAAGTGTGTTATGGGCGATGGGCTAGCAACCTATCACTGCGACATCACATTTTTTCGATCCTTTATACCCACATTTCTACAAAAAGATGAACTGGCACATATGTTTCAGTCAGCCTACCCCTTTTGGGAATAAGGGCGTGAATCTATGTATGAATCTATGGTTATGTTATGATGATGTCAAACCTCAGTGTCGGCCTCCGGTTCCTCCGGCTCCTCGTCCTCGGCCTCCAGGATCTGCGGCGCCGGTTGCGGGATTTTGGGCCCTTTCGACTTAGCTGGTTTCCCGCTCTTGGCCGCTGCCTTCTTTTGACTCTTCTTTGTGTCTTTTAGGGCATTTCCTGACTGTAAAAAAAACATAATCGATACTAATCATCACATCTATACTAATATGGTACTTCTCAGACTTTGTGTGTCATCTAAGGAACCACTTATCCGGTAAAAAATACACTCGAAATGACTTTCTGGAAGGACACAGGCTATATTATATCCCACGGTTTTGCATACGTTCTTTTATGATTTTGTGTTTTTTTTGCGACAGTAAATCTTTTTTTATTTATTTATTTATAGCGATGGCGGGGGGATTACACGCTATGGACCGGTATTCCAGACCCACCAGGTTCCATCCCCGCCGGTGTGCTCCACTGGTGTGCGCGTAATTATTATTTTTTCTCCTTTGACCTGTGTATCAAGAAGTAAATATAAAGTACTATACCTGCAGTAGCCCCATCCTGAGCTCGCGATCTTCCTCATCCTGGTCCTTGTACTTCTCCTTAATCTTCTTGAGCTTGCTGCGCTGCCCGCGCTTGATGGCCGGCTCCTTCTTCTCCTCTGTCTTCTCTTCTTTCTTCTGTTCTTTTTTCTTGCCGGGCTTCTTTGGGAGGGAAGGGAATGATAGGGGCTTGTCGTCGCCTGGTAGAATGAGTTGACTTTGTTATGTATACGGTTAGCCTGGATTATTGGGTTTGCATAATTAGGCATAGTTTTATGTCTTCTTTCCTTTGAAGTATTAATACCATTTGTGTCAACATCCATAGGGCTTTAAACATAATTTTATTACCACCAGCACCAGCCGCCACGGTCTCCTGGCTGTCGTGGCAGAGAGATGGGACAGCGCCCTAATCAGGCACTGGACCTCTCAGCACTTAAGTTTAGGTACTAACATAGTTATTTAAGTTTATTGTAATACTAACATCTATGGATTATTTTGTCCGAAATAAATGCTTTTTTTTTTTTTTTTTTTTTATTTTGTCTGCCACTTTCAGTGGCCCGCCCGTTCCACGAAGGGCATGTCCATATATTACGTCATCGTTTTTTTGTTGATTGTTGCCCCCCCCCCCCCCCTGTCAACATCCTGTCAACATCCTGTTAATTCCTTAAATGGTCCCTCCCCGCCTGATAAAATATTTTGAAATGGCATAATATATGGACAGTCCCGAAGCTACAAGTAACAATTTTGCAGCTACGCTTGACCATACAGTCTACTTTAAGTACTTGTTCAAATGGCCACTCGTTCAAATCATTGTTTGGTAACTTATTTTTGGTTAGCTTAATCAGATTGTTGACATAATAATTTAAACCATGGCAAATAACACGTGCTTCAATAAAATACTCACTTTTGTCTGACATTTCTGATATGGTTCGTGTTTTCGATTGCATTATTACTTCTCCCGTGCCGTGATCGACCTGCGACAGAAAATTAATATTGATATGAATATTTATAAATATTTGAAAGTAAGAGAGAAAGAAAATACATTTAAAGGTCCTGGGTTCGAATCCCGGTAAGGTAGTAAGCATTTATTTGAGTGATGACCACGAATATTTGTTCCTGAGCCATGGATGTTTTCTATGTATTTAAGTATTTATTTCTCTATATAAGTATCTATATCGTCGTCTAGTACCCATAGTACAAGCTTTGCTTAGTTTGGGACTAGGTTGATTTGTGTAAGATTGTCCGCAAATATTTATTTATTTATTTATCAACGTCTTCACCTTACAATTGAATTTGCGGAGAATCTTACACAAATCAACCTAGTCCCAAACTAAGCAAAGCTTGGCTATGGGTACTAGCCGAAAATAAGCAAACTTATGTAGATAAATAAATACTATACACACGTACGTATACAAACATGATATACACTTCTTTTTTACTTTTACTTCGTTTAGAGTCAAAGTTGTTCACCCTTATAGCAATCGCAATAGAACACATTACTGTTAGCGGCATTTCCGAACGTGCCTAGTTGACAGGGACGGTTGGCAACACTGGGAGGATAATGGCGCTGCCCGTGCGTCTTGGATAATGTCTAGGATCGATAGCTTGTATTTTACTGTTAAAATTACACAACCGTATACATATTTATGAGCCCCGTTTACCTTGATATGCGTGTCCGGGAATGCCTCATCATCGCTCTCCGTATCTTCTTCAATATCGTCTAACGCCGGCTTTTCACTAAGCGCTAATTTCTCTTTCTCCCAACTTTTCTCCTGTGATTTCTCCTCCTCATCTGATGCGTCTGAAAGCAAAGACCTTGTTTGACACTGTAGTGGATACATAGGAACTTTGATGGTAGCTACTGCATAGTAAATTGCCACACAAAAGCCGTTTTTGGTGTATCCTACCGTCTTCGCCAGTGACAATTATTATTATTATTCTGGTAGTGGCATCCGGGCTGTCAAAGCCCTTGTATCACTGCGATCATCGCTGATCTATTGTGATTCTTGGTCAAGTCCTGCAAACTCAAAGAATTGCAGGATTTTGTTGACCTCAAGAAATTTGATCTCCTCCGGTCACATGATGTGTTTGCCCAAGAAGAGGTTACGACTGCGCATGAGGCAAGGGCAATCGGTTAGGATGTGTGTAGGCGTCTCCTCTGCTTCAAAGCAGAGTCAGCGCTGCCTTGTGTCACACAGTCCTATTCGCCAGTGACAAACATTTCTTGAGAACCTCAACATGCTTTGGTTTAACAATCTCTTAACGCTGTAGCGTCAATCATATGTGTCAATAGTTTATAAAACCACCTTGACCCTGATCCAAGACTACGAGCTACAATTTTTCAATTTGAATGAATTTAAATATTACAAATATACGTATCCAAATGATTCAATATCCGAAGAGTCTGAATCGTTTGCCGTAACTTTAACAGTGATCTACCGACTGTAAAGGTGGGTTGCACCTTACCGTCTGTAACCGTAAGCGGTGTTCGTTAAAATCTGAATGTATGGAAACTTTGAGAATGAGAATGAGATATTTATTGACAAAATTATACATAATTTTACATGTCATACATTTTACATGGATTATATTAAACTATAGGTTAGTTTAGGTCAGGTAAGGGTTAGTTCATTTTATTTTATATTAATTTTAGTATACGTTTTTTTTAAGTTTCTAACCAAACCGTCTGTAATCATAAGCGGTGTTCGTTAAAATGTGAATGTATGGAAACTTTGATAAGTTTCTAACCAAACCGTCTGTAATCGTAAGTGGTGTTCGTTAAAATCTGAATGTATGGAAACTTTGATAAATTTCTAACCAAACCGTCTGTAATCGTAAGCGGTGTTCGTTAAAATCTGAATGTATGGAAACTTTGATAAGTTTCTAACCAAACCGTCTGTAATCGTAAGTGGTGTTCGTTAAAATCTGAATGTATGGAAACTTTGATAAGTTTCTAACCAAACCGTCTGTAATCGTAAGCGGTGTTCGTTAAAATGTGAATGTATGGAAACTTTGATAAGTTTCTAACCAAACCGTCTGTAATCGTAAGCGGTGTTCGTTAAAATGTGAATGTATGGAAACTTTGATAAGTTTCTAACTAAACCGTCTGTAATCGTAAGCGGTGTTCGTTAAAATGTGAATGTATGGAAACTTTGATAAGTTTCTAACCAAACCGTCTGTAATCGTAAGCGGTGTTCGTTAAACTGTGAATGTATGGAAATTTTGATAAGTTTTTAACCAAACCGTCTGTAATCGTAAGCGGTGTCCGTTAAAATGTGAATGTATAAAAACTTTGATAATTTTCTAACTAAACCGTCTGTAATCGTAAGCGGTGTTCGTTAAAATGTGAATGTATGGAAACTTTGATATGTTTCTAACCAAACCGTCTGTAACCGTAAGCGGTGTTCGTTAAAATCTGAAAGTTTGGAAACTTTGATAAGTTTCTAACCAAACCGTCTGTAATCGTAAGTGGTGTTCGTTAAAATGTGAATGTATGGAAACTTTGATAAGTTTCTAACCAAACCGTCTGTAATCGTAAGCGGTGTTCGTTAAAATCTGAAAGTTTGGAAACTTTGATAAGTTTCTAACCAAACCGTCTGTAATCGTAAGCGGTGTTTGTTAAAATGTGAATGTATGGAAACTTTGATAAGTTTCTAACCAAACCGTCTGTAATCGTAAGCGGTGTTCGTTAAAATGTGAATGTATAAAAACTTTGATAAGTTTCTAACTAAACCGTCTGTAATCGTAAGCGGTGTTCGTTAAAATGTGAATGTATGGAAACTTTGATAAGTTTTTAACCAAACCGTCTGTAATCGTAAGCGGTGTCCGTTAAAATGTGAATGTATAAAAACTTTGATAAGTTTCTAACTAAACCGTCTGTCATCGTAAGCGGTGTTCGTTAAAATGTGAAAGTATGGAAACTTTGATAAGTTTCTAACCAAACCGTCTGTAATCGTAAGCGGTGTTCGTTAAAATGTGAATGTATAAAAACTTTGATAAGTTTCTAACTAAACCGTCTGTAATCGTAAGCGGTGTTCGTTAAAATGTGAATGTATGGAAACTTTGATAAGTTTCTAACTAAACCGTCTGTAATCGTAAGCGGTGTTCGTTAAAATGTGAAAGTATGGAAACTTTGATAAGTTTTTAACCAAACCGTCTGTAATCGTAAGCGGTGTCCGTTAAAATGTGAATGTATGGAATCTTTGATAAGTTTCGATGGAATTACAGCTGCCCGCGCCATACCCAAAACTTGGCGAAATATACAACAGAAACAGAGCACAAAAAATCGTCATAGAAAAAAATGCAAAAAGATGACTAAAAATGTGTGTGCATTTTTAGATTCTTTGTCGTTTTTATTTATTAGGGTTAACGTTTATCAGTCTGTAATGGTAACTGGATGGGCAGCCACAGAACACTTAATACTATAAAATTTCGTACCAACGTCACCCGATCGCCGTGTTGTTGTAGGCGGCGTGGAGGACACGAGGCGGCGACACCGGTCCCGATGGAAATTGCGCGCCATACCCCGCGCTGTAGTACTTAGTGTTCTGTGGGTGTAACCCACCCTAAGTCTCATATATACTTACCGTCGTCAGACACGGCGATTTCGTCATCCAGGTCATCTTGGGCCGCCGTCGTGGCTTCAGAGACGACGGACGCGGCGTCCGACGCGTCTTCAGGGACGATAGGCTTGCGCTCGCCCTTGTGACGCTCTATGCAGCTGTCTTCCAGCTAAATATGGAAATACTAAAATGATAGGATCAAAGCGGTCGTTCACAGTAATACTGTTATATAAGACTAGCTTTTGCCCGTGACTTGTTCGCGTTGACTTCCTGTTGTTGAACTTTTATTGGAATAAAAAGTATTCTATTCTGCCTGCGGGACTATTAGCGCCACTGATGCCACGATGCGACGCGAGGCGAGAAAATCTACCCTAATCTTTCTAGTTCGGGCTTCACAAAACATCACGACAGATCACGTCAAAAAGTAGCCGAAAAAACCTCGCGTGCTTTGTACACAAGCCCTTCCCAGTGTGCGAGTGACACAGAAGTACTGGTCTATATTATTTCCTGAAATATCATACCCGGAACAGAAAGCTGAAGCCCAACTGCAGGTGCTGCGGCAGCAGGTAGTTCTTCTTGCCTCGGATCATGAAGGAGCCGGTCGTGAGGTACTCGCCCGTCGGCGCGGACTTGGACACTTGGTGAGCGTGCACCCACCAAGCGCTCGTGAGGACCTTCGCTTCCCATGCCACACTGTAGAAGATCATGAGGTTCAAGCATTTTTAATACTAAGACTCTAAAGAAAATTTAAACTAGTTTACAGCGAAATTAATATACTGGGTGAACCCTGTAACTGGAGCAAGAAATTAAACGGTAGAATTACTTTCAAGTGGTTTTACGCGAAAAAAAAAATTTACAAAAAAATTTCAAAATCACAAAACCAACTGTTGAACACAAAAATGCAAAAACTATTATCCTATACTATTAAACGAGCAATATTTGTATATAAATATATATTTGCAATCTCGTTCTCGGAAACGGCTCTAACGGTTTCGATGAAATTTGGAATGTAGGTGGTTACGGGGGCGAGAAATCGATCTAGATAGGTGTCATGTCTGGGAAAATTCGTTTTCACCGTATTTTCTCTATTTTCACCCGACCAGAGCTCGGTCGCCCAGGGACTGACTCATTTACATGATGTTAGCCTCAAAATCAGCATTGACTGCTGTGATATGATCTCGTGGTGCCAAGATACATTACTTAGAGGTCATAACTTTACATCAAAATTTCTCCGAAACCTATTTTTTTTAAAGTGAATGATACACAAGGGGTTACTGCAAATGCTCTAAGGAAGCGTCCTTTTGAATATTTGCTCGTGTTACAGGGCCCACCCTGTATAACATAACCTGTTTCGACGGAACAATGTGACAGCTATTCAACCATCTAATAATGATTTTATTCTTGTGCTTGCTTATCAAAGCGTACTATGTTTTATGCTAAAAAAATGGGTCAACCTATCTAAGCGTAGCGATGTAGACGTGAAGGGATTCGTTTACAGCCGCTGAAATTTTAGCTTAACTACTTATGACCACATAGACGCAAGCTGATGTCTAAGAAGAACCAAAGGGGGGTCTTCTCCTCACTTCATAAGCCTTAATCTTTTTACGAGAACAATATTACGAGAACAATATTCCTTTGCTATTCCGCTAGAAACGTGCTGGTCGATCAGCGGAGATCAAATGCAACTATTTGCGTATAAACATGCAAATAATTACAGCAAACCACCACCAATAATGAAAAAACCTCGACACGTGTTTCGCCTCTCTACGAGGCATCATCAGGAGATGCTGGCAGGAGATGTTGCTTGCGCCACGTCCACTGAGCCAATCTCAAAGCAAACGAATATTGTTCTCGTAATATATCATGGACTTCCGCAAAGTAACGCCTGCTTCAATAAATTACTTAATCTTTTTTACAGTCAGCAGATCCATGTAAAATATGTCTAGAAGATCCTTCTGTCAGCTGTCACGGAGGAGGCGCCGGACACCTCGGCGTGCACATACACGTCGGCGGAGCGCATGTAGCGCTTCACTAGCAGCTCGTTCTGTCAGCTGTCAGTCACCTGTAAGCCACGGCGGCCTGGCCCGCCTCCGCTAGCGTCTTGGGCGGCACGGGGCCCCCCGGGTTCTTGATGATGACGGAGGAGGCGCCGGACACCTCGGCGTGCACATACACGTCGGCGGAGCGCATGTAGCGCTTCACTAGCAGCTCGTTCTGTCAGCTGTCAGTCACCTGTAAGCCACGGCGGCCTGGCCCGCCTCCGCTAGCGTCTTGGGCGGCACGGGGCCCCCCGGGTTCTTGATGATGACGGAGGAGGCGCCGGACACCTCGGCGTGCACATACACGTCGGCGGAGCGCATGTAGCGCTTCACTAGCAGCTCGTTCTGTCAGCTGTCAGTCACCTGTAAGCCACGGCGGCCTGGCCCGCCTCCGCTAGCGTCTTGGGCGGCACGGGGCCCCCCGGGTTCTTGATGATGACGGAGGAGGCGCCGGACACCTCGGCGTGCACATACACGTCGGCGGAGCGCATGTAGCGCTTCACTAGCAGCTCGTTCTGTCAGCTGTCAGTCACCTGTAAGCCACGGCGGCCTGGCCCGCCTCCGCTAGCGTCTTGGGCGGCACGGGGCCCCCCGGGTTCTTGATGATGACGGAGGAGGCGCCGGACACCTCGGCGTGCACATACACGTCGGCGGAGCGCATGTAGCGCTTCACTAGCAGCTCGTTCTGTCAGCTGTCAGTCACCTGTAAGCCACGGCGGCCTGGCCCGCCTCCGCTAGCGTCTTGGGCGGCACGGGGCCCCCCGGGTTCTTGATGATGACGGAGGAGGCGCCGGACACCTCGGCGTGCACATACACGTCGGCGGAGCGCATGTAGCGCTTCACTAGCAGCTCGTTCTGTCAGCTGTCAGTCACCTGTAAGCCACGGCGGCCTGGCCCGCCTCCGCTAGCGTCTTGGGCGGCACGGGGCCCCCCGGGTTCTTGATGATGACGGAGGAGGCGCCGGACACCTCGGCGTGCACATACACGTCGGCGGAGCGCATGTAGCGCTTCACTAGCAGCTCGTTCTGTCAGCTGTCAGTCACCTGTAAGCCACGGCGGCCTGGCCCGCCTCCGCTAGCGTCTTGGGCGGCACGGGGCCCCCCGGGTTCTTGATGATGACGGAGGAGGCGCCGGACACCTCGGCGTGCACATACACGTCGGCGGAGCGCATGTAGCGCTTCACTAGCAGCTCGTTCTGTCAGCTGTCAGTCACCTGTAAGCCACGGCGGCCTGGCCCGCCTCCGCTAGCGTCTTGGGCGGCACGGGGCCCCCCGGGTTCTTGATGATGACGGAGGAGGCGCCGGACACCTCGGCGTGCACATACACGTCGGCGGAGCGCATGTAGCGCTTCACTAGCAGCTCGTTCTGTCAGCTGTCAGTCACCTGTAAGCCACGGCGGCCTGGCCCGCCTCCGCTAGCGTCTTGGGCGGCACGGGGCCCCCCGGGTTCTTGATGATGACGGAGGAGGCGCCGGACACCTCGGCGTGCACATACACGTCGGCGGAGCGCATGTAGCGCTTCACTAGCAGCTCGTTCTGTCAGCTGTCAGTCACCTGTAAGCCACGGCGGCCTGGCCCGCCTCCGCTAGCGTCTTGGGCGGCACGGGGCCCCCCGGGTTCTTGATGATGACGGAGGAGGCGCCGGACACCTCGGCGTGCACATACACGTCGGCGGAGCGCATGTAGCGCTTCACTAGCAGCTCGTTCTGTCAGCTGTCAGTCACCTGTAAGCCACGGCGGCCTGGCCCGCCTCCGCTAGCGTCTTGGGCGGCACGGGGCCCCCCGGGTTCTTGATGATGACGGAGGAGGCGCCGGACACCTCGGCGTGCACATACACGTCGGCGGAGCGCATGTAGCGCTTCACTAGCAGCTCGTTCTGTCAGCTGTCAGTCACCTGTAAGCCACGGCGGCCTGGCCCGCCTCCGCTAGCGTCTTGGGCGGCACGGGGCCCCCCGGGTTCTTGATGATGACGGAGGAGGCGCCGGACACCTCGGCGTGCACATACACGTCGGCGGAGCGCATGTAGCGCTTCACTAGCAGCTCGTTCTGTCAGCTGTCAGTCACCTGTAAGCCACGGCGGCCTGGCCCGCCTCCGCTAGCGTCTTGGGCGGCACGGGGCCCCCCGGGTTCTTGATGATGACGGAGGAGGCGCCGGACACCTCGGCGTGCACATACACGTCGGCGGAGCGCATGTAGCGCTTCACTAGCAGCTCGTTCTGTCAGCTGTCAGTCACCTGTAAGCCACGGCGGCCTGGCCCGCCTCCGCTAGCGTCTTGGGCGGCACGGGGCCCCCCGGGTTCTTGATGATGACGGAGGAGGCGCCGGACACCTCGGCGTGCACATACACGTCGGCGGAGCGCATGTAGCGCTTCACTAGCAGCTCGTTCTGTCAGCTGTCAGTCACCTGTAAGCCACGGCGGCCTGGCCCGCCTCCGCTAGCGTCTTGGGCGGCACGGGGCCCTCCGGGTTCTTGATGATGACGGAGGAGGCGCCGGACACCTCGGCGTGCACATACACGTCGGCGGAGCGCATGTAGCGCTTCACTAGCAGCTCGTTCTGCTGCTGGTCGCGACCACCGATCACCTGTGGTAGGTAGGAACGTCATTATCACCAGCGTTAAGGCATGGACACAACAGCGTTGGGCCTTACGTGTGAGCACGAGATCAGAATCCAGCTGCTCGCTCCCACCTGCCGCTGGCGCCGCCGCTTTAAGTCGTTGCCGAGTCCTTAAAGGTCTCTTTGCCTGGCGCTTTCACAACAATTACAGGGCTCACCAGTCTTCATCCATTTGTAAACACCATTGTTTCATTATCGAAACCAATTTGAAATCACCAATTCCCATAAATCACCAATTTTTTGCCCAAGGGAGCCTTCTTGAAAGAACCTTAAGGCAAACCGACACTTGCTGCCAGTATAACGGCTCGGCCATGACTTGGAGAGGCAATGCCAGCGGCTGTGGTGCGCCACACGTGGGAGCGAGAGGCCACGCTCTGATCTCACGCTCCCACGTGTGGCGCACCGTTGCCGCATTGTTCTGCACAAGCTACTTTAGGATATTAACTAGGGAACTCACCAAGTAATTATCCGTGGATATGAACCAGAAGAACTTCTCGAACCAGTATGTCTTCCTGGCTTTGCTGATGCTGCTGATGGTCTGGGCTTCCTTGAGGGTCTGCTTGGTCTTCCGTTCGGCACTTTTCAGGGCCTTGTCTGCTGACTCTAGGGTTTTCTGTTGCTTCTTTGCCGCGTTGCGTTTAAGGTCGTAGTATCTGGAAAAAAATAATATTATTCTAATCGACAAAACTGGAAACGGAGGGAAGAGGCCTTTGCCCAGCAACGGACACTACATTCTACCAATAATAATACATTCTTATTCTAGGCGATTCAATCGTTACTTCAGAAGAGGCATATTAAGAGTGACGGGCTAAGATTGAAAGAGGAATTCTTCTTCTGATATTATAAATGCGAAAGTTTGATTTTTAAATGTTCATCAATCGCGCAATAATGATTGAACGGACGGATTTGGATGCAATTCAATTCAAATATAGTTCGTACCCGAGGTTCTCTCATGGCGACCACGTACCGGAAGGAGCGGCGTCGGTAGGCCCCCCCACAAGGTGGACTGGTGGCCTGGTAAAGGTAGCGGGAGTCCGCTGGATGCGGGTGGCGCAGGACCGGTTACTTTGGCACTCTTTGGGGGATGCTTATGTCCAGCAGTGGACGTCTTTCGGCTGATATGATGATGATGATAGTTTGTACTCTGGATTAAATGTATTAAAACAAGGTCCTTTCACCGGAATAGCCCTAAGGGGCTTTCCGGGATTGCCCTAAGGGGATGAAATTTGGGAGTGGGTGCTAGTAATATAAGAACAACACACAACAGCGAAATAAGAGAGGTAGGGCACAGCGGAATGTCATCTCGCTCGTTTGTGGAGCTGCCCAACTGGAGAAGTACCTACACCACTTTACCACCTTACAGAAGACCGCAGCCATAATAAATAGCACCACTGCTTTGTAGTGTTGCTATGTTGCTATATTATTGCATGCTATGAAGTGTGTTGTTGTGTTCCTGGTGGTAAGTAAGGTCGCCAGAGCTCCCTAGGATGCGCTGTGTTGGGAGTGAGGGACCTGCATGTCTCTATCTGCCAACACAGCGAATCCTCAAGTGAATAAAGGGTCGGCAACGCGCTTGTGATTCTTCTGGAGTCACAAGTGTCAATAGGCGACGGTACCAGCTTAACATCAGGCATGCCGTAAGCTTGTTTGCCACGGTCGTTGTATAAAAAATATACAATAGACACTCACTTCCTGGCGTTCGCGAAGGCAGTCAAGGACAGGTCGATGTCCACACACATGGGCGGCACTTCCTCCTCGTACGGGTCGGACAGCGTCAGGGTGATGTGGTTGGTGTTGAGCTTGAGATGCTTGATGCAGGAGGCTATCGGGTCAGCGTTCTCTTTGGCGGCCTTCACGAGCTGCTGTATGTCGTCCCAGGACATCTGTGGAATGGGAACTTGGGGTTCTGAATATTAAACTCATTTAGTCGGCGATGGCGATGTTACACATTATGCCTAGGTACTATACCTACCGCTACTAAAAACCTCTTAGCATTTGCAAAGGCTGCCTCCACTTAGGGTGTTTATAGTCTATAGGAGTGAACTCGGGCTGGACCAGAAAACTCTGGAAATCCAGTAGGAAGCAACTCAGAATTATATCTGGAGTGTTCACAGGTCACTTCGGGGTCAAGGATCTCTTGGCCAAGATGGGATTATCGGATAGTTTAGAGTTTGTGTGGCGAGGAGGACGAGACTATGGAACACTTATTGTGTGAATATCATGCCCTTGCCAGACAAAGAATGAACTACTTTGGTAACGGTTACCCGCAACCAAAGGAATTCAAGGTGCTCCCGTCGAACTGCATCATCCGCTTTGTGGAAATGATGGAGCAAGCCTGGGAGCAGGTATAAATTCAATTCAATTCAATTCAAAAATTTATTTCGGACATGTACATCCATATTATATAAAGGAGAGGGCAAATGCACAAAAGATCCCACTGGGTCGAAGTGCATCCGAAAGGGCCCTCACCTAGATAAGATAAGATAAAATAGGGTGTTTATAATTTAGACTCAAAACATTTGTAAGATTTCCAAGGTAAACTGACCTGGTTGGCAATGGCGGCCTGCACGGCGAGCCGAGCTTGCTCGACGAGCGGCTCGTTGCGCGATATCAGCTCGGCGGCCTGGCGGTCCGTCACCTGTAGATCTTCTAACTCGTTCACTCGCTTCTCGTGGTCTTTGCGCACGTTTTGAAGCTTCTTCATCGCTTCTCGCTCCACTTGGATAGTCTAGAGGGAGATAAAAGAGCATGTAATCTTATTTTACCACAGTTTATTGCAATTTCCTAATTTTTTGTTGATTTTTTTCAGCATTGAGCGGTTAAAAAATTAGCGTAGCGATAGCGAGTATCGCAATGGATGATTGCACGAGGGTTTTAAACCGATTTTCATTAGGGACATTGATGCATGCCTAAATAGTTTTCCTAGCTACTCTTAATTTAAATGAAATAGAGCCGAGAAGATAGCCAAATTTTGTAGCTTTACGTACGCCTTGCTAAACCCAATTGGGATTGTGAAAAGGTGGCCAAAAACATTACGTGATTTCTGAATTAGCGCTTAAATTTGGATTTCCTTTAAATCGATCTTCTGTCCCTCCAACGCTGAGAAAAACTCGTCGACAGCTCCGTCAAACGTGTCATACTCTGCGCGCGCTGCGCGTACAATATGGGATAGAACTCCACGGTGATGACCAAGCGTTCTCGCCCTCTCATTTTCTCCTGCTTTATGTAACCCTGGTAGTATGACCTTTAAAGTTGTCGATCTTCTGTCCCTCCAACGCCGAATAGAACTCGTCGACAGTCCTGTCCAACGAGTCGTACTCCGCGTAGGGCTGCGCTGCGCCTTGTGCTATGCGTACAACTCTGTATAGAACTCAACATTGCTCACCTAGTGGCAGGGCTTGGGCTGCCACTCTTCCGTCTGTGTTATGTAACCCTGGTACATTACTTATTAAGTTTTACCTTTAAATCGATCTTCTGTCCCTCCAATGCCGAATAGAACTCGTCGACAGCCCTGTCAAACGAGTCGTACTCCGCGTAGGGCTGCGCCTTGTGCTGCGCATACAGCATTGGATGGAACTCGACGTTGGTGAGGAAAAACGCGCCCTCGCCTTGCTGTGGACGCTCTTCCCTCTTCTGTGTTATGAAACCCTGGTACAACGGAGTTAGGAATTAGTCATAGTTTTGAATATTCCTTCCCTATTAGAAGTCAACTAAAGAAAAAAGTTGTTTAACATCTAACTCTCATTGGGGTTCAGCATGGTGATATTGGTGATCAATCAAATTCCTGTTTTAATAGTAGATTGTTAACCAAGGGTTGAAAGTGACCTATTTAACCCGAGATATTTCTGGCGCTCGAACGAAGTGAGAGCGCCAATTGTTCGAGGGTTAAATGGGTAATTTCACCCGAGTTAAACACTCTACTTTTCATTTCGACTGTGAGGAAAAATAATTTAATATCAACCTATAATCGTAATAAACAATGGTATGGGCACGTAATGCGGAGGGATGAAAGTCATGTGACCAAAAGAGTATTAGGTATGAATGTGGATGGATGTAAAAGACGAGGTAGGCCAAGAAAAAGGTGGATGGACTGTGTGAGAGACGATATGAAGAGAAAAGAAGTGAATGATGATATGACGGCTGACAGAGAAGTATGGAAGAAAAAGACATGCTGCGCCGACCCCAAGTAAATAGGATAAGGGCAAGGAAATGATGATGAATCGTAATAAACAACTCGTTAATGCAGGTACATATAGCTGAGTGTCGATTTGTGAAAAGTTTTTATTTTAATGATTTGACGTAACTCTATTATCTTCGACTCCGTGGCTGACCGTAACAATAAAAAAAAAATACTTTCCACCCTAGGGGAGAAAAAGCTATTTTCCACCCGGCTATATGCCCATGAAAAATCAACTTTCAGAGCAGGAGAGATGAAAAATAATTTAATATCAACCTATAATCGTAATAAACAACTCGTTAATGCAGGTACCTATAGCTGAGTGTCGATTTGTGAAAAGTTTTTATTTTAATGATTTGACGTAACTCTATTATCTTCGACTCCGTGGCTGACCGTAACAATAAAAAAAAATACTTTCCACCCTAGGGGAGAAAAAGCTATTTTCCACCCGGCTATATGCCCATGAAAAATCAACTTTCAGAGCAGGAGAGATGAAAAGTTAATTGATACATGGTTGAAATTAGTCTATTCATAACGCACATTTTCCACTTCCTGATTAGCTGTCTTTCTTAATTCCTAAGCCACACAAAAAACCAATCCATAGTTCGGTCATATTGATCAATCCAATCTCAGCCTTAACACAAGCAGCATAAGGTTGGATTTCATTAATTTATGCTTTATCTGCGATAACGGTCCTAGCGGTCTGATGATCTCTAAACCAATTCCAGTCTTAACACAAGTGTCATAAGGTTGCATTTCGTTTAATCACGCCTTACCTTAGCTACCTCCTGTCTGGCTGTCTCCATCAATTGCTCAGCCAGTTTCACGGCTGCCTCCAGCTTGACTAGGTCACATTCGACAGAGAACCCCTTTCCATCCGTGCTGAGCTTCATGTTGCCTGTCAGACCATTCTCTAGGAGAACATGGTCGATTATCGCTGGGCCGTATTCTGTGGTACCAAAATATTCCGATTTTAGCAGACATAAAATAAATTGTAACAGACATTTGGTGTCGAACAATGTAGCATGATTTTGACACGTCAAATTGATGCCGCTGCATAGCACAATGTCTAATGTATACATTTTAGAGTAACAAGATTGGCAAAGCAGACTAAAGTTGTTATGACAAACTGCTATCAACCTGCTAGACACTGCCTTTGATTTAAATAAAGGCTATATTATACCTGTACATAGTGTACATTAATTTAACCCTTTTCCAGGCAGAGGCGTTATATCGACCACATACAGACTGTCAAACGTGTATCTTAATGTCAATGAATAAGACTGAAATTAGATTGTAATTTTTCAATTGCCGGCCTGGAAAAGGGTTAATAATTATTAAATAGGTGCATCCACACCAAACGCACGCTCACCCGAGCGCGGCTCGCCCTAGCGTGCGCGCTAAGTGTGGACGGCGATCGGCGAGCAACGGCGCGCCTGAGCCGCTCGCCCGAGCGTCCGCACGCTCGGGCGAGCGGCTCACCCGATCGCTGACGACCGCGAGCTCAACTAAAAGCCCGTAGGTAAATTCGGCCGAGCGCATTTGGCTCGGACATGCCGCGCGGTGTGCGTCCACACTGAACGCATGCTCACCCGAGCGGCTCGCCCGAGCCCTCCGCACGCTCACCCGAGCCGCTCGGGCGACCATACGGAGGGCTCGGGCGAGGCGCTCGGATGAGCATGCGTTTGGTGTGGACGCACCTAATTGTGAAACATTAGCTAGATTTAATACCTTAATTAGTTTTGTTATCTTACCTAGGTTGGGGTTGAGTATTTTCTTGAGATTATCTCCAGGTTTGCTGTTTGCCAGGATTCTCTTCAAGCCTTCTGCATCGGGTGGGTCAAAGTTAGATTTCGCTCTGTCTAGGGGATACTTTTCTTTCACTGCAAACCTGAATAATAATAATTGATGTTATTATTAATTAATGGATTTAACCAACTTGAGATTATAGCATAGTTCTACTTCACCCAATGTCGAGGGAAATACATGTTGCAGGACATTTAATTTGTACTTTAGTGAATCCCTAGCTGTACTTGTGTCAATGTAACTCTCAAAGAAATAATATTTCTCATCTCCTATTTTTTTCTTTAACCTCCTATGGGCGTGCAATACAGGCACTACATAAAAATCAATTGATTTAAAATTATATATGTGTAGGGTACTCATACACATTCTACATTTTACACTTATACATTTCTATAATCGCATGTTAAAACTTATTTATTCACAATTCTTAACTTATACATATTACATACTCGTACATATATACACACTTATATAGATATACATATATAAATTATATATTACGCTTAATATGCTTATTACACTTATAGAAATATATATGTATGCCAACCAGTTTGTCGATATCGATATAGTAGTATATCGACATACTAGATCGACCTCACCGTCGCCCTAGCGGGCAACTGGTTATGGCCGAGCGCGGCGTCCGCGCATCAGCAGAGGTCGATTATCAGTCATCGCCTAGTACCGACGTAGAGCGCATGAATCTCTTGACCGCTAAACAATAGCCGCAATCTATGTGCTTGCTTTCTCGCTTGTTATTATCATTTTCTATCTTCTGAACTGTATTCTCGCTTTAAGACTTTCTTCTATTAATAGTGCCTGTGCTTTCTACCCTTCTGTGCCTTCTGTTTATGCTTGTGTATGGATTTTGTGTGTACGCGGACAATATACATTGAACTGTAAGTTTGTGCATTTTATTACTCGCAACTCCTGCCGCATAGTACACGCCCTTAATCACCTACACCACATATGTATATACATTTAGGGTAGTGATTAATTTTGTAAAATTTTGGAGTTGCATGAAGCTAATATGAAAATTATTGGTAGTTTATTTTTATTGAAATTTTCAAACCTGACTTTGTCTCCCTCCACATGTGGCCGCAGTACATTGAGTATTGTCCACTCACAGTCAGTGAGCACAATGTTGCCTCTGTCATACAGCTCTAATATGACATGGTAGGCCGCCTCGCCGCTGCCAAACTGTAGGTCTATGATACGGTCAATACCAAGCTGGGTCAGCTTCTCTAGACGCTTGTTTTTCAGGTGTTTACGGAGCTGGGAAAAAATTATATACATTAATCAATATACTTTATGGATTCACAATTTCCTATGTAATGAATTTCCATGGGTTCTAATTTAGAAGTTGAAAGTAACCTCTTATCCTCATATGTTAAAAAGTGTCTCAGAGACATATACTTAATATTGTTGCATAATGGACACCTTTCATCCCCTTTTATTAGAAACTGTTTTCCATTTTAATCAATTAGAAGTTGTTTTGCAAGAGACTTGAAGTGTTAATATAAGCTTTGAATTCTCTCCTCTACACTAACCTTCATAGTAAACCCTGAAGGTGCTACATTTTTAGGCCACTCAAACTGAGTGGTGTGAAACCGGTTTGCCGACTCCAACAGCAGCACTGCCTTCTCCTCAGAGCGCTGCAACCGTATGAGATACGATTTATTGTCTATATCGTACACCTGGTTCACTCGCATGCCCACCAGCCTGCAAAAAACACATAAACAACTAAATTCAACCATCTTCCAAAGTATGTTATTTCAACAAGCAAAGCAGTAACTCCCTGGTTGAGCGGCTTGAGACATGCATATAATATAAGTCGTGGATTAGAACTTGAGATTTAAGTGGAGTATTTCATCGTAATTTCAGCAGAATGTGTTTTATTTCAATACTAAGTTGAACATTAAGTGAGGTGAAGAAAACTTACTTTTGTAGCTCAGTAACCATGCATATTATATCGTATGTATTGAAACGTGTCTTCATTTTGAGGACGGATTACTTTATTCTGTAAATTATTAGCGCTTCTTTTACGGATCTACGTTTTTTTGCAAAATTCACAACACGTACATTGTCTTGTCAACGCATGTATGTGTCAATGTCAAATTTGACGTTATTGGGACGTATTTTATCTCTTTAGTCTTGCTTTAGTCGTCAGCTATACATAAAGGCTTTCTACACAGAATTGCTTAGAAAAAATAATCACAAAATATTATAATAGTAGGAAATTTCTATACTAATGAATGTGAGACTTCACAGACTAAATACCAAAATTGTTTTGTTATGAACAAGTAGCCAAGAAAACAGAAAAATCGACAAATCCAATTGTTTGAAGTATTTTTTTTTGTGTACAGCTAGGCTTACGCAAAGGCGTTGTTTTTGTTAGCATGTACCCAGTCGCTTTCTAAATAAAGAAAAAAAAAATGATTTGTTGTTCTGTCATGTACACGTGTTAGGTTATGAACTATTATTTTCTCTAAAATCTTAATAATTGCAATAAAATTCAAAACCAAATACCAGCAAACAATAAAATGGGCACGGACGAAGCAAAATTAAAAGAGTTTAAGCTAAAACCGATGAAATGCGAGCTGAATTTTCTAAGTAAATCAGACGGCTCCGCTATTTTGTCTCAGGGTGTGTTTTCCTTCTAATTAACTGATAACTTAGTTATTTCTGAGTGTAAATATATAGCTTGACTTATATCCTGTGTTTTAGGCTCAACAGTAGTGTTGACTAGCGTCAATGGACCGCTGGAAGTGAAGATGTCGAGTCAGAGTATAGAGAAGACAACACTGGAAGTTCTGTTTAGCTGTAAAGGCGGGAAACCTTCCGTGAAAGACAGGTAGTGTATTGGTACTATGCAGCATAACTTAAGGACGTATAGCAATCCCTCTGTAGACCCTTATAGATGCTTTTTTAGGAAGAAGTGAATCTAGAAAGGAGAAACCAAAGTTTCTAATAAAGTGTGATAGTTTTTATACTGCTAACGAGGAGTCAGGAGGAGGGTTGGGGTATCACTATCGTTACTGCTAATTTTCCAAATAGCAGTGTATACATGGGTGAATTTGTCACTATATGAAAGGCGAAGCGATAGATCTGCTTGGGTCACTCGAAATGCGCACAAACTAATAACAATTCCCCATAAATTCACTAAGACAGCTAAGACAATCCACGTCGAGGGACCTATCTTTTATAACAACATACCAGACAGCATCACGGAACCTAACAGTCTTCCGACCTTCAAAGCTAAATTTAAAAAATGGCTTATTGAGCAATGTTTCTATAGTATTAAGGAATTATTAGAATATAATTTTTTTTATAATAATATATAATGCAGGGACCGGCCCGCTATCCCTTATAAAGGGTTTTGTATGGGTTTTGCATAAGGCTTAACTCACCATACCCTTTGCCCGACGAAACCCTTTCATTTTGCTTCTAAAGCACTTATATAAACGCTAACCCATTTGAGTAATCGGTATTCCAATACCTAAGGGTATTGGGATACCGATTACTCAAATGGGTCCTTATCATCCGCTAATTTAAATTGTGTACCTTGTTCATAAAGTTGGTAGTTGTAGTTGTACTATAATGTAGGTAGTAGGTAACAAAATGATTTTACAAACCCTGCCCTAGGCACGTATTTTCTTTCCTTTTCATACACTAGTGTAGATATCTTATCCTGTCTCTTTCACGCAAGACTCAACTACGACTTACTAAAGGGAAAGCTTTATAAAAAGCGCTAAATGTTAAGGGTAACCCTTATTAAAGGATTGTAAGGCATATATGATAGCAGTAAGCAATTGCAAAGGGCTAGCTTTATTTTTTGCTAAGTTTTTCGGGTGCGTCTCACGAAATATAACAACATAATATATCATTTCATATTAATAACGTTGACAAGATATAATGAACGTTAGCTATAATAACAAAATAAATAAAATTACAAGGAATAACGGTCATTTGCCATAATATTCATTTTATATAACGTTTTTTTACATAACACTCAAATTTACTAATTTCAGTTGGTATAACATGCAAAATGTATAACGATCATAATACATAATATCTTTTAGTATAAGCATTATAAGATATAAGAGACATGAGATATAAATCAGAGCTCGCGGAATAAGGTTAAGGCAGCTAGAAAAAGGGGGGCTCGGGGGGCGTAGTAAAAAACAAATCAACAATTGTATTTTTGGTAGGTTTAGGTTATGGTTATCTTGTGTCCCTTAGAGCGGAAATAGGCACCCCGCGAAGCGGGGTGACGTCGAAACGCTGGCGGTTAGGTTAGGTTTAGGTTAGTTTAAAATAATTGCCATGCGTTTTAAAAAAAAAATAAGTTCTATTAGGTTAGGTTACAAGGAGACAATTTACTTTAACTAAATGTTCAGGATTAATAAGGGCTCAACTGTAGAATATCTGGCATGGAGTACAGGGTTCATATTTTTTTTATAGATTGTTCTCACCATAAGACGACTCCTCGCCAAATTTCAAGTTGCGGAAACGCTTGGTTTGCGAGAAAAAAAATATTAAAAATTTCATACAGAGTCCCGATTTTATGACCGCCATGACGCATATTTTTCTGTTTCTTTGCACGTGTTGTCATTGATATGTTCCTAATAGCGTACTTATCCAATCCTTTTGTTTATCATTTGCATATTCTACTCTAAGGCAGGTCAGTGTAGGTACGACGACGAGCGAAGCGAGGAGGAGTGTTAGGTGTACCGCGACCCTACAGCGCGCGAGCCGAGCGAGCGAAGCGAGCGTGCCGCGGTCGCGGCCGGCGAAGCGCCAGAACCGACTTTATACAAAAACAGGCCATAATATTGATGAAAATGTTAATTTCATATGAAAAAAAAATTTTTTTTTCTCAAAAACCATGGATTTCCGCAGATTTTGGATTTCAAAAATACACTATAGACACCCTCCTCTGCTCTCAAAAAAATGGTGCATTTTGGCCATGAAAATGTTAATTTCATATGAAAAAAAATATTTTTTTTCTCAAAAACCACGGATTTCCGCAGATTTTGGATTTCAAAAATACACTATAGACACCCTCCTCTGCTCTCAAAAAAAAATGGTGCATTTTGGCCATGCCAGATATTCTACAGCTCTTCCTTAATAAGTTAGGTAAGGTTGATTTTAAATTAGGAAGACCACATAACACATAAAAAAATATTTAATTTTAACCAACATAACATTAACATTACATAACATGTATATCTTCAATGTTTACTTTTCTTCAAACACAAAATCGCTCTAAGAAATTCACATTCAGTATATTCAGCTTTTCAAGCGATTTCAAGAGTAATTGTATGCTATTATACTATACGAGCATTATGCTTTTTGATGTTAGATTAATTGTATAATATATGTTTAAATCTTAGGGGTTATGAGTATTATACGCTTTAATCGTTATATCAATTGATATTGTATCTAAATAATGTTATACTTTACAAAAATAGATATTTTGAAATTATATCTTTCGTTCATTATATTCAGTGAATATTATACTAAACAAGCTTATACAAAGTGAGCGTATATATTATGAATGTTATATGATGAGTTCTTATATCTCGTATTACTTACCCAAGTTTTTCGGTAAGGGGTAGTCGAATGAATGGGCTTGCAGTTCAAAATGGAAAATCTTTTAATGGGTTAGCCGTGTTTAAGGGATGCCCATTGAAAGGCTTTTATCGTGGAAAGGGTTCTCAGGTCCCTGATATAATGTAATGCAATCTAATAATCTTGTTAATTTAATTTACAAATGAATGTACTATTTTATTGTAAACAATGACTTGTAATACCTCATTACCAAGAAAGGATGTCTATGTCTATAACAAAGGGTGGTTAGTACATAGAAAAATTTCGAGCTTATCTCAGAAAAAAAATTTTTTTCTTTGGCCGATGTTATCAACCAATGCAACAATAGTGGTGTATAAAGTTCAAATTTTTCAAACATGGGCAGTAGGGAAGAGGGACTTAGTGGCAAAACCGACTCGGATCGCTGATAGGTTAATAGACGAAAGTAAAGAGCTTTGCTCCCGCTTTCATCTTTGAGGATTTATTTTTATAAAAGAGCGGAAAAACTTGCTTGCAAAGATATTATTGACCGCCATTTGCCCTGACGGTCAGTAGTCAATAATCTCTTAAAAGTATAGTTGGCCGGTTTACTAAATTTAACAACATGTCACTATCTATTGTGGTTATATTCAATTCAATTCATTTTTATTTCAGACAAGGTCCATACACATTTGTTAGTAAAAAATAATTAATTTATGACTAAATGAGTGTTAGTTAATAATACTACTTAGGGTCTAAAATTCTCGTGCGCGCGTCTTTACCTGCACATGCATGGACGTCCAGCGGGCTAGCATAGGACTGTCCCAGCGGTAAGCGAACACGCTCAGGATGCTGTTGGGGCTGCCGCGCAAACGAGACAAAAGCGAAGCGCATCTCTTCCTCATCACAGCCGCGAAGCTATCCGTCCGCGCTTCGGCAAACATGCCGGAAGTACTACACCATCGCGGCAGCCCCATCAGCACCCGGAACGCGTTATTGTATTGGACTCGAAGTTCGTTGTACGCCCTCTGCGTGTAATTGACCCACAGGCTGCATGAATAAAAAGATACACGGTTATGTTACAGGTACAAGGAGAATGTGATCCGTCAGACCTGTGAAGAGTCAATCATGAGCAGCTTGTATCCGCGCACCGGCATCACTGTGACAGTGCAGGAGTTGGAAGACTTTGGCGGGGTGAGATACCTTCAGAATTTTTTGACGTGATAACATCCTTTAAATGCGCACGCACGGCAGCACGCTCTCAGCAAGTATAACTCATTGTCCCGTTCCGCCTGAGCCGAGCGTTCGGCTCTATGACGTTATCGCATAAAATTATTGTCCGTAAACCAACTTTATAGACAACCAATTTTTTCAGTATACACACCACATTCAACAACTAATATAAGGCTGAGATAGTTAACAATAATGTTACCTTGCATTTACCGTCATTGCAATTTTAACCTTCTTGTTTTAACCATAAGGTTGACGTTATAATGGAGTATTTATTATATATAATTGTCGCATCCACTGGATTTAATTACCCAGTGGATGTGACAGCCATGTGTTACAACTTATGACAAGGTTACATCACTATTAAAGGTAAAAAACCCAAAATGTTCCAAACTGACAATCCATCAGTAATTGTAAAAGCTATATTTTTAATAAAACAATCAACTATCAAATTTATCTTATCGCCAAACGACAATATAGCTCAGTGGTCTGGATTGTATAATGTCTTTGTTACTATACAGACATGAACTCTAAACGCCTCTTTAGCAAAACGTCTGAAGCTCTAGTATAAGTTTTATCAATGCAATACGTTTTCGAACGCGTTTGCGTTTTTTGTATGGCTACGCGAACAGCGCCTCTGGTGGTAACTTTTAGGAACTACACGTGGCCATACAAGTTGAAGCTAAACGCAAACGTGTTCGAAAACGTATATGTATCGATAAAACTTATACTAGAGCCTCTGGATCTTAGAACGTTACGATTTAAAATACACTAACAGCAAAACGCCTCTATCTTTTTTTTCTCTTTATTTAAGGAGTTTGTCACACAGGTGAACATGTCGCTCCGTTATAGTCAACATAACATATTATTCTAATGACGAGTAATTCTATTACTAACACACTTTCGAGCTAACTGCAATAGTGCTGTGGCCGCGTCTGACAATGGGGTGCCAGGGCAACATTGCAGGTCCCGACATCATAACTGGTGTTAAAAGGCAGACTTCTCCTGAGAGCTTCGTTTCGGACACATTCCATCATAACATGGTATACATCTTCTGGTACTTCACATTCATCACAATTTGGAGATGCCACTATCTTAGAATGTCTTTATTACTTAATAGATATAAACGCTAAATGGCCCGGTAGCGAAACGTTTGTATCTTAGAATGTCTTAATTACTAAACAGATATGAACGCTAAACAGTTCATAAGCATAAAGTCTGGATTGTGTTGTCTTAATTACTACATAGACGTAAATCCTTGAAAGGGGTTATACTAGAGCTAATTTGCAACAATTTATGTCCAGTCAACCCGGGGTCGTTTCAGTAGCCGAAAAAACCTCGCGTGATTTGTGCACAGGCCCATACTCGTATTACTCCAGGCAAAATACGGTTTTGAAAAACATTAATTTATAATAGCGTTTTTGTTCTTTATATCATTTTAAAACATTGATCTAAGATGCTTTATTCAAGAATCCAACAAACTTTCCATCCGGAAGTAGATTTAAAAAAAGAATGAATTGTTTTTTTTTTATTATTTATCCTGAATATTATAGAGCAAATTTAAATGAACCAAAATAAAGATAAAACCATTTATTAATATTTTTTTTGACTTTTCTGAAGCTAGTTAAGTTATCATTTTTTTGATGTCTGAAATTTTGTTGGATTTTGTCACTAAGTAACTATTTAATTGATAATATATCCATTACATAAAAAAAATCTGCTATTATAAATTATTTCCAAATTTGACATATTTTCCATACAAGCTGTCAGTTCATTGCCTGGACTATATATGCGGGCGTCACTGTCGCTCTCGTATTGGCCTGACAAGCCACGTACGCAAGTGCCGCACTTTAATGGACGCTGCTTAAATCATCTTTTACTAACCGACTTCAAAAAAGGAGGTTCTCAATTCGTCTGTATTTTTTTTTGTGTGTTTGTTACGCGATAACTCGATAATTTATGAACCGATTCGAAAATAAATTTCTTTGTTTGAAAGCATATACTTCCAGATTGGTCCCAAATCCAGTTCTGATGATGGGATACTGGAGAAATCGAGGGGACTCTTCAAATTTTATAGGCAAACTTGAAGCAATTTGGCTACTGATTTCAAGTCGGTTAAAACTTTGTTTTTAAAGTAAATTATAGATGCTACAGGAGGCCAATTCTCGGGCCGTTCGAGATAATGTCGTACAGAGATGATCTCTATTGACGCAATGTCTACTGAAAAATCTCACGAAAATCTCGAAGACAGCAAGATGTCTTATTCTGGGGCATGATAGAGATCATGTCGAACGACGATCTCAATGTCTATTGCAATACGCGTTCCATTTTACCCGATTGTACTTGTTTACAATCGAGTGAAAATAATGAGTTATTTTTAAGTGTTACTACTAAAATAATTATCTATTATATCAAAACAAACGTGTTTTTAATTTAAAAACAATATAATAATATAATAGAGGTCTTAATTACACCAAATATATTGTTACTTCGCTTATGTACCTACATGGAAAGGACCGCACAAAATCTGTTAATTTGACATAACTGTCAGTCAAATCCATCTCAAATCTTAAAAAGAGTCAATAAAACTTGATAAAACGTAAGTATACCTATATTTAATCCTCGGTATACGTTAATACCTACGAGAATGGATGTTGGTAAGAAAAGGATATATCCCTCCGCAGCCCAAAAGTCGCGGCTTATCGCGTTGGTTGAAGCCGACGAAGAGCTGCGGAGGGGTAAGTTTTCGTCTTCCTTTACCAAGAAGGAAGGGGAAAAACGATGGGAGAATATAGCCCTAGAGGTCAACAGCATACCTGGCTCCAAAAGAGAGTGGAAGGAGTGGCGTAAGGTAAGTTTTTTATACGTGTATTGCTTCCTAGTCTTGAAGGAAAGAAACTTCCTATTGGGTAAAAAAATACATTGTATTTTTAGACATGGCAAGACATGAAGGCGGCTGCGAAGAAGAAAAGTGCCGCATGTCGTTTTGCAGCGACCTCGACAGGAGGTGGTCCTCCCGCGCCACCCCTGTCTGAAGACAACATAGCGATACTGAGGTCCATAAGCAGCAGTGCCGTATTCGGGCACATGGACTGCTACGAGTCAGAAGTAAAGTTTGAAGGTATTTAATTTTTAAATGTAAGTACCACATTAAATTCAAGCTGGATAAAATTATATTATGGTATTGTGAGGATGGACTTTGGTAGTCGTGAATAAAATAGGAATAACATTAGTGTTTATCACTACATAGTATAAAACAAAGTTGCTTCCCGCTGTCTGTCTGTGCGTCTCTATTTATGCTTAGATCTTTAAAACTACGCAACGGATTTTTAAGTTTTTTAAATAGATAGAGTTATTCAAGAGGAAGGTTTATATGTATAATACATGCATGTATTATACATATAAACATTATAAACACGTGCGAAGCCGGGGCGGGTCGCTAGTATGGTCTAAAAATGGACATTTTACCTATTTATTATATTTTTAGATCTACCTAAACACGGAAATGCTGCCACCAGCCAAGTACGAGTAGTTGTCCTGAGTGACAGTGAAGGCATGTAAACTTCACAAATATATTCATGTAATTCAATTCATCTTGTAGCTGAAAACCAAAATATCCACACATCTGTCTGCCAATTACTTGTCCATTCATCTGTCTATACTACCTTTAGATCCCACTAGGATATTATAAATTGTAGCACTAGACTTATATTTTGGTCCAAAACAGAGCATATGTTTTGTGACTTCGGCGGTCTCTCCAGTTTTACAGGCATAAAGCTAGACGGCGTTATGCTCCCAGTCTGCTCCGATTTTAAGTACCTCGGTTCGCTTGTACAGTGTGATGGTGATATCGACCGTGATGTCAAAAACCGAATTAGCGCTGGGTGGATGAAATGGCGACAGGTCTCCGGAACAATATGCGATGGCAGAATGCCTCCTAGGTTAAAGGGCAAAATCTATAAGACCATTGTGAGACCTGTCGTCATGTATGGATCGGAATGTTGGGCCTTAAAGGTGACGGATGAAAAGAGATTGCATGTAACGGAGATGAGGATGTTAAGATGGATGTGTGGTGTGACGAGGATGGACCGAATAAGAAATGTGTATGTAAGGGGAAGCCTAAAAGTAGCACCTATCGCGGATAAATTGAGGGCCAATCGCCTTGCGTGGTATGGGCACGTAATGCGGAGGGATGAAAGTCATGTGACCAAAAGAGTATTAGGTATGAATGTGGATGGATGTAAAAGACGAGGTAGGCCAAGAAAAAGGTGGATGGACTGTGTGAGAGACGATATGAAGAGAAAAGAAGTGAATGATGATATGACGGCTGACAGAGAAGTATGGAAGAAAAAGACATGCTGCGCCGACCCCAAGTAAATGGGATAAGGGCAAGGAAATGATGATGACTTATATTTTGGTTAACATGGGTGGGTTCAATTTCAAGTATGAAATATGAAGGGACACTTCTACTTACAATTTATATTGTTCTTATTAATATCAAAGAGCCCATTTTCTATACCTATCTGAATTTCAACTTTTACTGTGTAACTTCTAGATAACTCTAACCCTGCGGGTGCAGTTGCTACAGGTATGGTTATGGCGCTACATAAAGGTACCTTTTTATGAGTTTTATTTAGTTTTACCTATACAATTTAATAATCTTATTTATCTACATTTCATCCCGGAAGCACGGCATCCATCCTTGGCGCAGAGTTCTCCTGTCTTTACCACACACCAAAAATAACTCCAAGCCTTTCTAATATTATAAATGCAAAACTGTGTCTGTCTGTCTGTTACCTATTCAGGCTTAGACCGCTGAAAAAAAAAAAAAAAAAGGACTACTCACAGCCCAAATCCTTCAGACCAATTAGTCTATCATCTTTCCTACTGAAAACGATGGAAAGAGTCATTGATCAGCACATAAGAGCGAAATACCTGGTAGTCAGACCATTGAGTCTGAACCAACATGCTTACCAAAAGGGGAAATCTACGGAAACTGCACTACTAGATCTGGTCGACAAAGTGCAAAAAACCCTAGAGGATAAGCAAACAGCTCTATGTGCATTCCTTGACGTCGAGGGAGCTTTCGACAACACACCCACAGAGACTATCCTTAAGGGATTGGCATCAAAGGGTGTGGACGAAAACACCATCAGATGGATCCAGAGCATGCTATCAAATATAATAGTCACTCTGACCCTCAATGCAATTGAGTTTACATTTTACACCACAAGAGGATGTCCTCAAGGAGGCGTACTATCCCCACTACTATGGACCCTGGCAGTGGACCAACTCCTAGCAACTATGAAGGACCTAGACTATGACACGCAAGGATATGCTGACGACCTTGTAGTCATAATCAAAGGTCCCTGCCTCCACACAATTTCGAACCTAATGCAAGGAGCGCTCAACACCATAAACAAATGGTGCAAAGAAAATGACCTGTCCATCAATGCGAGCAAAACAGTACTAGTTCCTTTTACTAGGAAAAGGAAACTAGATAAGCTTGCCAAATTAAAACTGAATGGACAGGAAATACCCTATTCAAATGAGGTCAAGTACCTAGGAGTTACCTTTGACCAAAGGCTAACTTGGAACGCTCATTTGAATAACACAATACAAAAGGCAAAAATGGCCATGTGGACTTGCTGTCGAATGGCAGGAGCAAGATGGGGCATAAGACCCAAAATTGCTTTGTGGCTTTACACAGCCGTAGTGAGGCCGATAATCACATACGCCTCTGCAGTCTGGTGTAACAAAGTCCACCAAAAGACAGCCATCACAAAGTTAAGCAGTCTTCAGCGTACAGCTTGCTTAACAGCAACAGGAGCTTTATGCTCAACACCGGGGGCAGCCTTGGATGCACTGCTCGATCTAACGCCACTCCACCTGCAAGTGCAAAAGGAGGCGAAGCAGTGCATCCACAGGATATGCACACTAACAAGGCCAAAATGGCGCTCTCAAGCGCTAAGCAAACTTGAGGCCCTTGTTTTTGATAACAAAAACCTAAGCATGCCCACTGACGACACATACGTGGAATGCAAATTCACTAGACTGTATACAGTGGAAATACCTCCGAGAGACAAATGGACAAATGACCAAATGGACTTCAAGGAGGGAAGCCACATTTGGTATACAGATGGATCAAAAAAAGGTGATGATGTTGGATGTGGTATCTACGGTGAGAGGCCAAAGTTCAAAGCTAGCGTCAGCATGGGGAAGGAGGCCTCAATCTTTCAGGCTGAACTCTTCGCATTAAATAAATGCGTGGAGATAAATCTTGAAAGAAACCTAAGGAACCAACATATCTACATCAACTCGGACAGCCAAGCTGCTCTGCTGGCACTAGAATCACTAGAGTCCTACTCTAAACTAGTCCAGAATTGTAAAAATAATCTAAACACCCTGGCGAACTCCAACAAAGTCATACTTAGATGGGTACCAGGGCACTCCGACATTGTAGGAAACGAAAGAGCAGATGAACTTGCAAGGCAGGGCGCAGACACGGCCCTAGTCGGCCCGGAACCGTTCTGTGGCATCACAAAACGGAAAGCATATTCTCTGCTAAACAACGCGGAAAAATCAGAGGCAATCAAGCTGTGGAAGTTCACCAAAGGACAAAAACAAGCTAAAGCCCTGATCGAAGGGTTCAATAGTAAGCTGTCTAAAGAGTTATTACAATTCAAAAGGCACAAAACCTGCGCAGTGACAAGAATCCTGACAGGACATTGCAAATTGAACAAACACCTGTTTCAAATGGGTATGAAGCAGGACACAACTTGCAGGTTCTGCCAGGAGACAGAGGAGACTGCAATGCACATTCTCTGCTCCTGCGGACCACTCATGCATAAAAGAAGTACCAACCAAGGGCGGCACATAATGCACCCACAAGAAGTACAACATATCACCGCCCAAAGAATCTGGAATTTCCTGGAGGCAACGGGACTTAACGGTGAACTCTAAAACAAGGGCTGCCACAATAGATCACTTGCTGGTCGAAGCGGCATATTAAGGCCCACAAAATAATAATAATAAAAATAGACCGCTGAACCAATTTTGATGAAATTTAGTATAGAGATAGTTAGAACCCCGGTGAAGGACATACGATAGCTTTTATCCCGGAAATCATCCCCTAAGGGGTGAAATAAGGGATGAAAGTTTGTATGGAGCTACGATATAAACGAGTTCCACGCGGACGGAGTCGCGGGCAGAAGCTAGTAAGAAATATGAATCAATATTTTAAGATCGCTTTTTTTCTGACCGAGTGTTTCTCACGACTCATGAACTATTGAAGTGGTGGTACGGGTCTAATTTTTTTTCTACATCAATCCCGTTTAGTGGCGACGTATTGGTTGATATCTAGACTCTACTCGAGTCTATTTAATTGGAAAGATTTTACTCGCAAGTACCTACAGTCACGAACTTTAATTTGGAACCCATAATTATGGTTGACATGCCTGTCAAATTGTATAGGAATACAAAGAATATAGTCCTAAATTCAAGAAAGCGACCGTACTTAGGTACATGAGGTAGCGCTACATCTATGGTTATTATGTTATAATATGTTGTTTCTACGTAGAACCGATGGCCGTTGGGGCGGAAAGGTTCTCGAGTGGCGACCACGTACCGGAAGGCACGGCGTGGGTAGGCCCTCCACAAGGTGGACTGATGACCTGGTAAAGGTCGCGGGAGTCCGCTGGATGCAGGTGGCGCAGGATCGGCCATTGTGGCACTCTTTGGGGGAGGCCTATGTCCAGCAGTGGACGTCTTTCGGCTGATATGATGATGATGATGATGTTGTTTCTTTTAGATCTACCCAGTACCAGCAGCAAGCCATCGCTGTTCGATGAGACCCTAACAGGCCAAGGTATTGTAAATTGTTTTTTTCAAACTTGACATCTACCTTCATTATACTTACAACCACTCCGGTTCCAGTAGCCGGCAATAGTGGAATTTTGCCGTCATTGAATCCGTCTATTGTACGTTTGATGACGTGGTTATTATATGTTATATGTTGTTTCTTTTAGATTTACCCAGTACCAGCACCATGTTGGATGAGATCCGAACAGGCCAAGGTATTGTAGATATGTGTTAAGTAATAAATTTACTATATACCTAGGTATCTTTAAGTGATCGGCGTAACAATTCGCGGACAAATGAAACATAATAATAATGACGATTTATGGGAGCATTTATGGACCCCCGTCGTTTCGTGCTTACCTTTTCCATGGACGCCCGGGGCCTCGTGCATCTGTCCCCGATCCCCTAACGAGGCTTTTATTTATCACATATACAATTTAACATTCTTGTTTAATTTTCCAGAGAATCGAACAAAGGGTGCGAAAGTAACTAAGCGGCGAGTGGCAGTGAGGCGCCTCGACCAAAGTCTCGCTGCCAGCCAATCTATGAAAAAGCTCATGGAAGAAAAATTTGCTCTGAAGAAGACATTTTACGAAAGCGTAATTCCGGAAATGAAAGCCCAAACCGCTATTTTAAAAACCATTTGTGAAAAAATATAATTACTTAGTTGGGTCAATAAACTATTCTTTGTTGCTCGTTGCCATGGTTACGTCTCCTAGGTCACTCTTTAAAACTATAATTTTATGGGATTTAAATCCACTAAACACGTGTTTTTATTATATAGGTCAACCCATTCTATGGTGGCGCAATTGCTTAGCATGATAGGAGTCCAGTTTATAGTATTTTTTCTAAGAAACTCTGTCACTGTTGTCTCTTGGCTTACCGGGACAGAATAACAACATGAAAAAGTTGATTGTTATACCTACTATTGTGATTCGAATTCCCTAATAAGATATATTTTGAATTATAAGTTTTGTCCTGCGAATAATGTTTAATTTCCCTACAGATATATACCAATATTTACATTTACGTTTTATTCTACGCCGGAGGCAAACAAGCGTATGGCATGATGGTCAACGGATAGACGCCTTAAAGAACTCCATTCTGTACTCGGCCTCGGGAAAACCTCATAGAGCTCCGAATTGAGAGTTAGAGAAGAGGAATGAGATAATATAATGACCGCTGAATAAATGTTGCTAATTGTAGAGTTACTTCTGAAAAGTTAGTAGTAACTTAAATCCAGTGAATGAAACTGAAAATCGTATATTTATTTTAAGACGTGCCCACTGACTCAAGTAGCGGTTTTATTTTGTTCTCTCCCTCTCTTTGTATTAAAGGGAAATTATATAAAATATAAGAAATCAAACCCAAAGGAAAATGATATATATTTTATTTTATAGTGTGATATTGGAGCAACATTTAAAAGTACAATACAAACACTCGGGATGGTATATAATATTACAAATAATTTTAAATTCATACTTAATATTATAAACGCGAAAATAGGTATCCAACAACGTGGTAAATAATGATCGCTGAACATATAAAATTAACTTGATGAACTAAGAACCTTCTACCTACTATTGAAGTCGTTTCATAAACTTACAAATCTTTTATGAGAAGTAATTTCTTACTATAGTTGCTTGTTTGATGCGAGCTTGAGCAAGCATGGCGTTGCCGCGGCCGCCGGGCGCGTACACCGCCTGCGCCACAGGCAGCTGGGGCAGAACACCCAGCTGTTCCTCGTCCAGATCGTTCAAGTCTGGGGCGGGGACGTCCTCCCGGTTTATGCACATGTTGTGTAGAACAGTGCATGCGTTGATTATTTTCGTTGCCTTATTAGGAACATAGTGGAGCACTCTGTCCTTAATTAGGCAACGAAAACGGCCTTTTAAAACGCCGTTGCACCGTTCTATGCTGCACCTCGCCTTTTTGAATGCATCGTTGAATCGCGCCTCAGCAGATTCTTCTTGAGGATTATTGAAAGGAGTTAAGCACCACGGCCTTAGAGCATATCCACTGTCAGCTGAAAGTAAATTTGTTTGAACTTAGGAATTAATGTGAATTTTTCTTAGCGGCAAAATGATAAATAAGATCGTGTAGCGGACGCATAGAATGAGTTGCACAACAACACACGTCGTTGAGGCGAAGTGATATTGTTATGTTATGTGTCTGCAACAATTTATTTTCTTAGTTTTCTTTTTGTATTGCTTATAGGTAGGTATCTTACAAGAAATAAGGCCTAGTGTACCTGTCTAAGTATTTTAAAAATGTCATGCTCCCTGGCGGTTGCCACTGTGTTTTGGTATTTTTCAGTAAGTACTTGTGTGTTTTTTTTACCCAAATTTGTACTGAATTCGTATTTAGTTGTACCGCCTGCGTGATACGGTAATACGGCTATTTTGCTATTATTGTTCATTAAGCGCTTAGGATTATACAAAATGGTAAACAATTTTTCAAACTTATTAGTTTAGTTATTTTAACCAGTAATCTTTCAAATTTCCGAGCATGGTTTTGAGAAAAGCACTGTACATACCTCGGCCGGCACTAAGGATTGCCTGCCTCATATCACTATAACACGCTCACCAAGGAATCCCTTCCTTCCCAGCCTTGGTACTACTGAACTAATACAACTCACCTATGAAGTGGTAATTTTTATGTCCGGCGTGGTACAGCTGCTCCATCAATACCCTCACGTGGCTGCAGTTCCAAATGTGGCAGTCGTGAGTACTGCCAGGGAACAAGGCATTTACATTCGTGATACGTAGCTCCGCATCACAAATCTAACATAAAAACAAATGCAAATTGAGAATATTACTTATATGCAATAACAAATTACACATAATAGGTACTAAATTCATAAATCATGCAGTCAAAACTACCTACTCACCAGCTGTGTGTTTACTGAATGATATTTTTTTCTGTTGACGTAACTTTTCTCGTCATATTGGTGCGAGTTTGGTGGCACCATTGCCACGTGGGTGCAATCTAAGGCACCTATAACGCCTGGCACGCCATACAAAGTGTAGAATCTAAAAAAAAGAGCTTTTGTCAAAAATGTACTGATACGTACATTGAAGAAAATTATGCGAATAAGAATTGAAACACTCACTCTCTAACTATTTTGTTAAATTCTTCGAAATTGTTAGGAAACCTAACCCACCGGCGGAACACCTCTGGGTGGTTCAATGCATCTACCACTTCGGAAATGCACCGAGACACCGACGGTTGGGACATATTTATTTTAATATGCTGCCCCACCGGTGTCTGGTATGACCCATGGCCAAAAAAGTGCAAGGCGCATAATACCTGAAATTAGAAACTATTGTATTATAATCGTTTAGTCATGTTTGATGTGGATGAGTAATACTTATAGATATGTACTTAGCAATGTGTTAAGTAAAACGATCTTTGTGCTTACTTTGGTCTGGAGATCGTAGGTCGTATTCTGCACGATTACCGGTTCCAGTTCGGCTATCAAACGCTGAGCGAGGCTCTTTGAGAGCCTGAATTTTTTTACAAATGCGGCATCCCGCATTTCGAATGCATTTTCACGCCATAGTCGCCGCCCAACTTGCCTTGTGCCGTTCGCTTCAGCCGCCAACACTTCCGCGAGGTTTGAAACGTTCGATATTAGGTCCAGAATAAAATAATTCAACATATTTTTTGTAATATTTATTAACTTTGATGTCGATAAACTACTAAGCTGTCAATATTTCACGCCATTGGCAGGTCAACTGTCAAAAAAATCAGTGATGAAACCATCTCGACCGCTACTGACCACTCGATGCATCTCGAAAGCTGGGAGTCGACATATCTCGACCGTGAGATTTTGAGAATACGGAAACTGATTTTCGTTCGACATCCGCCATTTTTTTTCGACATACATATGTCTATTAGACATCATCTCGAACGGCCCGAGAATTGGCCTCCAGGCCATTGAATGAATGAATGAATGATTTATTTGATAAACACAACCACAACATTAAATACAAATGCTTAAATCTAGGAAAAAATAAAAAGAAGTACAATGTTGAGGGTGGTCTCAAAGAGGAGTCCACTCAGCATGTGTCGGTCATTGATGATGATGATTGTACTGTGATACTAATATAGTTTGTATCAACAGCTCCTATCAACCTGCGTGAACAGCGTCTGCCTAGCCCTAATAAACTCCGGCGTGGCCATGCGACACGTGTTCGCGGCTGTGCTGTGCTGTGTGGACGGCCGCGGCGACATCGTGCTGGAGCCGACGGGCGGACAGTTGGAGGACGCGCGCGCTGTGCTCAGCTTTGTGTTCGACGAGCGGGACATGAGCCTCGTCACAGGTAGCGTAGCTTTCAAGAGCTTTTGGGTTCATTACAACGTAATTGAGTGAATCAACTTTTTTCTGTCACTTGTTGCAACGGTTACGTTACGTCTCCTGGGTCACTTTTTAAAACTGCGATTTAACGGGTTTAATGGTTTAAATCCGTAGCCAAATGGCAAAAAACGGAACCCTTATGGATTCGTCATGCCTGTCTGTCCGTCCGTATGTCACAGGCACTTTTTTCCGAAACTATAAGAGCTATACTTTTGAAACTTGGTAAGTATATGTCTTCTGTGAACCACATTAAGATTTTTACACAAACATAGAAAAAAAAACTATAAATTTTGGGGGTTCCCCATACTTAGAACTGAAACTCAATTTGTTTTTCTTTGTATCAGTTTCAGTTCTAAGTATGGGGAACCCCCAAAATTTATAGTTTTTTTTTCTATTTTTGTGTAAAAATCTTAATGCGGTTCACAGAATACATATACTTACCAAGATAGGTTTTCAAAAATTATATTGAGGTTTCTATTATCATTTTTTCTATCTAGTATGGGGAACCCCCAAAATTTAAAGGTTTTTTTTTCAATTTTTGTGTAAAAATGCGGTTCACAGTATACATATACTTACCAAGATAGGTCTTCAAAAATGATATTGATGTTTCTATTATAATTTTTTTCTAAAGTGAATAGTTTGCGCGAGACACACTTCCAAAGTGGTAAAATGTGTGTGTGTGTCCCCTGTAACTTTTAAAATAAGAGAAAGATAAAACTAAAAAAAAATATAAAGTAATACCATGCAAACTTCCACCGAAAATAGGTTTGAACGAGATCTAGTAAGTAGTTTTTTTTAATACGTCATAAATCGTAAACCGCAATTTATTTTACGGAACCCTTCACGGGCGAGTCCGACTCGCACTTGGCCGCTTTTTTTAAGAGCCATCTCCTATACTTGTTAAAAGTCCATATTGTAATATTTTTTCTAAGAAACTATCATATTGTTTGTTGAACTGGCCATCAGAAAATGTATTATGTTCGACGTGTAATTTGAATGATGTTCATTTGACGTTAAAAACTGGGAACAAGGGAATATTTGTTTTATTAAGTTACGGGCCCAGAAATTAAAAATATTCGTTATAAAAGGGTTATTTGTAAAATTTTCCCATAAAACGAATAACAAATAAAACAAATATTCCCTCGTTCCTGGCTAACGGAACAGAATAACAACAGAATAAAACAAATATTCCCTTGTTCCTGGCTAACGGAACAGAATCACAACAAAAAATAGTTGATTGACCTAATTTAATTTTGCCTAATCTCAAAATCTAGATCTCAAAATAAGTCAAAACGCCTAAATCCCAGAATGCCTAATTTGTTTTCTCGATCGGTTGAAGGATCTACAGACATGCTGGTAAACCGCAACATTCTCAATGAACTCTCCCAAATATGCAAGTTATGCAACCCATATTTTGTGCTTCAAAGTTCCGCCGCTCGTCGCTAGATGGCGCTAACATCAACATTAACGCTACTCAATTATTTCAGGCTTTACAGAAGGCAGTTTCAGCGAAGACACATACAGAGAAGCCATGGAGCGATGCCGGTCGGCCAGCGATCTCGTCTTCGCCTTCTATAGAGATATTGTTAGTAAATATTCTAATGTTATTGGATGATAGGTTAAGTAGACTTAGTTGCACTGATAGTCTTAAGATATGGTTCATCCAATATATTTGTTTTAGGAATCTGTGCACGTTATAATCAGAGGTGGAGGTGAGCTATTTTACGTCATTAATGGCATTTAGTTGTGTCTTGTTGATATTAATATGGATAAGGTGCCATAAATAAATATTAAAAGAAGACAAAAATTTAATTATTAAACATAACATGAAAATGCATTACAAAACTAGTATTACCTAACCTTTTTTTATTTATTGTACTAAATGGTACTTGGCCAATTAAACATTGACCATTTGTGTAATTTAAACCAAGTAAGTAAAGTATTAATTGTTTTGGTGGCGACATAAAGCTCGCAGCAGAAAGGCAGCCTAAATAAAATCATTACATTAGTCCATGTTATGCAAAAACTGAAAACAGCTCACCCCCGCCGACCTCTGGTTATAATTCGTAATCATCGCTTAGAAAATGAGATACCTGAGTTACGTATTTTTAACCCCCAACCCAAAAAGAGGGGTGTCATAAGTTTGACGTGTCTGTCTATGGCATCGTAGCTCCTAAACGAATCGACCGATTTAGTTGCGTTTTTTTGTCCGAAAGCTGACGTGATCTAGATAGTTCTTGGCTACGTTTCAACAAAATCGGTTCAGCCGGTTTTGTGATATTGAACTTTGAAATGAAATTGGGGGTTTTTCAACTTTTCTAATTGTTAATTAATTATTTTGTAAGCATAGATTGCGTTCCCTCGTCTATCCAATGAATCTGATATATTCGTTGAAATTAAATTTCTCATAGTGACAATGGCGCGAATTCTATTTGTGGAACTTACATGTCACATAGAGATACATACAAGTTACATATAATATGATTCTCACTAACTATCATGTACGAAACCCACTTAGGTACTGCGGCGCTACCACGAACTTCGAATCTCGAGCTTCGTATACCTCCGTCTCTATCGCACTTATGGTTTATGGTACTTAAGCGACAGAGACGGAGATATACGAAGTTCGAGATTCGAAGTTCGTGGTAGCGCCGCTGACTGATATATTGAAATTCAGTATATTCGTAGTCTGCTAACTTAAATGATGTGGTACCTTATTCAAGAACGATTGACTTATGTAAGATTTACCTTATGTATTTAGTTTATTTTTATAACAATATATTGTGGTATTTTTTGCCGTGCAAAAAAAAAATGTAGGGTAGGTTACTTACATTTTCATGCTTTTACGCATTTTATTATATCATTCATGATTTTATTAATTACCTACACATCCCATCATGAGCAAAAGAACATTGTCGATTATCTTAAATTAAGTACTTAAATTAAGTGTTGAAGTGTGTTATGGGCGATGGGCTAGCAACCTATCACTGCGACATCAAATTTTGTCGATCTTTTATACCCACATTTATGCTAAAAGTGGCACTGGAACACAAGTTTCGTGTGCTCTGTCTACCCCTTTTAGGGATAAAGGCGTGATTGTATGTATGTATGTAAGTATTTAAATAAAAACAACGAACAAACAACAACTTTTATTTCCCCGTAATTGTTGCCCTAAAATTTACAACCAATTATTGTGACGTATTTGATAGGCATCACTAGAGGTCGCTTATTGCGGGCAAAAATAATAGAATATAATTGAATGCCTTTGCGCCGCCGCCGCTACCGAATATATACCGGCGAGGGACGCACGACACGCGAGGCGGGGCACACTGGGAGGACTAATGTGGGGGTTTTTACAAGCTTTATAGTAACTTGCACTGTTCGTATCACAGATGTATGAATATAAGGAGATCGGACATGGCGGCCGATTTGTATAGAGTGAGCCTGTCGCAAGTACGTTAACCCACACAACGCCCAAGTAATTGACAAGACAAAGCACGCACACATCTAAAACACACACACTTGTATACCTACACGCTTATTTGACAATAAACGCGCATCATATCAGGCATTTTGGGAAAAAACGTAATATTCTCTGCGATCAGCACGCGTGCACAGTATGGCAGTGTATGCCCATTGAGCATACAGCTGCGACACGGCCGCCGGCGGCTTGTCCTCTCTCTAGTAGTCTATGCTCTGAGGTTCGTATGTATGTAAGTTGTCAGTCAAAATTTGCAATACATTTTTTAGTCACTTCCCGTTATCCAATTGAATTGAAATTTTGCAAGCATTTGTATCGCATGACAATGCAATATTATGATGATTTGGACCTGATCTGATGCTGGAGCTGGAAGGTGGCCATAGGAACTCCGCAATAAAACGACACAACCCCATCGTGTTTGGGCTCGTTAGAATCGTCTCAATAAGTACTTGATGATGGTATGCAGAAAAGTACAGTCGGCAGTAAAAGCTTGTACCAAAAATTTAATTTTTGACAGAAACTTATTTAGATTTTAGCCTTAAGAAAGATACGGTCGCGCTATAAGTGAAAAAACAACAATATATATAGATATCAGCATTTTTTTCACATCAAAAATTTGGTAAAGTTATTCTTGAAGGGACCTTTGTTTCATCAAAGAAAGATTGAGAAAATATCACTTCACAATCAATTTTACGCATAATGTCATTTGCCTAATTATTATGTGGCAAATAAACTCTTCACAAATGATTAATAAAATAAATATTTATATATATTATTAATTACCTAAACTACGACTCGCTTACCAACTGCTACCTACTTTGACCAAATTTCATTTAGTCAAATGTTTCAGTTGGAAAAAAATATTTTACGCCAAATGTATTGAGGCAAATGATTTGTATCGTCAGTTTTCAAGCAAGCAGCCAGGGTCCATATTGGCTCTCATAAAACTATTTGTCCTATTTTTCATCATACTAACGATTTATTCATAATCATCACTCTTCATAATTTTTTTCGTCATACCTTTATTGTTCATATATTTCTATTACTATCATCGGCACTCAAAATGGACAGTTTTCTTAAAATTTTTGTTCATAATTTCATTTGTAAGAACGGGCTTCGAAACCTATGTTTGTCTTCGCTTCCAATCCCCGTAAAATCTGTTTTTCGTGCAAGCTTCATAGGTACTTTCGCCGAGCTGTGTTTAGACACGACCACCATCTTCAAATCAATAAAGGGTTGGCAATGCGCTTGTGATGACTGTTTTTAAGCAACGTGTTTAAAAAATGCGGCCTTGAGTGAAAGTGACAGGCCGCCCTGTGTGCCCGCGCGCCAATGGCGGGAAAAAAGAACAAGATGGCGACGCGATCTCAGATGCAAATGGCGGACAAACGCGCCGCCGCACATTTAAATGTCGCCGCTGACGGCTGTCGCGCTCGCTTTACTCTGTTTACCGGCATTGTGTGCCTAAATAGCGGTCGATCCCTTTAATAAGTAAGTATACATACATGAATAATATTAGACTGGCGGAGTTGATCCGGAGGTGTCCTTTTTTTATGACGCTGTGTTTCGTACTTCATTCGCAAGTTGTAAATAGTTTACCCTTTATTTACTTTCCAACTCTAAGTGCCGTGCCTCGCTGGAACGCCATGGCGACGTCGCAGGCTACCGTATCCAAACAAATCATATAGAAATGTATATACATGCTAACTATATGATTGTTTGATTTGTTCTATCTCGCTTGATAATACCACCCTATTTGTATGGGATACGGCGACATCGACGTCACCATGGCATCCCGGTGAGGCAGCGGTCTTACCCTTTAAACAATTTCTCAGAAACCAAGCCCAGGGTCGACTAAAGCTCAAACTATCTCCTCAACTCTCGTAGGTACCTATGTCATTCAGCATTTGGAAACTATGACTCCTTGGTAATTCTCACACTTTACATTATGGCAAGATACATTGTTTCGCCGGTTAGCGACCACTTAGCCGAGTTGCTCATACCTATTCAATTTACACACATTATATATGGTATTCGTATAGGCTCTTGAGTATTTACCTAACTCTTAACATCTGGACACTATTTACTAATAGACTTAGACGTATGACCTTTTGGGCATTCTGATGCTTTGACATTATGAAATTTATGACGTACCTACCGCTCGTACATTCGGACAATTGGGCCAATCTAATGTAGAAAATACCGCATTAGTGGCTTGGAAGTACCTAGCAAGAGATTTCCAAAATTACGAAACTTTATTTGAGGAAAGAAAGCAAAGCTTGTACTATGGGTAGGTACTAGAAGACGATATTTATTTTATTTAATAATTTACATCAGAAATATGATTTCCATAATTTGTTAGTAACAGTGATCTTAAAACTATGTTAGTAGGTATTTTATCACACTTACAATTAGCAGTTGGATGGCCTATGCAACCTATCCCAATGGAACAGGAAGGGACCATCCAAGCGCGCCGCCACCGTCTGCAGGAGGCTGTTCGGGCTGCCGCGCAGGCGCCTCATCAGGGACGCGACCCATATACAGATAAATAAATTCTTAAATAAGTACAAAGAAAACATCCATGACTCAGGAACAAATATTCGTGCTCATCATCACAAAAATAAATGCCCTTACCGGGGCATGTCATGTATGACATTATCCTTACAAAATTAAAGGCTGCCTTCAGAACTTCCTGAATGGAAACTGGCTCTCGTGAGATTTTCCAGAAGTTTCTCAGAATATTCCTACTTTTTGAGAATGTTCTGCACATTGTAGATCATCATCATCATCATATCAGCCGAAAGACGTCCACTGCTGGACATAGGCCTCCCCCAAAGAGTGCCAAAATGATCGGTCCTTGTAGATACTTTGCTCCTTGAAGGCGAACGGGCGCGAGAAATACCAAGCCGATTCCAATTCAATGCATTAAGTCCGATAGAGCCCTTGAGTGATTATTGCCATGATGTCCTCTTCGGCTTAATTTACTGGCAATTTACACAAAACATGGCTAAAACAAGTTGTGTTGCGCTAGGTCAATAACTTGGCCCATAACCTCGGCATCTAATCTGACGCATGTGAAATAAAAACAAGATGGGCGCTCCGGGGGGCGGCTTTAATTGTAGCAGGCCTGTACTTACTCGTACCTCTGGGGAACCTGTGTGGTCGGCAGAACAGGGAGACTTGGGTTCTAAACTAAGTACTCGTACCTACCTACATCCTACATATGCCATTAATCCTGTCATTTTTTCCCCCAATGTTTTGAAGCGAGCGGGGGAACCATATTGAAATGAAAGCGACGGTTAAATACAGCAAACAGCAAGCTATTTAGATTTTTTACGTTTAGAAAAAAACTTTATTAAATAGACTCCAGTTTAAGTTTGCAGTCAAAAGTCGTAGTCTATTGGAAATGTGATAAAATGTGGATTCTTAATCTTTTTTTGATACATTACTTAAACGTTATTACCTGACCACTATAAGTATATGTCCATGATTTTGGTGATCCTGACAATAGTTAGATTTAGGCTGAAATAGACATATGCTTACATATACTTTATGTTGGCTATGCTATGTATCCGAGGCACAACCTCAATCCTAGATCAGAAATAAACGAATAAAAAACGAATTATTTGTCAATTTCAAATTAAAGTGAAGTAATTGAAAATTGTATCGATCCGAACAGGATTCAAACCTGCGACATTCACGCATGCGCGGCCTGTGGCTCTAGCCAACTGAGCTATTGAAACAATCTCCTCGGTCGACAAATCCTTCAACCAGTTTCCTCTTACCAACTGAGCTATCGAAACAATCTCCTCGGTCGACAAATCCTTTAACCAGTTTCCTCTTACAACGGAGGCCGAATTTGTGTATGTCGATGAAAACGGAAGGAATCTATATGCTAGCGTAGGTGCAACGTGTATGCTAGGCAAAAGAAACAAGTGAAACAACCCTACCCTTGCTATCGCTACATTTAATCCGCAACATGTTATTAGGTACTCGGAATAGTAGCGTGGTTTACGACGTTTGTCGCGTGTGTGGTAGCCGCGCCCGAGGGCCGCACATCGCAGGCACCGGGTAGGACAAGGCTCTTGCCCGGGGGGCGAAACGTAACAGTAAGTCAAGAAAGTCTGCCACTTTTCGACTCTAATATTTGCATATTATGGTTCAAAAGCGGTCCACTTTCTTGGTCGACTGTACAACCAACGGGAGTTGCACTGTTGATTACAATTGGCTAGGCCGATAAGTGAATTGTTTATTGTCTAAAGGGTTACTTATTATCATACTTCCGAATTGTTTATATTTTTCGAAAAAAAGTTTAAATAGGTAAGTACATTAAGCCGTTTTCTTACACTAACTTGTTCTAAAAATGAGTTCCCAACGATGCTAATATCAAAAGTTTACAAAAACATATTTGGGTTCTCTAAAAATGTCTTTTCATCATTATCATTATCATATCAGCCGAGAGACGTCCACTGCTGGACATAGGCCACACTGGCCGGTCCTGCGCCAACCGCATCCAGCGGACTCCCGCGACCAGTACCAGGTCATCAGTCCACCTTGGGGTCTACTCACGCTGCGCCTTCGGGTGCGTGGTCGCCACTCGAGAAACTTTCCGCCCCAACGGCCGTCGGTTCTGCGTGCAATGTGCCCCGCCCACTGCCACTCGAAGTTGTAGACGATTATATAGGTATACCTAGGACAGACTATCCACTCTGTCCAGTTAGGTATAGGGCCAACTTTGAGAAAGAGGTCAATCGTCGAATCCGACTCGGCTGGGCAGCCCAATCTTCCGCTGTGTCTCACGACGAGAGTCTTTGACCAGTGTGTTGCCAGTAGGTACCTATGGCACCGAAATGTGGTCGCTTACTATGGCTCTCATAAGAAGGCTCAAAGTCACCCAAAGGACAATGGAGAGGAGGAGGACTATGCTGGGAATTTCTCTGGGTTATCGCATCAGAAATGAGAATATCTGCAGCAGAACCAGGGTAACATATATAGCCCTCCTAACTGCTAAACTTCAAATGTCAACAAATCTATAACAAATTGCCAAAAAATCTATGCAAAGTAGAAGATTTAATAGAATTCAAAAAAAGCCTGTTTACCCTTTTAGTAAAAAAAGCCTATTATTCACTGAATGAATATTTTACAGATTGTGAACTATAATAATATAATACTTACTCTAAATTAGATGCATGCTGCTCCATCTTCTCATAAGTATTTGTATGCCATATGGCAAAACATAGTGGTACATAATTTTAAGTTCTTTGACCATCCATATACCTATGTTTACAAATAAATGATTTTGAATTTTGAATTTTGAATTTTTGTCTTTTGTTAAAAGAAAATTAATTTAGGTAATTAAGGTAGGTATGTAGGTAGTTGTAGAGAAATCTGCATCTGCGTATAACTCACTACTTATTCAACAAAGCTCTTATCGTATCTAGGTGAGGGCCCTTTCGGATGCACTTCGACCCAGTGGGATCTTTTGTGCATTTGCCCTCCTTTATACCTGCTCCCAGGCTTGCCCCATCATTTCCACAAAGCGGATGATGCAGTTCACCGGGAGCACCTTGAATTCCTTTGGTTGCGGGTAACCGTTACCAAAGTAGGTAGTTCATTATTTGTCTGGCAATGGCATGACAAAGCTCTCAATAAATTAAGTACCTACCTATAGATTCGTGGAAAATTCATCAAGAAGAATACTCGATTTGAAAGAAAACCTGAGTTGGAATTTCGTTTAAGTATAAGGTACCTATCTCGGCAAACTGCATAGACACCTGACTTTGCTTAGGTTTCAGAATCAGACTTAAATCGGGTTCACGTGACAATTTATAACCAATTTCCGAAGATTCCGTCTAAACCTTGAGACTTAATTGTAAGTCGATCCCAATTTTATGGCTCAGCTTCCCACTATTTATTAAAATCGCCACTTTATCGGCACAAGCGTTGATTTAGAGATCAGTCTTAAGACCCGTCGTGGGAATGTCGCCGATGCAAATTCCGAGCGAGGCTGAACGTCAGCGACCAGCATCTTAGTTACAGCTTTATCGTAACTGACTTTCTTCAATCCTCGAAAAAACCACCTTAAGTCTAATACGATAGGGTCGAAATTTGCAGTTAGCGTAAAATGTCTTACGATTGTTATACAGTTGATGGATATTTTACATTCAGATATGTTCAGTGATTTACGTTTTCGGATTGTGTTAGTTAAAATCGTTTGTGATGCGTGAATTCGGTGAAGTGCGTTAAATCTGTGATTCATAAATCGAGATAAGGGAAGTCGCGTCATATGCGGTTGGATATTTGGGATTCAAAATGTATGTTGACTTTAAATTCGGCTCATTCGAAGTATAGGTAGGTAAGACTTACCTTAGCTACCTACACCTACCATATTCTCATCGTATTCGCAGTAAATATCACTAACCGTGTAGTTACGTAATTAGCCAGAATACGGTAGGTACAGGTCTATTCACGAAAACTGGCACGAATGAATTGAACTAGTGAATGATAATGTCTATGTGTGCGTCACATAATTATTAAATACAGGTTGATACAAAAAGTGATTATGATAATTGTGTTTCTGAGATTTTGCATTTTGTAAATAAATAAATATATAATTATAACATTTATAACCATGTTTCATGCACAATGACGATGCCGTGAAACGCGAAAATAACAGTTAAATTTCGTAAGAATTTCGAATCTTTTCACCGTCATTTTGTAGATTGCGGCGTCAGTGTGAATCCTTCTTGGTCTGATCTTTTTTTAGATTTTTTAAACAATTCGAACAAGCCATCTGCTTTCGATTCTTGACATTAAGTTAATACTTATGTAATTTTTTGTATGAGTCCTGTGTTACTTGAAAAAAATGTTTTCATTCATACATTGATTAAAAATAAGCCAGAATAATAAATATACGTTTTATTTACAAAGGACTTTAATAATAATTACTAAAAGGATTAACATGATACCTACTATTGGTGCAGATTACAAAAATAAAATTAATTGTTTCTTGAAAAACGAAAACGTATTAGGTACCTGTTTACAAAATATTAGGAGGCCCCTGTATAAGAACGGCACTCACAGTGACACTCACGGTGACAAGTGACATTACTTTCATTCAATCCATTCATGCCAGCTTTCGTGAATCTACCGTACTTAGGTACCTACCTATGCAGCACAATAAAAAACGTGGAGAAATTATTTTAGACAAGATGTAGTATGGGTGGCCTTGCTGTTAATGTGTAAAAACTAGTGCCTACGCCCGTTCATGGAAATATAGAACGGACACCAGGCTCCTTCGGGTGCAACCAACTTGTAATTTGTACCTAATACATAATAATCATTTATTTGCACCTTGTCTACTTATTTCTAAGATACTTATAAGCTGAAATCTCGTTTCAACCCCTTTACGTAATACAAGTTACATGTCATTCATTATGCAATAGACCCCAGGATAACGCTAAAGATACGAGTAAGATGGCGGAGGCTTGGCTTGGAAAAGTGAGCTTGCCTGAAAGCCTAGGTCATCTACCTGTTTCCTGGTACCTTCCAGGCTGTCAATGTTGCTGAGGTTATTGTAACTACTTTGCCAGGTTCTATTTTTAGCAGTGAGCAACATCGGTACGGCACATTAGCCCACCGGGCGGAGAGGCTGCGCCCCGCGGTGCGGCTGATTAAATACAACACATGCCAACATATAATACACCATCGAATAAGGGCTGGTTACACTGGCGATGAGCGCCAAGGCCCGTTTCAAGAAGCTAAAGTTACAATTCTACTTTACTGGCAACACTGAGGTGCTTGACCAATAAAGCCTCTCATAGACTGGCACGGCCTGCTGGCCGCGGCGGTCATGTCATTAGCTGTCAAATTAACTGTTTTCCGCCACCGCAGGCCGCGCCGCACCAGTGTGTTGCAGGCTTAAAGACTCAACCAGATCATAAAATCCAATAACGACTAAAGCCTCTCACAGACTGGCGCGGCATGGCCACGGCGGTCAATAGTAAACTTGTCATTAGCTGTCAAATTTACTAATGATTGCCACCGCAGGCTGCGCCAGTGCGATTCAGGCCTAACCATTTGACCAGTGTTGCCTGTTATCATCATCATATCAGCCAAAAGACGTCCACTGCTGGGCATATGCCTCCGCCAAAGAGTGCCACAATGGCCCGGTCCTGCGCCACCCACATCCAGCGGACTAACGCGACCTTTACCAGGTCATCAGTCCACCTTGTGAGGTCTACCCAAGCGCGCCACGCTGCGCCTACCGGTAAGTGGTTGCCACTCGAGAACCTTTCCGCCCCAACAGCCATTGATTCCACTGCCACTTAGGTTTAGCGATTCAGAGGGCTATACTATATATATCTGTTGCAAATGGTAACTGGTAGCTTCGTAATACTACGCCACTGTTACACTTATAGTATTGAATTAGAATCGCGGTTTTGTAATTTCATTTCATTTCATTTAATCATTGCTTTGTGTGTACAAAAAGGTCTTATCACTATTATCGTATGTAATATGTATGTCAACACAACCCTGCAAGGGCACTGCAATAGTATATTTATTACATTTTACCAATTAAATTAAGTTAATAACTATCACTTTATAATCACTAATTATTCTATAGCCGCATTCTGTGTAATATAGTTTTACGTAAGTAGGTATTTATACTGTTTGTAGATCTATATATTAAGAGGATGGAAGAGAGAGAGACAGACTTTCATTAAGTAGGTATGCTTGTTTATTTAATAGTTCTTTATTTGTTATCTTGTAAATATTCGTTAATAGTGTAGTATGCTTTATTTATAAGGAATTTCTTTAGCTTTTTTATAAATTTATTTTGATTAGCCTCATATTTTACGAGTATATCTGTAGGTAATTTGTTAAAGATTCTTATAGACATGGAGTAGGGTCCCTTTTTATGCATCTCTATTCTTGATGCGGTTTGGATTAAATTGCTTTTGAACCGAGATTCATACCGGCGGGGAGCATCTCCGATCTTAGAATAGAATTCCGGGTGGTTTTTTATTAATCTACACGCTTTTAGTACCTACTTGCGTCACGCGGGGAAACACACGTTTCAATAGGGAACATTACTGCAATGTTCTGCCGCCAGAGGCAGCACTACCACTAATAGTAAAACAGTATAGGAATATAGGGATTCACACATACATGCACAATTGATTGTCAAATGAGTGACAAGGATGCTTGCATAGACAATAATATAAGAAAAAGGGTAAAAAAAATAAAAAAGTGTAAAAAAAGATAGAGAAATAGAGAAAGTAAAAAAAATATGTCTCATAAAATATACAAAAAACAAAAATAAACCTATAACGTTCTACGTCATAGTACTTTTATGTTCTACGTCTACTTTCTTCACATGTGGATAAAAAGCGATTTTCTCAATAGATATCAAACATACAAAAAGGCATTTCCGAGCTAGTGAGGTGAAAACATATTTACCACAGATGTATGAATATAAGGAGATCGGACATGGCGGCCGATTTGTATAGAGTGAGCCTGTCGCAAGTACATTAACCCACACAACGCCCAAGTAATTGACAAGACAAAGCACGCACACATCTAAAACACACACACTTGTATACCTACACGCTTATTTGACAATAAACGCGCATCATATCAGGCATTTTGGGAAAAAAAGTAATATTCTCTGCGATCAGCACGCGTGCACAGTATGGCAGTGTATGCCCATTGAGCATACAGCTGCGACACGGCCGCCGGCGGCTTGTCCTCTCTCTAGTATTCTATGCTCTGAGATATTTACCTACATACATACCACATACTTACATAGTGGCTGTGGACCTAAGTCAGTCGTCTGCAAACAAGATCGTATCAAAATTACAGCATAGCATACTTATACTTACCTACTTAAATTTTTGTATTAGATACACTAATGACGTGTAAGTGGATAAGCAGAACGGATAATGATCTAGTTTTCAGGACTCTACTTAGGTATAGGTAATGCTTTCCTTGTATTTATTTTATTTGTTCCTGAGTTATGGATGTTATATATGTATATAAGTATGTATGTATCTATTATATATATCATCGCCTAGTACCCACAACACAAGCCTTACTGAGCTTACCGTGGGCCTAGGTTGATTTGTGTAAGATTGTCCCGTAATATTTATTTATTTATTTTTGATACAATCACTGTGCAATATTTCATTACCTAGTAGGTAACTAAATATTGCATTATATCGTAATTTCGCTCCGCCCAAACGGTTAATTCCCCGTAATTGATATTTTCAAATTACTCTACTTTGTATAAACCGAAAAAAAGTGTTTCTTATACAATTAAACTAAAATTGCACCGGATATAATCGTTTTAAGAATTCAAATTTGAATTGTTGCAGGCTATCATTAAGGCAAGAGTTTAATAGCAGGCTTTATAATTACAGCCTGCCCTCCCCAGAGGAAAAACGTCCTATATACCCACAAAAGCCATACATTCATAAATCCTTTTGGTTCCGATTGGCGTTGTTGATAACTCGCTCACGTAAAAAGCACACATTGAGGTGTATTATGTAATTAACTACTTTTATTCGATGGAAATTAATGTTCTTTATAGCCTAAGGACTTTGTTAAGGATGGTCGAGTTAGGGTTTGCCGCTTTTAAGAAAATGTCGAAAATACCTATTGCGTAAATATTAAGGTAAGTACTCCATATGCAGATCCCTCACTCTCAACACGGCGCAACCTCAGGAGTTCTGGCGACCTTACTCACCAGCAGGAACACAACACCACACCTTACAAACGCAGATCCCTCACTCTCAACACGGCGCAAACTCGGGAGTTCTGGCGACTTTACTCACCACCAGGAACACAACACCACACCTTACAAACGCAGATCCCTCACTCTGAACACGGCGCAACTTCGGGAGTTCTGGCGACCTTACTCACCAGCAGGAGCACAACACCACACCTTACAAATGCAGATCCCTCACTCTGAACACGGCATAACCTCGGGAGTTCTGGCGACATTACTCACCACCAGGAACACAACACCACACCTTACAATTATACTCTGTCATTTTCTTACTTCTCTATTATACTCTGTCGTTTACTTCGTTTCTGTAAAATATTCTTGCATATGCTCGGAAACAGAACTTGAGTGGAAAACTGCAATGTTTGCGCTTGGTTTGCGCCTACCAAATACCATGCTTATACCTATTCCCTATTATATCCGTTAAAAAAAAGATAATTTGAAAATTGGAACGACGTTCGATTTACGACGCGCAGGCCAGTAGGCGCTCGCCCCGCCCTGTTATTATCTGTGGCCTTTTTTAAACGATTCGAATTTGGAACACATAGGAATTAAAAAGCTATTACATAGGGGAGTGCCTGGTATTTGAGATTCGGGAGCCCGTTTATGCCAATTATTATTTTGACGGATCGCTAAGGTAGGTTTTTTACGCTATGCGGGGCAAAATAGCGGGCGGACCCTTACTAGGCATGGTTCATGGACTTTGAGATAAGTAGGTAGGTACAGTCATCGGCATAAACATATGATGGAACTAAGGCCGCAAAAATATCTGATGACAACTCTATTCCTAGAGCTGTAAGAGCGTGTCAGATATTGACCTTTGATTCATCATATATTGATGCCGGTGACTTTACTAGGTATCAATCTAAGGGGTGGCTTAATAACCTTACGTACCTACTCACTCCGTCCATTAAATGCTGGGTGGCTCTCGATGGCTCCGGGTCTAAATGCGGTTTTTACGTTAAGTTGTTCTTTTGTGTAATAAAGGTTAAATAAATAAATCCCCTCAAGACCACTTATGGATCAACTGAGCCAAGTTTCAGCGCATAGTCAAATAGCACACCAGCTATAGGAATTAAAGAAATAAAGAATATATTTATTGTTGCTTCTTGTTTACTGCTGTATTTATTGCTATTACGGAACCTGCTTAGAATAAGTGAACCCTTTTTGATAGATTGACACATGTTTCGCATGAGTTGCGCGCAAAGATTGACAATGTCATTTCATTTCATTTATTCAATAGGCAACGTCAATGACCTATCAATTATGTTTCAGATAAAAATAAACTTCTTCTAACGTTTGAAAGAATTAATAGTGGATGAAATAAATAATTAGCATTGAAAACATTATAATAAAATAAATTCATTTGGTATATACCTACTTACCTACCTACTTAAAGGGCATGTTATAGGCTTATAGGTTAGGTAAGTACCTGCCTATTTCAGTCTCAAACATAATCAAAATTTCACCAAATCATGTCCAAATACAGTTTATCTCGTTATTGGCGTGTGATTGAAAACAGTCCACAATACAATCATTTTATAACCGGGAGAAGTTTCTGCGCTTTGCAAACCCATGGAAGAGAATGCAATAGTTTTTCGACGTGTCAAAGGTAACCAAGAAATGCATTAATTATTGGCTTACTGCGAAGTGCAGTCTCCGGTGATCGTTCTGACTTCACAGTTAAGCGTGTAACACACTAAGCAGATACGATAAGATATCTGTATCTGAACGCATATCTGTCAATATCGCTCCCTATACAATTCAATGGGCTAACACACACAGCGCAGATAACTTATATTTTATCGTGAAGTATCTGTGGGCACCGACATATATCGAAAGATGGCAAAGATATTATCTGCCGATATAAATATGGTATAGTATTTTATCTGCAGATAGATACAGGTTAATGTGAGACGAAGCATATCGTATCTGCGTAGTGTGTGATAGTTTCAGATCATCAAGTTATTATACGCAGATAAAATATTATCGAATCTGCGTAGTGTGTGACACGCTTAAGAGTGGTAATTTTTTAGTAGGCACCAATGATATATTAAGAGCCCGTTAACGTGTTTACTAGCGCCTCTGGTAAATAATTGTAATTATTTAAATTTAACGATAGATATAAAGTAGGCCCCTACACACTGTATTTTGTATCTAAGTATTTTTTGAATAGTTTTTACGTTGCTGGATTCATCGATCTACCTCTCCTCTAGTGAGCACGTTAACGGGCTCCTAACAGTCCTTACACCCTAGTAATTACCTATGGCATTCTAAATCTAGACGCCAATACGCGAAGCATGAAGTCCTGGACTGGCGCGAGGCGGTGGCGCAGGCCGAGCAGACCGTAGGCTTCCCGACTTCGTTCCTCAACCTACGATGGCTCTTCAACGACGAGATTGCCAGCACCGCCATACATCTCAGGAAACTGGTGAGCTCTGCTAAGACAAAGCCCATTAGCTAGTAGAATTAGTTAGTGTCTGGCGTCTGGCTAAAGAAAGTTGAACTCACTAAGTAGTTCACAAAGTTCGTTAATCGTTTAGTTCGTGGATTCCCAACTAAATTCTCAACGTGTCTGCATTAACAACTCGCTTTGGGTCTAGAACCAAGTCGTTCACGTTATAAAGTCAACTCCTTTACATTTTCTGATACTTTTCTTAATCTTTTTCCAAAATTGGTAAGTCTCAATTGAAGGCAAGTAAGTTATATCTTGGAATTCTTCTTCAGCGAGCCTGTATCATTTGTCACATGTTTGAGTGTTTTCACTTTCTGGTTAGTTACCATTTGACAGGAACTATTTGATACTTATATAGCACTTAGGACTACACTCACCTGGTCTCGCGTAGTACTTGGTACCTACCGTAAGGTACATTCGAAAGACATTCTTGAAATGTTCTCCAGGTTGGCACGAACCACCCCCTCCTGAAGTCCGCCAAAAACCTCCTGATGGGCTCTAAGAGCAACCTGCAGTCCGTCGGTCTCATCATCCTGCTGGTGTCCAAGGCTGCGGGACTTAATACTCGAGAGTTTACTGAAGATCTGTACGACTCAGGTACAAATAAGTAACAACGTACGAGTATATCACGTTTCAAGATTATGGGAGCGATCAAAGGGTCTTTTACTTGGATATTCCTGTCTAAATCGTGTTTGTAAGTATCGGTCCCCAAATTACATAGGTACCTACTTCCTAAATCGCGCTTTCTGACACTTTTGCACCAGGAACATCACTTAAGCTAAAAATTAGGTACAGTCAGCATATTAAACACACACACACACACACACTACTCTTTTCGACCTTATTTTTGTTTATGATGGTGACTGTACACTCAAAATGAGACCAATAAAATTTTCAATAAATTAATTTCATTGTTCATCATCATTTCGCTTTGAACTTGACAAATTGCCACTTTGAATGTGGTTGGTATAGTTACTTAGTTAATGAAATACCTACTTTCAGGAATAGGGTCGTAATTTTTTCAAGGGACTTTTGTCTTCAGCTTTTTCTTCTGGCCCAGGAATCCTCCACTCCCAACGGGCCCTGGCCGAGATCGTGGAGATGAAGCGCACCGGGCACATGATCCACAAGACCATGGCCAACCTACAGGAGAAGGAGAAGTTCGGCGACAAGTTCCAAGACCTGCTCTGCGGGAACAAGATCGTTCTCTTGTCAGGTAGGCATTGTACAATTGTGTGGTGGAGACTGGTGCCTGAACTAAGAGGGAACTCAAACCGACCCTCGGATGTCTATAACAACAGGAAACAGGAAAGGGGTACCTATCTGAATCACTAAATTTCATTTCCCAACTGTAAGTTTGTCCGAATTTTCATTTGTCCTAATAGCCGTTTTTCGCTGAAGCCATGACATTTTCAGGATGATTGTACACCGTGTCCAATAACTTCGAATAGGTACACTTTTTCTAGCACTGGTTTAAAAAAAAAGACAACTTTCAGACAGTTTTGTCATTATAATTTGAAGTTTCTATTGTCATGAACAAATAACAATATTTAAAAAATATTTATCTAGCGTCGTTTACTTTAAATCCATGATGAAGCAATTCCGGGAACCTATTATCTCAAAATTTCTTAAGGGCGATAGCGTGAGTGCAATTTTTGCGGCGTTGAACCTTTTGGAATTAAGCGTAACCTAGTTTATACTACAATTAGAAGATACAAGGAGACCTCCACATTAGAAGACCGAAAGAGATCTGGTCGCCCGCGTTCAGCAAGAACGGATAGGGTCGTGAAACTCGTGAGAGAGCGTCTCCGCCGGAAAAAACACCGTTCGATCCGAAAATTAGCTGCAGACTTAAATATTTCAAGAGGATCAGTACACAATATTTTGAGAGCAGACCTCGGGTGTCACGCTTACAAGAAAAGAAAAGTACACGGCATTTCCGAAGCTATAAGGAAAAAAAGATTAGGTCGATCAAACACTATACTTTCCTGGCACGCGGGGGATGAATTCGTTTTTTCGGACGAAAAACTCTTCGTTTTAGAGCAACCTGTGATCGTTTGTGGGCAGCTAACATCCAGATATTCCAGATAATCAGAGGAATGTGCTAAGATTCCAGAGTGCACCATCAGTGATGGTTTGGGGAGCAGTTTGTAAGCGGGGTAAACTTCCTTTGGTATTTATCGACAAAGGGGTAAAGATCAATGCTGATTAGGTACTATTTATAAAACAGAAGTTTTGGAAAAAATGTTGCTCCAAACTTAAAAATGTTGTATGGAAACTATAACTATTTTTTCCAACAAGACGGAGCTCCATCCCACACGGCAAACGCAGTTCAAGTGTGGTGTCAGGCCAATTTAACGGATTTCTTGCCAAAAAATGAACGGCCCCCGAGTTCTCCGAATGTACTGGACTTTTATGTATGCTCATATATGCTCTCGAAACTTAATAACTACAAAATAAAGAATTTGGAGCATTTCAAAAAAGTTATCCTACAAATTTGGGACGAAATGCCGATGGAGGCAGTGCGTGCCGCGTGCGACGGATTCGAAAAACGTTTGAAGCTGGTGATGAAGGTTAAAGGCGGAGTTATCCCAAAAAAATTTTTGTGAATATTGTATATAAGAATATCTTTCATGAAATGAGTGTGGCTCATATTTTCCGAAAATCATTTTTTCTTCGTGCCAATTATTCCGTTCCCATAATTTCCCGGTGTCATTTTTCTTCAGTCCCATATTTTCTTGGTGGTAATTATTCCGTTCTCATAATTTCCTCGTGTTATTTTTCTCCAGTCCCCTATTTTCTTGGTAGTAATTATTCCGTTCCCATATTCTCACAATGCCTTTTTTCTAATATTTTATTTCCCATATCCTCTTTCGCTTATTTTATGGTAAAACTAACCAGAACCCTTTTGTTCAGAAAATATTTATTCCTTTTTCACATATTTTTAGTCTCCTTTAACATCGGTATTGTTTTGTTGTAAATAGTGCATTACTGCAGATGCCGGGAAAGAAGGGCTAGCCGGGTGAGTAGGTATAGACAATAGTGATACGAAGCCGGCAAGCCCTTTTCAAGACCAGGCATGTACCTATAGTGCTTTTCTCAAACATACAATGAAATAAATAAATAAAAATTCCTCAAATCAAACTAATTCTCATGGCTGAATGCCGTGATGCTGTGCCACAATTAATGGAATGAAAATTAAAAAAAAATTACTTCCCGGCCTAGGCCTTCAATTTCGTACGAAATTCCTTTACAGTTATCTCGAGTTGATCCGCCCGAATCGTGATACTTTGAAGCCATATATAACCCAAGTATTTAATGACGACATTTAATTGCATGTTTGAGAAAAATATATTAAAATGGATGCTACAATTCGACCGATTGTAATTAAATATTTAGAAGCCAAAACTGACCTAAAAACTTGCATTGTATCGTTTTTTTTTTAAATATTAACGATGTTATTAGTTAATAAAATAAATAATAGATTTAGATGACTGCGGGGACAATTATTGTCCATAAGTGAAGTTGAGATGCCATTTTTTTGAAAATTTAAGAAAAATCACTGTTTCATTTTTACATACATACATACAATCACGCCTTTATCCCTAAAATGGTTAGGCAGAGCACATGAAACTTGTGTTCCAGTGCCACTTTTAGCATAAATGTGGGTATAACAGATCGACAAAATGTGATATCGAAGTGATAGGTTGCTAGCCCATCGCCCACAACACACTTCAACCCTGTTATATAACCAAACATCGGGGTTTTCGGAGCGGGAACGTTTGACATTAGCCAAAGAGTAGGTATTTACTTAAAAACAGATCGTACCCTAGTAGGTTTCTACCGAATGAATAATTGATTGAAAAATAAATAAAGATTAATCATACATATAGGTACATATTTTATATTGGTCATTCATTATCAACCTCTTCAGTTAAGTCTATTCATTTATAAGAAAATGCTTCATAGATATCGAGCGTCAAGATTGACATTGTATTAGACACCTATTGTCAACCGTTACCCTTGCTTGTCTAGTAGATAAACTTATATGCAATTGTATTTTAAAAAACTGTAAATAATCAGTCAACACAAATATGCCTCCGAGAAAAAAAACTCGTTACGAGTTTATGCGTTCGTGGATAGAAAATAATCCAGAGATAGAGGTTCGAGATTCTTTATTATTTTGCACCAAGTGCAATGTGAGCTTCGCTCAAACGAAATCTAGTGTAACGCGACATGTCGCATCTAATAAACATACAGGTATGAAATATGATTTCAATAGTGAGCTCTTGAAATTTGTTGTGGGCTGTAATATACCATGGACGCAGGTAAACAATCCGATATTTAAAGATTTTATCGAAAATTGTGTAACCGGTAAATTTGGAAAAACTGCAAAAGTTCCTTCGGAATGTCAACTGCGACGGGAATATTTAAATAAAGCTTACGATGAAAAAATGAATAAAATACGGAGCGAGCTAAAAAATTAATATATATATGTGAGTGTTGACGAAACCACGGATGATTATGGTCGTCAAATAGCTAACGTAATAGTGGTAGCATTACGTGATGATCACATTGGCACTCAACACTTGATATCCAGTAAACGGTTAGACAGCACGAACAATGTATCAATATCCAATACGGTCACAAGTGCTCTTGATGAATTATGGGGTGCTAACCATAATAATCACAATAAAGTACTTTTACTTTTAACTGACGGTGTGGGCTACATGCTAAAGGCTGGAAGAAATTTAAAATGTATTTTTCCCAATCTTTTGCACGTCACATGTTTGGCTCATGGTTTAAATAGAGTGGCTGAACTAGTAAGAAAACTTTATCCAGATGTGAAAGATTTAATCGCAAATGTTAAGAAGACATTTTTGAAATCTCCTAAAAGAATACAAAAGTTTAAAGAAATGCTCCCCGGAGTGCCTTTACCACCTCGACCAACAATTATTCGGTGGGGAACCTGGATAGAAGCTGCAACGTATTACAGCAAACATTACGATGAAGTGAAACGTGTTCTAAATACATTCAGTCCCACCGAAGCCCAGAGTATTAGAAAGGCAAAAAGAGCGTTTGGAAATGCAAATATAAAAAGCGACTTAAATTTCATAGCAAATCATTTGATGACTATCCCAAATGCTATTAAAAAACTACAGGATGCGAAGCTGTCCATCAGCGATAGTTTAAAAATAGTTCATGAAACCTATAGAGATGTTTCCAAATTAAACATGAGCGTAAAAGGAAAACAGATTTATGATAAACTGAAGTTGGTGTTCAAGAAGAATTCTGGCTATAGCACACTAAAAATTATAAATGAGTTGGTACAAGGCAAAGAAATAGAACTTCAATCTCAAACTTCTCGTGCATCAATTGATTCCTACAAAAAATTTAAATATGCACCTATACAACTGTCGACGTGGAAAGATCATTTAGCTCCTTGAAATGGATATTTACAGCAAGACGCCGTAGATTAACTGTCCCAAATATAGAAAAAATATTAATAGTTTATTCTGAAAATCGAGTCAACTATTCAATTTACAGCAGGTAATTAATTAAAGTTATTTTTATTGTTACCTTATAAGTTATAAGACTTTTACGGAAATTAAAATAAAACTTTGTCACAGATTGTATACAACTCACAGAGAGGTAGTTATTCATTAGGCATAATAAGATATTTTCTTAGACTAACATATCTGTTTATCTCTACTCTTTCTCAAATCATTCCCGCTCCGAAAACCCCGATGTATGTATATAACCCTGTATTATTTTAAGTTTTAAGAAAAGAAGACTTTGTTAATAACATTAAAATATATATTATTATTATTCTTTATTATTATCATAAAAGGGGGGTATAATTTTACAAATAACGTCTGTCCCACAAAACGGTTTACACAGTATGACTGTGGGATCTGAATTATACATTTGTATACTTTATTTTATTCTTATACTACCATATACTACTTTTTTATAATACTAATATGTAGTGATAATGCAATGAATGAACAAGAAATAAAAAATAATGTTAAGGTGAAGCAGCTTCAGAAAAGTACCAAAATGGGCTTGGAAATTCCTACTTCATTCCGCGAAAACTACATAAAATGTAACGGTTTCTTATTTAAATGCTATTTGAAGATATTTGCTACAATTATATATTGCCCAACACACGATTTGATTAATTTGCCTCGATGGATTAGGCTCGCAAAGTTAGCTCTGATTGCGCGTTTTTCGGTAGGTCGAGTTGACTAAAAACCAGAACCATTTTTTTGCTAGTCAATGTTCAGTATTTATTTTTGTATCCTTTTATTCCTTATTAAATATTTGACAACGTAGAGTAAGTAGTAACTTAGGGTCATTTTATTTTTAATTAACGTAAATTAGTAACATTAAGCACATAAATATAAAATCTCGCTCAAAACGGATGCGCGTAAGTCATTCGTTTGAATTTTAGTAGGCAGATGGCCAAGCGGCCTCGGGCTGGACGGACGTCTGTCGCGATTTTTTGCATTTTGACAACTGTAAAATTCGCTAGTTTAATACCAGCTGTTAGAAAATAATACGTTTTCAGGGAGAATTAATAGGGTGTCATGTGGGTGGATAAACGTTTAAAATAGATATTCGGTCATTTTTACAATTTGTTCTAATTTAAAACACAAAAGTTCGTTCACAAACCCTACCATTACAACCCGATTTTTCATATTTCTCATCTTAAGATCCCGTTATTAAGGGGGTTCGATTGCCATACAAAACGTTATTTGACATTCGTAGGCTAACGGCGTGATATTTTAAGAAACTTATGTAACAAACTTTCATAAATTGGCTTCCCATTTGCGCCAAATTCCCCCTTTCCTAGAATAAACTTACATAAAGTAGATTAATTTGAGAAATTGGTTTGTCACGTGATATTTTGGGAAAACTATTTTTCTCAAATTAATCTAGTTTATACAAGTTTATTCTAGGAAAGGGGGAATTTGGCGCAAATGGGAAGCCAATTGATGAAAGTTTGTTACATAAGTTTCTTAAAATATCACGCCGTTAGCCTGCGAATGTCAAATAACGCTTTGTATGGCAATCGAACCACCTTAATGAAAGAAGTTCGAATACGTTTCTTTAGAATGTGGAATATTTTTTTATCACACAGGTCACATTGTCTAGTACGGTTTATGTGCGTAACATCTCGCTGCCCCAATATTATAGGGTTCTATGTTACATTGTCGGGGTACTTCAATTTAGACTCAGTGTCACTCTGACAGACTTCAAATTTCAAGTTGATAAAAGTGCAACATAGAACCCTATAATATTGGGGCAGCGATCTGTCATATAGAAAGATTTGACATTTGGCATTTACGCTGTCTTAGGACTTAGATATATCGTTTTCAATAAAATAATAATATATTAAATACAATGAAAATCGTATAGTGTACAAACTATAACGATTATGATAGTATATTGTGATCCGCTGTAATAATGACGCCATCCAGTTAAATCCCCTGCAGTTCCAACCAATTGAATGTGGAAAGAGATTGTCAGAATATTTATACCTACTCGGAATCTGCAAGCATGATGTAATTTGTGTTTATTGTGGTCAAATCAAGACGGATTATTGTCACCCAATTGGATACAGTTCTTCAAGATACCTCCTAACTACACTTCAACTCCAAGTTTTTAACACATTCACTGCCCAGAATCTCTACGCACTACGCTCCTTACCGGTGCCTACGGCGTAGGCGCCCGCTAAGCGGTTTCATGGCAGACCTGAGTGAGAGTTTGAAAGTCAAGTGAGGAAGAAGAAGTAGTAAATAATTGTAATAATTAATATGCCTAAACAGTAAAGTATTCCATTGCATAATATATAGATTTGCATCATTTTGTTGCCTAACATATTTTTTTACCTACAAATAATGAAGTAGGATGATTTCATTGTATGATGTAATTTACATTGAATGATATACTTTTTATTCTTGTGGTATAAAACATTCCTACTAATGAAGAATTTGTTTCATTTTCTTTACCTACTCTGAGGCTAAGGAATTCACTAGAACAGACATATTTAGATTAAGTATGCTGTAGTAAACAACGTATGCTCGCTTTAAAGCTTTATGGGAAGGATATAATGATGTGACGGATCTTGCCAATGAGAATACAATTAGGTAGCTAAAATCGACTTCCGAGCTATGTTTACAATTTGGCACCTTATTCCTTTGTGATAAGGCGAAAAAGAAAAATATTCTATATATCATCATCATTATCATATCAGCCGAAAGACGTCCACTGCTGGACATATGCCTCCCCCAAAGAGTGCCAAAATGACCGGTCCTGCGCCACCCATTCTATATATAGTAGTATAGAATATATAATTTTTTCGCCTTACAAGCTAAGTCTCATATCTGGGAAATTCTTTTTCTCTATTTTCACCCAAGCAGAGCTCAGGTTTATATGTATGTATGTGATACATACATATATAGTATAAAATGGCATATCATTTGTAATCCTATGCGTACAAAAGAAATATGAGTAAATAAAATACATTACTTACAAGCAGGAATCGAAATCGAGGGGCCATCCAGGAAGTACGGCAGTCAGTACAATTATCAAAGAATCATTATTAGTACCATTTTTTTATACCATGTATTTTGCAAACAAACACACGGTTTGCGAGATATCGAAGCCTATGGACGCTTGCTACTAAAGAGGATTCACACATTGGAGGATGCTTAGGGTTCATTTGAATTAACTCACAGGTATTCACTAGTTTACGATATAATATACTTACCTATATTATTCTTTGCAGATATAGGTCAGTAGAAATCGACACAAAATAGGCTTAAATCGCAAGGGCATGGTTTTTCGGTATATGGAACCGATATATAGTTAGGATAGTGTGAACACGAAATTTTGGTTTAAAAGTCATAAACTATGCTACTTTGACCATCAAGATGTAGTACACTTTAAAAGATAAATAAATTTAAAACAATTTTAGTTAAGCCACAGGTCTATAAACTCAAGCGATGGCCCTTCAAATATAGTCTATTTTCCCGAAGATTGTCAATTTAAGTCATGGTCCCATCCGGATCAAAATATTGGCAAAATCCCTCGTCCAATGAGAAAAATTGTTGGATATAAAGTTTTGTTGATATGTAATTTTCTTTCATACAAACCCTCTATAAATTCTGTAAGACTACACGCACAATCTTGAAAATACGAAAAAAAGGTAGCCAAGTATCAATGGAAAAAGCAATAAATAATCATCATCATATCAGCCGAAAGACGTCAACTGCTGTACACAGGCCTCCCTCAAAGATTGCCACAATGACCGGTTCTGCGCCACCCGCATCCAGCAGCCTCCCGCGACCTTCATCAGGTCACCAGTCCGGTCCCCACTCAAGAACCTTTCTGCCCCAACGGCCATCGGTTCGACGTGATTAAGGTTTAGATTTATTTCTTTCGAGATAAACATTACAATATAGGTCCTTATCACGATCGTCAATAATAAGTAATAAAAATAAAATAATATTCAAAATGTTAATACACAAAGTGGAAATTGTATCTCCAATTAAGGATTGTCATTTAACAACTAATAGACACTTACTATTGAACAGAAATAAACAATGTCAATTTATGCATTAGGTACCTAAATTTAAAATTTGAATATTCCACATAAATGTTACACAAGAAATAATATCAAATGTGCAATATGGCGGCGCCAATACCTACACATTACTATTAATTTTACTCATTTACTTTATTTATTTTTAATATACAACCACACATTTTTGAACGCATCCTATTACACGCCATACCTGGCAACTTTCCTTCACCCTCACCCCAAACCACAGTGCACTAAAAATACCCGTCGCGCGCGCGCTAACGCTCAATCAAAAACTATTGAAAAAACTTAAAAATCCTACAAGTGTGCATACAAAAACCACAAGTGATTACCGAAGTACAAGTGTTTACTGTGAAATAACAAAATTCTTTCTTGTATGCTGAAACACGAACGCAATACTGGATTGCCGGCTGGCGCCGATTAAAAGGTTTGTCTTGCCGCACCACAATGTGCCCCACCCTCTGCCTTTTAAAAGCAATACGGAGGGCTATAAATCATGTAAAAACAATAATTACTTTTTAATTTACAAACTTCTTTTGGTTTGGTTCAGCTAGAAGCTTTTCTTCAGGTTCTTCCACGCTTTCTTCCTCAGGTTCTTTCAGTTTTTTGAGTTCGTGTTGTGCCTGGGCTTTCTCAAGATCGTTCTCGTCATCGCCTATCGAAATCAAAGCGATGACTTCGAATAATTTTCTTGAGCAAATTAAGCATAGAACTGAGCATTTGAGCTTAGCTCTCTGGTAGTTGGTGGCAAATGTGCATGCAAAGCCCTTTGAATACCTATACATTTGTCAGTATAGTAACACCAAATGTCTCATTATTTGATAATCAATTTTTACCTATTTTAGTGTTTTCGAGATTGTGATTGAATTATTAGTCTCACAGACCTCTCTGTGTTTTAATGAAAGCAAATTAAATTGAGTTTAACTTTATTACTAATATTTTTCTCATAGCGCGAGGGATTTATGATTATGTTTTGGTCCAGACAGGGCAATTTAAAATCGACGAAGTTCGGAAAAAATATATAATTTTCGAAGGGCAATAGCTTCGTCCCCTTAGAGCTTACAGATTTGCAGTTTAATTCAAATAAAATTGTTGGAATAGGGAACTTGCATTTTTTATTTTATTGCGAAAATCAAATGTATAATTTAGCATTAAAACAACTGTAGCACTAAAACTTTCTTATGATTTATTTTTCTGATTTTATATGCATTTGAAATCTGCACGCGCCGGCACCCCCCGAAAACGCTCTATATTAAACTGGCTTATGCTATGACGTCATAAAATATATTCTCGGCGCGTTTACTATGGAGTAAGTCATTAATTTGCAATTATCTCCACATCATTTGCGTTTAAGTCTATACTTGTCATACAAAATATCATTTTCTGTGCCAATTCAATATTCTGTGTAACTGTTATGTTATTTTATCGAAACAATAATATTTTTTATTCGTAATTTTAACGTGAGATAAAACTAATACAATCGTTTTTTTTTTCTTCTGTATGATATTTCTACGTATATCCGCATCAATTGAGTGCAATTTATTTGAAATTGAAGTCCTATGCAAGTTCCCCATTTTAATCAACTTTAAAATTCAGGTGTAAATGTAAAAAAAGTCCTAAAATTTCGCAGTTTTACGCGTGTCGCGCAACTGGCACAAGCTTTTCGAAGTCGCAAACTTATGTCTACACTACCCTAACTGATCCATAAAACAAAACCAAATAAGTTACTGACAAAATTAACCTACATACAAACAGGTGAAGTTAATATAAAGCTTGTAAAAACCAGAACTACATCGTGCTTTGCGATTTTAATGTCGAATTCTATAGTCCTAACAACGCATCGCTTTGAACCAGGATCATTGGATGTGGTACTGGAGAGCACCGAAGAGTTTTTATGATCTTCATGAATATACAAATAACTTCCACATATCACTAACAAATTACTATAATTATGTTATTAGTGTCTACCCTTTGATGTAGGTATCACCATCACCTGCGACTACATTACTCACTTTCGGTTTGCTGACGACACTACTTACCGTACATCACAATCATAGAGGCACCAGGGGGTGTCAGTGACAGTGATTAAAGAGTACTAAATACGTATTAATATATGTAGGTACGAGTTTATTAGGTCTATTTAGTATAATTATATTCTGGCCTGATATTGGTTTACGGGTATACCTAATACATTGGTGAAAGAAACCGAATGTATAATTATGTTTTAGGACGGTATTTTATACTTAGTATTATTTGTAGTACCTACTTTTTTGCATTCTCACACTATAAAACTAAGGAGCAAAATAAGGATTACCTAATATAGATACCTACCCAGTAACGTACAAATAGGTACGTACCAACAAGGCTCGATCATTCTGACTGACGTGATCGCTTAATGACCCCTCTATTATGATGAGTTGAGACTTGAGAATGAAACTGAATTTTCAAATTTAATTATCCATCCAGGCTCAAGCCCCTCAAAAAGCCAGCTCGATCTGAGTCCTTACCATAATGCTACCCTTTTTGTCAATGCAATGTTAATAAATTTTCGCTTGCTTATTTTCATGAAATTTTGCACCTTAGCGAAGACCGAATAGAGTTGCTATGACATTGCCAATCTAAAGACTATTGACTTATCAATAGTACATATTTCATATACCAAAATGTACCTAAGAAACATACGCAGAATCATCGCAGAATAAGAAAATGTCAACAAGTCTGACATTATTCAATAAGATGTTTTGACAATTTCACTTTCTGTATGGAGGTTGGTGACTGATTTAAATGTATAATATCACGAAAGCAAAAAAATACCGAGGTCAGTGACCTGTCACAGTAAAGTGAGATAGTGTGTGTGAAATGTAGCGGTGTGTGTTTCTGGGGAGAATTACGATAATGTTGCGCCGCCTAGTAGGTTTTTAGTGTCGCGTATGTAGCTTCACCCGAGATGCCTCACCTTAAAAGTTAATGCACAACTACGTTACGTAAACTTAATCAACACTATTAAAATATGGTAACAAAAAAAAATTCCACTGAGAAAACATGAGAACGGAGTTTTATTTATCGTATGGCAAATCATTGTATTAGAACCGTGAGATCTTCGAAAAGACGGTACGGTTGCCAGGTTGTTGCACTTTTAGCACCGCCCAGGGGTCACGTGTAGGGTAGCGATGGGTAATTCCTACGGACGTGGTGCAACTTCAACCCCCTGAACGGAGTAAAATGCCCATAGAAAATAAAAAAATTGGGGAAAAATGCCACTGAGAAAATATGGGAACGGAATAATTGGCACGAAGAAAAAATGATTTTCGGAAAATATGAGCCACACTCGGAAAGGTTATACGTGATTGTCGTGATTGATGCAAAGTGTTTAAGGTCTCGCGTATAACGCAACATATTCAAGAACTACTGAAGACACATAAGTTATAGTAATTGTACGTCGTTATGCTAAAACTACTTACAGCTTACCCGGTTTTTTTCTAGGCGACTACTTGCTGGCCAAGTGCCTACAACACCTCGGTGGCTTGCGCAACAATGAGGTGACTGAGCTGATCTCCACCGGGCTGCGGGACCTGGTGGAAGGAGACTTTCTGGGCGAACATGGCGCGGACAATACACCCGTGCCAACTAAACCTAAAGGTGAATGTCTAAGGACTCTAAGGTAAAGAGTCGATAGGTTACGGCCGGTCAAGCGCCTATATCTCGGGGATTAGGCTACAATGGTGATGGAGCTGATCTGTACCGGCGTTCGGGACCTGGTGGAGGGAGATTTCCTGGGAGAGTATGGCGTGGACAAAACACCCGTGCCAAACAAACCTAAATGTTAACACAAGTAAGTTTTCTGTAATGATGCGAGTAGGGATCAGGAATAAATTAGTCAACGTCACCCCCCTAAAGGCTGGCGTCCACTAGGCTCACCGAGGCGAGTCGAATCGAATCGAAATAATCCGCCTCTGCGCGGCTCGGCGTCAATCGACGCACTTTCATAGTTAATGTATGAAGGCGAATTATTTTCGATTCGATTCGACTCGCCTCGATGAGCCTAGTGGACGCCAGCCTTATGAGTCGTTTTTGTTCCCCCAGCCGAGAACGTGGTAAAACCTTACGACTGGGAGAACGAGTTCAACTTGGAGAAGCTCGGCAGCAACGAGTTCCTCGGACAAGGGAAAGAGGAGTGGGTACTGCGAACCATGCTACAGTCGGGCAGTATCCTGGGCAAAGGCTGCCAGGGCGCTATGAAACTCGCACGACGCGGCGAGGAGATCGAGCGCGACGCGTACATACTCGGCGGCCATCTTGCGCTGATATGGCAACTGTACCTAGACATCAAAGACTTCTTCATTCACCCGCACTCTTACTCGCTAGTCGGCGCGCCCGTTATCATGGCTTTGTGGGAGTATCCTTCGATCTACGGACACGTATGGATATCGAAAGTTGAGAGAAAGCCTATAGAGCTAAAGCAGTTGCATTACGCGGTGCGGGGCACGCGGTCAATGGATTACCTGACAGGTCTTCTGGACGAGGAGTTGGCGGCCATTTTGAAATACAGCGACCGGTTCCCGGTGGAGGACGCGCGCGATGCGTTGCAGAACATGGCGAGAACGATCCATGGAGAGGCTTTGCAGTACATGGAGAAATGAATAAAGATAATTGATTTTTTACTTTATTTTTATTGTAAGTACATTATATAGCTGTTGCAATCGTTGGCACAAATCCGTAGATTACCTACTTACTTACCTAGGGCGGTGAAACAGAGAATGTCTCAGATCGCAGGTATTTGACGCCCGAGCCCTTCAAGATGCATAACTTGAAGGGCGATCTGAGGCTTTCTTTATTACCGCCCGTGGTAAGTACAAAGTTTTACGTCTCTCCCTGGCCAGGAAGTAGGATTTTCTGCCCGCGTAGTGGGCGATAAATCCAAAAAACTAAAACTAAAGGTAAAAACTGAACTCTGTAAAAAAATCTTAAATATCCTTTAATGTTCGAGATTTCGTAATTATCAACGACAATCTATGTTTTTTTTTATAAAAAGGATTGTCCTTTTATTGTTCTAACACAATAACCGGATAGATTTTTAATCAATTTTATGTATCCAGTAGGTAATCCAAAAATCTATTAATACTTATGTACTAAAAAAAGCGGCCAAGTGCGAGTCGGACTCGCACATGAAGGGTTCCGTGAAATAAATTGCGGTTTACGATTTATGACGTATTAAAAAAAACTACTTATTAGATCTCGTTCAAACCAATTTTCGGTGGAAGTTTACATGGTAATGTACATCATATATTTTTTTTAGTTTTATCATTCTCTTATTTTAGAAGTTACAGGGGGGGGGGGGGGGGGGGGACACACACATTTTACCACTTTGGAAGTGTCTCTCGCGCAAACTATTCAGTTTAGAAAAAAATGATGTTAGAAACCTCAATATAATTTTTGAAGACCTATCCATAGATACCCCACATGTATTTTTGGTTTGATGAAAAAAAATTTTTTGAGTTTCAGTTCTGAGTATGGGGACCCCTAAAACTTAATGTTTTTTTTTTCGATTTTTGTGTGAAAATCTTAATGCGGTTCACAGAATACATCTACTTACCAAGTTTCAACAGTATAGCTCTTATAGTTTCGGAAAAAAGTGGCTGTGACATACGGACGGACAGACAGACGGACGGACATGACGAATCTATAAGGGTTCCGTTTTTTGCCATTTGGCTACGGAACCCTAAAAAGTGGTGTTACACACTTCCATCTCGCTCACGCTTAGGCTCAGTGAGAGGGAGAGAAGACCATGAACCTGCATCCTGACTATTTAGGGCCGGTTTTTCAATCACCAGATAAATTTATCTGTCAGTTAAAATTATCACTGTCCCTTTCCCCAGACATAAAAAAGAAAAGGACAGCCTAACATTTATCTGACAGATATGTTTTATCTGGGGGTTGAAAAATCGGCCCTTAGTAGCGTTAACTTATTTAGTCAGATACATACCTACTTAATCGTGACGGGGCAGGCATACACGGTTAATTAGGTACTCATTTTATTTGCGACTTTTATAGTCAATAAGAAAAAAAGCATTAGGCACGGTGCAATCAGTGCGATGACATAGGTACCTAAGTATATCAAACAATTAAGATACACAATAACGTATCTAGACTGTTTATTTAACATGGAAATCTCATTAACATTTCATGAGCGGAAAATCAGCCGGGTAGGTAGTCAAAAATCACGATCAGTGAAATAATTTTGAATTACCTCGCGTCAGTCAGATGTCAGCGGATCGTATCCCTTGTCGAATTAAACAAAATGAGGGTAACTATTGGTTTCGTTGCATGTGACGAATTTAGTTCGAGATTGATTTCAAAAGCATAAATGTAAGTACCTATGGAGTGTCGTGTCTGCGTTTGTATAGAGAGTCGACCATGCTAGGGACTCTTAAATATACCGTAAACAAATTATAATTGAATAAGTACCTAGATCGAGCTCTTCTATGAAGCAACCAAGACCGCCAGCCACAGTTGCTATTAGGTAGGAAACGGTCATAATAAAATGACTGTCAGTGTTGACTTCACCTGCATTTTTATCCCTTTCGGTCGATTCTGTAAACTTGTAAAGGCTCCAGAATGGGCTATGCAATGGAAGTATGTTTTTCTCCATCTCGCGCATAATTGCGTCCTTTACCTATGATGTGATGGGCCATTGTGTAGAGCAGCCTTTAGAACTTTAGATTAACGTTGACCGGTTAGCGATTTTTCTTTGTGGTTTTGTCGCTTGCATAGCGGGTAGGGGTGGCGCGACCCGTCGGAAACGCATCGGAAATTAACATCGGTGCCCCGGCGACGCGTAATGCGCCGAAATTGTTTATTTACATATTAAATATTAATCTTATACATAGATATATTACCTACCTACTGATTATAAATAAGTGGCTCTGCCATGCGAAGCGCTTCAAGGGGTGTAGACCTGTAGAGTAAATAGGTGAATTGACGAATGTTGGCGCGAATGGATTGAAATGGTCAATAGTTAAGGGCTTAGCTTATGTTTAACATATAATATGTTTTTATCACATATAATTATAGAAGAGGCAACGCCGTTTATGCGGATTTAGAGTTCAACCAGAAATTAAAATATAAACAGTTTCCTCACTTACGTTTTGGGTATAGGACGGCGAATGTGACACTTTCCTTGATCCGTCTCATAAACATTTTCAATATCTGTCCCTGGCAATGACAAATAATATCATTACCAGTGTCAGTTTACCATGGATTTTTAAGATTTTTTTGTAATATGAGACGGATCAAGCAACGTGTCTTATTCGCCGTCCTAAATCCAAAACCTAAGTGAGGAAACCGTTTATATTTTTCAAAAACTATTGACGCAGCTGAAAAGACTGCAACTTTTTTCTGGTGCTAAGGAAGGTTATTCCTATCACCAAAAAAAATCAGGCACTTCTAAAATTGTCATCCATTCCCAATTGGGATCTTCTGCCTTGGACGGTAGGGTTTTTTTTTTCAAAGAAATTCTGATGCAATTCGGCCAACTCCAATAATCTCATGTATGTGTTATGTTATGATTATGAGTAATAAAAGTTAAACAAATTCTGTATAAAAAACATGTATTTATAACAGTAGTATATCTTCTTCAAATAACAAAAAAATATATCCGAAACAATCGGAAACCCTTTCAAAACATAATAAAGCAGTTCTTAATCTTGCTTGTAGGTAACATCAATTATACACTATTCTTAATTTCTATGTATGAGCTAAAACATACTCGTAAGGATAGAAAACCTTTTTGGGACAGACAGGGAACTTATTTTACTTATTATATTTATAAACTGTTCATCCTTTATTCTATCCCAATGCACACAAGTTAAAATGGTGCCAATTCTACCAACCAAGGAATATTATTTTAAAGAATTTTCTATTTCTATTGTTTGATTTACTAGAAGGACTTTTACCATTCTTAACAAATACTGCACATTTGTACTTCATAAATACTTACAATAAGAGATTTTCGTGAACAGAGTCAGGCTGTGCTACAAATTGATGCAATTCTGTTAAGCAAATACTAATAATAATATTTTGCGTATCCCAATGTGAGACAAATATATGATTTAGTACCTTATGTATGAGGTAGGTTGACAGACACTACGGTTTAGTTTACAAGGTAGCAAAATATACGGTTTTGTAGAAAAATTAATCCTATTGGTAGGTATCTAAGGTATCTTGTGATGCCTAATTCGCAACTAGTCCTTGGGCGTTAAGATGTTTAGGAGACTCTACTATACCTCTAAAATATTGTCTTTCTTTTTACAAGCTTTCTATTAACTTGCAATGTATGTACCTAACTAACTATGTACAGTCGCCATCACATACATAGGTACACTATAGGTGTTCAAAAATATCGGCACATGCACCCTAATGCCTTGAAAATAGAGGTGTGTTCCGATGTTTGTGACGTGCTTGTTTGCTCCCATGTATGTGATGGCGACTGTACGAGTAAGTGTGTGGTGTGTAACTATATGTTTATATTCGAGTGGAATCTTGCAACTCAATTTTAAGCAGATATCTGAAATTTTGGGTAAAGGTCTGGTTTGGGTGACAATTCAATATTAGCATCGAGCTGATCTGATGATGGAGACAGAAGGTGACCATGGGAATTCAGTACTTCACTGACGTAAGCCCCCGTTGAGTTTACGGCTCGTTAGCATCGTCTCAATTAGTAGTTGATGACGGTATACAGAAAAGTACAGTAGGCAATAAAAGCTTGTAACAAAAATGAAATTTTTGACTGAAACTTATTATTATTCTATTACAATTTGCCCACTTTCTACAATTTTTCATACTATATTTTCAGACTGTCACAGATATGTTAAACACACAGGACACAGACATAACATTTTTACATCTTTATAATTTATGTATAATAATTATCTCACTAATAAAATTACATTTGTACAATTTTGTGCATACAGTTAAAGAGCAATGGTAACCATAAATGTAGAGACCTTAGGGCTTGTCCAAATATTACGTCATCGTTTTTTTGTCGATTGACCTTGACCTCCCCTATCATACCCCCTCCCGATTTCCCGAATGGACCCTCCCCGCCTAATAAAATGGCTACCATCTTCCAATGGTCACATCCCCCACCCCCTATTTTAAAATGACGTAATATATGGACAGCCCCTTATACCATTTCTGTAAGGAAAAAATAACCCCTTCCCGTGAGCGCTTTTATAATGCCCTGCCTATCTATTAGAGTGAGAGGTGTGATAATAATATCATTCTAATTGCTCTTTTTAACGGGTGTTGAAAACGCTCCGTGAGTGAGGACTGACCCGTCACTCAAGCATCGTTTTCAACACAGTTTTCATATCTACAACACAAAAATCTACATTTATAGATTTTTGATAAGCCTTTTAATAGTATGCACGGATTCGTTATCACCAAACATATCGGAAAAAGCTTCAGCCTTCCTAGCATTTTCTACGTGAAGTAATCTAGTCCGTTCCAACGCATCAGTCATCAACACTTCCTCTTTCAAACACGAAAAGTCTACGTCCGCTACGTTGTCTTTGGAATCGTCTATGATATCATACAAATCGGGTTTTTCATTCAAAGCGAATAACACGGGAGCACTGGCTAAGGAGAATGACTCTTTATTTTCAGACGTGAACTTCTGCAGCTCACTAGCTGATTGCCAAGCTAAGCATAAGTGGCAGCCAAACTGATATGCCTTCTCCTGCTCTGTTAAGTTCTGACCGCCTAGTAACAGCGCCCCCTGGCAGCCTCTACCGAACAATGAACCACCATTGTACATAGACCGTAAAGTCCACTCTTTGATTGGGGACCCGGAAACCTCCTTTGTAGCTAAAGGTAGTGTGTCCGCACAGATTTCAAACTCATCAGCTCCTATTTGATTGGGTTTTCCAGGCAACGGCATGTTCTGGTTATCCCTGTCACCATAGAACTCTCCCTCGCTTATGTCTCGCAATGCTGTTGATATTAGATAAGACAAATCCTGGTTTATCAACCGAGCCAACATACCATTTGCTGTTACAAGTAGATAGTCACCGATAAGTAGGGCTATTTTGTTAGCAAACATGGATGTTTCCGTGTTCTTGCCTCGTTCGTCAAATGCTATGTTTAGAAGGCCTCGATGGATGTAATGTCCGGTACGGATCATCTCTGTGAGCTCAGCCAGTGTCCGCTGCTGCTCATTGACGGTGTTGGAGTGGAGTGAGTTTGTTTGTGGACGGATTGCCTTGGAGAGCAGCAGGATCACGAGGCCCCAAGGTTGGAGGTTGTTGTGCTCATTGTATAGGACTGTTTTAGCTGTTTGTATTATCGGATGATTGCTGCCAACCTGAGAAAAAACAATATTTTTCAAATAAAAAAAATATGTTTAGTGTGCCAAGAAAAATATTAAGCTAAACAATGAAAATATTAAACTAAACAAAGAAAGAACAACTGAAGAGAACCTAAATATCTAGGCAATGGGTACCAGCCTCGCATTAGCTGGATAGGAACCATCCAGCGCTGATTTTCAGACTGATCCCTTTTTTTAAATGACTATAAAATAAATAAAATAAAAATAACTATAAACAATAAAGGCCATGTTTGCATTTTTTTTTGTTTTACATTCACATTCGCGCTTATAGGTGTGTGTGTGTGTGTGTGTGTGTGTGTGTGTGTGTGTGTGTGTGTGTGTGTGTGTGTGTGTGTGTGTGTGTGTGTATTTGGTGGTTAGTTATACAAGTATGTAGGGTTATAATTTGAAATGGTTTTTTATTATTTTTTAAAGTTGACCAGACCTGGAGGTGCAGTGCAAAACCTGTACCTTTTCCATAGGCCAAGTGAAAATGTCAAGTCATAAAGACTATAAAAGACTGAGAAGGAAATGCTTTTGTGACTTTAATCTGTATATTGATTTCTTATTGCCAACAGTCATGTCATTGTCAGCGCCACTTTAAGGTAGAAACTCCGCTTAAGCCCCCGTCTCATCTGTGCGACGCTGAGAGGCATCCTGAGGCCAATTTTGTGAGATTCACTGATAAACAGGTAGCTTCAGTAGTTAACAAAATGGTGCGAGGGAAGTCTCCTGGGAAAGATGGCCTCAGCATAGAGCATTTGTAGTTCGCGGGTATACACCTACCAAGAACTCTTGCATTGTTTTTTAACCTTTGTTTGAGTCATGGTTACCTTCCGGATGAACTTATGCGCACAGTAGTTGTCCCAATTATTAAGAACAAAACCAGCGATGTTTCTGACATGTCCAACTACAGGCTCATTTCTTTGGCTAATGTTATTGCCAAGGTTCTGGACAGTCTGCTTGACAAAACAGCTGGCAAAGCATATCCGCCTGCATGGCGCCCAGTTCGGCTTTAGACCTCGTATCTTATGATATGCTGTGGCATAAGTTGCAATCTGAGACTGATTTGCCGTGTGAGGTTACCTCGTTACTCAGGTTCTGGTATGATAACCAAGAAAATTGTGTAAGGTGGGCTGGAGCGTATTCTGAGGTGTACAGGTTGAAATGCGGGGTGAGGCAAGGGGGGTTAAGTTCGCCCCGCCTCTTCAACCTGTACATGAACCGACTGCTGGAGGAGCTCAGCAGTGCCAGTGTCGGATGTTCTATAGATGGGGTGCGAGTGAATAACATTGAATTGAATTGTGCTTGAAACACTAAGGGCGGGTTGCACCAACTAAAGATTACAAACCAATCAACGTTAAATATGGTGCCAATAGCTGTCATTCCATAGAAACTTGTCAAATTTATTATTAATTTTTAACAAACACCGCTTACGGTTACAGACGGTTTGGTGCAACCCACCCTAAGGGTGAATGTCCACCCATGTGACGTGTAAAGCTGTGTTTGTGCTCCTTAGCATGATAGGAGTCCAATTTGAAGTATTTTTTCTAGGAAACTGTCTGTTTTTACTGTTGTCTGAATACATATATTTATTTTGTTAGGGTGTGATTTTAGTTTTATAAAATAGTGCACAAAGCAAGTTTTAGCAGTGCAAAGACTGCTACTGAGAGGTGCTATGAATGACCCTGAATGGCAAACACATGTTTTCTAATATGTGGTAAACGGTGTGGGTCACACATATTGTAATCATTAGTCATATAAGTATGCATAAGTACCCCTTGTAGTGGCTGTTTGTTTACCTAAATAAATAAAAAAAAATAAAAAAAGACAAAACTAAACATTTCAAGTACATTTTTTAAGTTATTTCAGGGAATATAGCTTTTTAATGGTACAAGGTAGCTGCTGCAATTAATATCACATTCAAGTGAAATGTACCTATTTAGAATTATACATTATCAATGACTCTTATACCTGAAGTAATAAAGCTCAAACTCCAATGACAGCAATAAATGAGACAATGAGAGGTACTGATTGAGTGTCTAATTAAATGCAACCTTCTTAAGATGTCATTGACAAGCTTAACTTTTTTCTATCACATTGTCTCAAGTTTATTTGGGATTTCACTGCTCTATTGTGTTTGTCTATGTTTCCATTTAATGACACACTAATAATTAACTAAATGGTAAGTAGTCTAAAAATGCTTAGGTTCTTATTTCTGGGCAATAAAGTACAAATTTGTACATTGTTTAAGCTCTGCTGTAAATGAGCTCACTCAGTAGCAAAAACTTTAAGTTAATTATATACACACTGCAAATTTCGAGGCTAAAATAAACGAGTATTCTTGAGGAAATAACCTTGTGCAGCTGGCATGGTCACATGGTGGCCTTTATTGCATAATCCTTGATAATTGTTAACTTTGTGTAAACAAAAGCAACTTATTTCATAAACACCTTGAATTTAGCGTTATTCGAACTCGAAATTAGAACCTATTAGTCGTTCATAGCATCCTAATTCGATGAAAATAGGGAAAATATTGACGTAAATACTACTTACCACTTTTCGCAAATGCATGGCCATGTTAGCGAATTCGTCGCTTAATAACCATCTCAGGTTCATGAAAGAGGTCGGATATCCAACTATTTTCTCTGCTTCTCTTATAACTTTTGTCCATTGTGCAAACGGAGGTCGGATTAAAAAGTCTTCCTGTGTTACGTTAGTCATGGTTGTTTCTAGGCGAATTTGATGTGATAATAACGCCGTACGGCGCAGGTGGCATATTAAAGCGTAAGACATTTTTGTTATATAATATTTTGTACCACTTTATGACACTTTCACATTCAAATTATAAAGATTTTTCTGTAATTATTAGAACACTGTGCAAGTCGCCGTTGTGGTTATGTCACATTTATTTTGACGTTTGACGTTTCCTTGCTACGTTCGGAAACGCGCATACTTTCCACCAAAGATAATATTTGAATATCTTTCCACTACACTGACGAATTGTTTTCGTCCAGAAATTATTGTTTGAACGTGGAATGTCGTAATTTTTTCAGTGTAGTCTTGTAGGTAGTAGTCTGTCTGTGTAGTATTGATTGTACTGATTGTAGTATTGTAGTATTTGGTAAAACGTCACGACTGAGTATCAAAAATGGTATGAAACAAATATCAGCAATATCATTCATTTTATAGGCCTAGCAAGGAAATAATTAACATTATAATAAACTAACAGCTTAACTCAAGGATTCCATGCGAATATTATAAGGTCCGAATAGGAAATAAGTCTGTATGTAAATAAAGTCAGCTAGGGCGGTAAAACTAAGAATGTAAAAACCTGCGATATGAGGGTTTTTAACGCCCGAGCCAAAGGCAAGGGCGATAAATATACGATCGGTGTCTTTCTTTATAACCGCCTGTAGTGAGTACAATTATTATTTTTGTCGCCCCTGTCCAGAAAGTGGGATTGAAAGAAGTGGAGGGAAAGAGTGGACAAAAAAACATCTATCAAAACATAGGTGAACTGTTTGTTTTGTCTAAATTAGTTTAATTTGGTCTAAATTACCTACTCTAAAGCCATCATAATATAACATGGTGCTAACACGGTCCATCGTGATAAACATAAGGTACGTTTTAAGTAGGTAAGGGAGTTATGTAAGTAGTGGACGCTTGTAAATCAATGGGTGTCACAACTCACATGCACTTTCCGTATACTTATAGTTAGGTCTACTTAGGTATTTGAGGCGTCACACTGTTACATGACAGTACTTTTTAGGGATATAATTGATATAAATATAAATGCAGTGTCTCATTTTGTTATCTAGACACTAAGCGCATTTCCACGGGTGGAGTGGAAGAGAGTGCGTGAAATTAAATTTGGATTAGAAGCCACAAACAAAAATAGACCTCATAACTCTCGCCGTAAAACAGAGCATCCTTAGGATCTCAAAACAACAAGCAATAGGAACAAAAACAAGCAGAGCCCTTTTGTAGGTATTAGGTACATACTCCTTTTGTTTATAGGTTTAAGTAGGTATTCTGAGATAAGTATAGGCGTGACTTATTCGAGAGTACACTATAATAAACTACCATAATGAATAATGATGCCTAATTTAAGGGTTATTTTGTAATGAATGCACTCTTATTGAGAGACCGATTAGGTACATAAATAGAACCTACCTACATGGGATACATGCAAGAACTACACAAGTACTTAAAATGTAAGTAGCAATTGTACCTATTTCTTGCGAATAAATTTATGATTTATGAAGTTTTTTTACTATCGGTATCTACCTAAAAAGGCCAACACAGCTAACTGACGATTCGTGGCCCTTATTACAATGCCAAAGATTATTAAGAAAATGCATAAAAAGGGCACGGATGGTCAGTGAACCGTGTTAACGATGGTACCTACATAGCAAATGAGAATCTAGGTACGTAGTATCAAAGTAGGTATGTACACAACTAGGATTACCTAAGTATTTCGACACGTCTGAGGGCCTACCGCGAAAGGCATTCGAAGTTTTCTCTATCTGTCATACTTGCAAGTTCGTACTTAAGTGCGACAGAGTGGGAAAACTTCGAATGCCGTTCGCGGTAGGCCCTGTACCTCTAGCACAACTTGCTGCTAAGTCGTGTCGCGCGCGACTCAGCGACTCCTATCTCACTCGTATTGTGCAAATTAGAAAGAGGTGGGTAGATTCTCTCGACTCGCGTCGCGCTTGTTGTGTCAGTTGTGCTAGCCCCCCTGGTGGGTACATGAATCGTTTCAAATCCCAGTTAAATCCATTGTTGCCAACCTGCATAATGAACAGTTACCAGCCAATCACGTGTCTGCGCGCAATAATTCAAAAATAGAAGGCCCATGCAGCCCCCGGCAAGACGGTGGCTCGTCCGTAGCAATTAAAAAATAAAAGCGGTGTATAATTTGTTGGCAGTTTATGGTGGTTCGCTGCCTCGCTGTGAAACGACTAAATGTACATTTGCATTTTGATCTGCGCGCGGCTGATTGAGCTCTGTGGACTGTTAAGGGGCATTAAGGGACTTGGCACACACACGGAATTTTCATTCGGTTTGACGGAATGACATGTGCAAGTGAGACTATACATGTGTCGAGCGACGTCCCGTCCCCACCTGTCATTCCGTACGGAAACCGAATGAAAATTCCGTGTGTCTGCGGCCCGCCTTAGAGGGTTTAAACCAGGAATTAGGTAGGTAGTTGCTATTCACATAGACTCGAAGCGTCACATGGTGCGACGAAATTAAAATATATATAGGTAACTAAAAAAAAAAAAAATTAAATTAAAATTTAAATTTAAACTGTTTATTGCATTAATTTAATTGTTACAAGTATGTCTACTAATTGCTTAGCGCAATCTCAATTTTTTGAGATTATTTGCTAAGCTTAGCTAATATCTATCACATTTCTAAGTTTAATCTATATAACTTAACTTATTTATATAATATAAGTGTAACTACATGGCCATGTGTAAAATCGTTTGGCTTTTCTCATAGCACCAAGACCTTGTAACGCACTTTAAGAGTTAGTATAAGAAAATTGAAAACGATATCATGATCATCATCATCATCAGCCTATTTTAGTCCACTGCTGACCATCATCATCATCATCATATCAGCCAAAAGAGGTCCACTGCTAGACATAGGCCCCCACAAGGTGGACTGCTGATGACCTGGTAAAGTTCGCGGGTATTGCGGGTGGCGCAGGACCGATCTCTTTGGCACTCTTCGGGGGAGGCCTATGTCCAGCAGTGGACGTCTGATGACCATAGGCCATAGGCTACACGCCACTGAGCACCATCCGAGGCTAATCTAGCTCTTGTTGATTTTGGGAAAGTAAGCCAATAAGTACTTCCTGTAGTCAAGGTTACTAGCATCAGAAAGGGAATAAGTATGTCAGTCCCAAAGTGTTGCCTACAGGGTAAAAAGAAGGTAATCAATTATTTGAATGTGAACTTGATTTTTAACCCCCGATGCAAAAAGTAGTGTTATAAGTTTGACGTGTCTGTGTGTCTGTCTGTGGTATCGTTGCTCCTAAGCGAATGGACCGATTTGAATGCGCTTTTTTGTCCGAAAGCAGACGTGATCGAAATGGTTCTCAGCTACGTTTAAAAAAAACGGTTCAGCCGTTGTTGAAATATTCAACTTTGAAATTAAAATATCGGGGGTTACTCTAATTTTCTAAGTTGTTAATTATCTTAGTCTGGGGTTAAGTCCACCTGAAGTCTGCTATCTATACCTACTTAATATTATAAATGTTAAAGTGTGTCTGTCTGTCTGTCTGTTACCTCTTCACGCTTAAACCGCTGAAACGATTTAGATGACATTTGGTATAAAGATAGTTTGAGTCCCGGGGAAGGACATAGGATAATTTTTATCCCGGAAATCATCCCCTAAGAGGGTGAAATGGGGTATCAAAGTTTGTATGGAGTTACGATATAAACAAGTTCCACGCGGACGGAGTCGCGGGCAGAAGCTAGTATAATATATATCCTCCCTCCTGCTCTCTCCTGTACTCCTTGTCGTATCTGACAACAGCGACAGCGATGATTATCCACCAGAATTATAGACAAAATCTTTTATTCAGAACTGCAGAACGGCAAGCGAAAACAAGGCGGCCAGCTTCTGCGCTATAAAGATGTGCTGAAGCGCCACATGCGGAGATGTGATATTGAACCATTGCGCTGGGAGATTATGGCTCAAGATCGGTCAAAGTGGAGGCATACAGTGAAGGTTAATGTGCAAGCCTTCGAAGAACGAAGACGTAACGAACTCGACGCTAGGCGCGAGGAGTTAAAGGCTCGACCACCTGCGGCCGTCCACTACAATTTTGTCGGAGGGGTGCTGACCTGTAGCCCCTGTAGGGAATGTGGTCGCACATTCTCTGCAAAGATAGGCTACGCCAGTCACTCACTCACGAACGACGCTCCAATTAGCCATTTTTCCAGTCGCCGTGGTCGAAATCAGCCAGGATGATAATGATGATGATGATGAGACAAACAATACAGAATCGACCACTCTGGCGCAAATTGACAAGGAGACCCGACCCCATATAGGTGGGAAAAAGAACGAAAGAAGGAAAAAAGAAGAACTGTGTGAGGTAGCGACGCGGTGTGCGAGAAAAGAACTACCTAGCATTTTTGGCCTCACTCATCACGCATCTCTTGGACACGGCTCCTCTGCCTCACACAGCACTAAATTCTTCTACTGTTCAATTACCTTCTCTATTATCTGCACTCCTGGGATCCCAAGATACAGGCATTGCATAGTTTGGCCATAGGTCATAACTTAATTCTTTTTTGCCAAATAAATCATTTATTATTTTATACTCTGACGACCTCTGTGGCCAAGTTGGTAGGGACCCTGCCTACGAAGCCGGGGGTCCCGGGTTCGAATCCCGGTAAGGGCATCTATTTGTGTGATGAGCACGAATATTTGTTCCTGAGTCATCGATGTTTTCTATGTATTTAAGTATTTATTCCTTTATAAAACGTAGTTTTACATGTCAATTTATAGATCTTAAATAACATTATACATAATACTATCACATATAATATATATAAGTATGTATATCATCGTCTAGTGTTATCGCCCTCTCTTTCACCCACTATCGCATCACGCATGTCATCTATACTTTTTTCACTTACTCCTTTCCGCATATCACCCGCACTAAGGCCTGTCTGCCAAATTTAAAATTATGACACATGTTAATGTCGAACGCAATCAAAGACTACAATATACATACATAACATACTGAACGCAACGTGTTTAGACTACATACACGGTTAGAAAATTAATGTCCCGTAGTCGATAATTGGGCACATCGATAAACTAGGGTTTTTTGTCGAAATCGACATTTTAACTTGTAACGTCTTTAACTCGTAGGTAAATTGCGGTCATAATCAATAAAATAAACCGGGAGCTTAAAACTTTAATCGTTTAAACTATTTAGTTGGGCACAGTTGTGTAAAAAGTAACTCATTTTACCCTGTACGAGCTTACATTTTAATTCGTTTAGAAGAGTTTATTTTTGTACTGACTACAATCAAGGTCAATAATAATATGTACTATCTTTAAGGTAAACATATCCATGCGACAATTTGATTTGAAAAATCTAAACATGTGAACATTTAGGTATCATTACATCCATGGGAGACAAACGTATATGTGGGTAGACAAACACGCACCTAAAAATATCTGTAGGTACACATGTTTGTCGTACATATGGTTACCTATCTGAATCATAGAAAACGGTTTCCCAACTGTATCGTTTATCCGAATTTCCATTTGTCCTAAAAGCCGTTTTTCTCTGAAGCCATGATATTTTCAGGATGATTATAAAACAAACATAACCTAACCTAATGAGTTCTATACGCGATAGAGTCTGACCAGCGAGTCGTGACAGTGAAAAATGGCGGCAAATTAAAAAAAAACGCAATGTATGGAGGCGTCATAGGTACTTATAACTGACAGTTTATTTCATAGGTAAAATTGTTGCCATATAAAGCATTTGATGAAAATGCTATTGTCACGACTCGCTGGTCAGACTCTAGGTAAGTATTAAAAAAAATTAAAAACTTTGGGTTTTTAAGATAATTGGCTTTATGCCGAAATTAAAATTCGGACGAACGATACAGTTGGGAAATGAAATTTGTGATTGCCGTAGTTTACCCTTACATATACATGTAAACAAAAAAGGGGACAAAAATATCTATACAATTTGTGTCTGATAGTCTAAGCCATATATATGAACCATATGTATCTGCAATGACCTATGGTCTTATACCATTGAGATTATGTGTACTACATTCAGTAGTACACATAATTATTTATTTATAATTTATATACTTCTCCTTCGTATTAAACCTATTTATTAAGAGGTATTATATCACCACTTGTATGCGAATACTGGCCACTTACACACGTACTGCCATTGAGATGATGCGTCAGATTTGTTCTACAGTCAAATCACAGTTTAAACCAGAGTAGTCAAATTAATAAAACATAATTTTCTTTATTATTGTTACAGAAAGTAGGTACAAATTCAATTTCAAAAAGGATTTGCATTCCTTTTGATTACAGTTCCAATGGAAACCCTCGGGGTCCATCATCCCATTTTTATCCAAGTTACAGTCGTATGCCAAATTTCAGCCCAAATGGACGGACCAAAAATTTCACTTGCAAGATTTAAACACACCAACACTTACTAGCATACCAGCTCATTTATTTTTCTCTGCTTTCGTGTAAATACTCTGTTTTGTAGTGCTTAAAATTAACAACGATAGACTACGACACCCATCACGTTCACTGAATAGGGTCGTTTCGCCGGTTACGCGACCACCTTCGGTTGGCGACCACTTGACTGACTAGGCTTCTTTAACTAAAAATATTATCATTTCTACGAACCCATAAGATGAAGTTTTAGATATAAACTATTTTTGAATAGTTCCTGTTTAAGAATATTGATACTTTAAAACCGACACCTTAACCCACAACGAGAAAAAAAAACTTCAGTTTCACATGACCTCCTTAGCGTGTTGATGTGCAGTGAAACTGTAAAAAAAATAACGCGACACTTGGCTCGTAAAGGTAAGTTATGTCACAAATCTTTATTATTTATCTGAATTTTGCAATTCCATGGCTTAAATAATTTAGTTACGGTAAGGATTTCGTTAATTTTCGGCATATTATAAAAATATATTTCAGTAAAATGGGGTGGTCGGTAACCCAAATAAATAATTGCGTATGAGGTTAGATGGCGACCACATAGTTTTCTACGAATCCATGAATTGCCATTCCCGCCAAGGCATATAAAGTTAGTGCTTTTCTCCAAAAAAGGCGAGAAAATCAATAAATATTTTCAATATAACCTATTTATAACCTTAAATTATCAAAACAATAATTTTCTTCCCTCCCTAATTATTTTTTAAAAGTAGGTAGGTACACGGCTTGACTCATAATGCCAATTTCTATCGAAATTATTTTTTAAATACAAAAAACATCAAACTCGATCTTTATTGATTGAAATGGGTGATTACTGATTATGTAGATATTTAAAATGAATAGATTTTTAATCAGATTTCTTTTTAAACACCTTTCAATTCATTTTGAATTTAGTTTTGTAAGTATTGTTTTTTTTTATATTTGAGACTATTTGAGACATTTTTAAATACGCCAATTCTGCGACTTGTGTAAGTGACGACTAAAGTCTATAGCAATTAAAAAAATAAAGCCTGCATCACACTGGCGCGGCCTGCGGTGGCGGACCATAGTAAATTTAACAGCTAATGACAAGTTTTCTATTGTCCGCCGCAGCCAGAGGGTCTACCGCGAAAGGCATTCGAAGTTTCCTCTCTCTGTCATACTTACGAGTTCGTAAATAAGTGCGACAGAGAGGGAAAACTTCGAATGCCTTTCGCGGTAGGCCCTCAGGCCGCGCCAGTCTGTGACAGGTCTTAAGAATATGTGGAAAATCTTTAGGCACGCTACAATCGATGCAATTTGTCACACCAACTTGCTGTGGTCGGAACGAAAGGTATCTATCGCTGTCTCACTTCAACTAGAAGAGCGGAAAACAGGGCCACGATTCCATTTGTCTTATTTGACAGAAAAGGGCATCCCTAGAATATCGCATTTGATTGATGTCTCTTTCATTTTTACCCGACTGCCGAAGGAGAGGAGGGTTATGTTTGAAGTACAGATTCAAAAATACATGTTGAATAAAGTTTTTCTATTCTATTCTATATCTAAAAACCAGGCATTCTATTAACCTAACCTTCGGGGCATTTCAAATTTTACCTTGTGAACTGTGGCTGTGGGTGTGGATGGCGCCTATGATAATTAAAAGTATTAAGAAATAAAAAGGATGAATTGTCTGGTTTACTGTACCTACACAGGTAACAAAATATTATCTAACCCTTCAGTGTTTTTTCGTAAACACGGGAGTCGGTGTGTGAGGCAGGCGGCAACGACTGCCGAGGCGTGGCTAGGGATTGGATGAACAGGTAATTATTGTCTGTGTGCTTGCCTGTTCCAAATCGCTCTTCTTTTGTTTGTTTATATATACTCCACAAGACCATTTTTTTTTCAGATGGCTCCCTCCAATATAGCAATAACATCCAAAAAGAAGAAAAATATTCCCCAATACTCCGACGAAGACATAAAAAAAGCTCTTTACGATATTAGAGAATACGGAAAAGGAGTAAGGGACACTTGTCGGCTCTATGGAATACCTCGAACTACTATACAGGATCGACTTAGTGGAAAAAGGAAGGACGCTGTTGAAACGAGAGGCCCAGATCCTGTACTAGGCCTAGAAGGTGAAAAGCAGATCAAAGACTGGCTTTTGAATATTGCAAAATGTGGATTCCCGATCAAGAAGCAGGAGCTTCTAGATACGGTACAAAAAATTGTTCAGGACCAAGGGACGCCAAATCCCTTCAAGGACGATCGTCCTGGACAAACCTGGTACTCACATTTCTTAAAGCGCCATACCGAGTTGTCGGTTCGGACTGCGGAAAGCATTAATAGAGCCAAAGCCAGGGTAAGTGAAGAATCAATAAGAACCTGGTTTCAAGAACTGAAGACATTCTTAACAGATTATCATTACGAGGACATACTAGAATGCCCAGACCGTATCTTTAACGGCGACGAAAGTGGATTTTCAATGTGCCCGAAGACAGGCAAAGTTTTAGCGCCAAAAGGATATCGGAACTTGTTCCAGGTTAATTCGGGTAACGAAAAGGACACCTTAACTGTTTTGGTTACTTTTAACGCTAATGCCGAAATAAGTCCACCGCTGGTTGTTTTTCCGTACCTACGCCCACCACGTGCGGTTGTTGAAAGCATGCCCGAAGAATGGTGTCTCGGGAAGTCTGAAAGTGGATGGATGCGGTCGGATGTATTTTTCGAATATATCACGAATGATTTTAACAATTGGCTAGACCGCAACTGTATAAAAAAACCAATACTACTGTTGGTTGACGGCCACAGATCGCACATGTCACTAGCATTGAGTACAATGTGCGAAAAAATTGGTATCATTCTATATGCACTCCCTCCGAACACCACTCATATGCTTCAGCCAGCAGATGTAAGTGTTTTTGGGCCATTAAAGTCCTCTTGGGTGACAGTCATTAGAAAATTTCTATCGAAACCAGAAAATGTGAACGCGTCCGTCAGCAAAACCAACTTTTGCCAATTGTTCAAGGACACGCTTGAAGAGTCGAATATGACCCAAAATATCAAAAGCGGGTTTAAAAAATGTGGGCTGTATCCTTTTAATCCCGATGCTGTAGATTACACCAAATGTGTCCAAAATAATCTACAAAATTTTCGTAACGGGCCCGCGATAAACACAAACCAAATTACTAACGATGATCTAGTTGGCACCAGAAAAGTACTGAAACATCTGCGACCTACACTAAAACAAAAAAATATCAATGTCGGGATAATTTTAAAGGAGCTACGTAAATTTAAAAAGCCCACGGGTGACTGTGATATGTGTTCCGAAGAAGATACAACAGATATCTCATTTAACCAATCGACATCCTTCCAAATGGAATGCTCCACACATGGTGTATCAGTAATAGACTCATCTTCGCCAATTTTAATAGATATCAGTGACGATTCATCATATCCAAACAACGAAAACAGGGCCGAAGAAGTAACATCTGGCAACGAAGTTTCTACAGCAAAATCTCATACAATTAATGTCACTGCAGAAATTCATCCTGTTCCTCAGTCCATTTCTCGTCGTGGTGTAACCGTAACTGATCATTTATGTCCTAATGATAACAACAAGATTGAGAAAAAGAATTCTGAGCATGAAATTTCCATAGCTGGATCCTACACAGTTAGTGTCACAGCGAATATTGAATCAATTTCTCACGAGATGACTCATCCCGAAGTGGCAGTCATTGCTCATGAACTGATAACTGATGATGATGACAACAGTTTATCGACGGTCCCTATAACAAGTACTGGTGTGGGTACAGAAATCGGTTCATTTATTTATTTGAATGATGATAGTGCTTTGATTACTCTAGACGATGATAGTTGTTTAATTTCCCGGGATGATGTGATCGTCATACCTACCCAAAAAGCAAAAGTATCAGGAGTTGATGCGTTCAGCAGACATTTATTTATTCCTGAACGGCTACCACGAGAAAACCCAAAGCAAATAAAAACACCAGCTGCAATATCATCTAGCGCATGGCGAAAGTTTTACGAGGACAAAGAAAAATTTAAAGCAGAAAAACAGGCGGCAACACTAAAAAGAAAACAAGAAAGATTAGAAATAGCTAAACAAAAGAAAATAAAGAAAGATCTAAAGCCGAAACCTAGGAGTCGAAGAAGCAAAAATAAGAAAAACAATAAAAACGATACTTTAAAAGAAATTTGTACAGAATGTGATAATATTTTGATTAGTGATGCTGAAGATGAGGAAGAAAAAAATGTTGGGTGTGATTTTTGTCAAAGATGGTATCATCTAAAGTGTACAATTTTTGTTGGATTGTCATATACCGAGGTGGTGAACAGACCATTTATATGTAATGTGTGTATTGCTGACCAAGACTAAATTAACTAAATAGGTACCACCGATTTTTCCATATGAATAGTATAGGAAATATCGTGATTTGCGCGTAATAAAGAGTCCAGACTATATATGATATAAAATGTTAATGTGATTCCTTTAAAATGTTAGATAAACACTTAATAGTTATTTTGTGAACCTGTTGAAGAATTGAACAGTATTATTAATATTGTAATAAGATACAATAAAAAAAAAAATATATATATATATATGATTGCTATTATTATATTTGAGACCTTATTAATGTTGACATTGCGTGGATGGATAGTGCGTACACTGCTTTATAAAGCACTATACGGATTCATCAACAGCGCTACCATGAAAATTTAAACACGAAGGTACCCGTAATCTATCTACATCTCTGTCACACGAGTTCAATAAGTGCGATAGAGACGGGATACCCGAACTTCAAATTTCTCATGTTGCTACGAAACGACTAATATATACAGGCATCCAGCGATTTAATCCGCGTACAAAAGTCCAGTACGGAGTGATCTTGGTTTTGTCGGGCACCATGATTTCACTCACTCACTTATCCAGACGAGCCGAATTCACGCAGCGAACTGCATGCAGTCCAAGATGCACGTCATATCGGATCCTACATCGATATCAGACGGCAATGTTAACATACTCTCTCGCTGGAAGCGTGTTGAATGCGTGTATAGAGACAGATTCAGCAACTTCCCCTTCGGCTTCGGTCAATTTTTTATTTTTCTACGACGGTGGCAAACAAGCTTACGGCCTGCCTGTTTTGGTTGGTGGTGACTGGTTTGGTGGAATATTGCAGAATAATGTCTCACAGCATAGGTAGCGCTTTAAAAATCCGAACAATAGTTTTGTCTCTGAGTACACAAGTCATATGGCAGTCGCTTTTATAAAACAAGTACCTACACCATATCTTGGGTTACTTAAGGTAATAAAGCGGACGTCGAGCTCCTTTATGATCGAACTGGAAAAATTGTTAGGAAGATGATGAATGATATACAACTGACGATGGTAATTGGTAACATTAACATACCTTTTCTCAAAAATAGTATGAAATGTTCCCATAACATCTGTGAAGATAGTATCCGAAAGTGACTCATCCTGGACAATTTCTAGAAGTGTCCAGGAAAACGCAAAAGTGTCCAGTAAGTAAGTATGAAATCCCATTAAATATCATAATATTTAAACATAAAACAATTTTTTTTATCAAAGATAAGCTAAGGAGGTTGTTGGCAGTTAAGGGCCTTTAATAAAAAGGACGGACCATAGACGTTGACGTGTCCGAATTGCACTTGTATTGCACGATGTAAAATGGCGGAAAATTCAGGTTAATCGTGTTTTTTACTATTTTAGACTAATTAGGAATTCGATACTAACAGTAGAAAAAGAAGAATAAAATAAAATATTCACAAACATAAAACTAATACTAAACTTATGTATTTATTCTTTTGGGGTTGTGGCAGAATATCAGTATCTTAAACAACATAGAGCAATAAAAAAAAGTCGGACGGGTGTTTTAGCGGGATTGACTTCATTGAAATAAAATTGTTAAAAATGAGTAATCATGAATCAGATTGCATGAAAACAGATTACTATTTAAAAGCCGAGGCGAAATTGGTGATGAATAATTTACTTTCAACTACCTATGTCCGAGGAGAGATAATTGCACAATTTTGGAAAAGTGGAAAGCTGAACATCAAACTACAAGTTGGTCACAAAATGTATTTATTTTTGAGAAAAGCACTATAGGTACATGATTGTAATCATTTTGTTAGCTACTTATACACTATTTTCAAAGTTGGTCGCAAACCAGTTAAGAGGTGGTCGCAAACCCACAAAAACGGTCGCTATCTAGCGAATTCGCTATTTTGGAACCTTTACTAAATTTTAGACTAATCTATGGGTGAAAGTGCTATATTTTATTGTTGGTTTCAAAACTTGACTATACTGTGGGCCTATACGAATGCCATCTATTCTGATTGTAAATTTAATAAGTATATATTGACTAATCTAAAGTGAGCAACTCGGCTAAGTGGTCGCTAACCGGCGAAACGACCCTATGTACTCAGTCACCGATTTCGACATCTAATTTTGATTTTATTGAATTAGCTGTCCATATTTACTCTATTGGTAAAACGGAAAATCTAAATTGTTATAACTTTATAACAAGCGATTTTTTTAAACAAATCAAGGCTCAATGACGTCAGGAGTAAAATGAAAGGGACGAATGTATCGCGTGACATTTCTGATCTCTTCTCGATTAACTTCAAATTTCAAAATTAGAAAACTGGGGGCCTCGCGCGCACGCATTGATAATTTACGCACACATATACATAGACACCCCACCTAATTCGTGCGAAACGCGACATAAATAGGTTTTACAAATACCAATTTTACAAAAAGCTCGCTCACCGCGCTTCCTCTTAAGTCCTCGGTTAGCTGGACATAGTCGAAATAAATCGCGTCCGAGCTAAATGGACGATGTTTACGGGTCGCGTGCGCCGCTTATTCAATTCAATATGTATAACTGAATCTTTGGAGGATAATTGAAATTGCCTACCTTTCAATATGGTAAGATGGGAAATGATTTTTTGAATTTATCTTAGGACAAAGGCTGTTATCGGTCACTTAGTCTTGCCAATTCCGCTATATCGCGACGGCAGTGTAACGTCAATTTAGTTTTTGTTGACAGTCCAGGGGAAGTAAATAATATTACTCATAGTAATAGTAACTAAAAACCTATAAGAAGTCTTACATCTATAAGATTCAGAATTCAGACCAATTGAGCAGGAACGTAATTCACTTCAGAATTCAGACCAATTGAGCAGGAACGTAATTCACTTCAGAATTTAGACCAATTGAGCAGGAACGTAATTCACTTCAGAATTCAGACCAATTGAGCAGGAACGTAATTCACTTCAGAATTCAGACCAATTGAGCAGGAACGTAATTCACTTCAGAATTCAGACAAATTGAGCATGAACGTAATTCACATTTTTTTAACATCTCACTTCGTATTTATGTTTATTTTTCTCTCGGTTATCCCAATAACATATTAGTATATAATTAGTTTATATATTAACATTGTATGACGTTTCCGTGAGTCGCCAACGGTGTCTGACGCCTTAGCATGAATGCTGAGCCAGTGTCCGGTTCACTGCCGCAGATACACAGTTGTTTCATTGCTTTATATGTTTTTCTTGTTTAATATGTGTCCTGTGTGAATATATGTATCTTTCTTACATGAGGAAATAAGTGATTACCGTTTTAGGCATCGATTAACTAAAGGCATCGCATCAGTCCGAAACCCTCGGCGTCCATCTTGGAACCATAGAGAATGAGCGGGTATTTTATCGGCGCGCCATCGCCGCAATTACCCTCTAATTGCGGGGCTCGGAGTTGCCCAGCGTGAGGCAACGCCTCGTCAGCCAACAGCCAGAAATTACTTTATATTCAAATATTTTGGTTTTTTTAATACTATATAGGTATGACGGCAATAAAGCATACGGTCTGCCTGATGGTGGGCAGACACCGTAGCCTATGAACGCTTGCGTTTCCAGAAGAATCACAGTGCGATGCCAACCCGTTATTAATTTGAGTATTCGTTGTGTTGATAGCTAGAGACGAACACGGGTCCCTCGCTCTCAAGTAGGTACTCTCAACACAACACATCCTCGGTAGCTCTGGCGACTTTTCTCACCACCAGAAACACAACGTACAGTCGCCATCACATACATCGGAGCAAACAAGCACGTCAAAAAACATCGGAACACACCTCTATTTTCAAGGCATTAGGGTGCATGTGCCAATATTTTTGAACACCTATAGTGTACCGATGTATGTGATGGCGACTGTACCAAATATCTACAGAGCAAGTAGTATCTAGACACGCGGCAGCGTGTCAAGCCAAGTTCAGGCAAAGGAACTGGCTAGCCAGCGCCGAGTGTATCATTACACGAACCACTTGGTGCCACTTTTGACCCTTCTATTAATATAACTAGGTACAATCGAACCAACTGAATCATGACCCACCATAGAACCTTGTTACATTTAACGAACATACGCACGATCATATGACGTTAATAAGTCAGTTAACTGTAACAAGGTTCCATGCTGGGTCAGGATTCAATTTGGTCGATAGTACAACTTAGAAAAGTTGAAAAACCCCCGACGAAAATGTTGGGGGTCTTTCAAAGTTCAATATCTCAATAACGACTAAACCGATTCGGTTGAAACGTAGCTAAGAACCACTTCGATCACGTCAGCTTTCGGATAAAAAAAACGGCATTCAAATCGGTCCATTCGTTTAGGAGCTACGATGCCACACACACACACACACACACACACACAGACAGACAGACAGACAGACACACAGACACGTCAAACTTATAACACCCCTCTTTTTCCGTCGGGGGTTAAAAATTGTGGTGTCCTGGCCGGGAGGTACCAATAAAACTCTAAATTTACAGGACACGCGTTACCTTTCAGTTTCGCGAGTTACATCTATCCGCGCGGTATGCCAATATAACAAAAATATATTACAATAAATATATTGAGTATTTGCTTTAATGCCGCAGTCTTCTTAAATATTTTTTTTGTTGTTATTCTGTCCTGTGAACCAGGAGACAACTCTTTGTAACCGTTTCCTAGCGAGACCCATGAATGATCATCAGTCAGAGGCAGATTGGGGTTAAAATGTAGCCAATCAAAAAATATCTCAAGTTTTATAAATTCACAAGATAGTCAGCTCCCCTCATATTACACTTAAGCGTAAACCTTAAACAGGCTCCATTAATGTTACATGCTACCACGGGATCAATTGCAGCTATCGAATACATAGGCACCTATTAGGAACAATGGATTCTGTGCTATATTACACATATAATTTCTAAGTAAATATCCCACCAAAAACATTACATGTAAAGTGACTGCCAAGACTCCCTAGCTATAGCTTTCAGCGTTAAAAAGATATCAAATCATAAGGAGCGCCAAGCTTCCTACTCCACACGGCGTAACCTACCACTACCAGGCCACGCTCTAAAAAATCTACATCTTGGCTAAAAAGTATAGCTTTGTTGGGCACATCCCGGTCGCCGCATATAGACTCTCGCGCTGAATGAATTTATAAGCGACATTAATAAGCGACGGGTCTATACTTTTCAGCCAAGATATAGAATTTTTAGAGCGTGGCTATGGTAGTGGTAGGTTACGCCGTGTGGAGTAGGAAGCTTGGCGCTCCTTATGATCTGATATCTTTTTAACGCTGAAAGTTATATTATTATGAGCTAGGGAGTCTTGGTAGTCACTTTACATGTACTTAATGTTTTTGGTGGGATCTCATTCCTTTTGTAAGGTAATTTCTAAAGAGTGTATAGGAAAACCCATAGTTTAGTTTAGTTTATTTATTTCATTGTACAATTTTCACAGAACATTTTTCTTACATTTTATTACTTATCGTACAGCGATGATCAAGTCAAATACGTCATATCGTCAATACAAACTTCCATCGCCTAATTTAAAGTGTGGGGGGGGGGGGCTGATTTACTAAAAATCCTGAAATACGTATTTTATTATTTATAAAAAGGAGTCTCTATGCCAATTTTCAGACCACTAGCATCAAAATTTGCGGAAGTCTCATACAAAATTACATCCCCTAGTTTAAGGGGTTGGGGGGTAAAAGTTCCATTTTTTTTTATTTTTTTTGTTGATTGTGTACTAATACTAGCTTACATACCAAATTTCAGCTTTCTAGGACTTCAGGAAGTAGGTACCCTAGAGGTTTTGATGATCAACGTGAGTGAGTCATTGACGAAAACGGCGTTTTTTAGATTTCAATAAAATCTAAAGTATAATAGCTATGCAATTGAATCTTTATATCTTTAATAAGTTCACTATTGATATCAGATTCAGATTCAGATAGTTTATTTCTCAATTAGTAATACATAATTTTCATACATTGGAATAAAAACATGCACACAATATTGAGATCGTCAGTTATAACTTATAATTCAGGTTCACAAATATACAATCAATAATTAGGAGGTTAATGAAGTGTTGTCATATGTTAACATGGGAAAGTATAATACAATTCCAAAAAGTATTTAGGTTTAAGAACATTCATCATCATCAGCAGAGCCCGGATTTTTCACGGCAAAACAAAACACTATCGTAATCTAGCCAGTGATAGAAACATAATTTTATCGATATCGAGTATTATAGGTAAAAATATATCGGCATGTTATTTTAATACCTATATAATAAAAATAACATGCCGATATATTTTTACATTATTGACAATTTACAGTGAGCAAAACAACCTTATTATATTTTTTAATAAAATGCTAGAGCCTCTTCAATAGAACAATTGCCATGTTCGACTTTGTCCATTGCGGAATCCTTCCTCATTCTGGATACTGTTCGTTGCTACGTAAATTGGAGTAAACTTTTACCAGTGATACGCAAATTTGAAGCTGTGCTCGAACGAAATCCGGATTATGAAAATTTAAGAGATATATCTGAAAATATTACACAAACTGAAAATTAATTCTATAAATTTGCTCCCTTGACGTCAAGTGAAGTTGAACCTAATTTAGTATACATAAATGGCCTTATAGTGATAAACGAAACTGTTTACTCCCAGAGAATGTTGAAAAACTAATAATTATCTACTCCTATCACTATTACACATATTAAATGCCATGTGCTGCTGTGTCACGTGGATTAGGGTCGTTTCACCGGTTAGCGACCACTTAGCCGAGTTGCTCACTTTAGATTAGTAAATGTATACCTATTCAATTTACACACTTGTTAGATGGTATTCGTAAAGGCTCTGAGTATAGTCAAGTTTTGCAAACCTACAATAAAATATAGCACTTTCATCCATAGATTAGGAAAAAATACAGAAAAGGTTTCATAATACCGAATTCTCTAGATAGCGACCGCTTTAGTCGGTTTGCGACCACCTGTTAGCTAGTTGGCGACCACTCTTGCAAATAGTGTTTAAGTAGTTAATAAAACGATTTATCATCATCATATCAGTCGAAAGACGTCCACTGCTAGACATAGGCCTCCCCCAAAGAGTGCCACAATGACCGGTTTTGCGCCACCCGCATCCAGCGGATTCCTGCGATCTTTACTAGGTCATCAGTCCACCTTGTGGCGGTCTATCCACTCTGCGCCTCCCAGTACGTTGTCGCCATTCGAGAACCTTTACGCCCCAACGGCTATCGGTTCTACGTGCAATATGCCCCCCCCCCCATTGCCACTTAACTTTAGCGATTCGGATGGCTATATCGGTTACCTACCTTGGTTATGTTGCGGATAGCCTCATTTCTGATGCGATCACGCATATAAACTCCCAGCATAGCCCTCTCCATTGCCCTTTGGGTGACTTTGAGCCTTCTTATGAGGCCCATAGTAAGCGACCGCATTTCAGTGCCATACGTCATCACTGGCAACACACACTGGTCAAAGACTCTCGCCTTGAGACACTGCGGAATATTGGACGAAAAGATGTGCCATAGCGTAGCTTCCCGGACGCTACCCAGACGAGTCGGATTCGACGATTGACCTCATATATCTCCAAAAATTACGAAGCTACAACCGTTTTAATATTGCTTGTTAGAGAGAAAACGCTAGTGGGTCGTGACGTCACAATCCTCGAGCGTCATAGTAAATTACAATCGTTTCATATGAAGGTGCGTTTTGCGGAAAAGGGATAGAATATACCCCCTCTTAAAACTTTGGATACTATAACTTTGTGATTACTTAATCCAATGCTCTTTTTTTTCTCCATTTGACATTACATTCAATGCTTTTTCGAGAAAATTCATCATTATAGGTCATTTTATTTAGTGCCTACACCCCTATTAAATCTACTTTACATTGCTGTGTCAATGAAGAATAGAATCGAAAAATTATTTAACTTTTAGATTATATTCTACTTAGACTAGCTTCTGCCCACGACTCCGTCCGCGTAGAAATCGTTTATATCGTAGCTCCATACAAACTTTCACCCCCTTAGGGGATTATTTCGGGGATAAAAACTATCCTAGGTATGTCTCTTCCCGGGACTCAAACTATCTCCATACCAAATTTCATCAAAATCGGTCCATCGGTTTAAGCGTGAAGAGATAACAGACATACAGACATACACACTTTCGACTTTATAATATAACCATCTCATATAAATTATTTATTATTATATTATATATACTATGGACATAGCAAGGATTGGCGCGGCTTAAATACCGACTCAATTGGCTAGCCAAGCTAAATATCGCGGGCGCGGGTGCCGCATAAGAATCCATAAGGAAAGAAAAAGAAAACGATGTGGTCGCTATCCGACTTCTTTGGTAATTATGTATTTGGGTACGCGACCACCCCATTTTAATCTATTTTTAAATATGCCGAATCTCAACGAAATTATTACAACAGCTAAATCATTTAAACGATCAATTAACTAATTTCAGCATAATAATAAAATTAAGTGACGAGTTTTTGCACCATCTGTCGCGTTATTTTTTTCACAGATTCACTGCACGTCAACACTCCACGGAAGCAATGTGTGAAGTGAGGTTATTTTCTCTTGCTTTTGATTGAGCTTTCAGTTTTAAATTGTATATATTCTTATTCTGATACTATTCAAGAATAGTTAATAAGTTATTCTTTTTCTGTTGGGTTTGTAGAAATGTTAATATCTTTAATTGAAGCAGCCTAGTCCTGACGGACTAGGCTGCTTCAATTACAAGTTATTATTTAAATTAAAGTGGTCGCTAACCGAAGGTGGTCGCGTTACCGGTTAAACGACCCTACGAAGAAGAAACTGCATCTGTTTCTAATATATAATTTCATACAAACGTCACGTAATTTTTAGGGTTCAGTTCCCTATTACTAAGACTCCGCTGTCCGTCCGTCCGTCCGTCCGTCTGTCCGTCCGTCCGTCCGTCTGTCCGTCTGTCTGTCACCAGGCTGTATCTCACTGATACCGTGATAGTTCCAGCTGAAATTTTCACAGATGATGTATTTCTGTTGCCGCTATAACAACAAATACTAAAAACGTAGAAGAGAGACTAAATAACAACCACAGGTACCTACTCTTAAACTCTAGCTCCTCTAGCTGGTGGATTCAGAAGACTTGTGGAATTGTTTGTACCTACCTACATACTGCTATGTTAAATGCAAAAATTGTCATTGGAACGTCAATTGCATTTTTTTTATTCGTAATGGCACTAATATACAGTCGTTCGATACTTCAATTATAATGTTATTTTATCAAATACTAGCGACCCGCTCCGGCTTCGCACGGGTTTATATATATGCAAATAATAATAACATGCATGTATTATACATATAAACCTTCCTCTTGAATTACTCTATCTATTAAAAAAAACCGCATCAAAATCCGTTGCGTAGTTTTAAAGATCTAAGCATACATAGGGACAGACAGACATACAGCGGAAACCGACTTTGTTTTATACTATGTAGTCAAGTTCTGGATCCAAAGGATAGCGTCGTTTTCAAGAGAGAACAGGTCTGCTGGACTACCATGGTATTTCGTGACGGGGCAATCTCCAACGATATGCGCAACGTCCTACTCCTCTGCACGCCGGTGACTCTCGCCAGCCACACTCAGCCAACAACTCGTTGCTCCGTCCGCATCCTATTCGCACTCTGTTGAGCTGGCACCATACCCTCCTAGGGAGTGAGAACCCAACGGGTTTCACTACGGGATTTATGCTAACTCCCATGGTTTCCGGAGTTTTAGCATTCCAGTCTTGCTCCCACCAACTATTTGTGTTCCGCTCGGTGTTCAAGAGTTCGGGCGCGGATTGGTATGGCGGATGTCGTGACTTCAGGCGGGTTGGTGAACTCATAATGTATGTACCGGCAGGTTGGGGTTTCTATGGATTTTTGTAAGTCAAGTGCATTCATCATTCCCATGACGCAAGCAACGATGCTTTGGTTATGTTACGTTGCGTACAAAAGGTTAAATGCTTATGAAACTCTGATAAAAAAGGCTCTAAAATAGCTTGATATGATTTTATCTATCCAAATATCATAAACCCTCCATGATGCGTTCAAGAACCGCACATTATGACCACCATAAAAATAGTCTGTTTTGTTAGAACAAATTTCTTATCTGTGAAAATGTTATGATTGCTAAATAATAACATCGCTTCGATAATATTATTTTATTCAAATTTCGAACATCTCTGAAAAACAAAGAAATTTGATTTGACCTCTATTCTAATATCGGTCGAGATGACGTTTAGTTCGAAATGAGTTGTCAATTTGCATACAAATTTGACAAATGTCGCACGTAAGTAAGATATCGAACGATATGATAGTTGGATTCGACTCTAGTTTGTCTCTGAATTAAAAAAAAAAACTATGACAGCTGCAAGAAAACAACGCCGTGATGCCGGTCATAATATGCGGCTCCTGAATGCATCATGGAGGCTCATGCTATGTAAATAGATAAAATAGTGTAGGTATGTAACTGTACATAATTAGCCATTAAAACACTGGTGTGATGTTATTATGAAACTCGCCTTCGGCTCGTTTCATAAACCCACACTCGAGTTTGATGCCCTTCATTATGTACAGTCACATAAACTACTATTAATATACAGATAGATAAATTTGTCTCAACTCTAAAAAGGCAAAAAGAAGAAGTACGAATAGGAGAAAATAGTATAAGAAAACAGGTTTGTTCAAATGCTCTAACTGATACGGAAACGGATCGTTAAACTAAAACTGTTTACATAGCTTAATTTTAAAATTTGAAGGCATCACAACAAAGCAGTTAAAATTTAACGCTTAGTTATGACTCGACTATGGCCACCGTCCACTTATAAATATGCATAGAGTAATTTTTGAAAAGCGAACACTTAATAAGTGAGGTGCGCTCCTCGGGCGGACGGTAAATTGCTTCTTCGGTTATTATTCTCCCCATCGCCAATCCTATCCATTTAAAACCAATTATGTTTTATTATAGTCAGAGGAGGAAAGGAAATTACCAACACGCCGCCCGAAAAGGACGGACGCATGCCGCTACCACAGACAAGAGTAGCGTAGTGTAGTAAACTTTTTTCGAAAAAAGCGCGCACACAGGCACGGGCGCGCTGTCTTGATGCCCGGTCGTGAATGGAGGTCTAATGGACGCTTGGAAATATAAAATTAAATCGGATATAATGAGTTACATAGGCTATCACGATCGCGCGGGTTCGACGGGTCGCGGAAGGCTTTTGTTCTCGCGGTCATCGACCCAGCTGGTTCCTTCGCGTGATTATGCGTCTGTAATTAAAATCTAACTTTTTGTGCTTTGTTTCACGAGGCTTTTTAATGTTTGACAGGAGATGAAAGCTATACGGCTCGCCGGGGCTATTAAGTCGATATGCCCGTATTGTACCGAGTGTTACCATCTGTCTCTCTCAAGCTCAGAACTTTTAATAACAGCTATTCCTTATTTGATGTACCGAAACTTCTATGAGTGCTTATAACGATGTGTAAAAAACGCAAACTGTAATGGTGGCTTTATACTTAGCGGTATTTGCCCGAATATTCGTGTTGCATCTTTTATCTTCTTACGGCAAATGAAAGAGAGGCAACGACGCAACGCGAACACGAACCCCAAGTGTAGTAAGACCATAAAAGAGAAAACACACTAACAAACACATGCATTTTTCAGTGCAATCATCTCTTATTTTCCGTGGGTTTCCCATTCTATATTGTACCTAAAGTAAGATTAAATTAGTTCGCGTAATTTTGGAGTGTAAGTATCTAAGTGTATACTGACGTGGCGTTTAAATTGTTATAAACCCCGGTCTTGTTGATCTAGCGTCTTCTAATTTATCATGTTTAGTGAGAAATTTGCTGGATCGGTTTTTCGCAAAGGTCTGTATTGTAAATCTCAACAAAATATTTAGAGCCGTTTTCTAGAAAGATATATCAAATGTTGCTAACAATATAGGATAAGATAGAGCTTCTAGTTTCTTAACATACCTACATAGAGAACTTAGCGAGGGTGGCAATGCTATTGGTGGATTATTTCCCCGCACACCGCTACGCTACCTCACACAGCTCTCGTGGATGGTGGATATATTCAATGTAATATAATCCCCTTTACCTACTGAAACTGTGTACATATTTCCACCCAATGATTTGCCAGTGTATAGTTCTGTTGATGCCCGTCACTGAGTCACTCGTTTGTTGAGTTATGTAAGTATGTGATACAGCATTAGATACAGTTATTTTGGAATAGGCGCCAAAAACCTATGTCCACATCTCCGCGTGAATTTCATCTAATTACCTACGCCTACGTATCTGCAACAACGAAACATGACACGTATAATTACAGCTTAAGTAACGGTAAAATGAACAACGGCAACATTTTGACAAAGCTCAGCGACACGGAACTGTCAAATCAACTAGAAACCGAAACAAATGGCTCGACGCATTTAATTGTTGTTAATTTAAATCGGTTATTATCGCCTGGAGTCAAACTCGGGTCTGCCTCGGGTGATCACAGTATAATTACCGGCATACAAGCTGCCATTGTAAAAAAAACATACCCAATTTTTATGTAAATTGTCTCTGGCTGTTTTAGTTTTAATTGACAGCTAGAGGGCTCGCTGTTGACGTCGAGTCAATTGTTAGACTTTTTTTAATGAAGTTGTTCTTATTGCCGGCGCCGTAATGGATAAACGGGGATGTTATTTATGGATATTTTATTTGGACATTCGAATTAGTCTCTTCGGAAATACATAAATTAAGTTTTTAATTAATGTGTCCGAAAACAGCGCATGTAAACGATGGATTTCTCAGACCTACGTTCATTGAAAATTATTGGAACTCCGAAAATGTTTTTCATATAATTGTAGGTACATCATAACAATCATTATTTATAATAGTTCTTATTCATAACGATCGTAACTCAGAACGATTTAAATTCATAATTTCAAATAATCATAAATATCTTATATACTAATATTGAATTTAATTTTTTTTTTATTAAAAAAAAAAAACAGAACTGAGGGAATCTATACCTAATAGATAATACCTATAGCCAATAATCCGAGTGACTGGAGAGGAGCCAACAGACGCATTTGCCCTTTCTGACGACACGCCAGCACTATTAGCCCAAAGAAAGGAGTCAATTCAGTTATGTTTCCATTTTCTTTAGCTACTGCTAAGATGAGTAGCCAGACATATAGACAATTAGAATATATAGTAACAAGCATAGTTAATAAGGTGTCAGTTAAGTATCGGAGCGGCTAAAGTGCTCACAAATATCTGAACACGTCTCTATTATCGAGGCATCAGTGTTCAGATAGTTGCGAGCACTTTGGCCGCTCCGATGTCATATTATGGCGACTGTACAGTCAAGTGAAAAAATATGAGTGCAAACAACTTACCTACTCAAAAATGTGTCCCATGGCTCTTATGTCGGCGAATTAAGGTTTCGGTACATATTTATGACATGACTATACGATAGATAGTTTTGCACTTGACTGTACTATCATGTTGCTATGCATTTATTTTACCTACTTACTTTGTGAGATTAAGATTAATAAATTTCTGTCAAAAATTTCATTTTTAGTACAAGCTTTTATTGCCGACTGTACTTTTCTGTATATATACTATCATCAACTACTTGAGACAATTCTAACGAGCCCAAACTCGATGTTGTTGTGTCGTTTTATTGCGGAGTTCCTATGGCCACCTTCCAGCTCCAGCATCAGATCAGCTCCAAGTCATCATAATATTGCATTGTAATATATATGTATTATAGTATATGTAATATAGTACATATGCTTGCAAAATTTCAGCTCAATTGGATAACGGAAATTTAAGTGACTGAAAAATGGATTGCAAATTTTGACGGACAACTTACATACTTACATTTTTACATACATACGAACAGTGCAAGTTAATATAAAGCTTGTAAAATAGTCGCATTTTTGTTGTGACACATTCACTGGTGAGAGTAGCTATATCCTGTATTTTTTTGATCCTTTATGAATAGGTTTTATACCACCTCGGTGGCCAAAAAGCATAGGTAGGTACGGGCCGCCTGATGTTAAGCCGTTACCGTAACCTAGCGTGTTGCCCAACTTTAGAAACCTATACACTCCTGTCTTCAAGAACCCCATACTTGTTAATTTTTGTTTGTATAACGCAGTTACGAAACTAACGAAATTAGCTGCTAACGAAATTTATAAGTTTCAAATTAAAGGAAAAATTTAAAAGGAACTGATTGATGAAAGATTTAGTGGCCGAGACAGATTGTTCCGAAAGTTCAGTTGGTTAGTAGCGACGGGCCATGTATGTGGTCACCGGTTCGAATCTGGCTCGAAGCCTAAATTTAAAAAAAATCCCATACTTGTTGCTCCCAAAACCAAGGGCACATCAGAAAATATTCAAAATACTTACAACTGGATCATACATATTTTGTAAGGTGTAAGAGCTTACTCGCTTTTGAAAAAAGCTTATTTTACTACTATACCTTCGTAGTGAGTTAGGCCCGTGTAACACTAACGGCAGGAATTAGCGTACAATGCGCGTACAGGCTTTGATGTGCCGACAAGCATCAGGAGGCCGCATGTAAATTCGGATAATACTTTTTGTAGTTACTTGAAGCAGGCCGATTCTTGAAGCTATTCAGCATTGCGAGGCCTCCCATCTGTAAGTAGATGTATTCACGTACCTTTTTAGCTCTTGTTACTATGGCAATAAGGCATAAAAAGGTAAGTGAATACATTTCCCTACTTATTTTTAGGGTTCCGTAGCCAAATGGCAAAAAACGGAACCCTTATAGATTCGTCATGTCTGTCTGTCTGTCTGTCTGTCTGTCTGTCTGTCTGTCTTTCTGTCCGTCCGTATGTCACAGTCACTTTTTTCCGAAACTATAAGAGCTATACTGTTGAAACTTGGTAAGTAGATGTATTCTGTAAACCGCATTAAGATTTTCACAGAAAATAGAAAAAAAACAATAAATTTTTGGGGTTCCCCATACTTAGAAATAAAACTCAAAATTTTTTTTTTCATCAAACCCATACGTGGTTATCTATGGATAGGTCTTCAAAAATGACATGGTGTGTTCTACAAACCGAAGCTAACCTAATGTGCTCTACAAACCTAAGCTAACCTAATGTGTTCTACAAACCTACGCTAACCTAATGTGTTCTACAAACCTAAGCTAACCTAATCTGTTCTACAAACCTAAGCTAACCTAATGTGTTCTACAAACCTAAGCTAACCTAATCTGTTCTACAAACCTAAACTAAACTAATGTATTCTACAAACCTAAGCTAACCTAATCTGTTCTACAAACCTAAGCTAACCTAATCTGTTCTACAAACCTAAGCTAACCTAATCTGTTCTACAAACCTAAGCTAACCTAATCTGTTCTACAAACCTAAGCTAACCTAATGTGTTCTACAAACCTAAGCTAACCTAATGTGTTCTACAAACCTAAGCTAACCTAATGTGTTTTACAAACCTAAGCTAACCTAATGTGTTCTACAAACCTAAGCTAACCTAATGTCTTCTACCTAAACGGTAACGGTAAGTATTTAAACTTCACAAAAACTTTGAGGTCACCGAAAAAACTTTGTCCGAATTTTCATTCCGGCAAAAAGAGGCTTTTTGCCGGAATGAAAATACGGACAAACTACAGGTACAGTTGGGAAATTAAATTTAGTGATTGCGAGTGTTTTTCTTTTTTTTTTTTTATTTATTTATATATATCATTATTTTACAATACATGGCCAGACAGCGGACAAAACCCAGCAGGGTTTAACTGCCACTGCATTCACTCTATTAGTATTTAGTTTATACATAGGATAACAAGCTTATAAAAATAAAGCGCACACGGCGATTGCCTACACAAAATGCGACATTATGACGTGATATGCTGTGAAGCACTTGGGAGCACGCTGGAGACGTGCATACTGTTTCTTATCCTATTGCCGCGGCTTAGGGTCCAAAAACTGCATGCACGTCTACGGCGCGGCGGCAACAGTAATTTAGATTAGCTATTTCATTAATTATTACTATCAGGTTTGGGATATACAAGCAGATTTCATTATACGTTTACAATGTTGCGCATTTGTTATTTCGCATTAGTCCGACAGTCCATATATACCAACATATAAATATGAGTTCCACGCGAGAAGAGCTCCCTCTTGTCTGGAAGACAAGAGATACCTAGGTCACTTTTTTCGCTCAGAACCATAGAGCCGTAAAAACTTCATTGGTCTTTATGAGGTAATGCGTATATTTGTCTGTCTTAGGTTTATCTACACCTCCCCCAATGCAACGCCTCCCGCTTCCCCTTTTACCTCCCCTCGCTCACTATGAGCGCTTCACACCGTACCCAAAGCGATTATATAGAGGAAAAAGTTAAGTAAGTTTGTATGTCAGAGTAAAGGGGCAATCTCCGGAACCAAAATAACCGATTGAAAAAAATCTTGCACCTGTGTGTAAAATGGACTATCTGGATCGACATAGGCTATATTTTATCGCGCGGGTTTACCTGCGTTCTTTGCAATACGCGGGCGAACGGCTGGTAGTTCCATATAAAGGTTCTTTACCCAAATAAAGGCAAATAAACAGTTTACCTAAGCATTTTCCCATACCAGCAAGTAAGGTCAGCGAGCTGTTTTTATTCGACAAGAAATTCCTATCGGAACATACCTACCTACGGATGGACCAGATGGACTGAGTAAAGATTTTTTCCTGTCAGTCTTTATGTCATTGGTATAAGATTGAATTTCGCTTGGCATATGGAACATATTACTTCACTATTAAGTGCCTAGGTACTACTACCGACATAAGAGTCAATCCCGCGCGACTATAGAAAATTTTATTGTTTTAATTAATTATTACAATCTTGTTGATAGGTTAGTAATGGTGTGTTAATGACGATTATTATACCAATCATTACTATATTTTATTTAAGAACGTTTGTATGCAGTTTTCGTGTTGTAAATTCGTATTCGCAAAGAGCAGGTATATGCACCTAATTATTAAAGTAATTAAAGCAGTCAACCCTTTACCAGCCGAAGGGATATATTCCTCCCACATCTTATATCGGTTACCTTAGTCAGGTTTTAACTCCAAACCTAGGAGGTTTCCAAACAGAGGAAAATATTTTGTCAATCCCTGAAAATAGTATCTTATGATCTTCATTCACAACACGCTTCTTAATCGCGTAATATATCTTTGGCAGCCGTTTTAATTCACTTGAACTCTAATTTCAGTAAACTACGGAGAAATTCAAACACGTTTCTTAATTTCTATGAAACAGAAGTACATTGGTCGAACAATTTTATGATATTTTGTAGATTTTGAGTGTTGAAAAGTAATGTAATCGTAAACATTGCTAAATATTCATGCATTATTGTGCATGACCAGATTCAGGATGTGGGTTGACATTATCCCATGGCTTTATTAGAGTTTAACTGTGCGGGAGCTATTCTTCCCATATGCCCCGGTAAATTCTCTTGTCATGTCATAAAAACTCACGTAAGTAATAAAATAATTGTTGTGTTCAATCTAGAGCGAATTCATGTTTCGTAGTATGTAGATCTGTAGTTAAACCTTGACTATGATAACCGATATAAGATGTGGGAGGAATATATCTCTTCGCCTGATCAAGAATATAATACGACAAAATCGAGTGTGTCACTTAATTACTTAGACAGGCGATGGGATAACCTAACCCACATTTTTTATTCTGGTTTAAAGGAACATCTCCGACTTTCGTAAATACATTTTTTACAAGGCGTTCAATACGGTTGTAACAGTATATAAAGTACGTATGAAGGCACGCTAGTTCTTAGGGGCCTGGTAAAGGGTTAAACTATTAATACGTATGCATACAATATTTTTTTTACAAGACATCATAAATATCATACTGAAAACTGTTTATTTATATTGCACATTTATTTGGCCTGTTAGTTGTATGTAAGTATGTTAAGCTTTCCAATTACGTCTAGTTATTAAAAATTTAAATTTTAATGCAACGATCTAGTATCTTTCGGTTCCCGTCTTGGAACTTAGAAATAAACCCTACGCTGCGCTTTTCATACTTCCAATAAGTTCTGCTATTCAACACTAGATGGCGTCAGGAGTATCGTTTTCAACTTTCTTGTTGAAAGTAGGCGTATTAAAAAATAATAAAACTAAGGTCTTTCGTGTTCTGGTTACGTTAATAAATTATTTAAACTAAAAAAAACATGTATCCGATCCGTTATTCGTATAAATAATAAATAAACGTAGTTAACAAGTAATACGGTACTGAAAAGGCACTCTCAATAAAGTGAGGATTAAATCGGATTATAGGCCAATTTATAGTTTAAATAGTAAGTTATAGGTTATAAAGCGAGAAGAACATAACGTTGACAAACTCAGGGGCAGGTGAGGCGCCATTTTTATGGGGGTCGTTCCAAATAACGTCCGTTTTATGCTTGAGGCGGTAGTTACTACTGGAACTATTTCCTGGTTTGCTGGGGCTACACATCGTTAGGTAAACGTATATGTATATAAAGTGGTTTAGGAATGAATAGTACTTACAGTCGATTTCTCCAATATCTTTGCAGACAACCTTTCAAAGCGTCATCGTCACACATGCGCCTTAAGTAGGTATGTCAATAACAATAAATACTTTGTACATATATTTTTGAAAGGATATCGTTATAGACATTGGAGAACTCGACCATTGAGCCATTTAGAACTCCCTCTATACTGGGCACTTCAAAGCTTAACTAAAAAAAACAAAATTAGTTGACACCTAAATGGCTGAACAATTAAAGTCCTTGACCTTGACTGTGCATTGCACCTACGTTGAAAAAAAAATGTCAAACCCTAGGATCTCAATCAAATAGTAACTACGTGTTAGACAATAGGCTTGTTGCGTGGTGTTAAAATTGAAAACTTCGTGTTGCTAAATGGATAGTAAACCATCAAATGATTGTAATAAAGTATAAATTACAAAATATAATTCAAATCATAAAAAGATAAACCTTGAAAGTTTAGAAAAAAAAGTTTTTTTATTTATTGTCCAAGAGTAAATTTAAAGGTACCAATAGAATCCTTACGCTTTTATAGAAACAAATTTGTATGACAACTATGGACCTAAACGCAGTATTTCGCGACCGAAACAGCAAATTTACTTCATTTTCCATGCAACGGTTAGTACAAATTGCACGGTGTGACGTCATACTTTAAAGCCAATCAGTATGAAGCGTTTCGGCTGCTGTCAGCGAGGTCCGTCTTTAACTCGATGTTTTGGGTATTAATGTCCTTTAAATGTAGTTGCTTCCATACAAACATTTGTTCATCTACAAAAACTGGTTCGAATGGCATCGTAAACAAATTTAAGGTCACAAGCCTATTCCTCAATTAGGAGATCCTCTTGCGGCGTTGTACAGTCACCGGCATAAATATATGATGGAACAAAGGCCGCAAAAATATCTGATGACAACTCTATTCCTAGAGCCGTAAGAGCGTGTCAGATATTTTGGTGGCCTTTGCAATTCATCATATATTGATGCCGGTGACTGTACTCTTGACACTGGCTGAGTTACCTCTCTGTATCATTCCTCATCCTCTACAGGCCCCGTAGCATGGATGGCCTTATCACGCGACAAGTGACAGGATAGAGCATTCGTCCCTGGCTGACACCGTTCTCTCATCCTATCACTTATCGCGTGATAACGCCCATCCATGCTACGGGGCCTGGGTATACAAGCAACGACAGTATACTGCCAACATCATAGGTCATGCATGGATCTACAAATAGATTTAAGATTGGGTTAAGTTGTACCTGAATTTTTTTTTGTCTACTATTGAAATAAACAGTTCAAATTTTTTTTTTTTTTTAGATGCACCGATAAATACCAATGGTGCAAAGATTTCATTGTCAACCCAGAAATCTACGGTGAATTGTCGTTGTCAGCTGACACCTGTCAAGCAGTTTTGGTTCGGAGGAAGTGGAAAGCTGCTCCTCGAGGAGTTAAAAGTTCCTCGAAGAACAAGCAGTTTAGATCTTATGTCAAATCATAATTTTAGTATCTAACACTATAAGTGATTTGACTTTACTTACTAAGATTTAACTGATGTGTTTTGTTTTAGCTTATTTAAATCTAATATATGTAGCAGGGATCGGAACCGGTTACTTGCTAAAACCTCGGTTTACCACAAATCTCGAACTATTTTATACTTCACATGTAGGACTCAGTTGTGTTTTGAGGTAACGAGTGCGTATTATTCTAATAATTAATGCCCAATTAGAAATGAAATGATTATCAAAAGAACGAAAAAGAACCGTTTTCGTTCCCATACAAACAATACCGGTTTCCGATTCCTGATATGTAGGCATGCTTGCATACTGAACACGAGGACTTTGACACTTTATTCTTAGACCATGTAGCTGTATCATTACAAATACAAACTATGAATTTTTAAAACTGGGCTTTAATCAGGTTGTATAACGATTCGTCAGACCAGAGGGGTAATCACGTAACGTTCCGAACGCGCGTTACGACAATTTAATTGTCAATTTTCCATATAAAAAGTGACATTTAGATCTGCCGGACGCGCGTACAATGTGATTACCCCTCAGCAGGTCGGGTCGATCACGTAACGCATTGTACGCGCGTCAGGTAGGTCTAAATGTAATTTTTTATATGTAAAATTGACAATTAAATTGTCCTAACGCGCGTTCGGAACGTTACGTGATTACCCCTCAGTTACGAGTATGTCAATGATAAACAACTTAGAAAAGTTGAAAAACACCCGACATTTACATTTCAAAGTTCAATATCTCAAAAACGGCTCAACCGATTTTGTTGTAACGTAGCTTCTTAGCTCCCACCACCACCACCATCCATACCACAGATGTATGAATATAAGGAGATCGGACATGGCGGCCGATTTGTATAGAGTGAGCCTGTCGCAAGTACATTAACCCACACAACGCCCAAGTAATTGACAAGACAAAGCACGCACACATCTAAAACACACACTCTTGTATACCTACACGCTTATTTGACAATAAACGCGCATCATATCAGGCATTTTGAGAAAAAACCTAATATTCTCTGCGATCAGCACGCGTGCACAGTATGACAGTGTATGCCCATTGAGCATACAGCTGCGACACGGCCGCCGGCGGCTTGTCCTCTCTCTAGTATTCTATGCTCTGAGATCCATACCATTTCGATCACTTCAGCTTTCGGACAAAAAACCCGCATTAAATCGGTTCATTCGTTTAGCGGCTACGATACCACAGACAGACACACAGACACGTGAAACTTATAACACCCCTCTTTTTGCGTCGGGGGTAAAAAAAATGGACTGAGTAAGTACTAGTTCTGTAGTTCTGACATTTGTTCATACTCATCTATTTATAATATTCTAAAAATATTACACGTCACATATTATTCACAATTTCATATTATAAGCAATTCAATTTTATAAATGTTTATACATAATAATATAATTCAATTATTATTTTCATAAAATTTATTTTCATCTTTATAAAACCGGGTAACCGCCGGGCCTTAGTATATTAGATTCAGATAGTTAAACTACTGGAACACCCGTCGCTAGCTTATCGTGTGTTACTGCCTTAATAATTCGTTCGATTACGTATTTAATGGGCTCGTGTAGATCAGGATAAGTATCGTATCTGGGAACTTATATACCTACCTATATATGTACTTTTATGATTGTGGGTAGGTATAGGTATAGGAAGTAAAGTAAAAAGGGTCAGGTTTTAAACGCTGAATGTGAAAATTACAAAACCGTAATGTCAATGATGGCTTACGAAAGAGTTAGGAATAGGGAGCATTACTGCAATGTTCTGCCGCCAGAGGCAGCACTACCACTAATAGTAAACCAGTATAGGAATATAGGGATTCACACACACATGCACAATTGATTGTCAAATGAGTGACAAGGATGCTTGCATAGACAATACCGCAAGTGGGAACGAGATACAATGTCAACGCTGCTAGTGTCGCCACCTACGAAGAGTTTTGCGTAATGTTCCCTTTTATAAGAAATGTTTTTCCGCTGAAGGAAATGATTTGAAAGAAAGCCTTGAGTCACCGAATATTACCTATATGCCAGATAAATAGTATAAGAATTATCCGAAGAACAACACTGGGATAAATCAACTATTTTCGGAGGAACGGCTTCTGTTACAGGAATTATGTGGGTACCTATATTTAATTATAATCCTCTTCATTTTATAACATCTGTACCTATAACCTATGTTTAGCAAATAAATACTTTGACTTTGAGTTCATCGAATTCAATGACGACGACTCTAGCAATTATGATTTTACAGCACTGATATATGCTTTTGAAACACACTAAGTATATGTATTTGAAACCAATTTAACGATGATCTCTCAAGAACTCTTTGAGGAAGGAAGGTTTGGATTAGTTTTCTAACAAAGATCCGGAATAATCCCATCGGGTATCATTGTACTTACATTCAGCTATAAAAGACAACGCTCTCATTGTTCCTCTTTTCAGTCGGACATTCTTTAAACTAAACTTAAGCTAAACTTAAGTGGCAGTGGGCGGGGCACATTGCACGTAGAACCGATGGCCATTGGGGCGGAAAGGTTCTCGAGTGGCGACCACGTACCGGGAGGCGCGGCGTGGGTAGGCCCCCGCAAGGTGGACTGATGACCTGGTAAAGGTCGCGGGAGTCCGCTGGATGCGGGTGGCACAGGACCGGCCATTGTGGCACTCTTTGGGGGAGGCCTATGTCCAGCAGTGGACGTCTTTTGGCTGATATGATGATGATGATTCTTTAAATAGCATAGTGGATTTGCTTGCGTGTTCAGCTCAGAGCATAGAATACTAGAGAGAGGACAAGCCGCCGGCGGCCGTGTCGCAGCTGTATGCTCAATGGGCATACACTGCAATACTGTGCACGCGTGCTTATCGCAGAGAATATTACGTTTTTTCCCAAAATGCCTGATATGATGCGCGTTTATTGTCAAATAAGCGTGTAGGTATACAAGTGTGTGTGTTTTAGATGTGTGCGTGCTTTGTCTTGTCAATTACTTGGGCGTTGTGTGGGTTAATGTACTTGCGACAGGCTCACTCTATACAAATCGGCCGCCATGTCCGATCTCCTTATATTCATACATCTGTGGTGTTCTGTCATGTCATAGCCGCTGCTCTGATATTTCTCTTTCTGTCTCCACCCTACCGGATTCTGGCATAATTCTGTTATAGCAGGTTTTTTTATTTTTATGAATGACTGACCCTAGTCTCACCTAATGGTAAGCGACGACAGAGCCTAAGATGAAGCTCATTGGTTCAGTAAGTAATAGTCTTAGAGCATAGAATACTAGAGAGAGGACAAGCCGCCGGCGGCCGTGTCGCAGTTGTTAGCTCAATGGGCATACTCTGCCGCCAGTTCACCGTCCGTTGTTACCGAGTGTGCACGCGTGCTGATCCCAGAGAATATTACGTTTCTTCCCAAAATGCCTGATATGTGCGTGTATTGTCCAATAAGAGCGTAGGTATACAAGTGTGTGTGCTTTAGATGTGTGCGTGCTTTGTCTTGTCAATGACTTGTGCTTTGTGTGTGTTAATGAACTTGCGACAGGCGTACTCTATACAAGGGTTGTTTTCAAAAAAAGTGTACCCTAGTTAAGGTAAAATTAAGAAACATTAACTTTGTCAGGTGAGTCACGAAAATTAGCTGTATAAATGTATGGCAAATTTTCGTGACTCACCTGAAAAAGTTAACGTTTCTTAATTTTACCTTAACTAGGGTACACTTTTTTTGAAAACAACCCACAAATCGGCCGGCATGTCCGATCTCCTTATATTCATACATCTGTGGTAATAGTCTATTCACTCTGGTTTAAACCAAACTTCTCTGTCTCGTGTCTTTTCTGTCCAGTTGACGCCTGCAGTTCAGAAAAAGAAAGAAAGAAAGAAAACATTTATTCGTGACAAAATAAAACACATAAAACAAACTGCAGACACATACGCACATACACGAATTTGAATGTGAATTCGATTTTTCAGCGGTATTGGACAGAGATGCCTTGCAGTCTTCAGTGCCGGTGGCCAAGATCCACTTCGGATCCTAGTACCACAGCAGTAAGTAAGTAGATTTATATCAAGCAGAATGCCTGTTAGTTATACGCATAAGGCATCATTTGGCGCTGCTGAACACTACGGCGAATAGGAGCGTTCGCTTCATCACCAGCATAGGTGAGGCACGGCACGTCCTAGCTATTCCATAGGCGACAACTACGAGCGGTCTGTGTGTGCGTAGCTATCTTTGCTTGTCACTTTGCTTCGCAAAAAATCAACCGTAGGTAAGCCAAGCGTAAATATGCTCGTTTGTTCGATCAGTTTACCAACATTGCATGACACGCGCACCAGAAATATGAAAATTAATTTTCGCCCGATGACTAATATAGAGAAGCAATGTACTATTTTTATTTTATTTTATTTTATTTATTGGAGAACAAACAGAGTTAAATGTACATAATAGTTACTTACAAGCTAGATTACAAATGAACATGCATTTAGCTCCTCGACAGTTCCCACTAAAACATAATCTCCACTTATAATAAATCTCTAAATTAAAAAAAGAATCAGCCAGTTTGAAACTAAGCTTTGCGCGGTTCGAATGTTCTCAGCATCCCATGAACGGAAAAATATGAAACATTTTATATAGGTACATTATTATTCTAGCTGCAACTTAGGATAGTTTTTATCCGACTGCGACAGTTAATTAATTTTCCGAAATATACGACTTCATTTAATTTTTCATTTATTTTTATTGAAATCAAACGCTGCTCCAACTGTCAGCTATAAGAACCGTCAAATTTTCGTCAAAATGGCGGAATTGCTTTGCTATTCACTTATTAATAATTTAAATCCCGTCTACGATAGACCTTTACGAGACAAATGTTAAAATATAAACCATAAAAAAATATTCGATTCTGATATGAGAACTTATATGCGCAAATGTCGTTTTATGTCGTAATTTCAATAAATTAAATCAACAAATTTGAACAATATAATTAACACGAATTTGTTTTTTTTGAATGACAATGGCACGCGCTCGGCGCATTCAGCCAAAGTACCTGCGGCGCTACCACGAAAACCGATACTCAATGTTCATATATTTGCATCCCTGTCACTCGAGTATGGTTAGTGCGATAGAGATAGAGATACCCGAATATTTTCGAATTCCGAAGTTCGTGGTTATAGCTCAGGAATCGAAAATATGGTAAATAATCATAATGTATTTTCTCGAAAAAGAATTTAAAATAAATATAGTCAAATGGAGAAAAAAACAAAGCAAGAGGTTATATAGGTAATGATTAAGTTATAAGAGTCCAAAGTTTTAAGAGGGGGTATGTTCTGTCCCTTTTCCGCAAAACGCACCTTCATATGAAACGATTGTTTTTTACTATGACGCTCGAGTATATTGACGTCACAGTCCCTCATCGTTTTCTCACTCTAACAAGCGACATTAAAACGGATGTAGCTTCATAATTTTTTGAGATATTTGAATGGGAGTTTCATTATCTTCTATCTATTTATACATATAATAAAGCTGAAGAGGGTCGAAAGTCTGTACATGGAAGTAATTCGAAAAAAAATTGCCTAGGGATACTTAAAATCGATAACAGAACACGTTCCAAGTGTTCCAACAGTTTTTAGAATTTTTGTCTGTTTGTCTGTTTATCTGTTTGTCTGTTTATCTGTTTGTCTGTTTATCTGTTTATCTGTTTTTCTGTTTATCTGTTTGTCTGTTTATGTGACCGCGCATCACGTGAAAACGGCTTAACCGATTTAGATGAAATTTGGTATATAGATAGTTTGAGTCCTGGGGAAGGACATAGGGTAGTTTTTATCCCGGAAATAAATCCCTAAGGGGATGAAATGGGGGGTGGAAGTTTGTATGGAGCTACTTAAACCGCTTCACCGATTTGGATGAAATTTGGTATATAAATAGTTCGAGTCCCGGGGAAGGTCAAAGGATAGGTTTTATCCCAGAAATCTTCCCCTTAGGGGGTAAAACGTGGGCGTGAACATTTGGATGTAACCCATTTTGATAAAATTTGGTTTAGAGTTAGTTTAAGTTCTGGGAAAGGACATTGGATAGTTTTTATCCCGGAAATCTGCCCATAAGGGGGTGTAGTGGGGGGTGAAATTTTGGATGGACTCCGATTAGATCAAATTTGGTATAGAGATAGTTTGAGTCCCGGAGAATGACAACGGATACTTTGAATCCCGAAAATCATCCCCTAAGGGGATGAAATAGGGGTGAAAATGTGGATAAATCCCATTCAGTTAAAATTTGGTAAAGAGATAGAAGGAGTCCCAGGGAAGGACAATGCATTGTTTTTATCCAGAAAAATCATCTCCTGAGGGGGTGAAATAAGGAGTGAAAATTTGGATAGAACCCATTTAGATGAAATTTGGTATGGAGATAGTTAGTCCTGGGGAAGGACCTAAAATAATTTTTAGTCCAGAAATCATCTCCTAAGGGGGTGAAATGGGGGATGAAAATTTGGATGGAACCCATTTACGGTATAGCGAGTTGGAGTTCTGGGGAAGCACATAGGATAGTTTTATCCCGAAAATCACCCCCTTAAGGGATGAAAATTTGGATGTGATGTGACCTTTTTAGATGAAATTTGGTTAATTTAATTTAATTCAAATTATTTATTTCAGACTTAGTCCATATCATGTTAGTAACAATAAAAACTTATAAAACTTAAGTTAACAGTTAAGAGATAGTTTGAGTGCTGGGAATTGGGGGGTGAAAATTTGGATGGAAACCATTTCGATGGAATTTGGTATAGAGATGGTTTGAGTCCTGGGCAAGGACAAAGCGTAGTTTTAATTCCGGAAATCATCCTCTAAGGGAGTGAAATGGTGGTTTAAATTTGGATTAGGATGAAATTTGGTGCCTATATAGATAGTTTTACTCGCGTAGAAGAACAACGAATAGCTTTTGTCCCGAAAAAAATCCTCCAAGGGCATAAAATAGGGGGTGAAAATTTGGATGTACCCTATTTGGATGAAATTTGGTATAGAGATAGTTTGGGGTTCCGAAAAAGGATAATGCATAGTTTATGGAACTCATTTAGTTGAAATCTGGTTAAGAGATAATTTGAGTCCTGGGAAAGGACATCTGATAGTTTTATTCCGGATATCATTCCCTAAGGGGGTGAAATGGGGGTGAACATTTAGTATAGCGATAGTTGGGAGTCCTGGGGAAGGACAAAGGATAGTTTTATTCCGAAAATCCTCCCCTAAGGGGTGAAAATTTGGATGTGAGTGACCCATTTAGAATAAATTTGGTTAACAGATAGTTTGAGTTCCGGAAAAGGACATAGGATAGTTTTTATCCCGGAAATGATCTCTTAAGGGGGTGAAATGGGGGTTGAATATTTGTATGAAGCTACTATACAACCCATTTAGATAAAACTTTGTATAGAGGTAGTTAGTAGGCGCGGCGTTGGTAGGCACAAGGTAGACTGATGACCTGGTAAAGGTCGCAAGAATCCGCTGGATGCGGGTGGCGCAGGATTGGTCACTTTGGAACTCTTTGGGGGAGGCCTTTGTCCAGCAGTGGACGTCTTTCGGCTGATATGATGATGATGATAAATGATAATAATGATAAAGATAGTTTGAGTCTCGGGTAAGGACATGTGATAGTTTTTATATCGGAAATCTACCCCTAAAAGGGAAATGGAGGGTGAAAGTTTGTATCGAGCTACGATATAAACGAGTTCTACGCGGACGAAGTCGCGGGCAAAAGCTAGTACTATAATATATTTAGTTTACTCACTAACAAACGATTTTATTACAAAAGACTACAATTTCTTACTTATATTATATTATACTTACTACCTGTACATTACAAATTACAACGAAACCATCCTACCAACCATCATCTGGGATGATTTTTAGTAGTTCATTTTTGTACTGGCTAATGGACGTGTTGAAGATGTCAACCGAGACTAGGGTCTTATTGTACTCGTCACACATGCGGCGCAGCGGCGCTCGCACGCCGGCGTTACTCTTGCAGGTTGGCACGGCGAACAGGACTGCGGCGGAGCGTGATCCGCGCCGCGGCGGCACCCGGAACTGCATACGATGCAGTAACTCGCAGCTATTGTATTTGCTTCGGCAGACTTTATACAGTACAACTGCATCTGATATTTTTCGTCGTTTTGACAGTGATGTGATTTTATATTGCTTTAGAAGATTTTTGTAAGACATTTTTTTACCCGTCAATCTCTTATGCATAATTCTTAGGAATTTTTTTTGAATCATTTCAATAGAATTGCAGTATTTGGCATAAAGAGGATTCCATATAACAGATGCATACTCTAAGTGTGGTCTCACTAACGCCTTATAGAGCAATATATATGTATCGGATCTTTTAAATACTTTAGCTGATCTAATGACGAATCCTAGCATTTGATATGCTTTGCGCACTTTATCGATATGTGAGTCAAAATGTAGTTTTTCGTCATATAAGACACCGAGATCACGGGCCGTTTTTACTTTCGTTATTTGTGTATTACCTATACTGTACGAAAACGTAATTTTTTTTTTTTTATTCTTGGTAAAACATATTTGTATACATTTATCTACTGCTAACTGCAACCTATTCTGCTTACAATAGTCATTAAATCTGTCTAAATCTTTTTGGACTAATAAACAATCATTCAAGTTTTCTATTGCCTTATATATTTTTAAGTCATCCGCAAACAAAAGGAAGTACTAGGAACCAGACTGTCAAGTTGTTTAAGGTGGTTCGATTGCCATACAAAACGTTATTTGACATTCGTAGGCTAACGGCGTGATATTTTAAAAAACTTATGTAACCAACGTTCATAAATTGGCTTCCCATTTGCGCCAAATTCCCCCTTTCCTAGAATAAACTTGTATAAACTAGATAAATTTGAGAAAAATAGTTTTCCCAAAATATCACGTTCCAAACCAATTTCTCAAATTAATCTAGTTTATACAAGTTTATTCTAGGAAAGGGGGAATTTGGCGCAAATGGGAAGCCAATTTATGAACGTTGGTTACATAAGTTTCGTAAAATATCACGCCGTTAGCCTACGAATGTCAAATAACGTTTTGTATGGCAATCGAACCACCTTAATAAACTTCTTGTACTCGTAGAGCTAAAAGGTATCGTAGAATAGTTATAATAGTTTTAAAGATAAATTAAAGCAATTTTTATTAAGATGGTGCTTTTACAGTGTTGAAGAAATATTTGATAGAGTGTAGAGTGTAGTTATTAGTTCTAAGATATAATATATTGTGAGCCGTAAGGAATTCAAACACAATCCTGTATTGTTTAATGAATAAATATGTCTATGTATATGACACTTGTGTGACAAGGTGGCTAGAACTATGGAACCGGTATAGAGAGCCCGATTCCCACACTTGCCTATTCTAACACAATCGAGCGTCTTGTCATACACTTCTTGGCGAAATAGTAAGTAGTAGTAATAAAATAAGTACTTATAGATAAAATAATGTAATATTTAGTTCGAGTAAACCCCACTCCTCATTGCGTTTAAGTTGGTGCCTTATCCACTCCGTAGGTTAGAATTATGATTTGATAAATATAAAATGTATATTATGTACAACAAATCGTAATATCCTCATACTAAGCTCAATACGGCTTATGTTACGGGTACTATTATAATTATAAGCCGGTATAATTAAATATAGTTACCTACATATCTAAATATGTACCTACATAGAAAACATCTAAGACTGAGACTGAGAAACCACAGAATAAATAATGGTACTTTCGTATGTACAGAAGGCCCTCTGTCTAACAAAACCGATGTTTGACAGCTGGAAAACTCAAATCATAGCGTCCCACTCAACCGCATAATACGTGCTATTTCGTCTAGTTAGGGTTGTCACGTCATCGTCGTGGCACAACCACAGAACATAATATTAGTAACTAGTTTCCACCCGCGACCTCGTCTGCGTAAATCCGGGATAAAAACTATCCTATAGTTTTGTTCAGTCCTCGCCTAATGCCAGGAACTGAACGGCGCCTCACGATCCGTGGGTCATATAATGCCAATAATGGCTATCAAAAGTGTCAAGATTTTATACAAAATGTGGAGCTTGACTTACCCGTTCCCATCGACGCGATATCTTGTCAAGTCTGTCCGTTATCCGTCAATGGTCAGTCAAGTTAAAACAAGTCTCCCTGGTAGCTGCCGCACGTTCTGCGGGCTGGTGCCTCCAATGCACGATCCGTCGCGGGCACAGATCTCCAATTGCCCGCTTTCACCACAACGACTCGGGCCTTCAAGCCACCAACACGAGTCTGTTCACACTTCACCAAATATCCAAACAATCTGACGTGTTCCGTGTGAAAATTTATGACAAGCAAAAATGTGACAGCCAAGTGTCACCTTCAAAACCACAGACTAAAAGGGCGTACACACGAGAGGCGTTTAAGGGGCGGGCAGACGAACGGCCCGAACAAGTTTAACCCAGGCTATAAACTATCTTCGTGCAAAATTTCATCCAAATCGGTTCAGCCGTTTAAGCGTGATTGAGTAACAAACATCCAGACATCCAATCATCCAAACTTTCACATTTATAATAGTGTAGGGTACGATGAGTGCTGTCAACAGTATCAAAGACGTTCGGTTCAATTGCACCTCGGGGGTGCGCGAAAAACCAGTTTAGCCGCAGCGGCAAGAGCGACAGTCCTGCTAAAACTTATTACCCTATAGTGGATATGTAGTTAGCTAGCACAGGCTGCCGGCAGGCAGTAAGTCAGCATCGAGCGAGCTCCTTCATTTCGGAATTCCCGCTCACAATCATTGTAGCAATTTTCCGGGGCATCCGTCGCGAGACGCCGTCGAGAGCTAGGAGTTAGATACTAAATAAAACCTTGTTTTACGCCACGGTGACCAAAGTTTCAATGGCTTTCTTCTCTAAGTATATCTCAAGATATATCTTAAAAATATAAAAGTAGAATACCTTAATAAGAGAATAAAATATGTACGCGAGATAATGTACCAATTAGAAGTCGTTTATATGGCATCATTTGTGCTCTCAATTTTATTATTTGAAGTGTTCCATGCTGTGATTGACAGTGCTTTTCAAATTTTTTGGCACGTTGACACCTAGCTGTCTTCTTGGAAGAACGAGTGCACGCGACAAACATCAACCCAATTCAAATACCATACGTTTAATTTTACTAAGGAAGCATCGATTCAGTTATTGCATGTACTTATCGGACTCATTTTCACTGGTTGTTAGAACTTGCATCTGCATCGCATCCCGCATGGAGAGAGCTGGTGTCTCCCAGCCAATGACTCGCATATGAGTCATGCCTCTAAGAGCTCTTTCAGCTACTTTGCGGAAAAATGCTGCTACGCTGCATAAGAACTTTTCCGTCCCTTACGGTGGCATGCTTTTCTTGGCGCTTCCTTTAAGGACCAACCGAACCAAACCACGTACCATATCGATCTAGTTGCGTCGTTCGGTTAGTGTACAAAACTCATTAAAATATCTGACCATTTCAGAAGCAAGCTCTTGGTGTAGAGTGGTGGCGGGCGCCGATAGGGTGGCGCGGGGCGTGAGGCCGCTTTAGCGTGCGAAAATTACATTCCGAGAGCGCCTCGCATATCTATCACTGGAAATTCACGCGCGGGCACGAGCGCCACGGATGGGCTAGAGACGCAGTTCTCACCTCTGTGGTTACATTATGGCCAATGATCAAGGCTTTTACTTTTAATGAGTGAATCGATGGTCCACGCCTTCTCTGAACACTGTTTTTCCGCAGACAGAATCGGTGATGATCGCTTTGTTTGTAAGAGTTGCATCGAGCACATTACAGACCGGTTAACGGTAAATATGGCGTCGGCATCTGTCATCCCATAAAGAACGATTTACCTATGGTTTGAAATGTTGAGATTTGGAGGTAATGTTGTCGAATTTACGACACTATATCTGGTCAGCCAGGGGGCACAACATGCTGGCAAATCGACGCGGCGCGCGCGACGCAACTCCTGTCTCACTCGCGTTGTGCAAATTCAATAAAGGAGAGTAGATCGACTCTCGCGTCGTCGTTATAATTTATGACAATCGTGGCACACCCCATTTTCCGTTTCTGCGGTCACAATCACGTGGCAATAAGGCCTGTACAGTCACCTGCATCAATATATGATAATTAAAGGCCGCAAAAATATCTGACACGCTCTTACGGCTACAGGAATAGAGTTGTCATCAGAAATTTTGCGGCCTTTGTTCTATCATATATTTATAAAATAAAAATAAATAAAATAAAATAAAAAGCATTTATTTCGGACAAAATAATTTTTGCCGGTGACTGTACATACGTGCAGTGATCGAAGCTTGTACAATAGAAGTTGAATTAACACCGCTATCGAATCGGGCTGAAATGGCTCAGCTGGCCAAGAATCGCTAGTGGTCCAATGTTCTCACCCCTTATAGCCAATGATTACGGCTTTTACTGAATGTGCAACTGAATTCACGCTACGCCGGCAGAAAAGCGCCGCGCATGGTTCAGGATTTTCACGACTACGGTCGAAATGTGTGTTCTAACTAAGAGAAAGGATTCCTATAGGAACGCTATTAAGCATGCCATATCGTAAGGGGCTGAATTGAGAAATGGTTTTAAAATTACATCTGCAATTTGGGCGGGTACGAGCATTTACTCCAAAAAAACGTTACGCTCGTAGCGCTACGCCGTAGTGCGTAGCACCTTAAACTCCGTATGTAGCGAAAAGCACCCGTAGCGCTCTGACGTATCGACACATTGGCGCTGAATGTTAACTGTGGTCTAAACGGCCCTGCATGACTATGATAATGGACATAGATAAGTACATGTGTTATTCGACCGCGAAGAGTTTCAGAAAGGAATAGCTGTGTTCATATAAACTTTGATGTATTTATAAGGCAAAACTATCACCTCCAATCCTATTCCATTCGCGGTTTGATAATATATATAGCTAGCTAGAGATAGTTACTTCACCGACGTCACCTAAAAGCTTAAATATGTCCAGTTAGTCAGCGTACATTTTATCACCTATTTAAAGCAAGCCAGCACAGTAATAACTGCATCGCAATCAGAAACGCATTACTGCACCTCATTTGCCGTCCTCGACACCCCAACCCTCCACCCACTTCTGCTGCCCTGGTAGAATGCAGTAAGGGCCGTGGAGTTTTGTATGTGCTTACTAAGTTTGCTTCGTCGTTTCTGAAGTAGGTAGTTGCAGTTAAAAATGTTTGTTTCCGTTCTAAGTAAGTAATGTTGGAAAAATAGTTGGGGTAATTTGGAAACATTGGTGGAGATTGTTAACATCGGTGTAAATACCTGAACCGATATTTGAATATATCATTCAGGGTACGTTCTGAAACGACCTACGGTGGTATTGAAAATGACGCGGACACCAACCACCGCGGTACATGCGCGTTGCCACTGTCAGCGCTCGTCTTTTGTTTATTTATATTCATTAAATTCCCTTGTCTTGTAAATGTATGCTTCTAGTTTACAATTCTTTTTTATACAACGACGGTGGCAAACAAGCTTACGGCCTGCCTGATGTTAAGCTGGTACCGTCGCCTATGGACACTTGTGACTCCAGACGAATTACAAGCGCGTTGCCGACCCTTCATTCACTTGAGGATGCGCTGTGTTGGCAGATAGAGACATGCAGGTCCCTCACTCCCAACACAGCGCACCCTACGGAGCTCTGGCGACCTTACTTACCACCAGGAACACAACACCACATACTTTATAGCATGTAATTATAACGCTTTCTGTACTTCTATTTACGCACTTAATGTAATAATTGCATGTACATTTCAGTATACTATATTCTGAGCATCTTACATATGTGTTGTTCCGGTATATATGTTTATGAAAACTGTACAAACCACGTACCGGAAGGCGCAGCGTGGGTAGCCGACCCACAAGGTGGACCGATGACCTGGTAAGGGTCGCGGGAGTCCGCTGGATACGGCTGCCGCAGAACCGAACATTGTGGCACTCTTTGGGGGAGGCCTATGTCCAGAGTGGTCTTCTTTCGGCTAATATGATGATGATGAAGCCCATCCTTACGCGAGTTATTTCACCGTCAGCGGCCCGGTGGCCTACAGTTATGTCGAGAGACTTTATTTAGATAAAATATCTCACGACTAACCTGGTTAGCATGATTGCATAGCGTTTATATCAGAGATATAACATTCGTCCCTAGAAAGTGTTAGTACGAGAGGGGCGAATGCTAGCTCGGCAGATAGATAAAAGCCCATAAGTACCTAACAAGTGAAATCAACACATTTTTCAACAAACCCAACTGCCTTTATCAACTTTAAATCGTTATAAATCCTAAGTGGTTATTTAAAAAAAATATTGAAAAAACCTAATAATTATTTTGAAATACCTATTTAAGGATACCCTACATGACATAGTTCGTCGACTTACTTTTTTTTTATACTCCATTTTGTATTTTTTATTTGGTACCGTCTTGTCTTCAGTGACACCCGCAAGAATAAAACAAATCGATTGACGTATGTTTCAAATAAAATCGACCCATGCGTTTGGTCTGTAGAGTGCCACAAAGGAACAAACATACATACAAAGACTTATAAACACATTACCCCTTTTTTTTTTTCTTCATTATCTTAAAAAAGGGGAAAACATCGTTAGCTTGAGTATTTCCAACCAATAGAGATTTTTTCTTTGTTCGACTTGTATTTTGAATAATTTATCCTGAACCCGGTAGTCTGTCTCTAAATCTGTCGCTTCGCCGCCGATTCCACACAAATTGCCAGGAATAAAAGACTCGTAGGCCCTCAGACGCTGAGACCGTGGTGTAAATGCTCATGCTCGCTCGCCTACATTTTAAAGCAGGTGAATGTTTGATGGTGGATGCTGGCTGCGTGGTTAATAATGCACGGATGTTGTTTAGAACGTGTACGGCTGGTGTTTACAGTTTATTTTTATTTTCAAAACGTCACGTAAGCCATGACCGTAAAACCTATCATGCAATTTACCTTGGTCGCGAATAGAAGACAGTATTGATCGATTCTGACAATGAGGAGCGCACTCCACGAAGCGGCAAGTTAAACATTCAAGTGCTTGACCAATAACGACTAAACATTAATCTAATACTTGTACGCTAATCAGACCTCAACTCCCATTTCAATCGGACACGTTACGCTCTAAGTTGTAGACGATACACCTAGGACATACTGTCCAGCTAGGTAGGTCCAATTTCGAGAAAGAGGTCAATCGTCGAATCCGACTCGGCTACTGGGCAGCGTTCGGGACGCTACGTCACATCTTTTCGTCCAATATTCCGCAGTGTCTCAAGACGAGAGTCTTTGACCAGTGTGCGTTGCCAGTGATGACGTATGGCACCAAAACGTGGTCGCTTACTATGGGCCTCATAATAAGGTCCAAAGTCACCCAAAGGGCAATGGCGAGGGCTAAGCTGGGAGTTTCTCTGCGTGATCGCATCAGAAATGAGGCTATCCGCACCAGAACCAAAGAAACCAATATAGCCCTCCGAATCGCTAAACTTAAGTAGCAGTGGGCGGGGCTCATTGCACGTAGAACCGATGGCCGTTGGGGCGGAAACCAGTACCGGTAGGCGCAGCGTGGGTAGGCTCCCCACAAGGTGTACTGATAACCTGGTAAAGGTCGCGGGAGTCCGCTGGATGCGGGTGGCGCAGGACCGCTCATTGTGGCACTCTTTGGGGGACACCTATGTCCAGACCCGTAGCATGGATGGCGTTATCACACGATAAGTGACAGGATAAGCGCGTCGTCTCGTTCTATCGAACGGTGTCAGCCAGGGACGGATGTTCTATCTTGTCACTTATCGCGTGATAAGGCCATCCATGCTACGGGGCCAGCAGTGGACGTCTTTCGGCTGATATTATGATGATGAAGCTAATCAGATACTAGTGACCGTATCAGTAGTTTTCTTCTTAGTCGTTAAACTCTTGTCTTAGTGGTCGTTGCCGTCTGTTGGTGATGTGGTGACCAGTTTTACTATGTATTCATTCGTCTCTCAATGCCACTGGTGGTAGAGTCGAGATTATTTACGTTGACAGAATTGCATCAAAGTAGTCCATTTAAAAAACAACTCTACCTTCCGATTCAAAAGATTCAAATTCTTATGACAGTTCTTATAAAAAGTCGGTAACATTAAATAATCTCAACTATACATACATTTCCAGAAAATTATGATCACATTTTCGGTAGGATTTCCTAATTCAAAATTTCGAGTCATAATCATGATTAGTTACGTCTTAACTTTTAGGAAGAACCCAAAATATAAAATTTCTGAAGAAAACGGTAATACTTATGTGTTTTTTTTCGCTTTTTATTACGATCTAGATCATACCAAAAGAATAAGTATTTAGCGACTTTTGGGATGTGATTTCAAACGCTTTCCTTACCACCCTCCATAATAACTGTGGTGTTCCGTAGCTATATAAGTAAATGAATTTTGATCTTACGAAATCAGAATATATCCGCCATACCTACCTAGCAATATATAATTTTAAGAGATTTTAATTTTTATAAATAATCACAATATTACAAAGCTGGTAAAGACTACCGTCGAGTGTTTAAAAAACGCTACGTGATAATCACCCTGTTGAGTTACTACTTTTGATACGTTTTTTAATGTACATCAGTTGGTTTAACATCATCATTTGGTCCAACCCACCCCATTCAATATGCTAGAGTATTGTACCAAGATCCCATACATCACAAGACGTCGATATGTTCTAATAATCCAATCAAAGCAGTCCCTATCCGAACTAATGTTATTGTCAAACAGAACCATTATCCGTCCAGCGGCTAACTTAATGTCCAGGCACGTATCCGTACGACGGCGACACCATCATACGTTGCACTAACGCTAGAAAGAGATAAAAGCAATAAACAACGTGCACTTCAATAATGAAGCGTCGTTATTCATTTATTACTGCAAACGAATTTATGCTTTATGACGATGTTCGAGCCGCTACAATCGGGTAATGCCTTGTTTTTCAAATTTGGAAAATCTTTGATTGTGTTTTATTTCAGCTCGATTCACGACCCTATTTGATGTGACATAGGGTTGAAATTGAGCGTGTTGTCAGTTTTCATTAGTCAGAAGAGTAGTGAAGTGACGACATCGATCTTGTTTCTTTTATCGACGTTGCCGTCGGTCGGAATCGAAATGAGGTAATAAAGAAATTGCAATTCCTTTTATGTACGAGTATCTTTTTAACATTGCTGATGGGCAGTAATGAATGCTACTTAATTTAATAATCTCTTTAGGTTCCGCCGCTCCCTTGAGGTACTTACATTAATGTATTTTGTACACGTGGCTTTCTGATTTTATACTATTTTAGACGACAGTACTGTGGGATTTATTTTGTTTTTACCTTGGACTGGTTTTATGGCAAACACTTCTTGCAAGCCTAACCCAGCAAAGGCAGATGAATGTGAGTATATTATTAACTAGTTTTTGCTAGTTCTGCCCTCAATTTCATCCCTTTAATGAAGATTTTTGAGGTAAAGATTGTCTAGGTTATAAACTTTTGGTGTGTTAAATAGCGTTTCCATCCAGCCGTTTATCCGTAATTGAGTAACAGACATCCAAACTTTGACTTTTATAATATTACTGCCATTTGGCCGCCACTTTGTCTTCTTGAACTCCCTTATCAACTTCCGTCCCAAATTTCATCCCGATGCGGGATGATTTTCTGAATAAAAACATATTTATATATTTTAAACTTAGTTTGTAACCTATCACTATGCCAAATTTCATATAAATTCTTTCAGCCGTTTTTGCGTGATTCAGCAACAAACATCCAAACTTTCTCATTTGATTAGGTCCGGAATTTGAATCCTGGCTCGTACAAATTCAGTTTTCCGGAACTCATGTACGGTCAGCCTTACAAGGGGCTTAACACATTTGTACCGTGTCGCATTAAACGTCATGTTAAACTACCATATAAAGTTGTCAAACGAGTGAAAACGACAAGGTACTTAGGTGTTCAACAACTTATGAGGCCGACCGTACGGAATATCATTTACGTCATACCTGGCCATAAAGTAGGAATTACCGCACGCTATGCGTGCGGAAAACCCCACTTCCTGGCCAGATAGAGACGTAAAATTTTGTACTCACCACGGGCGGTAATAAAGAAAGCCTCAGAGCGCATATTTATCGCCCTTGCCTTCGGCTCGGGCGTCAAATACCTGCGATCTGAGACATTCTTTGTTTAACCGCCCTAGGTAAGTAATGTACTATTACGTCACACCTGGCCATAAAGTAGCAATTACGTAAAATTTACAATACAGAGAGACGTAAAATTTGTACTCACCACGGGCGGTAGTAAACAAAGCCTCAGATCGCTTTTTTATCGCCCTTGCCTTCGGCTCGGGCGTCAAATACCTACGATCTGAGACGTTCTTTGTTTTACCGCCTTAGGTAAGTAATGTACTATTATCGCTAGCTTTTCAAAGGAGCGTTAATGGCCTAGGGATCCTGCACGGGTTAACATTTTCACTGCCAGGAACCAGCCTACGCTGTAGTCGCTTTCCGCTACGAACGGGGAAAACTACGAGATCGGCTACGATTCGAGCCTAGCGCGTAGCGGTTTTTAGCAGCTCAGTGAATGGGTTAAGCAACAAAGCAAAAGTGAATGTGTTCATTGAGCGTTCCCGTACTTTAAAAGGCATGGTATACTGTTGATCCTGGTGGTTGTCTATGACAGCAGTAGTTAAAGTGTTTCCCTGTGGGGTTGGCAGGTCAGATGGCAGTCGCTTCCGCAAAAACTCCTTTCTGGATGCTACTGAACTGATTTGTACTCTCTATAGAGTATGCGCCCCTAGTACTATGGATGTGTTTGTGCGGCTGGAAGTATTGGGACTATGTGACTATTCTTAGAGTATGTTCTCCGATACATGTCACTATGCCCCTGTAGGTCGATCACGTAACGCATTGTACGAACGTTGGGTAGGTCTAAATGTCACTTTTGAAGTGGATACTTCTTTGCTCGCGTTCTTGTATTACAGTTCAAAATGTATCACGTGACTTCCGGAATAACTTTTTGTAGAGAAGCCTAAACTGATTTCAAATAATTGTTTGTTACATGTTTTAATCCTTCATTATTTGCCATTAGTTGTTAATCACAAAATGTTATTTAGTTTACGTGGCGGACATGAAATTAATGCTGACATGACCGCCATTTTCAATGTATCGCGATACTTATACAGATTTTAGTGAATTAATTCAGATATATTAGGGTTCCATAGCCAACAAAGAAGTATCCACTTAAACTTAATTAACGGTTGTATCTCCGACACAACCCGCTTCTTTTTTATATAGAAAATTTACAGTTATATTGTACCGACGCGCGTTCGGAACGTTACGTGATTTTACCCCTCTGGTCTTTATCACTTTCTACATTTTCATCCTCTAAGGCGTTTTCATAAATTGTCATTTTGGTTTTTTTATTTTTATTTGTTTGATTTGATTTTCAATCATTTGATGTTATGATTATTTCCTTTATTTTGTTATTGTTATGTGTTTTGTCTTGTACAAGTGTGTTGAGTCACAAATAAATAAATGTTTAATTCTGATTCTGATTCAATACATGTTGCTGTGCGTCTAGACTTTATCATTTGCTACATTTTTCTTCTATATAGAGTATGCGCTCCTAGTACCTATTTTGAATGGGTATGTGCGCCTGGTATAAGCGCTTGCTATGTTTTCATTCTTTGAGTATGTACTCCAATACAAGTTGCTGTGCGCCTGGTATTTATTACTTGCTGCATTTCATTATCTATAGAGTATGAGCTCCTAGTACTTTGGATGTGTTTGTGCAGTAGTAATACTACAAAAACGCTTTCTATGTTTGCATTATTTAAGTACACATGTTGCTGTTGTTGCATAGAAAGAAAATCTAGCTTGTGATAAAGACCAGGCGTCTTTATCACAAGCTAGATTTTCTTTCTATTTTATTTATCAAATGTATTGACGACCACAATAGGGATTCTTTTAAATTGTCATGAATGTAATTTATAATGAAGTCTGTATTGTGTAACAAAATAAATCTAAATCTATGCGCTAGTAATTTGAGCATGTTTGTGCGCATTAGCGTATACAAACATTAGCGCTTGCTATGTTTTAATTTTGTACCTATAGAGTATGCGCTCCTAGTAATTTGTATATTCATACATTTCGCTGTGCGCCTGGTAGTGTTAGCCCCGGCATTATTTTCTATCTCGACAGAGTATGCGAGTCCTTCAAGGCCGTGTTTACGCACAGGCGTAATGTCGTGAGAATCGCCTGGCGACTATGGGATTTTCCGCCTTCGCAGTCGCCGGCCGTGGTCGTGTGCAAAACCCACCCTGAGCGTCGATATGACCGAGGAAGAATAGATTTTTTTCAGATTAGATATATTTTGATGTTTAAACTCTTGTTATCCTTATTGGCGCGTGGCGTTTGGTCATATCGATATTACGCCTGGTACTGTTAAATGCTATGGGGCTGTTCGCCTGGTAGATAGTACAATCGCACATACATAGGTACACTCTAGGTGTTCAAAAATATCGGCACATGCACTCTAATGCATTGAAAATAGAGGTGTGTTCCGATGTTTGTGACGTGCTTGTTTGTCCCGATGTATGTGATGGCGACTGTACCTATGTACCAGGCGACAAACTATGTGCCTAACATCCATATTTCCGTTATTTATGGATAAAGTATGTGCTCCTAGTACTTTGATTTACAGAGGCGTAATGCTGCACGCCTAGTATAACTAAATCGCGTGAGTGGAAAAACCTTTTCCGCGAAATTCAATCTTATGTCATGAAGACTTTGAAGAAGTTCTCCCGGAACTTACTTACTCACTTTAACTTTTTTAGTGTTCCGTACCAAATTTGACACTTGCCATCACTCGGTGTCTGTCGTCAGTAGATATATATTTTTAGTGTTATGTCTATAGCCACTGAAATTAATTATATCCAACACTCACACGCACGTCCTAACGCCAAGCCAAAACTCCGACAGCATTTGAAACAAATGCGTAAAACTGTTCCACCACTCACGTGACCACAACAGTACGCGGGCATGTGTCATTGTACCGCGTAATTAAAAGGTCCTAAGTACACTTACTTTCGTAATACTTGTGACGTATTTAAATATATATAGCAAAACACACGGTGAGAACCGAACGTTAAACTAAACGCGGGTTTCGATCAAACGCGTTATCGCTGTGTACATATACGTAGAATGGTAGAACCGTTTTGAAGTGGATACTTCTTTGCTCGCGTTCTTATACATGGGTACAGTTCAAAGTGTATCACGTGACTTCCGGAATAAATTTTTGTAGAGAAGCCTAATCTGATTTCAAATAATTGTTTGTTACATGTTTTAATCCTTCTTTATTTGCCATTAGTTGTTAACCACAAAATGTTATTTAGTTTATGTGGCGGACATGAAAATAATGTTGACATGACCGCCATTTTCAATGTATCGCGAGTCAAATGAGCTACGTCAGTCAATGCTGCTAATGCTATATACATATACCGATTTATCTGTACTTGTACAGATTTTAGTGAATGAATTCAGATTTTTTAGGTTTCCATAGCCAATAAAGAAGTATGCACTTAAACTTAATTAACGGTTGTATCTCCGACACAACCCGCTTCTTTTTTAACATAGGAAAGACCACTATGAGTCAATCAAGTTTTTTTTAGGTAGCTCATTGCCATTGTTAGTGGTTACAACACCTGGGTTATTTAAAAAAAGTGCGAGAGCCAAGGTTGGCAATGGCAAAACTATTGTAGTTTCATCATGTCCGTCTGGTTCTATAGTTTTCTGAGAGCCACAAAATTTTTGTCACTAGGCTGAACTGAGCGACAATAATAACCTCCACCTGACAGGAGACTGCAGCAATAATACACCATTAAGTTCTCTGTAGGTTTGTGTTTCTGTGTTCCTGGTGGCAAGTAAGGTCGCCAGAAGCTGCAGCTGATATAATATTTGTCATTGCCAGTGTGGTTAACTGACACTGGCAATGACAAATATTTGCCAGTGTAAATTTACCACGGATATTTAAGTTTTTTTTGTAATATGAGACGGATCAAGGCAAGATTTTAATTGACCGTCCTTGACCCAAAACGTATTGAGGAAACTGTATACATTTATCAAAAATAATTGACGCAGCTGAAAAATCTGCATCTTTATTCTGCTGCTAAGGAAGGTTATTCCTATTACCAAAAAAATAATCAGGCACTTCTGAATTTTCATCCATTCTCAATTGTAACTAACTGTCGATAACGAATGATCAATAATGAGTCGGTAATGCGTCTGTCACTCCTCCGGATTCGCAAGCATCCATAGACTACGGTATCTTACCATCAGACAGGCCGTATAAAATTGATAGATTTGATCATGCCGATTTTACGCAATGAAATTTGCAAATGACAAAATCGTGACAAGGGGTCAAATTAATTGTGACCAGGGGCACAGAAGCCGCAGAAGAAAGTTTTTCAAGCCCGCATTTGTCATCAGTCATGACGGATGGTGTAATCGCAGATGCTATCTGCTTGTCTAGTTGCTGAGTCCAAACAGTGAACGTTCTATTGGCCACTAATGAGCCGATTTTATCCAAACGTACACAGGTTGATTTAAAATGGACCATTCAATTCGTTCTCCGATCGATTTAAGATAGATACTTATTTTTTAATACAGTTGCTCAAAAAGTGGTACTTTTTGTAGCTGCAAATCGTGCGCAAAGTTGTATTTTGCGCACTAGTGCTTTTTAATTTTCCACGTGTATCGAACGACGTTTTTTAATACAGTTGCGAAAAAATAAGAGAAACAACAAGTAAGGAATTTGAAACTTTTATATTATTATTTCTGTAACATCATTGTAATACAGATAAAAAATAATGAAGTTGTTCAAAAAAAAATTTTTTTTAGATACAGTTCTTACTTGTTGTTTTTCTTATTTTTTCGCAACTGTATTAAAAAACGTCGTTCGATACACGTGCAGAAATGTCATTCTTCACTCGTCCCGAGTCTTACCACTCGCCTACGGCTCGTGGCAAGATATCTCGGCACTCATGAAGTAATGACATACTTTCCGCACTAGCATCGAAATGTACTATATCCATAAAGTTTGTTACAATTTAGAAATTATCCTACATACCACGCTTATTTTCCGGGGGAATAGGCAGGAATCACGGCTTTCATCTTGCTACGATCTTGATTCTCTTGCTTCATGACATTCTTCATGCATGCTCGAATGTTTTGGGTAATATTGACGAGGTTACTTTGAAATTTCTCCAATTTAGTAGAAAAAATTAAGTTAAATATATAAAAGTTCGCCGAGGTCTTACCCTTCTATCTGTACCATACATTATTTTCCCTCATATCCGTCACTTTGTTATTCTCCTCTCATCCATCCTCTCTACATGGTCAAACAATCCTAAGCATGCCCTTCTCATTTCATGCCACTACATCATCAGCCTACTCCCCACTTCCTTTATTCTGTCTCTTAAGAGTCCGCAGTAAGCTCGGTCGAATTTCACCTTCCCATACAAACGGAGTTTCGTTCTCATTTTAAAACTACGTGTTGGATTGTAACGAAACTTTGCATATTATACAATGACATGAGGTGTATCTAGTTCTCCTCAGTATATAACAAATACAGCAAAAACAAGTTTTGTATGAAAAACTTAAATTTTCTGTATTTTTTATGGTATCTGTAAGTACAAAGTTTCAGAGGGAACTAGCTAGTCGTTTTAAAATGAGAGCGTAACTACGTTTGTATGGAGAATCGAGCTTAGGTACTGCGGATCTCACCCCACTCATTATTTTTATTCACGATGAAACTCTATTAATTTTCAGTTTTTGACTTAAGAGGCTGACAAGAACAAATTGAAATTGATAATATTTAAGCAGTTGTTTAAGAAAAACTGTTTGTTCTAGCACATCAAAAAAATATAAGTTAATATTCATCTCATCATATTTCCAAGACCGTAGACGGACTCGAAACATGAATGGATGAAATCGGCTCAATAGAAAATAATTGCAAAGATTGGTCTTAAAATCACCTTAAACGGTTCTGTCCTTATTTTTTTGACGTATGGATCTGCAATTTAAAACATGAAGTGCATATATTCATACCTAAACTGCTGTAGAGCCATATTTCACAAATAATCCACAATTTTTTTTATTTAAATTTTTATTCATTATTTTCGTCTAAAACCTGGCCGCTCAAGTAACACTCGCTCTCGTTTACTCCGATACAAATAGGCAGTGTGCGCGTTTTTGGTGTTGACAGCGCCTTTACATCAAAGTCTCTCTGGTAACCTGTACCTTCTAGGTGTGGTAAAAAAACCATTTCCACAGGCCAGGTGAAATGAAATCTTATGTCATGTGTCATGTCGGAAAGAGATATGCTTTGGATTTTGTTTTGCTTAGTAGAGTCTGGCGCGGTCTGTGTCATTTGTCATGCAGGAAGTTACATATGGCAAATAATCTTATAGGTAGGTAGTTTATCTCAGCTGGCGCTAGTAACATATGAGTTAACGGGTGTCGTAACCTAATCACCATAAATAATAGTGTCTCTGGCCTCTAAAATAATAAACAAGACTGCTACTGAACTAAGGTACACGCCGCATAAGACCTAAGCTTTACGAGGACAAGAATAGCCATAGCACTCGTAAATTGAAATATCCTTACTACTCGGTGCGATACTTAAATCAGTAATTTGCAATAAACATAAAAGTTTTACGGAGATCCGTAGATCAAAATAGATTGCGCCGTCTAATCTTACTTAGGATCGGCATGTTTTCTGCGTAAATCACGAAAAATAAATACATCCTATATCACTACGCGAGTCGGGAATCGAACCCGACGGTGGGTTTCAAAGCGTGCGCCCCGCTGCGCGCGAGCGTTCGCGACATGCGCCTACCAGGCGCGCAGCACCGCGCAGCGTGAGCCGGCCTTTAAACCGCTGATGCTGTAATAAATCGTATTTTAAAACCTACCCCCCCGTCTCTGCCCGCCTGGTACATCGGCTGCAACTATTTCAAGTTAAATGGACCAAATAACTGCTTTGATAGCCAAGCCGGACTGTCCGGCGGCGTTTTAACGATTTTTCGCGAGGAAATCTCCGTTTTCGCTGAAATTATTTTTATTGTTTTCACTGCGGTCGCAATGCTTTATAACGGTTAGTCTCATTTGTTGTCTTCCGCGTCATTTAATTCCAGCTTGCTGCGCTAGGACTATAGACCAGCGGCTGAACAAAAATGGGTTTTGATAAGATTAAAGTTTTTTCTTTTTTGATATGTCATTGGAGGCATGTTAAATAATACTTATACAAAAAGTTAGAAGTTTTTAGGTTCGGCTTTCGGTTATATTGAAATATTTTAATTTTAGCCAAGAACTATGTAAATATAGAATTAGAGTTACAAAAAACTGTAACATATCCAATAACACTTTAGTTTCTTTAAAATAATCTGTTTTTAGAAGTCTGGAACATCTGCATTTTGGTGAACAAAAAAATGCAAATAATTTTGCAAATAAAGAATTAGAGTAGCTGATATTGTAAAATTATGATGTAATCGATCCACTTAATATACTGGAAAAAAGTTAGATGTGTAGACCATTGGCTTGTGTAGATATTTATTTCTGGTTAAGCAGTATAGCCAATATTGAATTAGAGTTTGTAGAGTTAATAATAAACGGTCTTGACAATGATCTCAGTTACCAAACAAAAGTTTAGAAATATAGAATCACGGCGACACTAATTACTGATATGTATAGGTAAGCATTCCGTGCCTACGTTTCAAATGCGCTGTATTGTATGCGCGCGCCGTGCTGTGCGCTGTGGCGCTGTGGCACCAGGCAGCGATCAGCGGTGGCGGGGCAGCGGGGTGCCCTTAACTCATGCATAAAAAAAACCGCAAAGCATGTTTTAAACTAATATCAATGGAAAATTGTTATTTTGTTTTAAGTACGCTAATGGAAATACAAAGACGAAACTTACCCTTATTTATTACTATACTAGGAATTGCCCGCGGTTTCGTCGGCGTTAGGTCCATTATAAAGTAGGTTTTTACTTATAGTTTTATGTTAAAGTAAGTATTGGTGGCGTACACAATGGTAACAAATAACAAAAATACAACTTTTTACAACAAAATTATAATTGCAACATTTGCAAATCATTCATATTTGTAATTGTAGGTATATACATAATAACTATGGTACGGACAAGTGGTGGCAGATTTCACACAGAAGGTAGTAGAGTCGCCTAGATATTTTTATGACTAAACAAATACCGATTGAATGATTTATTTCTCTTATATTTTTTTTATTCTCTTGCGACTAAATATTAAGTTTTTGAAATGAAAATGTACATGTATTTACATTTTATGTTCAAAGAACTTTATTTTTCATAAAGAATCAACATATTTCACTTACATGAGAAAAGTTATAAGTTAATACTAAATCTAAGCATACAGTGTTAACAATTGTACAAAAATCATAGTGGGTAGACATGAATTATAATACGGGGTATATTATTCTAACAGGGGCAGTGAGGGAATATCCTAAACTATAAGATATACGGAAATTTGCTCTAAGGAGTTACGAGACCGATTTTAGAAAAAATCAAAACTGCATTCAAAGATTTTCAAAAAAGCCTCATACACAGCCGGGAATCGAACCCGGTCAAATCTGTCTAAAAATCAGAGTGCGTTATTTTGCGTAAATTAATAGTGTAATGTAAGGAAGAATTGGTGCTTAGGAACCCTGTATCTACAATCCCAGGAAGATGCTGAATTTCATAGTTTAATGTACGGAAATGGATCTCCCCGCACAAACAGTGTACCTACCTACAATGAGTAGGTATGAGAATTATATATTTTTTACAGCTTTGAAAAGATTGGTGTAAATAATGAAAATAAATTAAAAAAAAAACCACGAATTTACCAATTTTGTCTAGTTTCAGACGCCACAGTTATTCTCCCCATACTTACTAAGGAGCTTAGTATGGGGAAATCCATTTTCGTACATCAAACTATGAAATTAGGCATTTTCCTGTGATTGTAGATACAGGGTTCCTTAGGAACAATTGTCCCTTACACTTCCGGACTTTCGAAATTCCGGAATCTCGGGCAATGTTTCCGATATTACAATTCCGGAATTGGTACACTCAGAATATCGGAAATTCCGGAACTGGATTTTATGTATTTCCAGAATTTATGACTGTTCATTTTCATAGTTTATCATGAATGCTGTCATTAGAGTCCACAGAAGTACTGCAAAGTTGCCGCTTATAGATTGCATCACGAGTAGACGCATATATAGAGTCCCCATTCCCTCTGTCAACTCGGCACATGCCCAACGCTCCGCATTCTTCATCCACCCCTTTGTTTATAATGCTGTCTGTAAAGTCTGTGACATAAAAAAGTGCACCATACGCAAAGTTAAGTCCACTCTAAGGAAATGGTTTGCTGAACTCTCGTATAGTGATACGGAAGAGATTTTACGTCCCTGCATCTAAGGTTGTTTTTTTCAATAGGTACCTAACAATTCAACATACACTCGTAACAAACACTTAACACACGTAAACACTCCCTCTCACGCACACTTACACACGCGCACACACTCACACACTCTCATACACAAACTCTATTTGTACTACTAAAACAGGATAATTTTTGTTCTTATTAATGATGAATTTGTGTTCCCATTGATAAGTTAGCAGCGCTCATATTATATGAAATGTTTAAATTTTCACTTTGTTACTTTCATGTCGTGCTTCTTGAGACGTGTGTCTGAAGAGATTTGTTAACCGACTCAGTGGGTCCCAAGATACAGGCTCAGCCTAGTTTGGAACCCCACGGATAATGTCTGTATAATCTGTAATCATGTGCTTGTTAAGTAATAAATTATTCTTATTCTTATAGTTTACCATAAACTGGATAAGTCTCGTGACTCCTAAGAGCAAATTTTCGTATCTCTTATAGTTTCGGATTTTCCCTCACTGCCCCGTTTGAATAATACAACCTTTATATTACGCTATAGTTCGGCCGCCTTGTTGCGGCGATAACGGCGATTTTTGTTTAAGTTATCTTTCCACAAAAATTTCAATCTTTCGTCTACTACAGACTACAGATGCCATTGTGTTGGCATTTACTTTGTACGCTAACAAATCTGCCCTTCTTATTGCAAACGCAGTACTTGCATATGGTGGTTTCGATATAAACGCGGTAAACATATTTTTTGGTATCTATACAACAAATCTATGTTATACAACTTTTGAAGTGTACAGAAAAATTGTTAAAAAAATAAATCTTTCGATTGAAATATTTTTTACTTTACTGCCTTATTTATATAAAATACGCAGTACTGCATTTTCATCAACTATATGGGTTTGCACTTAGGCCTATGTTCAGCAGTGGACGTCTTTTGGCTGATATGATGATCTGGGTTTGCAGGCATTACAGTATCACTAAGGCTTAATGCAGTATTTGTGTTTATTACTGCAAAATCACCTAGCACGTGTTCAATACTGCGTTTCTAGTTCGCAATCATGCTCTATTTTCATACCTAGTAATAAATAGGTGTTGGTAAGATTTAACTTCAGACAAATATTGAAGTGACGAAGAGACGAAATAAAATTGATTTTAGGTAGGTACTAGAAAAAATGAATATTTTTCTTATCAGCGTATCAAATTATTATTTTTAATAGTCTATAAAATGTGTTTCAGGAACATTTTTTATTAGAGTCTATTAATATAAAACACCTCCACTCATCAAGCCATCAATCACTCTTTTGAATTATACAAGGTGTAACCAAATCAAGTGCGAATATTTCACTCTGATTTGCTAGCACGAAATGCGGCACTGTACCGTGTGGCTTCGGTGCATGCGTAGCTTTATGTTACTCTCGAATACCTCTCGATACTCTTAAGCACAGCACTGTGGAATAAGTACTGCGTTTAAGTATTTTTAGCGTGGCAAGAGTAGCTCTTTGGTTTTCTCGCTAAACTCAAACGCAGTAATTTTTAATACCGCGTTTGGCTTTAGTTAGTATTCGTTGCAAAAAAGTTATATGCCTAATGAATCTGCAGTAAACGTAGCAAGTACTTCACAACCTTCTAGCACATGCTGAATGCTGTAGATCTTGTTAGCAAAAGTAATATTTTTGTGAAAGTACTGCGTTTTTGGTTAGATAAGAAACATGTTTGAAATATAAAAAAGACCTGAAATTTTTTTTAGGCTTGTGATGTCATTTTTGCAGAAAAGTGAAAATCTCAAAAATGACTACTGCGAGTACAATTATCAGGGCCTTTGGCCACATTATCAACTGTTTCGTGTACTGCAACTACTGCAAGCCATAAATTGCAATACAATATATTTAAAATACTTAATATAATTTGGATATATTTTTATTTTTGATATCCAAATTACATTATAGTTTAATACTCTAAAAATATAAATTCAATAAATAATGTATTCATTCAACCGTAAAAAGTTAATAAAAAGTAACGACTCCATTTTACTCCCTGTGCGAAATTTGCTACCACTTTTGTCCGGACGCTACTAATAACAATTTTAAATTAACTTCTGTAACTTCACATTATTCCATGCAGATTTTTTCATAAAATAACAGTATCAGTATTTTTTATTGTACATAATAAAAATAAAAATAGCTTAAGTAATGTTACATCTTATAGTTTTTGACATAGCTATAATAAAAAAATCTTCCCTTTCACCCGCTTTTCCAAACATTGAATATCTCCGAAACATAAAACCGCCTTATGGTACCTTTACCCGTGGACCATCACTAATATTGTAACAGTGCTGTAATACGTATTTTTCTGAAGGAAGGTTTTTAAAAACTATTTTGGTTAGTTTTTTGAAAGAGCTGTTTAAATAGACGATTTTTATAACATATATTTTTTTCATTTGAATCTGGCCACTTTAAATTTTTTCTACATATGTTTTACTATGCTCGAATCTGGGTTTTGCCCCCAAAAAAAATCTCATAAACTATACATAAAAAGTTTTTGCGCCTTCACTATTTTAAACATATAAATTCAAAAAATGTTTTTTTTTAATGCGGCAGAACGGGGGCGCGCGGGTGGGGCGAGGGATACCTAGCAAGCGATAGCTCGCAAGGTCGACTAAGATCTGCCGCATGCGCCGTAGCTACAACTTGTAGCGCGGCTTGGTTTTCGCGCCTTTTTTTAATAATATGCGTTTATGATGCAAACTATACACAGAAATTTCTTACTTTCCATAATATGGCTGCATATATTATTTTATAGTATTAGACTTATTTTTATAGACTCTAATTCAATATTAGATCTTACAGGACAAAAAATGCGTATTAATTTTAAAGCTTTTATCTTATTCCTCTAAACTTTTGGCTTTGTCTATTAACTTAAGAATTTAGAGATATTGTTGTGGATTTTTAAAACTCTAATTCAATATCGACTAAATTATAAGCTAATTCTGGTTTGACGTAGTCGCGGGTGTTTTTTTTTTCTAAAAACTTAACAGTGTAAAGGTTCATACATATTATAAACGATGAAGCTTAAACTTTGCACTTTAATTCAATATTCACAAATTATCAATAAAAATAAATAAATACCTAATTTATATCTAACCCTCGTTCTAACTTTTCTTCATATAATACAAATATGCTTGAAAATAAGTCATATACCATATAAGCATAACTTTTCCGACTTTAGAATTATCAAAACTTCTAGGGCCAAAATCCGGTTCCACTACTGAGCTACTATTTCAGAGCTATTTTATTTACTTAGATTTAGTGGCCAAAACTTTGCAAGAATGTCTAAGAACTAGCACACAAACGTCTTTCAAATATTTCACGAGCTAAATATTTCAGTTACAAGGTCTTCCTGGCCGGCTGCCGCAGTAGGTCAGCTGTACCAAATTTACGCCCAGTTCTTCATACCGGAAAATGTTGGCATCTACGCCGTGCATATTTCGATACATGAGCCAAAATTTCCCTAACTTTATTAAATGTACTTTTATTAGTTTATTATTAGCTGCACTTTTTTACATTGCTGCATTCTTATTTATTTTACGTCATACCTGGCCATAAAGAATGAATTACCGCACGCTATGCGTGCGGAAAACCCCACTTCCTGCCCAGATAGAGACGTAACATGTTGTATTCACCACATAAAGAAAGCCTCAGAGCGCATATTTATCGCCCTTGCCTTCGGCTCGGGCGTCAAATACCTGCGATCTGAGACATTCTTTGTTTAACCGCCCTAGGTAAGTAATGTACTATTGTTGCATTTAGTCAATAAAATTATTTCATACCCACGTAGGGAGTATGGGCAACGGGCATTATGTATTGTATGAATCTATTTTGAATAAAATATTTTGACATTGACTTTGACTTCTTCCTAATGTTGATTTCCTTCACTGATCTAATGGTAAATATCAAATGACGTTCCGTACCGTACATAAGTTCCGAAAACCACATTGGTAGAAGCGAGGATTCGAACCCGCGAGCACAGTTTTTCAGTCGCATATTTTAACCACCAGGCTACCATGGCTCCAGAGCATGCCTACTTTATTCAAACGAAATATAACCAGTGTCCAAAACTAAACAAATCAGACAATTACCAGTTAAACAAAGCAGCTACCGACCGTTACATCCATCTAGTGCGTTTCCAAACGTTCCATTCTAAATCGCGGGCCGCTGACCAATTCACAACGGTAACCGACGAGGGAACCAGTTAAAGTTGAACCTTGGTTTACGACGTGTGGAATAGGTGTCAATTTATGCACATTTTGACGTAAGTGTATGGCAGTTGCCAGCAGTCCCATTCTTAGTACATAGGGAGTTTGCCATATACGAGTATAGTCAACATCAAAAGTAACTACGCAATCGAAGACGTCAAAAGCTCTTATTCCCTTTTAATAAAGACTTTTGACGTCTTCGTTTGCGTAGCTACTTTTGGTGCTGACTGTACATAATTTACATATACGACAAAGTACGAGTGTCATGGCCTTAGAATAATTCCAGTCATCTGGCAAAAGTTTTAAATCGGCAAAGAAATCACCATTTTGAAATTTGAGTAAAAGAAATACTTTGACGTTTGAATATGGTTTTAATAAATTTTATTGTAACTAAATTTTTCTTGTTATTAATGAGTTTTGTCCAATATGAAATACTTAGGTAGTGTAAAATATAAAGTGAACGTTTTCTTGAATTAACATGAAAATTAAATATGACCATACATTTTTTGTACAAAGTTCTTGAACTGTGTGTGTGTGTGTAAATCGACGTATTTCTTTTGACGTATAACAAATGAGTAAATTTTACTATTAGGACAATTTTTGCATTAGTCAGATAGAACAATGTTCCATGTCGAGGTTTTTCAAATAGAACATTTTCAAAGTCAACAAATCATTTTCGGTTGTACATTTTCCATTTGGGCTGAAGGAGTAAGTCGCCGGTTATACTAGTAGGGAGTGGTAAGTGGTAGATGATCGAGACTGATCGTGAATGCGATGGCGGTCACGGTGAAAAACGTCCGGCGGTCCGGCTAACGATCGTATTCGGACAGACGGACGGGCAAAAATGGCTAGATGTCGCTTAACAGGGTTGCGGAAGTTACGAGCTGACAAGGTACCTGTGGTAAACGATGTGGGTCCAAATGTAATGCAAAAGTAAGGGTCAAAGAAAATGAAAATACAATTGGAGGCGCCCACGATACTAGGCGCCCAGAGCGTCACTAATCAGTTAGCTGGCGCACATACTGCGAAAGCGTTCATACCACTTTACTAGGAGCCCAGCAGTCTGTTCCGGGTACCTATCTTACTAGGAACGCATACCGTCAAACATAGCCCTAGTTTGTTTTGTTTATTTAAAGGGACAGTAAACGAGTAGTTGTATTAAGGGCATTTAAAAAAATCGTGTACCCAATTAACGTAAGTTGTTAAAAGAAAATAACTCAGTGTCAGTTTTGTGACGAAAATTGAGCATTAAAATTATGTGATAAAACTTGTTTCACATTTAAATAACGTGTTTATGCATAGTATCTATAAATTAAAAAGAAAGAGTATTTTTTTATAAAACTGTATACTTAATTGGCGTCACAAAACGGAGTGAGTTAATTTTTATTTTACAACTCACGTTAATTTTCCAGCGCCTTGGTGCAAACTGTAATGCTGTGTTAATTTCTTGTGTAAATAACTAACAATGGAATATGGTGCAAAAGTGTAAATGTATCATTTTTGACGTCAAGTTTACAGTCCCTACACAGAGTACTAATATCTGCCATAACGCCTATAACAAAGCGGGCAAAAATATCTGACATGTTCTAACGGCTCTAGAAATAGTCCTGTCAGATTATATTGAGCAAACGTGTGCACGTCCCAAATTAAACGAAAGTCAATATTAATTATTATTTCTCTCGCAAAGGTCGTAAAGCCTGGTTACCGGCTGTCCATTACTGTTAATTACCAGGCGCGCAGCACTGCGCGGCGTAAGCGTTAGAAAGTGCGCGTAATCGCGGGAATAAATCGCAAACTCTGCTTATTGTTTCGCGGACCAGCGTTCAGGTGCCTTTCGGGTAGCGACAGCATTTAAGTGAAACTCAAATCTTGAATGTTTTCAAATCGAGAGTGAATAAGTTTAATGTAGGTAAGTATGTTACATCCTGGCCCTCATCATCACTTAAATAATATAAATCGACGGTGGAAAGGCAAAACCACTGAAGGGACATTTTGGTCAAAATATAGTTATATATATCGTTGAAATCAGCGTTTTTTTCTGCGTCGATTGAGCCGGGTTTCATGGCGATCTGATGACTTTCATGTCGCTTAAGTTAAATACAAAAATAAGCGCTAAATTTATAAAATGTTACTTTATGCGACACACTTTTTGTGTAAAATCTAACCTGTGTCACTTAACCGTACACTCAATCATAACCATGGTCGCATACAGTATTTTTAAAAATCGTTCATTTTCAAAGTTCACTTAAAGTGTTTCTTCCAGGTACATATTTCATAAGATAAGGTACTTAAGTGTTTCTTCGGACACGTTGAAAATAACTGTTGTCGCATGATGGTGTCGCTTCAATGGTTCTTCCGGGATTTTTTTGGGGGCTTTTTCACTTAAGCGACATCTATTTTCGAACCCGCCTTGTTTAGGAGAATAACATTACTTTTATTAAATAGCTATTATAATTTGAAATAACACGTGCATATAACTCAACGCTCTAAGTTAACAAGAAATAAAGTTACGATTTTTTTTATCAAAAAAAAAAACTTTAAAATGCTCTCCTGTAAAATTCAAAAAAGGTCGCTTCAGTGGTTTGGCCTTTCCACAGTCGAAATAATATTAGGGGACAACCTTACACAAATCGAACTAGTCACATAGTAAGCTCAATAAGGCTTGTGTTATGGGTACTAGACGACGATATATTTTACCAAAAGGAAGTTAAAAAAAATATCTTTATTTCAGAACATTATTGCATAAAACATTACATTAAATTAAATTAAACACTAAAATTATTTAAAAACTATGTCTTTAAAACATTAGGTACGGTACTACTTTTTATTTTTACACAGGATGGAACCGTCCGTCCGTCTGTTCTATCAGCGATGACCTTCAGTATCCTGTTGTCGCTGCGTCGGATGCGGCGTAGAATAGATGCAACCCGCTTTCGCCTTAGTTAAATAATGTTAAGTTTTTAGTTTTTTTTTATTTTTTTTTTACTTACCATCGGTCACTTGCCGGATATAAAATATTTGTCCCGTTCGCACTTAAGTACTTTCTATAGTTTTAAATAGTCTAGAGTCAGAAGCTACTTAGTTGCCTAACCGAACCTTTATTCATTTAAGTGTTCGTATTGTCGACATGCAGCATAATAGATACAAATGCAGGTGTTTTTCTCTCTCATCACAGCGCATCTTCGGGCTTATGTTGCGTGCACTCATTCTGTGCTTTCGCACAATCAGTGTGCGTGACTTCCTAAAAGCGGCCGCGGGAACACATATCCTGAAACAGAACTCCCGAAGGGCTCGAAACATGTCGCCCGTAGTGACAACTAAGACGAGATTTCATTATTATTACTATGACCTTTTGTTCCGTCTTTATTGTACTAAAAACTGTCTTGTTATAAGAATATTTATGTAGACATCTTCCTTGGTACCCTCTGGTAAGCTGGAAGTGTTTAGTTCCTATAAAAATACTAGCCTAGAGTTAATATAGCACCAGATGTGCGATCCGTTATTCGGCTTGAAGTTCCGTAGCTCGAGATATTTTATAGCTGCATTATTTTACGACAAACTGTTGCCTTTAAGCTACTCCTATTTATTACATTTTTCATCTTGGTTTAAATATTTACTTGCAGCATGAGATAAAGTGTGTAATGTTAAAATATGTTAATTCTTTTTTGTACTCGACGATTAAAATATGTGTATTAAGATTTCATAGAGAATACTGCAACGTCACTCTTTTCATAGTTGTAGTCCATGTTACTGTCGAAACAATCGAAATAACTACTTTTCGATACGCTCCAGACAACTAAAATAAATTCGACCAATCACGTGGCTGCTTTACTGAACTGTAATGAATTGGACCAATAGAATCGCTTTGATGTCGTACGCTCGTTGATATCTTTTAAGATATCAACAAGCGTACGAGCGATGAGCTGCACTTCGTTTCAACAGTATCGAGTTTGTTTAATTAGTTCAGTTGACTCGTAGAAAATTAATTTTAATGAACTCGTACAAAAAGTATTGTTCACAATAGTGTTATAATCAAGCTTTTTAATCTCGTACCTTACTTAGGCCACTCAGCAAGCTTCGTGGCCTAAACACGGTGCTCGACTAAAAAGCTCTCTATTATAACATGATTGTGAAAAATACTATTTAAGCGTCGGTGGCGGAGAGGATGATACGTTGGTCCGGAAAATGAGAAGTATCGGGTTCGATTTTCAGTCTGCTCAGCTATTGAACGCTTTTCAGCGTTTAGCATCCTTATGCTAATCTTTGTAGCAATGTTAAAAAAATGCATACTACGTTAAGTTCATATTAAGACTTGAAATGCTGAAAAGTCGCCGAGAGGACACCTGCGAAATAGTTGACAGGAGTTGTTACAGCATACCTACGTTTTAAAAGAACGCTCATGCTCTCAAAAAACGGATATACATATTTGCGCTGTTGAAATAAATATATGGAAGCGTGATATATGGGAAATTAAGGACACTTAACATTCACAGCATAATCAATAGTAGGGTACTAGTGATTCTGACTGTGAATATACCATAAATTTTCAAGTCCTTCAGAAAAAGAAGTCATGGTACCTTTTTCTCAATCCATTATTTAAATCGACAATTCCCAACATGCTACTCGTACTTTGTTTGCCTAATCTCGATTCCTCGATAACTCGTTTTGTATACGCTCCTGAAATCCTGCGCCCCTGCTACCTGTTTGTTTCCGCGTAAAACTTTAATTAACCAATAAACATGTCGCCCGCGGTCCCGTCTTAAATTAGCCCCGGCGAAAATTGCGATACCTACCTCCTCTGCTACCTTGGTATCGAAGGTTTTGAATAGTTTAAGAATTTCATTAAAATATGGACATGATTTTCACACGTTATTTTAAACGGGACTTAGTTATTTGTATAATTCAAACCATTTACTGGACGTGTGCAGCTGACTCAGCTACAGCGGTCTCCATTCTTGAAGGTTGTTTTCATTCTTTGAAAGGCGTGTTTCTTAAAATATTCAAAAATAAATACAAATCCACTGGTGTCGAATTTCAAATGCAGTTTCAAGGGAACGAAGTTCTATGGTTCATCTTGTGCCGAAAATCGTTCGTATATCCGGTGACCGATGTCCCGCTGTCCAGCTATTCTCCTTTACCGGTCGCATTTCTCAACCGATTCTCTTAAAATTTTGTGAGCTGTTACAATATATATATATAGAATTTTTAAGTGGATCAATACTGTTTTAAAACTTTTAATTACAATTCCGGACGGCGCAGCGTGATACCGGGAGTCCGCTGGATGCGGGGGCGCAGGATCCGTCATCGCGGCACTCTTTGGGGGAGGCCTATGTCCAGTAGCAGACATTTTTCGGCCACATGTATGTTTAATTATAATTTCGTGTAATGTGATGTACATTTCATTAGACAAGCAAGATATTAATTAACAAAAACAAAACTTAAACCTATACACTTAAAACTAATAACTAACTCAATGCAGATTTTGAGGTAACATCATGTAATGAGTCATAATAGTTTTTGCATTTTTGTGTTCAACAGATAGTTTTGTGATTTTTTCATTTTTTTTTCTTTTTTTTGTGTTTTTAAAATAAAAAGTTACTCATAGCACTCTAGAAGAGTAAAAAAATACAAGTAAACTTATTTTAAAGAATTTTTTTTTTCAAAAAAAATATTTTTTTTTCGCATAAAACCACTTCGAAATAATTGTTCACAAGCTTAATAATCTACCGTTTCATTTTTTGCTCCAGTTACAGGGCCCACTCCCCGAGGTCGCTGCCTGTGGGAAGGGTGCCCAATTGCCCATAAGGCTGGCCACATTTCCTCGTTGGATAGTTATTCCTATGCGTTGACCGAGGAAGTAGCCAGCCCTATAGTCTGCCGAGTTCTCCATCATCTTCTTTTTAATAGATTTATAAAGCCTGTGGGCGACCGGACTCCAAGGGCCGAGAGTTTCCACCGCGAAGGCTGCAAATATGTGGTTGTTTGTGAGGCCAGCATATTTACAGCGCTTCGCGGTTTCTGCCGCTACCGCCGCCCCGCCTGCCCTCAAGGACGTGGAGGCTAGATGGGACGGTGCCAGGGTATCAACGCAGGTTGCATCCCAGATAAGCGGCCGCCCCATCTGCCACGGAATGAGCGTCATGCCATCGGGTCTCTTGCCATCGTCGCGAGCCAGGCCAGGAGGTTCCAAAATGGCCGGCACGCTTACGCTGGCAAGAGCCCGACGGATGACGTCATTTAGGCAAGCGTGGCGTGATATGTACATATCACATGTATAAACGTATATTTTATGTGATGTTTTGAATAAAGCTTTTCTACTTCTACTACTTCTACATACCAGGGCCACATAAATGGGTAAGTATAGCATCAGTTTCACCTGGAGCTACGTCAATTTAGCGTTTTTTTTCGAGCGCGTTGGATATCGTAGGTACGGTACACTTCTTTATGGCTCTTGATATCTTCCAAATGTCACAATTAGCAAAGTCATGAGTTCAATTAACAAAATCAAAATCAATTATTTATTCTGCAAATAGGCCACAAGGGCACTTTTAAACAACTAAGAAAAGTTGAAAACCCCCGATATTTTCATTACAAAGTTCAATATCTCAAAAACGGCTGATCCGATTTTGATGAAACGTAGTTAAGAATCATCTCGATCACGTCAGCTTTCGGGTAAAAAACACGATGCCACAGGCATACCCACAGACAGACAGACAGACACACAGACACGTCAAACTTATAACACCCCTCTTTTTACGTCGGGGGTTAAAAAAGACTCCTATACCGCCCCTAATTGACATGTCATATCAAAAGAGAATACAACTTATACATACCAGGGCCACATAAATTGGTATGTATGTATAGCTTCAGTTTCATCTGGAGCTATGTCAATTTGGCGTTTCTTTCGAGCGAGAAGGGCGCGGGGGGAGCAAGGTTGACAAATGGGCCGCTCCGAGCATCCGCGAGCGATACAATCGGTGCGTTGCTTACTGTGCTCCGTTGTAGGAAAAAAACAGGGTTGTCGATTGGTGGGATGTTGCATTTTATTGAGTTTATTTTTGGACTTTAGTTCTACCGCATAATAAGTAAGTAAGTACTAAATACATGGAAAGCTCCCGTGAGACTCAGACATATTATAATATATTCGTATATTAAAGGGTCAACTCACAAAAAAATTACGTGAGTGACCCGTTTACAAATTTTAATATATTTTTGTACTAAAACTTTAGACCAAATGGGCCTAAATCGCTGATAATTAAATTTAATTATATAACTCTCAGTTTCAGCCCTGGAAGTTCCTATGTACTTACTTATCACAACATCCTTATCCTTAGTCGCGAGCAGACGAAACGTCGGGTAACCTCAAAGGGGTAAAAAAAAATTAAATGCGATTATTATATGTGGCACTCTTTGGGGGAGGCCTATGTCCAACAGTGGACGTCTTTCGGCTCATATGATGATGATGATAATGATTCGCGATTCAGTCCCATTTAGTAAAATTATATATGTGATGAAAATCGTGAAAGTTTCAATCAATATACCTACAGAATGTTCCGAATAACGACGTAAAAACTTAAGGATACTTGGTGATACACCGGACTATTAGGAATAGTTTGGACCTTATATGTCTTAGTCCAATCTTTGTTTGTTTTTTTTAGTCGAGTTTTTCTAAATTTAATAAACTTTTTATAAACTAATAGTACAGAAGCTCCACTTCGCTGACAAATTTTGGTCATAAACAATACATAATACTGAGATGGTGTAAGAGGGGGTTTTCGATCGATATAACCATCTAATTAAATAATTCTAGTTTTTATCTATTACTGGTTGGTAGAGTAAAAAATGTTGGAACATATTATGGACCAATCTAACCTCTTTAATCTGTTTAGGTTTGTTTTTATAGTCAGACAGATGTCACTTACATTTGTCCGTTTGCTTTTGTTGTGTTTAGGCGTACTATCAATAAATTCATGGAACAGAGAAGGTGTTTATAATGAATATCCCCGGCTTCTCCAACAAAAAAGTCCTCTTTAAGGTTACTCGACATGTGCCGCAATAGATATTCTTGTTCGTGAGTCTATTCGAGATAAGATAGCTGGTTTTTTTTTCTATTTGTTCTGCTTTGCCGGAACGTTGACAGATATAGTGTATGTTTATGCTATTAAGTATTAATATTAATTGAGTAATTATGATAATTAACACGCAATAAATATAATGCCAAAGTGATTGCAATATTGGCGACTGCTATAAATAGCGAGCACACATATATTTATCCCTGTCTTGGATGTTTTCTATGTATTTATTGCTGTACAAGCTTTGCTAAGTTTACGACTAGGTCGATTTGTGTTATATTGTGGCTCAATATTTTATAATATATTATTTATCCGCAGCAGCAACCCTGAGGCACGCGTCACTGGACTCGTCCCAGTGTGCCATTACTCACTGTCGGCCGCCATTTTCGAGGCGCCACGCCCGCTACGCTGCTACGAGTGCTACGACGCTACGGCGTAGCGCACCCGTAACGCTATCTCCTTGCGATTCTTGTTACCCTAGTATTTTGGATTTAATTGTGGTCCTGGTACTTGACAATTACTTGGATGAGTTTTGGAATTTAGGGAAATTTGCTTCGTGTAAGCTTTGTTGTTTTTATAAGAAAACAGGTATTTATGACATTTATGATACTTCCTTAACAATCCCAATCCAATTGGTATTCATAACACCAAAGAATTGAAAAGACGTGAAAATTAAAGAAACTTAAAAGAAATCCCAACGTCTAGCTAAATCCAAGTTTCTTGGAGTTGCGAAACTATCCAATGTTTGTGCAAACATCTATCCCAAGTTATTCTCCTGCTTACTGTAATTCGATTTAAATTCAGTGGATAAAGTTAACTCAGCACTTTAGTAAAAACATGTGACTTCCGTATAAGCAACTTGATGAAAAGTCCAAAAAGCAAACATTATGAATGTAAATAAGCAAAATTACTACCGGCAAAATCAAACCAGATAAGATGACACAAAATAGTAGATTGTACAACAAGTGCATAAAACGCACCATTTTACTCGAGACGTTTATCCATCCGAGCGAGCTTGCGAGCGAGGATAGATATAAAGTCGAGTGTAAAATGGGTTTTATGGACGAGTTGTACACTCTACTTTTCACTTCGATTGCGAGGAAATGAAACAGCAACACGTAAAATAATAAATGAGACGAAATACAAATTATAAGTTTATTTCATGAAGTTTTATTGTGTACTTTGGCTGTTGGTATCTTTGCCTTGGTCTTAGAATACGAACGAAACGAAATAAAATAAAGAGGTTGTTGTATGAAGTTAAAGATGTTCGTGTGGCTGTTGCAGCGATTGCCTTGGTCTTCGACGAAGATTTTACTTTATGCTCTAGAGCATAAAAAGCGACTTTATGTCGCCTACGCACGACATAAAGACGAACTTTTAGAGCATGAGAAGTGAAAAAAAATAACCGTCCCCCTTTTGCGTTAGCCGGGCAATAAAACATTGTCCTAGTTATTTTGCTTTTTATTTTGTTGTCAGTCGATATTGCTTAGCCCAGTGATGACTAGGCGCACATAAGTTTAAAAATGTTTTGCAGGTTTCAATTCTACGTCCCATTTCTCATTCAATTTAAATTTGTCTTTTAGCCTTTAGTATTCCGAGAATAAACTGCAATGATCGATATTGCTGTGCCCGAGACTACCAGGCGGCCAGAAGTTCGCAAAAGGTTTGTGTGCTACCAGGAATACATAAGGCAACTGCAAACAGTAGTAGGTGTGCAGAATCGCGTTCGAACTACCAGGCTCTCAGATGAGTGATTTGTCTTTTAGTGGTACTAGGATAGCAGAAGAAATAAAGTCTGTCTGTTCTCACTTTTTTACTCAACTGCTGAGGGAGAGTAATGTTTTTTCAAGCATACGAGTATGTATCTATTTCTTTGCGCTTTATGGCGTAGAGTTAGACCAAACATATTGACGGATTTTGACAAATGAAGTACCTATCGTTAGTTTGATCTCAATGATTAGTAAGTATATTAAGGCTCTGCACGATCATGGTCTTCTCTCCCTCTCAATGAGCATTCGCGTGAGCGAGATGGAAGTACGTGTTCGAAAGCGCGGATATCATGTTTTTCGGAATATTTCAGAAAACGAGAAGAAATTTAAGTAAGTAAGAAAATGAAGTTATTGTTCATTATTTTATGAAGAAGATTACAAAATTTCATCGTTTTCTGATAAAAAATGGAGCAGTAAACCGGTTACAAGTCAAATAATAGGGTAAGATTTAGATTTTTTTCCTGTACTTTCTTTTGTTAAAATGGTTTTCTACGAAAACTATGTTACTTCTAATATCTTCCAGATTATGATATATTTATTCCGACGCTAAAATTGTTACGTCATAATGTATAAAATGGTTTCTAAACAACTTATTTTTACGAAAATTTGAAATATCGAGCCTTAAAACTGCTTTTTGGGGAGTTTATAAGAATATACATAACAATTACGAGAAAATGCATAAGATATAAAATTGCGAACCAACCGTGTCACTGCAGTGGCTCGTAGTCTGTGTTTTCAGCTGATGATATGAATGGTATTAGTCAAACTATACTAACCCCCGGTTTTATAAAGATCCGTTAGACCCCAAGTCTGTAAGCATTGTCAAAAAATTAACTGACATTTGATCTGACATTAATTTGGTCTAATGCAACTTTATAAAAGTTTTAGTAACCCGAGACCTGTAGGTCGATCACGTAACGCATTGTACGAACGTCGGGTAGGTCTAAATGTCACTTTTTATATGGAAAATTGACAGTTGAAATGTACCGACGCGCGTTCGGAACGTTACGTGATTACCCCTCAGAGCAGCCCTAGAAGAAGTTGGGCAGGCGCTCGCCATTCGCCTCATCCGACTTACGCCATGAGTCATGTCTGAGGATGTATACTCATGAGTCATGAGCTATTGACGATACATTCGTCTAGTACCCATATTACAAGCTTTGCTTAGTTTGGGACTAGGTTGATTTGTGTAAGATTGTCCCAAAATATATATATATTTTTTTTTTATTCCATACCTACAGAATTTGGGTTTTCAATATACATCCTGAGACCAAGAAATAAACTCTGTTTTTATCGGTCTGAGTATACATACAATATGTCACTAGTACAGGGTCTTTTGTGTGCATTAGTGATGTCACTATGTCACATTTATTGAATTTGATTATTGGATTTGACCATTAGCCCTCTCTCCATAGTGTCGCAAGCGGCAAGCTGGTGACAAAATGCATACTGAAAAACACTAATTGTTTCAAATTATGTCGCCTTATGACGCAACTTGACCAATGTAATTGCACCATTATTTTGTATGAAATAAAACGAAGTCACTTTTTTTAAGGTTTTAATATTTTTTACACAATTCGTAGCATTCATAATGCCGACACTGTCCGTCAGTCTGCCCGTCAGCTGCCATACATAATATAAACCAGTTCTATGTATATTTATATTCATATAATGTGTGCCTCACCGAAATTATACAATACAAATATATAATTAACTTTTTTCTCGAACCGTTTTATAATAATTGAATCGACTCGACAGACGTACAATGTTCTCTTTATTACTATATTTACAATAACTTGATGACTTTCAAATCAATATGTATAATGTACATATACATATATGATAAAGAGAAAAATCAAAATAAAATTCTCCAATTAATACATTAATATCTAACAACTATTATTTAAGATTTTTCTCTTAATAAAAATATATTACACGCAACAATAATAATAATAATAGGGCAATATCAACAAAGGCAGGTTGCAAATGATACCGAATATTATTTAATACTGAAGTTGACTGAACAGAAAATATAATACAAAAGACATGACGTGTAATTTATTTGATGATATATTTACAAAAGTTAACAAACCCTTTTACTAAAATGAGATGAGACAGTGTGGATTCAATGAGGCGAGCTACTAGCGGCGAGTACACTTGCAATGTGACTCATCATATTATCAATCATTTTTCACAGGATGGTTTGAGAGAGACAGAATTTATACAATCTAATTCGAGAGAAAAGTGTACATTTTGATGTACATAGTAGATGTCAAAGAAGAGTCAGGCTACATCAAAGTGTGGTTAGAATTATCCAAAACCTCAGTAAAACCACAATGTCTAATCCAAATATGTCATACTAACTGTTAGAAAAATCACTCCTTATCCATTTCACAGTCAGCAACTAAAACAGGTCTGATTTACCCGAGATAACATGGTAAATGCTCGTCAGAGAGATGTGATGATTATCGCATTCCCCGATAGTTTAGCTCGATGACTAAGCTGTATAGAATTTCAGATCGTAAGTATCTGTTCTGGCTTTATGAGCGAACAACAGTTGTCTCATGTGTCCTTCACGCCATTCCTAACTGGTTCAGGTAAAAAAAGTATATATCATTGCACCTAGTCATCGTATTAAGGTGAAAAGCTGTACATTTCTGAACATTTACTGTATGTGAATTGGGTAGACAGTATTTTTCTATCGTTGGTAGGACATTTCTCCACAAGTCTGGTAATTACCCTAGGTATAAAGCTTGTTCCGGATAACTAATCCTACAGTTACCACGGCCAGGACCAATTTGACGTTTATCCCGTTCGTATACATGCATAAGGCTGTAATGCGAGCATTACTTAGTGTTCTCATCGTTACGTGAATTGTTCCTTTTGATATAATATGACTTTAGTCAATATCAGGAGAAGCAAGACCAAAAAACCACAAAAATCATAGCTTTACTTCTCTTTCATTCGAGCCTGGAAATACAATATGCCAAAATGACACTTCTACAGTTAGTTTACACGAGTGAAGTTTCGTACTAGCCGTTTAGTTCCAAACTTTAACATTGTTAGCGCTTGAAGTATGACACTAAGACAAGTGCTGAACTCGTCTAAACTAGACTGTAGATATTGCATCGTATTCAAAACTGAAGACTACTTCAATACAGAGGTCATTTTGCAGTGTGCATTTGTTACTGTTACAGTTGTAAGGGGTGTCAAATAGCAAGTAACAAGTAGTTTATTACTTTATTATATCCATTATGTTACTTGCTAAATGATAGCGACCAATTTTTAGACTGTTTTTTAGTGCGTGTAACCTCTCTGATGCGACTAAAACCTTGAAAATCACAGGGAAAGGTTTAAAATGAATGGTTTACGTTAAAATACGGAACGCAGGAGTAACCTATGAGAAGCTCTCGTATCAGTCGAGGGTCACACAGTTCGGATACAGTCAACCATTTTGTATGCCTCTATGGAACCTTATCACACTATGTCATCTATTAATTTTGGCTTGTGTTTAAGTATACGATCCATTGCTTCGTTGAGACAAAGTTCTGAAGTGGCTTTATATTCAAATTGGTAGACCATACCTTAATTTCATAAATACCATTTCTTTAGGGTCACAATTAGGAAAGCGCAATTTTGGTTTGAAATTCCTCGATCTTTCAAGAGCTTTGCGTTTTTACTTGTAGACCCCTTGGTCTGGTGAAGGCATAATATGTCAGGTATCCGCTACAAGACAAAATAGACGTAAAATCTCTTTGTTCAACATCGTAAAATATATTTTTGTCATCGTATACATCGGTTACAAATTGTGCTACATTAATGAACACCAAGGCAAGGTGAAACAATCATACCCGAACCACAATATCATCACAATAGTATATAGATAGGTATATATATCAAAGATATGTATTCAACCTGTAACGCAAAATCACGAAAAGTTTCGTTCGCAATTAAAATTTACTTGGAGAAATTGACGTTACTAGAAGTACAATTGAGCTTGATGAATAAATAATCGGATGGTAACAGACGCAACGCTTCCGGCACGACATCGTCTACAAGTTACACAGTAACCTGCTGCGGGAGGTGTACGAGTGTAGTGACTGGGATACACGAGCGAGTAGCTGGCTCAAGATGGCCGTCCAGCGACATGAAATGGTCTGAATATGCGTCATGTTCAGTAGTTTCAAACTCGTATGTTCCAGTCCATACACAGGAGGGGTTTGAAATCATAAATAATCTATTAATTACATACATAACGCCTTTACAAAAGTACCATTTCTATTATCATTCGTCCTCCTCGACTCGACCCAGTACTTCCAGTGATAGTTACATTACAACTTACAACTAATCAATTATTTATATTTACGTAATAACAATACACAATTAGCTATAAATATTTATACGATAACTATCAAACCATTTTTTTATTGTTACATTCATCGATCCTCTATGCCCCGAGTGATAAAACCGTTGTATTTATTTATATTAGGTGATTGCACCGTTTCGTATAGCGTCCACGTTGTCACTTTTAATTTACATTTATTTAAACATTAAAGTTGACTTTAAATCTTAATTTAGGAGATCGTATACTGTTTCAAATATTACAAAAATGTTTTCGCTTTATGTACACGTAGCATCCGTTCTCCTGAAAGTTCGTGTCGCGCGTCACGTCACGTCACGGCGCGACGCGGCGCGACACGGCGCGGCGCCGTCCCGCGTCCCGTATCACATGAGGCCGCGCTGGTCGCCGGACAGGCCGGCCTCGGCCCCGCGCTCGGCCCCAGCGAGCGGAGGCCGAATTGTGCGAGTGTTATCCATGTCTGAAACAATTGTCACGAGATTATTAAACATCTGAAAAGCGCAGCCGTTCGAGTAGGTGATATTTCGGACTTGCCATGAGTCCGAAATATTACTTTTTAGTCTTACTCGCCTGGTTACTATCCTAGTGTAAAAGAATCATAACATTTTAAATATTGATCCGTGAAATTTTCAGCAGCAGCGCGGCACTATTCGAAACGCTCTATTATTGCATTCATATCTGATTAATTGATTGGTACTACTAATATACATTCAATTTATTATCATTACCTATCAATATTTTTTGCGTAGGACTTGAGCTAGCTAGATCGTAATTCGAAGAAATCATATGAATTGAATACTTACATGTACAAAGTTGCTGTGTGCATTAGAGGTGGTGTCCATAGTACTCCGCGGGATATTGCGCGTAGCCGTGGTGGAAGGCTGGGTCCGTGGGCGGCCTGTGCATCATCTGCTGGCCGTCCATCATGTAGCCCATGGTCGCCTCGGGGCTGTAGGCGCCGCTGGGGCCGGCGTGCGGAAACACTGCGGGGTAGAACACTGGGCGGTTAATTACGCTGGCTGTTTATGCTTCTGGTGGGTTATGCGGCCCTGGTACTTTGATGGTGGTAAAAGGCGGTGCTTGCAACCAAAGCGGTGTTAAACGACGAGAAAAACAAAGACCATGATGGCGGTAGCCATAAACTAAATCGTAAGAAGGATATAGATAACACAAATAATTTTGTTAATATATGCATTCAAATTATGCTAGGTTCAAATGAATTGTAGCAGTTACTGTAAACGACATTTTTATTCGTGCGCCGGAAGACGAGAACCATTCCATCCGAAACTTTCAATAGCCCAATTTAAACTCGAGCTACAAGGATGCAAAACAAAAAAAACGTCCCAATTGTCATTCGGAATCGTAGGAATTCGCTCAATTTTACCACAAAACTGTTATGTCTTCCGATTGCAATATTTCGCTGGGGATTATCAATCGTAAAGTAATGGTGTTCGTCCATTATAGACGGCGATTTCCGCAATCCTCGTGGGGTCTTTATGGTGGCACGCGCCATTGCACCAAGAGAGTTCGGGACAAACACGCCATCGATCGATCTTGCCCCTCAGATCAAATAATATTGGCGCACAGGTTTTTCTGCTTTTAGTCTGATAAGTTTTTGTACCCTTCATTTTCCTTAAGAGCCGTCTAGATATCTCTCTTTTTGGGGGCCCTAGCCTCAATAATACGAGTACCTACAATGTCTTTATCGTCAGCTGACGAGCTAACATGATCGATTATGACTCGTTACGAAAGTTCGGTGTCACGTTGAGCTCATAAAACCTTTTTTCAACACACCTGCTCGTAAAGTAGGTCTTATTACAGCGTATTTACACTGATAATGCAGAATATTACCCATGCCGTGCCTTTTACATTACATTATCGCACTAGTGCCTTTTCATTACATATCTTTTTAAATATTAGCAAAATAATGCAGAATATTACCCATGCCGTGACTTTTACATTACATTATCGCACTAGTGCCTTTTCATTACATATCTTTTAACATTTTCATTTTTTATTTATTTATTTTTTCCTCGCAAATGTGTTGAAAAACGTCGTATGAAACACGTGAGCATTGGTCATTACACTTCTCGTCTCCATTAAGCCTTCGCCTTCGGCTCAGGCTTAAAAACCGACTCGAGTGTAATGACCAACATAGCACACTTGTATCATAATGTACTATTAACTGTCATGTAAATTGCAACTTTTTAGCAACGCAGCAAAAGTATTACCAGTGGTCGATACCGAGACATAGGGCCGGTAAACCGTAGTTCCTGCCACGGAGACAACAGGAAGCAATAACGGAGCCCCCGAGGAGGTCGAGCGGCCGCCCGTGTACCAGGAAACTATGATTTAGGATGCGATAATCCTCAGGACATGTCCTTGATGACGTTATTGTTACGGCTCCGCGTCAGCCACAATGGAAACTATGCCTTGATTAAACGTGAAGAGAACAGAGTCTTCGATCGAGTACCAATTCAATTTGCCTTAACAGTCACCAGACCGAGACAGCTACAGAGCCGCTGATCTTTTTACTAAATGTGGTGTCTCGACACTGTACTCGTTACGTGGGTGAGTAACTAACGTAACGATCCAATTGTCTAAAGTACCAGGGAATCAAAATTCTGGCGGCGATGCTGCACTTTAAAACAGGCGCAGTCGACGACATAAAACAGGGGCGAATTCTAAATTCTCCCGGCCAGCCAAGCCGGCGGATGTGGACGCCGCCAAGTTTGCCGAGGACGGAAAATGGAAAAACCGGAGGGTGGAAGGATAGATGGAAAATTGTTTTGGCAATGGACTAAAGAAAATGGCCACCGCATTTCCTGTGGTCAAGCCAAAAGGCGCTTTTCCAATCACTATATTATTCGGTGTGCGAGCGAGTCGCGTTTATTATTCGCGCTGCGTGCGCCGGGCGGGCCGCGGCCGGCCGAGCGACGGCGATGTCTCAATCAATCGGTTTTTGTTTACGCGCCACCATATGTCAATAATGTATTGTTTGAGGCTCATCTCGAGCGAATAAGGTAGGTGGTGCCCGAGTGGGCAAGCGGGATACGGTGGTTTATTAATAGGAGCCGGGTAGGCGCGTGTCCGCGAGTGGTTCGACGGGTACCTACCGGGTGGCTCGCGCGGACAGGCTCCGTGTTTCAGCGGAACGACGGCGTTGGCTAATGAATTTATTATAAGGGCATAAATTGCTCTCTGATGCGACGCCATTACCGAGCCAGCCTGTAAATTACAATTCGTTCGAGCGCGGCCATCGCACGCTATTTCCGACCGATCGTTTATTGAGCTTTTCGCAAGGATTAAATTGTGTTGCTCTCATCACTCCCCGTTCCGCTCGGCTTATTGAAAACGTGCACTACGAATTAAAAGACGGTATTGCGATTTATTCACAAAATTACAGGCAGACAAAAAGGGAGAAAGATCTGTAATCCCGAATAGGCAGGCCCTCGAATACATCCACACATCTAGATAAAGGCACCGGGCGAGCATACATTGGCGATAGTCGCCGGAGGGGCGAGTGATGGATCGCCCGGGACGGGTCAACGAATTCGGACATTATTCTTTTTTACCCTTCTTGCGTTCCCGGCGTTCGCAAGAGTAAGCCCTTTTTCTGCGATGTCCTTTTTTTTCCCCGGGTAGAATTTTTGTTAGCTGCGTGCGCCCCAGGAACATTCTATGGACTGTGCGCGACCATTACAAAGTAAAAATAGAATTGGCCGCTTGTAATTCCATTCCGTATTGTGGGTAGCGACGGTTATAAAAGGTTCTCGTCATAAATTGAGCCCGTTCAGTTTCTCATTTTATTTTCTCGCAACTGTTTTTAGCCGGGCAGTGCTGGAGCTACCTACATAGGTACACCTACACAGTTATTTTGTTTAATCTAGTCATTATTTGAAGTGCGCAGCTGAGCCGGGCGGGCCGGGAGCGCATAACTCGCCGCCGGTCAGCGCTAAAAGCCGAGCAAGACGCCCGGCCCCGCGGGACCGCGTTATTCAGGTGCATGTGCCTGCATACTGTATGAACCCACTCCACTCTGTGGTCAGCAAACTCAATTTTCGACTTCAAAGTCGTTTTCGAACGTGCGGCTTCCAATTTCAAACGAACGTAATGGGTATTGATGGGGGATTGGAATTATTGCCTTGGAAAGGGTCAAACGTGCCACCCCTTTCTTAGAATTGTGGTCTTTTGATGGTACGTTCTAAATTGAAAAGTAGTTTAGTATTTAATAGGTGTACAAGAAATATGTTACCTGCTCTATTTGACTGGTCTATCATTGGCTGCACTATCCTACGTCTCGCGTTGATGAACCTGAAACAAAAGAACAATAATTAGTTACCGGGAAGTCAGGAGGCGCTGGAGTCCTTATAAGTGAACCATGAGTTTATATATTCGTAGGTATCAATTATTAGTGCAATATGTTCCGTGTCTGCTGAATAAGTAATACCCGGGCAGGCTACGCCCCTGGTAGCGGATGCATTTCCAAATTAACTGTCATTATGAATTTTGCACGAGTTCCCAGATATTCCTCTGATTGCTTTGTGATTCGATTAGTTTTTCACGTAATTACTGTAATTACATTGGTATAAAACTGACGAAGCAAATTTAAAATAGGTATAAATGCAAAGCGTCATGTTGTTACGCAATAAAAGCAAGAAAATTTCTCGGAAACCCAAAGCGGTACTCGATCGTAATAAACATTTGAAATTATTTCCAATTTAAACTTGGTAACGAAATGGACATCGGCAATGTGTAAGGGCCACTATCCCTATCCCATGGTAATTACTTACAGCGGAACACGCCGATGCGACTAATGTATTGTTAATATCAAGATTAGTTCATTAACTCTTCATCCGGGCCCTTGCACCCTTTTGCACGCGTGTTGTTTTTAGAATGGCGTATCAACATTATGGTTAGATCGTGACTTATGGCCTTCCTTGGTGAAGCGAGGTTTTACGACGCTTGGGATCTGTTAAATCGTGCACTGTTTTAATTTCGCTTTGTTTAGGCTGGATATTTCAGTTTTTGATACCATGACGGTGGGAAGTAAAATAAGCATATGGTGCGGGATGCCTGGTGGTAAGCAGATAATATCTGCCAGATATGCCTTGGTGGCTTCTCTAAAGGAATTACGAGCTCGTTATTGATCTTTTATTGACGAGAGATTGAGGTTTCGTTGGAGAGACAAACAAATGCAAGCAAGTGACTAGTGATGTGCAAATTGCAGAAAGTTTCCAAAAAGTTGGAAAAGTTCTCGGAAATTTCTAGAAATTTTCACAAGAAATTAAGGAAATTTATGTACTGAGAAGCATAAAAATGTAACTCTTATAAACTTTGTATAAGAGTTACAGTTTTATGCATCTCGTTCGTAAATTTCCATGTTGGAAATGGAAAGTTTCAATTCCCATACAAAAAAAGGAAAATTTCCGAAATTTTCCTATGTTAAATTGCAGAAACAATTCGCAACATAGGAAACTTTCCGTCGGCACATCAGTAGCCGTGACTCTAATTGGGAATGGATGAAAATTTTAGAAGTGCCTGATTATTTTTTGGTGGTAGGAATAACCTTCCTTAGCACCAGAAAAAAGTTGCAGACTTTTCAGCTGCGTCAATTATTTTTGAAAAATATAAACAGTTTCCTCACTTACGTTTTGGGTTTAGGACGGCGAATGAGACAATTTGCTTGATCCGTTTCATAATACAAAAAAAATTCTTAAAAATCCGTGGTAAACTGACACTGGCAATGATATTGACAGCTGCAGAAGCTATTATTATTTGTCATTGCCAGGGTCAGATATTTAAAATAATTTTGTAATACGAGACGGATCAAAGAAAATTTTCTCATCTTATTAATTATCTTGGCGTATTACCATTATACTTAAATTCATATATAGTTAAATTAGCTGTTCTGGTTTTATGTAACATGAGAACACATAATGCTTGTTTCTCGCCGAACAAGTCGCTTATAATTTAGCTTAGTATTTGCTATTATCAATGTCCAGCGGCTTGAATGTGTTATGCTCGCTCAAAAAAAAGGCTTTGCTTATACAATGTCGTCGTTGATCGGGTCGCCACCTTCCCTAACATATGGTTGAGGGAGGCGATGGCTGAGATACGCGTCATACTCGTGATCGGGTGCTGTTTGTGGAGTCCGGTCTGTTCATGCTTGCATGGGTATTAGTACCTACGTAAATACTAGTGTTATTATTATTTTGTAATGACGAGAGACATCAACCTGTTCTTGACTGGTTTTAATACATCCACGACTATACATCTCGGACAATATTAGTAATGTACTTACCTATTTTTGTGTTTGGACATCTCTAAGATCATTAGAATAATAAATATTAATTGTATCTGGACGATCAGAGACCTTATACATCTCTGGGATATAAAATTATATCACAAACTTCTTGTTAATTCTGACAGAAACCTTGTATCTAATGAAATGGATACTTTTTTGTAATATTATTTTCATTTAGTGACATTTAGTTCTGTTAAACTGCAACTTCCAAATAATTGTTGTTGTAAATTTTTTTTTTATTGTAAATTATTGATTGACATGTAGGTATGCCTAAGTGCCCTTGTGGCCTATTTGCAGAATAAATGTTTGATTTTGAGTTTATCGACATAGCAAGTAGTTGTGTTATTAAGCCTGTGGTCCTCTGTAAAGGTTCGGCTACACGCTCAATCATACTTGCGCAAATTCCAATTTGCACAAGTAAGCATGTGCGTTAAGACGGCAAAACACAAATGGCTTGTACAAAACGCTAATTGGCACAAACTTGCAACAACTTTGCACAAATAAGCATGTGCGTTAAGGCAGCAAAACGGTATATCGCACAAATGGCTTGCACAAAACGCTCATTGGCATTTGCCTTTTGCGCATGCAAGTCGCTATCGTGTGGACGCCATACAGTTTTTGCGCCAATTTTTGCACAAACCGTTGCGTTGGCGCATGCAAGTCGGTGCGTGCAGCCGGGCCTTAAGCTGGATGTTCGATTTGAATACTGACGGCTAATGGGGTTGGCCGGTGAAAGCTAATTGTAGATGGCGCTCTTCTAGATTCCATACAATGAGAGAGAGAGACAGAGGATCGATGGTCCCTAACTTGTATGGAAACCATATACAGTTCTTAGGCAAAAATCTTGCCCATAGCTTTAATCCATAGCCTTTTATTTTTAGCCTTTTTCGGAAAACGGTGGATTCCCACTTCAGAGCAATTCGGGACGAAACATTAAGTCATTTTCGCAAAAATAAATAAAAACTACTTCCCGCCATACAAATTTAGCTTTTTTAGGGACCATTATTGGTGCTGTCAGTTTGACAGTTGCCAGCCCCATTCTTGGAGCTATAATAATAATAATATTTTTTTTTATTTCGGACAGTACAAATCCATAGCTTGTTAGTAAAGGCATGAACTAGGTTAGTAAAGTTCAAATTGGGCTACACTTTTTTTTTGCCCTACCCAAAACTTATTTATAGGGCCATACCTTTCTGCTATAGTACCTATGTTAAAAAACCTAAAATCGTTAATAAGTGAAATGGCACGTGAAGCTTGATGGATATCGCTCGCCATACATTATTAATGCGAATTAATGCGAAGTTTGAATAGTCATTGTTCACAAAGCAGCAATTTAATTTTAATCCCTTTTATCTCGTAGATACACCACGTCCATAAAGCGACTACAAAATGAAATAACAGATCTACAAACGCAACACAAAATTTACATTTGTATATTATTATTTTATTTCAAACATAATGGGCGACCCCCGATAACCAGGGCTCATAAATCATAACAACTGATCTGGATTTGTTAATTTTGCGCCGCGGGGGGAGGGGGTTAAAGCCAGGGTGTCAAATGGTCACAGCGTAATGTGTCGGTGCATTGTCCGATGCACTCATGCACATGCGTCATGATACATCTGTTTCCTATGCAAATTCGACTAATTGTAATGAGATTTAAGCATTACAACACGACACCCTACTTGAAACTTATGTTGGAAGCCATTACTCCACGCGTGCGCGCTCCGGCGTCAATCCATTATTATTATTGTGAGATTTTCTTGGCTTTCCCTAAATAGGAAAAGTTAAAAAGGTAATTTGGTTCTGGGGACACGTCCACCAGCAGGGCTCGAATCGCGCGCCTCGCTCGGGAGCAAGCCCGGAATAAAATTTAATTTCGACTTGCAAGTTTTTGGATTTTAATTACCTGAAGGCAAATTAAATAAGGAGCGGGGGCTGAGGAATTCCGTTACAGCAACGTTGAGAATTCTGCCGAATGGGGAGCTCGAGCAATTTAAAATTTATTGTTTCTTCAAGAATGTGTCACGTGGCGCGTTAGGTTTATTGCGCAAGGCTACAAAGGTTACGGCTGTCGCTCAGGCAAATGTAATTATTGCACACCCCCTTTCAAACAAACAATAGTGTGCGTTGTGAAACGGCTCTCCGAAACTAAATATTTTTACTTGCGCATTTTCACCGTTCGGCCGCTTGGGTGAGTAAACAGAGGGCAGGTGGGCGAAAGTGAGGTATTACCTAAGGCAATAAATTCCGTTTTTCCCTAATTAAGCTTTAATTCCTTGCGAGTCGACTCGCCCGCCGCGCCCCGCGCCGGCCGCGCCCGGGGAGCCATTGGATCACCTGGGGCACTATTCTCGCACCGCTTAAACCGAATTCCAATTGGATAAGACATGTATTTGGGAACGAATCTCGCTTTCCTATGACCACATGAGAATATGTAGAAGAGGTGAAGCACCAACGGATTGACTATGAATTTCTTTTTTTGTCGCAATGGAGCAACGCGCTTCTAGTCGCAGTAGATTCAGTTTTTCTTATTTTTGAATCATGTTTATTTTTATCTCAGACCGACCGTTTCCGATGCATTCAAATTAACCGAATTAATACAAATTGACATTACGATCGAGCCGATTCATGTTTTACGAGAGATTTCTTAATCAGTGATGCCATAAATGTTAATTTTATGCGTTCTGATTAATCTTAAATACCTTTAACGTAACCCAAATGTAGATAAACAGAACTACGTCGCTCCCAAATGTTCTTAACGCCTAATTCAAATCATTTAAATTACAAACACGACCGGACCTGAAAGTTTTTATCTCCGCTTTCGTCCGGTCAAATCCCGAATTCGTAATCCCGGATACCAGGGTGACATAGCTTATCGCCGGTGGCCGGAGTCGCCGCCAAATGAAGGCATTAGTTTTCATAAAGCCGACTAGAGATAGCCCTCGGTCAGTCGCCCTTCTTGCTCTCTGGGGCTGCAAGCCTGGTATCTAAAGATTGATAAATTGACGCTAATATTAAGGAAATTCCTTGGAAATCTTCTTAAGAAATAGAGAGATTGGGGGCCGGTAATGGAAAAAAGTAGAATTAATCGTAATAACTCACAACAACTTCAGAGTTCTCCTACAATTTCTGAATATTATATCCACTATTGACATAGTATCCCGAGAATTTTGTTTATCTGATATAATCCAAACCCAAGTTATGAGGGTTCAAAAAACGACGAAGCTCTTCGAGAAAAGGTAGGTAGTGCCCTGCCCTTGCGCTTCGCTTGGCTCGTCTTGGCGGGGGCACTACCGTGCCCCCAGATAGAATTCTTAAATATCGTAAACCTCATAAATAAAAATACCATCCAACTTCATAAAATAACCTCACTCTGTGCAGCATAAAGCTTTTTTGAATAGGTACCATATTCATATCAAGGTGATATCAAAGTCACTTTGAAATCTTAACTGTTAGCTGTAGAACTCGCAAGCCTGTCTTTTTTTCTATTTTTATTTTTTTCCATAAACTGATTCGACAAAAAAAAACGATATAATTTATTGGACCAGCTCACAAATTTTTACGTGAATTGGTTGAAAAATGCGACCTGTAGAGGAGATCAACCGGACAGCAAGCCATACGAAAGAATTTTAGCCTCTCGTTTAATTAATCAGAACGCTCACAGATCCTTACTCGAAAAATGCCAGGTCAATCCTATCCTATATATACTGTTATAAATGTCTGGATGTTTGTTACTCAATCACGCTTAAATATATATATATATATATATATATATATATACTATTATAAATGTGAAAGTTTGGATGTTTGGATGTCTGGATGTTTGTTAATCAATCACGCTTAAACGGCTGAACCGATTTGGATGAAATTTTGCACGAAGATAGTTTATAGCCTGGAATAAAATATAGGATAGGTTTTATCCCGGGTTTACGCAGACGAAGTCGCGGGTGGAAACTAGTCTAAAATAAATATGGAATGTATTTTTAATACTAATTAAAAATACATTCCATATTTCATGTTTAAAAACTTCAAAAACTCCCCAAGGACCACGGTGCATAAATACTGACCACAAAAGCTAAGAAAATTCGTCAGTGACAGAAAATACAAGTGCTCCTAATTACAATTGCGTTCAGGCTAATAACGCCATGAGAAAACCCTGGCAGGGTCCGTCCCCATAACTCATTATTACCAAGTTGTTTTTCCTGTCGGCCGCGTGCCCCTGACGTAGAACTGCTTTAGTTTACCCCACACTGATGTTTTGCGGCTAAAGTGTTTTCAGTTTTAGTGCCCAAGGAAATTGAACTGGCTTTTCGCTTTTTTGCTCAACTACAGAATTTATTGACATGCCAAATTTAAGCTATCATGCTGAGAAAGTTCTCAACTTGTTTGTGAATTTCAGCCGCGGTGTAGAATACACAATGAAGGATCGTCAAACAAAAGCGAGCAAATCTCGCAGATTTGTAACGGAGTTCTATAGAAATCTCGGACCTTCAAAAGGGTGAATAATTCAAGGCCAGTAGAAATGTTCGCGGATCTACTAAATCCACTCCGGACAGATGGACAGATCGCGTTTTGATGTCTTGCTATATCTGCCACTGATGCTGTCCTGGTGATTGATTGAGGTTTCTTGTAATGTTTTTTTTTTGAAATGGCGTTTTTCTGCCAGTTTAGAAATATTTCCTAATTTTTTCTGATACATTGTTCCCACGTCTCATGAATCGAATTGGGTGGAAAGAAAACAAACCCGTAAAGCGATATCACGTACAAATTCATCTAATCCATACGGGATCCCTTGGTGGACAATAAATATTTTTCATGAAATCCAACGGTTGCGGCGACGCATAGAAACTGCCCTAAATCAGGCAATTATAGGTGCGACCAGTAAATACTATAACCAGGGGATCAGAAGTAAAGGACGGTCAGAATAAGGATTGTTAGGATAACGCCTTGGGACTTCGTTATTCGATACGAGTTTTCCTTCACTGACAATTATTCTAATTAGTTTTGATAAAGCCATGCTATAAATTGTTATGGCGGTATCACTGGTATGATTGCCAATCTAGGGTTGTCGAAAGCGCAAAAACTGTCAGGATTGTAGTTTTTTACTTAGTAAAAATGCAGTTTCGTCCGTACGTAAATCAATACTTGTACTACATTGTATACAAAGGCAATTCATTTGCGAGAGCAATATAGAGTGGAAAGCAAAAATCGTTCTCATAAATTACGCTAGCGGAAAATGCTTCATTTTAAGGAGTAAGGCTCCTTAATCCGCTGGCCGCCTCGTAGCCGGTGGGTGTAATTACTGCGCGCAATATATCGCCGCTTCGACCCCGACCTCTGGGGTCCTCTCATCACTCGAAATGAGTTACGCAACACATGCTACTCAGTTAATTGTTGGGGCAATCGCAATACAGATTTGGAGTTTTATTCTAATGTCTGGATGGGGGGTGAAAAATCGATTTTTATGTGCAGTCAGGCTCTGTAGCTGGTCATTTTACGATTTGGCTGGAATAACGTGAATACGGTGGCGGTTTTTATTACGTGCTCTAATAAATAAAGGGATTGCTGATTAAACAATAAAAATGCTGGCTTAGATGACGACATCACTAACATATTAGTTATTTATATTTATTAATTAGGTAGAGCTGCCGTTTTTAACCAATCCTTAATATATGCAGAGCAGGCACATTATGTGAATAATAATATTATTATGTTGTAATTATTTTGGAGGATTGTTCTCTCTTCATTTTAAAGTAAACATGTACCTAATCCGATTTTTAATTTACATCTACGAGTATATACCTAGTTAGAGAAAATAACTTCCAAACTTTATTATCCATACAGACATCAAAATTAATGAAACCTGGTGTATAACAAATTAACGCGTGCCTAATTAGATACTAAGGCGGCATAAATCGGCAGTAAATATCTCACAGTGTCGCAGATGGTGTCAAAACTGGTGCGGGGCCGTGAAGCCGGCGGTCCGGCCGCGCCAACCTCGTCGCGAGGGACCCTAGCCTGATCCCTTCAGTTGTTCATTTCGTGGCCCACACTTGAGACAGGGTCGCGCATAACATGCAATCCTGGTAATAGGTCGACCCGGCGCCATATTGTGTTGATTGCTTGACGTGCAAAGGGCGATTTTATTTCGTATCAAAACAGTTTGGGAAGGGTTGAGGTGCGTGTATTATTTACGACAACAGTTGTGCTCGAAATATAAATTAGGCCTTAATTTTCTTGGTAATTTGATTTAATTAGGTTTAGATGCAACCGCTAATGAAGCCAGTGGTGCCACGTGGTGGCGCGGCGGGCTTGAGAACTAATTTGCAGCGGTGATGGATTGCGATGCAGTTACCAACATCTACCTATGTACTAACGTGACGTTATATGATGACTAGGTAATTATATCACTAGCTTTTATAAATTAATTCACTAATATATACTCATAGTAGCTATAGAGCAGATTGAAAGAGTATTTCCGAAATTGAAAGCACGAAGCCGTTCGCAGTTGCAAATGCAAACAAACTAATCGCGTTCTAAATCCAAATAAATTGAGAAAGGAATGCGCGTAAGCTCACACTGGGCTGCGTTCCATTTGTCACTTTAACGACGCGGGATCAAAATTGGCCACCTGATATAGACAACGGATATCTTTATCTGTTTTTTTTTTAAATTTTGTAATGGCATCCTCGCGTGTAAGCCACACGGGAATTAGCGGTGCGCGTAGCGTAATCGCCGTGTCGCAATCGGAACTAACAATGCCGAAGCGCGCGTTTTTTGTTTTGGAGCCGAAGGAGATAAGGCGGTTGATTATACCGCGTTCCTAGTGTGAATCTTTGCTTTGGATTTAACGATGTCGTTCACATGCGATGTGTAAGTATTTGCATTAGTAATCTTGGGAAATTGCGTTTGAACTTTATGAACCTCGCGGTTGCTTGCGTTCTGTTTTCCGGGCTAAGAAGTTATTATAAACCTTACCTACCAGTCCATTACGTGGCCGCTATAGCTATTTGCATAGAAAGCTTTAGTTTTTTTTACGTTTGCGTGTGAATGTCTATTGTATATGTACGTAGGTACAATACATATGTGGCACGGACGTTGTTCAATGTGGATGAACTTAAATAACAGGGTTTTTTAACGTGTAGAAACGGCAACCCTAAGTAAGAAAGTAAGTAATTTATCGTCCCGTAGTAAGAATGCTTCAGATAAACAAGTTGATCGAAGACGCTCTCAGTTGTATCGCGCGATATCGTGACGACGACGCCGTTTTAAAACATACATTATTTTAATGGACGCGGTGACGACGACACCAGATAAATAGTTTATTTTAATTATTACTAATTTCCCGTCCATTCAAGAATCTCTGCAGCACGCAAGATTTTAGAATAGCGTATGATTTATTTATTGCAATATGTTGTCCATCCAAATCTCCTGCTGTGCATTGGGACACTTGCCCAATTCCTTATTTCCAGTAGATTTAGATGTAACATGATTATTAACGTGTGTCTCCTTGGACGTTCTAATTGCTGGTGAAATATAGCATTCACCGGCATCAGCAAACTAGACTAATGACCGTCGACGGTGACGCGAGATGCGGCGATAGCGGCTGACAACCCTGTCGTCGACATAAATCATATGGCAATTAAGCTTTTTAAACGACTCACAGATTTACGACAATTTCCAAACGATTTATTAAACATGTAATTAAACTGAAATGAAAATGGAATGCACTCTTACTTTTTTTGAAAAAGGAGAAAATGTAATGCACCGTTCAATTTATGTAGGTATTTAAAACACAACTCTTAACGGTCCCTCTTTTTTAGGGTTCCGTACTCAAAGAGTAAAACGGGACCCTATTACTGAGACTTCGCTGTCCGTCCGTCTGTCTGTCACCAGGCTGTATCTCAAGAACCGTGATAGCTAGAGAGTTGAAATTTTCACAGATTATGTATTTCTACTGTCGCTATAACAACAAATACTAAAAACAAAATATTTTTTTTTTTAAGGGGGGCTCCCAAACAACAAACGTAATTTTTTTGCCGTTTTTATAGATAATGGTACGGAACCCTTCGTGCGCGAGTCCAACTCGCACTTGGACGGTTTTTTCAAAATTCGTACGTGACTGAAATAAAATTGGAACGCGCTTGTTTTCCTTTATAATTTGAAAACCGAAGTGCGGAAAGCGAGCTCGAAATCATAACGAATAGATTCCTCCGCTCGATAGCTGTATCGCGCGAGACAAAAGCCACCATAAATAAAAGGATGGTTAAAATTTTAAGGGCCGGTCGGGTTCAGGCGCGGCCATTAGAGGCCCTTAGCGGACGTAACGAATGTGTCTCTCGGCTCGAGATGCCAGCACAGATCGGACAATTGTTACTGGCCAGCGTGAAATCCGCCATAACGACTTATAAAAGAAAACCGATTTGATTTCTGAACGTATGAATGGAACGATCGGCCGTTTTGAATCGACTCGATTACGCATTCAACTCGAATAGTGGCATATAGGCTATTCTATAAATTAGTTTTAGAACGGGCTTGGTGTTTATACCAGAAATGACCTAGACGCCATATATTAAGTTTGGCGTTCCGTTTTACGCTTGCTTAACACGACCGGTTGGTATTAAACATATCTGAAAGTAAATAAACAAGTATGAACCGAACACCGCTGCGGCTCTTTATGTAGATAAGTCTAATGCGATGGGAGCTGCGACCGGATGGCTTATTATGACAATTTTACTGCCGAATATTTAATTAAATGTTAATCTTGACACTTATTAATTGTTTTACTATTTTATAAGGTTTTAACGACAAAAATACTCGGTATCATCTCCATTATACGAAGCGATTGCCAACCAGTTCCGTGTGACAGGTGATGCCGTTTAAGTAATCGTTGTCTATAAATCAGTTGCGCTTAGAAGCGTATAACGTGATTTGACCATTTTTATGCCGTCATGTACCTACGTGTGAAGGTGATGACGTTCACGTCTGGGAATATGGTTTCACATTTAAACATGTAGCTATGACTTCATTTTCTTGCAGCGAGGTCTGTAGTTCGGGATGTCAATGTGCGTACGTCTGCTGTGCAGTAACGGAACGCAGCGTGGCCTCGCGTCTTCCTGTCACAATTAATTTTCGGGCGTGGAAATTGGCGCGAAAACTGTCGCGGCCGGGACGGGCGCGGGTTGAGGTGCGCGGGGTGGGGGCGGGGCAGCACCACCACGACTGGAATTTTAATTACGCACTCGTATTCCGAATACCAATGTCGTCTTGTTTAAATTAAATATAAATTATTCGCTCCTAGGCCCCGCTGCACTCCTGGTATTGTAGGTACGAATTGCGAAACGCTGAACCGGTTTAATTATTAATTTGCCCCGCTATTTTAATAACGACACGCCGTTTATTAAAAATTAATGTCACTCAAAAGATTCAAATCTCGTTAGTCATTGCCATCCAAATATACAAACTAGGAGCGATTACCGCGAATAGAAACTCTGAACATAATTAGACGGGGACAAGAACCGCAACGCAGACGTGTGCACTTCTTACGGCGTTTAACAAACTTTGATAAAAAGATTAAGTATGACAGTTTGAAATATAGCCACCGCAGTAAGAAAAAATAACAGTGCAAAAGTTTCTCGGGCGGAGCTGAGCTCAGTCTCCATTGTTGGCAACTACGCCGAGTTAATTTTGTAGGAAAGAAGAAACAGAGGCGAGGCGCAGGTGTTCCGCCGCCCCCGTTGTATTAATTTGAGCGTCCCGTCTAATACCTACGTATGATTGCGTTACAACAGACGCAGCTGAATTTATAAGCAAAGTTGCACGCGTCTGTGCCGGTGCTCTGCGCAGATTATGACGTCTCCTGTGACAACTCTGAACGCACCCATTACGCCGCTAGTTCAGCCCGCCATTACTGAACGCGTCTTTAATTGTAAATTATGGCCGGCGTCGCCCGCTCAACCGGCGTCCGCCATTAACATAATTGTTTCAAAAGAATAAGTAAACGATCTACTAGAGATCGTAGTAAAGATATTTCGAGTAATTAAGAGGTATATTTGCATAGTGATGCGGCCGCGGCTGTGTGACATTTCCCTGATTCGCCATTTTATTTTTTTATCTCGCCGTCTGTTATCATCTTCTCAGAATGTATAACGAAATACGAGGGCGGTGTTCATTAACTAGCCGGTAATGTTATTTTTTATCGCTCGCATCTTAATTCCGGTTTACAAGAGAATAATTATGGAACACATCAAACGCCTAAGCACGCATTCTTTAGTCGTAAAAATGATCCTAATTATCATTTTGGAGGTGGTAAGTATTCGTTTATTGCATGTAGTACTACACAGGGTTTCTATGCTAGGTTGGATTTGATGATAATATTCGATTTTAATTAGACCATCCTCGGTTTTATAGTCTTTACAACAATTTTATCACGTGAGTGACTCTGACAGGTACCTTTATTTTTTTACGTTGGTGGGAATGCATTGATGCACCATTACCTGAATACGGGAGCACGCACCTGCTAATAGAGGCGCTCATTAATTAGATGAAACATAAGTATTCGGTTATAATATAAGTGTACTTACTTAATTTTTAGACATGTTTTTTGTAAGTATTTCCTGCCATCGAGCGAATGTCGCGGTCTCGCGGCCGCGACAGCGAGCCGTAAAGCGCAACCATAGAGATTACAAGTTAACTTTTCCGATCACAACACCACAGACAAAGGCTTAAATTATACACGGGTGGATTGGCAGACGGATCCACCCTTTGACAGAGCGCGCGGATTGGGGTGACAAATTGTTGTCTGTTATTTCACTGTTATCTACCATGAAATAACACTTGCATTCATTACAATACTTTGATTATATTAACTTTCCGAACGTTATCTAATCTAGTGAAAAGCATTACAACGATTACGTAACCATGAAAAGAATTTATTTGAATACGCTTTGGGAAACAACTCACTCAGCGTTCGTTGTAAAAACGATTCACCATAGATAAGATTGTTTAACTTTCCTTTGCAAGTGAACTTTAGTAGTACCTAAAATATATACAGAGGCTAAAAAATAAAGTTAATTAAGGGCAAGCAAAGTTTGAACCGTCGGAGGAGAATCTAAACAAGCGCCGGTCATAACTCAAAACGAGGAGGCCTTAGGAGGCCGTTGATAAGAAAGTTTCATTACCCGAATGTTGAATTTAAAACCGGGCTTAATCAAGTTTATGGGAATTTTGGGGCTTATCCGAAATCAAGCACCTGTGTGCTTAGGACGTTTCGTTTGTATTGGATATTAGATTCTGTACTGCGGATTAAATTATGGCTTGTAATTAGAGCAACGTTGGGGTGCAAGATTGCTTTCATCTTTGAAACCTGAAGGTTTTAGCTGTACACAAGGTGTTGTTTTGAATTGATGCTTAGGGCTGGCTGTTTCGAGATCTATTTAGTATTAAATACTAGTCCAACAAAATCAAAAGCTTTCCAAATAAAGTACTGTTTTATGAAAAGTGGATATGCTTCAAGTTTTGTAGAGTCACTGAAACGATGATATGGACATTAGACAAATTTTGAGTTACTTAAAAATCAGTCCTTATACGCCCGGCCTTTCGGCTATCAGCCCCAAGTTACAGACAGGAGACACTTTTCTAAGATCATGTTTCAACAGGGACTGCAAAGTGCCATAGGCGGAATTTTCACAGCTAATATAGTTTTTCAGTTTTCTTTACTGCACTGAAAAATCATGGTCGTGCCTTCAAAATGTCATTCAACTTTAATTAACATTTTGTAGCGGTGTTTGATTCTCGACTCCAAATCCGGGAATGTTCGAAAGGCCTCAGGTTTAACTATAGATTAAAGTGGAGATTAACTGTATCTGCGAGTGTGTTTGTTTGTTTCGTTAACTAAGTCGTTTTCTGTCCGCCGACAGGAGACCAGGGCCGCAGCGCCGCCAGGAGCCTTCCCTAACCCCTTCGCAGTTTGATAAATGGCCAATTACAGCGCAGCCCGCCCCGTCCCTTCTGTTAGCTTGTTGCCTATTTTGAATTGCTTTTGCTTTTTCGTTTAGATTAATATCTAAATAGGATAGATACGGATCCCGCTTAGGTATTTATATTTACGTTGTTTTTAAACGTAAATTTCGGGCACAAAGCCGGCCGTCTTTTGTCTGCGGCCTTTTTCGCACGCGCCTTTGTTTTAAGTCTTAATGCGCATCTTTGTTCCTCTGTCTTGCTCTGTAATACTTCTTTGTGTTTCGAGTTAATGCAGGTTGCTTATGAAATCCTGGTAGATAAGTTCAAAATTTTAAGGTTGGAAAAGGAATTGTTTTTTTGGAAAATGGTGAGGAACGTCATTATAGGGGAAAATTGAACAATAAACATGTCAACTCAATAAAAGTTTAGTTACTCCGCATGTTTATTCCATCCAAAGTGAAACTTTTTATAAATTCAAAGGCTCAGGTGTTAAGCATTTGTGAATTCTTAATTCCCGTCATTAGATGATAAGGGTGCGGTCCCACGACCCTCTGTTTATTTTTCCTGTATTCAAATTCGAGAGTGGGCATAATTGCACAAGACTTAAGCCTATTTAATTTTTTTATCTCGGCAAAGCCGATGCGGCTCATTTGACCGCGAGTCTATGCGTTCATTTATTTAAATTGTCTGTTTTATTTTTATCCGAGGCCCTCCGGCTGAATGTTTTGATGATTGGTGGTAAAAAGTTGGGATAAGGAAAATCTGTTGTAATGCAGTTTCGTAACATTTAGAGGAATTATAGTGTAATGTTTTTGACTAACTACAGTCATAATACACAGATTATAACAACTACAGACCAATCACTATATTATCGTGTATCGACAAGGTCGCTGAGAGGTAGGTACCTCGGTAACGAAATTAGTAATTTCTTGACTCGACATAAAATTATTAACACTAAACAGTTCGGTTTCCAAAAAAACCGAAGTACCTTGCAGTTACTTTCTGAATTCAGCAATGAAATCAACGAGAACTTGCATGAAAAAAGGCATGTGCTCGTTGTGTTCATTGATTTCAGGCCCCGTAGCATGGATGGCGTTATCACGCGATAAGTGATAGGATAAGCGGGTCGTCTCATTCTATCGAACGGTGTCAGCCAGGGACGGCAGCTCTATCCTATCACTTATCGCGTGATAACGCCATCCATGCTACGGGGCCAGTTAGGCTTTCGATATGCTAAATTACGAAACGCTATTCAGCAAACTAGAGCAGAGCGGTATACAGGGCCCCCTAGTTAATCATATAAAAAACTATCATGCCAACAGATATACTCGAGTTAAGGTTAATAACACGTACAGTGAGGCTGTAAAAACGGATAAAGGCACGGCACAGGGATCTATTATTGGCCCAACCGAATACTTGTTGTATGCCAATGAAATGTGTAACATTATAACCGAGGGCTCAGTATACCAGTTCGCGGACGACACATGCATTATCACAGCCGACCGAGATATAGTTAAGGCCGAGAGCGTAATGCAAACGAACTTTAACAACCTCTGTAAATGGGCGCATGACGTCGGGCTTGTTATTAACGCGCAAAAAACAAAAATAATGCATGTTCGTTCGGCTCATAACAAAATAGCACACGAAGTTTCTGTAGTTGCCCATCAACACAGTTGCCTACACCAACACAGCATCGTTACGTGTAACTGTGAAAAAATAGAAGTGGTAAACGAACACATGTACCTAGGACTTATAATAGATCACAGGCTCAACTGGGGACCGCATGTTAACTACGTGTGTGACAAGCTAAGAGCTATCTTGAGTTGATTATCAATTCTAAAGCATAAAATGCCATACAGAACCGTACGTCTGGTATACCTATCCCTCGCTGACTCTGTGATCGGCTACGCCCTGAGTACATATGGTAGAACCTTTAAGACCTATTTGGAAAAAATATACAACCTACAAATTAGAATACTAAAAACTATTGTACCAAAACATATTAAAAAGAAGCATGTAACCGACTATTCACAACTATTTATATACTGTAATCTACTTCCTGTACAAAAAAAGATGAAACTAGCTGTCTTAGTAGAAGAATATCACAATATTACTAAACTCAAAGTTAAGAAAAGATGTAGTAGATTAAGAAAGTTATCATCCCAAAGCCAATTTTGATTACCTAAATATAATAACATATGTATATGGTTCTCGAACACACTAACACTTACTGCCTAAAATTATAAATCAATTACCGGAACACGTACAAAACCTATATGTGAAAGCACTTTTTAAAATGTTATAATCTAACCTATATTCTGTAAATTAAGTTATGTATACCTACTTAAAATATTAACATTTAATTTTAATTTATCTATCTATAAATTAGATCATTAGATAATAACTCCCCATTGGCACACAAACCTCTCAAGGTTTTGCCTAAATGGGTATGTTACTATTAGCTTGTATTTCTTTCGTATTAATATATAAATAAAAAAAAAATAAAAAAAATCAGGCAGGACCTGGAAGAATGGCGTCCATTTGCTCATATGCTGACAAGCATTGAGGCCAAAGTATATGCAAGGTGTGTCAAAAATAATGACAATATACTTAATATCATCTAAAACTTAGTTCGAAGTCCCGTCTCTTAGAAAGTATACCCCATTCTATATAACATTAGATTTTTGACGGACGAATTCGTCTACGTTTCTTCGTTAATCTAGATCAAATGGAGATATCGTACAGTCGGCCAAAAATGTGGTCTACCACGCTACGGTCGAGGTTCATTTGAACGGCATGACACAACAAGGTCGATTTCCACTTGCAATCATATTATGACAGTTACCTTAGTGACAATTAGATCTCACAGAAACTTTTGTCAAAACTGGTAGACCACTTTCTTGGCCGACTGTACTAGTTTTACTTATTGCGATCATTAAGTGTTTTCCAAACATAACAATAGGTAGGTACTCATTTATTTGCGTTTCAAAATGGTTTTCCTTGGAATCCCATGACGATTAACGCATTTTTTTTCTAATCTTATATGGAATGGGATAGGGAATAGGGAATGTAACCTAGTTATACCTATTGGTCACAATCGTAATAAAATATTTTTTTTCTAATGTACGATATTAAAACTACGTTTTATAAAGGAATAAATGAAATGAAATGAAATGAAACGACAAATCGTACATACAGTACACCTTTCCACAAAACATCCAATAACGCGCTCTCATGTCATATTATATGTAATAAACTTTCCATGCATACAATAGTTGAAACGAATCCAAAATGACGTCCAATCACGGTCGAGTCCCCGATTAACCACCGCACACAATGGCTCGTAATAACTATCATTAGCTTACGCATTGTGATAGCAATATCTATTTCAATTGCTTAGCGGAACCAATGAGTTTACACTTTTCTTTACAACATACGGTTCGGATCCGACTAGTAAGCTACTGGGGCTCCATTCCAAATACGTGGTTCAGAACTGGTCACTGCACGCCTGCACGTCACAGGATGGCCCGCAAGCTGTGTCGCGGCGCCATAGACTAATTCTTCACGCAAAAACGCTCTAGTTGTAGTTAATTCAATATTATAGCATCGCAACTTTATATAAGATTCATTCCCGGTCCGCGACCGAATGAATTTCACTTCCTTGGTTTCTTCTTCTCTCGGTGCGAGATGTTGCGCAAAGCCCTTTAATTCAGGTAACCAATTACTGAAATTCATAACGTGCGCAGACGCACAGTTTACTTCAAATCAATTGCAAATTCAGTTAATAAAATACGTTGGTCAAATCACGCGGCGTGATTCCCTGTAGGTTCTGTCAATGGTGTTCCCGAGGCACCCATGTGCGCGTTCTAAGAGCAGTCAACGGCTGAATAACTCAATTATTATTTGACTCAAATCGTCACCCGGACCAACCCCAGACTCCAGCGGTGCATCAAGGCGGCCAACGGTGACAACATCCACTCTGCACCCAGGGTTGGACGCCGAACCTAAGTATCTAGAAGGTGGTATAACGCCCACGACGCCACGGATTTGGGGCTCATGACGAGCAAGCCCTAAATCACGAACACGTGCGGTGAGAATACTCTGAGGGGGGTTCAGCGCACACTACGTACATACTTTCTAAGGGTGTGTAATGATCGGTATAAAAACAAATAATATAATTTCATTGGGTATAACCATTTTTGATATAATTTCATATTCATATTCATATTCATTTAATCATTGCCTTGTGTGTACAAAAGATCTTATAGCAATATATTTTCAAAGGGTAGAATCATTCATAGTATATAATAAACGTTTGGTATAATATCAAAATATATATATTTTTATTTAGTATAACTATCATTCGGTATAACGCTTATTTCCTATAACCATCATAGAGTATAATTCTTATTTGATATACATCTCATATTGTATAATGATCAAGCGGTATAATTTTTATGTGCAAATTGCGTTTTACGTTAGCTAACCTACTATTTTTCCGTTCTAACCTAACGTAAACTTAACCCAACCGCCAGCGTGTCGACGTCACCCCGCTTCGCGGGGTGCCTATTTCCGCTCTAAGGGACACAAGTGAACCCTAACCTAACCCACCAATAGTACAATTATTGCGAGTGTTGGTTTTTTTACTGCGGGGGGCTTCGCCCCCCGAGCCCCCCTTTTTCTGGCTACCCTGGCTAGATTACATCAACTGTACATTAGACGGAATGAGCATTATATCCAATGTTCAATATAGCAAATATGCATTTTACTTAATGTATGTTATACTAAATATTATTATATCAAATGATCGTTATATAAAATGATAATTATACCATATGAAAATATATTAAGTGTTGTTATACAACTCGAGAATTATATCAGATGAGCGTTATTGCGAGTAATATTATATCAAAAATATTTATAGCCATCGTTACGCACCCACTTTCTAATCGTTCTAATTAGAAAGAAACGCATAGTGTTTCTCGCCACGACACCGCCATGATAGCCGTGCAGGGACCAATTCTGAACCAAGTTTTTTGCACTTTGTAATTACATTCGACGAACTGCCGTTATTGGTCAAGAGTGTTGGTGTTGCCAAAATACGGTATTTGACAAAAATCAAATCAGCTTCTTTTTATGAAACGTCAAAAACGCTCCGTTAGTATGGAATTTGTAGGGACTACTTGCTTGTGACGTCACAGTCAAACAACGTCCTTATTATTAGTTTTTATGAATTTAAAAATCATAAAATAGCAAACTTAAATGAAAGATTGATACTTTCCGAGTATTTTCGTAATGTTTATCTGTTGCTAATGAAAAACAATTTATATTCACTGTTGTCAAATACCCTATTGTAACCTGAAGTTTTGTGAAACGGGCTACAAGAATGCGCTACTTACGATTTAGATATTACGATATATATTTTTTAGTAAAACTGTAGGTATCCGGTGTATTAGCTTTAAATTCAGAACTGACAATTTTCAATTTTCTAAAACCATATTGGCATAAGCAATTGATATGTACAATTTTATATTTTAATAATGAATAATTGAATTAAATTGAATTACTAGCAAAATAAAAATAACCTGGTACATGATAAGAAACTGAATCAATCGTATCGTCAGCGTGTCGTGGCGTGTGAAGCGGCGCTAGGTGCGCCGGCGCAAGTGGCGCAACCGAAACAATAGTGAAAACAATAGAAAGACGCCATGAGAAATGGCCGCGACGCCCGGGAAATTGATGGGCAAGGTGTAATTTTATTACGGTTTGGGAGCCCAACGTTGGTCTAATAAATATAAAACAAAATAGGCGTGTTCTTAACAACATTCTCTTAAGGGAAAATCACAATAATACGATGAGTAAGGTCGCCAGACAGACTGACTGATCTAAGCACATTCAGTGCCAACAATAGGGGTGTAGACTGAGATTTTTTTACGTTGCCATTCGTGCCAGTTTTTGGAGACGAACAAATGTTTGTATGAGAACAACTACAATTACTCACCTAAATAACATAAATACCCAAAAATTTGAGACACAGATTGACCTCGCTGGCGGCTGCCCTAAACGCTTCATACTGACGATTAGTACAAATAGCGGATTGTGACTATCATATTTTTATCGTCACAATCCGCTATTTGTACTAATCGTTGTATGGAAAAACAAGTAATTTGCTGTTTCGGACGCGAAATACTGCATTTAGGTCCATCGTTGTCATAAAATGTTGTTTCTATAAAAGCGTAAGGATTCTATTGGTTAGCTTTAAATTTACTCTTGGATAGTCAAAAAAAACATATATTTTCTAGACTTTCAAGGTCCATCGATATATTTTTAATTTATAGTTAAGTACTTTGTTAGGCTGCAATGGCAATTTTACAATTCAAAATTCTACCAGCGTTTCTACCACTGTCAAGAAGACGTCGAACGAAACAAACTCAACAGTCAGTAATTTTTTGCAAAAAAAGCTTATTACTATGAGTTGAGTACTATCATTATCCTAACCTAACCTACTTAAAATAACCTGAATAAAAATACAAAGAAAAAAAACTTAATGCGTTGTTCTACAAGAAAACATCAAACTGTGTTACAGAATACAAGGCAGGAAGATTTCAAAAAAAAATACTGATCTCTGTCCATGCACATGTAGTTGTCATGAATAAATGCTTATTCTATTCTAATCATATGCTGTGGTCTCCAGTTATCGTCATATGGGCCGACCGGTCCTTTACCACCACCGCGATATAAAAGTTATCAACGCGCATTAGAACGCAAATTGCTAACGGTTGTCTTAATCAAAGATAAAAAACACTTTCCAATGTGAAGTCCCATATTCCTTTGAGGCAATTTGGCTGTATGATTGATGGTGTTGGAAAAAGTTAATAACCGACATGGGAACAGGCATTAGCGCGTTTAGGCTTTTTGTTTGTGTGATTTGGACACGAGTGTCGAACCCGTTATAGGATATATTTTGAGTTTAAGAGGATTGTGAAGTGCCGATACGTGGCGAGAGTAGGTATTTAAAAAAATTCTATCTGTTTCACACCACTCTGTGCCTCACCCGTATCGTCCGATAGAGAGAGTAGCAAGTCCTGGAGGCAATTGACTACATTTCCTTGTTGAAATATTGTTTCGGGTGATAACGTTTTTACCTCTCTAAACCTTTATGAAATGAAATAATTTTGGTATTATTGGATTCAATACACTTTAATCTATGTCCGTACGTTTTCGTTTTTCAGTAAATCAGTTAAGATTAATTAAAAAAAAAAAAAACGATAGACAAAGTTTTTAAGTCAAAAATATCGATTTTTAGATGCTAATAACTTTTAAAGCAAGCAATATTTCTCAAAAATCAAAACGTACATACCTAGTTTTTCATTATATCTACAACATGTCCAAAAACTATAAAAATCGAACAATGTTTACGGGGTGAATAACGTTATCGCTTTTTGTATGAAAAATTACAGGTTCACATCCTCTTAAATACTTGAGTATCTATCTACGAATAATACGGTACATTTATGCTTACCAGTAGTTTTCATTGCGCACCTCAATAAATTAACCCATTAACGGGCAAGATTGATTCAAGTCTCTTGCTATTGCATGGAAATAAAAATTCTGCACCATAAAAAATACAATAATTGTACTTTCAAAACAAAGTTTTAACCGACTTCAAATCAGTACCTAGCCAATTTGCCTATAAAATTTGAAGAGCTCCCTCGATTCCTAGGATTCCCATCATCAGAACTGGATTTTGGTGACAACGGGACCAATCTGGAAGTATATGCTTTCAAACAAAGAAAAAAATGTTCAAATCGGTTCATAAAGTACCGAGATATCGCGTAACATACACACATAAAAAAAATACAGACGAATTGAGAACCTCCTCCTTTTTTGAAGTCGGTTAAAAAGATGACATTTAACAGGTGGACATTTTGCCTTGAAATTTTAAAGCTGCCCTTTTAAGGGTTAGTCAAGTGAAAAAATATGTTCTTACGTATAGAATTAACCTAAGTACTTATACTAATATTATAAAGAAGAAAAGTCTGTGAGATTGTAGCGTTGTTAGTTTATAAGTTTGTATGTTTTGGGTAATCTCCAGAACTGCTTATCCGATTTCAAAAATTCTTTCACCTGCGTGTAGAATGGACTTTCTGGATGGTTATAGGCTATATTTTATTCCGTGGGTTTGCCTGCGTTCTTTGCAATAAGCGGGCAAAGCCACGCGGGTAGTCCTTTCATAAATATGTACCTTTTTACAAGCTTTATATTAACTTGCACTGTTCGTATGTATGTATGTAAATATGTAAGTAGGTATGTAAGTTGTCCGTCAAAATTTGAAATCCATTTTTCAGTCACTTTCCGTTATCCAATTGAGCTGAAATTTTGCAAGCATGTGTATATCGCATGACAATGCAATATTATGATGACTTGGAGCTGATCTGATGCTGGAGCTGGAAGGTGGCCATAGGAACTCCGCAATAAAACGACACAACCCCATCAAGTTTGGGCTCGTTAGAATCGTCTCAATGAGTAGTTGATGATGGTATGCATAAAAGTACAGTCGGCAATAAAAGCTTGTACCAAAAATGAATTTTTTTACAGAAACTTATTTTTTTTTTCCTTTTTGGCCTGCAATGCGGCCAGCAACGGATATGCTACGGTATGTCCTCTCTGGGGGCCTGAGGGCCTCTCAGAGGGATGATAACTATGAGAATATGTACCGAAACCTTCGCCGACATAGGACCCATGGGACACATTTTTAAGTAGGTAAGTTTTGTACTTACATACATAAACCTCAGGATCTTATCTGATTAACCTTGCATTATACAGGGTGTGGCCCGTAATAGGAGCAAAAAATTAAACGGTAGATTATTAAGCTTGTGAACAATAATTTCCACATGGTTAAACTTGAAAAAAAAAACTTTTTTTGAATTTTTATTTCGTCAAAATAAGTTTAATTGTATTTTTTTAATCTTCTGGAGTGCTATCAGTAACTTTTGAAAACAAAAATGCAAAAACTATTATGACTCGTTACATGATCTTACCTCAAAATCCACATTGACTGCTGTGCCATGATGTCGTGGTGCCAAGATACATTACTTGGAGGTCATAACTTTAGATCAAAATATCTCCGAACCCAAAAATAAATAAAATGAGTGGGACACAAGGGGTTACTACAAATGCTCTAAGGAAGCGTCCCTTTGAATATTACAGGCCACACCCTGTATATTTAAACTGGTATGCCATAAACAAATACTTCTACAATGACGTCACGAAACCGTGTGTACGGATATTTTATATTAATGTCGATTTGTAATCATTGTAATCAAGTCCCGTTAGATGGCGTTAGGAGTAATTTGATCGGCCGTTTGCGTAGTTTTAAAAAGTTGGAAAACCAGTACATTTCATAAAGGTTATCTTTATATTAATCAACAGCCTATTGTTACCGTTATTTATTAATAGAAGGCGTAAATGTACAGCTATAGAAAAAGTCAATTTAATTAATTGAGTCTATTTATCTTGGATATATTAACTGATTGACAACAATTAAGAGTTAGACAGGTTTCAGACACATCATTTGGAAGGGCACAAGTACACGAGATTTAGGTGCATTAGGATTTTTAGGGAAGTATACCGAGGCGTGGGTGTGTAAAGGGATCGGAACCGGTTAATTGCTAAAACCTCGGATTACCACAAATCTCGAACTATTTTATACTTCACATGTAGGACTCAGTTGTGTTTTGAGGTAACGAGTGCGTATTATTAGAAATAAAATTATTATCAAAAGAACGAAAAAGAACCGTTTTCGTTCCCATACAAACAATACCGGTTTTCGATCCCTGGTGTAAACTAATCACTATGCAGGAAAAGTTTTTATAGTTTTTGCGGTATAAAAAACGTAGTTTGGAAACGCTTCAGACGTCGATTTTTTACTCCAAAAACCCAAACGATTTTTTTGTCAACTACACTAATTAAACTAAATTAATGAACAAAAAACAATCAGCTAAGTACTAGGCACTCATGAGACGCACGTGGGTAGCGGGTCGTCGACCGCCAAGATTGATGGCGCGAAACCAGCGTTTACTTATATCGGGACAAACATTAATGAGCGCGATACTCTTCGGTTAAAAATGGCCGTATTTTATTCGGATAGGCTTAACAGTATTAACACCCACAGCTGAGATATGCCCCAGCGATAATGTCCTACTAATAGACTCCATCGATCACACGGGACAGTTAGTAGAGGACGTCAATGGGTATTGTGTGACATTTCGGCTCGTTTAAGACGAGATTGCGCTTATGAAAGCTATTGATATGCCGACTACTTTAGTTTGATAGTGTTGCCATCCTTCAATAGCTTTGTTTAGGACCAAAACATCCATTTCTGTAGCAATGTGAAATAATTCAGATGAATAACCTTCGAAGCCCGCGAAATGAGTAGTAGATACCTACTACAGAGGTTATATACTTTATATGTGGAGCTCACTCGCATTCAAGTACTTGTCTCCATTTTCCACCTCTTTATTTTATGTAATATTTGCTAGAGCTAAATGTGAAAAGGAGAGTTTTTATCAATTGTGTGTCCTTTCTCCAGTTGTAAGACGCCTTACATGGGATTGGAATACTTCAGCTCAACTGTTATGCAACAGAATATAAAGAATATTAAGATCAATATGACTGATGATGCTGAAAGATAGATACCACACCATTTATTCCACTGACACTATTGGCTGAGCAGACCTTTATGTGATATTAGAGACGCTAATATAGCTCCTGTAGGCCGGGTTTTATAATACAAATTATTTATTGTTCGAATGTGAGTGGTTATAAAAATGGTGTTAGGGTTAGTATTTTGGTTACATCACAATCAGCCAGAGTTTGGCGTACAATATTTTGATTCTCAATATGCATGTCATTGAAATTATGTCATTATTATTTATTGTTATATTAATATCGAATTAAATTAGTAAAAAAGTAAAAAATTAAATAAAAATAGAAGTCAAAGTGTAGCAATGTCAATATATTAATAATAAATCAATGTCATGCAAAAAGGAAAGTGGTCAGAGAAAATAATAAAATTCATTAGGCATTTGTGGTTACAAAGTGTTTATTAACAGTATAGAACATTCTTTGTAGATACCACTTAAATAATTTCGTTTTGAAACCTTGACAATCCAAGGATTTCAGGTCATTAGGCAAATGGTTGAAAAATTTGACAGACATGAAAATAATACTTTTTCCGAAATGAGAAGAGACATGATTTGGATAACAGATATTGAGTCCATGGTGTTTAGAAGTTGGCCTAGGGTTAGATTTCATAATTTTGTATTGGCTAATATGAGCTTTCACAAAAAGACACATTTCGTAAATGTACAATGTGGGTAACGGTAGGATTTTGAATTTTTTGAACAACGGTCTACATGAATCTGTCGTTTTGGCGCCACAGATCGCTCTAACACATTTTTTTGCAATATGAACGCTCGTTGGGCAAGTGTGGAGTTTCCCCATGAGATAAGACCGTAACGAAGGTTTGACATAATGTGGCCATGAAAGGCCAATAGAGCAGAATCTTGGGATACCACCTGTGATATCCTGCGCAGAGCAAACACAAATCTGTTCAGCTTACCGACCAGGTACTCAACATGAGCTTGCCAGTCACAATGGCAATCCAACATCACTCCGAGAAATTTAATGGTTTGAACGCTTTCGATGGCTTCTATAAAGATGCGACAGATCAAATGTCACATCAAAATGTAGTGAGTAATTTTTTGGACATTACTACCTCATCATATCAGCCGAAAGACGTCCACTGCTGGACATAGGCCTCCCCCAAAGAGTGCCACAATGGCCGGTCCTGCGCCACCCGCATCCAGCGGACTCCCGCGACCTTTACCAGGTCATCAGTCCACCTTGCGGGGGGCCTACCCACGCCGCGCCTTCCGGTACGTGGTCGCCACTCGAGAACCTTTCCGCCCCAACGGCCATCGGTTCTACGTGCAATGTGCCCCCCGCCCACTGCCACTTAAGTTTAGCAATTCGGAGGGCTATATCTGTTACCTTGGTTCTGCTGCGGATAGCCTCATTTCTGATGCGATCGCGCAGAGAAACTCCCATGCAGCATAGCCCTCTCCATTGCGCTTTGAGTGACTTTGAGCCTTCTTATGAGGCCCATAGTAAGCGACCACGTTACCGTGCTATAAGTCATCACTGGCAACACACACTGGTCAAAGACTCTCGTCTTGAGACCCGCTAATGCAGAACACATTACTACCTATACCAATAATTTTATTTAATTTTTAGCTTTAGTAACTTTAATTTTAGTTAGTTTTAGTTTTTTATTCAAGTTATGTGCCTTTCATAAGTAGTTTACTTTGTAGAATACCAACATAAGATCTAACGGATCTTTATAAAAACGTGGGTAAGAGTCCTAAAGTAATGGTTCTACATATTACTTATGAGATACCCGTTTAGTCAATGCATACGTAAACAAATGACGATCATTAAAAGTACGGTCAACCAATTTGATTCCTAGGCCATCATAGAACCTTGCCGTTGTAAATGCTATGTCAATACGGGTTACTAGGATTATTGCGTCACGATGTAGCAGTTAAAATGACAGGGTTCTACGGTGGCCTAGGAATCAAATTGGTTGACTGTACAAGTACCTATAAGCAGCGCGAGCCCAAAAAAATTTCAGGAAACTAATAGAGATAGCAAGTCGGGGAGAACGAAACGTCATTTTTATTTTTTAAATTTAATTGGTGTATTAACGGGGCACAGATAAAGTCAGTCAGCCGCTTGTCCTCTTTTTTTAAATTTTATCAGATGGCTTACCGTTTGAATTTAAAGGTACGTCAAGTTGCACGAAGTTTTAATAGACTTGTTACAATCAGATTGTAGGATGAAAAACGCTGTCGAGCCAGAATCATGGGGTCTTAATTGTTGGCATTTATTTGGTTGGTTTGCAGATTATTTTTGTAAGACTGTATCTTTCGCAGAGGAAATAAAATTATCCTTTCATTGTTTTTCCAAATTTTCTGCACCACCCTCACCTCTTATCATTATGTATTTCACGATACAAAATATGATAGTCAACATGAAAAGTTTATCGTTAACTTCACGTAACAACTAAATAGCATAACAATGATGTCAACGTTGAACAGCACAATGTACAAGAATACCGTAAAGTCACATATCAAATCAATACAGTTTTCCTTCTTCCGGGGACAAACATGGAAAAGGCTAAAAGAGAAAATTTGGTCACTGCGACCGACCATAAATCCAGCTCGACTGGTGCGAATCGCTCTAATTCCTTTGTTTGCTAAAACCGAAAACTGCCACGGACATTCAGCAACCGGCAATACAATATTTTACTCTTTCACACTTGACCGATTTTTCCACGTTAGAAAGTGATAGACGTATACATTTTTACCGTTGAACAAGCTTAGTGTGCGCATTAGGGTTGACAATCGCACGCTATGTCAATCGGGAATAAAAGTTATTGGTGATACTTCATATATTTATGTGATCTTGGTCTTATTAGGGAGTAGGTATTAGGTATTTCATTTCTATATTTGCTGGGGTTTCGTTTCTCTTTCGTCGGGACATGTAGTTGGCTGTCGGTAGTTGGAGTGATGCCAAGTGCTATGTTAAAAGCTCGCAGTCGTGAAAAGCTTTGTCCTAAAGCTATGCGCTTTATTTGGTGCTTTTGGATCGGTATTATTTAAAGTGTGGTGCAAGCCGGTGGGATTATGTTTATTACACTTAACTGTATTGAAGTTAGCCAGGGCGAGGCGATATTACCTACTTTGAAACTGTGAATCTAATTTATACTTACGTAAATCCCAAGAACTAAAGACGTTGAATGTAGGTAATTCAAATATCAAAAATTTACAGTTCGCGCGCCGTCACACAATTAGACAAATTTTGCTCATATACCATAAGTATGTATTGCTACGCTGTATTGACACGTATTCAAATAAAAACAAAAGCCAAAGACAAGTGGTGTCAACGAGCTTAACTCACCATAAATTTGAACGCAACCAAAAGATGACTTCGAAAAAGCGTATGAACACATCAGCATCGGTCATGTCTGCCAATAAATCCTGGCTACCCCCGGCAACAATGCCAGCAATAATGCCTTGCATTAGCCACCGGCACAATGCCCGCTGATTTATCGAGCTCGGATAAGATGGGAAAACGATGGATGGAACCAGGACTTCAGGACTCTAATGGAGTTTGAATGAATGTTTAAAATTCAGATCCAGGTTTTAGAGGACTAGCGCTGGGAAAGGATTTTCTTTAAGCGCGATAGATTACGATGGCGAGATAAGATAGAAAAACTGCGGAGTTTCGCTTCTTATAATGGAAAACCTTTTTATGATTTCCTGAGGAAGAATTATCAAATACAATGAATTAAAGTCACATTAAAACTACATTGAAAATATAGATCTTTTCCTTTTATTTATTTATTTGTGTGGGAAGATCAACACGCACAGTGTAGTAGTGTGATGCTGAGCGCTTTCGAACTTCCGCATACCAGTGGCGGCACGTGGGAATTGTCATTGGATAACCCGGAGCAAAAAAGGGCTCTTTTTTGATGATTTACGAGTTTGGTAAATTAAAGCAAGAAATTTTAGGCAAGCTGGTGGGAATCGACTTATATGAGTGCTCCGCCACCGCCAGTGATAGGTACATGTGTTCGTCGGGTGACAAGCAAAACTCACCAAGTAACAAATACTTATAAATTTCAAATTAAAGTTAATTAAAAAAGTTAGTCTCCTAGCCGTATTCGAACTCATATTTTTCCTTTAATTTGAAATTTATAAATATCGTTAGCAGCGTAGGTAACTGCTTTATACAAAATTAATTTAACAAATACCTACTTAAATCAAAGGTCGTATCTCGATATCGACTACGTACCGAGATACGAGGTTTTGAAGAGCAGTGACAGTTTTGGTACCTAATGTCTTTTGCCAACGATATCATCATCATCATCATCATCATAGATGGCTCAAAGTAACTTGTGTATGTGCACTCGTAAGTTTAATTTCCCAAAATAAATTTTAAAATAAACTTTTGGGAAATGAAGAGTAAATAAACTTTTGGGAAATGAAGAGTCAACCCTAGGAATAAGATTCTCCACTATCATGTTGTCATAACGTTAAACTTTTTAAGCGGAAACAAAGCCTGGCCAGGAAACCCAGCTCCGCCGCTATATTTACACTTCAGCAGAGATATTATCCTCATTAGGTATTCTGCAAAGACGGCCAACAATTATTGTGGCATATACAACCTAGATTTAAAAGAGCCTATGTTCATTTAGGGTCTACATTGTTAAGCCTGTTATGTTCCGTGCGCTGCATGCACGGCTCACTTACAAGCCTGCATTGCAGTCGCTTGCCAAATTTTTAATTATTCAAACAAGTTCCAAAACTCCATGTATAACCTACATACCCGCGCAGCCTCGCTCAGCCTTCGCAATAAAAGGATCAAACGCGAAACTAGGACCCTTTGTCACCGTTTGACAGCCCAGAATGTAGTCTATTAAATTTTAACAGTCCCTTCTCACCTTCGCATTTTTATTCAATGTAACTCCTAAACAGAAAGGATACATTATAGATACGCGACGAAGCAGACACGTACAAAATGAAAATAGGGGCGCCGAGCGAGGGTGGTATGGAAATGTTGGTCAAATATATCATCCGGTGCCTGACAGGCCAATTCTCTTATCGCGCGCGCCCGCCGCCGGCGCGATCTAAGCTAGCTTAGCTAATATAAAATGGTTTTAAATTCAAGTTTAATTCGGGCTATCTCCAGCCTCCCGCACCGTCGTAAATACGCCCGCCACACACAAAAGGGGCGATTTACGATTTTGACGGATTTCGAATATTTTAGCACCAGGATTCCAGGATTAGGGAGAGTTACGCGACCCGGCCGCACGTCGTTCTTACACGGGCCTGTCATCTTTCCAGATTTGGACGATAAAGATGGCTTGGGAACTCCATAGAATGGAATCCTCCCCTGGAATGAAAAGGAACGTCGTTGTGGCCGCTGCACACTCTGATTTTAATAAAGAGATGATTATTTAAGCGAACGAAACTAGTCGTAGTCGCACCAAGAGTTCTTACTCGGCAGCTGTGGCGCTCGTTAGCGAGCTTAATATCGGCTGCCGCCGCCGCACCTACGCTACGTTACGACTTCAGGCAACTTCAAGATTGCAACTTAGAGAGGCTTTTCCGATTATACCTAAACCACCGCCTTTTTATGTAACGTAATTTGATTGGTGTCTTATACTTTCTCCCCGTTGTTCTGGCGTTACAAAAGAATCTGTGTTCATTCCTCTTTTCGGCAAAATAATTCTTTGTTAGCATTGCGAGGGAGGGCGGGCGAATCTGCACCGCATCAGTTTACAGCACCAGGACATCATAAAGTGTAAACAATGACGGCGTTTTCCATTACAATATGTTTACCGATCCGTGGAGCGGCGCATTATGTATGTTATCCTGGTGGGACGCGCGGGGCGCCGCTGAATTTATGAGACTCTGGCAAATATTTGGCGCTCCGAGTTCGGACGCTCCAGTGTCGGCTGACAACGGGAAGATTGTCGGCAACTGTTTACACTACGGGATATGGTAATTTTTCAGTCCTTCCTTGCTGTAAGTGGATTCCGTTCACGCTTCCGCTCTTCAACTATACAAACGTACGGAACGCCTAGGGCCTTGGTACAACAACATCTTAGGGTTCTGCGTACGGGTTAAGAAGGTTATCCTGTGACGAATAACTAAAACAAAGAGCCCTGACGTCTAGTATCATTAAATTTCGTAATAGGATATCATAAATTGCAGTAGGTCGGTACCAGGCTGGCCGGGCGGCTGTCATCGTTTGTCAGAGCATTTCACGCATTGTTGGACAATAACGCAAGCCGGGGCGGGCGAGTATTGTGCGCGCCCGCTCGTCTGGACGCGTGACGTGACGCGCGTGCGATATGCTGACCGCTGCGATCTATGCCGCCCGGGTACATGCCAGGATGCCTCTACTATGTCACACTGACAGCTGAAATTCTAAAGCACTAAACCAATTTCAGTTAGCGCGGCTGCCATGTCTTTTCCGCTTGCACTTACGTCGCTGGTGATTTATACGGACAGCTGGTATTACGTAATTTGTTTACAAAAAAGATCTATAAGCACTTAAGCGGAGATGAAATGGGATTCCCGGAAATTACACTTGAATCAAAGCTATTTAGTCTCGGTTCGCGAGTTTACGATTGTAACTGGCTGTAATTCTCACTCGCTCGGACTCGTAAAGACTCTGCCGCACCCGCGTATGTGACCTTACATGCACCACAATCAAATTTATATCGCAGGCCGAAAAAAAACATCAAATATGTTCGGTATGCGACGTCCATGAGATCAAATCAGAATTTAAAGAACCGGCCGGTTGAAAAAAGAAATAAAAAAGTAATACCCTCGGACGCTGGCCGCGTAAATTCGAATCAAAGGGAATCAAATGTCACTTTATGAATATTTGTAATTGTGTGTAACTTTTTAAATGTTGTTTTGTTATGGACTTTGTTCGGGTATTAAAAGTTACTATATTTTTAATTCCCTCAACACATTCCGTCAGAAATTCTGAAACTTGTGAAAAATAAACAATGACGTTTGATAGACGTTGGAATTCTTTACCTATTGGTTTGACGTCTGCCAAAATGTTCGAAATTTGTAAAAGACTTGTTGGGTTGCGTTAAGCGAGTACGATAGGGAACATTACGCACAACTCTTCGTAGGTGGCGACACTAGCAGAGTTGACATTGTATCTCGTTCCCACTTGCGGTATTGTCTATGCATGCATCCTTGTCACTCATTTGACAATCAATTGTGCATGTGTGTGTGAATCCCTATCTTCCTCTACTGATTTACGGTTTGTGCTAGTGCTGCCCTCTGGCTGCTGAATGTTGCAGTATTTAAGAATTATCGATATAATGAACAATAAACCCAATATCTAGTTTTCACTACCTATACTATCTATTAGTATTCACTACCTATAGGGTACATATGTATACACTGCTCAAAACGGTATTGAAATTCATTGCCTAGTATGAGATATTTTTCTTTGTCTAAGTATTTTGTCTTTGATAAGTCTCTTTATTCCAATCAATGAAGAATGTTACCGGGAAAGTGAAATGGGATCTTATTTCAATGTACGAAAGTTGATTTCTCATTGTTCACATCGACCACGAACCTGGATGCAATGGGCAAGAATGCTCGTGTCCACTTTAGGCGTCCAATTTTTTTTCACAAAAAAACAAAGAGAAAATGTCTGTAAGGTTGTAAGTTTGTATGTAGGGGCTAACCTCCGTATTACGTATCCGATTTCCAAAATTCTTTCACTTGCAGTATACTAATCTACCTGGCAATATATTAAGTAAGTGTATGTTCTCTGTAGGTATGTCAGTTTATAATGTATGTCAAATGGTATGTTAAGCTTTGCATTATATGTAATCTAACCTTATAATTAAAATGTAACTAATAACACCTCTTATATGGGTCGGTGAAGACCTGAAATAAAATATTTCATTCATTCATTCATTCACTTGTGTATAAAATGAACTTTCTAAATAGACATAGCATAGGCTATATTTTATCCCGCGGGTTTGTCTGCGTTCTTTGCAATACGACGGCAAGCGGACAGCTAGTAGGTATATAAGTAGAACGGCAGTATATAATAGAAGTTTATGTGACTGTACATAATGAAGGACAATAAACACGAGTGTGGGTTTATGAAACGAGCGTCAGCGAGTTTCATAATAGGATCACACGAGTGTTTTAATGCCTATTTATGTACAGTTACGAGTACATACACTACTTTATCTACCAACATGTTATAAATCCTCAATGATATATGTGTTCGGGAACCATTAGAATAACCGCCATTGCACGGCCATGGCCGACTAGATTTAAAATCACGACCAACTAGATTTCCATAATAACATCGATATCGATGTTATTATGATTTTTCATACATTACACTAACGCTGGCACAGATAAAACGCTGATGTTACGTTACTGGTTGCAATATTATATATAGTTTCCGAACATATTATAGAGGATTTATGATATGGGTGTATAAAATGACTATATTTATTGACAGACTGTCGCTTTAATATCATAATCTGGAAACCAGCCACCCGTGCGCCATATTGCTCCTACAAGCAATTAATACGTGTAATCATTTTTTTGTCCGTCTGTTTAGCTTGTTTTCGAAAATCCTGTCAGCATGTGGTCCACGGGTAGGTACCTAACAGCCAAGGTAGCTAAGAAGGGTTAGTATTAATTTTGGAAGAACATCGTGTGTGGGATTTTACGCAATTAATACCAACTTTTATTGTTTTAATTATTGAAATGATTACATGTTTGAATCAGACGATTGCTGTAATATTCCTGTTTTGTTCCTAAAAGGCACGACGTATGACAGATTGTGACCTAATCTAGGCTGCGTAAGTAGAAACTATGGAAAGGTAAAGGTGCTGATTTGTGTGCAATAAGATTAAGATATTATAGAGCTAGATAAAGCCGAGGCCGAGGAAAAGTAGAATTCAGCAAACTTTATGACTTATTTATATACCTTATTTATATATATGACGACCGCTTTAGCCTAGTTGGTAGTGACCCTGCCTACGAAGCAAGAGGTCCTGGGTTCGAATCCCGGTAAGGGCATTTATTTGTGTGATGAGCACGAATATTTGTTTCTGAGTCATGGATGTTTATATGTATTTAAGTATTTATTTATCTATATAAGTATCTATATCATCGTCTAGTACCCATAGTACAAGCTTTGCTTAGTTTGGGACTAGGTCGATTTGTGTAAGACTGTCCGCAAATATTTATTTATTTATATAGATAAGCAATATGTAAATAAACAGATATTAGCGGACAATCTTACACAAATCGAACTATACCTAAGCTTCCGCTCGCGAATTCATCTGCTGCGTGGACACGGGATTAAAACTATTCTATATTTTAATCCAGGCTATGAACTATTTTCGTGCAAAATTTCATCCAAATCGGTTGAGCCGTTTGAGTGTGATTGAGTAACAAACATCCAAACTTTCGCATGTATATTTAGTAGGGAGGATATTAGGATTAGTAGTTAAGAGGCTAACAAGACCTAATTTGTTGAAATTGATATTTTCAAGAAAAAATATTTGTTCTAGCACATCAAAAAATATAAGTTAATATTCATCATATTTCCAAGACCGTAGACGGACTCAAAACATAATTTGACGAAAATAATTGCAAAGATTGGTCTTAAAATCATCTTAAACAGTTCTATGCCCTTATTTTTTTGACGTATGGGTCTGCAATTAAAAACATGAAGTCCACATATTCATACCTAAACCGCAAACGTGCCATATTTCACAAATAATCCACACTTTTTTAATTTCAATATTTATTAATTATTTTCGTCTAAAACCTGGCCGCCCAAGTAACACTCGCTCTCGTTTACTCCGATACAAATAGACAGTGTGCGCGTTTTTGGTGTTGACAGCGCCTTAAGACTGTAATTCAACTCTAGTTTTAACCCCCGACGCAACAAGAGGTGTGTATCTGTCATCGTAGCGCCTAAACGAGTGGACCGATTTTAATGCGGTTTTTTTTGTCCGAAAGCTGACGCGATCGAAATGGTTCTTAGCTACGTTTCAACAAAATCGGTTCGGCCGGTTTTGAGATATTGAACTTTGAAATTAAAATATCGGGGGGTTTCCAACTTTTCTAAGTATATTTCCCCTTACCGGCATTGTAACCCTGGGCTGGTTCGTAGGCAGGGTACCCGCTAGGCTAACACCAGCCGTCGTATATAAGTGAGAGAGTTATGGGTATTAAACAGCGATATAAACGACATAAACGAAGTCATACCCCCTGCCCCGTTCTATCAAATGGATATTACTTTCATTCAAAGTAACCGTATACTCGATATCAAAAACAAACTCTTTCTAAAACTAACAGCAATAAGTTAGAAGCAAACAGACAGACGGACAAATGAGTTCTCACATATCGAGATGGTATCGCGCGGGTTCGATTCCCGGCGAGGTGTCGGTAACACTAACGTAGTTTTGCGTTTACTATAATTTATTATCAGTTGGAGCTCAGCTTGGTTATTTTAATTGGTTTTAGAAAGTGCGTTCGTCTACTGGTCTTATTGTTTTTTTAAGTTCTAATTTATTGATAGAGGCCAGGATACTATTTTTAACTCGCGACGCAAAAAGTGGGGTGTTATAAGTTTGACGTGTCTGTATGTCGGTCGGTCTGTGTGTTTTTTGTCCGAAAGCTGGCTTGATCGAGATGGTTATTAGCTAAGTTTTAACAAAATCGGTTTATTAGTTTTGGAGATATTGAACTTTAAAATGAAACTTTCGGGGGTTTTCAACTTTTCTAAGTTGTAGTTGGGCGTTTTTTAAAAAAAAGTGTACAAAACATCTTTTTTTTCAGAATTCGAAATTTTTTGGTTTTTGTTACTCAGAATCGTTGATACTATCGATCCTCATACAAGAAAAAAAGTGTCCCAGATTTTACTATGTAAATTTTTTCTTCCAGTGCGTCACGACCATATAAATAAAAAAAGACTGCATACAAAAATGTGACGATCTGGAATGGAATATTTAGGACACTTTTTTTCTTGTATGAGGATCGATAGTATCAAAGATTCTGAGAAAGAAAAACAAAAAAAAATGTATTTTGCAAAAAAAATTTTTTGTACACTTTTTTGAAAAACGCTCAGTTATGTATATTGAACAAAAGTACTCAACTACTTTTCAAGTGTAAAAATATGGGTGCATACAACTAACTCATAAATATGTCTCATCGCTCTTATTTCAGCGGATTAAGGTTTCGGTACATATTTATGAGAGGGTAAAATCGATACATATTCTTTCACTTGAGTGTACATACGTAGCTTCAAGCCACTTTGAAAGTTAAGATTTGACTATATTCTTATGCGTTGTGTATATCTTAAACATTACTCGATTATAAAATTAACTCTAGTCTCACGGTTGTGTTGTTGATGTAGTATCCTTACCTGTAACAAAATAAAACAATTAAATATTATGATTTTAATACATACATTCCTATAAACACATATAATCACGCCTCTTTCCCAGAGGGGTAAGGCAGAGATCACGGATCTCCATTTGCTACGATCCTGACAAACCACCATGACTTTAATACATATGTAGGTACATAAAATAAAAGTATGAGTTCCCCTGGGTGGCGCTAACCGAGCAACAACCTTTTGGCGGCTGTACCTGTCGTTTTCGAAAATCGATCTCACAGCCCTTAAAATCGTTCTACAAATTTGCAATAACTAAGTATGATTTTAATTTAGCAGTACGAATAAATAAAGTGAGTTCGTTCGATTTTACATATTTTTTACATACATATTTTTTATTTCATGTGTTTCAAGACCCTTGTACAATAAGACAATAACCGTTAATGCTACATTAAAAGAATTTGTACAAAAATGGAAAAAAAACATTTTTTTTCCTTTTTTTCTCAAGAAATAATTATGCTCATTTGTTTCTGTGAATGTACTCTGCAATATGCCGAAGTTAACGGAAATTCCCGGGAACACCCTGCAGATAGAATTTCAGAAAAAGAATCACTTATTTGTGCTTTATTTCATTTCGTTATTCAACATCATTTGCCGTTAATGAGACTTGAATCCAGAACCGCCAATCTCTTAAATTTTTAAGGTCACTCATTGCCTACTAAAAGGATTTGGAAAAAATATCAACAAAAGGTGAGCTTTAGGTTTTACTTACTTATTTGTTATTCTTAACCTATTATAAATGTGAAAGTTTGGATGTTTGGATATTTTTGTGCATAGGTGTTATCGACAAAATTATGTTGAAAAGTCGCTGGAGCCGATGGGAAATCCCATCAGGCACACAGTAAAAAACAATGACTCAAACTTGCACCTTGCAACCCCCAATTTGAAGTGGATTGCGTACAAATTGCACCCCAGCATATGTTCGCAAATTATCATCTAATCGAATCAAAGCGAAATTACTGGTTGGCCTCAATCAAAACCGCTGTTGTCACGTAATTGTCTTATAAAAGTGGAATAACATGCAATTTTGCTGTTTTCGCCTAAAAGGGGGTCTATCTTACTTAACTTAATCGGTTGAAATCAAATTTACGTTTGTCTCAATCGCTTCTAGGCCAATTCAAAGTCAAACTGTTTTACGCAGTAAAAAACCCATTATTATAAAATAAAAAAAATCCGCCCATATACGTCCTACTGCTGGGCACAGGACTCCTCTCATGGATGAGATGGAACGGGCAGTAGTCCCCCCGCTGGCCCAGTGCGGGTTTGGGACTTCACATCATCATCATTTCCTTGCCCTTATCCCATCTTTGGGGTCGGCGCAGAATGTCTTTTTCTTCCATACTTCTCTGTCAGCCGTCATCTCATCACTCACTTCGTTTCTCTTCATATCGTCTCTCACACAGTCCATCCACCTTTTACTTGGCCTAACTCGTCTCTTACATCCATCCACATTCATACCTAATACTCTTTTGGTGGCGCGGCGTGGGTAGGCCTACACTGAAAAAAATGGTTTGTTGGATTTACCAAATTAGCTAAGGTTGGCTGAATTACATGGAAACTAAGATAAATATAACAAAACCTCGCTATTGGACTTACAAAACTAAAAAGGTTGAAGTCGCTACCAGACTTCTGGTGTAAATCAACAAAGAGTATTTTACATTTTACAAAACAAATCTCAACAATTTGGTTTGGTTGATTATATCATAAAAATATAATGAATATAACAAGGCCTCGCGGTTGAACTTACAAAACTAAAAGAGTTGACGTCAAAATATAGTCCTTACCAGAGTTCATGGTGTATATTAATAAAGAATATTGTAAGTCTTACCAAACAAATCCCTACAAGTCGGATTGGTAGATTTTATAAATAAAATATGATAAATATAACAAGACGTCGCGGTTGAACTTACAAAACTAAAAAAAGTCGAGGTCAAAATATAGTCACTACCAGAGTTCATTGTGTTAATTAACAAAGAATATTGTACATTTTACCAAACAAATCCCTACAAGTCGGTTTGGTAGATTTTATAAATAAAATATGATAAATATAACAAGACGTCGCGGTTGAACTTACAAAACTAAAAAAGGTTGAGGTCAAAATATAGTTACTACCAGAGTTCATTGTGTTAATTAACAAAGAATATTGTACATTTTACCAAACAAATCCCTACAAATCGGTTTGGTAGATTTTATAAATAAAAATATGATAAATGTAACAAGACATCGCGGTTGAACCTACAAAACTAAAAAAGGTACAGGCCAAAATATAGTCCGCACCAGAGTTCATGGTGTATATTAATAAAGAATATTGTAAGTTTTACCAAACAAATCTCTACAAGTCGGTTTGGTAGATTTTATAAATAAAATATAATAAATATAACAAGACATCGCGGTTGAACTTACAAAACTAAAAAAGGTTGAGGCCAAAATATAGTCCCTACCAGAGTTCATGGTGTATATTAATAAAGAATATTGTAAGTTTTACCAAACAAATCTCTACAATTTGGTTTGGTTGATTTTATCATAAAAGTATGTTAACTTTAACAAGACCTCGCGGTTAAACTTACAAAACTAAAAAGGTTGACCTCAAAATATAGTCCCTACCAGAGTTCATGCTGTTAATTAACAAGAATATTGTACATTTTACATAACAAACCTCTACAATTTGATTTGGTTTATTTTATAATTAAAATATGATAACTATAACAAGACCTCGCGGTTGAAATTACAAAACTAAAATGGTTAAGGTCAAAATATAGTCCCTACCAGAGTTCATGGTGTAAATTAACAAAGGATATTGTATATTTTTACCAAACAAATGTCAAGAATTTGGTTCGGTTGATTTTATGATAAAAATATGATTAATATAACATGGCCCTGTGGTTGAACTTACAAAACTGAAAAGGTTGAGGTCAAAATATAGTCCCTAACCAGAGTTCCTGGTGTAAATTAACGAAAAAAAATGAACATTTTACCAAACACGTCTCAACAATTTGGTTAGGTTCTATCAAAAAACTGGCCAAGTGCAAGTCGGACTCGCGCACGAAGGGTTCCGTACCATTATCTATAAACATATTTATTTAATTCTGTTTTTAGTATTTGTTGTTATAGCGAAAACAATTATTAGTTATAATATTAATATTAAAGATAGACGGACAGCGGAGTCTTAGTAATAGGGCCCCGTTTTACTCTTTGAGTACGGAACCCTAAAAACGAGTCATTTAGGGATAACGCGGTATTTTCGATTTTTGGTAAAGTGACGTTCGACGCTCGAGATCACAAACTTGTATTATTCATTGCGCCAACTTCATAAACAAGTCTGCAAAAATCAGAACTACCAACCCCGCCAACTACCCCGTACTTTCAGGCGACATAGTTACTTATTAAGAAAAGTCGGATCATTTTTAATTACCGCGATGAGTACGAAGAAGGCAAAGCCCATGATTGTAGGTATATGTTTCAGTTTCAGTTCTAGTGACATTGTTACAAGGTTTAATATTCCAGTTTAACAAGGTTTTACAAAATAAATATCACGGAACAATATTCTTAACACAAATATAATGCGGATTTCAGTAGCGTTGATATCTTTAGATATTCAAAGGCATCTTTTTAAATGCAAGTAATTAATAGTGTTAAGAATAAGCAGTATAAATAGTATTAGAAATAGGTAACTCACCTCTTATCATGTTTAAAAATGTTGTAGTATTATACTTAAGTTACTAAATCTATTTGATTCACTCTTAATATGGGATGTATACAATAATATTGCCATTAGGATAAACTATAGCAATATATTCTCATTTGCGGTAACCTATATAGATTTACATGCTTGGTTATGCTTTCATCTTCAAAACAAAAAAAAACAATTACCCAAACTTAATTTAAAAAAAAATCATCTCTCTTTCACAAATGTTGTGATAGTCCGTTCAATTGTTTACATATCAAGTTATCTAGGTAAACCTGTAATTGGCCATACTACTGTGTATTATAGTATAAGTTACGTACTTTGTATCGCTGTTGGTTTTCTGAATAAATAATAATAATAACTAATGCACTTGCTAGTTAGAGCAACAAAGAGAGAGATAAACGAACTTAGTTTGTTTTCGTTTCGCGGTAGCTCCTCAGACTACTACGCTAAATGGAATAAGTAGGTACCTATTAGGTATATTGTGTAAATACGTAAATATGAAGTAACTCGAGTTTTCTTTCGATTTAAATTATATACATGTATATAAAAGATACTCTTGGTTTTATTAGTATATAGGTATAATAGTTAATGTAGTTAGCACAATTATTAGAATTACGTACGACTTAGCTTTGCTTCAATCATTATTAAAACGACATTACTTAAGTATTATAACCCATAATGCATAGGTAACTGTATGCAATTGTATGTAACATGTATTTAACCTAAACCTATTTACATTAGTAATTAATTAATTATGAACTCTGTACTTATTATGATGTTTATAATCACACAGACAAACTGTTCCGACAGTTTTGCGAGACCATGTTAGTTATTATGTTTAAATACTCTGTGTATTAAATAAAATTAAATAATAATCTAGGCCGCCTTTCACGTTGTATGTAGGTACCTACCTAGCTAGACTATACCCAAATTAATAATTTGCAGAGCCATACCACAGATTGCCATACCTATTCCCAGACAAAAAAAGTAAAGTTGCGTAGGTACTTACTTAATGATTATCTATGTAGTAATTAGGCTTTAACGACGTTAAAGTTTTCGTGGCTTTTCCTTAATACGAGTAAGTAATATCCTTCCTTATCCTTACTAATAGTATGAATGTGAAATTGTGTTAATTGGTTGGTCCTTCCTTGGTGTTTGTTTGGACGTCTTCATAAATAAGCAAAATACTTACGATTGTCACGCGGGCCAAGCCACTGACAAAACTAGTAAGTAGATACTACATGGTGTACCCATGTAGGCACAGTCAGCAGGAGAAGTAGCAACACAAAATAACACGCTCGAAATTATCTAGAAAGTCCGTATCCTCTTGACATTAGAGCCATGTGTAGGTCAATTTGAGCACTTTGACCCGCGTAGCTACTTTTGCTCCTGGATGTACCTTTAACTTTATCATTGATTAATTGACGTCTTAAAATATACAATTTGTAAATTACCTAAATACCTAATCATTACATAGTATACAACAAAGTCGCTTACGTTTTTTTCAATAGATAGAGTGATTCAAGAGGAAGGTTTATATGTATAATTCATGCATATATTATACGTATAAATCCGTGCGAAGCCGGGGCGGGTCGCTAGTTATAAGTATATAATCAAGTAATAAATCGTTTTGTCTTTACTTGTTGGTCGTAGGAATGAGATTCTATTGCTTTGTTATTTTGCAACCTTTCACGCCACACAAAATAGTATTAAGTACTTACCTAGTCTATTTTTTCCAACAACATTAACACGAAACATTTGGCGTTTAGTAGGTACATAGGTATCTACTCGTACCTTTTGAGAAAGCGCTGCAGTCACTACCAGACCTATACCTTGATAAAATTACCAAAGAGTTTGGTAATTTTAACTAGGTAAAAGTCTGGTACATTTTACAAAACAATACCGCTGCATGCATAGTTCCATCCTACTCAATTTATAAACATAAGAGTGAGATGTGACTATTCCCCTCCCCGACTGCCCTGCGGAGGAGCGCCCCTTCCCTCGGCTACGGCATCTTTTGATGCGCGCGCGGCGGGGCAGGCTTCATTGCGTTGAGGTAGTTCATTGTATATAGTCACTTTGTTTTGTTTGCGTTTTAATTAAATTTTCTTGGTGCGCCATTTCATTTCGGCTGGTGCGTGGTGGATTTAGTTTGCAAAGTGTAACCTACTATGGATAGTGATCTCGAGGATGACTAAAGTGTGGGGGTGACTGAATATTTGAAGGAATGGGGATTATCTCAATCTACCATAACAAGTTTTGAAGGTAAGCATTAGAACGATATTACACTAAAAGTGCTAAATTGGCAACACTGATACCTTACAAATTAATTGTGAATAATAATGATATTGTATGTGAATAACATACTTATTCCATTGTCAGTTCTTTTTTGTCTGAAACACAGGGTAACCTATAGTTGACACCGTACATGGATACCATACCTCCTTATTATTAATGATTAAATATAATATTTTTTTGATTATAGTTTAATATGAATAGGAAGCTTAACTCAGGCTTAGATATTGACCTAGAAATATTGGTTATGTATTACCTAACTAATTACTTTGATTAATTTACAAAACGAATTTCAGTAAAATTTACCAAATCGGTTTGGTTGGCCATCGTTGCGTTTGTATTTTGTCGGTATGTAACTAACTGAACATTAAATAATGAGTTTAAAGACTGATGAATTACATATATGTCTTATTTTTTAGAAAATCAGATTTTGTTAAATTTGCTCGACTCCATTCAAGAAATGAACTGAAGGAGCTGATTCCCAGTTTAAAGGAAATAATATTATTCAAGCGGGGGTTGAACAAACTCCAAACATTATTCATGTAAGTATTCCTGTCTGTTTAACATTTATTATCCATACTACATTTAAATGCGAAAGTGTATCAGTCTGTCTGTTGCCTCTTAACGCTTAAACCGCTGAACCAATTTAGATGAAATATGGTATCAAGATAGTTTGAGTCCCGGGGAAGGACATCAAATAGTTTAGGTGGTAAAAAATTGTATGGAGCTACAATATAAACGAGTTCCACGCGGACGGAGTCGCGGGCAGAAGCTAGCAAAGAAAAACATAAAAAATCCGAAATAAATATGAGAAAATAATAAGAGCCCGTTCACGCGCTCACTAGGGCCACTGGTAAATTATTGAAATTATTTAAATTTAACGATTTAAATCAAAAGAAAAACGGCCATCATAATTTTGGACGCATAGATTGACGAATCCAGCAACGTAAAAACTAGTACATCAAACTTATTCATAAATTTAAATAATCTCAAAAATTTACCAGTGGCGCTAGTCAGTACGTGAACGGGCTCTTTTTAGATGAAATTTGGGATGTAGATATTTAGCTTGAGTCCCGGCAAAGGACGTAGGATACTTTCATCCCGGAAATCAGTCCGCGAGTCTGACTCTTGACCGCTTTTTAATGTATGGTAACACCCCCTGATAAATAATTTACATACTTGAATTTCTTATTATTCAATATTTGTTTTTGGCTAACCAAAGCCTGCATCTCGACAAAAAGTGGATGAAGAACAAGATACCTAGGCATTTCGCACATTTAGTCAAATACATAAAATCGTTTTTTTTTTCAGATTGAATTGGATTTTGAAACCAAGTTTAAAGGATCAGAGCTCCTACTATTCAAGAAATGGCCCAACTTCTTATAGAATGTGTTTTATCATTTGAAAACGATTAAAGCTGCTTCTGTCTACATTAAATTGATCAAAGAAAATCCAAGCGAAGGTTGGTTATCATAATATTTATTAAAAAATCACGAATATCACCCCGAAATCGAAACGTCGAGGAAATGGCAATTCGTGGATTCGTATTTACTGACGGATTAAGCTACGCTTCGTCCGTCAAACTCTACCCATCCACGAATTGCTTTTTTCCGGCCTCTGCAATAATGTACTTGTACGTGATTGGTTATCATTATTCTGATGTTTAATTAGTGTTGAATAGGGTGTTGGCACCAAATAAAATAACCAATATTGTATAAACATAATGTTTGATCTAATTAATTCAACAAATATGCATCATACATAACTAAATATTTATTTTTATTTTCCAGATATAAAATATAATAATAATTGGATATAAAATAGTTCCACCTGTGAGATTACACTACAAAGATACAGATGGTAAAAAAAACCGTAAAGCCAAGCATTCAAGAAGCTATGAACAGTTTCATTCTTCATGCAAAGGTATAATTTCATTTTTAACACTATTGTGTGATGACGACTTTCCATACAAACGGCCATAAGGATTTAATATAAACTCCAATACAAATTTTCACTACCCATTTTACTTCCTTAGGGGATGATTTTCAGGATAAAACTATCCTAATCAGTTCTATCGGAAGACCAGTGCTGGCAGCAATGCCAGCATTATGCTGAGATAGAACCGTTTCATGACAAACGCTGTGTGTTGTTTGTCTCGAATAAATGTTTCTTTCTTTCTTTCTATCTCCTTCCTCGGGACTCCAATTATCTCGATACCTACTAAATTTCATCTCCTTCAGCTCAGCGGGTTAAGCGTGAAGAGGTAACAGACATACAGATATACAGACAGACACACTTTCGCATTTTTAATACTAAAAGGTACAAAATTTGAAATAAATTATAGCCTGTCATATTCTGATATATACTCGTAAGGTACATAACTGGAAAGTTTTTAAAAAATTCGTCCAGTAGTTTTTGAGATTAATTGAAACGTACATTCATCCATACATCCAAACTTTCGCATTTATAATATTAGTAGGATTAGTATGGATACGGTTAAAAGGAAACAATATATTTTAATTTCCAGAACGAAAGCGAAGTCCTCACCCAGCTGGACTATTGGATAAAAGCCCAAATGGCTAAGGGACTGCGGTGCCAACCCATCATCATTGCTGTCGGACCGATCATCGATGCCCTAAAGGACTTTTATGTTGCTTATGACGACATCCTTTATAATATCGACTCATTCCTGAAAGCGCTGGACGTATGCTTTAAAACTTTTCACTGCCTGGACGCAGAATATGGTTGGCAACATCTCACTGCCCCAATATTATTAACTTCAAATTTCAAGTTGATAAAATTGCAACATGGAACCTTATAATATTGGGGCAGCGAATTCTGTTGATTTTATGTCTGGAATCTACACAAAGACGTCAGAATACGGTGCGCTATTTTTGCAAACGATACTCCACTGAGAGCCCAGTCTATAAGACTACTCAGCAAATTTTATCATGACTTGTAACTCAGCCTATAAGATTCACACTTAGTACGTATAACGTGAACAGGGTATATATCTCGTAAACTTAAAGTTAAGATATGTACAGCCAAGGAATTTGATTCACGTACGGTCAGCCGCAGAGAAAGAATGTGGGCCGCAACCTGGCTGCCTTTTGACTTTTATTATAAGAAAGGTTTTGTACCCTACTGAGTCACTGACATAATTTTAAAATAAGTGATATACAGTTTATTGTATCGATTCGTAAAATAAATTTTATTACATGTACCAAAATTCGGACTATTTTTCTTTAAACCACCTTATTTATATAGCCCTTATAATATTAAATAAGGTTACTGGTAAATCGACGTTATTCCTTTTAACAGTGTTATCTATTTAAAAAAGGCAATTTGTAAATGTTCACTCTCTAGGAACTGCTGATTTTCGGATAGCCTTCATGACCTTTTTAATTGCAAATGAGCTTTACTATATCTCCCTAAAAAGAAATACGTTGGTTAACAATAAGCCTGCATATTTTTGAAGTGTTTGTCTTTAGCTTTTTTTCATCTACAATATTTTTAGGGTGTGGCTACGAATAATCTTCAATCTACATAGAAAACTACGTAGTTTGAAATCTAAACTGCAATATAATTTTACTCTCATACCATGTCAGCAATATTGCAAGTTTCTAATTTTCAATGATACCACACCCTATTTATACTCTGGAAATCAAAAATGTGTTTGGTGATATCTACCTAAAAAGATGTGTACATTTTACTAGTGTTAGTTTGATAAATTAACCAAACTAACACCATTAAACTGTACACTACTTATTTGGTACGTTTTACTAAACTAAGACCGGTACAATTAGCTGAACAAGCACTGATAAAATCTTGGTAGATATTACTAGTAAATATTTGGTAAAAACCACAGTACAAATCTGTTAGATATTACCAAACCAATTTTAGGAAAAAATACGAAACACATGATCGATAATACTTAATTATATTTGATAAAATCTGCGATCCACTTATAGTAGATAATACAATATTATCTTTGATATAAAGCACGATCCAATCTGATAGATGATACTAGACTAACTTTGATGAAAACTGCGTTACATATCTGGTAGATATATCAAGCACCTTTAGTAGTAACTAAAATATAAATCTGTTAAATATTACCAAACTAAAGCTGACCAAATACACCGAACGTGATTAGTAAATACTACTTAACTTTGTTTGTTAGAGTTCACCAAATAAATTACATTATACTTACAAGTTAAGTTCAGCTCTTTCAATCAAAATGATTTAATACATTGTACCAATAGAAAGTGCTATATCTACCAAATTGTGTTGTAGATTTTACCAAATTACATTTGCATTTTCTACTGACTAACTTCGGTAATTTGTACCAAAAAATAGTAACAGTAGAACATGCCAAAGGTATTTGGTAAAAAAAGACGAGTATGTTTGGTAAAATGAAAAATATCCGTTTGGTAGATTACACCAAACTACATTGAAAAAAATTATACTTAACTACTTTGATAAAAAGGTTACTAAAGTACTTTGTTTAAAAATGTACTAAAGTTCTTTGGTGAGAAACGTTACTAAAGTACTTTGGTAAAAAATATACTAAAGTACTTTGATGAGAAATGTTACTAAAGTACTTTGATGAGAAATGTTACTAAAGTACTTTGATGAGAAATGTTACTAAAGTACTTTAGTAAACAATTTTACTATTTACTACAAAATATAGGTGTAATCTACCAAATAAATTTGGTACAACACCAACTTATTTAGTTTGATAAAATCAACCAAAATTCGTGATAGGACCGAAATCAACCGCTAACTTTGGTAACATTTACACGGAATCTGGTAAATCCAACCTAACATTTTTTTCAGTGTATGTCCAGCAGTGGACGTCTTTCGGCTTATCCGCGATAGGTGCTACTTTCAGGCTTCCTCTGACATACACATTTCTTATTCGGTCCATCCTCCTCTTTGGGACTTCACATACACCTTTGAATTTATTTGCACATGTATGCAGCTTTCCTCACGTAATCATAAAAATATAACTCACAATAAAATCATTGAGTATAAAGTACCGTAAAAAAATACTTAGTGATGCCTCAACAAATGTAAAATGGATTCAAAACCACCACCATGTGTTACATTTTCTAGTCGTCTTTAACCAAGACAGTTTTTGTCATGTAATGGCCGTATAAAAGCATACAATAACATGCAATTTGGCTGTTTTCGTCTAGAACTGATTGTGGTAATGCCTGGGTGGGTGACTTTTGTAATGAGATACTTAGATAATTTGCCATACGTTATTTAATGAATTTAACTCTATGACAGTGAGTTTGCCATCCGACATAAGTAGGTATAGCAAGCATTAACGTTTTTTTATACGACGATGAAGTAATGTTGGTTTAATTTTCTTCCGAAAAGTCGATTTAGTTCTTGATTTCGGAAAGTTTTGTAATAGGGAACATTACGCAAAACTCCGCGTAGGGGGCGACACTAGCAGAGTGGGCATTGTATCTCGTTCCCACTTGCGGTATTTTCTATGCATGCATCCTTGTCACTCATTTGACAATCAATTGTGCATTAGTGTGCGTGTCCCTAATATTCCTCTACTGTTTTATGCTAAGGTTTGTGCTAGTGCTGCACTCTGGCGGCAGAACATTGCAGTAACACCCTATTAGCTTTATGTTTGTATCAATATGCAAGTAAGATGAAAATCTAACCCTTTGTTAATCAAGTGCATCATCAAATCAGCATGGGTTTGTTAGGGCCAGATCAACATCTACAAACCTAGAGAACTTCACCTACAGAACTTCTTTCTGATACAGTAGATGCAGGAAAGCAGATGGATGTCATATACACAGATTTCAGCAAGGCCTTTGATAAAGTAAGTCATAAAATCTTGCTGCAAAAGTTGTCTGCTTATGGATTCGGATCCATACTTAATTGGCTAGAGTCCTACTTGCAGCACAGGTCATTTTTTGTAGTAGTTAATGTTTATCAATCTCTGTCACACACCATATCATCCGGGGTACCCCAAGGTTCTCATTTAGCCCCAATATTATTTAAAATTTTCATAAACGACATTCCTGATTGTTTTATACACTTGAGCATACTTATGTATGCTGATGACTTAAAGTTTACTCGGACCATTGATTCTGTCAGCGATGTTGACTTATTACAGAGCGATTTAAGACGGCTTGTTGACTGGTGTACAAACAACGAGATGGTCTTGAATGCCAAAAAATGTTTACACATCAAGATATCTAGAAAACACAAAGTTGTAAATTCTACTTATCTCATTGGTGACGAAGCTATACGAGAAGTAAATACAGTTCGAGACTTGGGTGTAGTTTTAGATCAAAAGCTCACATTTCTCCCTCACATTGAAAATATAATTAAAAGAGCATCAAGGATGTTGGGCTTCGTTATACGGAACGTAAAAATATTCAAAAGTAGTGTAACAAAAACGTTGTTATACAATAGCCTAGTAAGAAGTATTCTGGAATACTGTAGTGTGGTCTGGTGGCCGCACTATGCCACTCACTCACTACGACTAGAGCGTGTGCAGAAAAGGTTTGTTTCTCTGCTGGCAGATTTAAAAAAAAATCGTATTCTTATACACAAAGTCTTAAGAGGTTCGGGTTAAGATCACTAGAAGTACGGAGGAAAGTTGCGGACGCAATTTTTTCATATAAGCTCGTAAATAATCTAATAGATTGTCCGCAACTATTAGCCCTTCTGTCTTTTCTAGCTCCTTCCCGAACTCCTCGCAAACCTATCACGCCATTCTGCCCACCGCTCAGAAGGACTGTCCTCGGCAGTAACTCGCTTATCCCAAGGATGTGTAAAGCAATTAACAGCTGCAGTCACATGTCTGATGTTTTCTTTGACTCAGTCAAGAAATTTAAAATAAGGTCTGGTAACTGCTTGGCTTTGCAATAATAATAAAGTTGGTGACATCCATTTTCTATAAGAGTGACGCGCAGAAAGTTGTTAAAAAAGTTTTAAATTATTTAGTTACGTCGCAATAATAAGTTAAGCAAAAACTATGTATAATTTTGATAAGTTAATGTTAAGGCTTTTTTTTTAGTATAAATAATGCATGCGGTGTTTACCTTTAAGTGATTGTTACACTTAGTAAGTAGTTATGATAGTTGGATTACTGTAAACTTCAGTGTAAACAATTGTTGGTGAACCAAAATAAATAAATACAAATAAAAGTCATCCTCGTCCCTCAAAAATATGATGGTTTCGCGTTTGCAGATCGTATGCCCTCTAATGAGTTTTTTGTAACTGTTTGTAAACATTGGTTTTACGAGTATGTGCCGTATTCATAAACGTTCTAGAAGCCTATTTTAACTAAAATTGCGTTAAAATTATTTCGTCTTTATCTGTCACTTTGACATTTGTGTGCGTAAGAAAGGGACAAAGCACATTTTATTTAGCAGAGGCATATTAAGTTTTATGAATAAGGGGGTAAGAACTCATCCTACGCCAAGTATAAAAACAACTAAGTTAGAGTACGAGGAACGAACGCACTTAAAGGACATATTGTTATGTGGTTTCCTATAGCGTATTATTTATTTTAGGTCATACTTGGCCATAAAGCTGGAATTACCGCACGCTACGCGAGCAGGAAATCCCACTTCCTGGCCAGGGAGAGACATCAAATTGTGTATTCACCGCGGGCGGTAGAAAAGAAAGCCTCAGATCGCATATTTATCGCCCTTGCCGCTCGGGCGTCAAATACCTGCGAGACATTCTTTGTTTTACCGCCCTAGGTAAGAAATGTAATGTACAGTACATTCATTCAAGCGTGTAGACAAGAGTCACTACCTAGTTATTCTTAGAGTGTAGTAATTTTGTTGCGCCATGGGCCAGTCAGACAGAGCACATGATATGTAAATTGCTCACCTAATTGTCCAATTTGTTCCGTTTGCAACTAATTCAATTGAATTTTGTTTACGTGACCGAGGCATTGTTATTTTTAATGCACGTAATTTTAAATCGTACGATTTGTATGCTATTATTAAGTATTATTACTATTGTTGGTACTAATGTGTTGTGATTTTCGCTTTATGATAGTAAATTTTATTGTAATATACAATAGATTATGCTGCTATGGTGTGTGAACTGATATTATAGTAATTTGGTAAGATATTGTTTTGTACGTCTACCGGTTTTTGAATAAGAAGAATTGAGACGACAATCAACAGGCGAAATAATAATCCAATTTTGGCTAACTTGTCGTAATTATGAATGGGGCAGGGACCAGGCGCTCATAAAGAGTAATGAGTGGAGCACAATGCCGGCTCTAATTAACTATGAACGGGCGATGCCTACTTCCACGTTTTTCTTCAGATTTCCCGACTGCCTTATAACCGTTATAAAAAAGGAATTCATCCCATCCCATTCTCTCAACTTGCACCTTGCACCAGGTTATTATTTCCTTTTCGCTCTTTTGTTTCAACGATGTCGACATCTCGCTCCGCGCCCCGCCCATTTGTAAAATCGACTGCCCGCGCCGTCCTTGCACCTGTCTCTTTCGCGTCCGGCTGATTTATGTGAGAGTGAGCGGGTTTGATCGACGCTTTGTTTTTCCGCTTCAACTGTCGGACGCGTTAGTTTTTTTTTCGAAAAAGGCGCGCACTGACCCAAGGATTAGGTTATACGTTATTACCGGGTGTAAATTCAGATAATGCGTCGCGATTGCGACGCGAATTCCTGCGGCTCGGGTGTCGTTAGAGCTTTTTTTTTGTAATGCGCAGTAAGTGCGCCGTTTTGTAAAACTATATTTACGATAATGTTATCTCGCGCGGCGTATTACATTACGTACCTACACCGCGGGAACGATCCCCGTGATTAATGATTAACTCGCCCGAGGCGGCCCGAACACCGGCAAAGAAAAAAAAATCAATTCTAAGAAGCGGTGCACATGACGACCTACAGTTATAAGCAGGCGGTGCGGAACATAATCAAGCCATTAGGAGTTAGCATATTGTCATCGGCGCGTCTATAAATCGGCCGTTGTTTTCCCGAAAAAAGAGCGGAATTAAGATTTTAAGGCGGGCCGCGGAATGGCCGCAAAAAGCGCGGGGAGAGTTGACAAGTTGAAAAATGTTGCGTCGGCCGCGGCTTTTTGGCGGGAATGCCATTCTAATCAAAATAGTTTACGCGTCGATCGGAGCCATCGCTCGCCCGGCGTGGGAACGCGCCATTTTTTCCACAAGTTCGATCGTCTTCGATTTGTTTTCGTATTTATAGTGGCGGAACTAAGCGACCATTTTTGAAACAAAAGCTTGACAATCTAAACGCGACGCGCGACAAACTGTTATAAATCAAAAGAGAACAAATAAAAACGCCCGGCGAGGTGAAAACGTTATTATCTTTATAATTGCACGTCAAGGCGGGAAAAGTGGGGGCATTTGGAGCGTTTTTTCTTCCGCGCGATGATATATCGCCCATGAATACGGGATACGCGACACCTGCGAGGCGAAGCTTCCTTATGAATCCGAAATTGCGACTGTGTCGTGTTTATCAACTAATATTTAGACTGCCAGCCTGCGCTGTCGTCCAGAGAAAAATGGCACTAAGGATGTACGACTCTCACACATTTTTACAGCGATTTTCCCTCGCTCGCAAAGCCTCTGAGCGCAAACAGCCCGCAATTTTATTTATAATCTTGACAAATAGCCGCTTTATCTTGTTTGACTATTGCATTGTCTAACTCACCTACAGTCGAGATCAGAATCAGTATTCTGTGCCCCAAAAATGCGGCCTGTTATCGAGCCATCACAAAATAAAACACACGATATGTAACAATGAACTTACAAGGCTAAAATCAAACATAAGCCAACAATATACGATGTAAGTCGTCTGTGGCGCGCGCCGCCGCCCCGCCTCGAAGGTAACAAAGCGCCTCACTATCGATGTCTCTGTCAAAAACTGTCAAAAACCTGACAGGCGCCGTGTCAGGCTAACGAGCCGTGCTGCCCCGCCGCGTCACGGTGACGACGCGCTTTCCGCGCGGCGCGCCGCAACGATCGCCGCCATCTAGCGGAGAGTAGGAGAACTATCACCGCGGGTTAAGGCGCTATTGAGTGATTATTACAAAAGAAAAATAACAATCGCGTCTGGATATAGAAATACATAAAGATGCAAATGAAGCGCGCCCCCGGGCGGCGGGCGGCGGAACAAATTTATTGCGGCGCGCGCACCTCATTATCGCTAACAAGCATTCGAACTCTTTCTTTACCCCATAAATATTATATTTTACACCTGCGCTATGCCGAGACAGTGCGAATGTTCGCTCCTCCCGCTCGTTAACCGTCCCATCTAATCGCTCCCCCTTTGATCCCGAACGTCCAAAACCTTAAAGCTTTTACTAGTCGTATAAAATGGAAATAAACCCGATGTGAGCGGGACAGCTTTTTGCGAAATGAACTCATGTGCAATTAGTGCTTCGACCGACGTATAGATGTCACTGGCTGTCTGCCTTATGCCGACCGCTTATAGGTAATTGAATAGCTTATTTATGAGATCAAGCTTAAAAGGACAGCGTGTGAGGTCTTTTTTTACATGAATGCACCGGCAGAAAATGCCCTATTTCGTGTTTGGTCGCAATAAGACAATCAGTAATTTTCTCGTCTATATGCGGGTCATTGATCTTTACAAGTAGGTAGGTGGTCAATTGTTGGGAGGTACAAATTAAAATTTGTTAATTGGTTTACAAATGAAATGTTTGTATTAGGTAGGTATGTATTTCTTGCACGCTTTTTTAAATGCCAGTAGTATCGATATTCACTATAATTATACGGTATTGAATGATTGGAAATATATGATTCGATATTAATACAGAATTAATAATCAAACTTTTTACTAAAGTTAATGTGCTTCTGAGAAATAAAACGCTGCTTTTCTGTTACCTATTTGTGCGATTACAACACAATGTACCTACGGTCGGCGTCAAATATATGTACACACTTTTCCACCTTATTCCTTTGTAATAAAGCGAAAAATTAACGTATTTTTGAAGTCCACCGTAAAATAGGAAAGACGCGAAATATTTCTTGTTCGGTATCATGTCAAAGTTTAAACAACATATTAGTTTATTTTCGACTCTCCTGTTCTGTTTCGTGTCTCCCTTTCGACAATTTAATGATGAAAATAATAATTATGTTATAGTTAAAACATTAGATAAAAACTGTTGAGAGTAAACGAAATTCTTGTATTTAATTAATGTAAACGGCAGAAGTTGGATTATTGCAGTCGCGCGTCGTGTGCACGGTGTATTGTTTTGCGTGACGAACTGTGCTTAAAAATCACGTTCGTATTGAGTAAATACGGTTAATAATATTGCCCACATGCCTTTGCTAAGAGGTACGAATAAATACATATAATATAATATGCATGTCATAGTGTTTTTATGTGAAAGCTTTGAACTACGACTCATTTTCATAAAGAAAACTTAATGATCTTTGGGGATCCATGTTCCTCCGTTTGGTCTAATCTCAACTCAACATGATAAACCAGGAAAGTAACTTCTCTTACCCTGTTGAAAAATAAATATGTATATTGAAATGCGAACACCACAGAAATCCAATATAGGAAAACGGACAGTTGTTTTATTTGTTTCCCAACAAATAAGAAGAACACCGCGAGATTATTGTCAAGATTGCACAGGAATATCGCCGATTGATACCGCGATGGGGTCCCCAGGGATCTTATACTGGGAAAAAATATCAACCAACTACCCGTACCTATACATATTTAATGGAGCAGGGCGTGGCCACAATATCTCCGGAGGAGTACCAAGCGAGCAGAAATTGAGAAGCGTTATCGTATCGAAATCCACCGTATCTGGGCCGGCGGTCTCCGAGGAAATCATTGGGAAGGCATCCGGAAAATTTACCGCACATTCCAGCTCATGTGGCGTAACACACCTGCCTCTTGCTTATGCGAACCTAGTACGTGATCTATTTTGTTCGCCCGATATTTCTCTCTGAAAAAAGGACGATCTCGAATCTCGTACGTATTTATTTACATTTGAACATTGTGGTACAAAAAGCTATTAGGCGGCCATCGATTGGAACCCTAAATATTCATAAAGAAAAGGGGTTATTTACTGAATGTCTAGCAATTTCAGCTGGGGCGCCGTAATGGAAAGTCTTGTTAATTATTCAAAATGTCGACACTATAATGGGACGTGCGTTTATAAATATTCAATAGCCGATCGGTCGAACGCACGTTCTGCAAGGCAACGTTATATACCTATCGTGTAACAAATTCCAGTTACCCGGGACAACAAATACCTACATTTACATACGGATAATTGAAACAAGAGTTATTAGGACGCAAAAATCGAAAGTAAACTTGAAAAGGGTCTAGCAGGCTAAGCTAACAAGATTGGCCCCCCGCAAGGGATTTGGTTGTAATTTGAGGTGCAGTAGTGGCAGGACCTAAGAACGCCGTATGCGTAATATCAGACTTCGATCTTCTTTTGTTTCAGACTTAGGTATTCACGAAAATGTCAAAAAATCAAGGTAATTTTGAAACTGTTATTTTAGCTAAACCAAGCAAGCGAGAGTAACCAAATAAATTCAGAATTAAGGAGCATAAAATGAGGTTCATAATCCATATTTTTACAGACGTTCATAGCCTTGAACTTAGATGAAAAAAAAAAGTTCTTTTTTCGCTTAATTTTTTTGCCACTTCTCACGGAGACACAACTATCAATAGTACATTACTTACCTAGGGCGGTTAAGCAAAGAATGTCTCAGATCGCAGGTATTTGACGCCCGAGCCGAAGGCAAGGGCGATAAATATGCGCTCTGAGGCTTTCTTTATTACCGCCCGTGGTAAGTACAAAATTTTACGTCTCTATCTGGCCAGGAAGTGGGTTTTTTCCTGCTTTATGGCCAGGTATGACGTAAAATTACTTAATGAGCCACTATTGTCAACTACGTATACATTTAAAAACATTTTGAAAAATCATGGTGCATCATGTCAAAAAATAGTAAATTTCGATGCTAGTGCGGAAAGTATGTCACTACTTCAGGAGTGCCGAGATATCTTGCCACGAGCCGTAGGCGAGTGGTAAGACTCGGGACGAGTGAAGAATGACATTTCCGCACGTGTATCGAACGACGTTTTTTAATACAATTGCGAAAAAATAAGAAAAACAACTAGTAAGAACTGTATTAATAAAAAAATTTTTTGAACAACTTCATTATTTTTTAACTGTATTACAATGATGTTACATAATTAATAATATAAGAGTTTCAAATTCCTTACTTGTTGTTTTTCTTATTTTTTCGCAACTGTATTAAAAAACGTCGTTCTATTCACGTGGAAAAGTAAAAAGCACTAGTGCGCAAAATACAACTTTGCGCACGATTTGCAGCTACAAAAAGTACCACTTTTTGAGCAACTGTATTAAAAAATACATTTACGAACGTATGTTTATTAGGTACTATATTATATTATATCAATACTATGCAATTGTATGTAACATGTGTTTAACCTAAACGTATTTATAAATTAGTACCTAATTAATTAATTATTAACTCTGTACTATGATTTTTTTTTCATCCAAGTTCAAGGATATGAATGCATTATGAACTTCATTTTATGCTCCCTAATTCTGAATTTATTTGGTTACTCTCGCTTGCTTGGTTTAGCTAAAATACCAGTTTCAAAATTACCTTGATTTTTTGACATTTTCGTGAATAAGTCTGAAACAAAAGAAGATCGAAGGCTGATATTACGCATACAATGTTCTTAGGTCCTGCCACTACTGCACCTCGAATTACAACCAAATCCCTTGCGGGGGCCAATTTTGTTAGCTTAGCCTGCTAGACCCTTTGTATTTAAAATTAGGAATTTTGATTTAGCAGTCACACGACCGGAACTTGGTCAATTAGAACACATTGTCAAACCGAAAATGTTGAATCAGGAACCGCAACCACAGCGCGCAAACAAGCGGGCGTAATGACGGCGTCGCCGTTTAAAAAATTCACAAAACGACTTGACATTTGGCTCAAACAGAACACTATTCGGGTAATAATCGTTGCGGTCTCGCTGAGGGTCAAAATAGGCCAATTTGTGGTCGCGCTGAATGACTTGAAAACATCGTGACATTAACGCAGGATCTCCGCTGTTCGCCCGCTGATTGGCCAAATTGTTTTTGATTGCGCACGCGTTTTGGATCGTTGTGCGCCAGTAATTGCACGCAATTTCGCGTCGGATAGGCAAGAATAACGGGAATTCGCGTTTATTTCGATTAGCCGTATTAAATTGCTTAAGTTTAAAAGCGACTGAAGGATGATATTTTGCCGGCCATCTTGAGGTTATGGCGGCGGGGTGTAATGGTACGGCGAAGCGACTGTAATCCGTGTAATCGGTGTAATGAGTGTAATTCGTGTAATCGCGTAATGAAGGCGGATCGGCCAGGGTCGGTGACGTGGTAATGGTGCGTTTACACTGCCCGACTTGACTAGCCATCTAATTGTTTTGCGTCTAAAGCGAATAGTGTTGATGCCAAATGTGTATCACAATACGCAGGTATACTAGCATTGTCATCGCTATTTCAATAGGTACCTTTCAAAATAACAAATGAACTACGTTTATTCCACTACTCACAGTTGCGAAAAACCAATGCAGATTTGTTGAAACGACTACAATATTCATCATATCGCCACAATAAGGGCCAGCATCACATTAGCATGTTGCAATCTGGCGGAGGAGGTAAGTGCTGTAATCTGTAATTTGCGTAATTACGGTAATAGATCCGGCTAGCGAGCTCTAGTTGTGCCCTGATTGCTTATCTCTAGGATGAACTTTGTAACTGTTAGTTTGACTATAGGCATTATATTTATTCAAATATAAAAAATACAATTAAGTTCAAATAACATTAAAATAAGTTATAAAGTTTGACTTGGACACGATTGTGATTTAGAATTAAAAAAAAATACTTAGGTAGTTCCGTTTGCTGTGGTATTCATCCGATAATAACTAGGTCCCAATTAAAGGTTACACAAAGGCAACCACTCGTATTAGTTAACCCATTCAGCGCCAATCACGACACACATGCGTCAGAGAGCTACGAGCGCTTTTCGCTACATACGGAGTTTAAGCTGCTACGGACTACACCGTAGCGCTACGAGCGTAGCGTGGCAGTGAATGAGGTATTTTATAAAGAGCATGGTAGGTTAAAACAGTCGTGGTAACTAGATGGCCACGTCCTATGCTGTAAGTGTCTGCTTTAGTTTAGTAAAAAAAAGATATTTTCTATTTGGCATATTCCACGATTTATCTATATCTAATACCAGGTTAACATGGGTATGTAAATGCATAGACAACCGTAAGGGGACATGCGCCGGTATCCTGCGCCATACAAGGCGAGCCCCGCTGAGCTTGCAAATTGCGACAACTCATTGTTCTCCAAATACATGCTTGCCTGGTATCCGGTGTACCAACCAAGTACCAGAGTACCAGATACCGGAATGAATAACCGAATAGATAAGCATCGGATCGTTGAGAAATTATCGAGATAGTTTAGCTTCGATTTTAATTCTAAGACCGGCTGTGCGTCTCGACTTTCTTCTGCCTATTTACGTTGCAAGTGACGATTTCGAAGAAACTCTTAAATTAGGATCAAAGTATCGATGACACATGCAAACTATCGTAAGCAAAGTTAAAGAAAAATACTAAACTCCGCAATAAAACCAAATATCAAAGAGACTTCGATGTCCATATATCAAGCCCGGTAGTTAACATAATATTGTCTCAACTGACGGTCAAACGGCGTCAATCCGTTCCCTTGTTTCAAATAAAATTGATTTTAACGGATTTTTTAATGCTGGACATAAATCAGTCAGTTTAAGAAAACAATGAATCCTTTGTAATAGTATAGCCTATTAAATTTAGGGACGATAAAACGTCTCGTATAAGCGTACGAATGTATTGGATGTTTTTCCAGTCATTTTCGGGCTGGCGCTAGTTTGAGAATAATTTTAGAATGATTTACAGCTCGTCTTTATTGTGAATGACATTTTATTTGCAGTAAATATTATGGCGTTAACGAGTCGGATGTTTATTTAATTAATTATTTTTACAGTATGGTTGTTCTTATTTTAAACTAAATGTTTAATTCCATTCGGCATGTTCAGTTAGATCACTCTTAAATTACCAGGGCGACCGGGAGAACATAAGCGCGACGTGTTTTACCGTAGTTTCGGATCCCATGTGGGGCATTACGCTCAAGACGAGTATGGTCATTAGGCAGCGATATTAGCTATTAACCGGCGCCCCGGCGAGCATAAGTTACCTCTTGCTGTCTCTGCGTACCTAGTGCCCGTTTGTCTTTCAATGGGTGTGTTGGTAATTACTTATATTTTGTATGATCATTATTATCTTGTAGTGGTTCGGTTCTAATAGCTAATGCTAACGGTAGAACATGTAGTAGGTGAGCTTTTTCCAAATAAATGTCCCGTTGTTAAGAACTTCCACTATGTCACGTATTTTACCCGTATATAATGCGTGGCTAATTTTCGTGACGTAGTGGAACGAATAAAAATTTACTAATGAAAGTTCGTAACAACGTGACAATTATTTGGAAAAAACTCAGGTACAAACATAAAGTTATGCTTCGACGAGAACTACCTATGGTCTAAGCTTCGTAATATTATAATTAGACCAATACTAACTACTAACTACACAGCAACTTTTATGACAGCAAAATACCTAAATAAAAATAATTAACACGCCCGACACAACAAACATCGCTAAAAACTATCGGACTAGACTTTCAACTAAAAAAAAAACGCTCAATGCTGGTTTAACCGTCTTGGAGCTACGATGCCACAGACAGACACGCAGATACGCACATTAAACATACAAGATGTCCCTAAAACCAACCCCAAGCCGCAAACGGGTGACAGCCCAAGTCATAACATAACAGTAATCTGGAGGCACGGTAGTGCCCCCGCCAAGACGACCCATGCGAAGCGCAAGGGCACTGCCTACCGTTTCTCGATTTTCCTTACTTGATGGAAGTTGAGCTTTGAATTTCCTATGGCGTATTACACAAAAAACAACAGGCATCACAAACATTTTTTTAAAAATCACAATTCTTTCTTCTATAATGTAGCAAGTGAGAGATACCATTTTGCAATTCGGACTAAATAAGCCATCTTTTAAAGCTACTTACCAAATTTGCGGAGTACATTTTTTTTTCAGTACCTACAGTTAGTTAAAGTTAGTTGGTCTAACGATTTAAATTACATGTTGAGCGCCCCGCGCTGAACGTTACAGCTACAGTATCAAATGTCATTCATAAACGCACCGTCAATGAAGACACTAACAGTTACTAAACCACTCTTTCTAACCCGCACGAAATTCCAAAAAATCAAATTTGGAACGCTTATCAAATCCCGGCGCGCATTCTAAGCCCTCCGGCCTACGCAATAAGTGTCACCGACTTTGACACTCGTAACTCGGTCGTAAACTCAACAAGTGAACAGAGGTCGCTTTACGACATCGTAAACGTCTGCGTGACGTCTCACTGCGAGCATCCTCGATCTGACGTAATGCTTTACGTCTATTTACACTCTTTTATGACAATAGTACAACTTAGCCGGCTGTAAACTTCTGGTGCCTTGGTATGGTTTTTCGCGAAATTGAGCGGTTTTATCGTCATTTTTGTGTTCCTTTTTTTATGCAGCGAATTTGGTGTATTTCTATCAAGTTTATGTAAGAAGCTACTGTACTAAATACTTCCGTTTTCACATAAAACTGCGGTATCTTTGACTAATATGAATAAATAAATATTAGAGGACAATCTTACACACATATAACTAACCCCACAGTAAGCTCAATAAGGCTTATGGGTACAGTCAGCATGGTAACTACGCAATGGAAGACGTCAAAAGTTCTTATTCCCTTTGAATAAAGACTTTTGACGTCTTCGCTTGCGTAGCTAATTTTGAGCCGACGATATAAGTAATTATTAATTCATCATCATCATCATATCAGCCGAAAGACGTCCACTGCTGGACATAGGCCTCCCCCAAAGAGTGCCACAATAGCCGGTCCTGCGCCACCCGCATCCAGCGGACTCCCGCGGCCTTTACCAGGTCATCAGTCCACCTTGTGGGGGGCCTACCCACGCCGGGCCTTCCGGTGCGTGGTCGCCACTCGAGAACCTTACAAGGGCTACCTTAAATACATAGAAAACAGCCAAGACTCAGAAACAAATATCCATCCTCATCACACAAATGTTTGACCTTAACCGGGATTCGAACCCAGAACCTTCAGCTTCGTAGGCAGCGTCACTAACCCACTAGGCTAACCGGTCGTAAAATTATTAATTAAAGAACTAAAAGAGAGAGAGAACCGAAATGACATGTCATATTCTTGAACTCCACTCTGCGAAAAATAATTCAATTCATCGTCAATCAATTTATAGGTGTTTTTGGTCTTGCCTATTTGGTTCCGCATGAGCAGTATCTAGAACGTCGTTTCACATTTAATTTAAATTCGATTTTTGTGGGACGAATGTAGAATCCTTGGTAGCCTGAATTATTCTAATCAGTAGCTCTAGTAAGCTGTGCGCATGAAGGCTGCACCGGCTACAACTCAGATGAATTAAATAACTGGGGGTGTTTTATGGCTTGATAACTAACGGGGCAATAACGTATACAGTATACGGTTTTATACCGGTGGCGGGGCAAAATCGGAAAAAGTGGACATTTTAATTTCTGCCTTTAATTTTATTATTTCGTTAAGTATATACATACCTGATGATAATATATATTAACTAAATTAAATTAAAACTAAGAATACATTTCTGTCTTTAATTCGGTTAAATGTTACGATTATCGTAAATATGTATATTTCATTGTTTTGTCAATTAAATTTGCTAACTAAAAAGGTGTACATCTTTTACTTATGTTTTTATATCAATATTTGACAGTCTCAGATCCTTAGCTATACGGTTTTGTACAGGTCCCCTAAGTGTAGGGTTATTGCGACTATCTAGGTAAATTTTTAAAATGTACACACAACGCGATCAATCTGTATTTTTATTTACAGTATAATTATGTAGTTAACAATACTTACCAGGACATCAGAACCCTATTACAAGTGAAAACAATCCGCTCCCGATTGTTTTCGCGCAAACAGAGGGCGCCTTCTGCCGGAGGGCATTAACTCTGAGTACAGTCAGCAGAAAATAATGCTCAAAATTATATGCACAAGTCTTATCCTCCTGGAACTAGAGTCATGTGTTCATTGTGATCTACTTCTGTTGCTGACTGTATCGAATACATATACAACCGTAGGGACTTTAATGTTTTTTTTCGAACATGGACGAAATACTCAGATAGACGCGGCAAATGGTATGTATGCTGTTAAACAATAGTGCCCAAACAATCTTTTAGGTATTAATAAAAAAGGGTTCCGTACCATAATCTATAAACACGGCAAAAAAATCACGTTTGTTATACCTATGGGAGCCCCCAACACCCGAACACACCTTATAGCTCTCAAAATCTTAAAAGTAAAAGATCGTAGCTATATTTAATGTAGAATTAAATATTTTTTTTGAAGTAAAAAGTTTTTTTTTTTTCTGTTTTTAGTATTCGTTGTTATAGCAGCAACAGAAATACATCATCGATGAAAATTTCAACTGTCTAACTATTACGGTTCATGAGCAGCCTGGTGACAGATGGACAAACAGACAGACAGACAGATAGACAGACGGACAGCGGAGTCTTAGCAATAGGGTCCCGTTTTACTCTTTGAGTACGGAACCCTAAAAATCGATACCTACTATTGGTTTTCATATGGTTGTAATCTTAAGATTTCAATAGCGTTACCAATATGCTGAACATTATCACAGTCGATGTCGCTATATCGTTCCCGGTAACATGATCGCGTTTATGTCCAAGGTAAAGCATTCCTCTCGCACTTAAGTTTCCTAACAAGACACGAACACTTTGTCTGTTGTAAACTCGATCATATTGGCCTGTCACCCGCTGGTATGAATTCAGCTACATCCAGCCCAGCTACCACGACGGTTTTATGGTCAAAATTTACGTGATGTAAAACATGACCATAAAACCTGTCATGCTAGCTGTCCTGCGATCCACTAATATTCCATTTTTAGGGTTCCGTAATCAAATAGTAAAACGGGACCCTTACTAAGACTCCGCTGTCCGTCTGTCTGTCTGTCTGTATGTCTGTCTGTCTGTATGTCTGTCTGTCTGTCTGTCTGTCTGTCTGTCTGTCTGTATGTCTGTATGTCGGTATGACTGTATGTCTGTCTGTCTGTCTGTCTGTCTGTCTGTCTGTCTGTCTGTCTGTCTGTCACCAGGCTGTATCTCACTGATACCGTGATAGTAACAGTTGAAATTTTCACAGATGATGTATTTCTGTTGCCGCTATAGCAACAAATACTAAAAAGCGAATAAAATAAATATTTTTATAGATAATGGTACGGAACCCTTCGTGCACGAGTCCGACTCGCACTTGGCCGGTTTTTGAAATCCGTTCATTCGTCAACGCTCTCGATCGTGTATTGTCTATCACACGATATCTGTTACGACATTGCACGCCGCGTGGGTCCTCCGGTACTGGAAACCCCGAGGCGCGGGCGCCGTGATTAATTGTCAGGGGGACAATAATGCAGATAGTGCGGAAAGGGGACAGTTATCTTTACTATAATTAGTGGAAAATGCATTAAAAAGTGTTGTGGAGTTTGTCTGTCAACTGTGACATCGGTACGAAAGTCAAGATCAGAAAGTCAAAATATTTCAGGTTATCATTACTAGCTAACACCCGCGACAAAACAATCCTATCTACAAAATATCTTCGTGCAATTTTTATCAGAAACCATAAGAATATTCCAGTTATGTTCGCATATTTTTGTACCTTTTGTCTGTTAACACAGGATCAAGACACCAGAATCAAGATTTATCTTGAGAATAGTTACTCTAATAATCGATAGAGTCTACGAGCCTCTAGGTATTTGTAATCAGATAGCCAGTTTGTGTTAATTGCAAACCATAAATCATATCATAAGCTCGGCAGGTTCGTAGGTCAAAATTTTACCAAAATACACGCAGAACTGAAGTGCTTACTTCACTACTAAAGACAAGGATTAAAGGAAAACGACAGTATTAAGCATATTAAAATCCGGCGAAGCCATTTCTCACGCCCTCCGGACCTGGTCCGAACTAATTAAACTGTGACAAATTGCCAACAGCTAGTTTTTGCCTAATTACCCGTTAACGCCGCCATTTTGTTTTTACCCGCGCGCGGAATCTATATACGGCCTGGCAGGTTAGCCAACATGACGAGAAAATGGTCAACCCATTTCGCGGAATGCACGTAGTTTTTCCGTTTTCTCGTGATAATTGGTTAAACGACTTTTTTTGTATTAGGTAATATAATTTAGACCAATTCAATTAAATTAATTTAGTTAATGCGCAGCTCAAAGCGTTGTTATCTTTGAAAGACGCGCGTACTTCGGACCATAAACAACTCCCATTTTATAAGGACGGCAAAAATACCACGGCAATTGCTCATTCAGCCACTTAACAAAAACTCAGCCCTCGACGTAAACAGACAATTGAGTGGACAAAAACAACTCGCTTTTGCTTTTTTCTACTCTTCTATACTGTAATTAATTTGTCTATAGGTAAAAAACACGTCCAGACTACCGACGTTTCTACGTTCCTTTTAATTCCTCACATGTACCTTCTGGCATTTTTTATAATTTTGAAAAACGAACAGTCAACCGACTCTTTTTCATAATTACGTCCTGGATACAAGATTTTAAGCCAGCATATTGATTCAATGGCGTATTTCGACGTGTCAAGACATTCAAGTGGAAAATGGAACACAATCGGGAAAGTTAACAAAATAGAACACATTTCAAAAATGGAATTCAAAATGAGCGACGACGGAACTCGCCGATGCCGCGCGGGCACCCCCGAATGCTTCCGAAAATTGTCGCGAGGGGCGGCACAGGAAGATGTAATGATGTTTGTCAAATGGAAAATGAGATAGGGAAATGTAGCGACGGGCTGAATTGCGACCTTTACGCTTTACGTACGGCACCCCGCAATTTAGACTCGCTTACGTTTCAACCTAATACTTCATTCCCTTAACCTTTGATAAAAAACGCCCCGATAAATGATACAGATTACGCTAAACGGTCAAACTGCACACATAGTACATGGGAATTAATTAAATGCTCTAATAAGCTATGCCCTTTTCAATAAGGAATGTTGACATTTAATTAAAACGAGCCGCCCCATTCTTACATGTTGAATTAAGCGGTTAAGATACCGCGAGATATGTGATATTAAATGGTCAGATTAGCTTTACTACGACCACCGCGGTAGTTTTACATCAGTTTACAAAGACTTACACAGCAATTATTTAATCTGTAGTTTTTTCTTACTGAAGTAATTTATTGCAAAAACATGTAAAGGCTCCGTATCTATGTACATAAAAACTTCATTATTTTATCTTTGAGTAAGCAGATTCGAAATTCAAATGTTTGCCGAAAATGTTGACAGCGACGCTCATCATAAATCTCTGCTCAGCTGATGTTCGAAATTCGAAACAGCGTTGAGCGTTGCTATCGTTTCGTCGGAGGTCGGCGGCGTGCGGTGCTCAGATAAAATAAATGGAGGCGGTGAAAAATGATGACGCGCCGGCGCGGAAAGACATCTGAAAGGGGTCGCTACCTCGCAGCTTCACTGGGTCAAAATGCTTTTTGTGTTTTCCTTCCAACAGTAGCAATACTCGGAAATATATCTCCATGGAATGTTCGATAGTAATGGAAAATTCTCAGTGGAACTAATTTGTTATTTTACTGTCACTGCCATATTATTTATATCTGTTGGTTTACGCATTCCTTTACATTGTTCTTCCTTTTTTGAAGTGTTTTCCCCTTTTTCTCCTGGGACGTCCGTCCCGAAGTTACCAGGGTCGTAAAGACTCTAAGAGGTCGCTTAATACGCCGTTAAGTGGTCCGGATCTCCAGCGTCACGCCACGCCGCACCGACCACTCTTATTTATTTAGAAAATGCTTTAAGGCCCCCAAGTATTTGTACAGGATACTATAGGTATAAGTTTCTTGTACTAAGACAGGAACCTACGTAGGTAAGTATTCATGATTGTAAAATTATAATAGCGTTGTTAATACGTTATAAATACCTCATCGACACTGTAGAAAGCAAACAGCGAAACCCACTTACCTGTAACAGAGAGGAAAAAAATAATTAACATTACAAAAGAGCTGCCTTTTAATTTATTTATACAGAAAGCCTTAATTAAAATTAATATTTACAAGACGAGAAAAATACAGCACAGTAAGAAGATTTCAGTCTGAAAACCGCGTACCATGGAGCCAAAGACGAGATTCATATCGTTAATGTATATATAAAAACATTGAATAAACCGCATAGAGAAATATTATTCAACACGTTATTAAAACTCAATTATACAACAAAGTATATTTAATTAATTACTTGTAAGTAATAACGAATAATCCTTGCAAATTGTAATGTTTTATGGAAATGTCAAATAGCACATAATCGTTCGACGGGGGAGCCGAGATCGCTCGGTACGGGGGCGCGGCAGTAAGGGTCTAGAATAAGAGCCTTTAAGGGACTCCCCGAGTTATCTCGGGTAGTACCATCGTAAAAATAAAGGTTTACTAGCCCGTAAAGAAAATTAAAATGAATTATTTTGACGAGTGTAAGGGGTTTTTTGAGGCTTAGCCCCCTCTTTATGAGCGAGAGGTGAATTGTTATGGCGTCATGAAGCGTAATTGTTTTCCTTGTGTTTAATTCAAGCTTGTTTTTGGCGTAATTATTCTTCGGTAACTGCGGACGGTTAGATGCGGGATTCGCCTCGTAAAATTAGGGTAATGCTGCTAAGCTGGGTTACGGCATGTTTGCCGCTGGTTATTGGTGATAGTGATTTGAATGGCGTGTGATAGTTTATGCTAATTTCTAATCCATTAGAATGTTTATTGAGCTGTTTCATCGACATAATCATGGTCGTTTCTGTCATCAGGTATTTTGAAATTGAACTAGATATTCAGGTTAACCTTGACACGTAACGTTCCGAACGCGCGTCGCTACAATTTAACTGTCAATTTTCCATATAAAAAGTGACATTTAGACCTACCCGACGTTCGTACAATGCGTAACGTGAGATCGACCTTACAGGTCACAGTTCAGATTGCGTCGGTTGTTTTTACATCATGAAATCGAGCGACGCTGTCAGTTACACGTCAAACGAATTTGTAAAAATGACTTCCCTGAATATGTTAACAACAAAAACCACCCCCAGTCGTAATATTATTGAAAAATCCCTAATAAAAGCAATAAAAAAGCAAATAAACATTGACGACACCGAAAAAATCAACTAGGATCTCAGGAATCGCAAGAAATGTCCCATTGACGCGCTGAATGGGCCGATACGCATCGCGGCTAAAAATTCAGACGATTACAGAGGGAAACGGGTGTTATCACACCTAGGAGCCATCTCGTGGTGATTTCGGCTGAGGGGACAAGGCGCGCAGAGGTTGAGGGATAAATCTTTTGAAAGTAATTTTAAAATTGCGTTTATTTGTACAATACGATTAAAATCAGTTAACGATTCTGATGTTAGCTACTAGTAGCGCCGCAAAGGTGTTAGAGGGGTCGGACGGGTATGCGGGAGGCGACTCGAGGCTAAGGGGGTGTAGACAGCAGCTTCGTAGGTTTAAAAAAACCGGCCAAGTGCGACTCGGACTCGCGCACGAAGGGTTCTGTACCCTTTTGTATTATCAATAAAAACGGCAAAAAAATCACCTTTGTTGTATGATAGCCCTCTTATATGTATATTTATTTTATTCTATTTTTTTGTATTTGTTGTGTAGAGTAATAGGATCCCGTTTTACCCTTTGGATACGGAACCCTAAAACCGTGTGGTGTATGTCTTGGATAAACTCACGAAAATTGTTTGAAATTAGCGTAGCGTAGCGTCGATGAAACTCTGGAAGTCATATTAAGAAACGGTACTGTTCATTTCTAGCGCACAAACCAAAATTAAAACTTGAGATCGTTAAATGAGTTAAAACGGGCCATAAAGATGTTGCCACATCAACAAACGTCAACTTAAAAATACTCGAAGATGTAAGATTTTATATTCACATTTCAACCCTATGTCCCCATATATTCCCCATCGTGAGGATTACACATCCATGATTACCATGGTAACGGCATGGGAACGGGAATGGAAACACCAGGGACGCATAGAACGACGGAGCTCGTAGATGCCAGATAGCGTAGCAGTGCTACGTTGCTACGCCGTAGCGATTCGTAGGTGTAATAGGGTTGTAATGGATTACTTTGGGGTGAATGTTTTTATGGTTTAGATTTATTTGGCAGATTTCAAGGTTATTTTCGTTATTTAAACTAAACATAATGATTTAAAATAATTAGACGTTAAATTAATAGAAAATTATGCTAACATTGAAATTGCTCAGTCACTTGATGAAGCCATATTCTTGATATTCTAACTAGGTCTAGTATGCCTTTTGGTTTATAACGTGTCCATATAGCTTAAGTGAGTAACTATACACGGTGGAATTTAATCGGTGAACAGGAACCCATTTTTCTAATTCAGTAATCGATGGCGGTCACGTTTATGTAGTACTTAAGTGGAACCAAGTTTTTTTTTATCTTAACAAATTTTTAAGTTGAAATTAAATTTTAATTAAAATTTATTGTCACCCTACTAATGGTTTAGTCTGAAAAGTTTAATGACGTTTCATTTATTGACGTCTGATCTGTCTAGTTTCCCGCCAAAGCCAGCAAGCACTTGACGTATGTACACTTACGAGTAACTTCCCTTCAATAAAAGTAGGGTGTCCATTTATTCAGTCAGTGTACATGTTACCGATGTTAATTAAGTGTGATTAATTAGATTGTGAGCTATATTGCACGAGATCTCACGTATTGGTTTCTGTGTAGATTGATAATTAAGATTTTTGGATTCCTGATCACCAATTAAATTCCACCGTGTATAAGAAAAAAACAATAATTTGGAGATATTTTATGTGTGTATTTTATACTTGTTATTATTGCTACACCAAAAGTTGTAAAATTGTATTGAGACAAATGAACAAACTTTATTTACTGTAATCCTATGTAACATACAATTTAATGGCAAATAAATGAATGAATGAACGTAAGATGACTTTCGCGGAAACTAGTGCCCACGTCAATTCTTGGCAATAGGTAGCAGGCGGACCCGGGTTGCTCTAGGACGCAACCGGAATAAAGCTACAAAGGATCAACAACTTAAAAGTCACATTTTTATGAAGCATTATTTTTATAGTATTTTATGCAACTGTTGTATAAGAAGGGTCTTAAAAGGCGAGTGGCGTGGGTTGCGATGCAAGCCTTGGCGAGCATCGCAATAAAAGACGCCACGAGAGTTTTTAGACCAGTTATACACCGTTGCATGCAATACTTTTTCTACGACAAATTTTAAATAAATAGCAGACTACAGAATAGTTAAACTTTTCAGGCAGCAAGTTTTCTATTCGTACTTTTGCTACTCACGCGATTTCTTCAGGAGTGCAGTTATTAATTTCTTCGACCATTTCAACAGGAACGTACACTTTTGTCTTCACAAACACGAATAAAATCTTAATAGTTTAGGACTAATAGTTTATCATCTTTCGTTTTTTCATTTTGAACTGTATTTTGGTGGGAAATCGGAAATGTGACAGCTCTTGCTTATGGTTTGTTTTTTTTTTAATTTGTTTGCACTTGCCATCCGAACCAAACCAAATCCGGACCCGGACTGAATTCGAACTGTTTATTTTTATAAATAATACCAAGAATTTATAAAACATGTAATTTAACACACAATAGATGATGATTTATTATTATTGTAGTAAATAATTTATAATATACAAATGTTAAATCGTAAATAAATACTTTTATTTCGAAATATTTGTTTATGAAGTTGGCACCACTGCAATATAGCGGCCGATTTAAAAAAAAGTTAAACAGTGTTTTTATGAAAAATGTATGAACCAAAAAAGTAGTAAGTGCGTTTTTGGGCCATAGAGCATAGAGTTTTGCGACGACTTATTAGTGGTGTCATTGTATTTGTGCTACAGCCTATATAAATGACAGATAAAGGTACAGGAGTAGAAAAAATTATAAAATAATGCATCGGCGAACTCAATTTTAAAACGGACCTCAATAAATTTAAATTCATATAAAACAAACGACTTGAGACCCACTAAACGGGAAAGTATACAAAAATCCAGAGGTATTAAACCTAAGTGTCGTTCGCGAGTTTTACGGTGCAGGGCTCGTAAACCGCGGGCCGTGATTCCTGATGGACAATTTGAGAGTTGCAGGGGCGCTCAGGGCTGGTTCGGCTTCAAACCCATTTTCGGGTCCCGACTTTATCAAGTCGATATCGTCCTTGCGCGCACTTTGAATTCTGAACTTTATCTTGTTTCTGAGAGGGTTGTTTTTCGGACTGCACGATTGAGTAGATAGGTGGTTGGGGAAGTAAGTGATCATTTTGTTTTACGTTTCTTTTGTGAGATGTAAATGTGTTTATAACCTATTGTAGGAAGGTCTTATGGTTTTATGGTTGTTTTATCAAGATGGGCTATCCTGTGATAGTGAACAAGTTCTTGTGGTGTTGTCATCTTCTTAGGATAATAATTAATGATTGATTCGTAAGTAGTATTGATTTGTAGTAAGATTATCAGTATTCTGTATGTTCAAGTCAACAAAATCGTTATCAGGGTATGTGAAGTCACAATGTCACATCCCTTTACTGCATATTCCTTTGGAAAAACCCGTCGTGAACGCAGATTATGCATTCCCAGTACCTTCTTTAGTACCAGGCAAGCAGAACAAATACAGAGGTCTCCCGTTCCAAGCTCCGAATTATGCTGCCCTGGTATTTCATTTAGTCGGTGAGCGCAGCACTAAACGCATGTCTGGAACCCTGGTGTGTCTTAGGGACAAGGCACAATTCTAAAATTTTTTTTGCACTACGGAAATATTTAGTTTTATCCTATCCTATATAATTATATACTATTATAAATGTGAAAGTATGGATGTCATGTTTGGATGTCTGGATGGCTGGATGTTTGTTACTCAATCACGCTTAAACGGCTGAACCGATTTGGATGAAATTTTGCACGAAGATATTTCATAGCCTGGATTAAAATATAGCATAGTTTTTATCCCGGATTTACGCTGACGAAGTCGCGGGTGGAAACTAGTACAAAATATGGAATCTGTCAGAATTTGGAAGTAAGGTAAGCCGTAAAAAATACATACACTCAGAGGCAATGAAAACGGGTCACTTTCCATGGATATTCCTATAGAAAGTGACTCGTTTTTATTGCCTCTGAGTGTCTTTGTAGCGAGCGACCTGTGCAAAATGTCACTGTATAAAAATGTGTTAAAGCTTTAGTTACAATTATTTTATTTTTAAGCGTTAACTTTTTAATGAATATCGTGTTTGCCTTTAATTGGGTGAATACTTAGCAATCGTATTATCAACTATGTTTTTATACAGGGTGATCCCGGAAATTTCCGTTAACTTCGGCATATTGCAGAGTACATTCACAGAAACAATTCATACCGAAAAAAAAAATTGTTTTTGTATAAAATCATTTAATGTAGCATTAACGGTTATTGTCCTTTTTGTACAAGGGTCTAGAAACACATGAAATAAAAAATATCTAACATCGAACGAACTCACTTTGTATACCTTCTTGTAGTGTATCTTACAAAATTTAAACAGCTGTTACGACGTCACAGTTAAGAGCGATTTACACTGGTTAAATCTGCAAAACTGATTAAATTAAACATTGAATATCTTGATAACAGTAGGAGTTAAGATACTACCTACTGCCTTGGAGAAATTAACTTATATTTTATCTAAACTATGCCCCCTTGCAATTAACGGAAATTGTCACGAACACGTTGTATAAGTTCTAGTTATACACCTGTTGGCAAAACTTAAATAAATAAATAAATAAAATGTAATACAACAATGTTTAGACAATTTAAATAGACTTAAGCTTAGCCTTACAGGAATCGCAGTAAACTCGTAATGTCAAATAACTGGAGCTGTCTAAATTCATTACGAACGAGCGCAAATGTTTTTACGACTAGCGTGGAGGTTCACTTGGCCCGAATAAAGCGTACCCTCGTAAGAATGTACTTCACTTAACACTTTATTGTTACGTTATGAGTGATGCGGACCCGCCTGGGGCGTGGCTGAGTGCGAGCGGTTTCAGTCACGCAAAACGCTAGCGCTTGTGATATGCGCGTAAACGTCTGTGAAGACCGGACCGAGAACGGAAGTATAGTGAAGGAATGAAAAGGTTTGTTTTCTTCACTTTTCGACTTTATTTTTATGATGACGTCCAAAAGTGACAAACCTTTTCATTTTGCAACTGTACCACCTCTATCGCTTATTAGCAGTGCATGATACTGACTTGGTATAAGATATTTTGAAATTTCCTATATCATGTATACTAAACCTAAATTGTATCTGCTAAATTTAAAAAATACATACATACATACGTACCCTTAATCACGCCTGGTTCCCGGCGGGGGAGATCACAGAGTTCCAATTAACCGACGAGCATGTATGACGAATGCCATGAAAGTAAATCAAGCAAGAATGGTTTGTCAAGATCTTAGCAAGTGGCAATCCGTAATTTCGCGCACCCATTCGTGGCCCATGATCCTCGAGCATGCCTCTAAGTGGGATTTTTGCTACAAGGCGCAAAAACGCTGCTACACTCTACAACCTAGCACACGTCGCTACGTATTTTTTAAGCCATTTGAGGCCAGGCAACGCTTTGCCTGTGTTTAGGCAGGCCGATGAAAGCATTATTCATTACTTATTGAATTCTAGACACTCTCGCTGAAACTGATGCAAGTCGGTTTTCGAATGCATTAGGGGCATCACTAATGCCCCTGTTTGCGGCTGGTGCATCACTAGCTATCAAAATCAGTTGAAAAAAATGGCTGTTCCGGCTGCATCTAATTGCGCGACTCGCATTTCCTTCAAAAACTTTATTTTGGTGCTACTGGTGACTGCTGTGCCGTGTATTGTGCATGCTTTTGGATTTCCCGAGGCGCTGAAGTTCGGTGAGTTGCTTTTGGTTTTGTTTAAGTGTGAATAGTGTCCACAACACAAGCCTTACTGAGCTTACCGTGGGCCTGGGTTGATTTGTGTAAGATTGTCCCGTAATATTTATTTATTTATTTATATTTATTTCAAGGCTTAAAATCAAAGCCCCACCAACCTGGCCTCAAATGGCTTAAAAATACCGTAATTACGAAGTACCGTAAGAATTTATACCAAGTAAATTAATTTAATTTAATTTAAGAATGATGACGTGATATTTACAATATTATTAATAAATTACTTTTGACTTATCGTAGACTACGTCGCTATAAGTCATTCCCCGCTAGCACCGAGGCCCCACGCGACTCGTTTACGAGCTACGTTTTACGGCCTGCGAATTACGCATTGGGACAGGTCGGGTCTTTTAAGGTCTTGTAGGCCCGTTCGGGGTCTGACAGATGCTCGTCATGTTGAGGAAACGTCAAGTGGGTGTCTTATGTGTCAACAAAGATAAAAACGGGGTAATCAGGATATGTTTTTTTTTTTTTTAAATAAACTATGGTTTTATGATCCAAAGACCCCGCGAGGAATACGGGCGAACTTTGGTTCTTTTAACTATTATGACATATGAGACTAGTATATATGTAACTTTAAAATATATTGGTACTATGAAATATAGTTTACGTGTTAGTATCATGTAGTAATCAGGATATATCGTCACGAGTTCTAGGTTGTTATCAATATATAGTTCCCTCTCACCCATGAGCCCATCGTTTAGAGGTAAATAGTAGGAGGTATAGGTTAATGATGGTTTTTAAACGAGCGAGCGAAGCGAACGTAGTTCTCCGTCTCAGCTTGAGCAAAAATTATTTCGTATATCCGGCTGTTCTCCCCTACAGGTCGCATTTATCGACCGATTCTTGTGAAATTTTATGAGCAGGCTCAATAACTATATGTAGAATTTTTTCGTCAATTCAGTTTTTCGAAATAAAACTAAGAATCGATTCCAGGACGACCGCTTTAGCCTAGTTGGTAGTGACCCTGCCTACGAAGCAAGAGGTCCTGGGTTCGAATCCCGGTAAGGGCATTTATTTGTGTGATGAACACGAATATTTGTTCCTGAGTCATGGATGTTTTCTATGTATTTAAGTATTTATTTCTCTATATAAGTATCTATATCGTCGTCTAGTACACATATTACAAGCTTTGCTTAGTTTGGGACTAGGTTGATTTTTGTAAGATTGTCCACAAAAAAAAAATGTTTTGAATACAAGATAGGCTTGCAAGTTCTACATCTCACAGAGCCACTAATTAGAATTGTGTGTATGTTGTGTGCTATGCGGGCACTTGATGGGAGACTTAGATACCCACAGGATAGCATGAGCTACCATTGTCACTAATAACATTAGGTATACATATGAAAGAACATTTTGGTAGTGAAACATCGTCATGATTGGAAATACCTGAAAAATATACAGATGACTGGAGAATTAAAGATTCGGGTATGTACGGGATGTAGAACTGAACTATATATTCATTGCGAAGAATCGCTACGCTCGTAGCCGGTCCCGTGGCTTTCACGCTAAGTAGCGGAAAGCGCCTGCGGCGTAGGCGCCTGCTAGATGGGTTCCTGGTACCTAGTGAAAGTGTTAAATAAAAAACCGGCCAAGTGCGAGTTGGACTCACGCACGAAGGATTCCGTACCATTATCAATAAAAAAATATTTTATTCTGTTTTTTAGTATTTGTTGTTATAGCGGCAACAGAAATACATCATCTGTGAACATTTCAACTGTCTAACTATCACGGTTCATGAGATATAGCCTGGTGACAGACGGACAGACAGACAGACAGACAGACAGACGGACAGCGGAGTCTTAGTATTTATCTTGCTTTTAGTATTTGTTGTTATAGCGGCAACAGAAATACATCATCTGTGAAAATTTCAGCTGGAACTATCACGGTATCAGTGAGATACAGCCTGGTGACAGACATACGGACGGACAGTGGAGTCTTAGTAATAGGGTCCCGTTTTACTTTCTGAGTACGGAACCCTAAAAAAACATATTACAAGTTGGAAAATCTTTGAGAAACCAGGGAATAGATTATCTCCATGTTAATCTGTTGAGCAGGTGTAATTAAAACAGCTAAGCTGCCAATAATCCGCCATTATTGTCACTCAGCTGCGTGTGTGCGTATGTTTGTGTATGTGAGTGTCGGGTGTAATCTAGTGTAAGCCCACTAATCGCGCCGTGGTAACTGGAGTTCCGTTACGGGTTTGTGAGTTAAGTTCAAGTCTTCGGACTTTGTGACGTTTTAGAATTTAATTTTAATATGATGATATTTTTGTGATTTCTAAATTCTTTACTCTGCTCGTGTCAATAGGGGTGTAAACACTAAATAAAATAATCAAAAAAGTTGCATTTTCTCGAAAAAGGATTAAAAATGTAGTCAAATGGAGAAAAAAGCAACGCAAGAAATTAAATAATCACAAAGTTATAAGCGTCCAAAGTTTTAAAAGGGGGTATATTCTGTCCCTTTTCCGCAAAACGCACCTTCATATACAACAATTGTCATTTACTATGACGCTAGACGATCGTGACGTCACGATCCCGGAGCGTTATCTCTCTCTAACAAGCAACATTAAAACTGTTGTAGCTTCGTAATCTTTTGAGATATTCGAATGGGATTTTCGTCATTAGGCATATATTTTTGCCTTGTACCTTTTGAAGTAATAATACATTTTGAGTCTACGCCCCTATTATTCAAAAGTAATTTAATTTTTAAGACTACCTACAAGGAACGTGGAATGTTGTAAATGACATAGAATATTTTATGGTGGTTGTATATCATAGAAATTCATATTCCTTTGATACCTAACTGGTTGGGATTATAGTCAGAATATATTTGGGTCTTTTAAAACATGAAAAACTCATAATATCAAGGGGAAAATGTCTAAAATTTCTCAACGAGTTCACCTCTTTCACGTCAGTTTTTATTTTCTGGGTTATATGTACAGTCACCGGGGTCCATTTTATTACTTGTAATATTATGTGTGCAATAAATATTTTGAGTTTGAGTTTAAATATATGATGGAACAAAGGTCGCAAAAATATCTCATGACAACTCTACATATTCCTAGAGCCGTAAGAGCGTGTCAGATATTTTTGCGGCCTTTGATTCATGATATATTGATGCCGGTGGCTGTACGTAAAGTGAATTTCTACGAATAATTCTCACAAGCCTTCCCCAGAATCAGGTGCATCCGGGACTGCCCAGCTACACCAGGTTATAGCAGCCTATTGTAGTAGACTGTCCAATTTCGCATGAGATGAGCCCATTGTCCCACACGTGAAGGGGCTATCCCGAAGTAATTGATAGTGTATTGTGTCCTTTGATTTAGTATTGGCTAGTTTGTTGCTTCTGTGACGCTTGTATGTAAATCCTTGACATAATGTGAAGTGGGGTAGCCATATTGTATGTCCTAGAAGGTGCTACGTCGTAGCTACTACTGGCGTCACATTCAAAGAACTAGATTTAAACCGGCTTGCCTATTTGCGCACCGTATTCTACAATTCTCGAAGAAAAAATAGTAAGGTAGGTGAGTTTAAGCTGATTTTTGGACCACCTCTTATGTTTATTAGTAAATATTACAGATATATTATGTTTGACTGACTAGCTTTTGTAAGATAAAAAAGTATCCTATGTTTTTATTTCGAGACTTAAACGATCTTAATAATTACAGTAAAAATGTGAGAAATATACAGAAAGGGATTCACATGGATTCATTTGATGGAAATAAATGGAAAACAGGGGCATTACTATCAGCAAACCAGTTCGATAATTTGAAAATACAATCAGTAGGGATGAGTTGAATTTGAATTTTAAATGTCCCTTACATTTTCTCCAGGCGCCTTATCAATTACAAGTACTAGGGGCCCAACAATAAGAGGCAGCGACATTTCCTTATTCCAATTCTTTGTCGAATTTGCATCTCCATACAATCGCAATTAGGGGCGCGCTCATTAATTCGACAAGGTCCCAGAGGCGTGACGCCTCCTCAGTCGTTTCAATTTGATATAGCTCGGATACAACCTTGTCGTTATATAATTATGGGGTATTTGCATCAATGTTATGTGAGTCTGGTGGCTAACTAACCGTTACATTTCAATATCCGATTAGAATAATGTCCTTAGAGAAAAGGAAGAGCATAAGTTACAATTAGGCGTCTAAGAGCTTGATTTCTATACATGTTCCATGTATTTAGATTGTAGGTATTATTAAAACATAGAAAATAACTAATCATGAAAGTATTGACTAGTGATCCTTTGGAAAGTAAGTATAACCAATTAACATTGTTTTTCGTTGAGTCATCAAACAATTGTATTTGTTTTCTGCTTTAATATAGATACGATTTCATACAGCAGAATACTTACAACAATGTTGTTTAGCCAATCCGATCGACTTCGTTTGGCAACCTAACAAAATCAGAGTTCATAAAGCTAAACGACACATTAGACAACCACAAAATGTAACCCCATAATGCCTGACGTACATCTTATCATGCAAATAGTTAATTTAGTCGAAATACGATACCAGGCTTACATAAATCGACGGCACCATTAATAAAATATTTACACTGTTATTGCTCTCAGGAGGCGAGAGCAATCAACTAGGGATCTGGCCACCTGTTTATACAAGGGGCTATCCTAACCCCTTCCTTAATGGTTTTAGTGTACGTAAAAATGTTTAACTCCGAATTAATATTTCGAGTGTTTGACCGGGTGTGAATTCTTGATTTACGCGTAATAGGATTTTAAAAGGGTTGGAATTGTTTGATGAAATTTGTATTAGCTTAAGAGGGCGCTCGTTTTTTGGTCAGGAATAAGCGAGAATGACGGATTTTTGACGTTGTAATTCTAAGAAACGGAGAGCTTTTTCTAGATCCTGATTACTTATTTGCATAGGTAAACTCCTCATATTGGTCCTAGCCGCCTCCAATTTACGAATTACTGAATACTTTAACCGAAAATACCCGATTACCAACAGTAGTTTTCTGAAGAGAGCGCAGAGTCATAAGTTTGAGCCCCTAATACTCCATGATGTTATATGAGAACCTACTTGTTTTATTCTATTTTCACTAGCGTAATATGTTGCCATTGCACCTAGCCGCCTCGAATTTTCCTTATTCTGCACGTATATATATGTAAACTGTTCTCAATTACACCATATTTGTCAACAAAATCTTACTGAAAACTCAAGGATTTTCTCATTATAGTTGAATTATTTGTGTATTGAATCTTACACAACATTAAAGTTCATGCTTGTACCAACAAGATCCAGTCCAAAAAATATAACTTTTGTCAAAATTTATATTTATAAATAATTATTCAAAACTAGTATAAATTTACCGTCGCGCGGGAATATATCTCAGTACCGGCTGAATAGCCCTCCGAGACAGACGTGTACTGTGTTTATTTGTGGCTATTCACGAAGCTAACCGGCCACTCTTCACATAAAATAATATTATTTTGATCTCCGACTAGGCATAGTTGTTACCAACCTCGGGGTCAAACTATACTGGGGATACATTCGTGAGGCTAATCGAGACAAGTTATGAATTGCATAGCTGCCAGATAAGACGTAGTGTAGCGAAAAGGCTCAAACCCACAGTATACGTAACATTTAAAATTGAACCTTCTACCTAAAACAAAAGTCATACATTTCAATGGTGATGTCTTGTGGGTTGGATCCTTTTGTCTAAACTACGCGTTCTATAGTCAATTATTATTGTACGAGTGATCGTGATACTTGATAGATTTAATTTATTTACTTGTTACTATCAGTCCACCTTGTGGAGGGTCCGCTGCAGTTTCCGGAACGTAGTCGCCTCTCGAGAACCTCCCCGCCCCAACGGCCATTATGATTAGTTAGTATGTATGTATGTATGTTAGTTTGGGCGAAATCTTCAAATTAGGTACAATTATCTTCTTATATTAAGTATCTTCGGTGACAATGCCATAATATCATAGAGCTGGTCTGATGATGGAGTCGGAAGGTGGCCATAGCAACTCCTAAACTCAACAAGATAAAGCCATCGAATTTTGGCTCATTTATTTGGTCATGGCACGGCAAGACTTGGATGCTGGATGATTTCCAGAGTCTGATGATGGAGCTGGAAGGTGGTCATGGAACTCCTAAACTAAACTAGATAAACCCATCCAGTTTGGGCTCATCTGTTTTGTCTTGGTAAACACTTTGGTGATGGATGATTTCCAGGATCTGATGATGGAAGGTGGTCATGGGAACTCCTAAACTAAAATAGATAGACCTATCTTGTTTGGGTTTGTGTGATTTGTCTGTACAAGTACCCACGAACCAGCGACATAATATGCAGGGTTATTGAAAATAACAAGATGAATAAAAAACTTTTAAAAAACAAGCTTATATGGCGTTTGTTAAGTACAGCACGATCCTACCTTGCATTTAGTTATTATTTTCGTTTATATATAATAATAACACACACCGGGGGTTTACATTGGAAAGGGAGATTTTTACGTGGTTTTATTACATTTCCGAGTCATCATCATCATCATCATCATATCAGCCGAAAGACGTCCACTGCTGGACATAGGCCTCCCCCAAAGAGTGCCACAATGGCCTTTCCTGCGCCACCCGCATCCAGCGGACTCCCGCGACCTTTACCAGGTCATCAGTCCACCTTGCGGGGGGCCTACCCACGCTGCGCCTTCCGGTACGTGGTTGCCCTCAAGAACCTTTCCACCCCAACGGCCATCGGTTCTACGTGCAATTTGCCCCACCCACTGCCACTTAAGTTTAGCAATTCGGAGGGATATATCGGTTACCTTGGTTCTGCTGCGGATAGCCTCATTTCTGATGCGATCGCGCAGAGAAACTCCCAGCATAGCCCTCTCCATTGCCCTTTGAGTGACTTTGAGCCTTCTTATGAGGCCTATAGTAAGCGACCACGTTTCCGTGCCATATGTCATCACTGGCAACACACACTGGTCAAAGATTCTCGTCTTGAGACACTGCGGAATATTGGACGAAAAGATGTGCCGTAGCTTCCCGAATGCTGCCCAGCCGAGTCGGATTCGACGATTGACCTTCCCTTCGACATTTCCGAGTATCACTCTTTATTTCGAAATAAATGTTAAAAAAACCGGCTAAGTGCGAGTCGGACTCGCGCACGAAGGGTTCCGTACCATTATCTATATCTAAAAACGGCAAAATATCTATATCTAAAATCACGTTTGTTGTATAGGAGCCCCCTGTAGCCTAGTTAGTGACTCTGCCTACGAAGCTGGAGGTCCCGGGTTCGAATCCCGGTAAGGGCATTTATTTGTGTGATGACCACAAATATTTGTTCCTGAGTCATGGATGTTTTCTATGTATTTAAGTATTTATTTATCTATATAAGTATGTTTATCGTCGTCTAGTACCCATAGTACAAGCTTTGCTTAGTTTGGGGCAAGGTCGATTTGTGTAAGATTGTAAAAGAAAAAGAAACAAATAAAAACTAAAATAAAAATAAAAAGATGTATTCTGTTTTTTAGTATTTTTTGTTATAAATAGCGACAACAGAAATACATCATCTATGAAAATCTCTATCTATCACGGTTCATGAGATACAGCCTGGTGACAGAAGGACAGACAGACATTCAGACAGACAGACGGACAGCGGAGTCTTAGTAATAGGGTCCCGTTTTACTCTTTGAGTACGGAATCCTAAAAAGTGACATAGGTTTTAGGCTCAGAACATAAAAAAAGGGAGAAGTGCCGTACTGCTTAATTTCAACCAAAACCGATGTCCCCAGTTTTCTCCCACCGCAGCGCCCACAGGCACACACATTGAACCGTGTAAAAACAAAGACTCGGGCGTTGCCAGTGAGTCTACGGCAACATGCAAACAAGGGCTGTGATTGGCTTAAACGCACTACACTAGGGGGGCGACAAACGTTAAAATTATGTTTTATCGACATTGATATTAAAATTAATATTATGTTAAGATATTGATGGGTAACAACTTCAACGACATGGTAAGTTTATGTGGTGGTATTTAAACTTCTAGCTACAAGTTTAAATAACACGGGTTGTTAACTTACCATAAATCGCAAAAGTAAAAAATATTGACGAATACCTACAGAGTAACATAAACGGCTTTTTATAAGTTCGTGTTCACATACATTTAAAACTCTCGTCACATCGATATTTTTGACCTGTAGGTACCAGGCCGATCCGACTCGCATTTTGGCGCGAAATAATATGTCCATTACTCATATTACGAGATTTAAGGCTAAGGGCGAGTATCCACCAAAGATGTGCGAAGATGTGTTACCATACATTTTACACCTAGGTTTCAAGCAAGCGAGGTGTCAAATATTCGAAAAGTGTACGGCTCTTATTAAGTGGTTGGAAACATTTTTCTTGAAAATGTTACGAACACATTAACTCTTCTATGTACAGGAAACCAGTTAGGACCTCTGCCAGTAGCATCTATCCATTTTTTTAGAACCTAATCGGATTCTTTGGAAAACTGTAATAAGAAACCGAGATTTCTTCTTCAATTATCACATTTGAAATGAAAGTAAAAAATACTCATTTAAAAAAAATTATTGGTAATAATATCACATTTTAAGTGGTTCTAAAGCCATTTGCAACTAAATTATATACTTGTATATACAACTTTAATATGTCTATTTACCGTTCATACTGCAACTTAGTGAAAATCTTATTAGTAGGTACCGTAAACATTTTGTGCCTTTTAATCTTATTAGTATGTTATTAGTTACCTTTAAGATAGGCACCCAACCAAAACAAGTAATTAAATAAAATAAAACAGCGAAAGTAGTCGAAATAAAATAACTAGTATGACAACACTAAAAAATTCAAGCATCGTCCATATCCATAGTGGTTTAATACATTGCGCCGTGGTTTACTGTATTGAACGATCAATGTACAACGCATAGAACAAAAATATGCTTTTTCGTTCGATATGTTAGTTCGATCCCGAGAAATGATGCGGCGTTGCGTTTATTTATTAAAATATTAGTTTTTACTGACTTAAGTGAAAATACTAATACTCACATGTGGTGCGTGACTCCACCATTCATGTAGATTTTAGTTTCATTCCTATTTTTGCATGTAACCACGCTACAATTCAGCATTTTGAGTAAACGTGGAATAACATTTCAGATTCACGGCAAATTGCGACTAACATGCGGTGGGCAGTGACATGCCCATTTGGCCATGTCGCACCGACACGCGCCAAGCCCCCGTTTCATATCTATTCCTTTTTATCATCTGAGGTTTTAGGTTTTTGAATAAAATCACGCATTAATTAATTGCATTCTAGATAAAAAGCTGTGTTTGTATAATTTATAATTTTCAGTTCCTTTGGTAAGAAACTGACATAGCAATTTCTATGAAGGGCAGTTTTTTTTTACTGTCCATAACAAAAAAAAAATTCTTCAAGAAATGAATACGTAAGTACCCAGTAATTTCCTAGTAGTGGGTCTACTGGTATAATTTCATTACATTACTATATATAAATAAGACTCAGATAACATGCAAACTATTAATATCCGTAAAACAAATTATTATTCTTATTACTGACAACTTTTAAACTCGTTAGTTTATTTTATACTAAAAAAACGAAACTAAATATACTTTGTCATATCATAGTATTTTAATACAAATAGAAAACTTGTGCTCAAAAATCAAATACTTACTTTATTCAAGTTATCTAACTTCGCTAACATGATGTTCTAGAACATCATGTTAGCGAAGTAATACTTACCACTTTTTAGTGCAAGTATCAATATCGGTCACGGAGTGAATTCCAACGGTGCGCTATACAGCTATTTGCATCGGCAAGCTCCGCGGTTAGTTCTATCCCGATCGCACTTACATATAGCTAGAAAGGGACGGCACCCGCGGCTGGTGCGATCTCGCTGTGCATGTGGGGGTTAGGTACGTTTGTGTGGGTGGTAGTAGTATTTACACACACAAACGCACTACGCGTGTCAAAATACCGAATTCTGAGCGAGCGCTTTTTTGAAGAGCACTCTTAAATTGAATTTGTAGGTTTTATGACTTTATGGAGTAAATAGGTGACTTGGCGCTTTTAAGGACCGTTCATTTTTATTTTGCTTATTTATCAAGTTTTTTAAACTAAATAATCTAGAATTATATTATTAGTGGGTACTATAGTAAGCAGCGCGCATATGTGTAGGTATTGCAAAGTACGCAGGTAAACTCGCGGCATGTAATATTGTTTATGCAATATTTCATTCAGAAAGTCCATTCTATTCTTATACAACAGGAGAAAGAATTTTTAAAATCGATCATGTGGTTCCGGAGATGACCCCCTACATACAAACTTGCGAAGCTACGATCTCACAGACTTTTCCTCTTTATTATATTATTATTAGTATTAATTAATATTAGTAGGTACATATAGATGAGAATTGATTATAAATTTCCTGTTACAACCACATTTTAAGATTGACACCATAGAAAGGCCATAATTACAACACTAATGTTATAGCGGTACCAGGCGCCCATAGGCGAGAGGAGACAAAGCCTCCGGTGACCTGTGACCCCGTCACTCAAGTCAGATTCGTGAATTCTTCCAATCATATACTTTAGATGCGGTAATACGGTAATATCTATGGGATGATTTTTTAGGTTGACACACATGGTTAATAGTAGTGGGACTTAGTGGTTAGTGGGGTTGATTTATTAAATCTTTATTTTTATTTGTTTTCTGATCGTCCTCCTAGTGTTTTATTCCGCTTGTACCCTAAAACCCAGTGCCCACTTTGGCACATAATTCCAAGATTTGGCGTAGGCGCTAGTTTTTACGGAAGCGACTGCCACCTGACCTTCAATCCCAGAGGGAAAATTAACTAGACCGGTTTCCTCACGATTTGTATATGTCACCGTTGCCAAAACAGTTCACAATTTAAAGCAATATTTTTCGTTAGTTTATAAACTTTCAATGTCGAATCGTCAAATTGTGAACTGAGAACAAATCAGCTTGCTACGGAACGTACACAAAGACTAGGTAAGTTAGGTTAGTTAGGTATCTTCAGTTGCCCGAAGGGCAAAGCGCCCAAAAATAGGAGCCCCGCGCAGCGGGGCTCCGTCGACACTGCTGGGTGCCGAAATAAATGGAAGATAATGTCTGAATAACAAAAAAAAAACAATCATGTTCTGACGTAAGTGGAAACTGATGCAAGTGGAATAATTTGCTCAACCAAACAGCGCACATGTTGCGTTCCAAATCAGGCAAATTTGATTCAGTTTACAATTTGACGATATGACATTGTTAGTTTATAAACTAACGAAAATAAATGCGTAAAATTATGAATTATTTTAGCAGTTCACAATATTCCGTCAGTTTACAATATAACGGGTTAGATTATAAACTGACGGTTTTCACAATCTAACGGTGACATATAGATATAGCAAACATTCTACAGTATCTTACTTTGCATCAGTAGTCACAGTCTCAATTACCTACTTAATACATTAACATGTCAGATGCCACATCCAAAGCCACATTGAAACCGGTCCGAGCCGCTTATATTTCTATATACGCGCCTGCGGCGTTGTCCGAGTCATTAAAGCATAATGGCCATCTAACATAATAACATTATCTATAGATTCGTGCTGACAATGAGTGGGGTTCATTAACTTTGTATCGAGATTTATCGTCTTTAATGCTAGGTATTTGTGTTCCTGGTACAGCGAACTGCATGCAATATCCTGGTAGGTACAGTCACGTGTAATAACTGACAGGACTAGCACACTCGTACTCATTGGTGTTCGTCCTCCGCGCCTCGGGGGGAGCCGTTATAAGCGTCGGCTTTTTTCGGCGGCGATTTCTCCGGCCGTTGAGACGACCGTGGTGTTGGGGTAGCGATTTCTGCGCTGGTTTTTCCCTGTTTTTGGGCTATTTTTGCATTTTTGGCCTTTTTTCCGGGGTACAGGGTCTTCTGGGAACTGTGAACAAAACTTCTGGGTCTCTACAGGAACGTCTGTCAGGATCGTCTGCTGTGCAGGAACATCTGACAATTTGATGACAAGTCGACTCGCGCGCGACTCAGCGAATTTTGTCTAATTCACACTAAGCAAATGAAAGAGAGAGGATACGTCTTCTCGTCTCCCGTTTTAGAGCCAATAGAACACGTCAAATAAATTCAAACGCTACTATCATATATTTTTGTAAGTATACGTACATTGTGACTCTAAAAATATACCTATTTTCTAGCTCTATGACCCTTACAATATATTTGCAGGTGTCTGTATCGACTGTATCAGAAGCAATATCTAATTAAAACTAGAAGAACCCTAAAATCTTGAAGTTTAGTGGTATCGTTTGGCCATCGAGTCTAGAGGCACTCGAGTTTAACAGCTACTTATATGTGAGCACTTCCGATGAATAGACGCTAATTACAATAATATTATCGTTATGATACTTATAATATTTAGAAATCAGCTTAGAGATGCCTACTGCCAAGTATGGTTGGTGAATGTAATGGAATGCTGGCAACAACAGTTGTTTTTCTAATTTGTATCTATATTTGAATTTAAAGTTGGCAGGATATTTCGTTTCAGAAATATAGTACCTTCACATATAACGGCTGCTTTTCACAGGGTAGACACTAGACAGACCTCGGTTTGAAATACATCTTTCACTGCATTAACGGCCTCCGTAGCCCAGTGGGTAGTGACTCTGCCTACGAAGCTGGAGGTCCCGGGTTCGAATCCCGGTCAGGGCATTTATTTGTGTGTTTATCACGAATATTTGTTCCTGAGTTATGGATGTTATATATGTATATAAGTATCTATATGTATTTATCTATTATATATATCATCGCCTAGTACCCACAACACAAGCCTTACTGAGCTTACCGTGGGCCTAGGTTGATTTGTGTAAGATTGTCCCATAATATTTATTTATTTATTATTTATTTATTTATTATTTGCTTTCACGACAATTTAGTCGGTTGGGTTATTTAGGATATTCTTGACCTGACCTTTCTGTATAATCTTTCCGATATGGTCAGTGAACGATCATCAAGGTTTCCCCTTTAACAGAGCTCCGCAAAAAGGATTTATTTTTTGTGGTTGGTAAAAATTAAGTAAATTGCACTTTTGCAACAATGCCATTGCCTTTTTGTCACTTGCCACAAAAAGGCGACCTACACGCAAATTCACTCATACCCTCGATTTCCCTAAACAGATAAAATCTCTATGTCCCGGTCGAAAAAACATAAAAAAAGGCGCGAAATGCTGAAGTCGGCCATTTTAGGAACGACAGTGCATATCGTGGGCCATCCGTCGGGCACTTTACGGCCGCGCGCGGCGCAGCGTGACACCCACACACGCGTATATGGAGATGTTGTCCGTTTGATTGGTAATTTACTACTGTAATTTCATGCAGCCCTGGTACTTATAGGTTTAAGTGGCTGGTTAAAATTAATAATAATAAGAAATATCGATATTATCGGACCGATACGAAATCGGTGAACCAACACGAACGACCGATTATGTATTAAGCAATCGAAGATAATTTTTGAGTTTATGAAATGTATCATCCGTTATTCTTAGTTGGTATGCGTATTTGCATACCAGTTGACAGTTTACAGGGGTTCTGTCAAAATTCGTTAATGTTAAATTTATCGTTATTTTATACCTTAAAGACCTAACATACTTACATACAATACAAAAAGCAACTATAAAACTTAAAAATAACTAATTATTTTTATGTAGACACACAAAAAGATATACTATCTCCTTAAGCCCAGAAACAACAAATTCCGCAAATTACTCGTAACTCTGCTATCTGTATCAGTAAAACTGTCATTTGGTCTGACCAGCGAAATCCTTACAGTTCACCTCCTTGTTTAACTGCTAACATTCTTCTATATTTTCTTAATCTTAGTGCTGTTATACAAAAGAACGAGACAGGCGAATATCCTCAACGTTGCTACTGTTTTGTTGCGAAATAATCGGCAGTTGTTCTCGGTTCTCTGATCGGCCTTCCGCTGGCTTAATAAGGGCTAATAAACATCCTACTATAATTCCCACGCTGGTCCAGTGAGAATTCAAACAAACCTTAGAATTTCATCGCAGATACTTCAAGAAGCTTCAGAATACATCCCCAAGTATTATTATAGAAATAGTATAACAGAAATCAGGCCTGATGCCAGTACTGTTCATTACTAGACACACTAAATGCCATCGGCCACGCTCGTAAAATGTGTGTTTTACGCCCAGCAATGATCACCTTAAGCATTTTAAATGGGTCTGAGAATAGCTGGCATTTGACAATATGCACATTTGCGCTAGGCGTTTGAGGAATTCAGACGCCGATCTAATTGATGCAGGATTGAGGACCAGTGAAATGCCGTTACCAGTTACTAGATACTCGTAGGTACATATGTACTCGTATATTAGTAGTTAATTCTTGTTTTAAGAGCGAAGCCCAAAACGAAATTGCGAGCACACGAGGGATGAAAGACTAGCACACATATTACTAACTAACACTTACATGATTCTGGGACATCATAATCATTTTTGATTTGTTAGATTTACACATAACATGAACAGTCGTCAAACTGTAGAACAGTTTGTTGGCGGTATTTGAATATTCTGGAAATAGAAATCGAAAAAGGGTTTTTGAAGTTAAAAGACTAGCAACTGCAAGAAAGAGCGATTAAGATACAGTGGTGATATTGACACTAATAGTTCTAATATGAATAGTCTACAAAACATTGAAGTGTTGAGTTGAAAATCCCTAATTTAACTGATAGTCAAAACGCTCTGTTCGAGTAGGTACCTAGTATTACTAGGGAATTAGGAAGAAGGGGAATGATTTTCTATGGTCAAGTAGCGTGCATTTTTAGGGTTCCGTACCCAAAGGGTAAAACGGGACCCTATTACTAAGACTCCGCTGTCCGTCCGTCTGTCTGTCTGTCCGTCTGTCACCAGGCTGTATCTCATAAAAATCGAATAATAAGTTGAGTTATCTTCCGAGTATTTTCGTAAGTTTTATCTATTGGTAGTGTCGGTGTCAAAATCATTAAAATAAAGCTTCCCGAATTGCCAGTAAAGGTCTGGAAAACGTTATAAGTGTCATAACAAATTGCCAACCAGGCTGTCCAAACCAAATAAGACGTTCAACTGTCACTTATCACATTTAATAGACCATCGCATCGGGTGTCACTATCGAAAAACCACGCTGTCTCAGCAGGGAGCCACTTTTCCGTGCGTTTCAAGTTACATTGGCGACTATGATTTCCTGGTATTTAAAATTTACGACGACTCTAAAAAATTGCGTATTCACATTAGTTTGCGAAACAAGAGCGCGATTCCATACTGCTCATTTAACAGCTTATGATATTGCCACTTGCATTGCATTGCCTTTACACTTAAAGTTGAAAAAATGCAGTTCACATTCACACCAGCATCAAGCCCCTGTTTCACAATTTAACATTAGTACATGACAGTTCCTTCACCTACCTTACCTTACAATGTCGATTTGCCGTTCATTACTGGGCTTACAAGTAAAGATTGTCGCTAGGTACTATCGTTATTTTCCGATCCAGAAATGTAAAGCGAATTATCTACCCGGTTACAATATCCTGTGGACTGCGTGACGTCAATTCATACCGGATTCAGTGTGAAGCGCACATAGCGAGCATGTCATGTAAAATGGGATGCGAGAGAGGCATTCCGAGGACCGTGGACAGATATTGTGTGTGATAGTAATATATAATAATAATTGTATAATGTCACTCACCAATTATTTACTTGTAGTATCGTTAACCCTGTATCCTGTGCTAGTTGCTTCTTTTGGTCTTCTGAGGGGTACGGGTGCTGCAACAAAATAAACATTCGATATAACTCCAATCAATACGTCACTGCAGAGTCCGGGAAAATAGGGATTGGCGGCCAAGTAGATATAGACGAATAGGGATACGAGGCTGGCAATTCATTTTGAAAGAAAGAAAGAAAGAAAATTTATTTATTGGTAGTTTTGAGATTAAGATTAATGAAATTGCCCGTGTCATCTGCACTAGGCTATGTATGCCTGACTTGCAGGATGACACTTAACATTTGATTGCCCGTTATACTATTTTTTAGGCATTAAGGAATTTAACATTACATTTTTACTAGTAGTACAAATATCTGAAGTGATCAACAAAATAATCATAATAGTAAGTGCATGTATTCTAGACATTAGACATATCTTTTCCGAGGTATGTATAGAGCTCTCCTCAAAAATGCTTGAACGCCATGATTTTGTGTCTCAAAGCTCTTGTCTCGCTGCATCCTAAACGTGATATTTCGTATTTGTACGAGGCATAACGTCAATATTTCATTGCAAGTTTGCGGAAAACATATTTGTTCGTGGATTCATTAACAACCAGGCACCCGCGCTCTACTTTGCTTGCAAGATTTGACCAGAACACATTGAAAGTGAAGCAAAAGCTTTTAACAAAAACATTCTAGGAAGTTATCATAAGAGAGAAGTACCAAAATGCTTAGAAGCATTGAAAAGACCAATAAAACCTCGGGGTTTAACCTTAAGTGTAAACAAATTCGATCTAATGCACTAATTACCCGACCTTTTTTCAACATTGTTAAAAAGTTAGCGCGCACTCAATGTCTAATGAGTTAATTCAATTGTGATCGTGTTGGATGCAAATGGGATTGGATGAGAATGTTGAGTGCGATGGGGAATCGGAGCTTGATTAGATTACATTTGGTTTTTGTAAGGATATGTTTGGACAAATAGGTTTGATGACTTCGTTACGAGTAGAAAACCGATCTTAGAATGCCCGGCCCTCCAAGTATAATTGACATTATGTAATGTTTGCGTGAGAAACATTATTTATTTGCAACACATTAGATTACCTACATACTCGTACCTTCTAAAGTGTTGCAATAAATATTTTCTCTCACAAATAATTTTCCAGTGTAACTATTGATAGTATTTTTAGGGTTCCGTACCCAAAGGGTAAAACAGGACCCTATTACTAAGACTCCGCTGTCCGTCTGTCTGTCTGTCTGTCCGTCCGTCACCAGGCTATATCTCATGAACCGTGATAGTTAGACAGTTGAAATGTTCACAGATGATGTATTTCTGTTGCCGACAACAAATACTAAAAAACAGAATAAAATAGTTTTTTTTATAGATAATGGTACGGAACCCTTCGTGCGCGAGTCCGACTCGCACTTGGCCGGTTTTTTTTTGTTTTTACTGACACGCATTATCCGTATTCTACGGCAGAGCCGAAAGGAAGGGATATGTTTTTAGCAGTATATGTTTGTATTTGTGTATGTTCCACTGTTGCGTTTAAAATACTAAACCGATTTTGATAAATGGGGTGTCAATCGATTCGAAATTATGCTCCGGGTGACATAGGCTACCTTTTGTATGAAAAATAAAAACATGGTGGCTGTCACATACATATAAGTGACTGACTTTGAAAACATTTTTTGCTATCATAGCGGGTTGGGTATCAAATGAAAGAGGAGAAAATTTCGAGTTCAAATATATAAAAATATTATTCATAGTCATTTATCTTTATTCACATAAGACAGAGTACAATAACAAACTTAAACGTATTACTAAGTAACCTAAACCTATTCCGAATCCTAAAACTAAACATCAAACAACCCTCCCCGAGCCACTCCAGGTGCAAAGGTTCCAATCACACTGGCCGCATTGCCGCGCTGAACAGCGATGGCTAACCTTTGCACCAGAAATTACCCAGAGCGGGGATCAAGTCCTCTTTCATGTAAGCGACGCCCTACTTCCCTAAAAAAGATTTTGGCCTCAGCGCACCAACACCCAGTCGTCTCCACCGCAAGCGGAACAAATAAATAATTGGAAAGACACGCGTACTTGTCCCTCTTCCGCACTGCCGCCAGCTCAGCAGCGGCTCCAGGCGCCCGCATGGTGCGACTTATGTGCGAAGCAGCAAAAGTACTAACACATGTGGCGTCCCAGAGCAGACACTTGCCTTTTTGCCAGGGCACCAAAGTCAAACCGTCCGGCCTTTTACCATCAGATCGGTTAAGACCTGGAGGCTCCAGCACACACGGCACATTCGCCGACACAAGGGCTCTCCGAACAATGTCATTTAGGGCATGGTGACGTGGGAACCTTCCTGCGCACCGACAACAACTCAGTGCATGATGACCGCTACTCTCCACCATATATTCATAGTTACTTTTCCGTAGTCAGGATATAGTTTTTTAAACTTTTATGCTTGTTTATAGATAGGTAAATTTTAGAGTACAATGTTACACAAACTGAGTAAGCTAAATAAGGCTTGTATATAAATATAATCCATATCCATACTAATATTATAAATACGATCTGTCTCTCTGTCTGTCTGTTTCCTCTTCACGCTTAAACCGCTGAACCGATTGAGATGAGGTATGGAGATAGGTTGAATCCCGAGGAAGGATAGGATAGTTTTTACCCCGGAAATCATCCACTGAGGGGGTGAAAGTTTGTATGGAGATACGATATAAACGAGTTCCACGCGGACCGAGTCGCGGGCAGAAGCTAGTATTAAATATTTGATAAAATCTGTAAGCAAAAAAATAACATTCTACAGTGATCGGGCAGTGATCAGAGTTTGAACTGGATTAACCCAACAAAGACGGATGTTCGCGAACCTGCAAAATATGCATTTCGACATACCAAGGTAAGTAGGTATATGCGTTTATTATTATAACTTTCTACAAAATTGGCATATTTACGGGTAAATAATTCCAGTCACCTGACTCATTACCTGCGAACCGTTTTATGTCCCTATAAATTGCACACGACGACGGGAACATACATAAAATTACTTTATGACCGCAGAACGGTGTGTCATCGTTTAAAAATTATAAAAGTCTTGATACCTGCTTGATTTCTATATAATAATAAAAAAAAATCATTAACATGAAACGTTGGCAGAGCTGATTATGATGCTCCTAGATTATCCTGTTTCTTAGTAATTATTTGGTTGCAAAGACACTAGAGTTCCTTATCAATAACGTTAAAAGCGGCCAAGTGCGAGTCGGACTCGCACATGAAGGGTTCCGTTAAATAAATTGCTTTTTACGATTTATGACGTATTAAAAAAAAACTACTAACTAGATCTCGTTCAAACCCATTTTCGTTGAAAGTTTGCATGGTAATGTACATCATATATTTTTTTTTAGATTTATCATTCTCTTATTTTAGAAGTTACAGGGGGGGGGGGACGACACACATTTTACCACTTTGGAAGTGTCTCTCGCGCAAACTATTCAGTTTAGAAAAAAATTATGTCACAAACCTCAATATCATTTTTGAAGACCTATCCATAGATACCCCACACGGTATGGGTTTGATTAAAAAATGTTGAGTTTCAGTTCTTAGTATGGGGAACCCCAAAATTTATTGTTTTTTTTATATTTTTGTGTGAAAATCTTAATGCGGTTTACAGAATACATCTACTTACCAAGTTTCAACAGTATAGCTCTTATAGTTTCGAAAAAAAGTGGCTGTGACATACGGACGGACAGACAGACAGACAGACAGACAGACAGGCATGACGAATCTATAAGGGTTCCGTTTTTTGCCATTTGGCTACGGAACCCTAAAAAGGAACCCTTACGGTGCGACTCTGTCCATCTATCCGTCTGTTACCTCCCTAAATATCTCAAACTACTTAATTAAGTTATCGATTCTTTCAAAACGAGTTAAAATTAATGGCGTGACGAAAAATAAATAATGGCTTTGTTCTCTATTTAATTAAATAGTGCTAAGCATAAGATGAAGTATAGTAAAACAAGGATGTCTATTGTCTATTTTACGACATGGTTTTGTTACAGTGGACACCCTTTGACAAACAACTACATTTAGTTCCTTTAAGTGAGAGACACCTTCATTGTAACGGTTGGCACCACCGGGAATCGAACCTGCTTTAATAATTTATACACACGTGACTGGCTTGTACTAGGGTCGCATAAAATAGAGGAGGTCCCCGGGGCCCGCAAAAAGCAGATATTAGACACGTAGCGCAGGTAACTCGGAGTTAGGTTAGACTTAGGTGCAATTTGGTCGGACCGCCAAAGTTTGTTCCGAATAGTGAATAACTTTTGCCTTTAATTTAGGAGCTATTAAAATTACATACCTTCGTGTCCTTTTAACTTGGTTAACCGAAATCAGTGCGAAGGTAAGGTTATTTGTGCTGTCAAAGTAGCACAGGTACGAAATTTCATTAAAACAAAAAGGACTCTACACTATACTTTAACCCTTTAAAATTTCATATATCTACTGAAAGATTCAGCTTTAAACTTTAATTATTAGCCCCTTGCCTACTATTTACTAATACATATGTTACCATTAAAGTAAGTACATTCTTATTCTTGTTTATACATCTATTAGATAACATTGATATGAAAGCTCTACCCAACATCGCCCCCTAACCTCTCTACATACAACCGTCCGTTTTTTTAGGGTTCCGTAGTCGACTAGGAACCCTTATAGTTTCGCTTTGTCTGTCCGTCCGTCCGCGGATAGTCTCAGTAACCGTTAACACTAGAAAGCTGAAATTTGGTACTAATATTTATATCAATCACGCCGACAAAGTGGTAAAATAAAAAGTGTTTTATTTTATTTTATTAGGAAACCTCCCCTATACGTAACGTGGGGAGTGTTTTTTTTTTAATTTCAACCATAACGTGTGATATATTGTTGGATAGGTATTTAAAAATGAATAGGTTTGCTAAAATATTTTTTTGATTATGTTAATATTTTCGGAGATAATCGCTCCAGAAGTAAAAAAAATGTGTCCCCCCCCCCTCTAACTTTTGAATCTTAAGTTTTAAAAATATGAAAAACATCTCAAAAGTAGAACTTTATAAAAACTTTCTAGGAAAATTATTTTGAACTTGATAGTTTGGTTGAATAGTTTTTGAAAAAAATTACAAAATATTTTCACACACTTACTGTGATGGACGAAAAACTACGGAACCCTACACTGAGCGTGGCCCGACACGCTCTTGGCCGGTTTTTTTTATAATTGTTGTAAATATTTATTTGCTTTGTAAAAATATAGCGAGAAAAAACATTGACGTGAAAGCTTCGGATAAGAAAAACTCAGAGTTTTTGTTTTTTAACATCGTATAAAAATCAAATGATTTGTAAATAATTTACAAGTGGCACCAACATACTCCTAACAATACAAAATATGGCAGAACAGCACATTAAGACGCCTCAGTCATAAATCGAATAACTCGAAAAGCGCATGTAAAATTACAATATCCTCCGATCGGCGCGCGCGCAGGTCGCTAGATGCCCCGATAGCGGGTATCCACAAAATTTACCAACAATTTTCATCACGAACCCAGTATAAGCTTGACCTTCTAGTACCCATAGTTGGGACTAATATCAGGGTCAAGACGTAATAGGTAATGTGGTGAGGCAAGACGAAACTGGTTGAGAATAAGGCGCAAGCGCAATTGATTCGTCAACTGCGCCATTGTGCAAGACCCGCCTACGGTTTTGAATATATTGTAAAAGCGAAATTGGTGGCGTTGTCTTTAATAGACAGTACTTTAAACATGCAGGTATGTATGATATTCGCTTTTATACAAAAGGATTCCATTTACATAAGTATTTTGTAGTAACCTCTTCTGTCACTCCCACAATCTCTTATTTTAAAATGCGTTAAGAGCCCCCATATGCAAATTTGCCAACTTTTGTAAACCACACCCGTGTAAGAGACATGTTTACGTACACTCAGAAGTGAAGTAAAAAGGAAACTGGAGTAAGTTAGTTTTCGAACCTAATGTTGAGGATGGTAGCGGTGGTGCTTTTTCCAGCTCAAATAATTTTATTATGCAACATATTTTTCTAGTTTTTCAGAAATATGGCATTTTGGGAACAAGGGCCGAAGGCTCAGGCTGAAGTGAGGAATCAAGACGTTACCCCCTTGCATTTACATATCCCCATTCGCACACCCCTTAGATTTAGGTGCCAACAAATGGATTGTTTCTCTCCACAGCGAAACAAAATTTATAGTCTGAAAGGCGAATTTTTCGCCCCGGGCCTCGCTCGCTCGTGCGTTTTTCCCATTTCGATTTATTGCAAACTTATGCCCAGGATAATCGTGATTTTAATGTAGCAACTGATTTATAACGGTAGAACGGGATTGCTTTTCGAAATTTGATATCTCAATAGCTGTGACGCGCGACGGAGCCGGTTAAATTAAAAATAATTGGTCGTCCCGCAAAAACGCAGTCCTGTATAAATTTGACAAATCCCGTTATGCGGCAGAAGGCTTATCATTTTTCGGTTTCCGTAATAGGCTTCATAAATTTTTGATATCGCTTTTTGCGATGAGCGTGGACGGGCACGCGTCGGCAAAAAGTTTAATAAACCTTTAGTGTTTAGGGTTTTGTACATCGTTACAGGAATATTATCAAAACTATCTGAACAAGCTTTAGTATCTTGATAATAGAGTCGTATTCTGATGATTCTGATGAGCACCTCTTGGTCGCTCAGAATATGTTTAAAGGGGACTACAGTTGTCCACCATTTAAGGAAAAACACAGGTACAAACACACTCCGATCGGATGTTTAAGCAATAGGGAACATCACTGCAATGTTCTGCCGCCAGAGGCAGCACTACCACTAATAGTAAATCAGTATAGGAATATAGGGATTCACACAAACATGCACAATTGATTGTCAAATGAGTGAAAGGATGCTTGCATAGAAAATACCGCAAGTGGGAACGAGATACAATGTCAACGCTGCTAGTGTCGCCACCTACGAAGAGTTTTGCGTAATGTTCCCTATTTCTTTAAACGTTTCTCAGTGTCTCATGTCATTCTAGAATCTAGCTTACACATAGCAACGGTATAACCAGTTAAACATGGCATGACCCTAAACTTTACCGACAATATACTCGTTCTTTCTCCTTTATTTTTTATTCTTAAATTAACAACAATGGCAAGTACATCCCTTCCTGCTTCGCCAAACTGAGGACAGTTTATCGGCGAATGTGCGCTCCCTTCCAAAAGTCAAACAGTGTTGTGTTTACCTAGTTACCAAATTACCTACTTAATTTACTAACACTAAACTTAGTGTACCATCGACGACACACTCAGCCGACCACTTGTGAACCTTATTACAACAGCATAAAGTCCACCAATAGTCCGCCGAGTGCGTCGTCGTTAGCGCGTGACTCGTGCAATTACGAAATAATGTTTATATATCTACCGTAGGTATATCTACGTCTAAATTAATTTTATCTAAGAGTATTGTTTTCAGCCTTTGTTTAAATAACTATTTAGAACGAGGCTTAATACTTCACGTCAATAATCGACAGTACGAAAGCATATGAAGACGGACTTGCTCGATTCTGACTCAAATTTGTCAGTTATTTCATATTGTCATGCTTTTAATTGAACAAGCATACATCAGGTAAACACTGCAGAAGGTGCATTAGATGCATTAGTGGCTGCAGTATAACAGACCTCCCATGCCGTCCATTGGCGACGGATTGACAGGTTTACACTACATCTGCCAGAATAAAACAATCAGAATCGTGAACATTATACAATTGAGGTTGAGGAATGGTGAAACATTTTTGGGATTTTTTGATTCTCCATATCTTTCACTAACTGCTTTTTTTATTCAGGGATCTCAAATAACATAAATACAGAGTTGCAATTCAATGTTGATACGAATTTCTTCCGTCTATCTCAAATCTTTCCTTGCTAGACATAAGCTTCCCTTCATTTTGAATATTACAATTTTACAAATCTAATTAAACCGGAAACATTGGGCAAAGGACCATTTTATTGATGTGTACTTGTAACTTTGTGAAATTGGCTACTAATCGTATGTAGGTACCTACGCTCAATAGTGATCAGAAAAGCAATATTACAAATATCTTCTTTTTAAGTCTGTATAAAACACAATTTAAATAACAATATAAGTAGCAATAACTCTTGTCAGGCCCCGCCGTAAATAAATAATAAATCCGATGCATATGCGATGAAAAATTCACAGCATCGCAGAAACCGAAATTCCCTAATGATATGCTCTAGAGGAAATTCCCGCGAAGTGTATGGCGTATTTTACAATTTTCCCAGCGTTCGGTGTTGCCATAACAATAATAATATATTCAGGGCCCCGGTGATTTCCGGACGTGTCGTAAAAATCATAGCGCGCGTCTCCGAGGAGGTATCCGCGTTTCTGAACGAACTCCGAAGACACAGCGAACTACCGTATATGATGGATTAAATTTTTCTCTAGTGCGACGTGACATTTTCGGATTGAGCTGTAAATTATGCACGCCGCTTTGCCTTGCGTGCCGCCGCGCAAAACGCGTATGAATACACAACGATATTCCCTTTGTAATTTCTTGCGAAAATTGAAAAAAAAACTAGAGGCATATTTTCGCGTTTTAAATAAACTATGAAGCCTTATTTACTGAATAGTTTGCCAGCGCGTTTGAGGGCAGGAGGCCGACCACAAATAGATGTCAAAAAAGTAGGGTCCCCGAGTATGGGGCCTTTATTTCTCACCAGGGAGACATAAAGGTGCGGAGGTGGCCCTAACCCTATCGAAGCGATGTGACCGGCTGATGGATGGCACTATCGCGACCCTCCCTGAGTGTATCCTTCTGTTCCGTGCCGTTCGCGTTTCTTGTTTATTTATCTTGTTTATGTGCGAACGAGTGCGAAACACCCATTCCATCTGATTCTTAAACCTTAAATCCTTTTTGTTGCTTAAAACATGTCGCTTTTATTTTCTTGATCCCTCTATTGCATTCTATTCTCGCCGACATCGACACGCGAATGTGCAAAAATGGCGTTTTTCAAACTGCTCCTTTTTAGTCCCGTACTAGTAATTGACTTCTAAAATTAGTGTCGTAAGTGTCGGACAGTGTGTTGATTCTGTCTAGCCAATTAACTTTAAAACTGTTAAAAGTAGGAATAGTGCTACCGAAATATCTCGAGCAGCTGCAGAAGCGACTAATTGAACGACACCTGCCAATTTTTGCAAAACTCTGTATTTTTTCACAGAACGCACAATTCAGCAAGATATAAAGAATTCAAAGGTCCAATTCGGGAGTTACCGCGACAGGATAGCTTTTAAATTATGCAGATCTGTAATGGACGGCGAGCGATCCTGCATTTTAGCGAACGAAAATAGTTTCCGAGCGTGACTACACGCCACCATTTTAAAACCGGAGTGATTTTAATTTGACACTTTCATAAAAACATATTCGCATTTCATATTTAGTAAATCCTCGCTGTATGCGTCCATGAATAGGGATTACGTTCGTTCGAAAATCAAAATTGAAATTTAAGAGGCAATGACGGGCTTGGGCTGCGCGTGAATCGGCCAATGGAAACAAAAGCACCAGTGAGACGGTAAATGGCGTCGATACTAATCTCGGAGCCGGAAGAGGCCGAGCTGACGGCCGTTCGGAAACCACAACTGGGCTAGGAAATGAGATAGGTGCGCTCACAACTCCTAGTGTTCTCTGTAAGCCTGGTACTGTAATGTGACGGCTGTGATGGCTTAATGGAATTGGGACAAGACACGCATGACGTTTTCGCTTCAATCAATGGGGGCCATCGTGTTAACAGACCATTTGTGTGATTCAGTTATCAAAGGTGCAAAACTATCTGCTCACGGCATCTACAAACAGTACTCATGTTTATTCCATATCGGACAGAATGTTTACTTAATTAATGGACGGCGGAACGTATTAATTATTTCAATGCACGAACGTAGCTACTTTTTTCAAGCAACTTGCAAACCAATTATGGAGTAAAAAATATTCGCTACGTATACAGAAATGTTGGGGTTTTGCATATCAATCGGCTCAAAGAGGCGGTATCATTAAATACGGCAAAAACGATTGTGTCGGGCGCATCAAAGGGGCAAAGAGAGGACTTATTCATGAAGCGCCTTCGGAGGCTGAATGAAGCATGGAAATGTCTAACAGGGCTACATACGTTCCTCGGTAGGAAATGTTCGGCATTTTAAATAACGACTTTGTTTTAAAGGAATTAAAGTTAAGTTGCTGCAACAAATTGACAAAAATAAAACATAAGCTCAGTCTATGGGCTGGACGACTATTGTAAGAATAGTATTTCATATTCCTTCTCGTAGCCTTTTGTGGCGAGCTACGTGTATTAGATGTAATTAAATTACTAGTAAAAGTTTCTGTAAAAAAACTATTTTTGGTACAAGTTTTTATTGCCGACTGTACTTTTCTGCATACCATCATCAACTACTCATTGAGACGATTCTAACGAGCCCAAACTCGATGGGGGTTGTGTCGTTTTATTGCGGAGTTCCTATGGTCACCTTCCAGCTCCACCATCAGATCAGCTCCATGTCATCATAATATTGCATTGTCATGCGATATACATGTGCATGCAAAATTTCAGCTCAATCGGAAACCGGGAAGTGGGTCAAATTTAACATGCAAGACTTGATTACAGACAGACAGACAGATAACGGGACAGGTGAAAGTCAATAAAAGCTTGTAATATAGAGATATTTAAAGTTCAATTTAATCAAATTCGGTAAATTAAAAAATCTCGGTCAAAGCTCTGTAAATTTAAACATAAACTTCTAATAATATAACCTTAATCCATAGGTAAAGTTCTCTACTGATGTTCGTTTAAAAATACTTGAAGATATAGAAGGTAAACTTAAATTTCAACGTCTTCACTATATTTTCAACCGACGAAAAAAACGGAGGAGGTTCTCAAGTCGACGCGTAAATATATATATTTTTTTTATGTATGACCACGCATAACTTTTTACAGAGTAGTTCGATTTGGATAATTCTTTTTTAGTTGGAAAGGGTATACCCCGAAGTTGGTCACATATACATTTGGAAAAAAAAACCAACCCTAAGTAAGGGTAGGAAAATAGGGGATGATTGATTTTTCGTCGGTTAAAACTTTGTTTTTAAAGTAAATTATGTAATTACAATCATCATATTCCAAATTGAACTAAAACACAAAGTGAACTAGTTCGTGCACGCAGCCCTGCGCTGTCAATGGTGTTTTGCATACAGCGGCTCGTAAATAAGCGGCGACGATATGCGGCTTAGATAAACCGCCTAAAAACTCGCCGCTGCCGGCTTGACCTGTTGACTTGATAACGTAAAGTTTTAAACACTGAACTACAGTGCAATAGTCAATATATATAAAAATATGAAAACACCAATGTTTCTCGGAGGGGTGGGTAGAGAAAACGGATCTCCACTTGCTACTATTTTGACAAACCATATCATTTGTATGGAATAAGTTTCTGACAAAAATTTCATTTTTGGTACAAGCTTTTATTGCCGACTGTACCTACTTTTCTGCATACCATCATCAACTACTCATTAAGACTATTCTAACGAGCCCAAACTCAAAGGGGTTTCGTCGGTCAAATACTGAATTCCCATGGCCATCTTCTGTCTCCATCATCAGATCAGCTCGATGGTACCATAATATTGAATTGTCATCCAAACTATACTAATATCCAACATTGCAGCTCAATCGGATAACGGCAAGTGACTGAAAAATGGGTTGCAAATTTTGACGGACAACTTACATAATATATATATTTACATACATAAGAACAGGTCAAGTTAATATAAAGCTTGTAAAAATAATAACCCCCTTATTCACAAAACTTAAAATGCCTCTGCAAAATAAATGTGCTTTGTCCCTTTCTTACGAACACAAATGTCAAGGTGACAGATAAGGACAAACGAATTTTAACACCATTTTAGTTAAAAACTTTAAACAGGTTTCTAGAACGTTTATGAATACAGCCGTAGGTAGGTAAGTGTCAAAAGTACCCTCAGATTCTCACTACCAACTAATACCTACATTTCTCAAGAAAGTTTCTGTTTTTTAAAAGAATCGATAGCTATTGTTATATTCGAACTACTTTGTGATGCTCATTGCATGATTGTAGCTTGAGTAGACTCCCCAGTGGCGCAGGACCGGTCATTGTTGCACTCTTTGGGGGAGGCCTATGCCCAGCAGTGGACCTCTTTCGGCTGATATGATGATGAGTGATGCTCATCTAGTCGATATGTTCAAAGGCAATCGATGATTCAATCGATTGCCGTGTCGCACAGCACTATTTCAGGTCTGATTAGTGTTGGGAAATATCAGCGGGGTGCACACTCAGCAGTGTATCGTCAGCGTCACTTGCACTTCGCTGAGCGTTATGAGATACGAGGAAATGCAGCGTTAGATAGATAGATAGATAGATAGATGTCATTTATTGTTAAAACTGTGTACATAAGATCTCATTTTAGACATTGGAAGGTATCAACAGTTTTCCCTTTTCGAGCGTACAATGTTATTGAACTTAAAATTAAACTTAATAATTTGTAGACCTAGGTACTTAAACGAAATATTCATTCAGATTGTAAAAGCATTTATCTGCTAGCCATTTCTTCAGCTCCTTGTTGAACTTATTATTATTATCTAATGACTTAATATATACAGGTAAGTTATTAAAGATTTTGATTCCAATAGCATAGGTACTCTTGCTAATTATGTAACTAGAAGACCTAACTGTACACATATCATATTTATATTGCGATCTAATTTTTAATTTAGAGTCACTTTTCCTATTAAAAATATCGTGCCGTTCCTTAACAAATAAACAAATTTCCAGTATGTAGATACATGTCAGCGTTAAAATTTTATTGCTTCTAAATATGTCTCTTAAGGATTCCCCATTCTTAAGTTTAAATATTATTCGTAGGCTTTTCTTTTGTAGAATAAATACTGACTGAACATTTACTGAATTACCCCAAAAAATTATGCCGTATTTGAGTATAGGATAAACGTTTCCATAATATGCCTTTTTTGAAACTTCTATTGACGTTATTTTGGTCAGTATAGATAAGGCATAACAACTTTTAGCTAGTCTATTGTTTATTTTATTAGTGTGAGATTTCCAGTTCAAATTGCTGTCTATTGTGACTCCTAAGAAGTTTGTGTTTGTAACTTGTTCAATTTGTGTATCCTCAATTGTTATGCTTAAATTCTGCGGTATCTGCTTATAATTAGTAAATTGTACTATTTTTGTTTTGTCTAAATTAACACATAATTTTAAGGATGACAACCAATCAGTAACAGTTTTTAAGGTGTTATATAATACATTAGTAATATCAATATCTTTGTCCTCACTTACAAATATGGTGGCATCATCAGCAAACATCACACACAGGTGGTTAACCACTAGAGGAAACTCGTTTACGTATACCAAAAACAATAATGGTCCCAGCACACTTCCTTGGGGTACGCCTTGAATATTTTTCTCATAGCTTGACTGTATATTTGTTACTGTTTTTGTAATCTTGTCATATGAGGTTAGAGTTGTAGCTTGGATTCTATTTGTAAGGTAAGATTCAATCAATTTCAAGGGAATACCACGAATTCCGACATGCTCAAGCTTCTTTAAAAGCATTTTGTGAGAAACGCAGTCGAATGCCTTAGATAAATCTATAAACAATCCAATGGCTACCTTTTTTTTATGTATGTCTGTCCACATTTGCTGCAAAATTTTAAATATAGCTAGTGTAGTATTTTTCCCTTTTTGGAACCCAAATTGGTTCGCGTTTAAAATGTTATTTTTATTAAAAAACGATGTAAAGCGATTTAATATTATCTTTTCAAATATTTTAGAAAAATTTGGCAACAATGCATTGTTACGAACTATTATTGGAATTTGTGAACACGTTCGGAGTCTGTCTGTGAGTTAATGCACATGGACTACGGTATGGTGCTTTTTTAGGGTTCCGTACTCAAAGAGTAAAACGGGACCCTATTACTAAGACTTCGCTGTCCGTCCGTCCGTCCGTCTATCTGTCACCAGGCTGTATCTCAAGAACCGTGATAGCTAGAGAGTTGAAATGTTCACAGATTATGTATTTCTGTTGCCGCTATAACAACAAATACTAAAAACAAAATAAAATATTTTTTTAAGGGGACCATAGAACAAACGTGATTTTTTATCGTACGAATCCCTATTCTAGAACGAATTCACTTCTCCTTATGTCCCGTAAACAAAGGTATTGTCTTTCATAATCAATACGTTACTCTTAACAATGAAAGACAATACTTACCTTTGTTTCTTTATACGTAGAAGATATAAAGTAAAAAAAAAATTGAGAAAAATAATCACAAAATGACAACAAGGTTGCAGCTGTAACTACTGATAGAAAGTTGTTAATATCTTTCGTTTTAATTTAAACCTTGCTACTTAAATAATAGAGTCACTATACTAGTATAGTAGTTTATGCAATCGTTATATAATGTATGCTTTTTAAGGCGAGTACCACGTTTAGGCCACGAAGCTTGCTGAGTGGCCTAATTAAGGTACGAGACTTAAAAAGCTAATTATATAACTATTGTATACAATACTTTTTCTACTAGTCAACGGAAATAATAATTTATTAAACAAACTTGGTATCTATTGAAAATCGCCCTGCTGAAATGAAGCGCAGCAGCTTAGTATATTTGCGCGTTGATGTCTTCACAGTTATCTTATACAGCTCCTGGATTCATAAGATGACTGCTGGCGGTTATCTTATGGAACCACGAGCTCCGTCACAAGCTGGTAGAGCTCCAGGATTAAAAAGTATGTGATCTTAGTTTCGTGTACGAAATCTTAATTCAAAGATTAAAGTCGACGAGTAGAAAAAAGTATTTATTAAACATGGCCTTTTCAATACGAAGCGTTGGTGGCACGTGGCTAATCAATGGCTTCGTTGGACCAATGGGTCTTAAGACAAGATCCGTTCTAGAAAAAGGATTCGAACTATACAAGGTTACCGTAGTCGCATGTGCGTTCGTAACTCACATGCGGAGAGAATTACACACGTACGTTGTCGACCTTTTAAAAGCCTTTACCACTTATTTTATTTTATAATAAAAAAAAAAGGATTTTTATAGTATAACTGTGTACATAAGTTAAACGTGACAGGATTTGTTTCAATAGTTACCCGATATCGGGCATACAGCAATTTGACATTACTTAAGGTGGTTCGATTGCCATACAAAGCGTTATTTGACATTCGCAGGCTAACGGCGTGATATTTTAAGAAACTTATGTAACAAACTTTCATCAATTGGCTTCCCATTTGCGCCAAATTACCCCTTTCCTAGAATAAACTTGTATAAACTAGATTAATTTGAGAAAAATAGTTTTCCCAAAATATCACGTGACAAACCAATTTCTCAAATTAATCTAGTTTATGTAAGTTTATTCTAGGAAAGGGGGAATTTGGCGCAAATGGGAAGCCAATTTATGAAAGTTTGTTACATAAGTTTCTTAAAATATCACGCCGTTAGCCTACGAATGTCAAATAACGTTTTGTATGGCAATCGAACCCCCTTAAGCCTCAATTCACTTCCTGAGTCCACTGGACTCACATCAAAATTTCAAACTACTGTAATTCTAACGTTTTAGCGAATAGTTTCCCCTCCGTCCCTGTACCTTCCTTCAGTGACGCGGGCACCGCGTTGGCGAGTGTATTTGGTGAGTTATTGCGTCAAGTGAGTCCCATGGACTCATACAAATGCACGCAAAAATAACGTGCACCCATTGCACGTGCATTTTTCTGTATAGGAGTATACATTTTTGTTTATTTAATGTTACTTTGTATACCTTTGAGAGGTTAAAAAAGTTAAAAACATATATTTGTTAAGAGTTTGTGTTATTTTTGTAGAGGTTTGATAAAATCTCTTTTTTGAGACTGGTAAAATGAGTTTCTTTAAATTTTTAAGACGATCGAATATGCCTTAATAAGTACGTAATAAGAACAATAAAAAAATATTAAAAAACATTGTGTTATTTCGGAAAACCACACATAAAAAAATATATGAGTCTGATAGTAAGTGTTTACGTTAGTACATTTCACCTAGTGAATTGAGGGTTAAATAAAAGAAGAACTTAATAAGTTTCTGTCAATAATTTCATTTTTGGTACAAACTTTTATTACCGACTGTACTTTTCTGTATACCATTATCATTACTCATTGAGACGATTCTAACGAGCCCAAACTCAACGGGGTTACGTCGGTTAAGTACTGAATTCCCATGGCGACATTCTGTCTCCATCATCAGATCAGCTCGATGGTACCATAATATTGAATTGCCATTCAAACTATACTAGTACTCGTACCCCCAAATTTCAGCTCAATCGAATAACGGCAAGTGACTGAAAAATGGATTGCAAATTTTGACGGACAACTTACATACTTTTTTAAATGAAGATTTATAATTTACAACTTTATTTTAAAATATAAAAGAACAACTTAACACATTATAAAAATAAAATTAAGCTAGCCTAACAAAATAATACAAGTAGAAATAATAAAACTAATAATCAAATTCTGAAATGGGCGCCTGTGGCAAGGTACCGAGGACGCTGGCAGCATTTCCTCCCTGAATAGCAATGCGTATGCGTTGAGCGAGGAAGCTGCCAGCTCTTCTATCCCCTGCGACGTTTTGCCAATTCACGATAGAGTGCCTGTGCGGCTGGGCCCCACGGCCTTACATATTACTTATATTTTTACATACATACGAACAGGTCAAGTTAATATAAAGCTTGTAAAAAAGAAGATTATAATATTTTTTGTGCTCTACCTACCCCTTCCACGGCTTAGAACACAAGTGTGAGTTCACGTAATGTCTGTACTACTAATCCTACACTAGCGTACGCGGTCGCGCATAAACAGCCGATGCTGTATCGCGCGTTTGACAAATTCCGTATCTAACAGATATCGACGGCGCGTAAATCATCGCGGTGCCTTCGCGCCGCGTGAATTATCGGCGGGGCTTTATTTTACTGTGCGTGGACGTAAGTGCGATGCGGTTTTGTTTTTTTTTAATACCGTCCTTTGTAGGTACTATTTTACTAAAGAGTGCTGCCCACATTACAGTTAGGCTCTGCGAGCTGTAACACTCAATTGCCAGTCGTTTTAAAAAATAAAATAAAATAATTCACGAGAAAAATGCAACCTGTGGAGAACAGCCGGACAGTCAAACAATTTTCGGCCGAAGCTGAAGCATAGAACTTCGCTTCGCTCGGTCGTTCGATTATGGCACGCTGATTTGTCTCTTTTATATATTTAGATATAGTATGGCATGATACATACATGATCAAATCAACAATATGTCGTTGGACACTCTTTCAAAATGTAATACACTTGTTTTTATAGATAAATGTTATGTTAAGTTATGCAGGTGTATTACGCCTGCATTTGATTCTAGTTGTTGATGCTCTGCTATCATTTTCAGGATGCTATTTGAGCTCCCTTCGTCTGCATCACCACAGATGCCGTCTTAAAAGTCATAAAATCATCATCGGCAAACATCCCAGAGGCGCTGCAGATTCGGCAAAGCCCAAACAGCCTCCTGAAAATGTTGTTTTATTGGATACGCAGGGTGTTATATGACAATAAAGTGTCAGAAACGCGTTTGTAATTCTTCTCGAGTTGCAAGCGTCCATAGATTACGGTATCTGCTTACCATGCTACGGGCTTATTTATACAAAATGCCTTATGAAAGGAATCGTGTTTTATTGTCAAACTGCATGTGGTGGCACGATGTGCCGTGGGAGTGACATAGCGTCGGGGATAGTGCAATACCGCGTAACTAGCACTGGTAAATAGTGCGTATCTACACAACAGCCATAATACCGCGTATCTAACAAATGTAGCTAATATGTTTATTATAATCGTTAAAGGGGTTATTTTTTCATATGGTAACAAGTAACAAATACAAAAGGCGAACTTAATTCGGCGCGACCGAGCGCGACGCGCATTTTTTTTTATTTGCCAAATTTAGGGCTAAAATTAATCACATCAAAATTTGGTATACAGCAAGATAAATGTTATTCGACTCCTAATCCAGGTTTAACTCAAACAACCCGGAAAGCATAAAAGTTGGAGGTTAGTGAAGGAGGTGGCACCCGCCCGCTGAGCCGAGCAAATATTTGAACAACACATCCGTTCTATGTTTGCCTGGTACATAGCTGTGTTAGCTATAGCTCCTGCTACCCTGGTATTTCAGAAAATCAAACATTAGGCGTCGAATAACCTGCCTCCGTTTGATAATGATAAGATAACATTTTAAGACAATTTTTTTTGGAATGGAGGGATGTGTTTGTTTTAGTCGTAGTTCTATTCTACAACGAAAACGTGATCTAGAGTAACTATTTAATTACTAGTTAATCTTAAAATTATTGTATTCATACTTAGTAATTGTTTACAACTGGGTACTTTCCTCATGTTAAAATGTATAACATAGTGTTGCTATATTGACAGTAAACCATCAAATTATTCCAATAAAGTGTAAATTATGAAATACTATCTTCCGCCCGCGACTTCGTCTACGTGGACCCGGGATAAAACTATCCTATATTTGAATCCAGGCTTAACTTCGTGCAAAATTTCATCCAAATCGGTTCAGCCGTTTAAGCGTGATTGAGTTACAAACATCCAAACCTCTAAGCATCCAAACTTTTGCATTTATACGTAAGTAGGTAAGTAGTAGGATTAGTAGGATAATTCAAATCATAAAGAGATATGAGACTTGAGTTTCAGCAAATTTAAAGATACCTACCAATAGAAGATACATTTAAATAAAATAAAAAATTACCTAATGTACGCAATTTACGTGATCTGCCATACAATATAGTACGAAGATGATGCTGTTACGTCATACATAATACTATGTCAATTTGTATGAGCAGTTTCGGCTGTGGCCTGCGAGGGTCCGCCTTTGACCCTCTTTTTGTCTTTTTATGAGCTCTAATCTAATTGTAGCTAGTCCAGAAAAAAAAATTATCCACTAAGAAAACTGGTTCTAATGGCAAGTAGTTTTTCAAGTAGAAAATTCTAAGCATCATCCGCAGTAAACTGGTCTAATATATAAATTGGAATACGATTGGTTGCAGCTGTTTGCAACGCGGCTGTTTACCAGCAACTTTTGATCATGTGTTTAATTACATTCTAGGGTAATAGTTATTGCGTTAACTGAAGTCTGAACTTCTCTAATTAGTCGAGTTTCAAGATGGCTGGATAACGAAGCAGGTTTGCTGAGGCGGTTGCTATACTTAGTAGCATTACATTTACCCTCAGAGCATAGACTACTAGAGAGAGGACAAGCCGTCGGCGGCCGTGTCGCAGATGTATGCTCAATGGGCATACACTGCCATACTGTGCACGCGTGCTGATCGCAGAGAATATTACGTTTTTTCCCAAAATGCCTGATATGATGCGCGTTTATTGTCAAATAAGCGTGTAGGTATACAAGTGTGTGTGTTTTAGATGTGTGCGTGCTTTGTCTTGTCAATTACTTGGGCGTTGTGTGGGTTAATGTACTTGCGACAGGCTCACTCTATACAAATCGGCCGCCATGTCCGATCTCCTTATATTCATGCATCTGTGCATTTACCTATGACTTTTGAGTTTATATATGTGAGTCACCATGCAGTGGAATTTCTTTTACTTACATTAAATTCAAAATTTGGCCTCCTAAGGCGCACCATACGACACCAACTGACATTTAAATTTGAATCAACTACGTAAGAAATAGAGTTGAATTTAGTTTGTTTCAAAAAAGACCAAAACAAAACAAATACAACTCTATTCCAACCCAAAATGGTTTAAATTCCTTTAAGAGAATAAGTCCTTCCAGTAGTTCCATGGGCCTTACGAGGTTAGAACACAACCAACATTTTTAGCTACAAAAACCATCTCGACAGACGAAACTTTCGATTTAAAAATCCCGTCCGTTTGGGTGTTACAATGCCACAGACAGACACAGATATACACAATGACTTGTTAAACTTATAACACCTGTGTTTCTTTATCGAAAGTCTTTTCTGTAGAGATGGTTTTTTTCTTACTTCTTATAGCTATGTTCGAAGTTTCGCAGATGTTTTGATGTTTTTGTTTATCCCATACCATTAAACGAACAATATTTTATTTTTGAAAACGCTTCTAACAATTTCGATGAAATTAGCAATGCAGGGGGTTTATGGAGGTGAAAAATCGATCTAGCTAGGATAAAGAAGAGGTCGGTAGGATAAAGAGGTCTCATTTCTGGGAAATCCTTTTTTTTTCTACCCGAGCAGAGTTCGGACGCCAGGTACTCCTCGATACGGTTTTTTTACCTTGTTTTTTAGAGCAAAAATCCCGCGAGTGATACGGGCAAACTTTGCTCCATTGAACTTTTGTGTTATATACTTTTTGGACTATTTATTATTTTGTTAATTAACATTGTGAATGATTTAATCGATGATTATTTTGTAACTATCTTAATTATTTTATAGAGCTCAGTATTCAGATTGTTGCATGTTATTTCATGATTCATTTCGTGGCAGCTTCCGTTATGCTGCCACGAAATGCTGGAATAACATTCCGCCACCAGTCAAGGAGAGCATTACTGCTAGAGGGTTCAAATCCAAACTGAAAAAACACTTAATGGCTCAACAAGGTATTGTTGCCTGAGGGTATGATATCCATAACACCATTATTAGTTCCAATTCCTAAAATTATTAGCCCCAATTTAGTTAACCGCTAAATAATAAAATTATATGTATAATATAGATACTTTTATCGTTGTAACATGTATATTAGGGTGGTCCTTAAAAACCGAAAATTTGAAATTTCAATGAGGCACCCTCTTATATTATTGTAATACGTAAAAAAATAACGTCTGTTTTTTATTTTTATTTTTGGATAAGATTTAGGGGTCGCTACCGAATTTTTAAATTATTTAATGTTTGCATTTCTCTATAGTGAGATTTTTTTTTATTTTTAAATTTTTACTACTTTATTGAGCTACATTTTATGATAGGAAATGAATAATGTTGAAAACATTAAAAAAGTTCACAAATTTTCAGTCAGTATATCAAAAATGAATTTTATTGTTGTAATATGCTAAAAACGGCCTCTCGCGGTGATTTTATGACTTTAAATTTGATTTCAAATAAACGTCGAACATTTAGTGAACGAATTTTGTATTTTCTCGATGGTTTATTCCTTATTTATCAAATGTAGCTCAATAAAGTAGTAAAAAGTTAAAAATAAAAAAAATCTTACTATGGAGAAATGCAAACATTAAATAATTTAAAAATTCGGTAGCGACCCCTAAATCTTATCCAAAAATAAAAATAAAAAACAAACGTTATTTTTTTACGTATTACAACGATATAAGAGGGTGCCTCATTGAAATTTCAAATTTTCGGTTTTTAAGGACCACCCTAATATATATATATTTATAATTATATTTTATATTATAGTACATTACTTACCTAGGGCGGTTAAACAAAGAATGTCTCAGATCGCAGGTATTTGACGCCCGAGCCGAAGGCAAGGGCGATAAATATGCGCTCTGAGGCTTTCTTTATTACCGCCCGTGGTGAGTACAACATTTTACGTCTCTATCTGGCCAGGAAGTGGGGTTTTCCGCACGCATAGCGTGCGGTAATTCCTACTTTATGGCCAGGTATGACGTAAATAACATTATTGTATCATCCGACACTAGTCGCACAGTACGCTGTCCCGCACACCCCGTTGGCTCCACAGAAAACCAGCGCCGTTCACGCTAGCCGTGCCAACTGCATTGCTGAGTGGAGGCCATTTCAGGTTCACATCCCGATATACGTCTTCGATGTATTTGTTAATGTATTTTGTCTTGTGTTACCTGAATAAATATCATTCATTCATTCAGTTTTTGGTTATTATTATTATATTTGGGACATTAAATACTTAAAAAAACCCGACAAGTGCGAGTCGGACTTGTTCCATGCACAAATACAAATGAATAGTTTCAGATTTACTGTACTTTATAAAACGATATTATTTGCCAAATTTCATAGTTCTAGGTCAACGGAAAGTACCCTATAAATTTTATTCCCTTGAGAGTGTCGAAATATACGTTTTTTGCAACATAAACAGCCGTATAATTTTTTTACGTTAACTTAGAAGTTTGATTTTATTGGGGACTGTAGACTTGAGTATATAATTTTAATTTCAACTCGATACCGCTACGCGTTCCCGAGCTAAAGGTCTCGACAGACAGACATACAGACAGAAGGAAGACAAAGTGATCCTATAAGGGTTCCGTTTTTTCCTTTTAAGGTACGGAACCCTAAAAGTGGTAGTGTTGTCTCCATTCTGTTTAGGTATGGCAGCGGTCGTCAACCAGCTCCCTGGTTCAGGCGTTGTTAATGCCAGGGCTGTTAACCTGCCCACACGATCGGAGGCGACACCGGACACGGTGAACAAATCGACGGGACCGCCAAAACAGTGTCGCGCGCGCGGGGCGTGCCCCCTGATTAATGGATGGGGGCCGTGCTCAAAACTAGACTTTGATGAGACGTGTTGAGCTGGTGTTGTTCATTTTAATATTGAAGAGAGAAACGAAACTAAAATACTTCATAATGTAGCGAAGCTATAACAATTAAAATCCGTACTGATTTTACGGAGAATTTATAGGATCTTGTGATTTTCATAGTCATAAAGAGTCCGCAGTAAGCTAGGCCGAATGTCACCTTCGCATACAATCGGAGTTACGCTCTCATTTTAAAACTACGTGTTGGATTGTAACGAAAATTTGCATATACAAACTAATTTCAGACATAGATATAAGTCATGTCATTGTATTTGCAAAGTTTCGTTACAATCCAAAACGTAGTTTTAAAATGAGAGCGTAACTACGTTTGTATGGAGAATCGAGGTTACTGCGGCCGAAAGACGTCCACTGCTGGACATAGGCCTCCCCTAAAGAGTGGCACAATGACCGGTCCTACGCCGCCCGCATCTAGCGGACTCCCGCGACCTTTACCAGGTTATCGTCCACCTTGTCGGGTCTATCCACGCTAAATGCGAAAGTAACTCTGTCTTTCTGCCTGTTGCCTTTTCAAGCTTAAACTGCTAAACCGATTTAAATAGAATTTGGTGTGGAGATAGCTTGAAACCCGGGGAAGGACATAGGATAGTTTCCGTCAGATGAGGTGAATTTTGAACGCACGATATATATATGTGATATATAAAGTAGTTCCACGCGGACGAAGTTGCCGGCAAACGATAAAACGCTATATTCATTTACCATTGCCAATCGACAGAGCTAGGGGGTTCGGGTTACGGAACACCAATTTCCAGAATACCCCCGCGGCTATGGTCCCCTGGTCATCCCAACCCGTGGTATTGTAGAATAGCTAATCCCTCGTAAGACGGCGTCCGATCACGCGTCGGGCTACCGATAAATCAGCCGGACCAACCGACCGATATAATTGATGTTGGTTCATTGTAAGGACGGGGTTCACGACGCCTGACGGTTGCAAATTTGCATTTGGTTTTCGAACATTCGAATTACAATTTACGAATATTGGTAACCCTAATGCTCCAAACGGTGCAGAATTGCAGACTTACATTGAGCGAACTATGTGCAGTTTCGATTCAGCATAACCGACAAAGCGAAGTAGAAATTTACAGATTTTCTTGCGATTGTCGACTTGAGTAGGTTGGCTTGCGGTTGCCAAGTAAGCCCCTTCAGGGAAAAGTAAAATTCATAACCCGAGCGGAGGTACAGATGGAATACATAAAATTTCTACTTTAGAAATACATAAGATCGTCTTATCAAAAAATAACCAAACCGGAAATTTTACGAGCTTAAGTGAGATGTTAAATACTGACGTCGCCGTTTATTTGTGTAATATGCACCTAATTAGTTCAACTCGTGGAACAGTTTAGTACCCATATTCATTGCGAATCTCTCTCTCGACGCGATTTAGCACTCCACCCCAATTACAGAGCACGAGCGCCCAAACACAAGTTTTTCTAACGATTCCCACGAGCCAAGCGCGCGTAATTATAGGTTCAACTTTGTAATAACATATCACTTCAATAAAATTGTATATCATTCGGTTCCTTTCCCGCGCGGGTGATTAGAGCGGCCATCTTGTGGGCGGGCACACCCGAAGGCGACACGATCCCTGATTCCATTTTCAAAAATAACACTAATCGGCAAATCGAGCACGCGCGGGGACTCGGAACGTGTGTTTTTCAAATTGGGAATGTCCTTTACCGTTATTACTGGGCGGGGATTTGACTACTGTCACTTTTGACAGCTGTGATTGACATTTATAAATACCGCGAGTCAAGTGAGAGCTTGTTATATTCCGTTCAGAAATGTACGAAACGTTTTTTATTAAGACGAAGAGCTTTTGATGTCACAGCGTTTTCTACAATCAGATTCAACGATCCTGACCCCTATCTATATAAAGTTAAAGTCGGAAATTGTAGACGCGGTTAGATTTTAGAACGTGTCTTCGAGGTATAATGTTAATTAACTCCCCGTTTCGCCGTACCGCAGATGATTGCATATTGAAACGTCAAAAATCAGTGTTTCTTTTTACTTCTCATTTTCGGCCAATTCCAATATCCTACACGTCACGAGGCGCGGACAGCGCCGGATTTGAGAGACGTAATAGAGAACAGACTGTTTTTCCAGGAAATAGACGTGAAATTGGAATTTTCAATTTCATTTTTAGTTCTCTACGTACTGAAGAGCTGCAAATGGGCGAGTTGATTACTCGCTTGGAAGATCCTCCAAGTGACACGTGATATGCAGTTGGGAATTCGGTTCGGGGGAATTTCGGTGGAAACCCCTTGACTACGATATCCGTGCAAAAGGAAGGCGAACGGGAAATATGAACTTTGAGCTGCGTTCTCGTTACATTATGAGCGAGCGAGGAAAAAATCTACATTCACAATCGCAATTTCCCGGGCGGAAGTCGTTTTGCATACCACGCAAGGATGCATCTAAAAAGTTTAATCCAAGAAACGGATAGAAAATCATTCATTCATATTCATAGTGCAGGCGAAGCTTTCACGAAAATGGCTCGGGTACCACACGGATGAGATGCATGAATATTAACGCAGCCTGATACCAGGGGCTCATAACTATGTTAGATCCAGCGTACGCTGCATTCCAACGGTAGGGAGCACGTTTGAAGTTGCTGCGCTACGTTCTGAAATTTGACATTTTGACAGCTCTCCGACGTCGGCTGCCTTTGTCTCCCTCCCACCCTTCGGGGCGGTCTCCCCGTCCCACTCTCGCAATAATAACATTACGTATATGAGATTCGAGTTTCTGCTACGTCTGACTTCTGATATGAATTGTTAATGCATCGGTAATTGATATTATAATTTGGATGGTTCGTTTTGTTCTAATGCTCTTAGTGGTTCATAGGACGTATGATACCAGATTGGCTTCAGTAAATATAATTTTTAATACAGTTGCTTAAAAAGTGCTACTTTACGTAGCTGTTTAGCGTGCGGAAAGTTGGTGTTCGCGCACTAGTGCTTTTCACTTTTCCACGTGTATCGAACGACGTTTTTTTAATACAGTTGCGAAAAAATAAGAAAAACAACAAGTAAGGATTTCGAAACTTTTATATTATTAATTCTGTAACATCATTGTAATACAGTTAAAAAATAATGAAGTTGTTCAAAAAAATTTTTTTTTAATTCAGTTCTTCCTTATTTATTTTTATTTGTTGTTTTTCTTATTTTTTCGTAACTGTATTAAAAAACGTCGTTCGATACACGTGCGGAAATGTCATTCTTCACTCGTCCCGTGTATTGCCACTCGCCTACGGCTGGTGGCAAGATATCTCGGTACGAGTACAGTAATGACATACTTTCCGCACTAGCATCGAAATGTACTATTATATCCACGTTACTTACAAGCACGGAACGATAGGTGTTAAATAAGGCTGACGGCATCAAACTCCATAGAAATGCCAACAATCAATTCTTTAATTGGATTCAATATTATTTATGCAAAAGTATAATGGACAATAATAGATACTATACGTAGTTAAACCGTTATTTTATACGGGAAATTCAGTGGAAAACTTAGCAAATACTGCAAAAAATATTTAAAAAGAAAAACGGCCGTCCATCAGTGTCTAAATGTACACTATTGGGAGGAAATGGGAAAACCGCGTTAGTATCGTTGTTCGGCCGAGAATGGAATAGCTTTGTATGGATCCATAGTTTTTTTTTCACGACTAGACTTTGCAGAATATAGTAGATTTACCTGTGGATATGAGCTTCAATAATGACAAATGTATTTGTTAGTTAATTATAATAGAGCCATTTTTAAGGTTTGTATGATATATAAAAAATATATAAAAAACATACGTAATGTTTGCCCTAAAAAAGGCTTGTCAAATTATACAAAAACCTACAAGGACATCATAACAACAGAACTGTTGCGAATCCACGGGGCGCGAAGCGGGTGGTTATCCGTTACCGCGGGATATCGCGCGCGTAAACATAAAATTTTATTGACACCGTCCGCGCGAGGTTTTTTGCACGACACTGCACGATGGTTTTGAAAAGCTGCAGGATATTTATGATGCCTTGTTCCTATTAACCTTCAATTTGTATGTGAATTAAAAAAAGAAATACCTATTTAGCACATTTTATAATATATAAAGCCTCTTACAGACTGGCACGTTTATTATTAAAGTCCCGCCACAGCACAATGAGTGGATAATTAATAAGAGATTTCTTACCAATATTTTCCAAAAGATTTAAATGATCCTACACAATATTTTTTTTGGATAAAATAGAAAACAACTAAGCCTCAGTTCTGTGAGAGGAGGATAATAGTGTCCATGGGGGTGATCTTTGACTTTTAAGGGCTCGCAAATTAAATACGAGTAAATGCGATTGTATAGTGTCAAAATTGTATGCACTAGCTAGCTTACCTTCTACCGATAGAATTGAATACGAGTGGTCATATTCATACCATAGGTACCTCTCATTTTTATCGCTTTTTTAAAATACCATTTCATCGTTTTTGACAGTTTTCGATTGAAAAAGTCGAGCGCTCGAAAGTCAAAAATCGCCTCCAGTTATAGCGACATCAGTGAAAATAGAAACCGAAAGTGATCGCTGCGATTTACTCGTAGTCTGCGACTAGTGGCATCCTAGGCAGGTATAAAACTTTCTTTCCCAAATTCAATAAGTTCCTATTTATCCTCACGTCAGAATACTTGAAGAGCTCAAATCGACGAGTGGCTGAATGTAAACGATATCAAAGCGTTCTGATTGCGTTTGTACTCGTAACAAAGGTAAAGCGGGCCCCGAGGCGCGCATGCTAAGAACGCCTAATCAACCGTACAAAGTCCTGTTTTCACTTTGTTTGTAGTTTCTTTGAAGCTCCGCTACAGATATGATACCTTGGTACCGCGTGACAGAGCCATCATGCTCTGTTATCAGAGTTTCGTTTAGTTTTCCAAACCTTTGAACCTTTTCGGCTATTTTTACTCCAGTAACTTATCTCGCGAAATTAACTCGAAATTTAAGTAATCATTAAATTGGGCGTAAAACCATTTCGCACATCATAAACGACAGAGCGAGACAATTAGCTGTATATCGATCGCGTCGGGACTCGATAAACGCAATCAAAAGACAAAACATAAAGGCGTGCTCGTTCGCAACTCGAAATTCACGAGCGCTTTAACAATACACCATCTGATTACGTGCCAAGTTATGAAAGAAAGGCGGGCAGGATTTTCGATCGGGAATTTTCTGGGATGGGGTTATAAATTGATGTGACTTATTTCATGCATACGTAAAGAGTGCTGAATCTAGGTATATCGTTAGAGGAGCTGCGAAATTGAAACGCAGAAGAAATGACAATAGTTTAATACCATGACGGTGGCAATCGCATACAGCATCGTGACTAGTAAGCAGATACCAAGCCTATAGACGCTTGCGACCGGCCCTCTGGCCTCTTGGTAGCGACAAGTGCGTTTCCGACTCTTAGTGAAGCCATTCCGAGTTTGAACGAAATTGCCAATCCGCTGTGCAATTTCTCTCAAAACGTACATATACATATAAATACACAGTATCGCCATAGGAAGCTAGCAAACACATTTCCAAAAACATAAAATGCCATAACGTCTGCCTAATGCTGATAATGATACTTGCATTCGCTTTTCGAACAAAACATTTCCATTTTCCGCCGTAGCCCGCAAGTTCTCATTGTGCGTCCGATAACCCTGTCAGCGGCGTGACGGAGTGGCGCGGTTATCGCGGGCATTGTGCGCCATTGTTGCTGCCCTTCGACGTCTTCATGTGCCCCTGGTACCCAGACGTGTTTGTTTATTGTTTTAATGCTTGTTTTGGTTTGGAAATTATAAGAAATGGCCGTGAAAGGAAAATTTACGGAGATTTTTTTCTTCAGTGTGGTTTTTGTTTTAATTGCTTTTATTATTTTAAAATTAAACTCGTTCAGCCCGCTACGCCAAACTGCTACGCAAGAACTTTCCCGATGTATGGCATAAGCATGCTACGCGGTGCTATATACAGCTTGCATACGATCTAGTAAATTCGGTTCTTTATAATATTCACAAATGTTAGGATTCGATTTCAATAACAATTGAATATGAATTTATTGGTATGTTGGTGTTTCACAGCTATTTAAACATGAATGGGGAGCAACAGCGATGTTACCAAGTCACAGATTCAAATTGATTATTAATTTATTAGCAAAAGAAAGGTGCGTGGACTGTTTAACTTTGCTTCATCATTATTAGTCGAGATTACTGAAATATGCCAACAATACGGTCCTACTCATCAACCAACAAACTACGAAACTTTCCTAGTAATTTAACAATCGGCGATAACATTACCATTCCATTTGCCACGACCATAAGTTATATATTCTGCCTCCGGTAAAGAAAGAGCCACGCTACGTTCAATCCAAAAAAGGTGCGAACTCGCGTATTTACTTTTATCACCGCGTTCAACTAGTCCTAAGATAGGACCATAAATGGCACGTATTACATTGATATAACCGCAGATCTTGTCTACTAGAACACGCCTGTTTTTGGGTTCAATGTATAGATTTCCCAAGGCCTCCTGTGATTGGCTGTGGAGACAGCTGTCTTAGTTTTGATTGGTCTACACGTTTTGTTGTACAATTATACCGTATTGGGCGGTTTCTGTTATGAATTAAGCCATTTGGTATGAAGTTATAGAACTGTTGCAATGTTGTCGGGTATTATATTGTTTATTAGTCAGGTGTTAAGGTAGGCTAGCTTACTTGATATAAGTCTTTAGTATCTTGTCAAGTTTTAAAACGCAAAGTGACAATTTGATTTTATTTTAGATAAAAGTGTTTAAATCAGAGACTAGCAGACTAGGTTATTAATGGCGCATATCATCATCATTAATATCAGCCGAAAGACGTCCACTGCTGGACATAGGCATCCCCCAAAGAGTGCCACAATGACCAGTCCTGCGCCACCCGCATCCAGCGGACTCCCACGACGCTTACCAGGTCATCAGTCCATCTATACGTCTTCATACATTGCCAACATTTTTAATAGGGCGTCATTCATTTATTACGTAAGACAATTTAGGGGGACCATGTCTAATTTTTTCTTACAAAAATGCGCAAAGTTCCAAAAAACGGAAACAGCCAAACGATGCTTAATAGTTAATAAATGTTTTTTCTGTCTTGCAACTAAGAAAACCCCGGCAACCCCTAGCACGTGCTGTATAAAGCCATAAGTCCAGTATCGGGCATCGTGATGCTATCGCAGTGAGCTATGGCCTCTTTGTGCCCGAATTGCTGAGGTGAAAAAGCGGATGTCTGAAGGCATAATTATGTTGTGAAGAAAACTACAATCGGTTCCCCATAGGTCTCAATTATGCCTTTAGAAACGCTAAAATCGTTAGATTTTGTAAAATACCTACGCACATTCCATTTTTACCCAACTGCCTCAGAAGGAGGGTTATGTATGTACCTATGTGGACAAGATAATGGGGAATGGATGAATATTTTAGAAGTGCCTGATTTTTTTTTTGGTGATAGGAATAACCTTCCTTAGCTCTTCAGCTGCGTCAATCATTTTTGAAAAATATAAACAGTCTCCTCACTTACGATTTGGGTTAAGGACGGCGAATGAGAAACTTTCCTTGATCCGTCTCATATTACAAAAAATATTTTAAATTTCCGACCTTGGAAATGACACATATAGCTGCTGCAGCTGTCAATATTATTGCCAGTGTCAGTTTACCACGGATTTTTAAGATATTTTTTTTGTAATATGAGTCGGATCAAGCAAAGTGTCTTACTCGCCGTCCTAAATCCAAAACGTAAATGAGGAAATTGTGTATATTTTTAAAAAATAATTGACGCAGCTGAAAAGTCTGCAATTTTTTTGTAGTGCTAAGGAAGGTTTTTCCTATCACCAAATAAAAATATCAGGCACTTCTAAAATTCTCATCCATTCCAAATTCTGCACGAGCTACAGTCCAAACGGATGGATGGATTTTGACATATGAGGTGTCGTTGGATTCCTCATAATCGTGGACATTGGCTAATAATATGTGAAAAAAAGCAGTTGTTGTTTTTGTAAAATCCATTGATTTCACTTGTCCTGTATGTGTACAGGGTGCGAAAATCAGCGAAAAGTACAGCCGAATCGTTATCTATTTCAAACGACTTCTAGTTTTAGGGTTTTCTGGTCTTTATACCAACTTTGTCAAAAAACATTCTTACCATTATTTTTAATTAGTATATTCATAATAAGCCCTATTCATAAAGAGCCTATGGAACGGATAGGTGTGGTCGCTTACTATGGGCCTCATAAGAAGGCTCAAAGTCACTCAAAGGGCGATGGAGAGGGCTATGCTGAGAGTTTCTCTGCGCGATCGCATCAGAAATGAGGCAATCCGCAGCAGAACCAAGGTAACCGATATAGCCCTCCAAATCGCTAAACTTAAGTGGCAGTGGGCGGGGCACATTGCACGTAGAACCGATGGCCGTTGGGGCGGAAAGGCGCGGCGTGGGTTGGCCCCCCACAAGGTGGACTGATGACCTGGTAAAGGTCGCGGGAGTCCGCTGGATGCGGGTGGCGCGGGACCGGCCATTGTGGCACTCTTTGGGGGAGGCCTATGTCCAGCAGTGGACGTCTTTCGGCTGATATGATAATGATGATTATACATAAATAGCCTTATTTATAAACGTTCATCAAATCGAGTTTAACTAAAAATGCCGTTTAAATACGTTTTTCTTTATTTGTCACTAACATAAATTTGACGACCGCTTTAGCCTAGTTGGTAGTGACCCTGCCTACGAAGCAAGAGGTCCTGGGTTCGAATCCCGGTAAGGGCATTTATTTATGTGATGAGCACGAATATTTGTTCCTGAGTCATGGATGTTTTCTATGTATTTAAGTATTTATTTCTCTATATAAGTATCTATATTGTCGTCTAGTACCCATAGTACAAGCTTTGCTTAGTTTGGGACTAGGTTGATTTGTGTAAGATTGTCCGCAAATATTTATTTATTTATTTATAAACGGTTGCGATAAAGAGACAACACATTGTAGTTAACCTTAAAAGAGATTTGTAAATTTTATGAATAGAGGGGTCAGTCCTCAGTTTTGCATGTACATACAAGGCTAGTCAAACTAGCCACCGTCTGACTGTATTGTCGAACCGTGTAACTCTGCTATTGTGGTGACCTGTCAACTGTCAAGTCGCTAGACAATGTGTTTTTCAAAGACGAAGAGGAAAAAGACCACCCAGGGAATAAATATGTAATACCTATAATAGTTCTGTGAGTTGTAGAAAAGGCCAGCCAGACTCATATTAAAAAAAATACAAAAGTCTGTATCATCAAAAGAATCCTATCCTATATTACTATTATAAATGTGAAAGTTTGGATGTTTGGATGTCTGGATGTTTGTTACTCAATCACGCTTAAACGGTTGAACCGATTTGGATGAAATTTTGCACGAAGATAGTTTATAGCCTGGATAGGATAGTTTTTATCCCAGGTTTACGCAGACGAAGTCGCGGGTGGAAACTAGTTCTATATAACTATTGAACCTGCTCACACAAGTTCACGAGAACCAATTGAGAAATGCGACCTGTAGAAAATAACTAAAAATATAATATAAATTTTGGCCCAAGCTCAAGCAGAGAACTTTATTCGCTTCGCTCGCTCGTTTAACAAGAAAACCAAAAGATCGACTCGCAAGATTTTTCCTTACCTATAATCTGGATGCAAACGTAGAAACAGAACAGCAATTTACTTATTTTCCAAAACAACTTTTAGAGCGGATATAAATTAGTGATGCCATAATTATGTGTCAATTTGGCGGTCGTTAGCGATGTCTCACTTTGACTCTTATTTTTGTCTTTTGTGGAATTCGTCCTATTAGTCCGTAAGCCCGCTCCCAATTTACCTACGTCTCATGACAAGATGACAACACGATAAAATGCATGGCACACGGTCGAGAAACTTGCTAGTAAAAATTAGATTTGAAAAATCCTTCACTTTCGGTCAAACTTACATCATGTACGAGATATGTGGCATCATAGAGTAAACCTAAGTCTGTCAGTCCTGAAATAGCCGGAAGTATGCTGTCATCTGCCATGCATTTTATCGTATTGTCATGAGACGTAGGTATATTGGGAGCGGGCTTACGGACTATATTAAGACATTTGATCCTTTCAATTTATTACATTTCCATACGTTTGAGACTCACGGGAGTTTTCTGTACAAAAAAAACATTTGATCCTCCCTAAAAACTGGTTCGAACGGCATCGTGAAAAATTTGAAAAATCAATTGGCAATATCACCACGAAAACCAAACAATATTGCCAGAACCCCGACAGTCAGCCACCTGGTCACACCAATTATTTAAAGTACAAAGTTTAAAGAACTCACTGTGCATTATGAAAGTGGCCTCCCCACCACCCCCTTCTAGACTAAGTAATTGTTTCACGGACATTGTCTAGATGCAGACTTTTTAAAGGCTATCTTTATTAGTTTATGGTTAAGTTTTTTTTTACGTGAGGGTTAAGTTAGCCGGCTTGTCCGTTCTAAGTTTTTTAATGCAGATAAATTTGAAAAAAAAAAAAAAATTACAGTCCTTTATTTTTATTAAGCGACTTCAAAAAATAGGAGATTCTGAATTAGCCGGAATTGTTTATTGTTTATGTATGTTCCCGGATTACTCGAAGACGCCTGTACCGATTTGTTTTTTTTAAAGGTATCTTCCAGGTCATCTTAACAGGATCTGATGGTGGGATCCAGGAGAAATGTGGAAATATTCATGTGTGTCGGAGTACTGAATTGAAGTTTGTTAAAACTTTGTTTTCAAAGTAAATTATTAATACAGATAATTTGAAGAATTTTTTTTTTCTAGACGGTTTTTTTCATTTGATAGCCTTTAGCTTTTCGGTGAAGTAAAACACCCACCGTGATGAAACCTGCATATATCTACGAAGGTGTCAAAGGTGTATGTGAAGCCCCCAACCCGCATTGGGCCACCGTGGGGACTACTGGCCGTTTCCTCTCATACTCTCATCCATGAGGGAGGTATGTGCCCAGCGGTGGGACGTATATAGGCTGATGATAATGATTAAACTAATTTTAAGAGATTTAAACGGATTGTAAATTTGCTTTTTCCTTCCGGTATGTATGTACAGTCAAGTCTAAAAATGTGGGTGCATACAACTTACATATATACTCATAAATATGTCCCACCGCACTTAGCGGATTAAGGTATCGGTACATTTTTAGGGTTCCGTACTCAAAGAGTAAAACGGGACCCTATTACTTAGACTCCGCTGTCCGTCCTTCCGTCCGTCTGTCTGTCACCAGGCTGTATCTCACTGATACCGTGATAGTTCCAGTTGAATTTTTCACAGATTTCTGTTGCCGCTATAACAACAAATATCTACTAAAAACAGAATAAAATAAATATTTTTATTGATAATGGTACGGAACCGTTCGTGCGCGAGTCCGACTCGCATTTGGCCGGTTTTTATTTTTATATATGATAGGATTAAATCTATACATATTTTTGCACTTGGCTGTACAACTTATTCATATCCGACCAGTAAAGATTTTTATGCAAAAATGCAAGGGTGGAAATGGATCGTACATTAAACCTCATGAAAGCCTTTAGGAGCATTAAACTGCAGATAATTTCAGCATTAACTCGTAATGATGCATGTGCACGGTGCACGTTGATAAAGAGGAAATTAATGATAATAGAATTAGATTTACAGGTTCAAAATAAAAATATTAGTGAAAACTATACTCTGTCTGTCTCTAGTCGGTCCTTCATGTCTCAAGATCGTGGGCAAGTCTGGAATGGACGAACTCTCTCCATAGGCTCCTGTCAGTCGCCATGTTAGTGACGGTGTAAAACTATACTACTTCTTATCTTTCTTTAACGTAGAGCAATCTTGTCGGTGGAGCGCCAGCCGCTTCTGTTCTCTGCCATTTCCTTTACTTTCTGGTAAGACTCGACCTTAAGAGGCTGACAAGACCGAATTTGTTGAAATTGGTATTAATTAAGCAGTTGTTTAAGAAAAACTATTTGTTCTAGCACATCAAAAAAAATATATGTTAATATTCATCATATTTTCAAGACCGTAGACGGACTCGAAACATAATTGCATGAAATCGGCTCGATAGAAAATAATTGCAAAGATTGGTCTTAAAATCATCTTAAACGGTTCTATGTCCTTATTTTTTTGACGTATGGGTCTGCAATTAAAAACATGAAGTCCACATATTTATACCTAAACCGTAGACGAGCCATATTTCACAAAAAATCCACACTTTTTTTTATTTTAATTTTTATTCCTTATTTTCGTCTAAAACCTGGCCGCTCAAGTAACACTCGCTCTCGTTTACTCCCATACAAATAGACAGTGTGCGCGTTTTTGGTGTTGACAGCGCCTTAACTTACTCATTTATTTGTTGGAAATAGCTTCTTCTTGGCCTTCCACTGCCTCTCGTTCCTTCAATCTTGCCTTCCATAATAGTCCTACTTACTTATTTCAAATTGACGTCTTCAAGACGTACTCGTAGCGCCAACAGTACAATCAGCTCTCGAAGACATTGTAACTAAGGGTTTTCCTGACTCAACAACACTAATGTTAAGTTGTTGTGTAGGGTGGCTCTTGAAACTATAAGAGATCGCTTATTTGACGTATTGAAGCGATATGTCCCTCTTGCGTAAGGGTATAACCAAGTGTGTGTAAGTGTGACGCACTGATATAGATATGGTATTTCAATAAAATTGTTCCAATGGAAGGTGTTTAAAATCACATTAAGAAGACAAGAATCGCACATACAGTATAGGAACATTGACGAATTTGAATTGTGATCAATAGATTCCTCCACGTCCCATATGCGCTACTTTTTGCAGGCAAGTAATAAAGACATATTTCCGACATTCCGGTTCGTACTTAGTTCCGAACGACAATATATCCGTCGGCTCCCTGGCGCGGCGTAAATCCGAACTGACGGGGGCTCAGACCAATTCCACTAATGGCGGCTTAAACTTTACTTTACTTTATTCCCCGAGTTATGAACCGCTTTAAAAATACATAGTGCAGTGTTTTGCCAAATTTTTCTTACGGTTCAGCGCTGCTGAATTTACCTATGTTTCTATTATGAGTTTTGTGTATACAACAGACTGTACATAATACACTGTATAATTTCATCTCACACAAGTATTGTCATGCTTACCTCGAGGCGGCCACATACGCCAGCCAACCAAGTACCACACCAAGTTTTTGTATCCGGAAAATACATACCTGAAACAAATAATGTAATCGTTAGAATTTTTGCAATAATCTTGAGTGGTTAAAAAAATTAAAAATTTACAAACTATGCTATTGACAGATAGATTATTGATACTGACATTCAAATTTCTGAACCTAACCCTGGCAGATAGGATGTTGATCACGGACGTATAATACTCAGGACAAGCTACACACACACAGACACACTGACAGAAATAGAAATATCATTCGTTGTCTTTGTCATAGTTCCACTTTTTGGGGTTCCGTAGCCAAATGGCAAAAAACGGAACCCTTATAGATTCGTCATGTCTGTCCGTCTGTCTGTCTGTCCGTCCGTATGTCACAGCCACTTTTTTCCGAAACTATAAGAGCTATACTGTTGAAACTTGGTAAGTAGATGTATTATGTAAACCACATTAAGATTTTCACACGAAAATATAAAAAAAAACAATAAATTTTGGGGTTCCCCATACTAAGAACTGAAACTCAATTTTTTTTTTTTTCATCAAACCCGTACGTGTGGGTATCTATGGATAGGTCTTCAAAAATGATATTGAGGTTTCAGCATCATTTTTTTCTAAACTGAATAGTTTGCGCGAGAGACACTTCCAAAGTGGTAAAATGTGTGTCCCCCCCCCCCTGTAACTTCTAAAATAAGAGAATGATAAATCAAAAAAAATATATGATGTACATTTGCAAACTTCCAACGAAAATTGGTTTGAACGAGATCTAGTATGAAGTTTTTTTTTAATACGTCATAAATCGTAAAAAGCAATTTATTTAACGGAACCCTTCATGTGCGAGTCTGACTCGCACTTGGCCGCTTTTTTTTTTTGTTTGGAACAACTGTGAAGTTGTGGCAAACAAACCATTCCCCGTCCAAATTAAGTAGGTTATTTATGGTAAGGTAAGCCATCAGCTATTTTAAGACCAGTTCTTAATTTAGCTGCATAAGAGCCTTTCCGTCGCTCGTTGTGGCATCACATTTAGCCTGACCAGGTTTGTACTTACCGTGCAAAGCTGGATACTTGATGCTGGCAGAATTGTGCTTAAATTGCACGGTAGCCATAAACAATAGGGTGAAGTGAAGTGAAAGTGTACTGAATTAACAAGTGTCACTCTTATTTTCCGGGTACAGTCTTTAATTTCCTAGCGGTAACAGGATTGTTTCAAAGCCTCAACTAATTTTGGGCTCTCACCCAAATGAACCTATGAAACATGTTGCCAAAAATACACCAGTGGATAGCTGTCAAGACGATCAAACTGTCAAAAGATAATTCTTCAATTGTTTGCATAACTTACATCATAAACTGGATTTTATGCGCGAGCAAACCCAATCCTCCTGTAACGGACACCAGGCGGTCAGGAGTCCTGGGGTGGTCAGCGTGCCTAATCGCGCAAGAGGCATTATCGCGCAGGCAGAGTTAATCGCCCGCCGGCCCTGATTAGCTAAGCTCCCGGCCTGTATGCCCCCCTGGTAGGAATTATTCAGGCACGACTTGCTCTCTGACCCCGGTGATAGCGTGATGATAAAAATAATATAACTAATTTTATGATCTTATATTGCGTTTAACGTCTATAAAGGATTCTAGTAGTTTTGAAAGCGGTGTATGAAAATTATGGTCAGTCTATCTTCGATTATGAAGGATTATTTTAAAGCAATGAAAGCACCGTGGAAAGACATGGTTAAATTTGCATTTACTGGAATTTTATCTGTATCCAAAAGCATTGATACATATATTTCATGCAAGTCGCATTATTCTCATTTGTCGAGCTAGTCGCGCGCACTTACGCTAGCCATGCTAAAGTGACCCTTCTCACTTCCAAAGGTTTAAACAATTTTCGACGACTAATTAAAAATATTGACAGAGGAAAGCAAACAGGACCGGAGTGTCACCTGGGCGATAACTCATGCGGATGCAAATGCCGCATTATCAGCGGGCCGCACCCGTCAGCGTTTGTGTATGCTAATCGCGTTTATTAAAATTAATACAAATACGGCCCTGGGCACGCGTATTTTAGTATTACGAATTTTCGGTGGCAGTGATTTATTCTTTACTATCGTTTTATTATTGCGAAAATAGTGCATTACTGCAGAGGCCAGGAATAGTACATTACATCAGAGAAAACACGGATTTCCGGCCAAGTAGGTATAGACCGGATAGAGATACGAGGCCGGGAATCCGTTTTCACGCCGAGGCATGTATAGTGCTTTTCTCAAACATGCAATGAAATAAATAAATAAAAATCCTTGGCCTATTAGGCCTGAAAAGTTGTATGAAATCCCATTTCAGGCCGCCTCGAGATGCTGCGCCCGAAAAGGATACTACCGAGTCTATTATAAGGAACGTAAAGAGAATATTTCTTTGCATGTTTGAGAAATAGTGCATTACTGCAGAGGCCAGGAAAATAGCTTTTCACGCCGAGGTAATGCATGGTGCTTTTTTGAAACGTGCGGTGATATAAAATAAAGCAACAAGTTTTTTTTATTCGCCTTACGCCATGATGTTAAGTCACAAATTGATATTGAAATAGAAGGTCACTTTGCAGGCCTAGATCTTAAATTTTATATGGAATTCCATTATATCGCAGCCTGTTACAAAGAACAATAACGTCAATGTTTCATTGCACGTTTGAGAAAATACATTAAATCGGTTCAACTAGAGAGCCTATTACTGAGGTTTGGCGTTTGTAGAACATAATGACAATGCAGGTTAGCTGAAAATACTCTCGGTTTCATTAGTGAATATTAAGCATACTAAGTTTAATTAAGATGAGTGTCTGTCAAAATTTTCATTTTTTGTACAAGCTTTTATTGCCGACTGTACTTTTCTGTATACCAGCACCAACTAATAATTGAGACGATTCTAACGAGCCCAAACTCAACGGGGTTACGTCGGTTAAGTACTGCATTCCCATCTCCACCTTCTGTCTCCATCATCAGATCAGCTCGATGATACCATAATAAATTGTCATCCAAACTATGCCTTTACCTAAAATTTCAGCTCAATTGGTTTTAAAATTATCTGCTTCAAAATTGAGTTGCAAGATTCCATCCGAAAAAACATAGTTACATACATACCACATACGCATAGTTAGTTAGGTTCATACATTGCAAGTTAATAGATAGCTTGTAAAATATCCTGGAATGTAACGTAGAAAATTCGTTTCAAAATAGAACATCAAAACTACAGTCTGTTTTCTTGAACGATCTCAATATAATTCGCAATAATCCTAACATCAAAACTTTAACGTTGCCGCAAAGTGAATGGGTTACATGCGGAAAAATTTCACGCTGCGGAGTTACCATTTCCCCGGGAAAGTCGGTAAAGTTGGTGCAAGTAATCTAAAGTTAGGTACCAGGGCGGCAGAGGCTATTTAGATGCACATCTTAACTCCGCCATATATCTAGATTGTGCGAAGTTCGGAGAGCGGGTAACTCGGAAAGTGTTTCCCGCGTTGGTTTTTTTTTTATTCGAAAAAACAAAATGGCGCGGACAAGGAGTAATCCGAGGGAAGTTTGGGTTTTCAATTCGGTGTTAATTGAAAAGTATGCGCGCGATATGCGGGGAATTTCGAATTTGGAATTGTACGGCTTTTCTGTTAGGCGTTGAACGTTGCCATGCCTCGTCTTGCATTATGTATTTGAATACATGTAAAGTAAAATAGTAGGTACTTATAGAAGGGACTTCATTAGACGAAGCGATAACGAGGCTTTCTAACATTACTTAGAATAACTGTTTTCATTATCCATTAGTCATAAATAACGGTGTTTAACGCAGCCGGCTAATGCATCGAAGTATTCGCTATATACTCGTAGTTAATTATGAGCTTCACTTATTATAGGTATTATATATATCAATTGAATGTTACTTATTTTTTTTAGTAATGGATATAAATGCTTCAGGTTCATTAAAATAATATCATTTATTCATGTATTGTTTTTATATTCATTTCGAATGCAATTACTAAACCCGAAAAAAATATATTGTATCGGTTAATAACCAATCTACTTTTCCTTTTATGGTATAGATTTTATCATCTTTATCTTTTAATGTATTTATTTATTTCAGACTCAGGGTCCATGTTAGTGCTTAGGTTAGTATAAATGTTAGTGCTTATGTAATTACATTTTAATGCGGTTGGCCAGCCAGTCTAAGACCGTGGTTTGGACGCCAGCGGGCAGCTGTTTCGACCACGCTTTATCTACTGACCGGTAATCAATAAATAAGGCACCAAGAGGTCAACTCATAGAGCACCTTAATTACGTAGTACTATTACTCAGGGCGAGTTGGCAACTTACGATTTTAGACCGATCAACGTTAAATATAGCGCCAGCAGCTGTCATTCGATAGAAACTTGTCAAACTTTCCATACATTCAGATTTTAACGAGGCTTACGATTACAGACGGTTTGAGGCAACCCACCCTTAGGGACTTGGCACACACACGGAATTTTCATTCAGTTTCCGTACGGAATGACACGTGCAAGTGAGACAGCGCTATACATGTGTAGAGCGACGTCCCGTTCCCACCTGTCATTCCGTACGGAAACCGAATGAAAATTCCGTGTCTGCGGCCAGCCTTAATCTGTGCTTTAATACGATACGACCCGATTTTAACGTAGATGCGGCAATCCATAGGCCTAAGCGCTGCAACAATCATCTGTGATAGATGCTGTGGCCAATGATGAATACGAACCGATTTTAACGAACGAAACTTACGGTTTCGGACGGTTTAAAACAACCGAGCCTTAGTACTCTTATCGTAACGTCATAGATTGTGCCACAGTTTTTCAGACACGGGCACATTGTCACCCATTTCCCTCTTTATATCCCAAGGAACATTAAACCATATCTCACAGTACGCAGGTGTATTCACATAAATAGAGCCCTTTTTAATATACCCTAGATTTGCAATAACACCAGGGCGTCAGGATACGGGGGTAGGGCGCAATAACTGTGACATCGGAATACATTAATCAAAGAGGTGTTAGGCGAGGTTTTTGTGGGACTTGGGATATTGCGCTGCTAAGTTATGGTGTCCTGGTATCGTTTAATAACTCACGAGTGGATTATGGGTTCATGCGAAGAATATTCTCCAAGAAACATGTCATGTTAGGAATTCCGCTCGTGTTAGTAAATAAGACAAACATAGCCATGGCGAGGATTTTCCTTCTACCGAAAGAAAAAAAGAAGCGGGTTGTGTCGGAGATACAACCGTTAATTAAGTTTAAGTGGATACTTCTTTGTTGGCTATACCCGTAAAATATATATCTGAATTAATTCACTAAAATCTGTATAAGTACAGATAAATCGGTATATATGGCAATATTGACTGACGTAGATCATTTGACTCGCGATACATTGAAAATGGCGGTCATTTCAGAAATCAGATTAGGCTTCTCTAGAAAAAGTTATTCCGGAAGTCACGTGATACATTTTGAACTGTACCCCTATACAAGAACGCGAGCAAAGAAGTATCCACTTCGAAACTCTGTGGCAACCGCCCTTTAACATATTCGTGGTATGTACCTAAGATATAATTATTCAAAATGTAGATATTTATAGTATTATTTAAGTAAAATGGCGATTGGCGTTACTTATAGATGTCGCATCTGCCGTAGCATAAAAATCACGCCATCGAATACACAAAAAAAACCATATAATACCTTAGGTGTCTTGATTTTTATAAAATTACGAGCTAGGGGATCATTCATGAATCCTTTTAAGCCGTTTTACGGTTTTACCTGACCAGCAAAACGTCAACCAATAAAATAACTCGAACCTACATGCAATTTCATCCATTTTCCATATTTAAACCCCGATCGCAACCTGAGACGGACCGTTGTCCACTCCTAGATACCTTATCTTAACGACCGTCCCTCTGGGGGCGCCCCCGTCCCCCCTGATCTCCCAGCAGATATGATACCCTGGTCAACTAACTACTGGCTTTATGATAGTTGTTGTTAGGCTTGGGTAATCTTATTGTAGGTATTTATAACGGCCACGTAGCTAAACGTTCACTTTAATTAAAATACTTCTACGTGTGTGCAAGTTTTACTTTTCATAAGTAATACTAGGCGTATGATGTTAGTATAGGGAAAGTTTTTATGAAGAAAAGATACGCGAACCCGATGGTCGCATCGCAACTTTCTATACTCGGTAATGCTTGGATATGTTCGACGAAATAAGGGCTTATTTGAACTTATTTGTTCTGCATATGGATAGATTCTCGTGGCTCCACCAACGGATCTTATACAAACGTACATACATCCACAGTCAGGATTTTTCTTTCTGGGTTGGAAGGTCAGATACTTCTTAGGATTATTTAGCTGCTAAATCGGACTCAGGGCTCCTTTTGTATCCTAAGGTGGGCGGGAAAAAGGCTTGGAGGATTATGATGAGCCATGCCATGTGTAATTTTTAATAAAATTACACCGCCGAATCTTCACAAACCTACTTAACATTTCTAAGAGCTACTACATAATTTCGTAACACTAAATGAATTATGTTCATTGAACAGTTTAGTGGACAGACAAAGTATCAAATGAAAGAGTATTGATCAAAATGAAGAAGAAAATGGAACTTGTAGTCAACATAAAACGAAAGAAAACAGCATATTTTGACCATGTTTACAGAAACAAGAAATATGAAATAATAAGAAATATAATAGAGGAAAATAGAAGGTAGAAGAGGCAGAGGGAGACCTAGAACAACGTGGTTTGACAATATCTGGGATTGGACCGGTACTATTGACGCCGCTACTCTCTCCAGGACGGCGAAGAGCAGGGAAGACTTTCATATGATGATCGCCGACATCCGTTAGGATATGGCACCCTAAGAAGATGAAGAACATTTTAGCACAGACAACGCCCAGCAGAACAAAATAATAACGGGATGATTATTATGTAAAGTCGCCGTCAATGGACTTTGCTAACTATGTAAACAAACCGCCATACTGTAATTGACATTAAATGGGACCAACTTCTTTTCGCAACTAACGTTTGGCAAACTGATTCATTTCGCAACTTTTCATTTCCCAAACTCTGAAACTGTAAATATTTCAGGATTTGTAGAACCCTATAAGTTAGGTTAGATTAGTTTATAAAAATCCTGAAATATTTAACAGTTTTAGAAATATTAAGAGGTTGGGAAATGAAAAGATGCGAAATGAATCAGGTTAGTGTTGTGTTAGGTTGGGAATTAGTGAACCTCATAAATGATTCCTACAATTATATATTGCACAATTTGGCAATGTGTGGTTGTCAACCCACGACAATTGTGCAAATGACAGTATCCAAATCTAACAACACGATTCGTATAACAAATAAGATTGCTGCACAAAAATATTCCCTAGAAATTAATATGTTGTCACCGGATACACTTGAAGTGTGCCAAAGGGGTTGTTTGCGAGCCGGGTTCGAGTCTCGGCTGATCAAATTTCATGTTAGCTTAGCGAGTGACATGAGAATAGGAAATGTGTTTGCACTAATAACATGGAAATATTGAAATAATACAATGTCGTTCGAGTCTTGAAAAAAAACAAGCTCTTTGCCGACCTCATATTTAGATAACGACACATATCATAGTGATTGAACATGCCTATAATGTTTTCGTATGACTTAAATATTGCTAAGGCGCTTCATAGAGGTTAGCGAGGATTTATAAAAAACAAGCTTCTGCTCGCGATTCCGTCCGCGTGGAGCTTGTTTATATCGTAGTTACATACAAACTTTGACCACCCATTTTCCTAAGGGGGTGAAATGGGAGGTCAACCATTTCACCCCCTTAGGGCCCTTAGGGGATCATTTCCGGGATAAAAAATATCCCATGTCCTTTCCCGAGACTCAAACTATCTCTCTAGCAAATTTCATCTAAACCGTTTCAGCAGTTTAAGCGTGAAGAGATGACAGACAGACAGACACACTTTCGCATTTATGATATTAGTATTAGTATGGATAAATACGACGACGGCAGTGTGTTCTTATATAGTATCATCATAGCAAACTAGAATACGTCGCTCCATGGACGCTTGCAACTACAAGGGTGTCACATCTGCATTATCAACCCACTAAAGGTTGTATTTATTAACTACACAACATAAGATTCTTGTTACTGGATCATGGTCTATTTTAAACCGACTTTTATCAATAAAACCGTTACTTAGATTATTATGGTATTTTCTACCAGTCACAGACAAAGGCTACCAGAGCATCATAAACTTCAGGCATTAGATTTCAAATCACGCAAGAAACCCAATAGTGTCCCATTCGAATGCACCAAGATCCGAAGCCTTTCCTCCGTCCTCCTCGCGCTTTCCTCGTTTGTATATGACCGTCTCTCTCGCACACTCCATTTCCGGCAGAGTCGAATTTCCTGCCGGACCGGCATAAACGTCGGCGACTTAAAAAGTGGGTAGTTTCGGTATATCTGCCGGATGTAAGGAAATGATGTGTCCTTCATGGGATGACTCGTGGGATGATTATTCGATTGAAAATGGTGTAAAATGGTTTAACGTTCCTTTGGATATGGGTTTGCCCGAAGGCCCGGTTGTACCGTACGTTCATACGTAAATAGTTCCATAGTAAAAATATGATCATATTTATTATACAGAGTTTCGAATATGGAAAGGGCGCAAATGTGACATAAACATAGCCTTTTGACTATGTTTGACATTTTCCAGTGTTTTCAATAATAAAAAGAGCTGATGGATACTTGAAATTGTTTAGGAACGACGTAGGAAAGATAGGTGAGTTGGTTATAAGCTTTTATTATTTGATATATTTGCGGTTCTATTTTTGAAAGATAATTCTATCTATCCATGATACGACACAGTTCATTAGATTACTTGGTAGTTAGTTATAAAACTTGTTGTTTTTCTTGAAATGTATCCCTATACAGTGGATTTATTAAGTATCTAAAACCGCACAGAAGGCTCACTTTCTAACGAGGCCGGAAAGTAGTGGTTGAATAGGTCGGAAAAGAACGTTCTGTATAGCAGTTTGTTCCGATCTTATTTGCACTTTTCACGACGCAGTATCCTTCATATAGAAGAGATATTACCTACTGCAAAACATCATTATCTGCAGTCATTAGGGCAGGTGCTCCGCTGGCTATAATTATGGAGTAATACATGGTTTACGATCAGGTTAGTTATTGAATTAACCAACGATCAATTATAGGCCTCTGGATACGGTAAACTGGCCCTGTGGCCCTTGAATGTGGAGTGTTTGTATTACTTTTTGAAAAGAAAATGTCTATTGGTACTCTTTGTGTACCCTTTATATTTTTGTTTATGCGACTGTTTGTGTTCTAAATAAATTAAATAAAAATAAAAATTTAAGTCAAAGATATTTAATCTAGAAGTAGAATAAAAGGCGTAGTTTGTCGTTATTTACTTTACGGTCATTTTGAAAATCATTATGAAATTTGAAACTAAGGAAATAATCACATGGCAGATGTATCATACTCGTAAATGCCCTGTAATGCCTGCTTGCCTTAAATAGAGATACATAATTTGATATATATAATATATCCTTAGCAGGAATTATTTTTAGATTTACAGCAACTTAGCATAATGTTAATGGGCTATGAAATAAATATTAGAATGGTTCACATGCGCTGGACGCATAACATTTAAGTATTCATGCAGTTTTAACGACACGGTCACATGCTAAGTGCATAAACTAAATTCCTATTTCTAATATTAGCATGTAAGCACCAGGAGATCAGAGAATGGCAGAGATATTGCGAAACGCTGGATTCCTAGGCGTGCGGTGTTGAGTTACGTCCGTATCGGGTTCGCTTTGCTTTGAGACGCCGCGGCGGAATGGGAGCCTCGCGTCCAACGGTGTATACTTACTTTAATATTTTATTTATAAACTGTCTTCTATGTTATGTTATCCCGGTGCTTTACGGTTATTATAACTAGGGTTTGTAGTTGGTTTGATTTGTGTTGCAAGAACTGACCACGGACGTATCAAGCAACATTGTACCTATATCTACCTAATCTGGGTTCGAATCCCGGTAAGGGCATTTATTTGTGTGATGAGCATGAATATTTGTTCCTGAGTCATGGATGTTTTCTATGTATTTAAGAGGGCGCTCGTTTTTTGGTCAGGAATAAGCGAGAATGACGGATTTTTGACGTTGTAATTCTAAGAAACGGAGAGCTTTTTCTAGATCCTGATTACTTATTTGCATAGGTAAACTCCTCATATTGGTCCTAGCCGCCTCCAATTTACGAATTACTGAATACTTTAACCGAAAATACCCGATTACCTACAGTAGTTTTCTGAAGAGAGCGCAGAGTCATAAGTTTGAGCCCCTAATACTCCATGATGTTATATGAGAACCTACTTGTTTTATTCTATTTTCACTAGCGTAATATGTTGCCATTGCTCCTAGCCGCCTCGAATTTTCCTTATTCTGCACGTATATATATGTAAACTGTTCTCAATTACACCATATTTGTCAACAAAATCTTACTGAAAACTCAAGGATTTTCTCATTATTGTTGAATTATTTGTGTATTGAATCTTACACAACATTAAAGTTTATGCTTGTACCAACAAGATCCAGTCCAAAAAATATAACTTTAGTCAGAATTTATATTTATAAATAATTATTCAAAACTAGTATAAATTTACCGTCGCGCGGGAATATATCTCAGTACCGGCTGAATAGCCCTCCGAGACAGACGTGTACTGTGTTTATTTGTGGCTATTCACGAAGCTAACCGGCGACTCTTCAGATAAAATAATATTATTTTGATCTCCGACTAGGCATAGTTGTTACCAACCTCGGGGTCAAACTATACTGGGGATACATTCGTGAGGCTAATCGAGACAAGTTATGAATTGCATAGCTGCCAGATAAGACGTAGTGTAGCGAAAAGGCTCAAACCCACAGTATACGTAACATTTAAAATTGAACCTTCTACCTAAAACAAAAGTCATACATTTCAATGGTGATGTCTTGTGGGTTGGATCCTTTTGTCTTAACTACGCGTTCTATAGTCAATTATTATTGTACGAGTGATCGTGATACTTGATAGATTTAATTTATTTACTTGTTACTATCAGTCCACCTTGTGGAGGGTCCGCTGCAGTTTCCGGTACGTAGTCGCCTCTCGAGAACCTCCCCGCCCCAACGGCCATTATGATTAGTTAGTATGTATGTATGTATGTTAGTTTGGGCGAAATCTTCAAATTAGGTACAATTATCTTCTTATATTAAGTATCTTCGGTGACAATGCCATAATATCATAGAGCTGGTCTGATGATGGAGTCGGAAGGTGGCCATAGCAACTCCTAAACTCAACAAAATAAAGCCATCGAATTTTGGCTCATTTATTTGGTCATGGCACGGCAAGACTTGGATGCTGGATGATTTCCAGAGTCTGATGATGGAGCTGGAAGGTGGTCATGGAACTCCTAAACTAAACTAGATAAACCCATCTAGTTTGGGCTCATCTGTTTTGTCTTGGTGATGGATGATTTCCAGGATCTGATGATGGAAGGTGGTCATGGGAACTCCTAAACAAAAATAGATAGACCTATCTTGTTTGGGTTTGTGTGATTTGTCTGTACAAGTACCCACGAACCAGCGACATAATATGCAGGGTTATTGAAAATAACAAGATGAATAAAAAACTTTTTAAAAAACAAGCTTATATGGCGTTTGTTAAGTACAGCACGATCCTACCTTACATTTAGTTATTATTTTTGTTTATATATAATAATAACACACACCGGGGGTTTACACTGAAAAGGGAGATTTTTACGTGGTTTTATTACATTTCCGAGTCATCATCATCATCATCATCATATCAGCCGAAAGACGTCCACTGCTGGACATAGGCCTCCCCCAAAGAGTGCCACAATGGCCGTTCCTGCGCCACCCGCATCCAGCGGACTCCCGCGACCTTTACCAGGTCATCAGCCCACCTTGCGGGGGGCCTACCCACGCTGCGCCTTCCGGTACGTGGTTGCCCTCAAGAACCTTTCCACCCCAACGGCCATCGGTTCTACGTGCAATATGCCCCGCCCACTGCCACTTAAGTTTAACAATTCGGAGGGATATATCGGTTACCTTGGTTCTGCTGCGGATAGCCTCATTTCTGATGCGATCGCGCAGAGAAACTCCCAGCATAGCCCTCTCCATTGCCCTTTGAGTGACTTTGAGCCTTCTTATGAGGCCTATAATAAGCGACCACGTTTCCGTGCCATATGTCATCACTGGCAACACACACTGGTCAAAGACTCTCGTCTTGAGACACTGCGGAATATTGGACGAAAAGATGTGCCGTAGCTTCCCGAATGCTGCCCAGCCGAGTCGGATTCGACGATTGACCTTCCCTTCGACATTTCCGAGTATCACTCTTTATTTCGAAATAAATGTTAAAAAAACCGGCCAAGTGCGAGTCGGACTCGCGCACGAAGGGTTCCGTACCATTATCTATATCTAAAAACCGCAAAATATCTATATCTAAAATCACGTTTGTTGTATAGGAGCCCCCTGTAGCCTAGTTAGTAACTTGGAAGTGACTCTGCCTACGAAGCTGGAGGTCCCGGGTTCGAATCCCGGTAAGGGCATTTATTTGTGTGATGACCACAAATATTTGTTCCTGAGTCATGGATGTTTTCTATGTATTTAAGTATTTATTTATCTATATAAGTATGTTTATCGTCGTCTAGTATCCATAGTACAAGCTTTGCTTAGTTTGGGGCAAGGTCGATTTGTGTAAGATTGTAAAAGAAAAAGAAACAAATAAAAACTAAAATAAAAATAAAAAAGATGTATTCTGTTTTTTAGTATTTTTTGTTATAAATAGCGACAACAGAAATACATCATCTATGAAAATCTCTATCTATCACGGTTCATGAGATACAGCCTGGTGACAGAAGGACAGACAGACATTCAGACAGACAGACGGACAGCGGAGTCTTAGTAATAGGGTCCCGTTTTACTCTTTGAGTACGGAATCCTAATAAGTGACATAGGTTTTAGGCTCAGAACATAAAAAAAGGGAGAAGTGCCGTACTGCTTAATTTCAACCAAAACCGATGTCCCCAGTTTTCTCCCACCGCAGCGCCCACAGGCACACGCATTGAACCGTGTAAAAACAAAGACTCGGGCGTTGCCAGTGAGTCTACGGCAACATGCAAACAAGGGCTGTGATTGGCTTAAACGCACTACACTAGGGGGGCGACAAACGTTAAAATTATGTTTTATCGACATTGATATTAAAATTAATATTATGTTATGATATTGATGGGTAACAACTTCAACAACATGGTAAGTTTATGTGGTGGTATTTAAACTTCTAGCTACAAGTTTAAATAACACGTGTTGTTAACTTACCATAAATCGCAAAAGTAAAAAATATTGACGAATACCTACAGAGTAACATAAACGGCTTTTTATAAGTTCGTGTTCACATACATTTAAAACTCTGGTCACATCGATATTTTTGACCTGTAGGTACCAGGCCGATCCGACTCGCATTTTGGCGCGAAATAATATGTCCATTACTCATATTACGAGATTTAAGGCTAAGGGCGAGTATCCACCAAAGATGTGCGAAGATGTGTTACCATACATTTTACACCTAGGTTTCAAGCAAGCGAGGTGTCAAATATTCGAAAAGTGTACGGCTCTTATTAAGTGGTTGGAAACATTTTTCTTGAAAATGTTACGAACACATTAACTCTTCTCTGTACAGGAAACCAGTTAGGACCTCTGCCAGTAGCATCTATCCATTTTTTTAGAACCTAATCGGATTCTTTGGAAAACTGTAATAAGAAACCGAGATTTCTTCTTCAATTATCACATTTGAAATGAAAGTAAAAAATACTCATTTAAAAAAAAATATTGGTAATAATATCACATTTTAAGTTGTTCTGAAGCCATTTGCAACTAAATTATATACTTGTATATACAATTTTAATATGTCTATTTACCGTTCATACTGCAACTTAGTGAAAATCTTATTAGTAGGTACCGTAAACATTTTGTGCCTTTTAATCTTATTAGTTACCTTTAAGATAGGCACCCAACCAAAACAAGTAATTAAATAAAATAAAACAGCGAAAGTAGTCGAAATAAAATAACTAGTATGATATCGTACTTCTATTTTATCGATTACGCGTAAATTGTAACTGCACTTTGGCACCACTCTAGTTTGCGACGCCAAGCAGCGGCCGTACCACTAAAAAATTCAAGCATCGTCCATATCCATAGTGGTTTAATACATTGCGCCGTGGTTTACTGTATTGAACGATCAATGTACAACGCATAGAACAAAAATATGCTTTTTCGTTCGATATGTTAGTTCGATCCCGAGAAATGATGCGGCGTTGCGTTTATTTATTAAAATATTAGTTTTTACTGACTTAAGTGAAAATACTAATACTCACATGTGGTGCGTGACTCCACCATTCATGTAGGTTTTAGTTTCATTCCTATTTTTGCATGTAACCACGCTACAATTCGGCATTTTGAGTAAACGTGGAATAACATTTCAGATTCACGGCAAATTGCGACTAACATGCGGTGGGCAGTGACATGCCCATTTGGCCATGTCGCACCGACACGCGCCAAGCCCCCGTTTCATATCTATTCCTTTTTATCATCTGAGGTTTTAGGCTTTTGAATAAAATCACGCATTAATTAATTGCATTCTAGATAAAAAGCTGTGTTTGTATAATTTATAATTTTCAGTTCCTTTGGTAAGAAACGGACATAGCAATTTCTATGAAGGGCCGTTTTTTTTTACTGTCCATAACAAAAAAAAATTTCTTAAAGAAATGAATACGTAAGTACCCAGTAATTTCCTAGTAGTGGGTCTACTTGTATAATTTCATTACATTACTATATTTAAATAAGACTCAGATAACATGCAAACTATTAATATCCGTAAAACAAATTATTATTCTTATTACTGACAACTTTAAAACTCGTTAGTTTATTTTATACTAAAAAAACGAAACTAAATATACTTTGTCATATCATAGTATTTTAATACAAATAGAAAACTTGTGCTCAAAAATCAAATACTTACTTTATTCAAGTTATCTAACTTCGCTAACATGATGTTCTAGAACATCATGTTAGCGAAGTAATACTTACCACTTTTTAGTGCAAGTATCAATATCGGTCACGGAGTGAATTCCAACGGTGCGCTATACAGCTATTTGCATCGGCAAGCTCCGCGGTTAGTTCTATCCCGATCGCACTTACATATAGCTAGAAAGGGACGGCACCCGCGGCTGGTGCGATCTCGCTGTGCATGTGGGGGTTAGGTACGTTTGTGTGGGTGGTAGTAGTATTTACACACACAAACGCACTACGCGTGTCAAAATACCGAATTCTGAGCGAGCGCTTTTTTGAAGAGCACTCTTAAGTATATATTTCTCTATATAAGTATCTATATCGTCGTCTAGTACCCATAGTACAAGCTTTGCTTAGTTTGGGACTAGGTTGATTTGTGTAAGATTGTCCGCAAATATTTATTTATTTTTTTAAACTGTTTTTGTAACTTTCATGAATTTTATCTGCCGCTTCCTGTCACTTTGCATACGATGATATGATGATGATGATTATGTATTCATCATCATCACATCAGCCGAAAGACATCCACTGCTGGACAAAGGCCTCCCCCAAAGAGTGCCAAAGCGATCGGTCTTGCGCCACCCGCATCCAGCGGACTACCGCGACCTTTACCAGGTCATCAGTCCACCTTGTGGGGGGCCTATCCACGCCGCGCCTTCCGGTACGTGGTCGCCACTCGAGAACCTTTCCGCCCCAACGGCCATCGGTTCTACGTGCAATGTGCCCCGCCCACTGCCACTTAAGTTTAGCGATTCGGAAGGCAATATCGGTTACCTTGTTTCTAACTCCCATCATAGCCGTCTCCATTGCCCTTCGGGTGACTTTGAGCCTTCTTATGAGGCCCATTATAAGCGACTACGTTTCAGTGCCATATGTCATCACTGGCAACACAACCTGCAGATCGATCACATTGTACGAACGTCGGGTAGGTCGAAAAGTCACTTTTTATATGGAAAATTGGCAGTTAAATTGTACCGACGCGCGTTCGGAACGTTACGTGGTCACCCCCCGGGTCAAAGACTTTCGTCTTGAGATACTGCGGAATATTGGACGAAATAATTTGCCGTAGTTTCCCGAACGCTGCCCAGCCAAGTCGGATTCGACGACTGACCTCTTTCTCGAAGTTAACTGGACAGGCTGTCCTAGGTATACATAATCGTCTACAACTTCGAGCGTAAAGTGTCCGATTGTAATAATGGGAGTTGGTACTACATGGGTATTTGCCATGATCTTCGTCTTATCCATGTTCATTCTTAGACCAACTCGCTCGGAAGCTTTACTGAGGTCATCGAACATCGTACTTAAGTCATCCATGGTCTCAGCCAAGACTACCATATCGTCAGCAAACCGAAGGTGAGTGATGTACTCGCCGTTGATGTTGATGCCTAGCCTTCTCCAGTCCAGAGTCTTGAAAACATCCTACAGTGCAGCGGTGAACAGTTTTGGAGAAATAACATCTCCTTGCCTAACTCCCCGCTGCAGCGGAATAGGTTTCGAGTTCTGGTCCTGGAGTCGGACTGACATAGTGGCGTTCTCGTACAAATACTTCAGAACTTCGATATAGCGGTAGTCAAGTTGGCACCGTTGGAGAGACTGTAATACAGCCCAGGTTTCGACCGAATCGAAGGCTTTCTCGTAGTCCACGAACGCTAAGCAGAGAGGCAGGTTATACTCCTCAGTCTTCTGTATAACCTGGCGGAGCGTGTGGATGTGGTCTACAGTACTAAAGCCTCTTCGGAAACCGGCTCGTTGTAGTCATCTAGCCTGCGTACGAGACGATTTGTAATGACTCTCGAAAACAGCTGTATTTACATAATAGACACAACAATAAGCAGATGCTTTATAAGAAAACTGCGAACCCCAATGTTAAAATCCTTCTAAATCTATCTGTTTCCAAAGAAATTTATGACCCGCGAAACTTAGCAGCACTCTCTAAGTCGCGCCTAAAACGCGTCAACTCATAAATCCCGAACGGAACCAAAACACAGCTCAATTTTCACTGTTCCACGTTAAAAATCTCAAGGAAAGTTCCCTTTATTTAAGAGAAGGGCGAGTCATAAGTTTTACTCCAGCATCTGAGGGCAAATTGCTGGCAAATCCTGGCAATGAGAATTTATTAATATTGGAAGACTGTGTTGTGACGGAGGGAATCTACTGAATTAAACCCTAAATGGATGTTATTTGGTGCCAAAATATAAAAGTACAGGGTCAACAAATGAATATACGAGGGCCGTGGAAGCACAGATTGAGCAGTAAGTCAGAGGTTGAGCGTCACCCTGCCGGGCGACTTGAGTGCTCAAAACCTACTTTATACGCATTACTGGCACCCAATTTGGAACGCGTTTTATACGTAGGTATTGAACATTATGAATCGTCTTGGGTTATGCGCTCTCGCTTGCGTAAGCGCTTAGCCAAGTATGTGTGAGAGCGACGCAATGATATTGAGATGGGAATCGGGATTGATATGAAATCGAAAGTGAATTTTAATTGTAAAATGGACATAAATTGGTACATTCTTTTTTTTATTTTTATTTTTAATATTTGGGGACATTACACAAATCTAACTAGGACTCAAGGATTTAGGCTTCTGCCAAAAGTGTGACCTAAACCTACATTTATTTTCCTCCTAACTTAACCTTGAAAATAATGCCGTTTTGTCGCTATTTATTTATGTAGGTGTGTATCTTAACATTTTTTTACTGTTTTCCGAGTGAACGTTTGACATACAATTTGTTCTTAGGCATGCGCAGTTGGCTTAATCGATTTTGACTTACATGGTTTTGTTAGATTTGTAACTGGAGTCATATAATTCATACCTATATGATAATAAATAAGAAGAATTATTCCAAATACAAATGTCTAAATTCAAATACTCGAAAGGGTTAAAAGCCACCATTGTTTACGGCCCACGTCTCGAAAATACCAGGCTACCATAAACACATGTAAGTACATAAAACAATATTCCCGCCGCGTCCGGATTACCGCGCGACTTATAATTATTTTTAGCCCCCCGAAGGGCGCGCGCGGGATTTGTCCTAAGTCGGCGACGCTCCGATATTATTTCTAAGGAATTTTCTTAGGGCAGGTGAGTATTAAGCGAGATTTGCCGCGACACGGATAAGCAAACGATTAACGGGATCACTGCCGCATGACGGATGCGCCGCGGATTCCAACATTTGTTATCAGGATGTTCGCTAAACTTCCCTAACATGTCAAATAGTCACGTTGCAATGACCCTGTAAAATCTCCACGCTTGGAAACATTATGGTGACCATGCTACTGTTTTATAGATAGATACGTGTCAGATGACATTTAAATTCAAAACGCTTATCGTTACACGTACATCTGACTTTAAAATTCAAATCTTTTACAGGCGTGCAGTCAGATAGTTACCAATATCGCCTGCAGTGCGCTGAATATAAATTGCGCGATGCATGAGACCGGCTCACTTTCCTTTTACGTCCGTGTTCGCTCAATTCCGAATTAATTCAAACGATTCGATCATGCAATGCTCAAACGATGTAATCACAAATCAAACGTTCCATATTCGAATTTGGCGCTTGTGGCCAGTGTCTCGGCTGCGTTCATTTGTTCGCGCTGACCGCGGCGCAGGTGGCTGTCGCCGCGCGGTGTTCCATTTCCCGCGCGTAATCAAATGAATATTACACGCGCGTCACGTTGACAGCTATGCAGTTTCGATCCCGATATGTGGGTCGGATGCTCTTTTTGACGCCAATTTGAAGCATTGTCTATGTCCGACCGCGTTTCAGTGCTCGAATATCGAATCGGATCACGCGCACCGACGATTTAAACACAGAACGATCTGCGTCTGTTTAAAAATGGATTAGGGGACGGCATCTGTTAGGAGTTAACATTGACATGTCCCGACCTACACCGGAACTGTTGTACAGGGAGTCCGTAATGAAAGCACTTAGCGCTAAGCGAAGCAATTATAAGTAATTTGGAACGCGGTAATGGGCGCGGACGGCGCGGCAAAAACGCGAAACGGAACGCGCTAAAAGCTTCCTAATTCGATTGTTCGACGGTTACTTTTTAAACTCCAAACTCTAGGATTGTTCGGAAATAAATCCTTCAGCTTTGATTCAATAAGCAAAGGCGGAACGTGAGTTTTTACTAACTCAATTCACACTAAATTGAAATTAACTTTGTTCGGTTCGAATTCAAACTTCTGCAATGCAGGATACGCTGCTATTTCTAGGTATGCGAGCAGCTTTCTCACTGATCTTTCCTCATTAAATTAGCAGAGATTCGGAAGGTTCTATTGCAAATTAGGATTGTACCCCGAACGCTATTGGCAATATTTAATGAAGGCCACTGGCTGTAATTAAAACTTGTATAATTCAACGCTCCTCGGAAACGCGGAATTCATAGCCATAAAGAAAGTAGGATTCGGCTCGCAGCGAATGAAACACAAATACCCTGGCTCAAAGGAGTAGGACGCGTCACCTGAACTGCGCTCGCCTTCTTCGGCCCTGGTGATTTATGGGCGCAGATCCGGACCGGTAATGAAATTGCGCCCCCCGCACCCCGCCCACAGCCATTCTAGAAATTACTACGCAGTGCACCTCTGTCACTGCGCTGGTACCTTGGTAGCTGTATGCTAATGTTTAATTTTTTTTGCTTCATTTATCAACCGCGTGTAGTGACTGTAATTGTGTTTTCAGTGTCTGAGAGCACTTTGAATCGGTCTTTGTCTACGCAATGAAAAATTTATTGCTCTCGCGGGAAATTTTAATTGAAAAGCGCGGGCTGAGCGCTCGGCTGCGTCACAATTGTTCAGGCCCCGCCGCCATGCGTAAAGCCGTGCTGTAAATGTTTTTCAAGCCTTTTCATGGGCCAATTTAATGGTAACGGCTTTGGCGTAAATCCCGCGACGCGGCGTTAGCAAAAACGCTACGATATTTCATTAGAAAATCGTCACGCGTCTCGGCTTCCGCTGATAAATGAGACTTTTATCAATTGTTCCTAAACAAAAGTTGAATTTACTTCCCAATCCTAACTAATAAATCACAAATAAAAATAAATTTCAAAAAACAAAACTCTAACTCTGATTTGAACTGCTATCTGAATAAAAGTGTAATAACTCTACTAAATATTCGCGAAAGTATCTCACTTTATTACAATGTGAACTCATCGTTACTCCGGTCTGAATAAGGGTTTTCAACACAAGTACTTAGACACATTGTACCTCATAGCACAGGCCAGTAGCATCGACGTCGAGTTATGTCCGTCTCTATCACTCACTGAATCCAAAGCCGATAGAGTTATGGAGTCATCATAACGGTGCTGCCTTCTGTGCGTCAATTTTAAGAAACACTCGCACAAAAAATAAAATAATTTTCTCAACGAATAGAACTTCAGACACACAGAGTTTTCAAAAACATCGCTTTGACAGATGCTTGGACCTGAGGCCACTGATATCAAGTACGATTTTTCTCCATATCTATCGGTCGAATAATACAAAAAAGAAAGATATACGTAGAGGCATCATAACAACAAATAAATAAATAAATAATTGTTGCTCGAGTTAAGAAATTCCTCAAGCCCATTCTTTTTTTTTTATATTACGTCGGTGGCAAACAAGCTTACGGCCCACCTGATGGTAAGTGATTACCGTAGCCTATGGACGCTTGCAACTCCAGGGGTGTTACATGCGCGTTGCCGACCCTTTAAGAATTTATACACTCATTTTTTGAAGAACCCCATACCGTAGTTCCTTGGGAAAACTTCGGCAGGGAGCTCATTCCACAACCTGAGCGTCCGAGGATTCTTCTACAAAGCGTAAAAATGCTGCTACGCGCTACGGCGTGCTACACGTAGCGCTGCGTGGCCACACGTAAGGTAAGTCACCGTAATCAAATATCGATATTAGAAGTTATTGCTAATTAGTTTTAGCCCTGTCACCTACACGGCTGTCACAGGACGACCCGCGAGCCGTGCCGCGCCGACACAGACTGTCCGTCTCTTTCGCGACACATCTCGGAGGCCGTCTTGTTATGGCCGTAATGGTGCACATCAGTTAAAAAAAACAAAGCACTACTAATTGAACTCGAACATATCTCACATTTGAGTCACTCACCGTTAGGTGCTGGAATAGCCACGCCCGCAGGATATTGGTGGCCACCTTCGGGAAGATGCCACGTTTCTTTTGGTTTTTCTTGCCGTTCGACTCGTCGTCCTCCTCGCCCGTGCCCTCGCCGGAGCCGATACTCGCGTTACTGGCGTCCCCTGGTGACAAATACGTCAATTTAATACAGTTACAATGCATTGAATACAGATTGTTAGGAATGGAAAATAAGATTTGTAATTTTACAGTATGCACAATCAGTGTTTTCTCTGCAGCTAGCCCTATGTTTGATTCAGTCATAATAGAGTCGGCTTCAAGGGTTCGATGCTTAAGGGGATCTCATACGCCAGTGACCTTCGATCTGAATCCCTTAGTTTTCTAATGTTTTTTGTAGCTTATCATATTAACAACAACAGCTTTAAGCAATATATTATCCCATATTTATTTCAAACATCACGGTCTTCGAGACATTTGGCATCAAAGTTGAACAATTATAGACCAAAAAACAGGTTTTCTGGCCATAACATTTGTGTTACTTAGTTTAAAATCAAAACCTTACACACGTTTATAGAGACATCAGAGACGAACCCAGGTATGTAGATTCCGTATATGTTAGATCTTTCACAGCAATCTTATAACAAAAAAGGTGTTTTTTTAGACAATGTTTAAAAAAATCATAAAAAAATAACTATTCATTTCTTTCAAAATATGGTAGACCAAAATGGAGATTAAAGATTGAAGAATCGATAGCCGTTTGCCTTGTAATTCTATCTGTAGTGCAAAAGTATTTGTATCGATTCAAAACTAGTCAAAAATCGATGAAAACCTCGGGTAGCCCCTTAACATTGTAATGGTAATTTCGCACGACACAGACTAAGGCATCGCTGCACAGGCAAAACTAGACTTACGTCGTACACATATTTTTTGAAACAAGCTTACAATTTTTACATAGCGCTATATGCTCAATTTTAACCCTTACGGACTTGCATGAGCGCCAAGGTGCTACGCCATATTTTCGCTACCCTTGGGATAAAGCGTGCTACGCGCTACGGTGTATTCCGGCGTAGCACTGACAGGCACCGAAAGCCTGTGTCATGTGGATTGTGGATACGCTATTAATGTTATTTATTAGAATGATCTTTTCGCAAGGGTAAGTTGTACCTATTATACAGGGCGAATTCTAAGTCGTGAACAGAAATACTAGCTTCCGATGCACTTCAGTATGGCGATATAGAATATCTGGGTCTATTAGCAATTAAATAACATTTAACATAATTTTTAATCATTAGAAGCATTTCCAGTCTCCCTTACATTTTCTTTTGGTCACCCTACTTAGCTTGTAGTGATTTGTCATTGATGTGACAAACTGCATAAAACACCTGTAGGGTGACCATGAGTTATGATGAAATACCTTAGAAATCTTTTTTTCATCTTTGAAAGAATATGCTATCTTTTTGCCCTAATTATCACTCTAGACAGCAGTTAGATGATAGTACTTGGAAAAAATATTTCCGTTTATGACTTAGGATTCAACCTGTATGTGTTGTATATGCAAGCACTACGCTCGTAACCGATACCGAGAATTTCCCGCTCTGTAGAGAAAAGCCCCGCTAGGTGGGGTCCTGATCAATTGTTAATTTTATAATTGCAGTCATAGCGTTAACCGCACACGTGTACCAGGCTCGCAGAGATTCGCAGGAGATGTCACGTCTCTTATCAGCGGTGCGTCTGGCATATTAATTAGCTAACTTGTATTTATTTAATCACCTGCCATGATGCTATCTTAGTACGTACCTTAATTAATTTGTACCGTCTTGTGTATCAGATTTAGTCTTATTGTGACGATGATTTTGATATCTTATTTATGATGATTATGGTAAAAATATACTTCGGATAATCAACCCAAGATGTTGATAAGCCTGACCTTGTGAGGATCGCCATATTGCGGAAATTCAATGTAACTTCAAATTTGTCCCGGCAACTTGACAGGGGTGCGCTTTAATTCACATATTTTTTTAATTCCTATTATTGGAACTCCGAAAATGTTTCTCATACAATTAACAATCACTATTCATAATACGTATACATCTCAATGTTGTGTAGTCAGCGAAGTGTAATTCGGAAGTACAAGGCAAGGAGTAAGATAAACAAATTAGCTCGCAGTGAACCGCATCAAATATTCATCGGCAGGAACAAATCGAATCAGCCCCACTTCCATCTTATTCCTGCTCTCCGTGTACTTTTAAATAATAAAACTCAACTTATTCCTTTACTATTTCGACAATTTATCGTTTCCATTTATTTTGGTAAACATATGATTAAATGTGTAGCCATACAATGTAACATCAAAACTCAGTGTACAAAATTCCTAAATTCACTTCGAAAATTTTGTTGACTTATGTATTGGAAATCTTAAAAGTTGTTTATTTTATACTAGCTGCCCGCGCGGGTCTGTCCGCGCGTGTCCACCCGCGTATTATACAGGGTGGCCCCGTAACAGGAGCAAAAAATTAAACGGTAGATTATTAAGCTTGTGAACACAGCACATTAAGCACACAAAAAAAAAATATATATAAGTATCTATATGTATGTATATATTATATATATCATCGCCTAGTACCCACAACACAAGCCTTACTGAGCTTACGGGTCTAGGTTGATTTGTGTAAGATTGTCCCGTAATATTTATTTATTTTTTAAATATTTCCAAATGGTTTTAGCAAAAAAAAAAATTTTTTTTTTGAAAAAAAAATCTTTAATTATGTTTACTTGTATTTTTGTACTCTTCTGGAGTGCTATGAGTAACTTTTTATTTTAAAAAGACAAAAAAAATATATATATATGTATATCACAAACTATCTTTTGAACACAAAAATGCAAAAACTATTACGACTCATTACATGATGTTACCTCAAAATCTGCATTGACTGCCGTGATATGATCTCGTAGTGCCAAGATACATTACTTGGAGGTCATAACTTTAGATCATAATTTCTCCGAAACCAAAAATTTTAAAGTGGATGATACACAAGGGGTTACTGCAAATGTTTTAAGGAAGCGTCCTTTTGAATATTTGCTCCTATTACAGGGTCTACCCCGTGGCGTATAGGACCCAGTAACGCATTGTACGCGTGTCAGGCATGTCTAAATGTCAATTGTTTATATGGAAAAATGACAGTTAAATTGTCCTTACGCGCGTTCGGAACGTTACGTAATTGCCAGCTTAAAACAAATGCAGATCCTCCCATTTCAACAAAGTGCATATTATAAAAATATCGCATATCACACTTAACAATATCGCATATCACTTTCAACACTAGTGATGTGCTGTGCGCGTCGCATAATGTCGATAAAAATTAAAACACAATGTCGAAACGCATCGCGACATTCGACCGGTTGCATTGTGATGGTAATAGGGGCAAAGTAATAAAATTACTCTTAGGCCATTACACCCCCCGGCTGCTACAGGGTGTACGTTATACAAGTGACAATAAAAAGTTTTAGATTCGCGAAAACAACTGGTGATCATCTGTGTAATTGTTTTATTCGTGTACTGATTTATTCGGATTTAAATTAGAATGAGGTATGTAAAGCAGGTCAGTGGAATGTATGTCAGTGTCCTATTTTCGCAAAAAAATGCGCGTGGAAGTCATAACAAGTGAAGTCATAATTCCGTACATAAATATAAACACGTTTGGGTTTGGGAGAGATCACGAGATCATCAACTAGCTACATGCCTCATCATATCAGCCGAAAGACGTCCACTGCTGGACATAGGCCTCCCCCAAAGAGTGCCAAAATGACCGGTCCTGCGCATCCAGCGGACTCCCGTGACCTTTACCAGGTCATCAGTCCACCTTGTGGGGGGCCTACCCACGCCGCGCCTTCCGGTAAGTGGTCGCCACTCGAGAACCTTTCCGCCCCAACGGCCATCAGTTCTACGTGCAATATGCTGCATGCCTACAAGAACATAATTTTAAACATTGTACCTAACCATTTATTAATTTAAACTTCATCGCAGTCCACTCGCAACCAAGGTGACACATCGGAAAGTCAAATGACCTCGAATAGGTAAATACATTTTATAGTAAGCGATTGAGTCCCGTTTAGTACAAATAATCAACCTAAGTACTCTTTACTGTGACTATCTATAATACTGATTTATTCGGATTTAATTTTGAATCCCGATGTGGTGTCGGGTTAGAATAGCACCACCCCCTTTTCTTCCCGTGGGTGTCGTAAGAGTCGACTAAGGGAACAGGGTTGAAGTGTGTTGTGAGCGATGGGCTAACAACCTATCACTTCGATATCACATTTTGTCGATCTGTTATATCCATACGTATTTATGCTAAGAGTGGAACTGGAACACAAGTGTGCTCTGCATACCCCTTTTAGGGATCAAGACGTGATTGTATGTAATTTTGAATCCTCAAATTAATGTTGCAAGCGTCCATAGACTACGGTAACCAATTACCATGAAACAGCCGTACGCTTTTTTGGAATCGACGTACCATTAATCCATTCAACGCCAATGACTCGCATATGAGTCCTCTACGAGAAATTTTCGCTACAAGGCGGAAAATTGCTGCTGCGCGCTACGACGTAGCACACGTAGCATTTCTTGGCGTCAAATGGGTTAAAATAAGAGCGTCTGATCCAGCTATACTCAACCTGCGGCGCGCCGAACTTTTACCCGCTATCCACCATGTGATCCTAGTACTAATACTAGGATACCATAAATTTAAAATGTCTTTGCAGCCCTCTTAGAAAAAAAGTTGAGTACGCGGCACAAAAGTTTGCGTGTCTGAAGTTAGCCTCGAGTCGCCTCCCGCATACCCGTCCGACCCATCTGACACCTTTGCGGCGCTACTAGTTAGCTAACATCAGACGCGCAAACTTTTGTGCCGCGTACTATAGGTAGGTATGCTGTGATCTAATGAAGATACATAGTACATTATTGCAGGCGCCGGGAAAGAAGGGCTTGCCGGGTGAGTAGGTATCACTGATACCGTATCAGTGGTGGAGCGCCCATTCCCACCGGTTTGCCAATAATAATATACTTATTATATTCTAACCTCTTTCATAACTTTTTTGTTTCGGGTTGCCCATCGAAAATGTTCACGCGCCGCCACTGGTAGGTATAGACAGCCGACCGTAAGGAGGCCGAATAGTGATACGAAGCCGGCAAACCCTTTTCACGGCTAGGCATGTATAGTGCTTTTCTCAAACATGCAATTAAATAAATAAATAAAATCTCCTCCATGGCTGAATGCCGTGATGCTGTGCCACAAATAGTGGTTTTTTTTTTTTTATTACTTCCCGGCCTAGGCCTTCAATTTCGTATGAAGTTCCTTTACAGTTCTCTTGAGTTGATCCGCCCGAAACGTGATACCTTGAAGCCTGACATAACCCACGTAATGACGACATTTCATTGCATGTTTGAGAAAATAACTTTTACGACAGTATAACCGGCTCATCCTGTACCAGATCACCGTGCAAAATCAGAGTGCAGTACCCTGATGCACTATGTAATCCCCTAATTCATCTCTCGCACACACACGCACACCCCACAGCTGCGTGTGAAAAGTCAAGAATGTTTAAATTAACTTGGTCATAATGGAATTGCATTCGCTGTTCCATGTTTGCGCTTTTTGGGTGATGTTACTGAGTAAAGTTTGTACCTAACTATATGGAAATAGAAGATTGGGCTGAATGTGAAATAAGAACGTTAATTTGACAAGTGACTGGTCTGTTAAAGTTTCTCGGCTTTTTATTGCACTTGTTATTTCGTCTTTATGTTACTTGATAAAGAAATTATATTAATAGAAGAAGGAAGTCGAGACGACAGCGGCGTAAAACCACGCTACCTACGTATGATTTTACTATTGGCTATATTTGAAGATCGAGCTTCCCACTGCGGCACACTCTTCGCTCTGCACAATTTTCGAGACAGCAATTAATATAATAATATAATATTTTGGGGACAATCTTACTCAAATCGACCTAGTCCCACACTAAGCAAAGCTTGTAGTATGGGTACTAGACGACGATATAGATACTTATAGATAGAAAACATCCATGACTCAGGAATAAATATTCGTGCACATCACACAAATAAATGCCCTTACCGGAACTCGAACCCGGGACCTCCGGCTTCGTGGCCATTATTCCTATAATTTTCATTAATAGATTCGAAACGCTAGTACAGGGCACAGGTTGCGTTCCGAATCAGGCAAATTTGATTCAGTTCACAATTTGACGATATGACATTGTTAGTTTATAAACTAACGAAAATGAATGCATAAAATTATGAATTATTTTGGCAGTTCACAATATTCCGTCAGTTTACAATATAACGGGTAAGATTATAAACTGACGGTGTTCACAATCTAACGGTGACATATATGTATATATTGTACTATATAAAATATTGCCAAACATTAGAGAAAGATATAAAGACAAGACAAGAGATAATCTATGTATTAGGTTCGCGTCACACCATATCACATTACACCTAACGCCGGTGTCAGATATTAAAAAATAATCGAATCATCTGAAAACGTGACGCGGTTTCAATAATGCCGCGTTCCCATGGCCGCTCATTAGGGCTAATCCCGGTCCCATGGTGCGAGGTAACCCGAGATGCGCGGACGCAGCACGCGCCGTGGGGGTGCACCCTTGTAGTATAGTCAGCATGATATAATTATTGGCAGCCAATCGCAACAAGTCTTTATTACTGAAGGAGTAATAATGTGGTATGATATTTTGGCTACTTTGTCTGCTACTAACTATATTATATCATAGTGGTTGTACAGTCAGCAGAAGTAGAAAAATTGCTACGGCTTCGATGGAGTTTCTTAAAAACACATTTTCTCCAGTCTTCGTTCAGGTCATCAGTCCACCTTGTGGAGGGGAGGGGGCTACCCACGCCGCGCCTTCCGGTACGTGGTCGCCACTCGAGAACCTTTCCGTCCCAACGGCCATCGGTTCGACGTGCAATGTCCCGCCCACTGCCACTTTAGTTTAGCGATTCGGAGGGCTATATCGGTTACCTTGGTTCTGCTGCGGATATTAGCCTCATTTCTGATGCAATCACGCAGAGAGACTTCCAACATAGCCCTCTTTGGGCGACTTTGAGCCTTCTTATGAGGCCCATTGTAAGCGACCACGTTTTACATTTGAGTTATCATTTACATGTCATGTCATGTCATTTATTACATTTGAGTTATTTAGCCCGATTAGCTTCAGCTGCAGACTGTACAGTTCGTCATATAAAATCAAACAAACAAACACAATTTAAAAACGAACGATATAGTACGAAACCGAAATGTAAACTTCATAATTAAACTTTAAGATTGCATGAGCTAGCACTCGTCAGAATCGGGCAATACGTGCAAGTTTGAACCTTATATCTGGCAGATAAAACTCAATTTCTAACCGTCAGTGCGTTGTGTTACGGAAAATATTTTTTAATGCAAAATGACGTAACGTATGTATTATTCCTTTGATATTTATCCTTCTGCAGCTAGGGTGGTGTGGTTGGCTTATGCCCACGAAAATTGACGCGTCGTCAGAATTTTTGGTTAATTTTTGATGAAATAAACTTGCTTTAAGGGCGTTTGATGTTGGAAATGGGTGAGGGAAGGGACTTTAGCGACGGTACATGTCATGTTAAAATTGATTCTAGTCTGATACAAAAAACATCCTTTGACATTTTCAGGAAAGTAGAACCGTCATGTAAGTAGTGTGCCTAGTGTTTTTTTTTAATATTAATAATTAAAAAAAAAAAAAAAATTTGCGGACAATCTTACACAAATCGACTTAGTCCCAAACTAAGCAAAGCTTGTACTATGGGTACTAGACGGCGATAAACATATTTATATATAAAAATAAATACTTAAATTAATCTTTATTAATTAGGGTTCCGTACTCAAAGAGTAAAACGGGACCCTATTACTAAGACTTCGCTGTCCGTCCGTCCGTCCGTCCGTTCGTCTGTCTGTCACCAGGCTTTATCTCAAGAACCGTGATAGCTAGAGAGTTGACATTTTCACAGATTATGTATTTCAGTTGCCGCTATAACAAAAAATACTAAAAACAAAATAAAATGATTTTTTAAGGGGGGCTCCGATACAAAAAACGTGATTTTTTGCCGTTTTTATAGATAATCTGTCACCAGGCTGTATCTCAAGAACCGTGATAGCTAGAGAGTTGAAATTTTCACAGATTATGTATTTCTGTTGCCACTATAACAAAAAATACTAAAAACAAAATAAAATATTTCTTTAAGGGGGGCTCCCATACAACAAACGTGACTTTTTGCCGTTTTTATAGATAATGGTACGGAACCCTTCGTGCGCGAGTCCAACTCGCACTTGTTTTTTTTATTGATTTTAGTTTCTGTTGTTCATTCTTCATACCCTAATTAATATTGCTAACTTATTAGCTATTAGGTACTCACAAACGTACCTGTCACAGATCGAAAGCTATTTTGAAATATCTCTATTTATTTATGAACTTTCATCGAATTGACGACGCCAGTTACAGAAGGCCTTTTCATACTAGTAACTACATCTTGTCTACTTAACTGTGTACATACATAGGGAAAGTCAAAACGGTTTTCTGAAGGTATATTGGCTGGTAGATTTAATTGCAACATAATGTGGCACTGGATCGAGCGGGTCAGAACTACTTTGACTTATGTCAAGTAGTACTGCAGTTTTTTTTATTTTTTTTTCATGTATAATAATAATAATTGCTAACATAGTTTTAAGTTTATTTTATTACTAACAGTATATGGATCGGAACACCTTCTTTTCGCAACTAACGTTTGGCAAACTGATTCATTTCGTAACTTTTCATTTCCCAAAGTCTGAAACTGTAAATATTTCAGGATTTATTTCAGGGCCATCACCCTATAGGTTAGGTTAGGTTAGCTTATAAAAATCCTGAAAAATTTAACAGTTTCAGAAATATTAAGAGGTTGGGAAATGAAAAGATGCGAAATAAATCAGGTTGCCAAACGTTAGGTTGGGAAACATTAGTGAACCATATGGATCACATGGCCTGAAATAAAACTTTTGAATTTGAATTAAACATTAGAACAAACCCCGACACAATAGGCTTTCGATCAAAAAATCCGACCTTAAATCAGGTAATCCGTTTGGGAGTTACGATGCCACAGACAGACGCACAGATACAGGTTAAAAATAAATGAAAATAATGAGTTAACTATCGAAAAGGGTTCGGAAATTTTAGGTTAGTATTCAAAACTGTAAAATGTAGTTTATACCAATCTTCACACGAATTCAGACGTCGTGAAACCTCGAGCTCCTGGCATTGTCCCCCGTGTCACTGGATTTATGCCGCCATTACATTAGTGCAGCGCTGCAAATGAGTGCTATCGAGTTACGGCAATCAGCTGGAAGTGCTAGGGATGGGATGCTATCGATAATCGAGGATCGGCTTGTATGTAAGGTGAGGTGAAGTTTAATGTTGCAAGGAGTACCTAATACTTGATAATAGCAGCAAAATATTAAGCAAGGATGATGATAAATTAAATTTTTTGATATGATAAGTCGGAGATAACAGGAAGTTTTACGGTCGTATTCATAAACGTAAGCCTGTTTTAACTAAAATGGCGTTAAAATTCGTTTGTCCTTTTCTGTCACTAAGACATTTGTGTTTGTAAGAAAGGGACAAAGCACATTTTTTTTAGCAGAGGCATTGTAAATTTTATGAATAAGGGGGATAGTGTTTAAAAGACTTAATAATTAGCTATGGTGATCAAATTCGTATCGGCAAACAACAATATTTTTATAATATTGTTTGAATTAGCAAACGAAAATCATTTTTCAGTCTACAACAACAGCTCAGATGGAAATCGAGAAGTTGCACAAAGTTTGTACTAAACTCTATCGAAGACTGTGCATTTTCCTGAAATAAAGTTTTGCTAGAAACATTATTTTGCGAGTGAACTTTTTTTTATGCAACAAAATGCACTCTATTGATGCATCGCTCAACATAATTAAAACCGGCCAAGTGCAAGTCAGACTCGCGCATGAAGGGTTCCGTACCATTATCTTCATATGAAAACGGCAAAAAAATCACGTATGGGAAAATATATATATATATATATATATATATATATACATTTATTTTATTCTGTTTTTTAGTATTTGTGGTTATAGCGGCAACAGAAATACATCATCTGTGAAAATTTCAACTGCCTAACTATCACGGTTCATGAGATACAGCCTGGTGACAGACGGGTGGACAGACAGACAGACGGACAGCGGAGTCTCAGTAATAGGGTCCCGTTTTACTCTTTGAGTACGGAACCCGAAAAAGTAACGATTTATCGACATCGATTTTAATTTTCATCGACATTTTTTCGCCCGCACCCTCCGCGCGACAGTGGTGTCGTAATGCGCTAACCGATTTGATGGATTGGCTTCTTTGCAGTCCCTTCTATTTGCAAACACCCTCGCAGGGATCGACGGGGCGCGGGGCGGGGGGGGAGGGGCTAATTAAAATTGGCACCCGACGTGGGGCCCTTAACACTACGCGCAAACTTTACCATACAGCCGAGATAACTCTTGTGTCAACGCCCTAGAGTTCATTTTGGAGCGATTTAGCGCTACCGGTTTTTGTGAGGATTTGGTTGCAAGTGAAAATATTGGCTGGTGACGTAATGACGTCATTTGCGTCGAACTGAGGATGTAAATGGAGGGGGGATTAATCTAGGGTTTTTTGGGTCCGCTCGCCACTATGCGGAGTGATTAATGCCCGTATTTCCATAACTTAAGCTTCGGAGAGTGTATGAAACTGTTTAGATTTATTCTTGTAGGACTACGCTTTATACATTTGAGCGAATATCTCGATAACATGCCTTTATACACACTTGACTCTAATGGCTTTAAATTCATACTTAACGTGTCTATAAGATTTATTTTACATCTTATATTTCATTAATACGTGTTGCGGAAAACGGTCATAGATAAAACTGACTTTACTAGAGATAAAACAACTCAAAAACCGATCTAAAGTCAACAATTTCATTCGAGTTTGAAATGTCTTCTCATCACTTAACCTGTCACTTACCTGTATAGAGCGGTTACAACCCCCGAACACCAAGTAGCGCTTACTCCGCTTAATTATCAAGCCATAGACAACGGATGAGTTGACACTCTATTTGTGGGCGATTTTGCGTTGCCAGTTGTTTCTTGTGAGGATACGTGACGCACGCAAAATTAAGTGAGCTGAGGCGCCTGAAATTGCATAACGTGTGCTTGTGACATGACTGAGTTTGCCTGTTATCTATGGCCAAAAGCATTTCAAATTAGAAAACTTGACCAGTGGCATCCATGAATGAAAGACTAATTGCATTTCCCTCATATCCATTATTTTCTTTGAATGCCGGTCAAAACATTTTAGTATCATAGCAGTTACTTATTGTAAAATAAATAAGATAACTAATAAGTTACAAATTGATACTTTAAATACTTTTTTACTAAGCTGGTACCTGTTCTCAATTTAAACTTAACAGTAACACCAATTACTTTCATCAAAAAGGTTTGTAAAAATAATTCAAGATACTGTTTTGTAAACGTTATTACATACACGCATTAACTAAACATAAACCTACAATGTAACTCAAAGCACTTTAAAATATCATTTTACGATTCATAACCCCTTGCACGTCTGCGCGATTACGCAGCATTGAAAATTAGCTTAATATCTCGAATTGACGATTCCGCCCGGAACGGCCAATTAAGAGGGAATAACACTCGAATCTCGAATTATCCTGGAGATAGCAAGTTACGGGGTGCCTTTATAGACCATTACGGGCCCCGTAACTCCTTGCTCGAATATTTTGTACACACTAAATGTTCGCTAGCTTTACGATGCATTTGATAGTTATGACAGTTTAGGCTTTTATAGTGACAGGTGGGAACTAGATGTACAAAGTCTCATTTCGTTTTCAATAAATCAAAAATAATATAACCGGACGTTTCGTTCTGGCGAAATTTCAAACGGACACGGTTTTTCGAAATTATGCTGAAAAATAAAGCTCTCGAACTTTTGACTCTTCGTAATTATGTAGTGAATCCAGAAACAGCGTCATATGGGAGCATAACAATAGGCACCGGAGCTCCGCCGCAATCTATGTCGCGTTAAAAGATTAACACTGGCTCCTAACGCCCCCGACCGTTCATCCGCGCATTGATTTCAATTTTAATTTTAATTGCGGAATATTATACAAAATTACATTGCTTAATATTCACCCCAGGCGGTGATTTTTGCATATTTTTAACCCTACGGCCGTTTGGGGCCGCGCGGGCTGATAAAAATCGCATATATTAACTAAGAGAGGGCCGGATTTTACTCGCAGATAGTCCGACGGTTTTCATTAAACCCGATACGGGTGAGATAGGTGTCGTATTTTATTGCCGAGAGCTTTCTGGAACGTCTTTTAAATTGTGGAATCTCAGATTGCGACTTTTTCCGAGACAGCTTTAGAAATGGAGATAGTTTGAATCAATTTAAATCTCACTTAAATTGTGCGAGTAGGAGAAAATCTACCTAATACCTAAAAACATTTATTTAAAGTATCGCCAAGAAATCTGCATATAAGTGTCGCATATCAAGTTAATCCGACAGTTGAAATGGATTTAAACTACATGCAAGCGACCTACCCATTTATGCTCATACAATTCATATTAAAAGCTTGCCAAAAAATCAATCATTTCTATTTTCGCTAACATACAAAAGTACCTAAGTATATAATTCTCCCAATACAAGACATATTAATATAATAGATAATAATGGCTTAAAATGCCACTATAATCATCCGAATCTGCTGTAATCAAAAGTCAGCAGTGCAATGTGTATAACAAGCAAGTATGCATTAGGATTCGTCGCTGAATCGTTTAAATAGGGTTAAATGTAGCAGGGGCGACGTTTATGGGCACCCAGTGATGGACTCCTGACGTGATTCGATTTTGATGCCACATCATTAAAATGCAAATATGATAGACATCCCGTGACTTCCAATGAGACCGTAATGGCGCCAAATATCATCATAATAAAAACATCGTAACTTTTTTACGACACCAAAACGTCAAACGTTGAAACATCAATCAAACGTAACTTAAATATTTACTTAGCAGCGCTGAAAATTAAATTGCGTCCAGAATTAACAATTTACGGCCAAATAAAAAGTCTTTTTAAGACATGCAATCTTAAATTGCTATTAAAGCATGCTCTGCGGGGGGTTAAGCGACTCTCAGTAGGTATCCGTTTGATTGTGCCATATTCTTTTACGCGCTTTTTAGGGTTGTTTAATAGTAAATAAAGATTTAGATGGAGTTCATTGGCTCTTAAGCAATAAGGGAGATTGGATTGATTCTTTACAAAAAAACAGCACATTTTCTTGAACAGATAAGGACGTTTTATGGTTTTAAAGTATAAATATTAAAGTACATTTAGCAACAATATAAATTATTTGTACAAAAAGGTATCCTCAAGGTTCCAACCCACGCGGGCAACACGCATGGTCCGTTGCAGGCACCGGGATAGCATTAATCGAAGGCGCCGTGTGCGGCCTCTCATATCGCGTATTTATGAACACCGCGCGTTCATGATCGCCTGGTAACATTATACGCGTTGTGATTAATTTGGGGTGCTCCGGGTCTCCGGTGCTGTCCCCGAGACAAGCTCATCTTTTATCGTCTTCATCAGCTGGTTAATACTATTTTTCATTGGCAAAAGAAATACGCGTGCCTTTTTAACCGACTGCGACTGAACACAGAATGGTTGAAGAGTTTTATAAGTAGTTTACGTTTTGTGATGTAGAGTTAGTTGATGGTTTTTCCAATTCTTATACTTATTTAGCTGCCTATTTGCATATCATAGAGAGATAAACATAGAAACTACTGCGTCGATTCTGATAAGTCTGGCTGGTGGATGGTTTTCATTTCATATATTTAGTCTAAGCACTTTACACAGTCATATAGACGTCTCTAGTTTATGTACTTATCTACTTATGGAACTCAGACACATCTTTTTACGTCATTTGTAAAGATGACAGATAATATATCTACAGTTAATTGACATTGACAGCTACATTTTAAACACTGCCTTTTTGCTTATGGGTTGTATTAATAATGCCATCTGCCGTATAAATTACCACACATCAATTTAATACATTTATCAACATCCACCTACGTTAGAGCTTGATTAAAACATGATAATGTTACATTAAAAACTGCTTTCAAATGTTAAACTATACACTGGAAACTCTACCAATATACGTAAAAAAAAAATGTGTAAGTATTTTGACACAAAACTCGACTACACTTTATTAATCTGGGGGCACGGCAGTTCCCCCGCCAAGTCAATACGTTATACTGGATCAAGAGACCAGTTATCACTCACGTATATCAAGATGTAAATTAATACCCAAACAAAACGAAACTAACTGGAAATATTATCAAAAAACCGCACGGTGTCATCGGCCTACACCGATCCCCGATATACGACGATACAATCGCATTCCCTGCCCTCAGCCGACCGTCCCAACACAAACAATACAAAACCAACCATATCTTGAACTTAATAAGAACTAATGTTCAATAAACGGCTAAATTCGTTGCATTAAATTAAAATTAAAACATTAGGTATGTGAAAAACGCATTTAATTAAGCGCGCAGCGGTCGATCAGTCAATCTCGCAAAAGGTCTAACATTTTAAAAATGGCCGACGCAAACAAAATGAAGCTCTCATCAGGATTAAAATATAGATCCGGTTCGCGCGTAAAGGCTGAATGCTAAGCGTAGCTGGGGACTAATTATTATTTGAAGAAGGCCATGACTGACGCTTTATAGGCGACGCCGCACGCTTCTCGAATATTACGCATTCGGACCACCACACACATACATTGCCGTGATGAAATGAAACTAAAAAAAAAGCAATGGCTGGAAAAATCTGGCACGTAAATGGCGCCAAAACTAAAGAACGCCGCGTCTGCCAAAACTTTTCAGCGGTGCCAACATAGCGGATAGCGATAGCGTAACTGGTGTTGCCAGATGAACTGTCATCGATTGGAAATTAGAGTAGATGTTATAATCGAGTAGTGATTATCTGCGGTCGTAAAACGACGTTTTATGGTGCTCCGGTGCCCTAGGCAGGATAAATCAGGTGAAACACAAATATTACTGTCAGTGGGCGCGTCATAAACGTGCTCGAGATCATTTATTCTGGACGAAAATAAACTCACTGCGTGTCGCATCGTAAAATGCAGTTTTGCGTTTTGCTCATTTCGCGAATAATCCTCGGATTAACTCGGATTGATGTCGTTTTGGTGCGTCTTGCGTGCATAAATAAGCGCGCAGTAACAAGCTCGGCCGAATAGTAATTGCTCGCTTGTTATGTTTTCCTGGTTGCACGGAGTTAATTAAGCCGCGTCTATTATTTATCGTTGTTTTCTGACCGCCGCCACGCCGCGGCTTTAGATGACTTCACTGTACTTTACTGGACTAATCTTTTTGCATCCGTCTAATAGCAAGATAAAATTATTGTCAAAATAGAATGGTTATTCATCTTGGGTAAAACAAGACACAATTTTACAGTTTATTTCAGATACGCTGTGTGTAATTCGACCAGAGATGCGCGAAGCTAATGCTAGCTGTCAAATACCTATATGAAAACACATCTTAGCATATCTCTGAGCTCTGGCGTACATTACAAAAGAAAATCCCAGTTGGCCAAGCAGACGTAGAAATTGTACTCATCACAGGTGGTACCAAAGAAAACCTTAGGTCGCATATTGTATTGCCCTTTCCTTAAGGCGATATGTGACATTATTTGTTTTCCCGCCCTATTAGATGACTAATATACTGCTTAGGAGTCCACAATTCTGACTGCACTGCCCCCTACACGTTGTTTTTGCGAGCTTACGACGTTACCCTTATCCAAACAGTAGGTAATGTAATCGGAGCACAAATGACCAGGAGCTCAAAAAACCAGGGCCAAGACAAACAGTGTCCAGCCTGGCTTCAAACCCACCCACCTCGTTAACACAAATCAACTTCACCAAACTTACTCCCTAAAATCCTCAAAGAAATTTCGAACTTAACACGTACCATTAAGGTTTAAATTTGAGTGGTTTGATTTGGGAGTTAAGTCGTTTAGAAGCGAGACGAGAAGAGATTTATTCCCGAGTGTCGCCAGAGTCAGTTGGCAATGTTTTGATAGCTAGCGTTCGCGGAAATTGCACCTCGTTTTTTTTTTAAATCCAAGTTAGCCCAGAAGCAGATTTTCTGTTCGTGCGAATTCTCAAACCTCTAAATCATTTTATTTTATTTTTATGATGATTGTTCTAACTTATTTATTGAACCGCATGTCGAATCAAAAGTCAGATACAATTTAATAATCATAAATTTTACTAGGTACGTACCTAAGGGTTTCGTCTTTCAGTATGAAGTATTACCTTATAGGTCTTGTTCGATATTTGTAGAGTCGGTCAGTACCTACATAATCAAGCATTGACAATCACTCGTGTCAATGGCAGAGAATTTGAAAACATACAGTGCTATTTTCCCTTACCAATGTTCGTTTTGCGATTGCGATTGACATATACACAATTACATCAGATAGTTATTAAGAAGTTAAAAGTAGGTACACTCATCCCTGTCTTTGGAGTAGGTTACTGATAATGAAGAAAAGGCATAGTAGGTATGGTGCGGATAATTTTCTAGACCGACTTCTATTTGTGCCTTAGTAAACAATGCGATTGTCTTTAATTGTGAAGTGGTAAACAAAACGATTGACTTTTATTGTTTAGTTTAGTGTAACCGCTTATTTATACTGTAAATTAACCGTAGTGTGTATAGTCGAGGAAATTTGAATGTTAATCACTTTTGGACATTAATGCCATTAGAGTCCAAAAGTGATAAACATTCAATTTCCTCGACCGTACCTAAACACCAACACTTTTTCAACCAAAAAGCGGCTTAAGGAAAAGAGGTCCACATTAAAAAATACTACTTAGCAATGATGAAAGAAAGAACGAAAGAAAATATTTATTCGTGACAACAAATCACAGCAACTTATAAACTCATAGACACATAAATATTTGTCACGAAATGTTTACAACTCAGTGTAAGTATACCTAAATTTATAAAATCAGCGCTGGTCTTCCGTTGTGACCATTTTCATTAATAAATCACTATTCGACTAATGTATTGTGTGTGACACGTGGCTATTGTGGCTCTGTTGGACCAATGGGTCTTAAGATAAGATCCAGATCCAAATAATAAAAGAATCCGCACTATATGCGTCTGTAAGCTACTCTGCGGTGCCACTGCCACTGCACCGCTCCAATCCAAACGCCAGTGACGCCAATCATCATCTCATCATCTTATCAGCCAAAAGACGTCCACTGCTCTACATCCCTCCCCCCCCCCCCCCCCAAAGAGTGCCACAATGGCCGGTCCTGCGCCACCCGCATCCAGCGGACTCCCACGATCTTTACCAGGTCATCAGTCCACCTTGTGGGGGGCCTACCCATGCCGCACCTTCCGGTACGCGGTCACCACTCGAGATGCTTTCCGCCCTAACGGCCATCGGTTCTACGTGCAATGTGCCCCGCCCACTGCCACTTAAGTTCTGCTGCGGATAGCCTCATTTCTGACGCGATCGCGCAGAGAAGCTCCCAGCATAGCCCTCTCCATCCGATCGCTTTAGCCTAGTTGGTACTAACCCTGCCTACGAAGCGAGAGGTCCTGGGTTCGAATCCCGGTAAGATGGATGTTTTCTATGTATTTAAGTATATATTTATATATATAAGTATGTTTATCTTCGTCTAGTACCCATGATACAAGCTTTGCTTAGTTTGGGACTCGTTCGATTTGTGTAAGATTGTCCGAAAATATTTATTTATTATTTAATGTGCGAACATACACAGCAGCTACCAAAGAAATCATTGGCATAGGCCACTATGACGTCACTGAGTTGACAGAAATTTGGCACCGACTCGTCTGACGTCACATCCCACTCAATTGTAATCACATTTGCGCTATCTATCAGCCGAGGCTCGAACAACCCCGTACAATGGAAGTGTTTCGGACACTGGCATAACAATGTCGCGACATGTCAGGATATCTCGTCTAGGTGGTCGTTTGTCTTCGTACTGATTACAAAATCTGAGATGAAATAAAATATAATCCCATAAAAAACATTCCATGTAAAAAATAGGCCAAGTCTCGAAACTCTTCCACAGTAAAAAGTTGTGAGATATTTCGTAGAGCCAAGTCAGATTTTCTTATTAATCTTTATTTGCTTTTTTTAAGTATGAATGACCTGGTAAAGTTCGCGGGAGTCCGCTGGATGCGGGTGGCGCAGGACCGGTCACTTTGGCACTCCTTCAGGGAGGCCTATGTCCAGCAGTGGACGTCTTTCGGTTGATACGATGATGATGATTTATCTTGGTATAGGCGAGGGGTGCATCTTCTTGGATCGAACTAAATATGTATACAGCACAGCTCACGCTACTAACACACGTAAACGTTATGCAACGTATAGTTAAAAATAACCTCAAACGTGCTATGTATCAGTCGGGCCACTAGCTAAAATGCGTAAACACGGGCACGGACGTTTGTTTTTAATTACTCGCCGAACCGTGAGTCAAGTGGAACGCAAAGGTCCTTAGAAATCCACGCATACTCGTACTTTTCTTTTTTCTTTTATTAAAGCGTCTATTTATTTCCGTAAATATAATTTGTTAAGTAGATGCGAGCATGTAAAACATATTTTAACGTTAATTGAATGTCAACTGAGATAATTTTTCGTTGACGTAAACGTTGCGTAGGTACATGGGGTGACGTTCTATTTTTAAATTTCGGGTTCTATTTTCGGCCAGTCTTAAATCATTTCCTATGATTGAATTTTTAATTATAATATTTGTCGTTCTTGTTAAAAAATAAGCAATTAGGTACATTATAAAATGATCATCGGGTTTAATTTAAACTAGGGTTTTCTGGTGGCAGCACTGTGTCTTATCATGTAATTCCGCAACTTGTACATCTAGCACACTCGTTACTTTAATGCATTTTCGTAGAACAAATTTATTTGCCCTATTAGACTTTTTCTATTTTAGCCCACGCGCTAAGCGTCAGGAAATGTCGCGGCAGGGCCGTTAATAAGATAAGATTTATATGCGAATCACTGGTTTATGTGATGGTCTGGTGATGGACGTTCTAAGAAACGGTAAAACTACGACAATGTTGACGCGATTGAGGTAACATTAACGACATATAAATTAACATAAATACATGTTTACTGCTTAGAATCTATGTAAGATAAGATAGACTAAATATACTAGCAATGCACATATATGATATGAATCCAGTCCTGTAAATATGTACCTACTTGTTATAAATGCGAACGTTATTCTGTCTGTTTGTTTAGTAATTTACCCCATTCAATAGCTAACTGATTTGCATTGGATTCTTTTAATCCTAGATTAAAAAAAAAATAGGGGGAAATAGGGGAAAACGTTCGTATTGCAAATACATACTATTAATAAATAAGTTCAACTCGGACAAAGTCGCATACAAATGCTAATTTCTTAATTTAATTGTTTATTTATTTATAACTTAGGCATACTTACATACTATATACTTATTATATTTTTTCTATTTAAAGATGTCGCGCGATACACCTGCTACGAAAGTACTAGGGCCGTATAAATATTAAAGAGGCAAACCCGAGCCACATTTGCATACGATGTTCAATTACGATCCCGGAATATGGTACGCATTATAGCCATATTGTTATGCTTTTCTGGTATCCGCATGATTGTTTCTCGTGTTCATGTTTTTTTTATAAGGGGGAGTTTTCTTTTATGAAAATGTTTGCTAGATAGCGCCGGAGGATATTAACAATATAAATATGTACGCTACGATTCCATAAGTTAATGTGTAAAACCTAACCTATTAGTCATATTAGTTTTCGAACATCTTATAATATACTAGCGACCCGCCCCGGCTTTGCACGGGTAAATAAGTAAGTAAGTAATTTATTTTGTGAAACATAGGTAGGTATTTATACATTGTAGATCTTAAATTAGGTTGAGAGTCCTCTATGTTCTACCTTGCGGCGTACAAAAAAATAAAATAGGAAAACAATTACGATAATAAATGGCACATGTGTTCTTTCTTATATTAAATACCTATATGTGTCAAACAGATTTAAACATATCTATATCATCAACCAATAGTAAGTAGATGTCACACAGAATTTTAAGAACAAAAATAAGGAATGTCACAATTAAAGATTTAGAAAATTAAATATAAAATATGTAATAATACCTAATTACAGTTCACAATGACAAAAGAGAATTCTATTTTAAACACGACAATAAAGTGAAATTAAATAAACATGCAATCAGCCTTGGTCATTAAAGAATTCATCTAGCGTGTAATAAGCTGTTTAGATTTCGACCAATTTTTTTTCAGGTCCTTCTTAAATATGTGAAGATCTTGACATTTAAGAGCATCTGGTAAAAAGTTATAAATCTTCGTTGCCATTCCCAATATACTTTTTCTTAGTAGGTAATGCAGTTTTGCCTGGGACCACATTTATTTTATAATTCTTACGTTATATAATACTAGCGACCCGCCCCGGCTTCGCACGGGTTTATATGTATAATACATGCATGTATTATACATATAAACCTTCCTCTTGAATCACTCTATCTATTAAAAAAACCGCATCAAAATCCGTTGCGTAGTTTTAAAGATCTAAGCATACATAAGAACAGACAGACAGCGGGAAGCGACTTTGTTTTATAGGTACTATTGTAGTGATAATATAATACTTAAAACAGAAAACAAACTAGATTTTCTTCCTGTTCAATCCACGGAGTAGGTATCCCAATTAGATAGCTTAGAAATAAATAAGACAGGTTAGAATAGAAGCGACATCGTTAGTTACCTACATCTTACAAGATCTTTCTATTGGTAGACCACTAGCGCCACCTATCGGTGAGTAGCGGCAGCGCACTGAAAAATCGATTGCTCTATTTCAATTAGGCTCTAACCTCCAACGATTACCCGAGGCGTTGTAATTTAAATAAAGAACGCGGTTACCATGCGAGACGACCATTTTCTCAAAGTACCTAGTTTTCTTTTTAAACGACAAATGGCCTGCGGTGGCCCGACCGCAACGGACTATGGCGTTTATGCTAACCTGCGCATTATGGCTAGGTCTTGTTAGTGCTTGTTTTATTGTGCGTTTCTCGTTTTTTTTTAATTTCCTAACTAGTTCGTTACCGCAGAGCTGTGGTGTGAGTCGATATTGTCAGGTGTACGCGCTTTAACTTGCACCGCATGCAATTTAGAAAGTCTTAAAAAAAGTTTTTTTTAAACCGTCATTGTCTGTTCTATCAACGGAAATTACTCTGTAAATTCTGAATTATATTGTTTTCTCGTACGATGAAGAAGTGTCGACACAATAAAACCAACAAAAATGAGTTGTAAGTGCTCAAGCTACCCTGATACAGCATCAGTATCTGTACTGAACGACCCTTCACCGAACCATAGATGCTACACTCAAGTGACATTATCAATGAGTCCTTACCACTAACATTGATTGTTGGCTACGTCTATACCTAAACACGGCTAGCCCCTGCAAGTCAGGTATCGATCACTAGGTATTATTAGTCGCATGTATGTTTAATCTGTGCGATTATTTCGAATGACCTGCACGTTACATTAGACGTAATCCTGTAATGGCGGCGCTTGGTGTTGCCAGTGTTTAAATGCATACCCTAAGTTATGGGTAAATAAAGTTTTAGTGCCTATGTAAGTTGATTAAGGCCAAACCAGTTAAGACTTCAATGTTTATCTTTATACGTACCTATAATTAACAGTTTAAGAGATAACTGAAATATATACACTAATTTCATATAATGTACAGTATTGTGCGTAAACAATCGTTATGATAAAACTCTGAAAGAAGAGTCTAAACTGTTTTAAATTTTATTAAAAATTCGACCTCAAACGAATGGATATTGACAGCGAAGCGGGAAGGCGCGAAAACTTTTTCTTTTTTAGCCAAGTGACGCCGACGGAGTGCGCATTAATCCAACCAGTGTTTTTTTTTTACTTTTTTCATCCACCCCCACTCGAATTACTCACTCAGCATGCGCATAGTGTCATTATACCTAATTTCATAAAAAAATACGATGTGGGTAAAGTTTTCGTTTTTCTGGTGTGAATTATGCCCTTGATTACGCGTTTGGCATGCCGCTTAAATTACACCGGGTTTAATTAAAAACCTTCTCGATGTCCGGCTCATGGCGTCTCCGGCTGAGGTTACACATCGGGAACTTTTACAATAAAATGTAAAAATAATAAGGACCGTAGCGAAAAAGCAATAACATGCACGTCAGAAATAACTTGAATTACAATTTTAATCTTGTCAAATCCCCGTTTTTATTGGCATCGGGCGGAGGACATAATTTTCGTTTTCAAAGTTTATTTAATAAGGACTACCTACTCGCTATAAGAAATCATATTAAGCCGAGGGTTCAGATCGCATATAAATTCGCGATTTTTATAACCGCCTCATTATTATTTTTGAACGCTTGAAATGGCCGCTTATGAATAAAAAGTTGTCTTTATTTTGATGCAAAAATATTGTTAGCCGACAAAAAGTAACACGAGGGCGCTGCGTAGGCTTGTTTTTATCGGCGAATAAAATCATGTAATAAGCGAAATTCTCTACAGAGATGACATATGTCGGTGGGCAAAAACTTACAGGGGTTCTTTTTGCAATCTTCAACAAGGAGTCAGTTAAAAATCAATTATTTTACGAGGAAAAAGTATTGTCGGTCGCTGGTTGAACTAACCATGCAATAGCCAATGGCTAGGCAATCGCGGGAATTATAAAATTCCTCGGAGTCACCTGGTCTGAGGCGGTGCTGCATTCCCGGGATACCTGCTCTATTACCAAGTGCCCGTTTTAAATCATACATTTTTTAACACAACGTTTATTTTAAGTAGATGGCTATTTTGTCAAATTACTATAATTTGGGTCAAACATAACTACGACCTGTCAAAATTGAGGTCGGTAAATCATCGGCTTGACCCTTTTTTGTGATTCTTTAATAATTTCTTTAAGGGCTTTTTAAACGAGGCACATATTTGGAATAGCTGCTGACGGGTACGCTATGGGCTCGCTAAGTGGAGCAATCAGCGGAGGAACCCATTCGGGCTCGATTAAAATAACGATATTAACTGTCAAGGCACAAACTACGCGCTCGTAGAATGTAAACGATGACTCACGGGGATTGAAGGGTTGAAGAGTTGTAAAAGCTCAGCTATCAAAGACTGGGAAGATGTTCATGAATGGAAGGACCGTATAGGTAAGTTCAATGAATGAAGAAAAACAAACATGGGTTTATCCGCCGCGGCCGATACGAGCGGAACTATCGGCGTCGGGCGACGGAGATTTATTCTCTCTCTCATTATTCATATCTCAACAAAGAGGGGCATAAATTACAAGCCCCGAAAATATCTAAATCCTAATCCATTCGCCTCGCCTGTCCCCGACTGAATCCGATTTTAAAATATTTATGAAAAGGCAACAAAAAAGCTAAAAAAACAACTCCAGAGACAGATTTAAAAATAATAAAAAAATACTCGAGAGCCAGCGTTGGAAAAAAGTTAAAATGATTGTAGGGCATCGAGATGTTGGTTTGTTTTTTTACGTATCCCAGTTTCATTAGATTCGTTTCAATTCTGTCGAGATTAGTCGGAGAAAGGTCTCTTAAGGATAAAACGCGAGGCCGTTGATTTATATGGATTCTTTCGTCGGACGATTAGAGGCGGGGGATTAATTGTTAGTACTCGTACTGAGTCAGGTGCTGAGGAGACGGCGACGGTCGCGAGTCGGTTGCCGAGTCAATTGGGCAGAGCGCGCTCCATCATACGGCATTGTGCGTCCACGTGTGCCGGCACTGCCCGTGACAGCTCCGAAAATTAGTCACGTGGCCGTTAATAGCCGCGAGGGTGGCACTCGCCGCTTTTTTCCCCAGCCACGGTTGTTTACAACAGTTGGTGGCTATCGATCCGCCCGGATATAGACGTAAATACGGCGTTATTCATCGAATGAACGCTGTTTGCCCGCCGCCCTCGTTTTTGTTGTCTCGACTGTTTTTCATCGATTTCCCGCCGGACCGTGCACCGGCTCATTGCGGGGGTATTATGTGTTATCTTCGGAGGTTCTGCGCTTTTACATGTAATCGGCGGGTGTATCGGGCCGCAGGCTGTGCGTTCGTGTGTGCGTGTGTGCGTCGCTCCGGCTCTCGGGGCGCACTGCTCGATTAGCGCGGCCGGCACCGCCACGCCGCCTGATTGGGCCATCCATCACCGCCGCCGCCCGCGCGCCCCGCGCCCTCCACCCTCCGGCCCTCCGCCGCGAGGACTCCTCTCGCGCCTGCCACGCCACTCTGAACCCTGCGTCACGCGCATAACGGCCACAGTCACGCGGCGCGACACCGGGCCGGCGCGTTAATGCCGCGACGCGCGCAACAGAGATCGAGGCGTATTTTTAAGACGGATACTTAGTGCGTTACATTATTATAGTTTTGTTTTTTTTCGTCTCGGCCGTGTAACCCACACGGTTCGTGTTTTCATATGGCGGCCGGGTCGACGCACCGGCCGGTTATGATACCGAATGCCTTTAGATTTTTGATTGAGGTTTTATTTTATTTGGCGCGACGTTCGTCCCGATTACGTTTCTCGTATTCTTTTACCGCTCGGCCGGTTTTTGTTTCGACGCGTTTCATTGTTCGTAACAAGATCGATTTTAACGATAAGCCAATGCTTCTAATGAAGACGTGGGTGTGCCCCGCTTTAATGACTGGGGCTTTTAACGGCGCGGCTACTAGCACAACCTGCGGCAGCTCTCTCCATTACTACCTATGCGCCACCAAGTTTGCACTAACTACGTACAACACTTCGTTGCAGCTGTCATGTCGTCTAAATGTTGCCAGCACTAGGAAATCATTACCCCGTTTATTCCGAAAACGCTTTTAAAAAACCAATCATACCGCTCATGGCATTAGCATACCGCGGCGGGCGGGTGAAAGGTCGCGGATGAAGCGTACAAATTGCATTCTCACGCGCGGACCGCACGACTCGAAAAAATACGGAAAACCACAAATTATCGTCAATATCTTATTGCCGCGTAAGGTATCACCAAAATGGGTGTTCATTATTAATATTGCCAGATTTTACGAGGTTTTTACGCTCCTGCTCACTTCCGCGAGGTTTATTGGGTTAGCATGGTACATGCATTTTACGATCGCAAGGCGAGCCGTTTACTTGGCGAAAATATTATCTCGTAACGACGAATTGACAGGTGACATGGACGTGAAGTGTTTTACGGCGGGCCCGTGTTTTACTGCGGTTCTAGCCTTAATTAGGAACCGTTGTATTTAACGAAGGCATTTTATGTAGGTAGACTGCTCGTAAAAAAATAAAAATAACGTGTGTTCTAAACGAATAAAGTGGGAACAACATCACTGTCAGACCTTACAAAAATCTTAGATTTTTTAAAAATATGAGACCCTCAGTAGCCATATTCTTCCTTACTAGTTACTACAGTAAAAAAACTACCTTGATATTCTTCCCTAATCTGCTCTTAGTACCTAGTAGCCGTAAGTAGTAGGTGAGGCAATGTAATTTACAGGCACCTTTATGTTGTGGATTATTTCAATCCCCTAACAAAAAACGACGCAAAAACGCATCGCAATCTTCAACTACATAGTCTACATACCCACGATCTTATGGCTCCAGGACCTAGGTATCAAGAATCAATCGCTTATAGAATACTCGTTAAGGTCCAAGTTATTTAAATTGCTCAAAATCCAAGAGTAACGTTGTGGTGGAACAGGTTTGCGGCTATCAGCCTATCTGTTTACAAAACGTTTTATACTCGCTTGTGACTTTCTCGCGCAACTTGATCCCTTGATTCGTTACAACTGTGTGTGATTGGAGGCCTTGCGTATACTGGTTTGGCTTCAGCGAGATATGTAAGCTCTGTGAATTGTTCAGCACATCGCGATACACGATAGATACCTTGGACTTAATAGCTGGAGCCTACAAAGTAACACGTTTATTCGAGTGGAACAAAAACTGTTGCTTTAGTAACGGTAGCCGTTGCTGAAAAACTGCGATAGATGCGTTTTGTTAGCTTTGTGATTCATTGGTTGGCTACTCTTGAGTATTTTCTTCTTACTGGGTTTGAGGCGCATTATGGTTTGTTTTTGTTCACGTGTTTGGGCATTTATCACCAGGGGTAGTTTAAATTTAGACTGTTCTATGGACTACACGGACTAGCTACGGATTCTGTATGAAATTTAAATCATTGAAATATGCCAGCTGTGTTCTCACTATTACTAGGTGCTTGAGGAGAATCAAGGATCACTTTCAAATTAAAAGGAAAAATGTAAACATTAATTGCTCCTAGCTGGATTCGAACCAGTGACCCTCTGGCATGTTACAGGGCGCTGGCAGCTATTGGAGCAGTTGTTTGGATCAATCAATAACAGGTTAGGGTCTTCGGAAATAACACTCTTTCCAATTTGTCACCTTATCTAGGCTGCTAATCGTGCTCATTACGAGTATAATAGGAAACATTTTTAACGGTCTGCCATTAAATACTGTAAGGGTTACGTAGCCATATGAAACAATGTCTCTAAGCAATACGACTGGATCTGAATGTTTGATTGTTTGCCCTAGAGCGTTTGTGGTTTAAAGCATAGTGCAATGAAGTTTTATAGCGCTGAGTTGTTGTCTCAATCTGTTCTATTATAAATATGTTGTCTTTCATGAGATCAATTTTATAAATCGCTTTTTTTTGTCTTTTTGAGATGCTTTCCCTAATGAACATAGCTAATACTAACTGAACCCAGCCGAAAAATGGCACGGTTAGGCTAGGATGATGATAAAGACCATTTGACAATCTCGAAATTTTACTCAGAATCTCTGAGTTAATTCGTCCATAGCTAGTGGTAGGTAAGAGAAACTTATATTTTTCCTTATGCAACCTGTTCCGCGTACCGTGACCAGAATACCGTAGTACTGTTGCCTGATTATCTGTGCCTCGCATTTACCCAATGCGGCGGGCCCTAGAATAGCCGCCCGATCATCGACAGCGGAGCCGATATACACGCGTCAGTGCTGATTGCATGTTAAGGAACGCAGCCGATTACACGGAGCTGGAGGCGCGGGTCGCACTCGTAATGAAGTCTGACCCGATCGCATCGCCCTTAAAAGGTTCAGGCGAAATGAGCGCCCTGAGACCGCTGGCAATACTAAAATGCATTTCTGCGCACTCAGGCGGTGAGCTTTGACTTTCTCAAACCAGATGAAGATTAAAAACATGCCAGTGAATAAGGATTCAAACTCCATGATGGAAAACTGAAGTTGGTGTGCTCTCTGATTGGCGCTTACAACGTTTTAAAGCGGGTGCAACGCTAACGAACAACGATTCCAGCTCTAATTTGCGGACATGGCGAACGATCGATCTCATTGGACTTTTGAAAAAGGAAACCGAAGGCACCTTATGAGACGAGGCACAAATTGAGCAATTTAGTGCTCGCCCGCTCGCGCACCCGGCGCGCCCACAACCCATCTCGCTTCTTCTAATTTCGAATATTGAAGGTGAATTCTAAATGAGAATATTAAAAATTTGTTCGTTTTTCAAATTTAGGCGGGTAATTATGAAAGCTTGAATAATGTATGGCGGGCTTGTGGACAAATGACTGCCCATTAAATTTTAAAATTAAAAATTTAGTTTTAGCCAAGAAACCTGTTAAATACGAATCATTACCAAAACACGTGTAAGAATTGTATGCTAAATAGCAATCAATCAAATACTAAAAGTTGTAAAATAAACACATACCTACAACTTAATGGCATATAGAATAGGTAGGCTACACAACATAAGTAGGTAGATTTTAGGTACCTAATCATAAAATAACATTAGCTTTCGACGCCAGATTAAATAATAACTACAAAAATAATAATATCCACGATAAAGTAATATTTGAATCATAATTCTACCTACTTGTAAAAAGATTGGTTAGATAAAATACCAATAAATAAATTTGAAGCAGCACTAAAACTGTCAATAAGAACAAAAAGTTGCCTTGCACGGTTTACGAGACAATTATTACAATTCTCATTAACGCGCACTGTAATTAATTATTACTTCTTAATAGATATTTTTCCTCCTAATCAGGGTAAAAACAATGCTCGAGCGGGCAACCCCGGTTCGCGGCATTCCAACGCACCCGTTACTATGACAACCGCCGTCGCGCATCCAGCCGTCAACCTCCCCCGCCCGCGCGCACAAATAACGACCTTATTTTTTACACTAAAAGGATCTAATCAGAAATACCGCTAAATGAAGTTATAACATTCCGTTACGATACCCCACAGTCGTCAATACGCGGTCGTAACAATGAAACTGCGACCTTAATGTCTGCCAGTAAAGTGCCGTTTCGAATGCGCAAATGACTTAAGAATAGCGACATAAGGAATTGTTTTATCTCTTTCACACGTCGTAAAGACGGGATCTCGCGTGCTCGCTCGCCGGCGAGTCCTTTCTTATTGAGGACGGAATCGATTTCCCCGCGGCGTCTCTTTCCGGCGCAGTTTTTGTGCCGCTCGCCGGCGCGCGATCCACGGTTATCCGTCTTCGGCGTTCATTCGAGACGTCAGATAAAATCGTTATTGTAACGAACCTCCGAATAAATTGACTGCGCTTCTTCCGATTCCATTTGCGATTCTATTACTTTATTATATTTTAGCTGACGGATTTTTTTCTCTTCACCAGTCGTAACGGTACGGTATTTTCGCGCTCTCCGTTGGTTCCTATAATAGCGATGTCCGTAGAAGTAACTAGAAGTCAGCATGTGTAATGAAAATGACCGTCAACTGAGCAATGGCCGGTAATTGATATAGTGTAATGGAAACGGGCAATGAAGCTGACGTGTTAAAACAAGAGGAAGACAGATGCGCGCCAATCACACGCGCGAGAGCGAAATGGATATTCCGGCGCGGCGGGCGCTATAACGGTGCAAGTGCATTTCATTGTCACGGTAATTGTATCCGTAAATATAGTGCCATTGAGCTTAATTTAGATCGACGGGTGACCCGCGCAGTGCTGTTATGACAAATCGCTCAATAGATGGCGTTACGGTATAAGAGCGGTAATTTTGGCCGGCAGTAAAATAAATTTGATGACATTGTAAAGTTGTTTGGAAAGTGTTTTGTGCGATTATTGTGGGCTATATTCGTACTTAGTTAAGATAATTACTGGATTTTAGTGTTTAATGTCTGTTAAAACGTTTCGCATATCGCTTTTAAAACTTTACATGAACATTACCTTTACTGAAGGTGATTTCTTGTCTTATTTGAATAAAGTATGAAGTTGTACCCATCTCTATATTAATAGCATTGTTTTGAATCAAATAGGCTTATTATCTTTGTATCATTACGCTACAAAAACCGCATTCTACTAACCCTGTACCTCGATTATAGTTAGATGTATTTTTATAGATATACCTACCTATCCGTATCTTCCTTATTTTTTCCAACTATGTTATATTTAATGTACTTAACTAGTTATTAATGTAATTGGCCACTTTCAGCTTCAATACTCGTATTTATGTGTTAGGTATTATAAAATCTTGACCTAACCTAAAAGTGAACTTGCCCGATGATGGAGGAGCTGTCGCGGCACCGACGCACACTGGGCTGAAAATCGGCTTTCATAGACATAGAAATCGAAGTTAACATTTTAAAGATTTTTTGCTTGAAATGGCTATAACTTACCATTATTATGCTAAATTATGATCCTGGCGTGATTTGGCACGAAAACTTATGAGTTATAATTTTTTTCTGTAACAAATGTATGGAGATGGAACGAAAAAACTGGATATCTTGGGAACCGCAAAAAAAACACAAATATCCTTACAGCTGGTTATATAACTAATTATTCCTAATTTTTTGACATACTACATATTTCAGTAGTAGGTGCGGTTTTTTTTTTTTTAAATCGACGAAATTTTTCATACAATCGTCTTTAATAGACATAGAAATCGAAGTTAACATTTTAAAGATTTTTTGCTTGAAATGGCTATAACTTGCCATTATTATGCTAAATTATGATCCTGGCGTGATTTGGCACGAAAACTTATGAGTTATAATTTTTTTCTGTAACAAATGTATGGAGATGGAACGAAAAAACTGGATATCTTGGGAACCACAAAAAAAACACAAATATCCTTACAGCTGGTTATACTACTAAATATTCCTGATTTTTAGACATACTACATATTTCAGTGGTAGCTACGGTTTTTTTTTTATCGAATAAAATTAAAAGTAAAAAAATATTGTAAGGTTATATGCTATTATTTTTATACTTTAATTGTATTTATTATTTGTTTTTAAATTGTTATGGTTGTTTTTTTTATGTAATAAAATTAACTTAAAAAAAACACTGAAAATTTGATATACAATGCCCCATCCTTTATTGAAAAGGCGAAGTATACATATTTCTGTCTTTTATTTTTAAAGTAAGACGACGGAGTTTAAAAAAAATAATTTAAAAACTCCGTCGTTTTTTTTTTAAATCCGTACCTACCACTGAAATATGTAGTACGTCGAAAAATCAGGAATAATTAGAAGTATAACCAGCTGTAAGGATATTTGTGTTTTTTTTACGGTTCCCAAGATATCCAGTTTTTTCGTTACAGCTCCATACATTTTTTTCGGGAAAAAATTATAACTCCTATGTTTTTGTGCCAAATCACGCCAGAATCATAATTTAGCATAATAATGGCAAGTTATAGCCATTTCAAGCAAAAAATCTTTAAAATGTTAACTTCGATTCCTATGTCTATTAAAGCCGATTGTATGAAAAATTTCGTCGATTTTTAAAAAAAAAACCGCATCTACCACTGAAATATGTCGTATGTCAAAAAATCAGGGATAATTATTAGTATAACCATCTGTAAGGATATTTGTGTTTTTTTTGCGGTTCCCGAGATATCTAGTTTTTTCGTTCCATCTCCATACATTTTTTACGGAAAAAAATTATAACTCATAAGTTATCATGCCAAATCACGCCAGGATCATAATTTAGCATCATAATGGCAAGTTATAGCCATTTCAAGCAAAACATCTTTAATATGTTAACTTCGATTCCTATGTCTATGAAAGCCGATTTTCAGCCCAGTGTGCGACGGATCGATACAATCGATCGAATCGTTACCGCACCGATTTAGCTGTCATCGGAATCGATTGTTTGGGTTGACATTTGTGACGTTGTCAAAATTTACTGGATTTTAGGAGTTATTCGATTTGATTTTATCACTGTTGTGAGAGCAGAAGCCTTGTCAATTCAATAGCATATTAGAGAACAACAAAACAATTCGGTACTTAAAAGTGATTGAGAGCAAGATAATAATTATGTCTTAGCACAATCTCAATTTTTAACATATTATTTATGAGTAAGTTTTATGCACCCATATTTGTTCCATCGCTATGTCAGCGGATTAAGGTTTCGGAATGAGAGGATTTCGATACATATTTCTGCTCTTGACTGTATCTGTGATGTGGTGTTATTTTGGCTAGCAATAAATTCATTTCTATTCTATTCATTCTTCTATTTGTTGGATGAATTTGCGTCACCGGAACACATTCTCTATGGTCTACTCTACAAGAAGAACTAAATGAGGAATCGAACCAGCTCTACCATAGAGCATGCCAAGCCACAAAGCCACTTGTAATCTGGGTTTTCTTACGTTATCCTTATCGATATCGTTATCATGGTGACCTTGCGGGGATTTCTACGTCGCATGATGGATGACTCTACGCTGGAACATCGACTCTACAGCTGATACGAGGATTTTGTTTATTCTCTTGTGTTAGGCAGGTTTTTTTAGATAGGTAAGTGGGTCATACTAATCAAGTTAAGGGCCATTCAGCCTAAAGGCTTGTGTCCTATTTTTTTTACGATGCCATTCGAACCAGTTTTTGGAGAGGAACAAATGTTTGTATCGGAGCAACTACAATAACAGAACATAAATACCCAAAAAATATAGTCAAAGACGGACCTCGCTAGCGGCAGGCAAAACGCTTCATATATATCTGCTGATTGACATTAAAGTATGACGTCACATTTTATATTTTGTACTAACCGTTGTGTAGAAAATCAAGTCAATTGCTGTTTCGGTCGTAAAATAGGTAGGTCCTGCGTTTAGGTCCATAGTTGTGATACAAATTTGTTTCTATAAAAGCGTAAGGATTCTATTGGTAGTTTAAAATTTACTCTTAGACACTAAATAAAAAGCCAGTTTTTCTAAACTTTCAAGGTCCATAATCTTTTTATGATTTAATTGTATTTTGTAATTTATACATTACTTATTATAATAATTTGATGGTTTTGGTTACTTTCCATTTAGCAAGACTGCGTTATTAATTTTAACATGCACAGTCACCGGCATAAATATATGATGGAACAAAGGCCGCAAAAATATCTGATAACAACTCTATTCCTAGAGCCGTAATAAGAGCGTGTCAGATATTTTTGCTGCCTTTGATTAATCATATATTGATGCCGGTGACTGTACCTACCTATAATCCAAGTGGGACATATATTTTTAAAAGATTAACCAGTACTATTACCTACTACGAAAATATAGATTTTTTTAGATCAGTTAGTTGCTGGAGGAAACCATATAAAATTTTGAAAAATCTTGTGAGTAATCTAGCTACTAAAATAAATTCGTCATCGGAACAAACCCTAGGTTTGCTTGGATTTCCAATGGGGTTGTCCATATATTACGTCATTTCAAAATAGGGGGGGAGGTCTGATTATTGGATTTAGGCGGGGAGGGTCCATTCAAGGCATTAACAGGATGATGATAGGGGGGGAGGGTCCAAAACTGACGACGTATATATGGACCAGCCCAATGCATTCAAACGTTCAAAAACGGAACTATAAAGAGCTCTTTTGACATTCTACAAAGCTTCATGCTTAAAGTAAACGTACCTACTACTTTTCTTGAATCGCATTAGATATTGTTCTGTCTATACCTACTATATTTGTATTATATCCGTGACGTCAGTTTCAGTACAATACTTTGACAGGTAACGCTGAGGGACAGGATATTTGACACTGTATCTCGTTCCCACTTGTAGTATTGTCTTATGCTTACATCTTTGTCACACATGTGTGTATGAGTGAGTTCCTCTTTTTTTTTTTTTTTTTTTTTTTAAGAGTGGAAAATGCTTTTCGCATACCACCAGAGTGTGGGGACGGACCCTGGTGGTTATGTGGGACTCCCATGTCGGCTGATGAGGCCTATGGTTTACCCACTAAAAACCCCTCTATTTGCCGCCTCTACGCTAGAAAGCGAGGCCACGGGAACACCCTAGGCACACTTCCGCAACCTCGCCAGCGGCTGTCCGCACTGCGGACTCAACTCCGGGGAAGTAGTTTCCCCCTACCTCTGCAAAGGGGCGCACCGAGAGACGGCACGCCCACCACTCAGGGACCTTTGTGTAGGCGACAGACGTCCCCATGCCCGTCGCCCACAGGTACCCTTATGGGGGAAATCGGCGGTCGTAGGCCAACCGCCGTCGCCCCACGCGTTTGCGGCGCATCGGTTGGGAGGCCGGATTGTCCTCCCTCACTCGCTCCGCTGCCTCCTTCTGCGTCATCACGTCCTCGCAGAAGGAAGCCGCCGCCTTCCATGACCTGTCGCTCCCCACCATGGCTTCCACCACGGCGGGCAGGGAGAGGTCATGCCCCACCACGGCCACGAGTGTGGCCCGCTGCTCTGCCCAAGCTGGGCACACCGCCAGCGTGTGCTGCGCCGTATCTTCGGCGTCGCCGCACTCATGGCATTCCGCTGTCGGTTCTCGTCCCGCCACCCTGCACAGATATCTCCCGAAACAGCCATGCCCCGAGAGAATCTGCGCAAGGTGAAATGAGAGGAACCCCCCCTTCCTTCCGACCCATCTTTCCAGGACTGGCCGGATTGCTCCGATGGTCCAGTGGCCGGCACTTGGCACCTCCAGCCTTTCTTTCCACTTCTGAAGGAGCACACGGCGGGAGTCAGATCTCCACCGCCTGATCTCCTCCAGGAGTGGTTGCACACCCCTGTCCTGTTGCGCCTCGGTGACACGCCAATATACATCGGCCAGAACCAAGGCGTCGAGGTCCCAGGGCGGAGTCCCCGCCAGCACGCAAGCCGCCTCGTGCGAGACGGTGCGGTATGCTCTCGCCATCCTGACCGCCATGACCCGCTGCGGCCTTCGCAGCTGGGCTTGATTTTGGGCGCTCAGGGATCCGGCCCAAATGGGCGCTCCGTACAAAGCCATTGACCGCACCACTCCCGCGTACAGTCTGCGGCAGCTTGCGTTTGGCCCGCCCACGTTTGGTAGCAGCCGGCTGAGTGCCGACGCCGCTCCTACTAATTTAGGAGCTAGGCACCTAAAGTGCTCTTTGAACGTCCAACGGCTGTCAAGGATTATGCCTAGGTACCGCATTGTCGACTTGACACCGATGGACGCTCCTCCCACTACTAGGTTGGAACCTGCCGGAGGGGCCTTCCGGGGCCCATGAAAACACAGGGCCTCGGATTTGTTAAGGGCCACCTCCAGCCCCAACCTTCTGATTCGGGCCACCACTGTTGCCACGCCTGCCGTGGCCCGAATAACCGCCTCCCGGTACGAGCTACCGCGGGCTGTCACCAGGGTGTCGTCGGCGTAACATGTCACCTTGACCCCTGGCAGATTGCCCGCCCTCAGCACCCAGTCGTACCCAATGTTCCACAGGAGTGGGCCAAGAACCGACCCCTGTGGGACACCGCACGACAGTCTCTTCTCCTTCCAATCTTCCTGCGCTGGATACCTGACGGCTCTATCGGTGAGGTAGTCCTCAACCGTCTTCCGCAGGTACTCAGGCACCGCGTGACGCTTCAATGCAGCCGTGATGCAGGCCCAGGGCAGGGAGTTGAATGCGTTGGCGATGTCAAGAGACACCGCCAATACTACCTGCCCGTGGGAAACTGCTTCATCCGCCAGGGCTTTCACTCGCGCAATAGCGTCGATAGTGGACCTGCCCCGGCGGAATCCAAACTGGTGGTCGCTAAGATTTGGACCTGCCCCCTCCAGATGCCGGTTGAGACGGGCAGCCACTACCCGCTCAAACAGTTTGCTGGCCTCGTCCAGCAACACAATTGGTCTATAGGCCGAAGGTGAGTCCGGTAGTCGCCCCTCCTTACGCAAAAGGACTAGTTTCCCCGACTTCCACACACGGGGAAACTGTCCCTGCGTTAGACATGTGCCAAATAGCGCCCTCAACCGCGCTTCCAGCGGACCCAGGGCCAGAACCCAGGCCCGGCCGGGAACTCCGTCGGGGCCGGGAGCAGTGTTTTTGGCTCGGAGCCGTAGCACCGCTGCTCCCAGTTCACCCTCCGTTACCTCCGGCGCATCACCTACGTCAACTGGCCTCCCTCTAGGGGGTAGCATGGGTGGAGGTGTGTGCTCCTCTCTCGTCGGGAACAGGCCATCGACCACCCGGTCAAGGAGCTGTGGCGGGAGGCTTTGCGTGAGTGGGGGTGCCCAGGGGCGGAGCTTGCGCCTCACCATCCTGTACGGCCTTCCCCACGGGTCGCTGTTGAGAGTCTCCAGCATCTCCTTCTCGGCCAGGTCCTTGGCCCTGCCTATTGCCCCCTGCAGCAACTTGACGGCCTCCCTGTATGCAGCGTACAGCCGCTCCTCTTCTGGCACGTCACGTATTCGACGCCTCCGGCTGTGAGTGTACGGACGTCTCGCTGCAACGCAGGACTCGCGTAGCTGCGCGAGCTCCTCGGACCACCAGTACACTCTGCGCCTCGGGGGAACGGGGCCGACCCGCGGCATGGCTGCGTCGCATACCTCCACCATGGCACTCCCCATCCTCTCGGCCTCCGCGTTGACATCCATCGGACCGTCGAATGCTGGCAGCCAGGCCTGCACCAAGGCTGCTTCCACCAACGCATCCCGGTCCAAGCGCTTAAGTGCCCAACGCGGGCCATCTCTTTGCAAAGGCTGATTTAGGCCACTCTGGTTGTCCGGAAGAGTGGAATCCTCGAACCGAATATATCGGTGGTCCGACAACGTTTCCACATCCTCCAGTACCTTCCAGCCTCGAACACGGCGCGCCAGGGCAGCGTTAGCGAACGTGACGTCCACAATGGAGCCGCCCTGTTGCCGAACGCATGTGTTGGTAGACCCACGGTTGAGCACAGCCAGCCCGGTAGCAACCGCCCACTCCTCCAGCTCCATCCCGCGGGCGTCCGTTGCCGGTGACCCCCACGCCGTACACTTGGCGTTGAGATCACCCGCCACGAGTACCATGCCAGGACGACTTCTGCCGATCATGGCTCCGATCTCCACCAAAAACTGCTCGAATTCAGCCAAACATCGGTTCGGCGAGAAATACGCCCCAACCACCATAGTTTCACCTATCCACGCCGCAACGTAGCCGTGGCCCTTTTCCACTCTTTGGGGCAGCGGGGAACCAGCGTATGATCCGGTGACAATGGCCACTAGGCCGTCCAGGTCACCAACCCAATTGTCCCTAGGAGGAACAGAATATGGCTCGGCGACAATGCCCACTCCAATCAACCACTCCGCCAGGCTTTGAGTCAACAAGTCTTGGGCCCTGGCCGAATGGTTGATGTTCGCCTGCAGAAATTGGGTGGCCATTAATCTAGGGCCATTTCCTCCACCACCTCGTTGCGAGCCTCAGGTGTTGTTGAGGCTGGCTGAGAACGCTGCGAGGAGACCCGGGGGCCATCGCCAACGCTCTTTATCCTTCTCGGGCGTGGTGCAGAGCACAATTTTGAGCCCAGGACGTGATCCGCCGATTTGCCCGCAGCTTTGCACAGCACACAAAGAGGCGCGGCCGTGCACTGTGCCGACTTGTGGCCTGGCTGACCGCAACGGTAGCACAGTTCACTGCGGTCCGTCAGGGACTGGCATTGCGCTTTGACGTGCCCGCTCTCCAGGCACCGGAAGCATCGCATTGTTCTTGACTCAAGTATTTTGACCTGAGCCGAAGACCACCCCACCAAGAAACGACCGTTTTCGGCCACCTTCTTCGCCGCCGTGACCGGGCAGCGCACCCAAAGAGTGCCGAGGCCAGTGTAATCTGAACGAATCTCACCGGTCTTCACCTGGTCCTCCGCACAGCCACCAGCTCGCGCGACGGCGGCGACCACCTCAGCGGGAGTTACGGAGTCATCCAGATTAGATAAGCGCAGCTCCGCGCATTTTGTTGGCCTGGAGACCTTGACTCCCTCCCCTAGCTTTTCGGCCAGCTCTTTTGCCAGCTTGTCAGCCTTTTCACCACTGGTGGCTCCCGGCAACTCCAGGACTCGCGCACCCGTCACTGCACGCCTAAAACGGAGGTTCACGATGCCGAGGTCAGCGAGGTTAACCTTGTTCTTGGCCTCTGCGAGCACCTTTGCATATGTTACTCCTTTAGCTTCCGCCTCTGGTTGCAGCGTCAGCACCACTGCCGCAGACCTTGGAGGGCGGAGCTTGCGACGCTCCGATTTAGGGCGTGCTTTCGCCTTGGGTAGGGGCTGCGCGTGGAGTTGCGTTGCAGCTTCACCCTTTGCCCCGGAGCCAGCAACCTTGTTCCACTGCTGAGTCATCGCCGCCGGCGCAGGAGGCAGTGGTCGCGGCTCTGTAGCTGCCGAAGCTGCCGCAGCAGCCGCAGCAGCCTGAGAGCTCATTTTGCCCTTCTTTCTTCTGGGTTTCTTTTTGCCCCCGGGTTGGGCACCTTTTGCCGTGGCCGTGGGAGGCGTCTTACTTCCATCTGGTGCTGGTTCTGCTGCTTGCGCCTTTTCGGGCAGCTGTGAAGTTTCATCATTCACCCGCCTTCCATCATGAGTGAGTTCCTCTAGACTAGCCATACTCAACCTTTTTTCTACGAGAGCCGCAAAGACATTTTAGCAAAGGAACCCTGTACCACAAGGTAGATGTATGGTAGGTTTAGGTTGGTTACTAGGATCGCATGGGGGATGGCGGGCCACTCGCAAAATCTCGCCGGGCCGCAGATTGAGTATAGCCGCTCTATTCTATCCTTTCTCTATGTTATTAAGTAACAACATACCTGGGTACTCCCCAGGGCTGCCGAGGAACACGGAGGAATAGACGCGCCGCGCGACGTCCGGCGGGGAGGACCACTCGCGCCGCGACGGACACCATTTGCCTGCAACGTACAAACACACAGGTTAATAATGTTTATATAGAGACAATATTATACGCCTTAATTAACCATTATTGGGAAATAAAAATCGTAAGTTTCTCTGAGTGACCTCCCGTATCAACTTCCATACCCAATTTCATCCCTTTGGTGATATTTTTTTGGTTTAAAATCTACCCTATATTTTAACCAAGGTGATGGTACCTGTGTGCCAAATTCCATCCAAATCTGTGAAGCCGTTTTCGAGTGATTGAGTTGTTACTCCAAACTCTTTAATTTAATAATAAACCTAAATAAGTAGGATTCAGTAACTCTTATCTTGACACATAAAACAATCGAGAACCGTTAGCGATATATAAAGTAAAAAAATAAAAGTAAATGTAAACAAGTGAAATTAATCAAAAGAAGTTTCAAAAAATCCAACTGATTTTTTGCAAATAGCCTATGTTACTCCCACGATTATGAGGAATCCAACGACACCTCATAATATATGTCGAAATCCGTCAAACGGTTTAGGCTACAAGGCGTGTCAAAGAATAAGACATACACACATACATACATACATACATATCTACATACGCTCGAAAAACATAACCCTCCTCTCCTTCGGCAGGAAAAACAGCAAATTAACTGTTCATAAGTATTATAAAAAAAAACATTATTAAGACGAGGGTACCGTTATAGTCATTGACATACAATAATTATAACTTTGCACAACTTATTTATGATCGGTCGTGGGCATAAAACAATTTGGGAGTTTTTTTATTTATACTTTATCTACTGCACAAATATATTTTTTTTTGTTGGCAGATAGAGAATTGGCAGACATTTTCGTTTTGATTTTTTATAAATGCTACAATACAAAGAACTTTGGGTAGGTACATCTGTAAAAGTTCTAAGGTAAAACATTTATGTTCCAAAAGATAGGAAATATGTTTTCTACAACTTCACTCGTTTTCGCTAGTTGACTTAGTAAAAAACTCAGCACTACATCTTCTCATGACCCTCTGATAAAAGCCATCACGTCTACACATGGGACGATTCTCGCCCGAACCCGATTTAAGAAAAAAACTGCTACATTAGCCTTCCCGCCTATCTAATGGATTCGTCCAACTCTCTCAGGACCAAAGCGTTATTACCTACGTAAAAAAAATAACAAAAAAAGAAAGTCCTGGGAGAACGAAGGTGTTGCCAGTGCCACCCTCTGTTTTCTTACCCTGAATGAGGGGAGGCAATATCATACACCATTAGCAATTTTGGTGCTTTTTTAACGGTGTCGCGGAGGTGTGGGGTCTGAACATGCGTCATAGCTATCGGTGTCATGGCAATAATAATATCATAATAATAATACCCAATAGATATACCAAATTCTAAAGTTATGACCAAATTTTGCAAGCCAGCTTGTATATCGTGCGATACACAGATGTTTACAACTCTTTTTTCATAATAAAATAGATAGGTACTGAATACGAGTACCTACATTGCTTGGGTTATGATATTCATAAGTTTTGACAAGTTATAACCATGTATCTACCTACCTACTTGTGTGGCCACACACGGTTATATTTGATCGATGAAATTGCGGAGCTGCAATGGCCGACAAATACTTACATACCTACTATATTGTGTATATCATACATGTGTGCGTCAAAATAGCCTACACATAATAAGGTCAAGCTGCACGCTAGTACAATAACAAACAACTGAATAAATGTTTAAAAAATACCACTTTACGTTGCTCTTTTTATTTTAATTGTCGAATAATTACGAACGCAGCGTTAGTTGCCGCGGGGGGCACAATTCGAATTTCGAAAAGAACCCAACCGCCATAATTTTTATCCGCGGTATTCCTTTTTCGGATTCCGAACAAAGCGCGCGCAGCGCAATGGTGCATGTATGATGGATAGCGGGCGACGCGAGCGAAATGAACATTCGATCTTTGAAAATAAAAGCCCTTGACCTCCGCTCCTTTTGTTATTCAAAATAGACTGTTGTTATTATAGAAGATAATACACCCATTTTATCGTAGCACTTCATAGTGCAGCAGTTTTATCGCGGTCTAACCCCAACATTACGCGAATGGCCTCCGCGCGCATAAAGTAAAATTACATCGTTGAAAAAAGTTGAAAATTACCCCATCATCGCGGCAAGAAACAAGTTAACACCATAAACAAATACTAAAAATCTGGTAACCGAAATAAGGCGGCACTCTAAATAAGAATTAAAGTAAAATTGCTGAGGTGTGACTCCCCCGGGTAGGGTAGGCTCTTCGCGACGATATTCATAACGCGAAAAATTGTAATAACCTGGCGAATATCAGCTAGGGCGAGGTGGCGATGCCACATTATTTATAGGAGGGCGACTGACGGGGGATTTGTTAAGGAAATTGTCTAAATATGCCTGTTACGGGGACAGCAGCAGCCGGGATAACACAACACGTCCTTCCCAAAGAGTTATAACCCCGGATAATTAACAGTTTACGCCGACTCAAACGGTTCTAACTTCAAATGGTGCCACAATCCCTCAAAACTGTTATTAACCAAAAACAATGGCCGAGTTTTTGTATAAAACATAGCAATTACACATTCATAATTCTTTTTTCACGATGCCGAATTAAAACAATTGGTGGCTCGAAAGCTGTTTTGATTTCTATCATTCGAAAACGGCGGATTTGTGTTCGGGCAACAATCCGTGGCTAATAACAGTGATTGCGTGGATCGGGAATTAGATTCCCAGGGGGCGTAATCCAAAGAAACCTACAATTATTTTTACTCGATAATTACTATTAATTATTGCCCGGCCGATTCTCCCTCTCCATTGTAGCTGTTTCGGGCTAAAATTGCTCCGGTTCCGAGAAAAGACTCGGTTTTTGTTTTAATTCTGTTTCATTGTAAAGTCGTCAGTGTTCTGCATTTTCGCTTTTTGTACACATTTTATTCGGTCCGTGTCTTTTACGTTAAATATCTTACGTCTTGATCGGATGTGTTTAGAAATATAATGTGGGAGTTTTATTTATTATTCGGGTAGCCATTGACGTCATGCGTATCCAAATGTTCAGAGTTAGATTGTACACAACAAATGTTTTTCAACACACCTGCTCGTAAAGTAGGTCTTATTACAGCGTATTTACACTGATAATGCAGAATATTACCCATGCCGTGCCTTTTACATTACATTATCGCACTAGTGCCTTTTCATTACATATCTTTTTAAATATTAGCAAAATAATGCAGAATATTACCCATGCCGTCACTTTTACATTACATTATCGCACTAGTGCCTTTTCATTACATATCTTTTAACATTTTAATTTTTATTTTTTTTATTTTTTTCCTCGCAAATGTGTTGAAAAACGTCGTATGAAACACGTGAGCATTGGTCATTACACTTCTCGTCTCCATTAAGCCTTCGCCTTCGGCTCAGGCTTAAAAACCGACTCGAGTGTAATGACCAACATAGCACACTTGTATCATAATGTACTATTATTTAACTGACTCGGAACGTAATAACGATTAGCACGAACGGTTTAAGAGGCCATTAGAAGCTCGATACAACGAAATAAATTAAGGAAATAGTCAAATTCCTAATCTTTTAATCTCCATCTTGACGTACAATCAATAGAATGTATATAACCGGGTACCCAGGTACCAGGGTCTAAGCACCTGCCAAGAGTAACCTGCATCCGAAATATAAAAGCATCCGAGGATGTCCCTCTTCTCACGATAAATCACTCGGACTTTTTCTGCTCCGGAGAGACACCCGTGTTTTATGTGAGCCTGGTTTAGAGCGCTCCTTGCCTATGTTTTTTTCTTTCTGTTATTTTGAAATGTATGTTTTAGAAACTTTACGACAACAGTAGTATTTATTTATTTAAACTTTGTTGCGCAAAACAAACTCCACTAATTCGACTTTAATGCCAAACGGTATTCTTTACCAAGTTACCAACCAATACAGTCCAACAGAAAACGTACCTAAACTTGGGCATGGCATAGGAACCTACTTATATTAAATTATAGCTTATCTATTTACGTAGGTATCCGCACACATTGAACACTATTGGTGATGGGTTGATGGACAATGTTCCTTTTTTTTTCTAGAGTAATTTATAAATCCTAAATTTTCTGTTTCACTCAGTGTAATGCTTACTTGCGTGGCTTCAAAATTCATTGTCCCCAATTACAAAGTAACTAAACATAAATTGTTAGTACTTAATATAGAAGTAAGTAGTAGCCCGCATAGAGATACATTGTAATTTGTAAACGCATGAATACCTAAAAACCCTTACAATAAACGATAAGAGAGAACTTAATGCCAATGCCACAGATTAAAATCCAAAACTACTTATAGGTAAATGTGTGTATTCTATTTTAAAATGTCGCTAAATTGTGCAAGAAAATATCAGAGGTCAGCAAAAGCGTGTAAGTTTTAAAATGCGTGTTACGCCACCAGCCAAACATCAGCTGTCATTTTGTGTAGGACTTGCACAATAAAAACATTTGCTTAATAACCATACGATTTTGTTCATAATTGAACGAGCGAGCGAAATGAACGAAGTCCTCCGTTTTAGCTTGGGCAAAAAATATTACATATGTCCTGCCCTGCGTCTCTCCGGCTGTTCTCCTATACGTCGCATTTCTCAATCGATTCTCGTGAAATGTTGTGAGCAGGTTCAATAATTATATAGATCCTTTAGTCGATTCAGGATATCGATATAAAATAAAAAATAAAAACAGAGCAGTCACTATGAGAGCAAATATTAGTTTCAAAAGTCTATGACAAAGACTCTTTGCAATATTTGAATGTCATTTAAAACTCTAATAAGACTTTCCCTCCGCCAAGAACCGTTAAAACGTCGTCCCAAACTATCCTCTCGAAGATACCGGCTCCTACACAAGCTCCACACCCGGGTATGCATAAAGCAATTTCCTTAATGGCCGATCGTCGCACTGTTTGATCCCGCCCGTCCCGTATTCACTCGTATATAACCATTATAGTGCATACAGGGTGGAAGGGAACGAAGGACTTTTCTCAAAATGACATGTAATGTAATGTAAGTCAGTAGATCAAATCGAAAATATGATTATTCGTTATTCTTAGTAATGAGTAAGACACGGCTCCAAGCTACACAAGCTCTACACCCGGGTATGCATAAAGCAATTTCCTTAATGGCCGATCGTCGCACTGTTTGATCCCGGCGTCCCGTATTCACTTGTATAATATAGTCCCTATAGTGCATACCTACAGGGTGGAAGGGAACGAAGGACTTTTCTCAAAATGACATATAATGTAACATAAGTCAGTAGATTTGATCTATGATTATGCGTCATTCTTAGTAATGAATAATCATTATCAACCATACGAACAAAAAAAAATGTTGGCATGTCAGTTTTCAATGAACTTCAAAGATTTTTTTCTTGAAATTGGTAATCCACTAGTAGAATAACTAGCCTAACCTACCCTACCTTCCTATCCTTGTTACCCGTTATTGTGTACAATAAAGTGCTAACATACTTGCATAACTATAGCAACATAGTAATTATACAAATTCTGAATACTCCAGTTAAAGCTCTCGGTAATAACCTCTGTCGTTCGTACTGACAATTTATACGTGAGTTTAACCGTATAAAGTAAGTTTTTCACATGTCGTGTCTGCTATAACTGCTACAGCCGTACCTATCGTTTTAAAATATATGTACTTGATTATAAGCATAATCAAGTATATTTTGAAATTCCTTCCGCTATCCAGGTTATTACGATGAACAATAGTCATAAATATATATATATATATATATATGTGCTGTATTTAAGAACATAATGCATACGTATTAGAATCTATATGTCTATGCTAGTTGTAATCAAGATATGTTTATTGCAAAATTATGATCAACGAGTGTAATAAAAGTGCACTTAATATATTATAATGGTATTGAGTCCTATATATAAGTTGAGATTCGGTGTTTAAAATCGCTATCGCTAAATAACAGTAACACAAAGATTAATAGCTTAGACTAACAGTCTATGAACGCTCAAATAATGTTAATCTAATGTTTTATATTTTGTACACTCGGTCAAGTATTTTTAAGAAAAATAAACTTATCCTTAATACCTACCTACACTTACCTAATACAATTTAACACAACTAATTTAAATTAAATTTAAATAATAACATGTCAAATGTAAGACAAATTATTATGTATACATGAGCATTAATGTAATAGCATGCATTTTTAACCCCCGACGCAAAAAGGTGTTATAATAAGTTTGACGTGTCTGTGTGTCGGTGTGTCAGTCTGTCCGTGTGTGTATGTCTGTCTGTGGCATCGTAGCTCCTAACCGAATAGACCAATTTGAATGAGGTTTTTTAGGGTCCCGTAGCCAAATGGCAAAAAACGGAACCCTTATAGATTCGTCATGTCTGTCTGTCTGTCTGTCCGTCCGTATGTCACAGCCACTTTTTTCCGAAACTATAAGACCTACACTGTTGAAATTTGGTGAGTAGATGTATTCTGTGAACCGCATTAAGATTTTCACACAAAAATAGAAAATAACATTAAGTTTTGGGGGTTCCCCATACTCAGAACTAAAACTAAAAAAAAAAAAAATTATCAAATACGTGTGGGGTATTTATGGATATTAGGTCTTCATAAATGATATTGAGGTTTCTAATATAATTTTTTTCTAAACTGAATAGTTTGCGCGAGAGACACTTCCAAAGTGGTAAAATGTGTGTCCCCCCCCCTGTAACTTCTAAAATAAGAGAATGATAAAACTAAAAAAATATATGATGTACACCATGCAAACTTCCAACGAAAATTGGTTTGAACGAGATCTAGTAAGTAGTTTTTTTTTAATACGTCATAAATCGTAAAAAGCAATTAATTTAACGGAACCCTTCATGTGCGAGTCCGACTCGCACTTGGCCGCTTTTTTATCTGAAATCGGATGTGATGTGATCAAGATTGTTTCAACAGAACAAAATCGGTTCAGCCGTTTTTGAGATATTGAACTTTGAAATGAAAATGTCGGGGGTTTTCAACTTTTTTAAGTTGTTTATTATGTATATGTTATGTACTTCAAAATTTGCTATACCTTATCAGCGTGCATGTGGACCTGTAATATTATATAAGACCTATTGTATGCATACCTATAGACGTATTAGCTGCATCGATTCCTCTAACAGTATTGTAAATTTTATCAAAATCGTTAGACCCGTTTTCGAGAACCCATTTAACAAACAAATAAATAAAGAAAATAGTATATAGGTACTCGTTAATACTACCGGTATGATAAAGAGTCCTATAATGCGTTTGGTAACTCATTAATCTATAATACGGTGTGAAACGTTGCTTACCCACGTAGTTGCATAAAAAGCCTTTAAATGACCTAAAGGTGTTAGCACCTGCGTGGCGGTAAAAACGGTGCGTACTATCGTCTTAAGTGCGTTAGTTTTAACTAGGTATAAGGTCTTTTAGTAAAAAACTTGACTGATATGGGAATATGCTTGTTAAACGTTAACCTACTGGTTATTGTAGAAAATGTCACGTTAATGTTCGAATTATGTTGTACTTGGCCTTCGTCTCACTATTTCTATATTTGGAAATGAAATTAAGTAGGTACCTACTCGTACTTAGTTCTTCTTTAATGTTATTTTTTTTATAAAGGCATATTAGGTACCGCATCAAACCGCAAACTTGAAAGTAAAATAAAACGAATCATATTTTCAAATAGTCAACTGTCTTGTTTTTTTAACCCATTTAACAATGTAATTTTATGGAGTCATTGTCCTGATCAGCTGATGAAGCTCGACGCCCGAAAAAAAACAATACAAAAAACATGTTAAGTCATTTCGATGAGCGAGTCGATAAAGCATTGTCTGCAAAAAAATAGTTTTTCAGGAATTAATTTGTAATACCGGTGCTTTCGTTGGCAGAGTTAAAAACATTAAACAATTCTATTCTATCCTAGACCTCGTCAGAGATGGCGAGACGAGCTTGACGTCTTTCACCAAGACTGGTGGGAGACTGTCCAGGATAGGGATACGTGGAAGGAAAAGAGGGAGGCTTTTGCCCAGCAGTGGGACACTTAAGGCTATTATTTAAAATAAATAATAAATTCAATCCTAACATAGGCAATAAAAAAACCGGCCAAGTGCGAGTCGGACTCGCGCACGAAGGGTTCCGTACCATTCTTTATCTATAAAAATATTTATTCTATTCTGATTTTATTATTTGTTGTTATAGCGGCAACAGAAATACATCATCTGTGAAAATTTCAACTGTAACTCAGTGAGATACAGCCTGGTGACAGACAGACAGACAGACAGACAGACAGGCAGACAGACAGACAGACGGACAGCGGAGTCTTAGTAATAGGGTCCCGTTTTACTCTTTGAGTACGGAACCCTAAAAAACTATGAAACGTAATGTTTAAGTTGGTTTGCCTTCCACTTCGCTTTGAAATAAGTCTTCTTACCTAGTTTCTACGGCTTCTCAGTACAGCGGTACCAGTGTAAGAAACTAAGTTACAACAGTAAGTATACTCATAACAAGAAAAACGAATGTACCTATCAATTACATTTACAGAATAAGTTAGATATTAACTTAACGATATTTTTCAATTGTTTCACAATAAAATGTCCATATCCAAATGCCATTCAAAGGTTGCATGAAAAAGATCACTATAGCGATAAGACCTCTAGAGTGTCTACCGTAGTTTATATCTAGTTCACCTCACGTATTGTGTTCTTGGTGATCAATAAAGAGTAGGTATTAATGTATTGGAAAATGACGCTTTTTCTAAAATGGGTATAGACTATACAGGTCCTCAATATGTTTGGCAGGTGAACGATGGTCCTATCACAGGTCCTACGGTGCTTAATAACAGCTGCATAAGTTCGTAAACAATTCGCAAGTTAAATACCTACAGCGATATTTCACTGCGCAAAGCAGAAAGCTCAAACGCCTTCCATGCCGACTTCCATCACAATTCCGCAGCCATTATGCCCGAACCTGAAATTTCAACGTCCCGAACTAATAAACCAACAAAAATGCATTTTTAAACTGAAACTTACCTAATTGCTGCCATCCCACGCTAGCGAACCTATAGCTCTAACCCAAACCATTAAGAGCCACAATCGTTTGAGGGTTTTCCGTATTTACTGTCTTATTGAACTTGAAACTTGACGGGTAGACTTGGAATCGTCATAAGACGGCTTGGCAGCGGCATTGGAAAATGCGTTCTGTATGGTGTTCTTTAGGACTGTGTTTTGGTTGGGGGCGGGGAGGGTCGTCGGCTCAAGGGGTGGTTCCTCGGAATCTGACGTATAACTCATCCGTAGGTACGGACCGACGGATCGATAGTGTACCTACCTATTAAGCCGTGTTTGTTTTTCGGCGTCTTGCAGGGATATACGTATATCAAGCGTATATCTAACGGGTAGGTATTGAGGAGGAAGTTTCGTGAGGTAAAACATATAGCTCGTTTATTGGAAGGAATCCGGATGTCTGTCCATTTAGTTCGGCTTCGTGAAATCTATTGTTTCAGGAAAAATACCTTTAATTGAACGGGTAATGGCCTGTAGAGGTTAGAATATAAAGTTTCTTTTTGCATATAAGTATCGACACATTAGTAATGTACCTAGGTAAAGTACTTAAATATATTTCTAGACGTATCGACTCATGAATACTTTATGATTTTTAATAAGCGAATTGAATAAAATTGGCAAAAATTTGAATGCATTTCTTTATCTTGTTAACAAGGTAGGTACTTAACAAGAAATAAGAACTTGGCTACATCAAACGAATTCCAGGAAAATAAGTACGTAGGTACATACCTCTGAAGCCAAAAATATCGGAGAAAAAGCTTTTTCATTATTTCTTGATTCCTGGAACTTCTTTCACATTATGTTGGTTTAGTTTTTACTACCCGTATTTGAGGACTCGAACCAGTTACCTTATACATGCAACTTGCAAGGCCCCTTATCCGGCAAGAAATCGGCCCAAATCCCTCGTTTTTACTCACTTTTACGAACTACCGCAAAAAGACGCTTATTGTTCCACCGTTTAAAAACAGAACACTAGCCGCAACAGAATTCGAAATAAACAAAAACCAGAAAACGAAAAAAATTCAAACATCGAACACGGGAAACCGTTAAAGGTTCAATGGCCCCGAAACCATGATGGCGTCCGGAAGGCTATCCATAACCGCGTGACAGGAGCTCGCGTTTTTCGCCCGCCGTTTGACAGCTGTCAAAAGCGACCTTGACACTGCTTGACAGTCATCGATCATGGGTCACGGCCGCGGAAGGGTCACTGGTATATTATACAGATTAGCCCGATTTGTGTTATTATGAAGTCCCGGCGGTACTTGGGTTCTGCTACAACATCTATTTATAGAAAATAAACTGATCTAGGAATTTTGATGCGTCATTGTACATGGATTATAAAACAAAATATGTCCCACGTGTTTTCGAAAAAATACTTTCAACCCATACAAAATGTTCTGCTGTGATGTAATTCGGCTTGGATCTAAATCATGTTTATAGGAAATATAATGGCAAGCATAATATTGATAATGTTCGTAAGTACTCTACTGTCGGAAACGAAATAATTTAAAACCTTTCGTGACAAAACGCTTTTTTGTCTCAAATACACTAAATAGCAGAAGTAAGAGTTTTCGAAATACTACTTCTGTCTTTTGATACGTGAAAGGAAAATCATATTTGTATTGATCAGTCTCAGCATATAATAAAGTAAGAGGAATTTCGAGATAAATTGCACACCTTATTCAGTGCCTGGCAGACAGAAAAACTTTACATTCCAAAAGTTAGTTGGAATGTTGCCATAAATCAAATTACATCCAACTATGCATGAAATACTGGCAATCCTGGTGAGCTCTCTTCTGATCTACTCGCTGGCTTCCCTTTATAAAGTTTATAAAAATTACAAACGAATTTTCAGTAGATGCTCAAAAGTACCAAACACAGAGTAAGACTACCTACTGTTTTTGCCGCATCACTCTGAAATCCTATATATGTATATCTACTATTATAAATGTGAAAGTTTGGATGTTTGGATGTCACTCAATCACGCTTAAACGGCTAAACCGATTTGAATGACATTTTGCACGAAGATAGTTTATAGCCTGGATTAAAATATAGGATAGTTTTTATCCCGGGTTTATACGCAGACGAAGTCGCGGGTGGAAACTAGTAGATTCATAAATTCTCAATTTACCTAACAAATAATATCTTTGAAGGGCAGACACTGAGTGACCTGAGGGTCACTTCCATGGAAGGGACATACATATATATGTGTTCACGGTCAGCCACATGAGTGTCCCATTAAACTATTTTTATTAAGGAACTTGCAATTCTGGAGACGTTCTTTTTACATAGTACTAATTGTTATCAGATATTTTATTCTTTGAAATATTCTTTCTTAGCCAAAGTTCAACAAAATCCACCCAGGGTATATACATATATTAACTGTAATTCGGTGCAGAATTAACAGACACGTAAGACGGTTTACCCTCACTTTTCTCCCCACAAGTCTTTAGTCTGTAAAAAGCTAAACTAGTGTAGTTTCGTCTGTTTACACTCCGGGCGTGGCGTAATGGAGTTCTGATGATGACCGGCGTTTTACCGTTGGGGGAAGTTCGAACGCTTGCAACTTTAAGTATCGCGATTTCGGGGCAATTTCATTAGTTGTAAAGTGCACCTGCTTTTTAGGTGTGTTAGAGCAGTAGTTTCTGTGAAAATGTACTTGCAGTTATAAATTTTCAGTCATTCAATGTCGTGAATTGATTCAAGTTTGGCTTGGATGATCTGAGCTATGTGTAATTAGATCTACAACTGTACTCATACCTATTATAAGGAGGTAAAGTAAGTAACGTTGTCAGTTTATAAGTATGTGTGTCAGTCAGGTGATTGCCAGAACTGATTCATCCGATTTCAGAAATTCTGTCAAGAGTATATAGAATGGATCTTCAGGATGAATATAGACTGTATTTGATCCCGCGGCCCCGCTTGCGTTCTTTATATTTCCTTCTCCGGGACTCAAACTATCTTTATACCAAATTTCATCCAAATCGGTTAAGCTGATGTTTAAGCGTGAAGAGGTAACAGACAGACAGAAAGACTGACAGATTGACACACTTTCGCATATTAGTATGGAATATGAATTGGTATTGTATACACCGTATTGTATACACACACATGAGCCGTAGGACAATCCCATATTTTTTTTCCTATTATTTTACCAAGATGAGTTCAACGGTGTGTCATATGGTTCGAATTGCCACGAAGTCCCGAGGTTTTAGTGTAAGGGATGTTGTTGCAATTGCGTTTTTTTTTTAAATATCATTTGTTGTGGATAGCCGTTTTAGGTAAATTTTGCCTGGAGTTGAATTATTCATTTAGTAAAAAATATGGCCAACAGCAATTGGATCAAAGGTAAAATTACATTATAATATTATTACCATTATAAAAAAAACATCCACTGCATGCCCGGAACTGCCTAAAGCGGGGCGAATAAAAAAAAGTAAAAACACACCACCAGTCGAAATGTGCCAGTCACGAGGGCTCGACACACCGTGGCGGTACCATTTTCATAAATTTCACAACCCTAAGCCGCTGCAATTTAAATTCAACTTTATTGGTCTGTTATTAGACTTGAATTTCCCAGTTTAGCGTCGTTACATAAGCCGTTTTATCAGTCCTACAATGATGCTCGTATAAATGCGGAACGTATAGAAAAATGTGATTATTCATGCCGACGTTGAGAAAAAATTACAAGCCAGTATGACACGGCCTTACGAGGGAGGTAGTCATGGTTTTTTATAGAACGTATAAAGGTTAACTCTGAGTTTTTGGGTCAACGATCTTTGCTGATTAAAAGGTTCAAAGGTTATGATGTATGGCAGGCCTCTTTGTTGAATTATGTATGCATTTCAATAGGTATCTATGGATATTTACTAAATTGCTGTAAATATAGCTCAATTTTGGATATGAAGACTCTAAATGATTGGTCACAAATGTCGAAAGAACAGAAACGTTCTTTGCTCGAATAATTTGTAAGTATCTTATGCCGAGTTGAGGTAGTTTCGATGACAATGCAATATCTTCAGCAATAAAACTTGTCTTCCTAACAAGTTTCTGTTAACTTGGCAACTTTGAGTTCGTGACAATTTCTGTATAGAGCATTGTGTAAACTACCACCTCCGCATCTCTGTTTGTGACACGATATTACTTAGATGTTGAGCTACCCCCATCGTATTTCATTAAATCTTTTCAATATCAATCCTGGGAATATCGAATCCAAATTACCAGGCTCGCATAGCTCGGAGCAAGTAATTAGCAACGTAAACGTCTGGCGATGGCACCGCGGCGGGGAGCATCCTCGCCCTGTCTGCTGCACGCCCGAACTTGGATACATCGCTCTTATGATGTTATGATACCTTGGTGGATCGAAGCAATTATGTTTGTATTTAATGAACTAGAAGTGTTTTTTTAAATACATACAATTACGTACAACTCATGGATTTAAAATTGCTAAGACTACATAAGTAGGTACATCGAACCTTACAATGTATCTATTACTTCATACATTCATAAAGTCTTTGAGGATATTTTCTATTAGCAATTATACCATTTTGGTATTGCAACGCACAGTATTGTTTTTACTTGTTCTATTATTTTTATTGTCTCTCTTTCCTCTTAATTTTTTTGTGTAATATTAATTTATTTTGTTTGTTTTATGTTGCAAATGCCAAATAAATGATTTATATATTTATATATTTCTGTCGATCTACATTAGGAATAAAATGATGCAAAATGTCAAAATCTCAAAATTTCGATTCGATCAACCAGATCAAGGTTAATCCAGGATCAGATCCAAACATTTTAACGCTCTATCCCAGATTAAGTGAAATCGGACTTGTCTAAGATTTTCCCACTTTGTTTCTTTAAACTAGTTTTCATAAAAAAGAAGAAATGGCGGATTGAATGCTGTTCGCACCTGACTGTACTTCCGTTCACCACGACAACACTTCACTAAAACGTTACTCACTATTACACTTCACTGTACTTTACTTTACCCGGTTGTATTACTTCTTGTTGGTTACTACTTTCAGCTTGAAGGCGACTTGACCCCATGTTTTCAGGAAAAATCTCGTTAGCTAGTTTCTACTAAGGATATCGGCATCTAGCGGCAAATTCATGGACTAATTTTGATATGTACATAGTTTCTTTATATTCCGTCGGCGACATGTGGCGTATGGCCGTTATGTGTTAATTAAATGCTACTAGTAACGCCATCTATTAGGTTTTCTAGCTTCTACAAATCTCTAACAGTCAACCATCTGCATAGGGCTGAACAGAAACATTTGGTGCAGGCATCTAACTTGGAACGATAACAAAAATATTTAAATAAAACTTTTGAGTTACTTCCGAGAAATACCAACCTAAAACCCTTCTCCGCGTTGACCGTTCGAACAATGACCATATCCGTATTTTCCCCACTTTTTCCAATTTTCCCAGCTGGCAACACCGCGTGTATCATTAAAAGGCAACCCCCACTCGAACCCTATCCAGGTGCGGGGGAGGGGCGCCCTCTGTAACTAAATTTTGAACTGTCACGTAGATTAATGATGTCAGACCGCGCGATACGCTAATGCTTCGCTAGTGTGGATACGATGGTTTGTTTTCTTTTAAATGCATTCGGCAATTTCGTTATTTAAACTTTTAAAACACAGAGTAGAGTCAGATGGGGCCAAAGTCAAAGTAACGTTGCGCCGTCAAACAACTATTCATTGTATATCTTTCCCTTATCATACTTTCTTGTGCTAGTGATTGTTCTAGCATTAAGTAATGAGAGCTTTTCCAGATACGTTCCTACAGTCAGCATCAAAAGTAGCTACGCAATTGAAGACGTCAAAAGTTCTTATTCCCTTTTAATAAAGACTTTTGACGTCTTCATTTGCGTAGCTACTTTTAATGCTGACTGTACCACTACGCATCTGACCTGACATGCTTGCCTGATCAGGTGTTTGCAGAGACATTAGGGAGAGAGGACGGAATTTAATATTACTTACTCCTAAGTACGGTGTTAATTATTGCATTGTTTAGCGTTCAAAGGATTAATCTTTAAAGTTTCTAGTAATGTATTCTCTTACAGGTAGAGTAACTTGCATGAACTCTAATTCTATCTCTACCATTTAGTTTAGGCGCATACTCATACTACATAAATACTAATTTATTCACAATCATCATCATCATTATATCAGCCGAAAAACGTCCACTGCTGGACATAGGCCTCCCCCAAAGAGTGCCAAAATGGCCGGTCCTGCGCCACCCGCATCCAGTGGACTCCCGCGACCTTTACCAGGTCATCAGATATACCTTGTGAGGCGGAGGCTACCCACACCGCGCCTTCCGGTACGTGTATTCACAATATTATATAATTATTACCTACATGTCACATATTATTAATCACAATTGCACATTATTATCATGTCAATTCTGTAAATGTGTCTACCATATTTAAACAGTAGGTACATCAATTCCCTAAGGGCATGTCCACATTAAGATCGTCCACAAGAATGGATTTCCGAAATCGATCGCTCCAAATGTTCCGAAAATATTCACAGCGAGCACATGTCGCCGTTGTGTTTGTATTTTTGTACTGCCATGTGTTTATCGTGTGGGTATAGGCACTGGCTTAAAAATCTTTAACTAATAATGCTAGTTCTATACATACCTACGTATATTCAATAGTACAGATCGGACCCGGTTTTTTCAAAAAGCTCCGAAGTAGGTAGTCTTATATTTCGAATTATTTTAGGCTCTTAATTTAGTACTCTAGCATGTATTTAGGTAACATTTTTGTATTATTAGATTGCCTGATCAAAAACGATATCATAAACCAAAGAACGAAATAGAACTTATTAATACCAGTATTTTCGTATGGTGAAAATACCGGTAGATAATAAACCGGTAAATACCGATCCCTAGATGTACTTGCCGACCCTTTACTGATATAAGGATTCTTTATGGGCTCCTTGTAGAATGTCTATGACTTTTGGTGTATATGTTGATTCTTTGACCGACTTTAATAGACGGAGGTTCTCAATTTGTCCTTAGCGATAATTTTTAGAATGCTGTTCGATTTTGTAATCTATAATGTTTGAAATTATCTTGCCTGCATTTTTTTGAAAGACTAGAGCAAGACAACATCTCTCCCATTTCATATACCTACACGCGTTTTCCTCTCTCATATACCTATGTTAAATCGTAACAATTTCATTATTGCTGACAAAGCACAGATAAAGTATGGGAACTGGTATCAGTGCCAGTAATTCCCTGAAAATAATCTCGTTGCTTCATAAACAGCGATGTTATACAAAATGCTATGATAATTCGATTCAAATGTTTGTAAGCGACGGGTCGAAATGTGTCTCTGTTAATGTTTATAAAATAATGTCCTGGTAATTTCATCCTGATAATATTAACTGCCATTATCAGTCGTTTATCAGTGACAATACGTGTGTAACCACTAGGTACTAAAACAAAATCGTACAAAATGCAAGCCAACTAAGCCATAAATAACGTTATTCCGCGAGAAAAACCACGAAATTGCCCATTGTACACAGATTAAAAACATAGCGGCATTTAGACACTAAACACATTAATTAAAATTAAAGTGACATTTAGTAACAAATGGGAAATTAACAAAACCACCGCGATTTATCGGTCATGGCGGCACGGGAGCCAATACATAGCCATTAGATAAATATTCAACGTTATAAATAAACCACGACCTACCCAACTTGAATAAAAACCGTATTATAAATTATGAAAAACATTACACACGAGGCACGAGTTGTAAACGTCACTACGATCAGCTGATCAAATATATTGCTACTATAAAAAGTGAAAACGCGAACTACTCTGTGGCTCCATCGTTGTCTCGCCCGCGCGGTCGTAGAATATATAAGTGCGAGCGGAACGGAAACATCGTAGTGCCTCCGCCGCGTAAAATGATATATTTAATGTCAGCTGCGTTTAGGACCTCGTAAGTCTACAAAATAATAGATGGTCACAAATAAATTACTGTGCGAGTGCATTTCTGAACGAAATTCGGCCGGTTGTCGACCTCGACGCGTAAATCACGGCTGATATACGGCGTGAAGGTCGCCATCTTGTTGGGTTCCATATTTGAATGTTTGCTCGATTGCCGCTTTTGAGTGGCAATTGGGCGTTTTGTTATTTGTTTTATGGCGTTTTCCAGCCAGTTACGAAAAGGTGTGAAGATGTTTTAACTAACTTAAGCTTTCAAAACTCTTTACGCGTGGACATAGTGGAACATTGAGGTTTGCGTTTTGGCAGGTTTTGGTCGATGAACTATGAAATGTGGCATGTATTTTTTTATATCGGGTTACATAGGTGATTTTTATGGTTTATCATCACGGAAACAGTTCTTTCCACTCGGTCACTTAACTATCACCTTTACATACGTAATGAACGTTTTGTGTCAGGCTATTAGCAATCTGTCTATCTGACAGCGTCATCATATATGCGTCATATCGCGTCATCTCGTTACTGGCAATTAGCTTTAATTACAAGTTAAGTAACTTTTTATTGTTAATTGGTCATTTGCAAGTGACTTAAATTAGCTTTTTGTAATGTTGGTATTCTGGAACACGCTTGCTGAGCTTTCGTTTTAGCAATGAGCTTTTTGCTGACTTGTGTTGCATTTTTAAGGTTAAATTACCATTTTTAGCCGAATGTGGGGTGGTATCTAATTATTTGCAAGCAGATATGTAGAATGTATGACTGTCTCGTTCGCTCTGTAGGTAACCTAAGCTAAATGCGTAGGTAAGCGTTTTATGAAATAAACCATTTTCATCTTGTTTATTTTTTTCATTTCATTTTAAATTGTTTATAACTGGGATTCATTTTCACAATCGAGTGGAAATGAGTGGAAGGTACAGTCGCCATCAGATACATCGGTACACTATAGGTGTTCAAAAATATCGGCACATGCACCCTAATGCCTTGAAAATAGAGATGTGTTCCGATGTTTGTGAGCTGCTTGTTTGCTCCGATGTATGTGATGGCGACTGTACCTAAATTGTTATTAGTGGTGTGATTTGATTAAGGGTGGGTTGCACCAAACCGTCTGTTATCGTAAGCGGTGTTCGTTAAGATTTTAAGTATGGAAAGTTTGACGTGTTTCTATGAGATGACAGCTGCCGGCGCCATTTTTTTTTTTTTTTTCATACTACGACGGTGGCAAACAAGCTTACGGTCTGCCTGATGTTAAGCTGATACCGCCGCCTATGGACACTTGTGACTCCAGACGGTCTGTAATCGTAAGTTGCCAACCGACCCTAGGAATTGAAAGCCACTGTCTTATGATTTTGGATTTTAATTAATTAATAACAGAGGTCATTAAGATTTTTTCTTTTGTTTAGTAACAATCTATGGACTATGTTGTCTGAAAAAAAAAAACTTTTGTTTTGTCATATTTGATTACATATGATAAGTCTACCCCCGTCTCCCGTTTAACGAGACGCCACTTATCACTGCAACCATCGTACGATTATGACGAGTGTCTAATATTAAAGGTTCGAAAATGCAACCCGTTGTCTATTACCATCTGAGGCATCTGAATAAACTCCATATATAAATAAACAGCGGCTTATTACGTTCTGTTATTGCACCGATATCTATTGGATCCGGGGGTTATTAATCATAATTGGGGTTCCATAGGCATGGTCCGGCGGAAAATGCTTACACAGTAAGAGGTCCGACCAACACATTTTATATTTATTAGGGGACAACTTACACAAATCGAACTAGGTCCATGGTAAGCTCAATAAGGCTTGTGTTATAGGTACCTACTAGACGACGATATATAATAGATGTTCGACGACCGCTTTAGCCTAGTTGGTAGTGACCCTGCCTACGAAGCAAGAGGTCCTGGGTTCGAATCCCGGTAAGGGCATTTATTTGTGTGATGAGCACGAATATTTGTTCCTGAGTCATGGATGTTTTCTATGTATTTATTTCTCTATATAAGTATCTATATTGTCGTCTAGTACCCATAGTACAAGCTTTGCTTAGTTTGGGACTAGGTTGATTTGTGTAAGATTGTCCGCAAATATTTATTATTATTTATTTATTAAATATTTAATTAGGTACATAGAAAACATCCAAGACTCAGAAACAATTTTTCATGCTTATCACACAAATATTTGCCCTTACCGGGATTAGAACCCAGGACTTTCAGCTTCGCAGGCAGAGTCACTGTCACTACCCACTAGGCTAACCGGTCGACATTTTGACTTGTAATTTGTGCCATTGTGGTCTACTTGCAGAATAAAGTTGATTTGTTTTTTTTTTCACAAATGTGCAGTTCTTACATTGTTATCTTTTTCAAAATCTGTTGGTATACTCCTGCCCACCCTGTACCTATACGTTCCGTTGTATATCGTATAGCAAACTAAATACATTTAGAGCGAATATTTTAATGTAAGTAGTGTCATAAAGTTTTCCATAGACAACTTACGTACCTACCTTACTTCGATACCTAGTATCAAAAGGTATCTGACGTTATCTGAACCCAATACGAGTGTATTGTAATAATTATGAGTCTATAACGGTGATGTATTCAAGTAAATTAATGTACCATAGCGAACTATTCATCACCATATAAACCCTAGAGGTTTCCGCTGGTGAAAAAATTTATACCAAAATGTACTACTCAGATTATATTGGTCAATAAATTAAAAAAAAAAAAAACGTTTACACGTGTAACCGCTCAGTGACGACAACTGGGCGCAACGAGTCAAAAACGATCGTTTCCGATTTTTTCCGACTAATGTCACTCGTCTTTTTGGCCCTGTCCTCTCCGGCCATATTTGTTATTTGCAAATTATGTTTCATGAAAATGTCAGTTTTCTCAGTTTTCTTGTCTGACACTGACACATGTTCGTAATTAGAAAACCGTAATGACAGCTTTTTGCAAAACGGTTATCAATTCAAGGGCCCATTCGATAAGACATTTAATTGTCTTCACCGCTATTATTGAACTGAAATTTTCGACCTTATTGCATTGTGAATGTTCTAACAACATTTGAAGGAAATGGGTCGTAAATTAAAGCTCATGACTGTACCACAAAGGTGGCAAGTGTACAGCATGTCATCACTCTAGAGGAAGTAACATGGGCGCTGCCGTCCATTTATTCATATGGGGGTTTCATGATTTCAGGAAACGTATCAGGCGTATCCCACTGTCATTTTGGCGGGAAATGAAGATTGTCTCGGGTAACCTCCTGAGGCCCTAGCACACTAGGTTTTATGTCGGCGGAAATGTACTGAAACGTCACGTAAAACGCGACATAAAACCTATATAGTGTGCTAGGGCCTCTGCCTAGCTAGCACACTAGGTTTTATGTCGGCGGAAATGTACTGAAACGTCACGTAAAACGCGACATAAAACCTAGTGTGCTAGGGCTTCTGCCTAGCTAGCACACTAGGTTTTATGTCGGTGGAAATGTACTGAAACGTCACGTAAAACGCGACATAAAACCTATATAGTGTGCTAGGGCCTCTGCCTAGCTAGCACACTAGGTTTTATGTCGGCGGAAATGTACTGAAACGTCACGTAAAACGCGACATAAAACCTAGTGTGCTAGGGCCTCTGCCTAGCTAGCACACTAGGTTTTATGTCGGTGGAAATGTACTGAAACGTCACGTAAAACGCGACATAAAACCTATATAGTGTGCTAGGGCCTCTGCCTAGCTAGCACACTAGGTTTTATGTCGGCGGAAATGTACTGAAACGTCACGTAAAACGCGACATAAAACCTAGTGTGCTAGGGCCTCTGCCTAGCTAGCACACTAGGTTTTATGTCAGCGAAAATGTACTGAAACGTCACGTAAAACGCGACATAAAACCTATATAGTGTGCTAGGGCCTCTGCCTAGCTAGCACACTAGGTTTTATGTCGGCGGAAATGTACTGAAACGTCACGTAAAACGCGACATAAAACCTAGTGTGCTAGGGCCTCTGCCTAGCTAGCACACTAGGTTTTATGTCGGCGGAAATGTACTGAAACGTCACGTAAAACGCGACATAAAACCTAGTGTGCTAGGGCCTCTGCCTAGCTAGCACACTAGGTTTTATGTAGGCGAAATGTACTGAAACGTCATGTAAAACGCGACATGAAACCTAGTGTGCTAGGGCCTCTGCCTAGCTAGCACACTAGGTTTTATGTCAGCGAAAATGTACTGAAACGTCACGTAAAACGCGACATGAAACCTAGTGTGCTAGGGCCTCTGCCTAGCTAGCACACTAGGTTTTATGTCAGCGAAAATGTACTGAAACGTCATGTAAAACGCGACATGAAACCTAGTGTGCTAGGGCCTCTGCCTAGCTAGCACACTAGGTTTTATGTCAGCGAAAATGTACTGAAACGTCATGTAAAACGCGACATGAAACCTAGTGTGCTAGGGCCTCTGCCTAGCTAGCACACTAGGTTTTATGTCAGCGAAAATGTACTGAAACGTCATGTAAAACGCGACATGAAACCTAGTGTGCTAGGGCCTCTGCCTAGCTAGCACACTAGGTTTTATGTCAGCGAAAATGTACTGAAACGTCATGTAAAACGCGACATGAAACCTAGTGTGCTAGGGCCTCTGCCTAGCTAGCACACTAGGTTTTATGTCAGCGAAAATGTACTGAAACGTCATGTAAAACGCGACATGAAACCTAGTGTGCTAGGGCCTCTGCCTAGCTAGCACACTAGGTTTTATGTCAGCGAAAATGTACTGAAACGTCACGTAAAACGCGACATAAAGCCTATAGTATCCGCATAAACTATATATATATAAATAAAAATTTGATAACTATCGTTTTCTGTCGAAATTCTCCTTTTTAATAAAATGGTATAAGTATTACCTACTTTTCCAAAAAAGGAAAAAAAACTTAGCCGGATTTGACTGGGCTTCGTATACAATTTTTTGCTCCTAATGACATCAGTCATCAGAATCCATGGTTTAAATCTGTCGGTATACTCCTGCCCACCCTGTACAGTCGCCATCACATACATAGGTACACTTTAGGTGTTCAAAAATATCGGCACATGCACCCTAATGCCTTGAAAATAAAGGTGTGTTCCGATGTTTGTGACGTGCTTGTTTGCTCCGATGTATGTGATGGCGACTGTACCTACTACCTATACGTTCCTTTGTATATATGTACGATAGTCGCTTTTTAGCGATAAGACCGCCTGTTGTCTACCATTGTTTATGTTTAATTTACCTCTATGTTTCTATTTATGTACTATTTCTGGAAAGCAATAAAGAATATTTGTATTGTATTGTAGTGCAACATAATTTCATTGATGGCACACCGTTCTACGAATTTCAATTTACCAGCATTTTACTAATATGACGTAAAAAATAATTTCATTGCAAAAGTTGAACTGTTTTATAAAACTTAATCTTGGATGTTTAGTTATGTGGTCCGTCAACAACCGTATCTCACTCTATAATTGTCTATTGCAAAAAAAGACGGCTAACGTCATCAACTCATTACTTAGGTGCCTATATCTGTGGCAATCATTACCCAGCTAATTTTGAGAATTTATCACTCATCTCTTTCTTGCGCAAGCACTCTAATATCAAAAAAGCGTGAAATTTACTGCCAATCACACCACGGTTTTTGAATAGCAAGTGGCGGTTTGACACTTACATAAATCTAAACAAATGTGCAACGAGGCACTTGACACCTACATCTTGTTAATTGAATGTTTTTTTTCCGTACAGAACCCTTCAACGCACGCACAGTGATCACAATCATCCGCCACGAAACAATACTCATTATACCGGTAATTAATATCCCACCGATACCGACATGAACAAATCAACGACTCCGGACCATCGGCGTCTCCCTCACACCCGCCGCGGCAGACAGAGACGATCAAGTTCAATTTCGAACGTCCATATTTTATGATAAATAGCGAAGTGTGTTTTCGTGTTCGATTGATTGTTAGTTTTTATTTTTAATTTGTTTTATGCGGCTTTTTCGCGTTCTGAATTTAAAAGAGTAGGTAACATTTGCAAAGACGTATCGTGGATTTGCTTTTATTTGAAATTGAACTTTAGATCATTCTATGATGGTTTTTAGGTAGGTAATTACTTCAATGAGACATCAAGCTTATATTTTTTGAAGTGGATACATCTTTGCTCGCGTTCTTGTATAGGGGTACAGTTCAAAATGTATCACGTGACTTCCGGAATAACTTTTTGTAGAGAAGCCTAATCTGATTTCAAATAATTGTTTGTTACATGTTTTAATCCTTCTTTATTTGCCATTAGTTGTTAATCACAAAATGTTATTTAGTTTATGTGGCAGACATGAAAATAATGCTGAAATGATTTTCAATGTATCGCGAGTCAAATGCGCTACGTTAGTCAATGTTGCCATATACTTATACCGATGTATCTGTACTTATACAGATTTTAGTGAATTAATTCAGATATAATAGGGTTCCATAGCCATTTTTGGGCGGCGGCATGCGCCTTGGCGGGAACTCCTCCGTGGGAGCTTGACGCAGAGGCGCTATCTGAGGCACATAAAGAGCGGTCGAGGAACAGGGCCTCTGGAGAGTTCCCCGCTCCCGAAGAGGTGAGGGCTGCCCGTCGACAGGCCGAAAAAAGAATGAGGGACAGATGGAAGAGCGACCTCGAGGACTCCCCCTATGGAGTCCGCACCATAGGGGCTCTGCTGGGGTCGTTCGACCTATGGCTGGAGAGGTCCCACGGCAAGGTGGGTTTTAGGTTGGCGCAGGTAATGACCGGACATGGGTGCTTTGGTCATTACCTGTACAGAATTAAGCGGGAGACCAGCACCGCTTGCCACGAGTGCGGGGCTGAGGACGACACGGCCCAACACACCCTAGAGGAGTGCAGCCACTGGGACGCGGAGCGCCGCACAATGATTGCGGTCCTTGGAATGGATGACCTCTCGCTGCACAGCGTTGTTGCGGCCATGTTGAGCTGCGAGAGATCCTGGGCTGCGGTGGCCTCCTTCTGCGACATAATCATCTCGCAAAAGGAGGCGGCGGAGAGGGAGCGCGAGGACAGAGCAGATGCGCCCCCAATCCGGCGTAGACGAAGAGGGAGAAGACGCGCGCGGTTTGCAGCCGTAAACCGTGTCCTTCCCCAGTAGGGTCAGTGGGTTGGGGACCCACATTGCACGGCCTTACATGTCTGGAAGGAGGGTCGACATGCGTTTCAGATCCTCCTCTCCTTTGGCGCGGGGGCTCGCATCTATGCGGAGCCGCCAGGGGGCGTCGTGGTAGAATGCCCGCGATCCCACTGCGCCCCCATTAATGGCAGGGACGGAAACGCCGGAGTGGTTTTAGTGGGTAGACTCCCTCCTCCTTCTCTTCAAATAGAGTTGGCTGGAGGGTGAGAGTCCCACATACCCCCCATCATAGCTTACCCCAGGCTGGGGGATGCATAAGAGCATTTCCACTCCGTAAAAAAAAAAAAAAAAAAAAAAAGGGTTCCATAGCCAACAAAGAAGTATCCACTTAAACTTAACTAACGGTTGTATCTCCGACACAACACAACCCGCTTCTTTTTCCATGATTTTCGTTCCACATGAAATTTAACTAAATGACGTATTAAGGCGCTGTCAACACCAAGAACGCGCACACTGTCTATTTGTATCGGAGTAAAAGAGAGCGAGTGTTACTTGGGCGGCCCGGTGTTAGAAGAAAATAATTGATAAATATTAAAATAAAAAACGTGTGGATTATTTGTGAAATATGAGCCGTTAGCGGTTTAGGTATGTGGACTTCATGTTTTTAACTGCAGACCCATAGGTACGTCAAAAAAATAAGGACTTTAAGATGATTTTAAGACCAATCTTTGCAATTATTTTCTATCGAGCCGATTTCGTCCAATTATGTTTCGAGTCCGTCTACGGTCTTGGAAATATGATGAATATTAACTTGTGTTTTTTTTGATGTGCTAGAACCAATCGTTTTTCTTGAAAATTTGCTTAAATAATATCAATTCCAACAATTTGGTCTTGTCAGCCTCTTAACGTAACTTGTAAATGTAGCATTCTAGCTACGATATTTCAAGATTGGAAATAACAATGCAACTTCATATTGTGGTCGCTTTGCGATGATATGTTATTTGGTAGCTTTTAGTGAGTTTAATTTTATTTATTTATTTCAATACAGCAACTATTGCAGGTTGAACTAATGCAATAGTGCTTTAAATTATTGCCTTTACCTAATTATAATACTTGCACAAGACACAGTCATACACACACACACACACATTCACTATTCGGATATTGAACAATCAAATAGATCACTTTTGTCCATCAACATTTTGTCCCATAGAGTCATCTATACGTAGCAAAGAAACAACGTCATCATTGCCATCTGTTAAAATTAAAACTTCCATCCTGAATACAACTTTGAGAAGAAAACTTTAGTTATTCGAATTCAATAAAAAATAAATAGTGGTTTTGAACCCCGTGTCACTTTACGAGTTTACACCGTGGACTTAATTACAGCAGAGGTGATTTTCGATTACACGCCGCCTTGCCCGATCCAAAACACCATAAAACACCCACTTACCTCCAAACCAAACTCGACCTTAACAGTTAAACTTTAAAATCTTTTTCCCGTTGTTTACAGGAAATGGGTACGTTCGAACGCTAATAAATTAACATGCTTTAATGACCCAATCAAAGTTTATGACGCTTGGCGAATCCCCTGTGGACTCCTGTGCTCCTAGTCTTCAAATTGACTTATTTTGCGTATAAAAATATAAAAAAGCGCGTTCGGTATAATGATTTTTCGAGTTTTATGAAGATTGGAATTTTTGTTAACACGGCTATTTTACGTTCGGTTTGATTTACGGTGGTTCCTGTACGCTGACTCACTCACCCATTGCATCTGGAACAAAAGAGAACATATTGTTAGAACTCATGTTGACCTGGTAAGCTGAACCAGAAAATTTCTTCTTAACATTAAATTACTGGGACAGACTTGCATGGGTCCAATATAAAATGGAAAGAAAGTTTTCCAAGATCACACGACGGGTACAAAATTCATACCGTGCTTCAAGTTTTGAAGTGCAAAAAAAATATAAATCATTCAAACTCTAAATGATAAGAGTTCAGGGATAGCAACAAAATTAAATTATTATTAGTTTTTATGAATTTAAATTATTTAAAATAGCAAACATACCTAAATGAAAAATATTTTCGTAATGTTTATCTGTTGTTAATGAAATACAATTTATTTTCACTATTTTCAAATACCCTATTATATGTCGGTGAATAAAATAATACTTATTCACGTTAAGTGATCTATATTCAACACCTCATCAGTCACCTGTCAAACGTCTGGCCTGTCAATTGACTGTCAAGATAAGACGATTAGATAGGGCTCCTTGATATCAGCTGATAAAGATTTTTAAAACACATGATGTTGTGTTTCGCTAGTACATAATGTCCATATTTTAAGGGCAAATATGTAATTTCTTTAAAAATCCTTTCAATAACTTGCCGCAATTTTATATATGTATAGATACATAAGATACATTACATTATAGTCCGCAGAGATTTATATTTAAACAAATCCTGTGAACAAATCTCACAACCTTAAGCTTTAGACAATTTGGCATTTATAGGAGTAGCAGGAACGTAGGTTATTTTTTATATAAGATAATATGAATTGTTTTAGTAGTCGTATTCAATTTTTAATTTGATTTTTAAATCAACAGCCTCGCTTTCTTCCGCTCTCGCATTGTCTTATACCTAGGTAAACCCAGACGTGCTATGCTCTCAACTCAATGCCTACTTGCATAATGCATATCTCGACGCACGGCGAATCTAATGGGATTGGTATGAAATACATACATACATTCACGCCCATGCACCCAAAAGGGGTGGGAGTCAGAACACATGAACTAGAATTTTCAGTGCCATTTCTAGCAATTGGCTACTTTCCTTAAAATGATATTTAGTCAGTCAGTTAGATTATCAAAAAATATTGGACATGTATTTTTATTTTACGTGAAAAATAAGTATTTAAATTTTTTTCATAATCCAACCGACAGACTAAATATAATTATATATTTCTTACCCAGGAAAGCACCCAATGGGGAATAGATGAAAATTCTAGAAGTGCCTGGTAATTCTTTTTTTGGTGATAGGACCTTCCTTAGCACCAGAAAAAAGTTGCAGACTTTTCAGCCGCGTCAATTATTTTTGAAAAGTATAAACAGTTTCCTCACTTACGTTTGAATTCACTTTACGGCGAATGAGACACTTTCCTGGATCCGTCTCATATTACAAAAAATATTTTAAATATCTGACCCTGGCAATGACAAATATAGCTGCTGCAGCTGTCAATGGCATAAAAAATAATTGACACAGCTGAAAAGTCTGCAACTTTTTTCTGGTGCTAAGGAAGGTTATTCCTATCACCAAAAAAATAATCAGGCACTTCTAATTATTTTCATCCATTCCCAATTGTGGGTTTGAAGTCGGAGAAAATGTGATATTACAGTGACAGGTTGCTAGCCTATCGCCCATAACACACCTCAACCCGATCCCGTAGTAGACTTTTACGACACCCATGCGAATAAAGGGGGGTAGTAAGTATAACCCGACACGGTAATAGGGATGATGACTAAGATTTCTTTACGATGCCATTGGAAAGGAATAAATGTTTGTATGGGAGCAACTACAATTAAAGAGCATAAATACCCAAAAATTTGAGACATAGATGGACCTCGCTGGCGGCAAGCGAAACGCTTCATACTAATTGTCACACGAGTATGACGTCACAACTGCTATTTGTACTGATCGTTGTATGAAAAATCAAGTAAATTGCTGTTTCGGTCGCGAAATACTGCGTTTAGGTACATAGTTGTTGCACAATTTTGTTTCTATAAAAGTATAAGGATTCTATTGGTAGGTTTAAATTTACACTTGGACAAAAAAAATGTTTATTTTTTCTAAACTTTCAAGGTCCATCTTTTTATGATTTTAATTATAATTTAGTAGTGTAGTGGGTTTGCCCCCCCACAAGGTGGACTGATGACCTGGTAAAGGTCGCGGGAGTCCGCTGGATGCGAGTAGCGCAGGTCCGGTCATTTTGACACTCTTTGGGGGAGGCCTAAGTCCAGCAGTTGACGTCTTTCGGCTGATATGATGAATTATAATTTATACTTTATTACAATAATTTGATGGTTTACTATTTAGCAACAATACGTTATCAATTTTAACATAAGGCATCATGCCTATTGCTATGAATTGAGTTGCAAAATGGACTCCCCGTGTCTGCCTACCCCATCACGAGTCGTGATGTTACGGCATCGAACGCGGATGTTATTTTCAATAATTAAAAGCGTTTTTCTCAGCGGAGCGTGCTCGCCTCGATTCTATTTACATTCCTTGCAACGGGCCACGACGGCCCGGTGGCAACGGCTACGGTTAAACTAAACTGATGTTATTAAAATTAGTACAGTACCTACGGTTAGCACCACACGGCGCGCGAGACTATCCGTCTCTTTCTAATTAGGACACATAGAAAGAGACAGATAGTCTATCTCGCTGTGAGAAAGCTCGCGCGCTGTCTTGGGCTAACCGTGCAGTAGGTTTAGTATGCTACTTTCGTGGGCCTCACTCGCACTGTAGATATTAGAGAGAGGCGGGTAGAGTGTATAATTCTTACGTTATATAATACTAGCGACCCGCCCCGGCTTCGCACGGGTTTATATGTATAATACATGCATGTACTATACATATAAACCTACCTCTTTAATGACTATCTATTTAAAAAAACCGCATCAAAATCCGTTGCGTAGTTTTAAAGATCTAGGCATACATAGGGACAGACAGACAGCGGGAAGCGACTTTGTTTTATACAATGTACCTAGTGATTTGCCTAACCGTAGACAATAATTGTTATGTATCTATGCTTTTTTGCTTTCCTGATCCTTTCATAATCGTAAAAAGTATCAGAGCTTGGTCTTAGTTATTGTATTAGTTAAGTTTATGTGTACACGCTCCCACACACACCCACACATACACACACACACATACACACCCACACACACCTACACATACACACACCCACACACATAAATACTGGCTCGCGCACATACACAACACACTCATATATATATATATATTTTTTTTTTTTTATATAATAATAAGTAAAATACCTGGTAAGTCTAATTGCCAGTTTGTTGTTGGTTTATAATTAACAATTCCGAGTAATGGAAGAGCGGGATCTTCCGACACAAGCATCTCTATGCTTACTGGAAGGTTCCAACCTTGCCTTTGTTTCAACATGTGTAAATAACCCAATAAACTATTTTTATTTTTTCAATAATGAGGCATTTAGTGTGAGTTACACCAACTGACAATTGCAGACCGATCAACATCTGTCATTCTTGACTTGTCAAACTTTCCATACGATCAGATTTTAACGAACACCGGCGTATACGATTACAGACAGTTTGGTGCACCCTTAATAACAGAAGCGATAAAACGGGAAATAAAGTGAACAAACAACTGTCTTATTCCATAATCTGTACGAATTGTCTAAGTTACCTTACTCCAACTTCCCCAGGACTAGGACAAGTCGCGTTCATTTGGCAAATCTCGCGAGTTGTCGCTATCTCTGACAAGTGAGAGGGTTATCTGACGCGACGCTTCGCTTCTAATTATATGTATTCTTAGTAAGGAAAAGACACATTGTAGACGTTGTTTCAGTCAGATTAGGCGAAGTGGCGACGATAGCTCGAGGTTATTTCTTAGAAGAAATGGAATAGATTAAGTCTCGAGTTTCTATTTGTCATAAGACTTAAAATTTAATCTGCAGGTTGAGTACCTACGTATTAGGTTTTAGAAATGACAAAATACGAACAGCATTCTTTGGAATTTATTAATTGGGTATGCAAAGTGATGAGGTAGTTTTGTGCCCAACACTGCCGGAGATACTGTATTAATTTAGGTACCTACATGCTGTACTCGTAGGCAAATCATATGAAATATTTAAATATTTAACTTACTGTAAAGTTGCTTATCTGACCATAGAATTAGACGTAAAAAAAGTCGTATGCTTGCTGTTCTACTGGGTCCCGTAACACAGTGAATCCTAGCTCGGGACCCAATGACTTGTATCCTGTGTACCAATGTTTTTGCCGAATAAATATTTCTATTTCTATTTTTTTTTCTAATTCTTTATATCAAATTGTCAGCTACAAGACATTCAACCTGCAGGTCGAGCACGTAACGCATTGTACGCGCGTCAGTTAGATCTAAATGCCAAAAATTACGTGATAACCCCTCTGCAACATGTAAGCATGTTATTAACTACACATACTCGCGTCTAGTTTCCATGCAAGTTGCAGAACGTACTCAATATGTGAACTAGTCCAGGCAATGAACTGACAACTTGTATGGAACAAATGTCAAATTTGGAAATAATTTATAATAGCTGATTTTTTCTTTGTAATGGATATATTATCAATTAAATAGTTACCTAGCGTAAAATCCAACAAAATTTCAGACATCAAAAAAATTATAACTTTACTAGGTTTTAAAAAAAAAAATAAAAAAAAAATAAAATAAAAAAAAAAAAAAAAAAAAAAAAAAAAAAATCGTTTAATTCAGACAACCACGGGTCCATACATGTTAAAATTATTATCTAGGTTTACCTACTTAATTGCTAGTGTTAGTTATTTCAAGTAAAAGAACCAGGACACAGGACAAGTAAAAGAACCAGGACAGGACAGTTTTGAAAAGTCAGAAAAAATATTAATAAATAGTTTTATCTTTATTTTGGTTCATTTACATTTGCTCTATAATATTCAAGATAAATAATAATAAAAAAAGAAACATGCTTTATTTAAATCTATTTAAATACTTCCGGATGGAATGTTTGTTGGATTCTTGAATAAAGCATCTTAGAATAATGTTTTAAAATGATATAAAGAAAAAAAAACGCTATTATAAATTAATGTTTTTCAAAACCGTATTTTGCCTGGAGTAAACTACGTATTCTCGCGGCGTATAAGTAGTTTCCATGCAAGTTGCAGAAAGTACACAACAACGATTAGTTACCCAACGATCGGGGGTAACCGGGCACGGACCACCGGCCCCGTGACGCAGCCGTACTTGGAAATGTACGTATGATTCCACTTACTGCGCGCGGGCAGCTTACATGACGCCGCCAGTAGGTATAGCCGACTTTCACAGACCGTTTTTTTTGTTTTTTCGACATCCGTGGAAAATAAAGACGTGAATAAATATGCAATTATTTAATGAAAGAAGATTCTAAATGTCATGTTCGTTGCTATAACTTTCTGCGAGCTTATGGTTAGTCAAGAACCATTCAAAATGACCCAGAAGTCACCCGGGGTCTTTGGCGCAAAATTGTATAACTTGCTACCAGAGGAGATAAAACTATCAAAAACTGAAAACATGTTCGACAACAAACTTAAAACTGTTAAACAACATAGCATGCTACATGCGTTGACGAATTTGTTGAGACGTGCACTGGCCCTAAGTATTTATTAGGAGCACCTACATAACCTTACAGTTATGGCATCACCATTTAGTAACTAATATTTTTAAATTGAAATTTCCTGTATCACTCAGACATGTAAAGCTATATGCGACCTTATTTGACATCCGATGTAATTAATAAATAATACTACTTATTATGTACATACTACATACCTGACTTGTAAAACATTGACTTTTATGAATCAATATCTTGTAAATATTTTGGTACTTAAACATGTATTTATAAATTACAAGCAAGATAAGAATTAAAGGCAAAAAATGTGCCAACAATCAAAACTTTTAGGATTTTTTTTCCAATCTCAACATTTGATAACAGACTAATTTATAATATACAAATTCTAGAACATTTCAAGAAATATAAGTCTCTGATACTTATCTAAGAAACAAAGAAATGACTAATAATATTATTAATTACTTGTTTCTGAAATGTTTCAAGTATTTAGTTGTTGTACCTAAACATGCAATGTCAACGCATTTATGATGTTAATAGAAATAAACTTGTTAAGTTTACTAGACTATTGCGTTCAAATATCACATAAATAATGTCAGAACATGTGTAATGCTGTTTTTGACAAATAAGTCTGCATTTAAACATGAAATTATTTGGCGGACTTTAATTTGCAGCGAACACGAAACATATGGTTTAAAAGGTTAAAACCATACTTACTATTTATCAGCTAAATATTTATCAAACTACGTGTATTATACAGTAGGTATGTAGTAGGTACATTTGTAGGCTAGTAGGTACCTACTAGTAGTTGATATATTTGTGTTGTGTTGTTTTTTGTTTCCTTTTCCCGTTATTGTGTATTTACATATGTTGGCATTGTCTTATTATTGTATCTTTATTTTTCTTTATTTTTGACGATCGTGATAAAAAATCTTATTTTTTTGACATGTACCTTGTACAAATTTGTAATGTATGTTTTTATCATGGAATAAATAATCGAATCTAATCTAATACAATTCTTGTAATGTCAGTTTCTCAGTGTTTATGAATACAGTTTCATGTAACACGACGTTTATACTGTTGCGTGCTCGCTGCGAGTGGGAGTCGGTCCCAATAATCGGCTTATATACAATAATAGCGGGCCAGCCGGCTTGACGCACACCACACATGACCCTCAGGGTCAAATTCTTTATAATCCCAGACATTTGGTCAGATACCCTAACATACCAGTTACTTTCTCAGGTGCAATGACTGAGAATTAACTATGTTGTATGCAAACCAGCTTTTAGTCAGATATTATAGCGAAAATTACAAACCTGACTTCAATGTTGCCGTGATTGAAATGAGTGACAATAAAATTATCCCTGAATTATAGCTTACATAAACTCGAGTAGACACCATTCATAATGACAACACGATATGTTAATTCTGGCATTCATTTAACGAATATCCCTGTTTATATTAATTTCATATTAACAATTTAACTATATTTAGAGTACATTTATTCTATTAAAAGTACCAGGCTCTCATGGAGCGGAGGATTTATCGACGCGGCGACAAGCTAATGCAACGACGCGACTGACTGATACCACAGCGATATGATACGGTGACGCGTAAGTGCGATCGCTTGTTCGCCGATACCATGGAACTCAACCTACGCGACATCCTATGTACGCCTGGTGATCAACTACAAGGCTTATACATTATTTTTTCCATTGGGAATTTTAATATATTCCCGGATAATCCTTAGGGAGACTTTGGGAGCTTGACTGACGGATTCACTTGGAAGCGTTAAATTGTTAATTGTTACTGATGGCTTTAATCATTTGCAGTTCTCGTAGTGTAAGGGGAACTAATTAAATAACGCTCACAGACGCTCCGAAAAGCGTGAGATTCAAAGCGTACTTTATTTTATTTTGAAATAACAAAAAAACGCATACTTATATGAACCGAATGGGTAGGTACATTCAGCATCAGATAGTTAGTAGCAGCCAAGTAAGCCAAATATATCGCAACACGTCTTTATTACTATAGCAGTATGGATGTGTTACGGTATATTATACGAGATAACTATATGACGCGGACTGTACGAGTAATACGTGTATAACTCAGCTCGCATCCAAATGCAAAAAGCGTAACGAAAAAACATTGTAACCGTACAAAAACCGTGCCTTATATCATTTCCACCGGCCGAGATCCGAGCAAATCCCCGTATCCGGGGCTCCGGATAGGGATCCGGTAATCCCGGTTAATAACGCCGAGCGATCCCGGGACGGGTGCCGCAGACGTTTGATAATGGAGTATTAGTGCCAGTTATAATTGCTCAGTTATTATTGCCATTGATTATCTCGGGTGTTCTGTGAAATTTGCTCGGAGCAAGCCAATTTTGATTCGAGCGCTTCGCAAGCTATTCTTTGCCTGGTAATTACTAATTCATTGATATTGAAATGGGGTAAAGTTATGCCTATTTTCAAACGCAAAACTCACGTTTTGAGATTGAATGAGAAAATAATTGATTGCACGCTCTCCGTCACGCTAATGAGAAGCTAAATATGTGTAAGTGGTAATTCAACTTGAATTGTTTATTGCTGAATTCAGGCCTAGTAAGTTATATTAACGATATTCGTTTCAAGAGGCTTTTCCAGCCCCTCAAAAAGACTAGGACACACGTGTAATTGAAGCGTTCCCTAGCTACAAAACCGTGTTTTCCGCCCGTTTTTCACAAAACAAACTAGGGGAGTGGAAAATAAGAAGAAAATCCCGGAAAATTCGGCAATAGTTCCCTCTGCGTACCAGGGCCTCATACGAGGGCAGGCATCGAAGCTAATGATCCCGGCTCCCTGCAAATCCCGCCAATATGGAGTGCGGAAAATACCTGGAAAATGGGATTGTTATTTCCCTTGCGTTAACGGAAAATATATTGGGTGTAACGAAGTCGTCAAGCGCGCGTGTGTTTACCGAGCGGGTTCTGTCAGCGAGCAGCGCTCAACGCAAATGAAATCCTGAAGTTAGTGTATTCACGTATTGATAGACGTCTAACTTTATCATAATTTTAATGGAAGATTAATTTATATACCTGAATATCGAGTTATTTTAAGGATTTTTGTAAGTAGACGACCAAGCACGGCATGTAGCGGCATTCTAAAGCAGCTCAATTTTTATGTTTGCCTTGAAATGCATTTTACAGAGATGGAAGTGTTTAGGTATTAGTATTTAGGTACCTACCTACTATACTGTGTAAACTGCCACCATTTTTGCTAATAGAACGTATCAATATACCATCAATACTGGCGAAAGCCAAAACATTTGTATCATCATTTAAATTGCTACTATTACTATACCTACAAGCCTATATACGTACTCGCGGTCAAAAAATTCGGGTCACCCTAAATTAAATAACCACAATAGGTTTTTTTTTATATTTAACACTAGTTTTATTTACATAATATACTATTCTTTATAATACCCAAGGGGACGTCCACAAATTACGTAACGCAAAATTCTTAAATTTTTAACCCCCCCCTCCACTCATGTAACAGCACCGTCACGCTTAGCTGGACCCCCCCCCCTTCAATTCCGTTACGTAACAAGTCTTCAGGGTAATATTCAGAAAAGAAAGATAAGTGGTATTTTAGATACTTTTTATTCATAAATCTGCATTTTTTTAATGAAACATTAGTGTAACAAGTGTGTAACAAATTACATTGATTTTTTGCTGTGCAGTGGCTGTTGAAATACTTGAGTGACATTCTTTGTATGCCTTAAAGGCCTTTTGATAATTTTCACCTATTTTCGATGTCATCACCTTCAAATATATTAATTTGCTTATAATTTAGCGTAACACACGGCACAAATCACAAACAACTGCGTCACTTGCAGTACGGCACTTTGCACTTGTATTTTGTTTTCGTTTGGAGGGTAGACATTTGTATCTGTCTGTCATTGTCGCGTCGCGCGCTCGGTGTTGCCAATATTTTCTTAGACAAATACCGCAAACTAGGGATGTGAAAAACTAAACTTTTTTTAAGTATACTATTATAAAAAATCGTGCGTGACGTAACGCAAACCTTGACACCCCCCTCCCCCAACGTAACAGGACCGTAACGCTTGGCCGGACCCCCCCCCCCTCCCTCTAATTTGCGTTACATAATTTGTGGACGCCCCCCAACTGTATTAGCAATTTCCGGGGTCCGCTCATACAAATATAAATGTCCAAAAATGACAATTTCTGCGATATCTCGCTCCGTTAACGTCGTTTTTTTCATGGGTCGTTACGAGTCCGTTTTAAATCTGGTAACGTTATTTTTTTACTGTTTTTTTTGTAGTATTAATGTAGAATAAATAAAGATCAGGACAAGAATTAAAAAAAAACTGTACGACCTTGCATTATTTTAGGAAATGAAAAAAAAATTGAAAATTAAAACTGTTTATTTCAGTAATTTAATTATTACAAAAAATATGTCTACTAATTAGTAATTACTTAGCGCGGTCTCAATTTTTTAAGATTATTTGCTAAGCTTAGCTATTATCTATCAAATTTCTAAGTTTAATCTATATAAGTGTTCGCATAACAATATTTATTTGTTTATTTACCGCTTTAGCCTAGTTGGTAGTGACCCTGCCTACGAAGCTAGAGGTCCTGGGTTCGAATCCCGGTAAGGGCATTTATTTGTGTGATGAGCACGAATATTTGTTCCTGAATCATGGATGTTTTCTATGTATTTAAGTATTTATTTCTCTATAATAAGTATGTATATCGTCGTCTAGTACCCATAGTACAAGCTTTGCTTAGTTTGGGACTAGGTCGATATGTGTAAGATTGTCCGCAAATATTTATTTATTTTATTTTATTTATTTATTTTACTTATCACACATGATTTTCTTCAGGGTACATTTGATCTTCTGTGGTTTATTATCTACATCTATAATATCTATAACCTCGCTGAGTAAACTATTTAGGATATGCGGTAAGTGACTGGACCATACTCATTGTCCATATATGTTAGTACTTTTTGGTACAGTGAAGTTCTTACTTTTTTCTAGTACACGAAATGTAGCGTGTCTTTTATACCAAATTAGTTTATCCAGGTTATGGCTATGACGGTATTTTACCGACCCGTATTCTTTGTCCGCGAATGTATATAACTATAATGGTAAAGGTTAACAGATCCCTACAAGGGTTAAGTTCACTTTGTACAAATGAAAAAAAAAAACAGCTATTGTATGTACTTGTTTTTTTTGTGCAATAAAGTGTTTACTACTACTACTACCATACTAAAGAATTCCTTAGAACATCCACAGTTGTAGTAAATTGTCGTAACCTAAAAAAACTACGCAGAATCACGGTTTCTAGTACCGACTTTTAAATCATATTGACGCCTTTTTATCGCCACCGAGTCTTTTGATGTGGTCCCATCTGGACGGGATTCGTCGTAAGGGCTGACCACACACGACCGTTTACGATCCCTAACAGTTTTACAACATACAAACAAACACGCGGTTCCAAGCAACGCTGTAACGCTAAACGCTCGTATCAAAGCTGCGATGCGCTCATGGATTCCTAGTACCCTGTTACGAACTTGCTTGATATTTTTAAATCCGGTTAATTGCTTTTCTTTTTAATTAAACGGCTGAATTAGCTGTTTTTCCACTAATTTCTTCAACACAAACAAACGATAATAGCCTGGAGTTTTAATAAAAACCGCAAATAACAATTGCCTCAAAAGCGGCAATCGCGGTTAACTTAACGAGTTGTCTCAATACAAAGCACAGTGATTTACATTTAAAAACGTCATAAAACGAAAATGGTATTCGCATTCCGTAACTGAACATGAAAATTTTCTATTCCAGTGGACAAAGGGTTGAAATTAACGCTCTCATTGTTCGTAGGGCTCTCGCCGTGCACCGATTACTTCGTTATATTATTCCAAAACTGAATTTTACGAGTCGCGGCTCGTCTCTCACAGACAGAAATAGTTCTCTATGAATAGACGATAAATATCGTTTTATGATCCTTAGTTGTTCGCAATTAAAGGTAGTATTCTGGAATAATTTTAGTAAGAAATGGTCTCAGTGCTATTAATCATATTACAGGCGAGACTTCATCCCGGGGCTTGTCATGTCAAACTCATTTAGAGGTTGGGTACTACTTGATACTGTAGAACTAATATATTCAGAGTCCGCTCGAGGGAAGTTCTACGTCCTAAGAGTTGTCACTTGATATTCTATACAAATCCTAGTCGTAACTAATTAAAAATAACCGAATTATTTTAGGATACACGTTTGTATCTCACGACAAAGGAACGATGGTACGCGCTTTCTAGGAACCGCAGCGCTCCGTCGTACATCCTTTGATATCGCAGCAATAATAAATAGAACTCCGTTAGATGCTTCCGCCCTGGTACTTGCTTTGAAACAATGGTGCTATAGAAAACAAATAAATGTTCATCTAGCAATGTTTCTTCTGGGAAAATCTTTAAAAACCGACGGTGAAGATCGATCAAAAGACAAGTTAAAATTGTCTTACACCCAACCAAACATGTCGCTCGTTTTATCATTTGCATTGGTATCCAGTATTGGTTCCATTTTAACCAATAAGTCATTTTTGAAGAGTTAATTTAGTGAGCGAATCCTGTTTGCAAATGAATTCATCTCTTAGATCTCAGGCTATCTATTAGAGACAAACGTTCCTGACATGTTTTCAGACCGAACTATTCGCAGTTTCAAAGTCTGCAAAAGATGTAATAAACTTTAACAGATCGTGGACGTTTCAACTCGTCAAAAAATTCAAGGTGTGACGAGAAACAGACCAGTGTAGTCATTACCAGATCAAAGAGATGTTGTTTACTACAGTGATACGTTAGTTTGGTGGACATGTGAGCAGCAAGACGGACAGGTGCCGTGAAAACTGTTTCAAATCCTCACTTCAACATGACGGTTGACATCAATTCATATTGACTGTCATGATGAACGTCTGACGACTGACACTCGCGTCAGCGGGCAATATGAGGTTGTAGAAACAAAAGCTAGATGATCCTGTACGATGACTACCTTCTTTTTAGGTTGCTCAATGATGAGGATCGTGACCATTTCGTGCAAATTCTAGATATTCTAGATGTTATCCAGCACTACAATTAACTAACTTTGGAAGCAAGTCTTAAATATCTCATGTATTCGCCTAATGTCAAAAATAGGAACGTAGTAATTAGTTTCGGAACTACCCCGTTTGCTACGATTGCCTTCTTTAGGTAGATACCTGCTCGATCAAACGATTTCAAAAAAAGAACTCTAGTGTTTTGGGCAATCATTTGTCCTAAGAGTATGTCTCTCTCAAACATACCCTTAGGAGACAACATTAATGTGCCCATGGGAATCTAAAACACTATCCACGACACGGCACAAAAACCGAAGCGGATAATATCAGTGTTTTGATTGCCATTTCCTAAAGCTAAGCAAGAAAAATGGTTAATCTAAATCTTAATGAAACGTGCCATTCCCTTTCGCAGCGTTGATGAATCGCCGCTGCTGAAACGGAGGGAGGTGCTAGCAATTACTTCGCACGCGAACACTGCAGTAGTAAGGGAGAACAAATAAATAGCAAGTGCAAACGGAATTAAATAAATGTGCACGGAGATATTGCGATGGCTGACGTAGCGTCAGGCGTGAAGTTTTTTGTTACAAAAAATGGCGTATTTTGGCGATGATTGTAGGAAAAGCCAAAATACTTAGGTGCTAAAGCTTCCTCGGGCTCCTTCATGGTTCATTCTGGAAAACACTAGACGGATGATGATATAGACTGGCCGGACAGGTTTATACTGAGATACTTATTGCAAAAGTATCTAAAAGTAGGGTGAGAACGTTTAGTTTATACTCATTCTTAAGGCTCTACAAAAGTCGAAATGAACCATCCAAACTTCATCTCCGCGTTTGTTCTAAAGATTCCCCTTGCAAAGCGTTTGAAGATAGAATCTGAACATGCGGAAGCCATGTCGAACGAGCCTCCTGTGTCAAATTTAGATCCCAAGTGCTGAACGTGTTATCTACACGTTGCAATAGTAACCGGAGGTCATAACCCACCAGGAGGTTAATAAAGACGGTTCGCAGCGACCAGGCTAAAACGCGGGGCGTGCCTCCACGCCCCGACGGCTTTTACACCGCGACTGACTTTACTGCGCGCTTTACGACCGACCGACGTCTTTTTTGGTGTCTCGAACTGTTTAAAATTAGTTTTGCACATGATTATTGCGAAGGGATTGTGTGAATCTGCTTTCTTAGAGAAAATTGGGATCAGCGTCCGCAAGATCTGATTTGTAATCTTCCACAGAACCATAAAATACCCGCCCTAAGGTGGAGTGCAGAAGAATTAAAATTTTAATAAACAAGATGTTACTTACAGATCTCTGGTATGGTTTAAGGACATACCTGAATCATGGATATTGTATAGAAATATTTTGTGAAGGTTAATTATTTCAGGATATTGATATAATTATTCGCATGAGACAGGGGCCCTCAGAATTCTCCAAGGGCTACAAAACTGCGAAATCCAAGATAAATTACTGCCCAAGTGGAGTTAATAGAAGAATAATGAAACAATTATCTAGGCTTGCGTGTCCGTACGTAGGTGAGATCCCACGGCACCCTACCAGGGGTGCATAAGAAAAAAAGACCCCATACGAAAATAATTTTGATAGACACTTTGCGTGCGATCAGCAATTACGTTATGCCCGCCCGTAATTCGAATTTAGCACATTATCGGTGCGTTACGATTATTTTCGAATTTCGAATAACAATGGGAAGATCGTGTTCGCACCTTTTTTTGTTATTTTAATACGTCATTAAAATGTAGTTTTGCGCCATATGTTAACAAACGAGGGTGTTGTTTGAACAGTAGTTCTAACCGACCTTTTACGTGTATAGACAGGTGGCTTAGCAGTAATTTTCTAGTTGTCAAACATTGTCTACCATGTATAATGCTAAGGAAAGGAAAATTATGTTATCAGGTTGGCAGAGCTGGGCATATGCAGCCTCTGATCTCGACATCCGGCGCTATCTAATCTATGGTCAGTGTTTATGGAGGGCGAATCAACAGAGATTACACGTCCACGTCACTAGTCTTCGATAAAAAATACCTTATTTTTTCTAGATAAAATTCCAAAATACCAAAGTTTTGGATGACAACTTCTTCCCTTGACTTGTAACTCCAAAAATTGCGCTGTTTTAAATTGAAAGTGACAGACCTGCATTATGTGTCTCTAGAGCTTGATAGCTCTATATCAACACAACGAAACGGCAACGCGCTTGTGTTTCTTCTAGAGTCGCAAACAGCGTCCACAGATCACGGTGTCTGATTACCATATGGCAGGCCGTAGGCTTGTTTGCCATCGCCAAAAGAAAGTTTAGTACCTATGTATGTTTGCAGAGGCACACACTGATGGCTTCCACGCCATCAGAAGGAAGAGAGTTGCGTCTCTGTTGAGCAGAGTGCGCGGCAGTTCCAACACCATCCTGAATATGTTTGCTGAGCGCCTGAACTGCCCGATGACAAAACACTGGGTAAAGATCATCACTGGCCAAATAAAGTAATGATCTTTTCAACACACCTGCTCGTAAAGTAGGTCTTATTACAGCGTATTTACACTGATAATGCAGAATATTACCCATGCCGTGCCTTTTACATTACATTATCGCACTAGTGCCTTTTCATTACATATCTTTTTAAATATTAGCAAAATAATGCAGAATATTACCCATGCCGTGACTTTTACATTACATTATCGCACTAGTGCCTTTTCATTACATATCTTTTAACATTTTCATTTTTTATTTTTTTTATTTTTTTCCTCGCAAATGTGTTGAAAAACGTCGTATGAAACACGTGAGCATTGGTCATTACACTTCTCGTCTCCATTAAGCCTTCGCCTTCGGCTCAGGCTTAAAAACCGACTCGAGTGTAATGACCACCTTAGCACACTTGTATCATAATGTACTATTGCCCAGTGTCGCAAATATGTATGTAATATTAATTATTTATGTCGCTTTATTATTATTATTATTTCCTAATTGTAAACTTCCTAATGTGAAAATATGGGCTTTTGCCTGAATTAAATCAATTTTATTTATTTATTTAGTGTTGTGTTCCTGAATGCGTATTTATTAAGGTCCCCGTTATCACGTGATAGATGACCAAGATAATGCATCTACTACGTTCTATTTAGTTGTGTAAGAAAGTGCCAAATGTTTTATCGTGTCATTGTCGCGCGATAAACGCCACCATCACCAGGCCCACTGGGCCCATTTCACGAAGACAGACAAGATACAATTTTAAGAGTCTTAATTTTTTATTGACCTAAGTAGGTATAACGACCATTTGACCAGTATTGCCAGATTCATCATCATCATTACTTAAGAGCCTTGCTCTTGTCGGTGGAGTAACCGCCACTTTTCTCTGTCCATTGCCAGCCTCTTGACTTCCTCATATGACTCGACATCAGCTTTATGTTTTATTTGACTAGAATATTTTAGGCTAGACCTTCCTCTGCCTCTCTTGCCTTCAATTTTACCCTCCAGGATGTCTAGGAAGAAACTGTCGTGCCGTACCAGGTGACCATCTTGCCTAGAGACAGATTAGAGTTCTAAAATTGTATCTCATAGCTTCGTGAAACAGACTGTGCTGGTCGTAAAGTGGGCAAAGTGCCTGATGATGCGTTAGGTTGATGGCGTACGGTGTGTGAAGATAAATCAATCAAGCAAGAAACATGTGAGGTAAGAACAATCAACCATTCGAAGGCACTTTCAGGTGTCTCAAATCGCCCATTACCAGGAGTGCATCAGTCACCAAGAGATGGAACAGTTCACAAGATCAGTGAAGCAGGCAAAGCAAAAAGAGCACTGATGTGACACAAACGACACCTCCACAAACCGAATCCGTCTCGAGTCGACATCGAGTGGTTGCATATTTATACAATCTCGAGTATTGTCACTACAGATTATTGCAGCCGTGTTTGCCCATGCCATTGAGAGTGGAGTGTTTTAAACAAACACCATTGACTCAGAACAGGGGGCTTTTGTACACCCATGCTGCCTTGGTAAATAACACCGTTCGTTATTTAGTTAGAAAAATCTAATCTCGACGTGGAGTGTTTTATCTCCGTATCCGGTAAGATGTGGTCTCGAGAACACTTAAATGTTACCAAAATTAAATAGGAGGTTGTTTGTTGGTGTTTCTCACGGTTAGACTAGACTAAGGAGTGTTGTAAATACATTACAATTTAGGTTATAACGGATAAACTGTAAAATACCCCTGAACTAGTGTTTAAATCCCGGGATTTCTCGGCTTAGGCAGTACTGGAATCCCGGGATTATCCGATTAAAAATTCCGACATGATAAGACTTGCGTCCATATGAAAGCCAAAGCGAAATAGTGTGAACGTAGCTGTTAACACAATTGTTATTATAAAATAAAAATTGTATAATCAATAGTAAGAGGGCCTGGTCCTCGGTCGTTGCAGCATTCTCCATTCGAGTCTATCTTGGGCTCTCGTCTTTACTTCAAAATTGTATGCTCCAAATAATCCTAAAAATATTCACACGCTCAGAATCCATTTCGAAACCCAAATTCTAACAAGCGTTTAAAAAGAACTTTCGTAAATATCATTTGTAACTCAAACAAGCCTTTGAATCGAAATGTCAAAGCATTTTTACGTGAACTCGCGTTATAATTAAATACAAATGTCTCCATGTCTACTCTATTATGATAGTGCGTCTCGGCGTCTAAACTAGTGTCTCCAACGCCGCCATTAATTTGACACTTGACAACAACGTCATTCATTAAGAGCATCGCGTCATAACTCATTGAGAACAAACTTATTTTTTCCGCCAAGTAAAACACAGAATCATACAAGCTTCATAGATCTGTTGTTCGGGTTGGGTGAAGGGATACCTTGGTTTCTATTTGCGATATATTTAAAGTTTTTCTCCTGCCAAAACTCGTGTCCTACGAAATGTTAATTAATTTCAACTGTCGCGGAGAGAGTGGGACTGAATGGGGAGTTTAATGAGATGCCTTCGTGAACAAGTACGCGTCATTCATCAGGGATGTGTAATGAACTTGCATTTGGGAATCGGGTCGATCGAGTCTGCAAGTTGACTCTCAAGATTCATATTCATGTATTCGCTGTCATTCAGATTTTTACTGCTACACCTGTAATGAGTAGTCTATTCAATAGTAGGTACATATACAAATAAATTAGCCAGAATTCGCAAGCTTTATTAAAGATATTCGTTTGTTTTTTGAATAAGGTTTAGACTCGATAATATTATTTACTACTTATCGGTAATGATAATAATCATTAAAATAGGAAAATACAAAATCCCACCGCTTTGTGGGATCTCTAGCTAAAAAAACGGTATTTATTGAAACGACATAATACTTAATCCTAACAGTTTGCATGCATTTAGATATATTCAGTATATTGACGTCTCTTTAACACATCACATTAGTCATTTCGTTGCATACGAGCATACTCACATAGGTACATACCTACGGATCTTCATAACATAGCCCACAACTAAGAAAACTGCAATAAAGTTTCTTAGAGTAAGCTCCGAGTATAAGATTGATCAAAAATTACCAGTATTTTGCCTTAGGCTTGTCTTGGCGCCATGTTACATGTACCTAGAGTCCAGTCAATGGATATAGGATGTTTTCAATGTATTTATTTATCTATATAAGTATGTATATCATCGTCTAGTACCCATAGTACAAGCTTTGCTTAGTTTGGGACTAGATCGATTTGTGTAAGATTGTCCCCAAATATTTATTTATTTATTAGGTATTATTATTTATTTGTTGTAATTACCTCAACCAGAAGTTATGATAGTAGTAAACACTCTAAAGAGACCGGAGTATTCGTTTACAATTTATTTATATTTTTGTTGTTAAACATTTACTTATGCACGTCTAAAGTCCTTCTAAATTAATTCAATGCAATTCAATTAATTTATTGCAATAATCATGTTCATTGCACAATGTATGTCAAAATGTAATAATAAGCAGTAACCGAGTCGAGTTCTATAATATCTGCACGGACAAAGTGATCATAAATATGTGAAGACGACTTTATTTTCAAGGGCATAAGGTTGAACAGATATTACTGAACCCCTGGGGAAGGTACATATATTTATGAACACGACTGTACATGATACCCTGCCAGGGCACTGCAATTTACTCACATTCTAAAATTAGGTACTTTCTAGGTACATATATTATAATATTACAACAATAACAATTTCAGTATTCTACATACTGAATTAGGGTTTTTAACATAGGTACATGCAGGTACTTGTGAATTAGGGTTTGCATCTCGGGAGTTGAGGTATGAAAAGTCCCGGTATTTAAAACCTTTGAATACAAAAGTACCTTCTTTGATTGAGTTACCAGAACAATAAGCAAGTTACTGGTTTGTAATTAGAGGACATAGCTTTCTAAACGATCCCGTTCTTAAACATCATAAAGACCATCGTCGTAAATGTCTTTTACGATCTTTTAGCCGCGAGCGATCGTGACAGAGCTAAGATAATAAAAGTATGCGAATAATTATTATTTATGGTCCACAGAAAAGTAGGTAATAAAGTTTATTTATGTATAGCCCTTGAAATAACAAAGCAAACTAAATACCATCACTCGTGCTTCAGTGAAAATGAGTAGCCGCTAGAAATTTGTTTACAAACAACATGCAGTTTTAGAAAACAGATCAAGGTATATTAACAAGGTTGAAACTTTATTCAGCAAAACTTTATTTTTAATAAATGAAACGTACAACATTTAACACACAAAAGAAAATAAGTATTTCCGAACGGATAACTCCCTGAATTATACCACCGTTTCGTCAAAAATCGGGAAAAGTAAATACTCGCAGCGGCCTAATTGAAATCGGCAGCGACACAAATCAAATTTTCACGTCGCATGTATCATAAATAATACATAAAACCTGTCTATTAATAAGTTACAATTTGCTAAACTGTACGCATTAGTATTCACCGCTCAAAATATTCAAATAGTGAAGCGCTGGTTGAATATCGAATTGTCCGGACGATTCGATTTAACAGCGTGTTCTGGCGCGTATCGTTTTCGGCATCGAATTATCAATTGTTTGCTTGTTACATTGTACTTAATTTTTACGCACCTATTGCGTCTTTTGAGGCGTGGCGTGAATTTAAAACAATTATAGTACACGGGCCTCTTCTGGGAATCGATTAGTGTACTCGAAGCACATTGTTTTTGAATTTCGCCACGTCATTCTGTGAGGGTACTTTTTGAATTTGTAAACAGACATAACAAAACTGGGAACGGGATTTGAAAATATAAAATTCAGCGTAGATGCTAACTCTGGTAACGCCTCAAGTTTCTATCATTCGGCACTTGAAACTAACCAGACAGCATAAATCGCAGGGGCTTTTTTGCATAATCTGCCCTAGAGGCGTCCCTCAAAAACCTAACAAAGTAACAGTGGCCTCAAGTGTTCGCAAGTGGTCTCTCATTCGATTACCGACTAGTGGGGGACTCGATTCTAAATAACTCGGTTTACTCGAGTGTCGTTATTCGATTTGAGCGAGATTACAATGCGTAAGTGTTGTCGAGTGGAAGCGGTTTATTGTTGCGTTTTTAAGGTTAAGAGTGTTGTGATCGGTTCACTATTTCTGTGGTTTAAAAGGCATTGTTACCTTTTAATACAAATTTAACCAAATACACGAAACGATTTCTTTGTTACGTTTATTTAAGTTGGTCAAAATTCACTGTACTCAGAGAGTAATTACAATGAACCGTAAGTACCTAGCACCTCCTAACGAAACAAATTATTTTATATAATTATATTTTTTTTTCATTTAAAGTTTACGTGGAAGTTACCTCAACGACGATTTGTTATCTGTATCAAATCGTTTGAACTATACCTAATTAAAAGATACAGTTATAAACACCTGAAAAACGAATTGTTTTATTGTAGATTCAATTCATCATATTGCATAAGTGGCAGAAGCAAACTAGTTAACAAAGTTAAGAAATGTGATTATCTACGTGACAGCAATTATTATTTTCTTGTTTTATCAGAGTAGCTGTAACAATGTACAGTACATATTGAAAAATATCATGGCACTCTTAATTCTGAGTGCTACCTAGTAGAGTAGAAATTATTGCGACTGATTGTAAAATGCGAGGCACGCAACAAGCGAAGACGGAGCCAATTTTCCTAGTGTCTTCTGTCTCTATGAGTTATATATATCTTAAAGCAGTCTAGATTTGAGAGTCAACCAAGTTACACTTTCAAGCCATAGTTATCATCATCCTCCAAACGTTTTACTCTAGACCACGGGAACCGCTTTGGAACCTACTCCCAAGAGTTGGCATAGGAACTTGTTAACATAGACATAGACTTGCCATCTGTTTGACCTTGCAACCCAGAGGGAAAACTAGATTTTGTTGGGATTTAACCGGTTTCCTCACAATGTTTTCCTACACCAAAAGCCCTCATCATATCAGCCGAAAGACGTCCACTGCTGGACATAGGCCTCCCCCAAAGAGAGCCACAATGGCCGGTCCTGCGCCACCCGCATCCAGCGGACTCCTGCGACCTTTACCAGGTCATCAGTCCACCTTGTGGCGTACCCACGCCGCGCCTTCCGGTACGTGGTCGCCACAAGCCCTAGTCCATCAATAGAATTAAAAACGTTCAAACAATTAGAAAGATTGAATATACTGCAATCCAGCAGTTCAAAACCGTTGGCACCGTTACGACCCTTGAGACGGTACGCAAAGGGCCGACGTAAAATCTGTATGGCACGTTAAATAAGACCCGATGCTCGTAAAACATCTCTTTACGCTTTGTTTAGGGCCACCTCGATTAGGGATCATGCGACATTGTCGCGAGATGGCTGATGTAAGACTCTTTTATAGGCCATGAAGGTGTTTTAGGCGCTTTTGACATTTAAGAACATCGTTATCCGTCTTGGGTGAAGGTTTTTTAATGTCGTTAACTATTACCTAATATTTTACAATCGTATTTTATTTATTTTTTTATTATTCGGAGAATCAATAACTACTATCATTAAATTAGTTTTGCGCATACGATGGTAAATTGTTGCTTTTTTAATATGAATCTGCAGGCGTATTATAACGTCTATGGTTCGTTTAACGCGCCTCTCTCCACATAATGTACTTGTTTATCTTTTGCCCATAGCCCATATCACAGGTGGAAATAGAACCCTTTTTGTGAATTGAAGGGCGTATCTCATGTGTTTTGTACCATGTAAGAAAGAGACTGTAGAAGATACGGCAATAGAGAGATCTCTCAGGGACCGAAGTCCAATGATAGTTGTTTGGATGTTATATCTATGCAACTGATTTAAGAAACTTCGATAGTGCGATGCAGAACTCGTCAGATTTGACAGGAGTGACGCCACAAGACGAATGAGAAGAATTTAGCAGACGACAAACCCGATGGAAATAGGTGATGATAATGATTGTTGTTTTTATGATTGCTTCCAGCTAAATACCATAATTTTATACCGTGAAGTAGCTTCTGCCCGCGACTTTGTACATGAATATTATAGCGTGGAAATAGAACCCTTTTTGTGAATTGAAGGGCCTATCTCATGTGTTTTGTACCATGTAAGAAAGAGACTGTAGAAGATACGGCAATAGAGAGATCTCTCAGGGACCGAAGTCCAATGATAGTTGTTTGGATGTTATATCTATGCAACTGATTTAAGAAACTTCGATAGTGCGATGCAGAACTCGTCAGATTTGACAGGAGTGACGCCACAAGACGAATGAGAAGAATTTAGCAGACGACAAACCCGATGGAAATAGGTGATGATAATGATTGTTGTTTTTATGATTGCTTCCAGCTAAATACCATAATTTTATACCGTGAAGTAGCTTCTGCCCGCGACTTTGTACATGAATATTATAGCCGAAGTATATGCTATTGTAATGTACAGTCGGGGTACGAAAACCTTCGTCAGTTATTAAATTCAATCCTTTATAAAGTCATAAACTCTTAGTACCTTTTGAAAGCAAAGTACTAAGTAGACAAGTGCATAAAAAAATATACTTAATTGATATGATAACAAGGGTCAAAATTGTTTACATCTCTGACCTATATCTAGTATCGTATCAACATCAAACCTTTTTAATGACCTAGTTTTTAATAGACCAAAGAAACAACTTCATAAAAGTTCCAACCAAATATATTCTATTTAATTGTCAGTGTGGGATCGAATTTGATAATTTAATTTGATAATGCCGAGGAATTTAAATATCCATGAAAGAGCTGCAATTATTGAAGATCATGAAGCTGGCTATAACATTAGCGAAATATCTCTGAATCTGAATATTACGAGAGTCACTATTTCACGTCTACTCTGGAGTAGGCAGGGCGCAAACGTTCGGCATCCGCGTACGACTTACAGCGCTCGCAGGCGTTTACAGAACAATAATTATCGCTCTAGAGGGTTGTAAGACTTGTAAGTCGAAAACCGAATCCGTAAGCCGTACGCGGAAAACGAATGTTTGTGCCCAGCCTTACTCTGATGGTCGCACCACACGTGGCGGTGTTTGCCCAAATATTCGTGTTGCAACTTTTTCCTTCCTACGGCAAATGAAAGAGGCAACGACGCAACGCGAACACGAATCCCCAAGTGTGGTGCCACCATGAGATTAGCCTGTTGTTGCAAATGCAAACGTCAATGCGATATTTCTGTTTCGTTTGAAATGAAACGTTGGCAGGACTGATAATTGCCTTGGTGCAAGCAAATCCTATACTATTAAACGAGCAAAATTTGTATATATATATATTTGCAATCACGTTCTCGGAAACGACTCTAACGATTTCAATGAAATTTGGAATGCGGGGGTCTACGGGGGCGAGGAATTGATCTAGATAGGTATCATGTCCGGGAAAATTCGATTTCTCCGTATTTTCTCCGTTTTAATCCGAGCGGAGCTCGGTCGCCCAGGGACTTACTTTAAGGTGACGAACCTTTTCTTACCCCGACTGAACAAGTTATATTACTGAAAAAAATCATTTAAATTCGATTTGCAGTTTTACGTGGAGGAGCGTGTCAAACATGCAAACGTCCTCACAAACTTTTGTTCGATAATAATTTAATAAATAACACAGCTCACTCGCCTATAAAGAATGCGTGAGCACCTGTTACATGCATTCATCAGTATATCCGAATACATTTGATCGCAATTGAGCCCAACCATAAAGCGGGTGTTATTTAATCATCACAATAGAACCGTCACAGTCCACGTCCTGACAAATTCGCACGCCCTCGACATCGTCTTAAACGCGCACTTAAGCCCTACCCTTCCGCTTTCACCCTCGGACGCCTTCATTCTTTTATATCGCAACTTTATTAACGAATAAAGGTCTGGTGATGGCCTCTTAAGAATTAGGATGCGTCCCGTGGCCACGTTAGACCCAGCGGAGCTGAACAAATGGAGTGTCGGGACTGCCGGGACTGCGGGCTCAAATGTCGAACGCCCATCCCTAGCGCAAATAACTGAATCATTATCGCGTCGTTCCAAATTTGAATTTTGGTGATCCAATTATTTTGAATTTCGAATGCCTTTTCGACTTTTTAACTAACGTGCTGATTGATTCAAGAGTACGTTCCAGTACGTTCACAGTTCGTATTGCATGTAGACTTGTGAGTTCTAGCGTCTTTGATCGTATCAAGTTGAGTACCTACTTGATTTCTTTCCTCCGAACGAGCGTAGATAGACACACACATGATCCTTTGTTTTATGTTATTGTAACGGCATTAGAATGGGATGGGAGAACTTCTATTACCGATGTATTACCCCTTCGACACCGCGTAATGGGGAGCTGTTCGATCTCGGCTCGTATCAACGCTGTAAAACCGATCGGATTTACATGTCTACCGTCGCCGTACTAAAACGAAATCATGAATGAACTGTATAGGAAACCCAAAACATTATCCTTATGCTCCCATTTTACGACCTTTACCCCCATCGAAAGGGTCACGGAGTGAAGCACGCCCGTCTCTTTCGCACCCGTTTCGAGCTCGTAAAAGCGGAGAGAGATAATCACGAAGATGAGTCGAAAATTATTTTTTTTATTATCACCATCGGCGGTGCTCTTTTATTTCCTTTTTACGGTCCGAGTACCTCATAAAAAGACAATAAACTTACTATTTACAGACCATCAGGAAATTGTTAGCTGAAGAGGTCCCTTTACGACACATGTTCCTCCGGCGCGGCGGAGTGCGGTTTACGAGAGACGTAAAATGGACGAATGATGATACATTTTTATCTGCGTAAGTTGGCGAATCGGGCGCGAACTGTACCCGTGAAGTGATGGCCCGTTCGGACTAGCTGTTTAATATCGCTAAGTACAGTCGGTTCAGCTGAGATGCCTTTTTTATTACCACGACGGTGGCAAAACAGCTTACCCTGTTGATGGTAAGTAGACAACGTAGCCTATGAAGGCTTGCGATCCGCGAGTCAAAAGCGATTTACCTACCCTTTATTGAATTTTATTGCCCACATGGCACAATGCTTTACTCTGTATGTCAGCATTAAGCAAAATCTTTATATGGATATATTGCTATCCGAAAGTGCCGAAGCCCAAAAATGCGTAGTCCAAACAGTAGCACGTACTCCAATTTTATTAAGGAATTTAGTGAAGAGTGTTAATAACTATTATTAAAGTGCTGCCGTAGTTAATGCGCGCTTTGAGTGCTCTTTTTATGATATACCACTGATTCCCGCTCGATATTACTACCCATAAATTACAACGGATTACCGCTAAATTGTTTTATGATATGTTTGGTTTGAGTAAAAGTTCGCCGTGTACTCATTATGTAAACGAACGATTTACTCGTTCACGGCTCGCAATATAGCGACATTTACAGGGGCTTTGCAATATCTCGAGCGGGCGGGGTGGGACGGGGGAACTAAAGGATTTCAATATTGTGAATTCCAAGGATGCTCTCCTAGTGCGTGTAATGAATTTAGGGATTGTCTTGTGGTTTTTCGGCGCCCCAGAGAGCCCGGGGGAGCGCTTAGCCGCGCTCCATTGGCGCTACCTACCTAAATAAAAACACTAAGTTATTTGTTATTTGAGGAATTCCTTTTCGGGGTACGTGAGCGAACGGTGCGAGCTCGGCATGGCACGGGCCGCTATGGAAATCAGGGCGGTTATTTAGGTCCGGCCATTCGTATGATAAAACAGAACGACTGATATTTGCCCTCAGACAATTTCTATGGAGATTTCGGTCTTGTTTGGGGGTTAAATCTGTGCACGAATGATATATGGACGGGGCAGCGGGTTTTCCTTCTGCGAAAATATTGTAGTGGAAATATTAGGGGGGTTAGCACGCACATGCGATGGTTCGGGACGTAAAAAGCGTTGTTGGATGGCTCGGGGCGGCAGTAAATCTGTGATTTGATGTTTATAATTGCCAAGGCTTATATTTTAGTATGGCTTGATGATGAATATTGGTCAGCTTTAATTTAACTAGGTAAATCCAGCGATAGGCATTGAATTACCGTCATAATTATCAATAAGTTTGTAGACAGAATTTTGAATTCTGAAAAAGAGTGACCCTTAAGTTACACATTTGTATGAGTAGGTAATACTACTCATACAAATGTGTAACTTAAGGGTCACTCTTTTTATCCAGCCGGATTACGTTTAAATATCCATCCGGTATTACGTATATGTGTGTAGCCAAGCGTATGTAGCTGTGCAGTTGTCATGAACATACGCTCAAAATCCAGCCATACGCTCAAATATCCAACCATACAAAAAATTAAATATCCAGCCTGTACGTATTCGTACGCAGCAAAGCGTATGTACCTAGCTAGGCGTTACATGTCCTCAAATAGCCAGCCGATACATATCCGTATTCCACTTTTGTGTCCGTACGTAACCGAGCGTATATTATATCCAGCACGGCTATCACAAGACGGCGCGCGAGCTCTCTCGATTTTTCTCGCACTATCCGTCTCTCTCTTATTAGAAAACTTAAAAAGAGACGTAGGTATAGTGCGAGAGAAATCGAGAGAGCTCGCGCGCCGTTCAAATATCCACCCGTTTAACTAGATCCTCACAATCACTGATCGAACTCATAGTGACATGGAGAATAGAATAGTCATTGTAGCCATCGAAAAGTCAAAAATGTAAAACACAAGAGTTAATTTTTAATGTTGTTGAGGTCGCCGTTCGCCTGTAGTTTCCAGTTTACGGCCTCTGCGGTCTGGCCCGAGGCGGGGACCGCTCTAATTAAAATCGCCTCGTTTTCTGTGGTTCATTTTCATCCTTTAAAATGCTTTTGCCTCTCCTGTTAGCTGTGGGATGTAACTAATTTACATGTTAATGAGAACTTGTAATTTCATCATCGGCTGTTGATGGCTATTGTGGCCACTCATAAATGTATCTAGCCTAAAGGTTTTTAAAAATAACACTGCAATTCAAAATGTTAACCATAGAATTTAATGGCCGTGTATTTTAAACTTATCACGGATCTAAGTATCTTGGCTATGGAATTAAAAAAACACTATTAACATACATTATTACAATGCGTTACTAGGACCGCAGAAGCGCGCTGGCATAGCAAAGCAAGGCGTAGGCCTTTGTCTCGGCCATTACGTATGCAAATGACCACCTGTGCTTCATGTAAGCCTGGTATACAATCCGAGGATGGAAATGGAAAAATATTTTTTTCCCTTTGTTATTTCCAGTGCTACTGGGTTTAAATTATTTTAAGAGACATTTCTATTCGTTTTGGAAGTGACACCGGGGACTAGAGTTTTGTAAATTTACTTTCGTTGTACTTGTGTAAGATAATTTGTTTTACAAGTTCTTTTCAGTTTACAACATAACTTACGACGACTCGATATTCACTTAAAGTTAAAACCTTCGGATCTATTTAGCATTTATTTTATATTTATAGTTCTAATGCCTTGATCAAAGTGTCTCGCCCGTTTGATCGGTACGTGTGATCTAGGCATAAATATTTAAAACACGTCTGGGTTCTATGGACCCGATTCAAGAGTTTTGATGAACGTAGTGAGTTACCAATACCTAATACCACACAACGGGTTCATGATCTTGTAAGGTAAGATACACCTACTTGTAAATTGCACACTTTCATCAAGTATTCCAGAGCGGAGAGACAATGTTCTTGTACTCAGAATTATCAATCCGAGTTCGCGGGATATTATACCTGCTATCAAGACACTTAAAGTATTCTCAAAAAACTCGATTAGTGAGACTGTATGCACTGTGCATTGTAGTTTTACGCACTATTAAATAGTGAGCCTAAGTGGGGCTCAATCCACAGCTCATAAATTTGAGCGGGATTGAAACCATTAAGCAAAAAGAGTTCCGCACGCCGCGCAGAATGATTGCATGCGCTTTCCTATTTTCTCGGCTAAAAATAATAATTGACTTATTAAAATGATCGCATCGATATAACTTTTATTATTTTCATTTGTGAATCATAAACGAATCATAACCAAACTCAAGTGGAGCTGCGTTGGACATTGACAGGCAAAGTGATGGCAGGTGGATCGAAATGGTTTCGGATTGGTGGTCACTTTTAGGTAAAGTCAGCGGTCACTGTTGGATAAGACTAGTTCAGAATCCGGACAGGTAGAGTACTTAATTCGACAGAACAGCCAATACATGGTCGCGTTCATCCTAAATAAAAAATCTGTTATAGATAGCGTCACTTTAGCGAGGTCTTGGTCCCAAACATTTCGTCCTCTGCTTAACTCATCAACGTCCAGTAGCTAAAGTACAAGTTTTATCGATACCTACACTATATATGTATGTTTTAGTTTCAACGCGAACAGCGCCTCTGGCGGTAACTATTAGGAACTAAAACAACGAGTATGAAATTTAAAAACGCAAACGCGTTCGAAAACGTATAGGAATGTATCGATAAAACTTATAGGTATAATACTAAAGCTATAGGAACGGAATCAGAGAGTGAGAGTCTAAAACTCTCAAGCGTTAACTATACCTACCCCAAATACTATCCCCTGATTAATTTATTCGTGTTGTCCCCATCTCACAAACACAAAGTAACAGGGACAAAAAACAATTAGGTACCTACATTTTGTACTGTTTATTTCAATGGAACATAAAATATTCTTCAGGTACAGCTTAACCCAATCTTAAATTTTTAAGATTATTAGCTAAGTTTAGTTAATTATACAGGGTGTGGCCTGTAATAGGAACAAATATTCAAAGGGACGCTTCCTTAGAGCATTTGTAGCAACCCCTTGTGTCCCACTTATTTAATTTTTTTTGGATTCGGAGATATTTTGATCTAAAGTTATGAGCTCCAAGTAATGTATCTTGTTGGCACCACGACATCATAGCACAGCAGTCAATGCGGATTTTGAGGTAACATCATGTAACGAGTCATAATAGTTTTTGCATTTTTGATTTCAAAAGACATTTTTGTGATTTTTTTGATTTTATTTCATTTTTTTTAGTGTCTTTAAAATAAAAAAGTTACTGATAGCACTCCAGAAGAGTAAAAAAATACAACTCAACTTAATTTAAAGAATAAAAAATTAAAAAAAAAATTTTTTTTTTCAAGTTTAACCATGTGGAAATATTTGTTCACAAGCTTAATGATCTACCGTTTAATTTTTTGCTCCTATTACAGGCCACACCCTGTATATCATAGCATAAAGACAAATAAGGTCAAACAAATTTTAAGGGCATAATTAGCTAAAATAGGTTTGATGAACGTTAAATATATACAGCCATATATCTATAGGTAGGTAGTTTTGTTTGACAAGTAACCTTGTCACAATCGTTAGTTAAATGTCAAATGTTTAAAAATTAAGTTGTCATTATTTTTTGACACTTACCACGCCGTTTGACGTCCGCCCATAAAGCTTTCCATTTTCATAGATTATTATAAAAATGCATATTCATGAGACTAAATATGCAAGATGCCAAAAAAGTTAGGTAAGCTGCAATACCACTAATTTTATTGAGTACGTAGGCAGTTGTTATTAATTTTTAAATTATTATTCGTTAGCTGCCGGTTCTGTTTACAAAATTATTTAGGGGTAGCGCAAAAAGGAGAAATGATCCAGTCAATTTTATTTTTAAACGTTTTTGAATTGTTATAATGACATTTTACTATACAATTGATAATTTTAAATCCATTAAATATTTTTTTTAGTATGCTGTGTTTGTGATCTCCGTTTTTTACTAACAATCGTTTTGTAAGTTATGTCGAACTATTGTACTACTAACACTTTATGGGCTCTGCCTGTAATAAATGTTTTCAATTCAATTCAAAGCTGTTTTTCCACAAATGACTTTACGAATTAGTAGTATAGCAAATAAATGAAATTTATTTTGCAAGTGGCCGCAACGGCACTTTTTAGCGTAGTAGGGTGATTCTCAAAAAAAGTTAACGGGCGTTTCAGACGCTTTCCTTACCACCCACAACTGTGGTGTTCAATAGCTAACTGAGTTTAATCTTACAACATTAGAATCTATCCTCGATACCTAGCAACATACATTTTTGTGATATAAATTGTAATTATTAATCACAATAGTACAAAGATCGTAAAGACTACGTGTCAATCGCCCAGTAATAAATTAGGTTAGGTTACAAAATAAATAAACTAAACAAGATTTCGTACACAAGCATGTTCAGAAAGCGTATCTTCAGAGTTCCTGTACCGAAGGTTCGATCTAGCTTTGCAAAACGTTTTAAGTCCTTCATATTCCCTTACATCTACAATGTGATTATTAAAAGGTGTGATCTGAAGCACTGCCATATATCTCCGAGGCAAAAACTTTAGTACGTAAGTTTTTGCTGTCCCAGACTTACAGGGAATCTGAGGATATGTTGGTTTTGTTAGTTTAGTAGCTATAGCTGCCAACCGATCTCAAGCACCATCTGACTCACTGCTGGGCGACTTATTTTCCCTAAACATAGTTTCTTACATAAACACTTACACAATGCATACACAGAATCCACACACACACACACACACACACACACACACACACACACTCGTACTCACACTAAGAACTCAACAGTGTAAATAACTAGAATTACTTAGTTAGTAAAATAGTAAAACTTATCTCCATTACCTACGTTAAATTAAATAAAAATCTTTAAATTTAAATTGTTCTGTATATAATGCATGTAGGCTTAGTAATATATTTTACGTCATACCTGGCCATAAAGTAGGAATTACCGCACGCTATGCGTGCGGAAACCCCCACTTCCTGGCCAGGTAGAGACGTAAAATTTTGTACTTACCACGGGCGGTAATAAAGAAAGCCTCAGAGCGCATATTTATCGCCCTTGCCTTCGGCTCGGGCGTCAAATACCTGCGATCTGAGACATTCTTTGTTTAACCGCCCTAGGTAAGTAATGTACTATAATTTAATTTCTTAATGTTAATCATTTTTCAATATGGCCGCTGTATAATATGGGTAATTGCGCATGTTTCTAACTCCCACGATACAGGCCTAGTGTGGGGGTTGCCGATAAATTGTGTACAATTTATCGGTGATATATAGTGTTTACTCTTTTTTGGTCAATAAATATTTTTTAACTTTACTTTTTTTACTAGATAAACCAGTCAGTTTGGGCTTCTAAATAAGTGGCTGATTACTGTGCAAAAAAAGTACCCACATTCAGACATAAAAGCTAGTAAGTACCAAAAATGTGATTCTACATCTCTACATGTTACTGTTTTCCTCCCCAAATCTTGAATAAAACTTGAAAGTGTGGGTAGTTGACGCTAAAGCGAGGCGACGGCTCAGCCGAGCGGCGGACTTAAAGCCCCAAAGCGGCTTACTTTAAAAGCAACTCGCGAGTTGCTGCGCGATCTTACGAAATTGGTAAGTGTAAGTGGCTAAAAGTACAAACCTACTGGTGACTTGGTGAGTGGTGGGTATAAAATGCATTGCACATCTTACTTATAAAAAAAACCGGTCAAGTGCGAGTTGGACTCGCACACAAAGGATTCCGTACCGTTTTCAATAAAAATATTTATTTTATTCTGTTTTTAGTATGTGTTGTTATAGCGGCAACATAAATACATCATCTGTGAAAATTTCAACTGGAACGATCACGGTATCAGTGAGATACAGCCTGGTGACAGACAGACGGACGGACAGCGAAGTCTTAGTAATAGGGTCCCGTTTTATACTTGAGTACGAAACCCTAAAAATTATAATAGTTAAAAGTTTCACGATATATTTACACATTATTTGAGTGTGCTCGCGGCAAGTAAAACATACAAACTTGAGATTGAATATTTGTTGTCCCTTTTTAAAAATAAATTAAAAAAATATATATATTATTGGTCTTCTCTCCCTCTCACTGAGCATAAGCGTGAGCGAGATGGAAGTGCGTGTTCGGAAGCGCGGATATCATGTTTATTAATTTTAATTTTTTGTGCGTTTAAATAAATAAAACATAGCTGAATTCCCTCAAACATGATATTGCCGATTTTTAGAACAAATTTTAATATGTTTCGCTGTCGTGCATAATTTGTTAGGATTTATTTAAGTGTATTTTAGACATAGGTCTCGTGATTTTTTTATATCGAGCGAAAGTCTTAAACTCAGGATTCGAATAGCTGTTGTCCCTCGAGAAAGGCCTCAAGTCAAGATTGCTAATTAATTAAATTTAGGGCAGCCGTATTATTATCCAAACAAGAGCTACGATTTTTTTTAATCCGTTTTCGGAGCTCACGAAAGAATAGAAAGCTGTTTTTTTTCACAATAGGTAGTTTATGTAACGTAATACCCACTAAGAATGGATTTTTGAAAATTCCAACCTCTAGGGGGTAAAAAGGGGGTTGAAAGTTTGTATGCGGATGGAGTAAAACTCCTTATTACAAATATTACAATACAAGAAAAGTAATTTTAGGGTTTGGGAAAATCCCACCGCTAAGCGGGGTAAATAGGGGTGCAAAGGTTTATGGGGGAAACTCTTTTTTTGAGGTACAAAATAAAAACTTTATGAAAAGATTCCTTATCGAAATAAAAAAACCGGCCAAGGGCGAGTCGGACTCGCACATGAAGGGTTCCGTAAAATAAATTGCGGTTTACAACTTATGACATATTAAAAAAAACCACTTACTACATCTCGTTCAAACCAATTTACAGTGGAAGTTTGCATGGTGCATTATATACTTTTTTTAGTTTTACCATTCTCTTATTTTAGAAGTTACAGGGGGGGGGGGCACATTTTACCACTTTGAAAGTGTCTCTCGCGCAAACTATTCAGTTCTATACCCCACACGTATGGGTTTGATGAAAAAAAAAATTTGAGTTTCAGTTCTGAGTATGGGGAACCCCCAAAACTTAATGTTTTTTTTTCTATTTTTGTGTGAAAATCTTAATGCGGTTCACAGAATACATCTACTTACCAAGTTTCAACAGTATAGCTCTTATAATTTCGAAAAAAAGTGGCTGTGACATACGGACGGACAGACAGACATGACGAATCTATAAGGGTTCCGTTTTTAGCCATTTGGCTACGGAACCCTAAAAAATGGAGCTACAATAAAACGTGTTCCACGCGGACGGAGTCGCTGGCAGAAGCTAGTATTAGTATAGATTAAGGGTCGCCAGTGCGCTCGACTCTCTATACAAACTTAATTTGGTTCTCATTTTAAAACGACATGCTAGAATAACATGATTACAATAGACAAATTAAAATAGAAAAAAAAATGGCCGGGTTGAACGTTTCTCATATACATATATACACCGTGGGCGTCAATAACCCGAAATATTTTAACCACGCATTCCTTAGGTCATTAGGCGCAAAAAATGTTATTTGAACCCCAGTCAAATCCTGCTTAGTTTTGAAGATATTATTATTAGTAAAGTGCATTAAGCTCTTTTGATGGAGACGTTGCTACCGATGTTGCCAAGTTTCGAGTCGTTATTGACATACATCAAAGTGACAGCTACCACTCACTAAATTCATTCTTTTTTGGAGAAATAATTGTTACCATTTTGTTAAAAGGGATGATTTCCATCCAGGAAGCGATACTTATCCAAATTTTATTTACAAAAACCGAAAAAAATACAAATTTTTTTTTTGCTGAATTTGGATTGGATTCATTGACCTCCGGAATGCGTGGTTAAAATCTTTCGGGTTATTAAACGCCCACGGTGTATACAAAGTCTGTAATCGCTTCATTTTTGTTATATTTTTTACCCAACTGCCGAAGGAGAGGAGAGTTATGTTTTTCGAGCGTATGTAGGTATGTGTGTGTATGTCTTATTCTTTGACACGCCCTGCAGCCTAAACCGTTTGACGGATTTCGACATATGAGGTGTCATTGGATTCCTCTTAATCGTGGGAGTGACATAGGCATATTTGTAAAAAAACAGTTGGGTTTTTCAAGAATTCTTTTGATTTTTTATTACGATTTCTAGCAACAGACACTAGTTTCCGACCTAGATATGGCGGCGCCCATTGTGTATACAAAGTTTCATGTTATTCCAGTTTGCCGTTTTAAAATAAGAACCAAACTCCGTTTGTATAGCTAGTCGGCTTGAGTCTTAAAGAAAGGATTAACTAAGTATGAGCTTTGTGCTTCAGCCATGCTCAACTGCTTGCCAACATCAATGTGATTCCTAAACCGTAATAACAACTACATAAGGTCTACTATTGGTTGACTGTTCGTATGCGCTGGCGCATCGTAGCGTCTAATGCAAGGTTTAATTAAACGCATTTTTAGATAATTATCGTATCGCGTCCCGGTCCGCTGTTGCGTCTATCTGATTAGCCAGAGAATTAAGTTTATAGTGGATCGCCTACCTTAAATCGAACATGTTTGGCATTGTGTCTGTTCCAACAAGTAGGAACTAAACTCAGTCGTAACTAAGTTAAGTTGTTTTTAATCGACTTCAAAAGAGAGGAGGTTCTCAATTCGTCTGTATTTTTTTTGTGTGTTTGTTACGCGATGACTCGGTAATTTATGAATCGATTTGAAATTGTTTGAAAGCATAATACTTCCAGATTGGTCCCGTTGTCACCAAAATCTAGTTCTGATGACGGGATCCTGGAGAAATCGAGGGAACTCTTCAAATTTTATAGGCAAACATGAAGCACTTTGGCTACTGATTTGAAGTCGGCTATAACTTTGTTTTTAAAGTAAATTTTCCCTATAAGTATAGGCTAAGCTGAGTGTTCTCTTTTTTTACCGTTTGTTATTGTGTTATATAGTAGTTTGTTTGTTTTTATTTTAGGGTTCCGTACTCAAAGAGTAAAACGGGACCCTATGACTAAGACTCCGCTGTCCGTCCGTATGTCTGTCACCAGGCTGTATCTCACTGATACCGTGATAGTACCAGCTGAAATTTTTACAGATGATGTATTTCTGTTGCCGCTATAACAACAAATACTATTTAAAAACACAGAATAAAATATTTTTATAGATAATGGTACGGAACCCTTCGTGCGCGAGTCCGACTCGCACTTGACCGGTTTTTTTGTTCTACCTCAACCCGCACTATCAGTCAATGTGGTATGGTCAAAAAATCAAAATCAAAATCAATTATTTATTCTGCAAATAGGCCACAAGGGTACTTTTACATGTCAAATAGTATTCTACAATATAATGTTAATAATCTTACACAATAATCATTTTAAAATTGCAGATTTTAACCAATTAGTACCTAAATGGTTAACAAACTAAATGTCACTAAATGAAAACTAAAAAAATCCAAAATTGTAAAATATTATCAAATACATTCGATATAAGGTCTCTGGTCTGTATCAGAATTAACAATAAGTTTATGATATTAATTTAGTACCCCAGAGATGTATAATGTCTCTGAGCATCCAAATACAATTAATAATTATTCTAATGTTCTTATAGAGATGTATAGGTACTGTCTCTAAGCGTTAAAACAGAAAAAAAGGATCATTAATGTAATATTGTCAGAGATGTACAGGGTCAATAACAATAAAACGTGTCAAGAACAGAATGATGTCTCTCGTCAAAATAATGATAATAACACTAGTATTTAGGTAGTTACTATGCCCTTGCAAGCATGAACAGACCGGACTCCACAAACAGCACCCGATCACGAGTATGACGCATATCTCAGCCATCGCCTCCCTCAACCATATGTTAGGGAAGGTGGCGACCCGATCAACGACGCCACCGTAAGCAAAGCCCTTTAAGCGAGCATGACATATTCAAGCCACACTGGACATTGATAATAGCAAAGATTAAAGCGACTTGTTCGGCGAGAAAAAGCATTACGTGCTCTCATGTTACATAAAACGGAACAGCTATTTCCGGTACTTATAATAATTACAAAGGTAATACGCCAAGACAATCATACTCGAAGGTATATTAATTCTAATAGAATTTGACTGCTACTGGCTTAAAGGCATTTTTGTCGTTTATGAAATCGTTGACATTATAATACGCCTTGCTTAGCAAATATTTTTTTATATGGTATGAGTGAAAAGGGGACGTTCTGAAAACCAGCGCTGTAACAGCCGCAATGACTGTCACAGCACATGCGGAGTTCGTTCCTTTTGTCATACAAATAATTTTGAAAAATTTCTATCTATATATGTTTATATGTATTTCGCTTATTTTTTTTAGACTACGACGGCATCTGCGTTATGCATGCATCTGTTTGTGAGACAATAAACATTTTCTTTCATTCTTCTTGTGATATTGGCCTCCATTTTTCTTGCATTGTGTAGGCAGTGGAGACAGCAATTTAAATCTCACTAAATATAAAATAATACTTAGGTGACAACCTTACACAAATCGAACTAGTCCCATAGTAAGCTCAATAAGTTATGGGTACTAGACGACGATATTCATCATCATCATCATCATCATTGTCAGCCCGTAATCGCCCACTGCTGAGCTTAGACCTCTCTTCGAGTACGCCACCCGTCCCTATCCTGGGCTAATCTTATCCAGAAGTGACCCGCGATCTTCCTAATATCGTCCACCCATCGAGCTGGTGGACGGCCGACGCTCCTTTTACATAGAAGTGGCCACCAATCTGACACCTTTTTGGTCCACCTACCATCATTCTGCCTGGCAAGGTGTCCTGCCCAGGCCCACTTGAGTTTGGTAATGGTATCTCCAACGTCGCGCACCTTAGTGCGACGTCGGATCTCAACATTCCTCACTCGGTCTTGTAGTTTAAGAGGATTGTGAACCTGTAATTTTTCATACAAAAAGCGATAACGTTTTTCACCCCGTAAACATTGTTCGATTTTTATAATTTTTGAATATGTTGTAGATATAATGAAAAACTAGGTCTGTACATTTTGATTTTTAAGAAATATTGCTTGCGTTAAAAGTTATTAGCATCTAAAAATCGATAGTTTTGACTTCAAAACTTTGTCTAACGTTTAATTTTTTTTAAATTCATCTTCACTAATTTACTGAAAAAGGAAAACGTACGGACATAGATTAAAGTGTACTGAATCCAATTATACCAAAATTATTTTATTTCATAAAGTTTTTAGGGGGGTAAACGTTATCACCCGAAACAATATTTCAACAAGGAAATGTAGGCAATTGCCTCCAGGACTTGCTACTCTCTCTATCGCACGATACGGGTGAGGCACAGAACGGTGTGAAACAGATAGAATTTTTTAAAATACCTACTCGTGCCGCGTATCGGCACTTCACAATCCTCTTAATGCCGAGCATGGCGCGCTCCACGGCTCTCTGTGCTATATTTTTATAGTTTATAATTTGTAATTTGTATTAATGTATTCGTGTATCATCTAATTTATTTTGTGTATTCTAATGTACTCGCCAATATGGACTTGTTCTGGATTAAATTATTTTCATTTCATTTTCATTTCATTTCATTAACAGACATAAATACTTAATACATAGAAAACATCCAAGACTCAGAAACAAATATTCATGCTCATCACACAAGTATTTGCCCTTACCGGGATTCGAACCCATTGTTACTTCAGCTTCGTATTAGGCAGCGTCTCGCTAGACTATAGCCGGTCGGATAAACTCTTTATCAATCGATATCATTTCAATTATATTCATCATCATCGTAAGCCTTTAATCGCTTGTTAGACTCTGTAGAGCAATAGTTCTTAAGCTTTTAGTATTGAGGGCCCATTTGACCATTTTTCTGTTTTGCCATGGACCACTTACTGTTGGGGGGTAGCGCAACTCGCGCCACGCGTCGTTGTGTCGACTCGTTGGCACTTATTTAATATTTTCCCGATGGCTTCGTGGACCACGTCGGGTGCTTCCAAGGACCACCAGTGGTCCGCGGACCCCCGGTTAAGAACCATCGCTGTAGAGCATAAGCCTCTTCTCTCAGTAAGTCCCGTTCCTGAGCCAGTCTTATCCAGGGCTTTCAGGAGTGATCTTAATCTTACTAATACTCGTATCGTCAACCTACCGATACCGGTAGTTAGTAACAGTCAGCATCATAGTAACTATTACGCAATCGAAGATGTCAAAAGTTCTTATTCCCTTTTAATAAAGTTGCAATACGACTGATTTCCGGTGACACAATTGATCTCCGGGAAGGAGTCATGGTGGGGGTTAGGTTTTGATATAAGTGTATAGAGGCCGTCGAGGTTACCACCAGAAAAATCTGACTTCTTGAGATTTGGCTCTGGGTAAAAAAATGCTCAACTGCCCGGCTAAACGGTAACAGCTTAATTCAAGTATGATGAATGATGATGATTAAGCAGACACCGTAGCCTACGCGTTGTCGATTCTTTCTTTATTTAACGAAGAATTTACTGAAATTCAAATGCATATTCTTTCACATAAGACAAAGTTTGTCCTACAATCAACTATTTTAGTAGAAACAATAGTAGGAAACTATTAGGATGGTTAATCAACGTTAAAATCGGTTTGAATAGTTTTATTAAAATGCAAAAATTGTATCGTTTTAACATTACGGTTGTAAATAACGCTGAACTGACTTCAAAACGATTCGCGCGCAACCACCGTGACTCAATTATACCACATTCCCAGCTTAATCGATACACTAACGATTATAACCGATTTTAATCGATACACAAACAATCTAGACCACCAACGGCTTAATTTTTGAATTTCGAATGCGTCAAAAAAAGAACGCTAATCACAATGGCGCGGCTTGATTTGCAAACAGAGAGATGTGACGATTGTATGGTGATTGTATGGAGAACTAATCGTGCTATGACATTTGTATGTACGATCTGCCTACACGATGTATGTACCTACTTGAATGGCCCCTAACTCTTGATAAAACTCGACTTGAATTAGGCACTCTATTCTACTCGATCCTTTCGAAAATAGGACATCGTTACGTTACATTCGAATGCGAAATATTACCAGCCAGTTTGAATTACTTTTTGAAGAAACGAAATTACATCGTCGAATAACGTACCAAATTACATCCCCTTATATCGTTTCGTGGTGCGTTTCAAAATTCAAATATTCATAACACCGTTACCTCACCCGCGAAGGCATTCTTAATTCAAAAGAATGTGTTTTTTTATTCCGAAAACAGAAGACGTGTTCTATATCTGAAAGCATCGCGGGGGCGCGATCCCCTCGCGCGCGCCAAAAAATATAAATATCGATTGGAACGTACCCGCCGCGAGGAACGAGTGATAAATCACCTTCGGGAAATTAAAACTGTCTTTAAAACAATACTTTCTTTGCATCCGAGTGGCGCCCCTGTCCCATCCCCATCCTACTCTGACACGCAAACTCCAGATACATCTATCCTGTTTTCGTTAAAGGAAACAGACTGAGGGGCCGAAATAGCGACATTAGATTGACGATAAAGCTTTGTTTAGATATTTGCAGACGATTTCGTGTGCATTTTAATTACCGCAGAGTTTTATTTATGTTAAATTCAACCTTTGTTTTTTGCTATAATACATATTATTAGATCAATTTAACATACATATGGAACTCATAATAACGGTTTTCTCAAATTACGAAATTTATTTCTTACTAAGTGCATGTGTATAATCGATTTATGTAGTTACATAAATAAATAAAAAAAAATAGTTGTAATCGAGTAATAATCGATACTACAAACTACAACGCGTTGCATGCATTGTTACATAAACAAAAAAATAATTGTAATCGAATAATAATCGATAAGTACTACAGCGCGCACGATTTCCGAACGCATCCATTTCAAACACATTAGCGCGCCGATATCTAATTTCTTTTTTCAAAAACAAAAACTTAATTACTCGCTGGCTATCAGGAAAAGGCGGGAGATAAGGAGGCTATTCGAGTCCCCGTTATCAACGCGCTCTGATACTTTCACCCTTCGATTTTTTCTTTTCTTTTGAACCCCCTAGAATACCTATCAGTAATTTTAAGATAACTAATGCCTCGAGTCATTAAGGGGACGGAAAGTAAGAAAACCTGTTCTGCTGAAATAGGGTGTCTGAGTAGCTGTCATTTTGAAAAATGCGGAACGCCATTTTGTATTTGGAGTTGCAAGTATTTTTTTGATAAAATAATTTTGGTTTGAATTTTATTGTTTATTTATTAAATTGTCTAAATTTGATAACATAAAAAATATCGTTTAGCTTTTGGTTTATGACTTTAATAGTTATTGTTTCCTGTTAGTTACCTTTTACGATTCTACGATATCGCTATTGTGCGGCCAAGAGATAGACCCAAATTATTAAACAACAATTAAACATTTTACGACACGACATTAACTGTGTCTACGAAAAAGAAAACGTTTGGGCTCTATCAAAATAGGGCAACTGGCCTTATAATACTAAAATGTCCAGAATTTTACGACTCAAAAAAGCAACAAAGAATTCAAATTAAAAAAAGGCACAATAGCGTTTTCCTATCTAATAATCATATGGTTGTAAAATACAATTTGACGTTTACGACAAATCCAAAAAGATCAACTTAATAAATCTGACAAAAACTCAAATTTATGTATTTCGTTAAAAAGGTTTTAGGAGGTAGTAAAGAGGGCGCCGCGGCGGATAATTTCTGGAAAATTCATTTTAATTAACTTTACTGCGGGGGAAAATTAAAAATGGATAATTCGCTTCTTTATTCTTTCTCCTTTTTTTAATTTATACTCTAGAAAGGTGAAAATGTACGTGTATAGTTTATGTTCAAAAAACCTTTTATCTCGCACCGTCTCAGCAGTTAGAACGACGACATCGCGTATTGCATTTTAAAATGTCCAACGATTAATTTTATGATTGCCTAAAGTAATCAGTGTTCGCCGTTTAAAAAACATTATAAAAAGTGTTGCCCACCTTCAAGAAAAAATATTGTCAGGTTGCCAGGTGAATGTTAAAAAGTAGTCTTGATTAAATAAAATGTCGTCGCGACTCGAGGGGGTGTAGGCACGTGATAGGAATCGGTACTAGGTGCCCATAAACAATGAGAAACGGTCTTAGATTTGTTTTCTAAATGCGCAATTAACTTGAAAATCGAATGGACAGTCGGTTGGAAATTTTGGAAAGTCAGTAATCGTCCGTTCAACTGTACATTGCTGATTAGTTTGTACGATATATTATGAGTTTAAATTGTGTGTGTTGATTTTAAGATATGTAATTCATGAATACGTTATATTACCTATAGGTACCTATCGGCAGGAGAGTTGAGGTGAATGATTACATACACACACAGACTACTTATTGCAAACAAAAGGTAGTAAATGAAAGAATGAATAGGATTTAAGTGCACGATTGCATATATCATGTTTATTATTCTCTTTGATATTTACGATTGATATATTATTTTAGCCATAGGTATCTATCCTTTATTCATGCATACCCATTCATTTAATTAAATTATGTTATTTTAAACGGATAATGTTGCGTATATTACCTATCGCGTTATATGCATACGTATAGGTATATCATATTAAAATGTATTTACCTATTTAAATCGGATATTTTTCCAAAAAAATTGTAAAAACGAAATACTTCGCAGAAAGTTTAAGCCAATCTTGCAGTTTCCTGCTGAACTTATCGGTACGAAAAAACACTAATTACAAAATCCCGCTGTCATTATAATATGACATGTTGTTGTGTTCGTGACCTCAACTCTAGCACCTATACAAGCTTTGTCATTTCACGAACGTGAAATAAAAATTACCTACTCATTTTGTTGACATGGCAACTTTTTCTATAGAAACCTATACTTTTCACCGTCTATTGAAAAACTTACCCTCACTGGGCTCCTCCTTGAAACTGTATTTCGTGCTTACCTGCAAAAAAAAGGACACGTCAGTAAAAAGTACCAGGACAACAGAAGAGGGAAACGGTCACCCGAAACGAGCCTATATATTTTGTTAACAAAGACGCACGCAAATTTGAAAAGCGAAGTATTTTCTTTCTAATAAATGGAAATGGCCGTAAGTCAGCGGTCGGGGGGAAAGCCTATTCAGATTGGATATTTTAACGCCGTATTTTGCCATAATATGTCCCTATTAACAAGGATAAAAATACTTATTAACGTCATTGTCATTGAAAGTCACTTCGTAATGAATCGCAGCATACGAGTATTTAACGTTGTATAAGATTAGTTATAGTACCTACCTATAGCACTCATAATTTGATTTACAAAAAACCCTATAAAACGAAAACTGGTACTATTTAATCACACTCCATTATTACACTTTACCTAAATGTAGTTAAATTTTCAAGTTGTTACTTAAATAGTCTCAATTACTATCCTTACAAGTTACAATACAATGTATTTTTTTTAAGTTAGCTGGCAGCCCGCCAGGGGGCGGTGGAGGCGATGGTAGGGATACCGGAAACTGTAGTCAAATTATGCACGATACTGTAGGGAAACGAAAACTGCTTCTCTCATTATGTTTGTAGGCTTCGAATAACGGTACAGGATTTAATATATTAATATCTATTTAGTAAATTTTACTATGATACCTACATTTTTCTTATCAGTTACTTTTGATACCCTACAACAACGCTTGAACAAACTTTAGCCCGTACACTAAGTTCACTTTTTTCTGTCATTAGTTGCCATTGCCATGGTTACCTACACCTCCTGGGTCACTTTAAAAAATTGCGATTTATGGGTTTAAATTCATCAAATGTGGGGTTTTCTTGTCATGTTCAACCCCTTTTTGTATGGACCCATCTTCCAAGCATGTTGTAACAATTTTTCTTAGAAACTCTATAGTCCATGTTGTAACAATGTTTCTTAGAAACTGATATTGTCTCCTGGCTAACGGGTCAAATAACAACAAGAAATAGTTGATTGACCCGTTAACAAAGTTCAGCCATCAAAAACGACCGGGCGCCAGCTGACTGAAAGGTCTGTCCTCCCTGGCTCGGGATATGTAATGAAAGGGCAGGGCACAATGCAAGGAAAACTATCGGCGATATGTTCCGCCGCTATGGCCCATGTGTATGTAGTACATACACATGGGCCATACATACTATGTACATATTATGTTGCGTGTAGGGAGTCGTAGCAAAAATCTTTACTTCAGTCTAACTTACTACTGCCCTTGCCAGACAAAGAATGAACTACTTTGGTAACGGTTACCCGCATCCAAAGGAATTCAAGGTGCTCCCGGCGAACTGCATCATCCGCTTTGTGGAAATGATGGAGCAAGCCTGGGAGCAGGTATAAAGGATAGGGCAAATGCACAAAAATCCCACTGGGTCGAAGTGCACCCGAAAGGGCCCTCACCTAGATAAGATACGATAACTTACTAGTATATGTACGATACACTCATTCTCTATCGTTTTTCCTGGTAGTGCTCAAACTAGCCCGACGTCCGCTTTATCATCTAATCCCAAGATTTGGCATAGCTGACTAATTTTATGAAAGCGACAGCCATCTGACCTTCCAACCCAGAGGGAAAACTAGACCATATTGGGATTAGACCTCACGATTGATTTTGATTGATTTTTGATTTTGGTACTTAAATACGAAATACAGTGTATAACGGCCTCCTTTTTACGGTTTCGTAGCCAATTGGCAAAAAACGGAACCGGAAATGGATTCGTCATGTCTCTGTCTGTCCGTCCGTATGTCACATCCACTTTTTCCGAAACTATAAGAACTATACTGTTGAAACTTGGTAAGTAGACGTATTCTGTGAACCGCATTAAGATGTTTGCACAAAAATAGAAAAAAAAAACAATAAATTTTGGGGGTTCCCCATACTTAGAACTGAAACCCAAATTTTTTTTTTCATCAAACCCTACGTGGATCTATGGATAGGTCTTCAAAAATTATATTAAGGTTTTTAGTATATTTTTTTTCTAAACTGAATAGTTTGCGCGAGAGACACTTCCAAAGTGGTAAAATGTGTGTCCCCTCCTGTAACTTCTAAAATAAGAGAATGATAAAACTAAAAAAAATATATGATGTACACTACCATGCAAACTTACACCGAAAATTGGTTTGAACGAGATCTAGTAAGTAGTTTTTTTTAATACATCACAAATCGTAAACCGCAATTTATTTAACGGAACCCTTCATGGGCGAGTCCGACTCGCACTTGGCCGCTTTTTTAAATATCTATCGTCAAATTTAAAAAAAAAAAGTGCGAGTTGGACTCGCGCACGAAGGGTTCCGTACCATTATCTATAAAAACGGCAAAAATATCATGTTTGATGTATGGGAGCCCCCTTTAAAAAAATGTTTTATTTTGTTTTAGTATTTGTTGTTATAGCGGCAACAGAAATACATAATCTGTGAAAATTTCAACTCTCTAGCTATCACGGTTCTTGAGATACAGCCTGGTGACAGATTATCTATAAAAATGGCAAAAAAATCACGTTTTTTGTATGGGAGCCCCGTTTGAAAATTTTTTTTATTAGTTTTTAGTATTTGTTGTTATAGCGGCAACAGAAATACATAATCTGTGAAAATTTCAACCCTCTAGCTATCACGGTTCTTGAGATACAGCCTGGTGACAGATTATCTATAAAAATGGCAAAAAAAATCATGTTTTTTGTATGGGAGCCCCGTTTGAAATTTTTTTTTATTAGTTTTTAGTATTTGTTGTTATAGTGGCAACAGAAATACATAATCTGTGAAAATTTCAACCCTCTTAGCTATCACGGTTCTTGAGATACAGCCTGACGGACAGCGAAGTGTGTAAGTCTCAGTAATAGGGTCCCGTTTTACTCTTTGAGTACGGAACCCTAAAAATCACAATTATTTACCAGTGGCGCTAGTGTGCACATGAATGGGCCCTTAACCCATTCGCCAACCAACTGCATCGCAGTTTGGCGAAGTTTTTGTATTAAGTAGTTTTAAGTTTTTTTTAAGTAAACAATGAATTAATTAAAAAAAATCGTACTTTAATCGTAATGCCATTTCAAGGAAAACTATTTAGAAACGCAACAACATCATTAAATGTTATGTTTGAAACTTTGTAATGCACTTAATGATCGAATTTGGTAAAATCATAATATTGCCTTTTGATATCCTACATAAGCGAAGTCACGTAGACGCATTTATCCGTTAAAATTCTAATGTTATATGGAGTAGATATAGGTACTTAGTTAAAAGTAAAATTGTACCTACGCATATTGGTAAAATTAAACTGAGTGTGAATTTCACATAGGATTAAGTATAACAATAGCTCAAATTTTTCGCCATAATGAGTGATTGGGACAGACAGATAGACATTAATATTTATAATGTGTCACTTGCAATCATCCGCGCTCACGGATAGGAGGCGACAGAGGGGTGGCCAAAACGGTAGAAAATACTAATAAAAAAGCTTAAGACCTATGTTAGATATAGGCGCTTATAACATTTAGTTTCGAATAAGTTGGTACATTAGTGCAGTACATTAATTGTATTATACCAGAAATTTGGGATGAGTTTAGGTACTCGTACAAGGTATTATTGATTTCTAATGCCTCTCTATTTTTGTGATTTTCGTAGTTACCTACCCATTTTAATACGAGCTGTATTTTTTTATAATGTACTTTATCCATCCATACTAATATTATAAATGCGAACGTGTGTCTGTCTGTCTGTTACCTCTTAAGGCTTAAACCGCTGAACCGATTTAGATGAAATTTGGTATAGAGATAGTTTGAGTCCCAGGGAAGGCTATATGATAGTTTTTATCCCGGAAATCAGCCCCTAACTGGGTGAAATTAAGGGTGAAAGTTTGTATGGAGCTACGATATTTATAAACTAGTTCCACGCGGACGGTGTCGCGGGCAGAAGCTAGCTAGAAGTGATGGTTATTTTTTTTTCTGGGTAGGTTAATTATATACAAATGAACAAAGCAACACACACAAGCTACCTCTTTATAATACGAATATAGAAAACCATATATTATAATATGGCATATAGCTACCCAATTTTCAGATCGTCGCATCAGAGTCACAGACACTACAAATACTTCAAACAATATCCATAAATAGGCATGATGCCTCCATTTAAAATTGATAACGTAGTGTAGTGTTGCTAAATTGATAGCAAACCATCAAATTATTGTAATAAAGTATAAAATATAATTAAAATCGTAAAAAGATATGGACCTAACCTTGAAGATTCAGAAAAAATATAATTTTTTTTTATTGTCCAAGAGTAAATTTAAAGCTACCAATTAATCCTTACGCTTTTATAAAAACATAATTCTTTGACAACTATGGACCTAAACGCAGTATTTCGCGAGCGAAACAGCAATTTACTTGATTTTCCATACAACGATTAGTACAAATAACAGGTGTGACATCATACCTGTGTGTCAATTAGTATGAAGCGTTTAATGGCTGCCGCCAGCGAGGTAAATTTTTGTCTCATAGTTTTGGGTATTTTTGTTATTTAATTGTTAGTTGCTCCCATACAAACATTTGTTCCTCTCCAAAAACTGGTACGAATGGCATCGTTAAAAAAATCTTAGTCATCATCCCTATTCCAAGCTAAAATGATTTTCACTATTCCATAAATCGCATTCAAAAAATAATACCATGGTCACCAACCAACTTAGAAAAAAAAACAAGTACCAGCATCCCTCACTCGCACCCGCTACAGATTGACATCTGTCAGTGCGGGGTTCGAGTCCCGCAGGGGTCCGCTCTGACCCCATATTTTTTCGCTGGTGGAATAAATTTTTAATCAAAATATTTTCGGAGGGTACCGCCGTTAATTTCTTTATTGTGAGTTAACTTTAGACGGGCCGTAATGAATAAATTAGGTTAAAAGGTAATTCTGATGTTGTTATAATACTTATAATTATGCAGATTTGGGTGTGGGTACCAGGGAAATAGGAGTGAAGCGGTAGTTTACGGTTTAACGAGTGGAATAATAATAGTTTGGTATTAGTTATAGTTTGGACAACCATTCGTGGCACTGAAGAGACCCATTCTATCTCTTTCTGACGCTAGCATTGTCACTCCAAAAAAGAGATAGTATATGTTTTCAGGCTTTCTACCTACCTACTACTGCTACAGCCACTAGCGGCTATATAGGATTATAGTATACTTAAAAGCACAAGTACAGTCACCGGCATCAATATATGATGGATCAAAGGCAAAAATATCTGACACGCTCTAACGGCTCTAGGAATAGAATTGTCATCAGATATTTTTGCGGCCTTTGTTCCATCATATATTGATGCCGGTGACTGTACCTACTCATTCCTTAAGTAAAGAAAAGCCTGTAATTTGCATTTTCCAAATTCTGTCGACCAAATGCATAATAGGTGATCCTGTCACCTCGTTTAGAAACAAAAGACAGTCCACGTAAAATCTACAATAACAATCAGCCGGGGCAAAAAATGAATAAGTACAGGAGCCAAGAAGAAAGAAAAGCCAATTAATAACAACAAAGAGGGCACACAACGCAATAGCTCCAATGATAGCTGTTTAACGCGTGAAAATTATGCACATACTTAACTTAAACTTGAAAGGATATAGTTAAAAACAAATGGTGATTGGCGAGATTGGTCACACACGTCAGAGGACAATTTTTCCTAAGATTTAGAGCATTTTCTTGAATATGCATAAGCGTCTGGAGCCTTTGTTCGAGACGAGGCGAGAAGCCATTGTAGGCTGGCTCATTCATAGTTTTGATATACAGGTGAGAGGCTTGCCTCTATCCCGTTTGCCTGGACATCACTTACAGGCGTTACTTAATTTTTAGCGAAGATTGATATGCAAGACCAAATTTTTGTTGACTGTCCGAAAAAAACGGTTTACTTATATTTTCCCTGTTGCATTACTTTTAGTATTATTTTTCCAAAATCTGAAATCCTATCGGTTTAGTTTATGACACAGTTTATGATTTTGGAGAATCCATGTCATCGTATTCACATAGGTAACTCATTTGCACAATGTAATCAGATCACAAGATTTTTTTCTCAAAAATGGCCCGCAAAGTGGACATAACTCGCTACATATTGGAAGGTAAAGTGTATAGTTCAAGGCCAGATCAAAATTAAAAAATAAAAAACATTGCAGGCCGCCTGGAATGTTACATATAAATTCCTTTATTTGTCGAGTACCAAACTTTTTAAAAAGTAGAAACTGGCATATAAAAGACGGCACAGGTCGTATTCAGCCAAATCAAGTCATATTTTTCTGTTGCAAACGCGACATTTTTGTGAGTGTCAAAAAAAGATTGCGTTTTTCGGTGGAAAAATACACTTGCGATATTATGACGTTTAATTTTATGTAATTTGCAGTATCCTCAATTTGCATTTAATAATAAAGCTTGATTTCAATTTAGTCTTTTTTATTCCCCCATTTTCGAGAAAAGCACTATATTAGCCTCAGCCGGAATGGCAATTGCAGGCTTCGTATTATAATTAAACGGACTCGCAAGCTCGTCCGTTTAAACAAAATACTCAGCCTGCAATTGCCTCCTTCCCGGCCACGGCAATAATGTACTATTACTGCCCAGTTTCTTGAAATTTCTGTTTTTGCTGTGCTCAATGAAACAGTGATTATTTATCAATGGAACATACTGTCTCTAGGTTTGGTGTCTGACTTACTTAATCTTTATCGTCAAATATTTTCTACACAAAAACAAAAGAACTTAATTGAAAACTACATAGTAGCCGTACTAAATTTGAAAATTAATTTCAAAATTCCTTGTGACTAGAAACAGTTACTGTGGAATCTAATTTTCCACGTAGGCATGCAGTGCACACTGCATTCCGCTCCCATACTTCAGTTGCATTGCAGCGCTGCATTGCGAATAAGGTTACTTTTCTAGCTACTAGGAACCCAGGATGTGAGAGGAGTTTGAAATTTAAATGTGGAATAGTAGTGCGAATTGGACCGTTTGTTTATTTTCATACAATAGGCAAGCTCGCTGCAACGATCCGAATTGAACTTTTGTTGCGTTCAATTATTGCGTGTAGTCGGTTCAGTTCGATTGAATAAGTAGAATACATTCCATAGAACTGCCACGTCGACAAAGTTTACATGTTAATTTAACAAAACAAAGCAGTCATTAAGCTGAGCACAAAATGCATTACAAATATGTAAATCACGATTTTAACTAGACCAAACTATTTCATTGTAAATTCAAAGACGCTCCCAATGATTTATTGCCCGTAGTTTCGGCCCTTTGGACGAACGGACAAACAGCGTGGCTACTTAAATAAATATTTCAAAGTAAAAAAAATGCTAATTGTCGGCCATTTTACTTTGGTCTCTCATATCTTGGCGTGTTTACAAAGTTTGTTCGTAGTTAGCTAGAACAGAAGTTACCAAGAGCTCATGTGTATAGTGGCGGTGGTTGGAAGAATGTGAGGTATAAAGGAATACAGTAGCCGGGTTGTAATGAGAGAGATGCTTCTTACGTGTTTGAATTTGTATATTTATGAGACCTTAGTACAGAAACACGGGAGCTGAGGGCATGGAGGTCAGTTGCAGTTGCCAGGTGTGCATGGTCAATACGAAGCTTGTTTAGAAATAACGATGTCACGACTTGATGAAAATGAATTCAATCAACAATTTTATTTATGTTTAAAATTTGCACAAAATCGTCAATTTAAACTTTGAAAACCAGAAACTTACAAAAGACTCGCTTTGGTTGCACAGTCACCGGCATAAATATATGATGGAACAAAGGCCGCAAAAATGTCTGCTGACAACTCTATTCCTAGAGCCGTAAGAGCGTGTCAGATATTTTTGCTGCCTTTGATTCATCATATATTGATGCCGGTGACTGTAGGTACATGTTGAAAGTGAAACTATCTTGTTTTTTACTTACTTCGGTATGCCAGAAAATGTTTAACTTATGACTATTTACGATAAATCGTGGCTCCACGATAGTTTACGAGATTTAACAGTACCTTAAAGTACCATAAATGGTAAATGTCCCAATGCTCGACACCTTAATGCCTAGTATTTGACATGACACCAATTGTTCGCCCCTATTATTTTGACAAAAGTTTAAAACTGTCTGTAACCTATTTTATCCTCACCTCACCATTCACCCACAAATATTAATATACGCCGAGATTCATAGTAACTTAAGCGCAATAATATGAGGTCTAGTTTTGATAGGCGTGTCGGGTGAGGTGTCGCATTAGCGCGTTCCGAAATGAAATTTGGTATAGAGATAGTTTGAGTTCCGGGGAAGGACATAGGATAGTTTTAATCCCGGAAATCATCACCAAGGAATTGAAATGGGGTGAAAATTTTTATGGGTCTACGATATATATTACGAGTTCCACGCGGACGGGGTCGCGAACAGAAGCTAGTACACATTATTCTAGAAATCTCCAACACCACAATCCCATTAAAAACCGGCCAAGTGCGACTCGGACTCACGCGCGAAGGGTTCCGTACCATTATTGACGACCGCTTTAGCCTTAGTTGGTAGTGACCCTGCCTACGAAGCAAGAGGTCCTGGGTTCGAATCCCGGTAAGTATATTTGTGTGATGACCACGAATATTTGTTCCTGAGTCACGGATGTTTTCTATGTATTTAAGTATTTATCTCCACTTATAATAAATCTCTAAATTAAAAAAAGAATCAGCCAGTTTGAAACTAAGATTTCTGTGGTACGAATGTTCTCAGCATCCCATGGACGGAAAAATATGAAACATTTTATATAGGTACATTATTATTCCCGCTGCAACTTAGGATAGTTTTTATCCGACTGCGACAATTCATTTATTTTCCGTAATATACGACTTCATTTAATTTTTCATTTATTATTCTTAAAGTATATCGCCGCCACATCTGTCAGCTAAAAAAAACGTCAAAATCACAGACTAATAAGAAATACTACGGACAAAATGGCGGAATTTCTTTGCCTTTCTTTCGCCTATTAATAATTTTAATCCCGTCTACGATATACATTGACGAGACACATAGGTACCAAAAGCAAATATAAAATTAATCGATTTTGATATGCGAACTTATATGCGCAAATGTCGAATTAAGGCGTAATTTCTACAAATGTAACAACAAATTCGAACAATATAAACTTGGTTTTTTTTGAATGGCACGCGCACGCGCTCTTTGCGTATTCAGCCAAACCACGAAAACTGAAACTCGAAGTTCGTATATCTGCATTCCTGTCATTTGTTAGTGCGATAGAGATAGAGATACCCGAATATTTTCGAATTTCCGAAGTTCGTGGTTTAAAAGAAAATACGGATGTCGGATAGATCTAAATTACACAAGGGGGCGTCCTCTCGCCACTACTGTGGAACCTGGTAGTAAACGACCTTATAACAAAACTAAACAGTAACCGCTTCCTAACTATAGGATATGCAGATGACATAGTGATACTGGTCAACGGCCTGGTCATAAACACACTGTGTGAACTCACACAAACAGCACTGAAAATAACAGAGAAATGGTGCAAGGAGAATGACCTATCGGTAAACCCAAAGAAAACCGACACAATTCTCTTTACAAATAAACGAAAACTGGGTACCTACGAAATGCCAACTCTATTCGGTACCAAACTAACACTCTCGAAGGAGGTAAAATACCTAGGCATAACACTAGATGATAAACTAAACTGGAGCAAACACCTAGACAGCAGACTAAACAAAGCAACAGTAGCCTTCTGGCAATGCAGAAGGATGGTGGGGAAAAGATGGGGCCTGGCCCCCCACATCATACTGTGGCTATACAGAATGGTGATAGTACCAATGATAAGCTACGGTGCCATTGTATGGTGGCCCCGCACCCAAACCACGAGTGCAATTACCAAAATTCAGAAAACACAAAGACTAGCATGTGTCGCTGCTACAGGTTGCATGAGAACAACCCCAACAGCAGCACTAGAAGTCATGCTAGGGCTACTACCTCTACAAATGCACATACAAAAAGAGGCGGCTGCGACGGCAATACGCCTAAAAAACCTCAACCTATGGACGAAACTAGACATACCCCACACAAAGATCCACAACAAACTGATCACAAGCCTACCTATGATGGAAGCTTCAATCGACAAAATACCAAAAACTGCAGTCTTTGGGAAAGACTACGAAATATTACTGACAGAAGACTCCAAAGAGGGGTTAAACCAAACAGACCTCAGAATCTTTACAGATGGTTCAAAAACAAATACGGGAACAGGATGTGGTGTGTTCTCAGAGGATTTAAACATACACATATCCAAACCACTGGGTGTACAAAACACGGTATTCCAGGCTGAATGCGTAGGGATACTTGAAGCCTGCAATGCCATAAAGAGAGACGAGTCGAAAACACAAACATACGGATACTCTCAGACAGTAAATCGGTACTACAAGCACTGAGCAGTGATAACATCACATCTAGCTTGATATACGAATGTCACCTAAACCTCACAGAGGTGTGCGCAGATAAAAACAAAGTTACAATACAATGGATCAAGGGGCACAGTGGCTCAAGAGGAAACGATGCAGCGGATGAACTGGCCAGGAAAGGCTCAGAAACAACGGCATACGGACCGGAGCCAATCTTGCCCCTGCCACAAAGCTACATATACCATCAACTGGACCAACACACCAAAGACCTACACCAAAGATACTGGGAGGAGATAGACACATGCAGACAGACCAAAGAGATTCTGTCGAAACGCGACCACAAACTCACAACCACACTACTAAGGACACATAGAAACCAACTGCGCAAGATAGTGGGTATAATAACAGGACACAACACCTTGAACAAACACCTCTATAACTTAGGTATCACAGACAGCCCCATGTGCAGAGCGTGCATGGAGGCAGAAGAAACGACTAAACATATACTACTGGACTGCAAGGAGGTAGAAGTATACAGAATTAAGCACCTAGGTTCTCCAAACACACTACGGGACGCAGTCAGCAACACCAAGGCACTCACCAACTTTTTAGACGAGCTGGGGTGGTTAGAGTAGCGCCACTCCGCCGTTTCACGCAAAATAGGCACAATGGATGTCGACTTGCGGAAAACGCCCAGTATAACTAACTAAGTAACTAACTAGATCTAAATTAATATTTTATGTGTGAATATGGTTAAATTTATTTGGAAATACTATTGTTGTTATTGTTTTAGTATATTTGACTAGCTTTAAGTTTAATATTGTGCGTCCGAAATGGGCAAACTGTTGGACTTTATTTTACCCAAAACAACTAAATGTACACAGTTCTGACAATAAAGAAATCTTATTTTATCTTATCTTATCGAAAAAAGGGATGTAGACACTAAACAAAATAATCATAATGTTGTATTATCTCGAAAAAAAACAACGCAAGAGGCTATACTCGTATAGGTAATCACTAAGTTATAAGTGTATAAAGTTTGAAGAAGGGGTTTGTTGCGTCTCTTTTCCGCAAATCGCACCTTTATAATGAAACGTTTGTTTTTTACAATGACGCTCGAGGATCGTGACGTCACGGTCCCTGATCGTTTTCTCACTCTAACAAGCGACATTAAAACGGTTGTAGCTTCGTAATTTTTTGAGATATTTGAATGATTTTTTCGTTTCTTCCTTCTTTTAAAGTGAGTCTACACTCTACAGCTACACCTCTATTTGGAAGACAAGCGGAAAGAACCCATACTATCCATACTAATAATCCATACTTCCATATTAATATTATAAATGCGAAAGTGTGTCTGTCTGTCTGTTAACTCTTCACGCCTAAACCGCTGAACCGATTTAGATGAAATTTGGTATACAGATAGTTTGAGCTCCGGGGAAGGACAAAGGGTAGTTTTTATATCTGAGGGGCTGAAATTGGGGGTGGAAATTTGTATGGAGCTACTTAAACCGCTGCACCGATTTAGATGAAATTTGGTATATAAATAGTTTGAGTCCCGGGGAAGGACATATAATAAGTTTTATCCCGGAAATCATCCCCTAAGGGGGTGAAAAGGGGGGGGGGGGGTGAAAATTTAGATGTAATCTATTTTGATGAAATGTGGTGTAGATATAGGTTAAGTCCTGGGCAACCCTCAAAAATCACCCCAGAAATCATCCCCTAAGGGGGTGAAATTAGGGGTGAAAATTCGGATGGAACCCATTTTAATACAATTTGGTATAGAGATAGCTTGAGTCCTGGGAAAGGACATAGGATAGTTTTAATTCCGGAAATCACTCCCTAAGGTGAAATGGGGGGTGAAAATTTGGATGAATCCCGTTTAGATGAAATTTGGTATAAAGGTCGTTTGAGTCCCGAAGAATGATATTAGATAGTTTTATCCCGAAAATCTTTCCCTAAGGGTATGAAATAGGGGGTGAAAGTTTGGATACAATCCATATACCTAGATGAAATTTGGTATAGAGATAATTTGAGACCCTTCGAAGGATATAGAATAGTTTTTGCCTCGGAAATCATCCCTTAAGATGGTAAGTAGCAGTTTGTTTGCATTATATTTTCTTAGTATAAGTTCTACGCGGACGAAGTCGCGGGCAACAGCTAGTTTATCTATATGAGTATGTTTATCTTCGTCTAGTACCCATAGTACAAGCTTTGCTTAGTTTGAGACTAGGGACGTCGATTTGTGTAAGATCGCAAATATTTATTTATTATCTATAAAATGGCAAAAAAATCACGTTTGTTGTATGGGAGGCTGGGAGTCCCCTTAAATATTAATTTTATTCAGTTTTTTAGTATTTTTTGTTATAGAGGCAACAAAAATACCTACATCCTCTGTGAAAATTCCAATTGTCTAACTATCACGGTCATGAGATACAGCTTGGTGACAGACGGACAGACAGACAGACGGACGGACAGCGGAGTCTTAGTAATAGGGTCCCGTTTTGCTCTATGGTTACGGAACCCTAAGAACCAAGCTTTTTATATTTTTTTATCAAACAAACCGACATTCGGAATCAACAATTACAAAAGGCACAATAATGAATGCCCTCTCACATCTGGCGTATGACGAATCACTTTGTCAGTTTGACAGCTTTTTGTCTGTCAGTTCACACCCTCCCGTGGAAATGTACAGTTCGAGTGATAATGTTTGATTTGCGTTCATGAATAAATGTACTTCATACTTTTTAATTAAAAACAATTGGAAATATAGTTTTATTCAACCTCTTGTGGCAGAGAAATGACAATTAAATGAGTGATTTCTGCACAATAATGTGAGACACTTTATCATAAATATCATAATCTACAGCATAAACAGATTGTAGTTATTAAACTGTGTTTGTGTGACCTTTGGGAAAAAGTAGAAAATAAAACACTTAGTTTAGTGATAAAGGTACTGCGAATCTATACTTCATAACATTGTCAATATAGGTTTCATTTCGAGAACAGGGTTTCTGTGTTTCTCTCTAGCTGTCGACAGAACGAATCCTCAAATTTAAAAAGGGTCGGCATGAAACTCGTGACACGTTGCAATCGCTTACGATACGGAGTATATATTGACCATACACGCACACACTAGACCGTTTGGTTGTTTGCCACCGTCGTATACAAAAGGAATACAAGGATCTAACGAATAACATTTCTCCAGTCACTCATACAATAACATATTTCGCATTCATTCATCAATGATAATACGAATAACCATTCAAAAGCTCCATACACGTCACATTCATGCAGGCCATCCAAAATGAAATTACACGTGAAATATCAAACAAGACTTCGCCGACTACGGCCAAAGGAAGGGTAACACCTTGCCATTAAACATCTTTAACCAAGTTCATAAAAATTACCATTCAAATTTGAATCTTAACACATCAATCATGAGTTCAAAATCGAAGGCACGAATTTCGCACTCAATATTCTTTGGGTTGGAATAGAGAAACGAATAAATAAAAGCATTAGATCCGTCACAATGGAATAATACAGCCTGATTGTATTGAAGCAACCCTTTTTTTATTATAAAGTCCTGGTAATTGTTAGGATAACACTGGGCTAGTTTGTGCTATTTGTTTGGGGTGAGATTATGTGGAATTTGAGGGCTGAGTTTCATGGTGAGAGCGATGGCATTCTAATAGAAATTATCTAGTTATTCAGAGGCAACAAGGATGCAAATTTAAAAGTCATGTTCACCAAAGTACGCTCTTGAAATATAATACCGCCTATTGTTTTACTTCTGGCTCCCTGTATATTTTGTACCTGCGTAAAATAAAATAATAAATAAATATTAGGGGTCAATCTTACACAAATCGAACTATGTCACATAGTAAGCTCAATAAGGCTTGAGTTATTCATATTCATTTATTCATAATTGTCAATATTACATGTCAGGAATTTATAAAAAAATATATATTGTAATAATAATATTAGCTTTACACAAAAAGTGTACTTACAAATAATAATTATTTACTAGTTATGATTGCAATAATATTTAAAAATATTCATTACAATGTTTATAAATTCATCGAAGCTATAGAATGTGTGCTCGAGAAGCCAAAAAATGGCTTTCGTTTGAAAATCAGTAGTGATGGAGCCGACGTGATTGTCTCTGGCAACTTGTTATACACGGCTGGCCCCATCACGTGCGTCGCCTTCTCGGATTTGGCCAGTCGTCGCTTTACTGGGAGGATTTTATTGGGGTATCGCAGCATCCGAGATGGATCTGAGCGCTTTTTGTACTCGTCAACGTGTGCGTAGGTATACTATGGGTTACTATACGACGATATATATATTTAATAGATACATCCAATACTCAGAAATAAATTCATGCTCATCAAGTCATCACACAAATATTTGCCCTTACCGCGATTCGAACCCGGGACCTCCAGATTCGTAGGCAGCGTCACTACCCACTACGCTAACCGGTCGGTTCTTCGTGAGGTGTGCAATATAGAATTTTAGTATTGTAGGCCAAATATGGGAATAAAATGCGAAGTTTGACAACAACGACACCATTATCAGTAAGAAGTTCTAACTATCTGCTTCAGACATCAAGTAACTATGATTAGAGTTTAGTGGTTATAATATGAATACGATTACGAACACACACTTAGTGTGAGCTTTCAACTGATAATGGTTCACAGGTTCAATGAACTGTGCGTGTCAAGATTTCATCCATACCGTTAATGCTTTACATTTAATCATTGTCACTTCAATCAAGTTTCAACACCAGTATTTCAACGTACTCCCCTTTTTAAGCACATTTAGTTAACCTGTTCTAAACACGTAACCCGATCCTTGGGCGCGCTTGGCGGACGCTGCGGTTGCCAGCTTAGGCAGACGAATCTACCGTGAAATTTAATCACTTGTTTTTGACCAACCATTATTGACTTCTGGCAGCCTGGTACTTTTTGATTTTGATATGACCTTGTACAGTACAGTCAGCATCATACAGACAGTAAAATATACCGCAACACTACTTCTTTATTATTCTAGGAGTATAAGGATGTGCTACAATATGTATATTTGGTTGCTTACTACCTATAGATATGATGCTGACTGTAAAGGTACAATCATATAGGTTCGTCGTAGCAACCAAGGGGTTGCTACGACGAACCTACACTACTTGTGCTGAGGGAGTACAGTCAGCACAAGTAGTATATCACGTAACGTTCCGAACGCGCGGCGGTGCAATTTAACTGTCAATTTTCCATATAAAAAGTGACATTTAGACCTACCCGACGTTCGTACTATGCGTACTGGCCAGTTGCTACATGCATATTGACATGATAGAAATAAATCAGCCTGGTTCTCACTCACTTGATGTATCAGGTAAACAAACTAAACAAAGCTAAAAAATCGAACAACAGAAGATTCACTGTCTAACCTGGTTTTAGAATCGAGAATACCTGAATCATGCCTTGTTTCTGCCTCTTTCGCACAAGTAGTGCTCTTTCGTGAACCTTATTAGCTACACTTAAGGTACAGCTCTGAGCTGTCTTGACTGATACCTACACGAAATGCGGACTGAGATTCCTCTACTCTGATCACATGTATAAAAGTACCAAGAAACATTCACCAGTCAGGGGCTTGCCCAAACTACTTATTGAAATGCCGTTACAAGTGCAATAAAAATATGCCTGTGCCCAGGTGAATTCCATTTCCAAATGAGCTCGTCCAATCATAAGTCAAGGAAAATTCCGCCGCGAACCAACCACGCCCCGGGGGAAAGCCCCTCTTAATCTAATATTAAACACATTCGGATATTAGATACAAAGTGAGCATTCACAGAATTTAATAATCCCTCGTTCCCACCTCTCCCTCTATCTTGTACACCCGTCCCGCTCCCGCCTGAATTATTAACAACAAATTTTATGATTACATTTAGCACTGAGTGCAAGAAGGACGTGACGAGAAAGTTGAGCATCGCGTGAAAAATGGCGGGAAATGGTCGGTTAATATTTTATTGGTTTCGATAGGTTTGAGTTATGCTGGGCTGTGGGGGTAATTTTCAATTTTGTGACTGAAATATTGATAACCCAAGAGGCCGACTAGCTTCGGGGATGGATTAAGTGGTACATGTAACAGACCCCATACATCACACATCGGGACTGACCAGTTCAAAGGGACGCTATATGATAGAGAGAGGTAGACATGTAAGTACTATTCCATGCTCAGTTAGATGCGTCCCTCTGAGCTGACTAGGTGCTATGTGTAGTGTAAGTAATGGAGTCGGGCTATATAGGTAAATTCGTCGAGATCATTATCTAATGGCTTACTTCACAAAACTTAACAAATCTCTGATACCTAAAATGTGTGTCCCTTTCTCACAAAAACAAATAGCAAAGCTACGGTTATCTTTAAGTGTGTCATTAAAGACAACCTCAGCAAAATTGGTTCAAGGCGACGTGAGCTCCGAATAATTTAAGTTAAGTTTAATTTCTATTTTGTAGCAATATAGATATTGATAGAGGCAGTACATACGACATACAGCTAGCCATAAATAGAGGCTAAGCTAAGATCTTCCCATGGTCCATTGCCAAGCCATTCCAATACCAGACTCATAAGGAGTTCCCCATCTGGTTCCCAAGTCTGTAACCAAGCCAAACTTGTTAGAACTGTTCCAAGTTACACTGCTCTTTGCATTATGCAGGAAGCGACTGCATCACTTCCAAACGCGGGTCTATTCCATCCACTAAACATACTCAATTGGAATCGGTTTTATATTTATCACGAGTACTCGCTGTCACTCCAGCCAAGCCTAACGTGTCTGAAAGAACACTTCCAGCAAGCTATATAAAACGGTGAAGTCCTAAAATTAATTAATGTATTTAAATTACCATTTCATTATTGCACATCACGAGTAGGTATATAGTTTTATTTAAACACATATCATCTGCCGAAAGATTACCTTCCTAACAAACAGTCTTGACACAAGGATTCGATCAATAAGATCATGCCAAAAGTGGTAGGTACAAGTGACACAGTCCTAAAATAACCAACATGTAACTGCGGTCTGATTTTTAATGTCCGCATCACTCTCTATCAATTATTTCTTCAAAAACAAATGAGAACCGGCAGTATGTGGTAACATTTGGCAAGCGCTGAATCAAGTGTGAGCCTATAACCATTAACATATCGTTCTAGAATACCAACGATTCTAGTTCCAAATGCTCAATTCTCAGCACACTCCTCAGGCGTGAGCAGAATCGACTCGGCTGACGAGCTACATGAAGATAATGGGGCCCGACGTGCGATAATTTTATTTAGGGGGGCCGGGGGCTAACGCAATAATAGTCATATTTTCTCGGACGCTTCGGGTTACGTTGGCAGCCCTATTTTGGGGCTTGTTTTGGATGGCCAAAAATAGAAATTATGACAATCGATGATTACCGCAGATGCGGTCGGTAACGGACGGGAGCCGTGATCAAACAAATTAATTGGCTGAATGATACCTACAGAGAATTTGTCATGAGACGTTAAAGTTTTAAATCAGTTTTATATGATCATCATATCACTTACAGATTTTCATTTACGCTTTCACATCTCAATAAGATACTGACTGCAAGCCTCTGATTAGCCAAATTGAAATTGTGTGCAATATGCATGTATAATTGATTTGACAGAGGACGACACTAAAAATCGAGTCAGTGTCAAGATTAAGCCAAGTGACATGCCATGCCTATATGGAATGTTAAGACGTTTTATATCAAACGAGCATTTTTGGGGATCTCTCAACAATTAGAATCTTTGGTTCCCCAATGCATTGTAATACTCATACCAATATCCTGCATCCGAAAAATTGCGGAAATTATTTTTCGTTGCAATTTTATTTAACACGGACTTTGCCGTCCATCAAAAGAATTGAGATCCACCATTTTGCCATTTTAGACCATAAAGGCTTCGTAAATCCCGCGGGAAATCCGCAGCATACATTATTAATTAATAAACTCCGATACGCGCCCGATTGACGGCCGCCGTGTATAATTGTCAACTGTAATTGAAAAACTCGATTACCCAGGCTAATTATTAATTCGTAAATAATTCCCCCCTCCCGCGGGAGGCCGTGATTGAATTAAGGGGGTATTTTGAATTTTGCATAATTCAAGTTAGCCCTTTATGGCTGTTGAGGAGTTTTGGGCGGTTGAAATTGGCATATAATTTTATGTGGGGTTAGGACTTGAATTTTGATGGGCTGAGAAAAGGATTACGTGGTTTTGGTACATTTTCCTTAATTAAGTTTATAGGAATGAATAGACTTAATGGCTTATGTAATGTTCCTTTTTAAAGCCGGAAAGAGGATTTTTATCTATACACTGATCATCATTAATAATTTGTTATCGGGTTCAACCATGCAACTCAAACTAGTAATATAAAATAAACTATACCTTAGTATATTTTTATTATACAGTTCTACTGAAACTTCAGAACTGGAGCGGATCCTGAAATCAGCAAGCACGTTCGTCGTGCAGTTTCCCCATAAACTTTTAAAAACACAATGTTGACTGACGCGCACCAAACTCGTCGACAAAGCTCCGTTTCCCGGTGCGGAAAAAGTTATTTTTTTAATCCTCAGATCACTGTAACGCCGACCAGAATCCAATTTACCAGTCATTTTGCCGTCGCGCGACAAACCGAACAATTACACAAACGTGCGGCGAAACCATAATTTCCACCATGGGAAATGCGCAAAAAACCACCGCTTTGTCCGCGCGGCGTCGCTTTTGACAGGTGTCAAACCTTGATAGTGCTTTTGTGTCACACTTCTCTGCAGCAATTTTTTAGAACCGACTAAATCTGAACACAATGTCGGCCCACACAAATTACACGTATTCATATGTATGCGATTATCGTAGATGTGTCCGATACCACCTCATTTCAATACCTATTGTATATTCCTTCATTCGAGAAAGACCCAAGTGAGTGTGCTACCTATGTGCAACTGCCGTTTGGTCGTGTGCTGCGTTGGAAGCGCCGCGACGACTGATGTCGGTGACAACTGGTTGTAATCATTTCTCAGGTACCTTTGTCGCGATAGACGTGGCGATGGGTCCCGTCGTGTGACGTGAAGAGGCGTTGACGTATCGTGTCGGATCTAGATCGCGCGGACATGTTAATTGTTGGCTCGTTCGCACTTGGGATATTTCTGACTGGGGTGCGACAATGTCTCAAATGGTGCAATTATGTTTTTTTCTATTTTCTCATCTAAAATTAACTGAGAGGCCGTGTGCTACAAATGAGAGTTCCTCAGATACGTAAACCATTCGAATCTTTAATCGCGTAGGATGGAGCGACCAAGATAGAACCGCTGCATAATTAATCCAGAACTTCCAGAAGTACCAGGCCGCCAGAATTGGTAAGGAGCTCACCTGGATCTGTCGCGTCGAGGGTCTGCGGCGGGGGCTGACTGAGGGGACCGGGGGTGCCGCCGGAGCCGGGTGACCGGACGTCGTCGTTCACCGCGCCGCCGTAAGAGAGCGACGACGAGGGCGGTCTCTGTTGACAATACACCATGGGTTTATGGATGCCTGGTAGCCAGCCAAAGGCTGAATTTTCTTTTTGTACCAGGTTTGAGACTTGAATGAAAAAGCAATGAGCCATGAATGAGGTTAGTGAGCAGAAGGCTCATGAAATTAGTTACAGGCACTTTGGAATAATGTAAAAATGATGTATGAAACGCCCAGCGATCTCCCAGCTCTTTAATTAATTTGAAGTTATGTTGAAAATAATTTCACACCCGAGCTCCCGGCACACCCCGGCCTCGTTATAAAGTAGTAATTTACTTAATTACTAGTTATTCTTTCTGTTGTAAGTGTTGCGTACTTAGCAGTCAGTTCTTACTATAATAAATAACGCGCAAGATGAGCACGTAACTTTTACCACCTTGTTCCTCTGGCGTTCTGGTCCATTGCACCTTTAAACACGTGGACAGCCGACAAAAAAAAAGACACAATATCCTCTTAGTGAAATCTCTAACCAAGAACTTCCTTAAATGAACTCCTTGTGCATCAATTCTTTCAAAGGAGAGTCTCCATCTGCCAATTTTCTCACGTGATGAACTGATGAATAAGCACGAGAGTCATACTCGTAGGTACCTATTTGAATTCCAATTTGCCAATATTAGCCAATTATTCGCTGTTGTCAGTGAAGTAATCCACTTGAATTCTGTGCTAGGTTCGATGTCCTCGGCTATCACAGGATATCCGGCGTGCTGTGTCGAGATAGACTATCCATCTCTTTCTAACTAGAACGCTTAGAAAGAGGCATATAGTCTATGTCAGCCGCGACACAGCACGCGGGCCGTCCTGCCCCCCTATTCTGTAACTTGTTTTAAGCTCACCTTAACGCTCACCGACAATTGTACATTGACACCGCGATGCGTAGTAATGGATGCGCTGTGTTGGGACTGTTGGGAGTGAGGGACCTGCATGTCTCTATCTGCCAACACAGCGAATCCTCAAGTGAATAAATGGTCGGCAACGCGCTTGTGATTCTTCTGGAGTCACAAGTGTCCATAGACGACGGTACCTGCTTAACATCAGGCAGGCCGTAAGCTTGTTTGCCACCGTCGTTGTATAAAAATAAAAATACATAATCTGTGAAAATTTCAACTGTCTAGCTATCACGGTTCTTGAGATACAGCCTGGTGACAGACAGACGGACGGACGGACGGACGGACAGACGGACAGCGAAGTCTTAGTAATAAGTTCCCGTTTTACTCTTTGAGTACGGAACCCTAAAAAAATAGTTTCCAAATGTCAATAGGTATATCATACTCATAAATTGAATTAAATCGAATTGTTTCCAAGTCCGTTGGCTTAACCCTAAACTGCACGGCATGAGCGCCACAAGCGTGACAACAGCTGTGGATAATGAAGCGTGGCGCTTATGAAATTCCTCGTTGGCATTGTTTCCTTAAAGCTAGACAGTACAATCAATTATAACGACTAGCTTTTGCCCGCGACTTTGCCCGTGTGAAGTTAGGCCTCTCGCAGACTGGCGCGGCCTGGCCGCACCGGACAATAGAATGCATTGTCATTTGCTGTCAAAGTTACTATGGTCAGCCACCGCAGGCCGCGCCAGTGTGATGCAGGCTTAACTTGCATCCCTGATGATCGATGTATCGAGGGATAAATAGTAGGTTGTGTGTCATGAATATAAGTTTATGTCAAAAAACTATTTTTTGGTACAAGCTTTTATTGCCGACTGTACCTTTTCTGTATACCGTCATCAACTACTCATTGAGACGATTCTAACGAGCCGAAACTCAACAGGGTTACGTCGGTTAAAGTACTGAATTCCCATGGCCACCTTCTGTTTCCATCATAAGATCAGCTCGATGGTATCAATATATTGCATTGTCATCCAAACTATACATTTACCAAAAATTTCAGCTCAATCGGTTGATGATAAAATATCTGCTTCAAAATTGAGTTGCAAGATTCCACCCGAACAATCTTGCGACTCAATTTTGTAACTACATACAATATTAACAATACAAATACTCTTTATTGCATACCTCAAACAAGTAATCACATACGACAGATAGCATGGATCGACGGCCTTATCACGCGATAAGTGATAGGATAGAGCTGCCGTCCCTGGCTGACACCGTTCGATAGAATGAGACGACGCGCTTACCCTATCACTTATCGCGTGATAACGCCATCCATGCTACGGGGCCTGGTCATAAAAACTACATAGTTAGGTAATACATCGCAAGTTAATAAAACGCTTGTGAAAAAGATTATGGCGAGGGCGGTATATTGAATCTTGAGCGCAACGAGGCATTCAAGTGTTTACGCCCTGTAGGCCCTGTAGCACCTATAACAATACCTACCTACCTATTCTTTGTACGAAATGTCATTGTCATTCGCGAAGTGTGATTGAATAACAAGTTTCCAATCATACAAACTTTGACGCATTTCGAAAAGATTATAGCTACTTTTCGCGATATTTTTATAGGGTATTGTTATTATTTCTTGTATCTAAGGATTTTTAGTAGCATGTCTCTTGCACCCACCCTTTTGAAAGTCTTCGTTTGGCCCTATGGCAGACGATGCCTTCTTTTGTGCTTATTTGTTTTATGTTTAGTTTAACTTTTTTAGTTTAAATAAATACATTTTGATTTACATTTATTTCTGAAGATTTCTCAGACTCTCAGATAATCAGAAGTCTTCGAAGAAGCGCGAGAACTTCAGTGTTAATTTGCAAACTTTTACAGATATGTTATAACTATATAAATTATTGGTAATTTAGCTATTGATTATTCAATAGAATTGAATTCGATTTAAAATGACATTTGACAAAGGTAAAAAATAATAATGATCATTTTTTTTTTAATTTACTTATCATTTATTTCAAGTAACTTAGACTCATATATTTATGGTTAATGTGTACTTATAGCTATGTTAATATCTATATTACTTAATCATAATCATAAATCAATAAAAAAGCAGGTGTCGCTTGACGTGTGAATTGAATTCCAGTTGCTAAAATACATTATAGATTATTTCAAACATGGTATTTCTCGATAAGCACATTCTTATGTAATTAATTTATTATCGATAAGAATAATAGCGGCATTGTTAACTACCATTAGATTTAATTGATATTCTGCGTTAGATATTTCCAATTGAATTCAAACTGGGTGAAAACTATAACGATTACTCATGATCAATGGGGAATAATGGATGAAAATTTCAGAAGTGCCTGGTTGTTTTTTTGGTTATAGGAATAACTTTCCTTAGCACCAGAAAAAATTGCAGACTTTTTAGCTGCACCAATCATTTTTGGAAAATATAAACAGCTTCCTCACTTACGTTTTGGGTTTAGGATTGATCCGTCTCATTATTATTACTTACAAAAAATATTTTAAATATCTGACCCTGGTAATGACAATTATAGCTGCTGCAGCTGTCAATATCATTGCCAGTGTCTGTTTACCACGGATTTTTAAGAGATTTTTTTGTAATATGAGACGGATCAAGGAATGTGAGACATTCGCCGTCCTAAACTCAAAACGTAAGTGCACGCAGCTAAAAAGTCTGCAACTTTTTTCTGGTGCTAAGGAAGGTCATTCCTATCACTAAAAAATAATCAGGCACTAAAATTTTCATCCATTCCTAATTAACGTGGTGGCACCAGTAATGGAATGGAGCCAGTAATGGTTACTTTTTTTCTTTAACCGTTGAAAATAAAGACTAGCAACATTTTTTTCTAATATGGCAACACTGAACCATACACAGTGTCCATCCTACTTTCATCTAGCACAATATCATTGAGATAGGTCGTTTTGTTTAAAGATGGTGAATTAAAAACCAAGTGGGGTCAGTGCTTCTGTAAACAAATCATGATTTCTTAACCGAATGCTTAAGGAAGTGAGTGTAGATTTTTGCTAATTATTCAATTACTATGAAAGCTATTTGAATTTCAGTTTATTTTATGGATTGCTATAAATATCTTTCAAATAATGTTGTAATTGAACAATTTGAGTTTAGGTTAATTAATTTGAAATAGATAGTGTCCATCATTGGATCCGCTTAAGTTAGTTACGTTTCTCCAATAATGGATGCTTATCGATAACTATGATTTTTAATTGTACATTATAACAAAAAGCGAGTTTATTCGTCCGAGCGCGGCTGACTGTATACGGGGCAAAAGCTATAAGATAGAGCGAGACAGGAAACATTATATCATCTATCTCGTTCTATCTTATATCGTATGCCCCGTATGCAGTACGCCGCGCTTAGACGTCTGGACGCTGTCTTCCGTGCTCGGACGTCTGCACAGCTAGCACAAGACCGCGAGCTATCTCGTGGCGAGATCTATCCGTCTGTGTCTAATTAGAACACTTAGAAAGAGACGGATAGTCGGCACGAAGCAGCCCGCACGCGGTCTAGTGCTAGCCTTTCAGGACGTGCATATAAGCTAGCTCCACACAATAGGCGGTGGAATGAGATGAAAATACATATTTCTCTCTCCGTTTAACGCCTAGTTGCGTCCTGTATGATGGGCCATCGTATTTCACGGCTATAATATCCGCCCAACTTATTTTTTTAAGTATTTAAACGCGGCTTGCAACGCAACGTTTTCAACTGAAATAATATAAGAAACATTAAAAACAATCAAAATATTAACCTTACAATTATTATTTATAAATAAATAAATAAATATTTGCGGACAATCTTACACAAATCAACCTAGTGAAAATAAGCAAAGCTTGTACTATGGGTACTAGACGACGATATAGATACTTAATATAGATAAATAAATACTTAAATACATAGAAAACATCCATGACTCAGGAACAAGTATTCGTGCTCATCACACAAATAAATGCCCTTACCGGGATTCGAACCCAGGATCTCTTGCTTCGTAGGCAGGGTCACTACCAACTAGGCTAAAGCGGTCGTCAATTACATGAAAATTAATAAAAATGTTAATGAGATTTTAATTTGAACGCATTTCACATATTTGCTACTGTTTCTGATTCAAGTTGTGCCTGAAATTTGTTTATAAATAATTCAGTACCTTATAGGAAAATAAGTTTCTGTCAAAAATTATATTTTTGGTACAAACAGTACAGTTGGACACAAAAGTACTTCTTTTAAACCTAACGTCACAATGACGAGAAGGAGATTGCCAAAGACAATCCCCTCCGCGACAGCTAACTCTGTTTACGCTAGGAGACAATACGAGTTCCAGTCTATTCACCTATACAACCTAATAAATCCTCTTATTGACATCAACTCCACAACCTTTAAAGAGTGTAAAAAGAAAATGATGACTTGGCTAAAAGATAAAAACTACTCCGATGTAGAAAGCTTATTATCAGAAAACGACAGATAAAACTCATTATATACCGACATATTTAGATCCACACCCATACGCGCGCACACACCACACACATAGTCACACACACACACACACACACACACACACACACACAAACACTGCTTTAGTATTTAAAATAAACAATTAGTATTAGTTTTAGGAGATTTACTCCTCTTATATTATATTATTATTTAAACATGTTCTGTGCACTTCTGTACGTTTAAAGTTACACTCTATGGAAGAGCGGTGTCTCTTGACACAGGTATCTCGATACTTAAAAAGAGACACCAACCTGTATTTAGTTAAGCTATGTTAAGTTACTGAATAAACTATTTTTCATTTTTTTTTTTTCAAGCTTTTATTACCGACTGTACTTTTCTGCATACCATCATCAACTACTCATTGACACGATTCTAACGAGCCCAAACTCGATGGGGTTGTGTCGTTTTATTGCGGAGTTCCAATGGCCACCTTCCAGCTCCAGCATCAGATCAGCTTCATGTCATCATGATATTGCATTATCATGCGATACACATATCCATGCAGAATTTCAGCTCAATCGGAAACCGGGAAGTGGGTCAAATTTAACTTGCAAGATTTGATTACAGACAGACAACGGGACAGGTGAAAGTAAATAAAAGCTTGTAATTGTAAAAAATACGCGATATCTTCGTATCCTGTCCTGTCCCGTAAAATATAAGCCAGAATAAAAAACGACCTATACGAAAACATTGCGTTATCCTAGTGCCCATTATTGGGGTATCCATTATTGGGGTCTATCCATTACTGGGTCTCGAGAAGTATCCATTACTGGAGATTGGATGACCATAACTGGAGCTTTGACATATTTTTGCTTATTCCAATTTTTCTCTTAATCTATGTCGCTTCAACCTACCTATTTATTAAGATATATTAAGATTATCAACCGACGGAAAAAACGGAGGAGGTTTTCAAGTCGACGCGTTTATATATTTTTTTTATGTATGACCACATTGACCACGCATAACATTTTACAGAGTAGTTCGATTTTGATAATTATTTTTTTATTGGAAAGGGTATACCCCGAAGTTGGTCTCAAATAAAATTTAGAAAAAAAACCAACCTTAAGGGTTGGAAAATAGGGCATGATTGTTTTTTCGTCGGTTAAAACATTGTTTTTAAAGTAAATTATAATTTAACTACGAAAAATTATATTACTACTTATAATAATACTACTTTAAAGCGACTTTGTTTTATACTATGTATGTATTGATGTGGCCGACTCTTCATAAAACTGACATTAGAATTGCAATCTTATACCTTGGACGATAGAGTTGCTTTTTGAATGGACTAATAGGTAAATGGGGAATGGATGAAAATTTTAGAAGTGGCTAATAATTTTTTTGGTGATTGGAATAACCTTCTTTAGCACCAGAAAAAAGTTGCAGACTTTTCAGGTGCGTTAATTATTTTTGAAAAATATAAACAGTTTCCTCACTTACGTTTTGGGTTTAGGACGGCGAATCAGAAACTTTCCTTGATTCGTCTCAAATTACAAAAAAATATGTCGATTGCCAATGCCTATTTTCAAACAACAGGGTACATGTGCCGGTTTGCCGGCTCCCCGGTAGTTCTAAGTATCCTAGCACTGTGTCGTAATGATTCGGAAGCGCTCGCAATGAGCGCGGGCGCACGCCAACGCGCCATTATAGCACCTGCCTTATGGTCCTTGTCAAATGGCCGCATCACAATTAACTCATTACAGTCGTCAGTGCGGTGCGGTGCGGTAATATCGCGATTTGGTCGTAAGGAAGAGTTGCGTAAATACTGGTTTCCATAGTTAGTTTGTTGCCTTCACCAAATGGATTCTGCAGAAGCCCAGCGCTGGCTGGTAATGCTATCATCAGCCTATCAGCATCATGCTTATTTCTACAGGCTAATAGGGTATCACGACCAAGCGAGATGGTATTGACGCAACGGGATGGATTATACGCAACGGGCCCACGGAGCCGGGTCCAATATAATAACGCGTTCCGGGTGCTGGTGGGGCTGCCCCGCTCCTGTAAGGCGTCAGGGATGTTCGCAGAAGTGCGTGTAGACTGTTTCATGAGACTATGCGCAAGCGCTGCACATCCCTGGTGCGCCAGCCCCAACACCATCCTGCGGTTGATAACGGACAAGTTAATTTGTCCGTACATGTATGAGGCACTGATGCGAAATGCATGTTTCCAACAGTGTATATTTTGTATACCTAATAATGTAATTGTGTTTCTGTGTGACTGTAGCAAACAAATAAACATTTTATCTATCTATAGATAGATAGATCAACCATTTGCCTAATGACCTTAAATCCTTGGATTGTCAAGGTTTCAAAACGAAATTATTTAAGTGGTGTCTACAAAGAATGTTCTATACAGTTAATGAACACTTTGTAACCACAAATGCCTAATGAATTTTATTATTTTCTCTGACCACTTTCCTTTTTGCATGACATTGATTTATTATTAATATATTGACATTGCTACACTTTGACTTCTATTTTTACTTAATTTTTTACTTTTTTACTAATTTAATTCGATATTAATATAACAATAAATAATAATGACATAATTTCAATGACATGCATATTGAGAATCAAAATATTGTACGCCAAACTCTGGCTGATTGTGATGTAACCAAAATACTAACCCTAACACCATTTTTATAACCACTCACATTCGAACAATAAATAATTTTGTATTTGTATTTGTATAGATCTATCTAATTATTTTTTTATACTAAAACTGAATACTGTAGTCTTAATAGGTGCCTAAGTTAATCTTCTTATCTTATCTTATCTAGAGGAGGGCCCTTTCGGATGCACTTCGACCCAGTGGGATCTTTTGTGCATTTGCCCTCTCCTTTATGCCTGCTCCCAGGCTTGCTCCATCATTACCACAAAACGGATGATGCCGTTCACCGGGAGCACCTTGAATTCCTTTGGTTGCGGATAACCGTTACCAAAGTAATGAAAGGGCAGTTAATCTTAAATGAATGAATGAATGAATGAATGAATGAATGAATGAATGTATTTATTTGTAAAACATAGGTACATGTATAGATCTTAAAATTAAAGCATAAAGCGAACCACTATGTTTTGCCGGTTGGCGTACAAATATTTTATAATGGTTTTTTTTTTTTCATGCAATTTTAATAACAAAATCAAAAAATAGAAATTACAGCGCAAAATAATTATACAATGGAATAATGTCAAAATAAACTTAAATATAATTATAATATTTATGTCAAATTGGAAGTAATACAATTGCAATATTAAAGTCAATTATAAATCAATGTCATTTAAAAATTGTTGAGTATTGTAATAACATTTTTGTTTTAATAATAGCGTTAACTTTTTCTTAAAGGGTCCAATTTGTAAATATTTTATGATGCTTGGAATTTTATTATATATTTGAGGTGCCATTCCCAGTACACTCTTACTCACAATAGCAGTTTTACATGCTTTGTGACGCAACATATTTTCATACTGTGGTCTTGTAGGGAGCTTTCGTGTGTCGGAAATTTTATAATATAGGTGGGGATTACATTTTACAAAAACTGCTACTTCTAAAATATACATACAGGGGAATGTCAAGATTTTTAATTGTTTGAAATATGGAATGCAACTATCTGTCATTTTTAATCCACACATAGCTCGGACGCACCTTTTTTGAGCCTTAAATACCGACTCCTTATCAACTGAATTGCCCCAAAAAATCTTAATGAATATGTATTTTCCTGTATGAGTACTGTGTTACTTGAAATAAATGTTTTCATTTATTCATTCATTCACTGTAGTTCCATTTTTTTATTTGCCGCAACGCAATTGAGTTACTTACTATGAGGTTGCGTCAAATAAACCATTAATAGACGACACATTAACTAGGTAGCCATCAGCCATTTTAAGGCCAGTTCTTCATTTAGCTGCATATAAGAAGCCTCACATTGCACGTACGACCGATGGCCGTTGGGGCGGAAAGGTTCTCGAATGGCGACCACGTACCGGAAGGCGCGGCGTGGGTAGGCCCCCCCAAAAGGTGGACTGATGACCTGGTAAAGGTCGCGGGAGACCGCTGGATGCGGGTGGCGCAGGACCGGTCACTTTTGCACTCCTTGGGGGAGGCCTATGTCCAGCAGTGGACGTCTTTCGGCTGATATGATGATGATGATGATGATGATGAAGCCTCTCCGTCCCTTATGCTGGCAACCGTATAGCTCCTCTCACTCCTCTGTAGAGACTGTAGATCTCTATATACTCTAAGTTGTCATACGTGTGTTTGTGTTAGTTAATTGCCGTCACGAGTAAATGTTTTTTTTTTTTGCAATGCGTAATATATTCTTGTCTGCATCACAATTTAGGGATGATACCTACCGATCCGTGCCCGGCCCGGCACCAGAACTTGTCTCCGATTGCTCGGTGACCAAGTGCCGATCAGATCAGATCGAGATCGAAACAGAGTACTGAGAATCCTTAACTTAATACCGTTCACTATCACGGCCATAAGGCATTATCTGTTGAAATCTTTTCTACGAGTACCTATCTATTTCACCACCGCGCTGCAATTCAAATGCTGTAAAGTTACGGTATATTTTATTTATTTTTTATTGTTCTGTCAGTTGCTTTTATGGATACAAAATATACAAATAAATAACAAAATATTTATTGTCATTGCGGCTAACGATAGTGCCGAAGACATACTCGTATCTAGAGTGCCATAGGCGTATTTCGGCCCAGATTACTATACTCGTGATTGATACGCCGGTGCGCGGCAGGTAATTGCCGAAAAAACGCCTAATTGCTGCGCATGTAACGGAAAATTGATTGTTCTCCTAACGATCGTTAGGTGTCTTATTACTCGCCTAATTCTAAGTAATTGACTAGAATGTAGATTGGGTGAATACCGGCCTGCCGCAAACGGGCGAGAAAATCAAAATAGGAAACCATAGAGTCAATAAGTCTGTTGTCCACTCATAACCTAAATTCTGCGAGAGTGATTTCTATGTTTTTTTTACGTTTAGGAATGTTATGAATTTGGTAAACTTAAATAGTACCTTTTATTAGTACTAAAGCGAAAAAGCGGTTACGACTAAACAATAACTTGACACAAACGAAGTTGCAGAAATAAACTCATAAAGAAATAACTTAGGAATCATCAGTATGCATCAATGGTATACAGAAGGAATTGCGTATTTGCGTATTAAACTCACTTGCTCCACTTAGATATTCAGGTAGGTAGATATTTATCTATAAGGAACGTAGAACGCTGACATTTTGATGTTAGCACGCGATGCTATTTCAAAGGCAAAACGTCTGGATACCTACTCGAAGTCTGGGAAGTGACTTTATACTTGTCAAGGCATCCATTGATGTTTTAGTATTGGGGTATATTGGGATAAAACGTTCACGAGCCGCAATGGGCGTTAAGCAAACAATAAAATTTGAATTTGGAACAGACGTCCGCCTTCTACCAATCCGCTGACGCTGTTTAGATCTAAACCCTAATTTGAATATCGAACACATGCTCTCAAGGACTATTCCAAATTGAATTTCTGTCCGTTGATTTAGAAAACAAAACGTTCAAATAATAAGGTTCAAAATTAGAACTCATTTTTAAATTGAAAGCGCGCAGCTTATTCAAATTACGTAGCTATAGTTTTTTTAATAGGTTCTTTTTGTGGCAGGAAATGTGGACGCTAATGCGTTCCGTTCACACCATGTGTGTGGATCAGAAATGACTTACTCTTTGCGAGTACGTCATTATGGCGGTCATTGTTATAATTTTGTTTATTCGTGCAAAGGGCCATAATTTGGAGTTGTTAGCCAATATCTGCCGGAACATGTGTTTAATGATCGATGGTAACACCTTTTTAAGCGTAAGTAGTGATTGAAATGTTATTACAGAGAGTATTTTTCTGCTGAAAATTTAATTGATTTTAAACATAATGTTTAGCATAACCTCAGGAAGCTAAAAGGATTTCGATCATTTTAACAAGAACTCATTCCGTGTCCTTGGAAAAAGAATGGAGGTATTCTTTGAGTTATTCCCAAACAATAATATCCACTTACTTACCGACGGTATTGTGACCACATTGTAGCAGGTTCGGTTCCTGGAACGGGCGTGTCAGATTTGGGTGAAAGTTTTTGCGGCGACACATGTGCTGATCAAGTGTGGCTCCGGTAGCTTATGGGTGCCTGGTACATTTTTGAGTAGCACATGATCGCTGCCAACACATTTTTGATACTGCTGTTGTTAAGAACACATTCATTCATATCATCAACGCAAGTTTTATATCCTCCTGGTCTGTCCTGACTCCTGACCCACCGTGATTACAGTTCATACAGTGCAAACTAGTACGGGGGTCAGTAGACTTACTTTTGGTTTTCACCATAGTTAAATCAACTTAAAATGTAAGCAGCAATTGTACCTTTTCCTTGCGAATTAATTTATGATTAATTTTTTATTAATTTTATATACGATTACTTCAGAACTGCTCTATAAATAAAAGCTTTTTATTATAAGACCAAACTGATCCATAGATTGTTAGATACAGTATCTTAATAACTATGTTAGTAAAACACTTTAAAATGGAAAAAAAGAGATAATTTATGGGAAATATTTGGCCATAAGTACCTAGTTCCTTTTAGGGTTCCGTACTCAAAGAGTTTAACGGGACCCTATTACTAAGACTTCGCTGTCCGTCCGTCTGTCTGTTAAGAACCGTGATAGCTAGAGAGTTGAAATTTTCACAGATTATAATAAATAAAATAAATAAATAAATATCGAAAAGGGTGTTAGACAAGGATGTGTAGCGTCTCCGTGGCTGTTTAATCTATTTATGGACAGCTGTCTGCAGGATCTGAAAGGTGATGAATGTGGTTTGAGAATGGAAGGGTTACGCGTCAAATGTCTCCTATATGCTGACGACCTTGTACTACTTGCGTCGTCTGCTGAGGAGTTACAAATGATGGTAACGAAGATGAATGAATCTTTTGAATGGAAAGGGATGAAGATGAATGTAAGTAAGACGAAAGTGATGGTATTTGAAAAAGACGAAATTATGACAGACTGCGAAATAATGATTGGTGAAGAAAGACTGGAACAAGTAAAAGAGTTTGTGTATTTGGGGACACTATTTACTGGAGACGGAAAGCATGAGAAAGATATTGAAAGGAGAGTGAATGCAGGGAATCGAGTGAATGAGGCACTGAATGCCTTTATGGGCAGCAGCCAGAAAATATCGCAAAAAGCACGCGTAGCTGTGCATAGGGGAGTGTTGGTGCCCACTCTTATGTATGGTAGCGAAAGTTGGGTGTGGCAAAAAAGACATCAAAGTCGAGTGAATGCAGTAGAAATGAGAGCGTTGAGAAGTATGTGTGGAGTGAAATTGAGTGATAGAGTTTGAAACAGTGTGATAAGAGATAAGTGTGGAATGGATGGAGATATAGTCACGAACATTCAGAAGGGTATGTTAAGGTGGTTTGGACATGTAGAGAGGATGGATGAAAGAAGATTAACGAAGAGAGTGTATATAAAAAGAGTGGAAGGGCAAGTTGGAAGGGGAAGACCTAGGCGAACTTTCTCCGATCAAATTGGAGAAATCTTACAGAAAGGCCAGGTCAAAAGTACCCTAAACCGACGAGCATGTATGAGACATGTTATGAAAGTGAGTGAAGCGAAAGTGGTTTGTCAGGATCGTAGCAAATGGAGATCCGTGATCTCTGCCTACCCCTCTGGGAAAGAGGCGTGATTATATGTATGTATGTATGTATGTAATAAATATTTGCGGACAATCTTATACACAGATCAACTTAGTCCCAAACTAAGCAAAGCTTGTACTATGGGTAATTGGCGACAATATAGATACTTATATAGATAAATAAATACTTAAATACATAGAAAACATCCATGACTCAGGAACAAATATTCGTGCTCATCACACAAATAAATGCCCTTACCGGGATTCGAACCCGGGACCTCTTGCTTCGTAGGCAGGTTCACTACCAACTAGGTTAAAGCGGTCGTAAGATTATGTATTTTTGTTGCCGCTATAACAACAAATACTAAAAACAAAATAAAATATTTTTTTAAGGGGGGCTCCCATACAACAAACGTGATTTTTTTGCCGTTTTTATAGATAATGGTACGGAACCCTTCGTGCGCGAGTCCAACTCGCACTTGGCCGGTTTTTTGGAAATTCGCAAATGTATGCAGGATTTCCTCGTGATGTTTCCCTTCATTGAAGAGCTTGTCGTAAATATCAAATACTATTTCGTACATAAGTTACAAGACGTCATTGGCACATACGAGCCAGGGTCTGAATTCGAACCCACATCCCACTGTTTCAAACTAGCAGTAAAATGTTCAAAGCCAAAATATCTTGTCATCAGTCAAGAAACATTTTGGCAAGATTGTTAACTTTACTAAAGAAATATTCAAGCTTCCTAAAACACCTAAACACACTTAACTTGACATTTTACAAAAACCACTCGAAACAAAAACCTATGTCAAGAAAAACTTTTATAAAACTAGCGAACGACAAACAAGTAGTTACATTACTGATGTCGTGGCCGAGGGGAAACTGGACTTTTCCATTACCATTAATTTGGCCGAATGAGAGTTTACTGCGTCATCTTGAAGAGATCGTATGTCTTCATGCTGCCCTGGTCCTTTATTTGTTTTTCTCACGTCAAATGGCTGGATTGCGAAGATAATTTAGATAAAAGTAAGTAAAATGTGCAAATCTCTTGTAATATTTTACTAAGATCATTTACTTAATCTACTGCTACTGCTACACATTTTAGTTTATTAATCGGTTACTGGATAATCGAAACTAAAAGACTACCTTCCGATGATCAATTATAGTAACTTAATTATCGAGAAAAGTATCGAATCGCACCACCCCTACCGATAGACAACCATTTCACTATCCATGTCCAAAGAAAAACTAGTGCAAACAAAAAGGCACTGAAAGTTTCCCTCCAACAATGCACTATGAATCCGCAAGCCGTTCCCACGGCGCACGCGCCCTATTGTGCTGCGCGCGAGTTTGATTGATCCCGTCTGATTGATGTTTTTGTTGACACTAGATCATGAGTCGACTGATATTGGTAAGTCATTGGAACGCTGGATTGAATACGCAGAAATATCACGGAGACACCTCGTGTTTGTGCGAGAATAACTACCGCGAGTATACATAGTTTATAGGTACTGTATCAGTCACACGGTCGCACTTTCAGTCATCGCATACTTACTACAGAGCAGGGTTTCTTAAAGTGGGGTCCATGGACTAGGGGTCCGTGACATGATTGCTAGGGATCCACGGCCACTTCGTTCACTCTTAACGTTTTTGATTTTGAGTGAGATTTGAGATGTGTTTTTATTCAACATTTTCTTCGACAGGGGTCCGCGGTATTTTCAAATTCTGAAAGTGGTTTATGCCTAACAAAAGTTTAAGAACCACTGCTATAGAGTCTGGCTAACGCAAGTTGAACCCACTAGATTTAATTACGTGGCAACACTACGTCATACGCATACATTTTGTCCAACAGTGCTGCCGCATGATTAAATCTAGTAGTGGGTTTAACTTGCTTTTGTCAGACTCTATAATATACGATAAACGTCACGTAACAAAATAGTTTGCATGGAAAGTTCACGCTATTGTTCCCCCAGAACTTCGTTCTTGTCGGTGCAGTACCTAATCAGTAATCATTCTTCTCTTTTCTCCGCCAACCTTTTATATCTCGTTGCGACGCGGCAGTTTTCTTCTTCACTTAGATGTAGGTCATCCCCTGCTTCTTACCCTCAATAACCCTACTTTAAACATGTTCCGTTAATTCAAATTGTCCACCTGGTGGCGCACGCGTCGATTCAAACCCAGAACAAACACCCCCGTCAAAACGTCATTGTTCTTTTTTCGAATTGTTTGCGCGCGTGCAGTTGACATGCGTTTTGTTTCACCCCTTTGCCTCCCGTATTATTAAGATTTATATAATCACGTTTCTGTTAACCAATGTTGATAAATGAGAAAAAAAACAGACCTTGAAGCTCAGAACTCAGAACGCAGAAGAACAAACACAGACACAGAGAACAGTTTGGCGAGGTAAAATTTGTAACTATAAGTTTTAAGTATTTTTTTGAGTTCAATAAATAAACAAAAAAAAATAAAAACAGAACTCTTTCTGCTGATATTTTATAAAATATACATAGACATTGGAGTCTGGACAACGATACTTTAATTAAAGGTAGTGTACTATTAAATATTTAAACCTCTTTTGTAACATTAATTTATGCTCATACATTCGGATTCTTCAACTAGATACTCATAGGATAATAACGTGCTTTCAATTAGCTTTAATTATAATTAGTTGTAGAAAAAAATCTTGCCACATGCATGACAGTTACTCGAATCGTATAAACGTAAACTAGAGTAGGTACGATAATCACGCTATTGTATTGAAACATAAATAGTGGTAGATAATTATAGACACATATACTCATATATGCCTTTATTGTGGGAGTTCTATTTCTCATGGAAAGATGTGGTTTTATTATTCAAATTATGCAAGAAGTGTTTTGATCACGTCAATATAGGTATAAGTGATCTGCGTGGATAACTGTGTGAATACTGTTTAAGGCGTCGTCGTGACCCAGAAAACGGATTTTTAAAAAGTCGTAGATCTTGTTTGTATTATAAATTATAAAGGCCTTTCTCGAGGGATATCAGCTATTCGAATCTTGAGTTTTTGACTTTCGCTCGATAGAAAAAAAATCACGAACATAGGTCTAAAATACACTTCAAAAAATCGTAACAAATTATGCACAACAGCTAAACATATTAAAATTGGTTTTAAAAATCGGTTTGAGGGAATTCAACTATTCCTTTTTGATTTACTAAACCGCACAAAAAATTAACATTAAAAAAGCGGCCAAGTGAAGGGTTCCGTGAAAAAAATTGCGGTTTACGATTTATGACGTATTAAAAAAAACTACTTATTAGATCTCGTTCAAATCAATTTTCGGTGGAAGTTTGCATGGTAATGTACATCATATATTTTTTTAGTTTTATCATTCTCTTATTTTAGAGGTTACAGGGGGGGGGGGACACACATTTTACCACTTTGGAAGTGTCTCTCGCGCAAACTATTTAGTTTAGAAAAAAATGATGTTAGAAACCACAATATCATTTTTGAAGACCTATCAATAATTACCCCACACGTATGGGTTTGATGAAAAAAAAATTTTTGAGTTTCAGTTCTGAGTATGGGGACTCCTAAAACTTAATGTTTTTTTTTCGATTTTTGTGTGAAAATCTTAATGCGGTTCACAGAATACATCTACTTACCAAGTTTCAATAGTATAGCTCTTATAGTTTCGGAAAAAAGTGGCTGTGACATACGGACGGACAGACAGACAGACAGACAGACGGACGGACATGACGAATCTATAAGGGTTCCGTTTTTTGCCATTTGGCTACGGAACCCTAAAAAACATGGTATCCGCACTTCCATCTCGCTCACGCTTATGCTCAGTGAGAGGGAGACAAGACCACGAGCCTACGTCGCCTTAAGATAGCTATAATAAAGGTGTTCAACAATGATGAACTTATTTTATGTACTCGCCGCTTTTGATCTAGTTTTTTAGTTTTCCTAAGAAAATTATCAATTGCGATGATTAATGTTGTATTTTTTTTGTTCCACTCCGTCAATTGTGGACCGATTTCCACAATTCTTTTTTTATTCGAAAGAGTACCTATACTTCCGAGGTGGTCCCATTGTCACCAAATTAGGATCTGATGATGGGATCCCAGGGAAATTGAGGGCAACCCTCAAATTTTATAGGCTCGCATGTTGTGATTTCGGTATTTTCTATTATAATTCGTGTATTTACCTTCGGAAATCGCAAATTTGGTGAAGTGAAACTGATGATGAAGATCACAGATGACTTATGGAACTCCTCAAAGATGTAAAGTTCGTCAAACATTCTGACATGATTCCGTTGAAGTAGCAACATGAGGTGGTAATTCTGAGATCCTTTAGGAATCGACGGAACTCCTCAAATATTAGCAGCCCACAGATAGCGACTTGGGTCTTTTCTGTAATAATCAACGCATTTCCTCTCGAAATAAAGTGCATGTGGTAAATTGGAAAGGAAATGTGGAAATGTTCATGTACCTATGTGGCTTGGCGAAGTACTGTATTGAAGTCGGCTTAAACTTTGTTTTTAAAGTAAATTATATGTCATCTGCTACAGATGGATATGAATGATCTGTGTTTTATGTACGTGTGATGTCTTCATTACTGTGCATTTCGCTCCGCCTATTATTCTGTTATTACATGGTTACTTACTTGGCTCACACGTTGCTTCTGTCCCACGCAAAGAAAGTCGATGCAGAACTTTTAATGTATAGTTTATATCGAAATCGTGACTTCAATAAGCAAGCACACTTATCAAAACCCGGGCTACCAAAACTGAAGCAATTAAAATATAATATCCCATCAATAATCGTGCGGGTTTCCGCTCAAGGTCAGGTTTTATTGTCATTACCATGATTCTCATCATGCTCAAGATTTATGACTCCGTGATGACAATTATAAGCTGTCCTGGCGCCAGGGTCGCCGACCGTCATGGGAAGCGCATACGCACGTGATAACGCTACAAAAAAAAACGAATATTGAGTAGCTCTTATTGGTGACAGCATAGAGTTTAACTTCGAGCATTCACGCCTTATCTAATTTCGCGTATCAATATGTCAAGTGTTTGGGACGATGATTTTTGCCCCAATTCACATATTGCAACATTACTGAGTCGAGATCTACCAGATAAAATCACAACCAGGCTTACAGAAACTAAAGGAATTCTAATACCACTTCTCAGTCGAACCGCGTCTCGTTACCTAGAGTCACACCTCGCGCCGTCCTGGGAGAAAATTAATATCGTCTCATTTAATATGCAAATAGTCCACCCGGTCCCTTATCTGCGTTGTCCGGTCCGTTCAATCAAAGTGTCCTTTAAGCGGACTATCTCCGTGCAATCTCACCTCCTTGCTCTCATGCCGCCTTGGTACTTCAATTTATTACCGCCTAGTATCATTAACGTAATCTTCATTTTATCTATTTCTATTCAATAGGTTTTTGAACCTCGTTATGTTTGCTCAATGAGTAGAAAATTTATACCCGATGCTACAACGGCGGGCGGGTTTTAATTAGGTAAAGTATAACATTACAATTTTATTCACCTCGACGCCTGTTTAACATGTCAGAAAAACTGAACAACGTAAGTGAACAAATAAAGGTTAATGAAATAATGAAAGTGTTATAACAAAAAGTTAACCGAGAACCAACCTACATCGTTGCCAAACAAAAAGAAAATTGGGTCAAAGTTTCAATAGCTAATCAAGAGTAATTGTGTTGTAGTACAATGTAGGGAGGGTCACAGTGATTCGATCTCCATTGTTTGGGCCGTAACCGGAGACGGCACGCTCCAGCCAGACCCTTAGGGAAAGCTGGGGAAATGTCAAAAGAATGTTCTCCTATGAATTATTTTGTTGGTTAATGATCAAAATGGAACCGTTCTACCAGAACTAAGTGCTTTTGAATGTGGGAAAATCGTAAAATTTATTCTGGATCTCCAGACTTTAATAGTCGTGATATCTCATGCTTTAAAAGCCAATAGATACCTTGCATTTATCATTTTGGACAACGATTTATAGCGACTACTTACGAATTTGTATCGCCTACAAATAATTTGTAAAAGAGCAATCGAACTCACGTAGGGCATAGAGAGAGGCCGACAATGCCTCCCTGCGGGACGCCGCCCAATAAAACATATCTAGCAACTATCAGCTCACTGGCAAGTTGGGTTTTAGTTAACTCCTCGCTTCTGATCACCTGGTACTATACTATCCATTTAGTTGCTAGGTGATTCGGAACTAATTTAGTAATTTAATCGAGTTTCATGATTAAGGCAGTTCATTGAAATTCTGATATAGTCCCCAACGTCGGTTTAAAAATAAACAGTACAGCGACTATTCTAAGGTTTCTTAGAAGTGAAATGATTTAAATAGTTATTTGAGCGTCGTAAGTAGTAGGGAAGGCTGGTCAGACGCGGGGCAGACTAGGGCATCGGCAGTCGGGGCACGCTGTCGCCCGAGCATTAATATTAACAATGTAAATACGCAGTGAGCCACACGTCATTAGCTATTCAACTTAACGGAACGAGCGGCATAAATAATGCAAGTGCCGTCTCCTGGCCAGGCAGCTTCGATTGCTTGGCTTCCTACTCTTCCGCCGGATTCACTAATTGTTACTTTAATTCTTTTATTGTCGTGTTATTTAAATGAGAGCTGGATTTGGGCCGTCATTAGCCGGGATCGGGAGTGTCTATGCGGTGATTCGGCCCGTTTTTACGACGTCGGGGCGTGGGCGATGCGATTTGCCTGATTGTAGGCACATATTCGCTTCGATTGCTTCTTTATTTGGAAGGAAATAGCCGCCTTTCTTCGCCACATTACGTGTTTCTAAACGTTTAGTTTCAATTTGATTATACAATTATAGTACCTTTAGTAGTAGTATATAGTATTAGTAATATTCTTTTCATCACACTTGCTCATAAATGGTGTTATTCCATGCCTGTATACAGAAGGGCAATGGCCTAAATTGTTCCCGCGGGAAATAATGGTCCCAAGGGAGTAATGAGCTTGAGTGTGATCTGATTGGTTAAGCATATCTGGACGGCCGCGTACGACAAGAATTCTGCTCTGTGATTGGTTGGAAAATAAAATCGAGCAGGCCATGCCCTGCAAGAACCACATGCTCCATGCTCTGTGATTGGTTGAAATATTGAAGCTACGCACTGATCTGGAAGTGAAGTTGTCAATTTCGTCAATATTTGATTGGTGCGCTTGTATAAAACATAGATTTTTCTGTCTTTTGTAGTTATTTATTTCCTCGCAAATGTGATGAAAAACATTGTGTATAACACGGGCGTAAGAATATTGCAAACGAGAGTCTATCAGAAGCCCGACGCCGTAAGGTTCCTCATACGCCCCTTGTTAAACAATGTACTATTATTGCACCACAACCTCCACAACACAAGAAAAACATGATACAGGAGAGGAAACAGGAGTAGATTAAATAAGTAATGGTAACAACAGGCGGTCCTATCGCTTTATAGCGATCTCTTCCAGACAAACTTTGGGTAGCAGAACCCAGGGCAGCAGCAGCATTTGGCTGCCTTTGGGCTTTTGACTTGAGATATCTACAGTTATTTTTTACTTCTAAACGATAATTTATTTACAGTCATAAGGGCAATAACCAGTTTAAAAATGCTTCATAAAACAAGAGGGCGTTTCAAACTCCAAACAAACAAACAAGCGGAAATCGACTTGCAATCACAGTTGACGGGACAAAACGTCTATATAGAAAAGTCCGTCAATAGGCTTTTGAACTGAAAGCTGGGGTTTAATTAACCGGAGCTTTAAGCTTAATTGTGTGCAGTTAAGCTGCGGAACGCGTGGCCTGGGTACACGCGTCGCGGGTACACTCTTTGCTTTGTACACGGATTAACGGTCGACAGCGGTTGTATTTGCATTTTATTAAATTTTTGACGACTGGTTGATTTGAAAGTGTGGTCTTGATGGGATCTAAAGAGCCCCAACTCATCGGTTCCTACCTTGACATTTGGAATTTATTTTATATTCATATGATTTTGGAATTCGTGTAGATCATTCAATGATGCTACATTTTTAGGGATTTTTTAATCCGGTGATAAATTTGCATGATCAACCGTATAGAATATTGAAAATGTTTTGCCAAATCAGTAATAAGCATAGGCAATAGCATCTCTGACAATTCGTTATCATGTCCAGTTGTATATGATGAGTTTCATAGTGACACTAGATTCACATAGTAAATTTTACTGTAGCCCTTATTATAAAGGCATAGTGTCCCTAACACTTCAATACCACTAGACACTTCCTCAACATTCCCATTGACAGTCGATAATAAACACGAAAAATAACTTATTCAAACGCACCCCAAGTAGGTACACTATTTAAGTATTTACCCATAGTTATTAGACCGCAAGCAATTACGCACAAAAACAAACAGGCAGAGCCGGGGGCGACCCCAGCCCGATTACGAGTGCTGTCAGGGGCAGCAATTAGATGCGGAATTGGGATTTTGACGCGTGAGAATACGGAGGATCTTGGGAATAGGAATCAGGAACTACTATTTTCAAAAGATCATGAACTATGACCATGATCGATCTACCCTTTGACCACGAGTGCTGAAAAGGTCTGGAGTCGACGGGGTGTATTTAATAAATCCGCGACAAAATCCGTTAAACTCCTTTTTTATGAGAAAACCGAAGACAATATGATCATGAACAAATGCCTCTACTAGATGACGCACAACTTCGCGTATAAACCTTGTACGTACATAAAAGTAGTAAATAGGAAATTAAAGGTGAATTTGAATGGACAGGAGGAGACTAACATTTTAAAATATGAGGCGAGTCTCGTTTGAGCAATAAATAATAGGTTTTGTTTGTACAAATTACAATAGTTCTGTTACCCGGCAAACCATGAGTGCGGTGCAGTTTTAGACGGAAACAAAAACATTTGAACTGAAAATTAATACAATTAATTATGATTTATACCATTAGCAGGCATGTTATATATAGTTGGTACTTTAATGCTAAGCAGACAAAACCAACGCTTGCCTTTCTTTCTGTCTTTGACTAGCAATCGTCGCATGAACTTTAGGAATTAGAGATATATAGCTTGATAAAACTCGGGACAACATTCCAAGGTTGAGTAGTAAGAGGCATGCCGACCGACATCTATTCTGTACAGAGATTGTAAAGGCCAGTTATCCATGGGCTCAGTGGACAACGTGATAACCCGCATTATAAACATATAAGGTCAATTTAATATTTATTTCTATATCATCACAAATTTTGAAGGGATAGCAGAACTAACTGCGGCATAAATACACTGGAAGAGAGACGTCTCTTTTTCCTAAGGTAACAGGGATATACCTACATATTCGTCGTCGTATTCCCGTAATAGAGTAACTGGCGTCATTACTGTGTGCTTTTGTATCACCATTACCATTTGGGTTAAGCAATGTTCCTTTTATTACATTATGTCCCGCTGCTACCTTCGATATTTTCCGTCACTGCACGTTCTCTTAAGATTCAAATACCTAAGATTTTTGCGAAATCATCCGGTACAGGTTGTGATCGAATTTTTATTCCTACCATATCCATTTCCTCTTCCTCCCTCGAAACTCGACACCTCTCCCATTGTACTCCCCCGCTCACCGCGACGGTATAGTTCACAATACGCGGTTTCTATTCATGCCTTTGTTAGAACAACATATGGACCTGAGGGTTGGGAGGAAATTAAAATGCGGCAGTTTTGAGCTTGATTTGGTCTCGATTGTTTGGTTGATGGGGTGGTTTAGACGGTAATGACTTGAGGTTCAAGAGTTGGGAGGCTGTTCGATAAAAATAATGTTTGAGGGTACGAAAAGATGAGCTTTATATGATTTGGTAACCTGTCCTGATTGAAGAAACTCGATAAGTTTAAGTGACGATGATGACGAAAAGGAGATTTAATGTATGTAACCTAGCATAACAATTATAATATGCAGTAGATAGAATAGAAGATGAGCATATAATATAAGGAACCTTTGATGATGAAGCTTACAAAAATATATCCTGAATACAAGCATCGCCGCCGTAAGGTAAACAGCCAAAGACAAATCTAACTCGAACGGATCACAATTACAAAGATAGGCAATCTGCCAAATAACGAACCGTCCTTATCTACCAGCAAACCTAACATACTGCTTATTGGGCCCCATAACCAACCAAATGAAAACGAGAAACAAAAAAAAAAACAAAAGTATAGCTAAATTCCAAACTCCGGGACAATCCGCCTCTAAAAGCGAAGTGTACTTACATAATAAAAAGGAAACTTTCAGAGATATTAAGAAGAAACTTAAGAAAAGGGATGATTGAAACAAACCCTAGAAGTTTAGGCACGTCCCTCCCAAAGTGTATTAAACCGCCTCAACTTTGGTAAAAAGTGAAAGGAGACAAAGTGAAATAATATAAATATTTTTAGTAATAAAAAGTTGATATTGGTGGGTTCCGTTGTGGAACAACCGAAGAGCGGAGAGCGTATTAAAAAATAATTTAATTGCACAAAATAGTAAAATGAAAGCAGCTGTAGATTTTTTGACGGTGATTGATAATTCCTTTAAGATGGTGTTACTTTTAAATGTTATAATTGTTTCTAACAAAATTACTCAACCTTTCTGAAATTAGGAATTATGCATAATTTACTGTTTACGATACGATCTAAGGACTATTTTTACTTCATCGTTATCCGTATGGTATGCGAGACTAACGATCTAACCACTTTAGTTTATTGGAAGTGAAAGACAAAAACTACCTGTTCATAAAATAAATATAAATATTAGTATCCTACACAAATCCAACTAGTCCCTAAGTACTCGTAGTAAGCTCAATAAAGCTAGTGTTATGGGTACTAGACAACGATAAATAATACATAAATAGATAGAAAACATCCAAAACTCAGAAACATAGTTAATATTCGTGCTCATCACACAAATATTTGCCCTTACCAAAATTCGAACTCAAGACCACCAAATCAGCTTCGTAGGGCAGGGTGACTATCACTAGAACCTAAATGGTCGCGTACGGGCGGTTTCAGAGAAATTCCCTCCCCCGTACGCTTCGGTTGTCGAATGATGGGGTTGTTCAAAAAAAGGAGTGTATAAATTCTTAAAGGGTCGGCAACGAGCATGTGACACCCCTGGAGTTAGCCTACATGACCGCTTACCGTCAGGTGGGTAGTAAGCTTGTTTGCCACCGAGGTGCTATAAAAAAAACCGGCCAAGTGCGAGTTGGACTCGCGCTCGAAGGGTTCCGTACCATTATCTATAAAAGCGGCCAAGTGCGAGTCGGACTCGCACATGAAGGGTTCCGTAAAATAAATTGCGGTTTATGATTTATGAATGACGTATTAAAAAAAAACTACTTACTAGATCTGTTCTCTTCAAACCAATTTTTGGTGGAAGTTTGCATGGTAATGTACAACATATATTTTTTTTAGTATTATCATTCACTTATTTTAGAAGTTACAGGGGGGGGGGACACATTTTACCACTTTGGAAGTGTCTCTCGCGTAAACTATTCAGTTTAGAAAAAAATGATGTTAAAAACCTAAATATCATTTTTGAAGACCTATCCATAGATACCCCACACGTATGTGTATGATGAATTATTTTTTTTGAGTTTCAGTTCTGTGTATGGGACCCCTAAAACTTTAATGTTTTTTTTTCGATTTTTGTGTGAAAATCTTAATGCGGTTTACAGAATACATCTACTTACCAAGTTTCAACAGTATAGCTCTTATAGTTTTGGAAAAAAGTGGCTGTGACATACGGACGGACAGACAGACAGACAGACATGACGAATCTATAAGGGTTCCGTTTTTTGCCATTTGGTTACGGAACCCTAAAAACGGCAAAAAAATCACGTTAGTTGTATGGGAGCCCCCCTTAAAAAAATCTTTTGTTTTGTTTTTAGTATTTGTTGTTATAGCGGCAACAGAAATAGGTACATAATCTGTGAAAATTTCAACTCTCTAGCTATCACGGTTCTTGAGATACAGCCTGGTGACAGACAGACGGACGGACGGACGGACGGACGGACAGCGAAGTCTTAGTAATAGGGTCCCATTTTACTCTTTGAGTACGGAACCCTAAAAAACTAGGCTACACCGGTCCGGTCGTCAATTTTTATAAACGTAATTCCAGATCAGCTACACTCTCGTATCTTCGGGCAGCCTCCAAGTTGGAAGTTAGCAAGGGGAGCCCCGGGAGACGAGGTGGAAAATTTTAGGATGCATCGCGATAACGCGCCTAACCGTTCAGAGCCATGTTTATTGTAACGCCGGAAAGTTGCCAGACGTCAATTACCCACGAAACGTCGAGGCGAAATGTATACAGATATTTCAAAAGTTTCTGCTAATAATGTAATATCAGAGACAGGCTTTCGATATGCCTTATGTATGAGAGAGAAAAGTATCAGAATTCGAGTTTAAAAGACTTATTGGTGATAAAGCCAGTAATAACAGAGCTTTTAAGGCCTCCACACACCGGTCGCGTGCGCGGGTCGAGCGTGGGCCCGCGCCAGTTGTAAAACATTGAAACTACACTTCAAACGCACATCGAACGCGGGCCCGCGGGCCCGAGGCGGGCCCGCTATCGATGTGTGGAGGCCTTTAGCAAACGAGTGTACTCTATGCTATTTACCTAGAGTTAAGTGGACTCTGTAGGAGATCCTGAACGAAGATCAATTTTAAGATTTATAAGCTTGTAACACAAGCACAAATGATTGGAAGAACTCCCAACAATCTACACAGTCGAAGCAACAAAATACTTGAATACTGATAAGAGACTAAAGAATGCGAACAAGTAATCCCCAAACCCTCGCCTAATACTTAAACCCGTATAAAAATACGGTGTATTTGTCGAGTGAAACTTAACAGGCTGTTATCGGTCACTCGAGTTTCGAGATGCTTATCAGCGGTATCTGCCGATACCGAATGTTCCCAGGTTACCTAAAGATTGTCCTATCGAAGATTGGCCTGGGGATTACGGGGAATTTACAGCTGTCAGATTTATATAATGGTAAGTCATGTTATGTCTTAAAAATGTCATGTCACTAGAACCGATTCTGTTTTAGTTTTTCAAATGACGTCTAACTTTTTATACCTTTAAGGTTAAAACTGTCATGATATTCACACTTTATTTCTACAAAACGGGACCTAATCGAGTATAATTAAATCCCATAAAAAACATTCCATGTAAAAAATAGGCCAATTTTCGAAACTCTTTCACAGTAAAAAGTGGTGAGATATTTCGTAGAGCCAAGTCAGGCATTCTTATTAATCTTTATTTGCTTGCTTAATAAAATTCTGCAACTTGGGAATCACACTACTGCATTTACTAATTTTTGTATAGGTACCTACCTAAAACTAAGTAAGTGTGATTGCCATGTCACAAAATTTTATTTAGCAAGCAAATAAAGATTAATAAGAATGCCTGACTTGGCTCTACGAAATATCTCACCACTTTTTACTGTGAATGAGTTTCGAGACTTGGCCTATTTTTTGCATGGAATGTTTTTTATGGGATCTCATTTTTTTTGGTAGACTTTGTATGGGAATGTTATTTAACCAACCGCAAATAACGTTTGAATAGTTTTGCAGGAAAGAACTGCAAAAGTAACATTGTAATCGCATGTATTTGTATGGTATTACAAACTTACTTATGCAGTTTGTATATCTCTGAAACGTGACTGAAATTGCAATATTTTTAGGTTTTTTATGAATTATTAAGCTAAAAAGTAATTACTTTTGATTTTTGGAGCTTCTGGGTCTGCTAGAAGTACCTTAGAATTAGCGTGATCATTATCAGTGAGTATATATGTCAGTGACAAAACTAACGAACTTTGACGGACAATAGTTCTTAAACTAAAAGTTCAAATTGAATGTTACTGATATTATATGTTAGCCATATTATGCCCTACATGTTCCTGAAAATTCAGGGTACTAGCTTTAGCCCGCACAAAATTACAGGATGTTGAAAATGGCCTGAATGGCTACGAGAAAAGGATGGTACGGCCGTGCCTCTATGTTTTGCTCGACTTGGCGGGGGCACTTCCGTGCCCCCAGATTTTGTGTTAGCCTTAAGTGTACCTACGTCCTCAAAGTGGTGTGGGTAACAGTGGCGGAGTGCCCATACAAGCCGATTCCCACCGGCTTGCCTAAAATATTTTTTTAGGCAAGCCTATAGTTATATACTCTAAACTCTTTCATAACTTTTTATGTTCCGGGTATGCCACTCGTGGGTAACCCCAACGAGGTAAATATATACATTTAATTATCCTAATATGTATGATGATCTTGCTGAGCAAGAAATTGTACCACTAATACGCAAGGAAGTGCAATCAATAATGCGCCGTATAATGTCCAATAACTCATTACAATAAGTAATAGTATTATTCTAAATTTCGCACATGCAACCGGCTTGTTTGCCACGCCCATTACTTTCTCCCAGTATATAACAAACTAGCTACTTTATAAGTTAACCGTATTCATTAATTACATGAGTTGCTTTAAATCAACAAAAGAACAACCAGTTAGTACAGCAGACAGGGGAACAATAACTCTCAGCAAATGACAACTGTACTACAGTCTCCGGCATTAACCAGATATCAGCGCTGAGCCGACATTGGCCGCTACTAATAATAACAACCCTAAGAACGCACCCTTTAAGAGTCCCGACTAATAGAAACCGGAGAGACAGACAGACAATCCATCACGACCCCTCCAATGTATTATTTATGGGGACGTGCGTACCACTGCTAATCTTTCAATATTTTGAGAATTCCAGGGGACATGTCTTGAGGAACTTGCAAATAACATCACTGATAAAATCAACTCTGTTGCTTCATTTATAGAGCTCAGAATAGATAAACTTTAAGACACTGATAACATTTATGCTGCAGAAGGGAATGCAAGAGATAAAATCAGCTATGCAGATAATGACGACCGTAAGCAGATAGTTTTAGAGCTCGTTTTTCATTATTTTGACGACATTGATGGCGTGGTTTGGTAAGAATAATTGTAGGATTTGTTTGTTTTGGTAGGAATGCTAGTAATGGCACTGGAGCAGAATGGATGACGCTTCCTTAATGAATATTGGTTATGAGAGTCACCGCTCTTATGGCTAATGGAAGCTATATTGTACAAGTTGAGGGATAAATAATTACGTTGCAATGGAATTCAATACAGATTTAATGAATGAGTATAAAATATATTCTTACAAATGTATCTTATTACTGTACTATAAAATAATGTAGACCAGACCATTAAGATTTAAGGTGAAACTAACTGCTTTATAGATTTTAGATCAAACCGATATAGACCAAGATACATCAACAATTTGAAACCCCCAATGGCAATACCAGCGTCACCTTTCAAATTCTGATATATATTTCAAAAAGCCAAACCCGACTGAACAGAAAACTGTCCGCCGTCTATTTCTATAAATACATCACTTAAGAGAAAAAAAATAGAGATTCAACGCAGAGGGTACCCAGAATAGATCCCTGAGGGACTCACTGCGCGAACCGTGCTGGTTTACACTGACTCCGCTCCTAAACCAGTGGTTTTATAAAGTTTTTATTGTAAACGACAGAAGGAGGAATATGGCTTTTAAAGAAGTTTTGGTAAAGAATGAAATAGACATCGTACTACGTGGTGAAATTGATTTGTGGATATTGCCAAATCATGTTGCTCTTGATTTAGTGAGGATTCGACTTTGTACAACAGTAGCTACATATATGTGTATTACGTTAGAAGACGTGAACTTGAGAATGTGTTGGCCCTTATTGCATTGCAAAGATAGTTTCTCCCTACCAGACAACGTTTAATTCAAGACCGTTTCGTCAACCTGAATACAGTTTCTGTAATAAAAATGATAGAAAAGTTATTTTTAAAGTCTGTTGAAGTGAAGGGATTAATGTTTTAAATAATGTTAGAAACATATCCGAACTAAATGAACGCTAAGTACGGTGATGTATTAGTTTGAGCACAATCATAACCTTCATCAACGAACGAAACTTTTAATTTCACCAACGTCCAATCCGTCACTCGTTCTCGTTTCAAAACGGACTGTATTTAATTTAAAAAAACGGGCATAACGCAGCAACTCATTAGCTCAGCCGTAAGGTCGTAACGAGCGTAAATGCAAGCGTAAATCGAAACGTAAATCAAGCGAGCGTAAATCAGGCGAGCACCCGCGGCCATTGTCTCTGCGATATAGATGAGCAGCAGAACGAATTATCGATTTATTAACGATTTTGTGTTATCGATTCCATTAGGCGTCTTCGATTCGGATTTAATTTCTTATACCTACAGATAAAGATAATTTTCTTCGCCCATTTCGAAGAGCAGGCTTCCGGAGTTATTATGGTGATTATAGACGGGGTATCATATCCAATAAATACCAATGCGTTGCTTAAATTTAAATCCATTCTAAATTAATGGAAGCGACCTTCATTGTTGTTTGTGCGGTGCTTTGCAATTCAAAAGTCAACCTTGATCAGAAACAATACAACTCACATTCGAGTCGAACGGGTTTTTAGACACAAAGGTGATCTTGGACATCTTGACCTAGAATGCACGGAGCGGCTGCCAAATAATCGGTGACGCGATGTCATCGCAGCCACTCTTGCCAGAGAGTAAATTTCGCAATTATAAATCTAATTCTAGTGCAGTCTTATTGTGGCAGTGGCAAAGGTGCGCCAAGTTTAGCTCAAAAACGATTCCCGTAATTATACAGCTAACGGGCGCATCAACGGCGCGTCTAATTCAGGCATTATCCAATACAAACGTTCGAAATTCAAACCCGCATGCTCAAATTAATGCTGTCCGTTTAAGAAAACAATTGACACAATCGCACGTTCGGGATAGTTCGTTCAACTCGTTCGTGAATCATCGTGCTCACTCGGGTTGGCATCGGGCCTAATCGTCGGGTGTCGAGCGCGCATATATCTCCGCGTGTGTCATCGGGGTTCATTCCTGGGCTGGTTGGGAGCGCTCGCTGACTGACGGGGTGGTGGCAGGGTTTGTCGTGCGACAAATTGACGGCTCGTCACCGGTAACGGAGCCGGTCACCTGTGCCGCTGTGACGCCCATTTGTTGCTGGCCACCCGATCGCGAGGGCGCTCTTCCAACTTCCGTAAACAAACAGAACTAGTTAGGTTTGCGTAGCCAGACGCGAGTTCGATATTCTGGATGCCTTGGAAATTCTTCATAAACAAAAAGCCTTGTCGTTGTCGATCGTCCAGTTATATTCCCAGCATTATCATAATTTTCTCTCTACCCCCTGCTGAAGTTAGCCTGCGTTGCTTCTATTCAAAACGTTTCAAAACCCAACGATATCTATCAATATTGTATACTGCTCAGCAACCAGGAGTTATTTCCGACCAAAGGATCAGGAGACAATAAGCAGCAAGAGCCGTCGCCGTCGGCTAACGAGTGTAACCTGATGCTGTAACTGATCCTTCATTAGGCAGCCTCCTCGCCTATTCATGGCGCCTGGTACCGCCGGAGATATTTACTTACACAGACTACTACTATTTTATATAATTTTTGTGCAAACTAGTAGTTTTTACAAGCTAGTTAGTTTCGCTACAAAACTTAACAGTAAAGTTTTGTTTGCACAGTTTTCATCACCAATGATTATATTATTAGCGATGTATAAGTTAACTTAACGCTAACCGGGCAGTTAACAAAAACTTGTTAAGTGCCCGCCGAACACGTCTGCATCCTCGCGCTTGGAAGAAGCCATAAAATGTCACCTAACTCGCTCGCTGCTTCCGATCTCTAAAAACTAACATCAGCATTCCCCCGAGCCCGTTCAGGAACCTTGGGGATTTTGAGACCGGACTTTATTTTAAATTAAACTTAAAAATTGGAAAATTCGCTAGAAAATGGAGAGAAAAACTGTTGACGAGGGTCATCAATTACTCGTAAAGAGAGTACTGAAAAAAAGCATTTCAGTCGTTCGGGACCGATTACGAGCGTCTCATTTATCTGTCACCTTTTAGAAAAACCGGGTTTATCGATTCAGGAATGAAGCCCTAACAACTAATTAGCGACGGTAATAATTAAAGCCGAGTTAATATTATTCGCGCGGCCGCCGCAAAAAGCTATCTGGCGTTCGGATTTCGCTCGTCGTATTTTCAAAATCGTCGCGCGGTCATCTTTAAGCTCGGATTCTTTAATGCTGGTGGCAAAAAAAGGCTCAACACTATACGCTGCCCAATCAAAATTAGGCTCTATTAAGTCCGTGTTGAGTTAGGTATCGAACGGCGTGGGATTCCGGCTTGTGAATGCTGGTCGAGTAATACGTATTGGAGATACGTGTGATTGTATTCCGCGAGACGCGAGCGCAGCGCACGAGTGAATTATTCCCGAGATAGTTCCGGAGATATGGCGCTGTGTTCAAAACAAAACGAAACGAAACGAGCAAATTGAGCTTTCGACTGGATTTGAATCTCGGTCTTAGCTTCACTTGTTTAAATTATTGCGGATCAAATTACGCTTTTGGTTGTTATTGTTTTGTGTCAAGTTCTTTTTCAAAATTATAATGCTCGGATATCGCACGTTGCTATCTGCAACAAGTATGTTGTTTATTACCACTGACATAAATCAACTTACATGCGCACACGTATATTAATCGTTATCCTCTTTCGAAAACATTTTATGCTAATTGAGAGCATTCCTAGTACATATGGATATTATTTACTTTTAAAGTCTCTATATTTCTTCCACCGACAACCGTACTATTAACAAGAGCGTCATTATCTACTACCTACTCTTCTACATTATTACAGAAAACAACCAAATAATTCAATATTGTTCCGTTTTTCACTAGTTGATGTTACATTTACATCGTTGCCAATACGATAATTCATTGCTTATCGAGTGAGGCCGCCGTTCAGCAAAAACTGCAGGAATCTCACGGATAAATTTATTTCTTTATCCAGCTGCCTAGATGTTAAGTTAAGACTCATTGTTGCTTTTAACTCCTTTATAAATTTCAACAGAGTGATGTAGAACTTGGCTCTTATGTTTATTTATTTTACTCAATCAGTTTCGTCTGTTAAAAGTACCTACTGGCAACGCAGAATCTAGTGACAGTTGTAGAACAAAATTGAAGTTCGAATGAACGTTGAAAACTGTACCAGAGTCATCTACAGATGAATCAAAAGTGGTAGCACTGGGCCCGCGTTCCAAATTTGAAATTGTAATAACTTGGAACGCAATATTTGAAATTTATAAATGGAACCCGTTCGCGGACGCCATTTATACTTTTTAATTTTACGATTATCTCGATTGACCTTCGATACAATGCCCGAATGAATACTTTTTTAGCGACGCTGTCTCTTCGATAATTTTTTGTATTGCCACAAAATTGAGAATTCTTACTTGTTTAATTTTAAAACATAACGGCGTTTTCGGGAATACGTTTGGGTTAAGCCCGACAAAAACTGATAATACTTTAAAGTTTATTCAAGTTAGTGTGCTAAGTGAACACACGTGCGTCCCGGGTTCGTTTCTCTGGTAAATTTAGAACGACCGCGAGGGGGGATGGGGAATTAGTATGGAAGCACCTTTTTATAGAAGCTGCGGCGGAGTTGCGTGACATCAGTATCTAGTAAACACTCCAGCACACGAGTAAATGATATACTATGTAGGTGTCCTCTTACACGGCTCAGGTTTACTGCACTTTCCATCTGAATTTGAATTAGGAACATCCGCGTTCCCCGCACCACGCGATCTCGTCCGTCACGGCCATAGACAAGTATTGTTTTATAAGAATCGCGAAAATTAAAGTCCTGGGAACCGCCAATAAGATGTGCGCGGGCGGAATTAAAATGGCGGATTTTTACATGATTCTACAGTAAATGTGGCGAGAGACGTAGCGATGTGCTGGTGGAATACAAATATATTATAAGTGCAGATTTGCATTTTGAATTACGCGTTAAGCCGCGAGTTTGGTACAAAAAGATCCGGCCCCAGAGTCGCTCCCACGGGTATACCTGCATCACATGCAACCCAAAAACCGCCACCTTCTTTTTTGACTCCGTTCCTTCCTTTGTTGCGTGTTTCCCTGAAGTCGCCTCTTCTTATTGTGAAGCTTTCACGCGAATTGACGACCGTATATGACAGGTGTTGTCAGCGTGAATATTTTAGCTTCTTTAGGCTTTTTACAACACAAAAACGTTTAAACTGGTACCACAACCACAATGATCTAACACCGAACATCCAATTCAAATCTCGTAAAACTGGCCAACACAACGAATGTACTACGGTCATACATAATGTATTTAGAATAATTGTGCGTATGCATGTTTGCGCAGACCGCAGATCGCAATCTCGCGCGATCCTTGTAATCGCGCGATAACTGTTTTATGGAGACTTGAACTAGATAAATCATTTTGTAACATTTCTTTAATTGTGAGCACGTAAAAAGTGACAGCCATGAGTTTCTGATATCGTTAAATCAAGATGTTTGCTACAGTCGGCAACAGAAGTTAGGTATGCAGAATAACAGGCTTGAGATGGTTTTAACAAGTCTTATTATATTGGTGTGTAGATTGTTTTGATCATTAATGCGCGAGGCTTCTTCTGCTGCTGAATGAACACAAAAAATATTCAACAAGTCTTATTATATTGGTGTGTAGATTGTTTTGATCATTAATGCGCGAGGCTTCTTCTGCTGCTGAATGAACACAAAAAATATATGGCAAAATTCTCATGAATTCTATCTTTATCTAGGCAAATAGTTTAACAAACCAGAAGTTTCAGCCTCTTTTTTCTTCACAGTATGGCAACTCGTCAGCTTGCATTCAAAGACAACTTAAATTTCGCAGAACATCCACCGCTGTGAAGTCACACATTACTAAAGAATATTGTCTCCAACCCCCGTCGATTTCTCGGTATCACACTTCATAGGCAAACTTTTTTGCGATCTCGCATGTATTTAGGAGGACAACACAACAGACGTGCCTCCAAACGAGTTTAAATCGTCGTTAGTACGAGACACGCATTATTATTAAGACGGCTACTTAAAATAATGTCGTCACCGAACAGACATATCGGCGATGGACGACTTTATTCAAACAAGCATAAGGTGTAAACTTTTTGTCATAACGCTTCCATGCATGCATCAATAAATTTGTCAATAACAGATATTGGATTGACATATCGTGAACTCAATCTAAGTGTTTCCAAGTTTTTTTGGACTGCTTGCTCATTCTGGTATGGGAATCGGCTTATGTTCTGTTTCTTCGACGTTTAATTGTGTCTCTTTTTGCTTAATTGGGGCCCGTAGCGGCACCTCGTTAGGGTTCCGTATAAGGTGAATACCGAACTTGACATGTGTAAGGCTATCTAAATCTTTGTCTATTAGACGGTTGAGCAAACTGTGGTTCCTTGCGAGCAACAAAGTCACTAAAGATTGCAACTTCGACACCATTAAAAATATCTGTGGTCTAACTAAATTTACACATAATCAGAACTGTTATCTATTACCTTTTACGCACAATGTAGTTTCGTAAACCTAAATGTTGTTAACATCAGACACTCTACCCTAGTACATTTTTTTACAGTCATTTGTTTTGTAACAAATGACTTTATAAACTTATTGCTCCTGCCGTTTCATGATAGCTAAGATGTTTTTAACCTCAAATCCAATACAATTTGAAATCAAGAGTTTATTTTTTTATTTCTCTATCAATACCAATTCTCTACCTACACCAAAAATTACTAAAACAATTCATCAGCATGCATATCTTCCATTATTCCGCCATTCTATGGTAGAGTAAGATGCAATACTCTTTTCAACTTCATCTACAATCAGGAACACCAGCATTATATCCCTAAGATCATGATCAGGTCACAGATTTTTCCGGAATCAAAGGTTCCAATAAATCCCCCCCCAATTAGGGCGGGAGGTGTTCAAAGCGGCGCGGGCGTCGCCATCTGTCACGTCTGCAGCGCATGCGCTCTGCTAATTAATTGGGACGTATTTCTGGTTTTTGGTGGCTTCCAGTTTCGAGTCCTCTAAACTCTGTCTTGACTTATTATTAGTCTAGTTGGTATGATTTGGTGGCCTTTTGGAAAGTTTGTTTTGGCCTAGCTGAGAAACCACGATACTTCACTGGTTATATCAAGAAGGATGACAATTTAGATGGCTGCAGAAATCACGAGAGAACAAACTACAGACACACACACACAGTTCGCAAAGAAAAGAGTTATATTTTTGATTGTCTTTTCCTCAAGAATCCCACAAACTTATATAAATAGGTAAAGGTTCTTAAGAAAAATACTGTAATGCGACGTGTCAGCTACGGGTAAGTACTAACAGGTACGGGTATTACACTTCATGTCACTTCTTCCTTACCTATCCCATAACAGTAGGTACTCATAGGAAATGGTGCTTACAATTTTAATCAAACATCAGTAGCTATTTCTATGTATATGTATCTTCAAGAACATCACCATCATGGTGATTTTAGTGATTTCATGACTCCTCTCTAACTAATAACTTTTGAGCTATTGAAGTGGGCTCATTAACATATGAAGCATGCCTTCCATGAATTGACCTTTTATCAAAACCCTTCAACTATCTAGATAAATGGAGTTGTCATCGTTAGCGGGCAGTTGATGACAAACTGCGAGTAGTTGTGACAAGCACGTGCGAGCGAGACCAACGACCCCGACCCACCATTCGAGCAAGCGGGACGCCAGATGACACTCGAGGTATAAAAACCCGAGCCGTTGATTTTATAATTTATTTGTTACACATTTGTCGTAGCGTGAAGATCGGGCAAGATACATTGGCTTTTTGTAGACGAATGTGGTGCTTCACAGTACGCATCATATGTGATTTGAGTTATAATTTATGGCGTTCCAACTAGCGGATGTCGCACACGACGCCATAAACAAGCATCCATTCATAAACCTCATTACTGGTAATGGATAAGTAACCGCATTGAGTGCTGTGGTAAATATAGCCGCAGCGTCACACGTTTTTAAATTGAGCGGACATGAAGAGTTAACCGATTTCTTACTATTCACTTAATCGAGATGATTTGCAGAGTTGGTCAAACTCGTCTCGGTCGAGGTGAATTATGTTCGAGAATCTATAGTAGAAACTTTGACATCTACAATTTCACCATTAGAGGTATAAATATGTATTTGGGTACAACTCAATTGGATACATTTATAGGCAACTTTGAATCGCAGAAATTCTCGTTAAAAGATATATCTCGTTAAGGAGAGGGATAGGTAAAACAAAACACTAAATGAAATTCGCAAAACTATTTCAACCAATTCAAATTTCGAACATCGTTCGTAACCCCACATCGAATTTCGTTTTCTAATTCGCACGCGTAAATCAAATTCAGATTCTCACCGGCCAGTTCCGAAATCAATCATGCGCGTATTAAGCGTTTCGTAGGACGTCGGCCGTATTTCAACCGGAGATGCGAGCCGCTTTATCAATGCATCGTCGCGTTGATTTCGATGAGTTATATCCAATTATTGCTGTTGGTGCCCTTGTTGCTGTCACTGAGCCGTTTTTCTTTTTAATTTGTCTATGTCCTAGATGAACAATGAACTACATTACTCATTTGGCCAGCCGAGTCTATTCATGTTTATTATCATCGTTGTCATCTTTTAGTTTATTTTCATAATCAAATTGTGCAGTTGTGAGATAATGCATAATGAATAACTTAAAAGTAATTTTATATCTACATTTTTATAGACACTAAAGATTAACGACTTCAAAAATTCTTCAGAATCGTGCTTTATGTCCCAACTACCCTTTCCATGGTTCGTATGCATCCCACACTTGAAGCCGAAAGTTGAATGGCCTCTCAATTCTGACAGTTCTGAGCCCAACTTGGGATAAAATATAGCTCGTGTTCAGACGGCGAGGGGGTGCGGTGGGGGGAGGGCGCGGCCGCAAATAGCGCGCATCTTCGAACAAAACAATGCCAGAATGATATGAGTGCTCTTGCCAAACCAAAAAGACTTGACATTTGAAAATCCGCCCGGACTTGCGGCCTTTCGGAATATGAGATGCGGACTTGCGGGAATTATTTGTTTTGATGTTTATATCGTATTTGGGTCCTTGTTTACGTTTGGCTAGATTCAATGCAGTTTAGGGAGACAATTCACTTATAGCGGTTTGCCAAGACAAAGATCGTTCATGCCTGAGTTTTCAAAATAAAAAAGCAATACATACTATACATAGGTACATTTGTACGCGTAAGTTGATTTCCTAAACAGTTTTAACTGGGAATCGAATTCAAATCTTGATAAACGGTAAAGACCGTCATGTATCACTTCAGTAGACAGATTATTTAGGAGAACACTTGTACTTGAATGACTAATTTAATTTCAGAGCGCTCCTTTATTTTTTCAACGGCACGAAATCAAGGAAAATGGAGCAAGATGAACGTAACGAGACAAAGAGACATGGACGCCACCAACTATATATAATAACCGCATACAGACACACGGACGGACGAGCGACAGCCGCGAGACAGACTATAAATAAATAATGCGCCAACATTTTATTATTATCATAGCGGGGCACGTGTGAGCACATTCCAGACAAAACTGGCAGCTTGTACTGACTGAAATACACCGCCGCCAAACTGACAGCCGAGTCCAACGGGCGGTTTGAAAAAGGAATAGGTACGTCATTAACGGGACGTAATCGTATGAAAATTTGAAAATGGAACCGTCGGGCAAATATCACATTATTTTCCACCGATCTTCCTTTGTTTCGTATACATACATTGGAAAACAGACACAATTTCAAATCCATATTGATTTAATATTTTCATATTGATGAACTGTCAAAAACGAAGGTGATCATAATTATACAAATTAAATGCATAATTAAAATGCAATGAAATCTTTAAAACGAACAATAATTAGATACCCGATTTAATATTGTTACTCAAACATTAATTTATAGTGTTAAGCAAAATTAAAATCTTGAATTCACTCCAAATTTGAATACTATTTCTATTTGCAAATGCGATCGTTTCGCCAGCGGTAGTCGCCTCATTGATTATTATTTTAACGGACAATTAAAATTTGATGTCCACTTCGCTTCGTTCATCTCCGACTTGCTTCGGTATTAGTGCTGCGGCTTCCCGTTTAAACAACCACAGTAGTAACCACAAACAAATTTATTCTAGACCTTATCACCATTTTAATAAAGCTCCTTATCCAAGCGTTTACAGAAAATGTATGATCTTCATTGGCTGCAAGTGCTAAACATGAGTGTCCAGACTAAGCGTCAATAAAAATAGTCGTAAAATTCTTAACGCTCACACCAAACTAAACCTTAACTACCGGTTTTATGGTCGTATATCAAACGCGCAACTCCCTCGTTTAATATCCAAGTGAGAAACGTGTGAAATAAAAATCATGCGTATGCACACATTCGTTAAGAATTGACACTTATTAAGGGAGATAATTTTTTTAATTGGTGTGACGACATCTCTTTATTTAGCGCTATTGATGCCACTTGCGTGCCGTTGCGTTTGATTTGGAATTTTTGCTTTATTACCATGATTGGCATTGTTAACATTCATTGAGGCAGCGCTTTGTATGTAAGTGACACCTTTAACCGCAACGAGACTAGTGTTATTAAAAAAAAACTTTTATTCGAGTTATACTGGCTGGGAAACCGTTCGAAATTCAAATTGCTCGATTTGGATTCGGGACGGACTACGATTGGCCGCTGGGCGCGTGTCCAATCGCTAATTAGAAAATGTGTTCGAAGATGTGCTTTTACGGAAGTCGAACGTTTAATTAAAGATTTAAAATTCGAATGGGAATCTCGATTTCGAACGCTATTTCCACTTCTGGTGTTACTGTGTCGGCTTTTATGGCGATTTTTTTCTTCTTCATTTTATGAAGGAAGCGGTAGCCATGGCGGTTGATTGAGTTTTTTCTGGTGGAGTAATTAAGTATAATAAAATCGTATCGATTAGCGCCTGTATGCTCGGATGAGTCGAGTCTTGGAATCTTGCTTTCACTCTTAATTAAAAACCTGACGGATCATTGACATTGTTATTTCATTGAGCCCATTCATCCAGATGGTAAACAAGTCCGTTCGACTTCAATGGCACCTCTGATGAAGTGGAAATTTGTGGTCCAACCGAATTTGTTCGTATTGTATTACAGACGCTACCACAATTTTTAGGGATTTACTGTCATTCCTCAAAAATGGACATTCGTCAACACGAAATTACCATTTTGAAATTGGACCAAAAGTGAATATTAGGTATGGTTAAAATTTAATTGTGTCTACAATTTTTTATGACCACTTTTATTTCTTGTTCATAAATTTCATAATGAATCTAGCCCAAATGGATTTTTGTCCACTATTCAGACCTATTGTGATCTTTAGTATGTTTAAACTAAAATCAAAATTTTATATGAAAATCGACTATTTTGTACAAAATTCATGACGTATTTCCGATTGGTCATATTTTTGAAGTGCATGTAATTCTATATGGACGTATTTCTTTCGACCTATATTAAGTATGTCAATTTTACTTCAGGAGGTAATTACATTTTAGCATTATTAAGGCTGGACAATTTTCCATGTCGAGGATTTTCATATTGACATTATTCAGATTCGATCAATAATTTCGAGTTGACAATTTTCCATTTGTGCTGAATGACGTAAAAGTATAGGCAAACGAATTCTTACACAAGTTTTGAAAACAGAAGAAGATTATTCTACTAGTTTTCTCTTGTTTATCTTCACTATGTGACATTTCTTGTTATAGTAACTGTTAATGAGGTGCAGCGCAGCCAAGTAATCGCATAAAAAATACCTAAATAGAAAAAAAAATTAAAAAAGTCCATAAAGATCTATCCTCGACTACCATCAAATCAGTAATAGTTTCAGAAAAATTCAACTGCAGCCCTTCTTCGACAAAGCGAACAAAAAATATTATGTTTTCATAGCTGTAGATTCAATTCCGTCCATATCTTACTGCACAAATGAGTCCGGAAAAAGGAAATGCAGCATGTAACGACAAATCCGTACATAGGTATAGTTCCGAAGCCTCCAGTCGCAGCAAATAGCGCAGCAGGGGGGCAGAGCGCCCCTAATGTAAGGGAAGTCCTCGATGTAATGTTGCATGCTTCGGTTGATGCGAGGAAACTTGTCGTCTCGATTGTATTTTCCAAACAGCTGACGGTGTTTTTAAGGCTGGAGTGGTGGGAGAAGGAAGAATGGCTTTATTAAAACAATTGTTAAATTCAGAAGAGTAATTTGTCCGAAACCATCATTATTCCTAAATCTAGACATTACGAACGCTAGTTTCCGCTAAACGAAAATTTTAACGCAGACGATTTAATTGAATATATAAATAAGTTAGCTTAGGTTAGTATTATTTCCTGAAAAATCAAAAATATCTTCAGCGGGTTTTGGATCTATGAAATTTGGAAATATATGCTTTCGAACAAATTACTCTTGGGAATTATGTAGTGTAACTACACCCTGAATATGTTAAATCAGGTTTCGAAAAGAAATAGTTGATGTTAATCAAATCATGTAGTTATCATATAGTAGGTCTCAGGTCAGAACTAGAAACGGTATGCTTCTGCAGATCACTGCTCCATATGTTTCACCCTTTTTGTTGCCTTTATTGTCTAACTTTCAAATGCTTACTGCTTAAAACAAATTCCTACTGCTTTGAAGGAGTGTCTCCTCAAGCACTTATCGTAAAGATACATCAGTAGATGTTTGACGTTTATGAGAAATTAAGACCTAAAGTCGTATTTACACTCACATACAAGGTCCATTACATTGCGGTTTATCCAGGTATACTGAGTTCAAAACCCCGCAATGTAGTTAGTTATACTTGCATTTGAGTCTTGCACGTGTATAAAATAAATGGGGCGTATTTACTTAGAAATGGACCAACGAAGGAAATACGTTTTTGAAGACAGCTTAAAATATATAGCAAAATCAGAGACAGTTATAACCCATGACAAACGCGTAAAAAATTTTATCACCAAACAGCTTCCGAAAGATCCCCACAATAAATCCCCAGACTCCGCAATAATTCACAAAACTCTCGCATTAATAAGGAAAATAATCAATTTATCCGCGAATGAAGACATGGGCGCCCCACCGAGGCCAAATGGGCCGCATCAAAGGCCCAGCAGGCTCCTATTTCTACTCAAACTTAAAGGAACCCTAGTAAAAAACAAACTCCTGAAACTGACTGCGTTGACGGCTTTTATCATTATCGTTGCATTAATTATTTCTGCTCATACCCCCCTAGTCCTAATCGGAACTTAAATCGATAGGACAAAAAAGGTAAAGAATAATCGAAATATACATTGTAAAGTTCGCTCTGTGTTGGTTTTACAAAAGAGGGTTCGGTCTGTCGGTAAAATCAAGGTCTTCTATCTTAGGGTCCTGAGTTTACAGACGTGTAGGTACCTACATAGTTTGTGATGATACTTTCTGTTTGATATGTATGTCAACTTGTGTTGCTCTGATGGTTGTCCTAAAAACTTGACAGAAGAAGTCTGCGGCTTCTTCTTTCTTGGCCTGAATCACACTGGCGATGGCGCGGCCTGCGGTGGCGGTCAATGGTAAATGGTAGGTCATTTACTGTCAAGTTAATAGGGATGTTGACTCACAGTCAATTCTGCAATTTATTATGAAACGTCAAAAACGCACTATGATAGTATTTAGTCCAGGAAAAAACAGCGTTATTTTTCAATTTACTTTTTTAAACATATTTTAAACATAGTTTTGTTTATTGGTGATTAATTTTCAAGTTCCTAAGTAGTTTCTACTGTGGCCATCAACTACCGTGTAGAGTATGTTTATTGCTATCGTTAAAGCTCTTGTCACTTTTTGGCAAATAAGTAGGAATGAGAGAAACGAATGGTCCCAAAACTCATCTGCGCCTGAGTTCTGCTACGTGTGATTATAGATCCAGGTTGGACATTCTTTGAGAAGATAATGAACTGTTTTCAATACGATGCCTAATTTATTTATACTGGGACTACTGGGCGACCGTGGACTGCCAACCATCATAGTTCACACAATTCTCGATCGATTGTTGTTTTCCAATTTGCACGGAACGGTAATGATGTTATTTCTTATAAAGGAAATAATTACGCTGAGCGCAATGATAATAAATTACGCTGCTTTTACGACTAATTTATTAATAGAAATTTCGCGAGTGAGCCTTAGGTCGTCGTAAATAAGTAAGAACGCGTCGGCCAATGGGCAGCAATAAAATCTGTCCGAGGCCGTTCATTGGTCAGCTTCCAGCCAATCGGGGCGCGTTCCAGATTTGAAAGCGACGGTTTACGAATTTTACGATCGTCTGTCTTTTTGGTGTTTTGGCGCCAAAATTGATATGTGTAAGTGCAGCGGACAGTCTGGGTAGTTTGGCGGGGTCGCTAACAGATGACAGTAGTAAATTAAACGCTTTAACGCGACTGTTATGGGCCTGTCTGAATGACCTCAAGGTGGCCACACATCATTCCTAGCACTGTGTTAATAATGCCAAGCATATGCATCGTGATCCGTAATTCAAAATTATGTTGTGATCAGATTTTATTTTTAGAACTTAGCAGATCATGAATTCTTGTTGCGAACTTTTGAAAACATATCTTTGAGTTCTGACTGTCTTTGACTGAACTTTTGAACTCTCTTAATACTGTTATCATCTAAAACGTTTTCTTTAGTGACTATTGAACAACAAAACAGTTTATTCAGGATTGTTTGGTGATATCTGCGTTGTCATATTGTTATCATGCAAGGTACCAAGAAATCAAGCATCCTTTGATCCATCTGTCAAAAAAAGTTGAAATAGACCTCTACTTAAGAGTTCCTAAATCAAACCATGTTATGATTGCAGGTAGACTATGACTACATAACTACCTATCTCTATTGCGGTTTAATAAGCTCCGATTCAATTACTCTTTACAGGATTGCTAGTATGTTACACAAAGCATATTCGAAGAATTTTCTACAAATTTAAACTTCTGACAACCAACCGAACAGTTCAATAGAATTGTAACTTTACAGTTGTATAATAAACCAGTCAGACAGACGGACAGACTGACGGACGACGCGACTAATAAGCATGCGCGGAACCACGGGCTGCGTGTGCGCAGAATACGCTTTTATTGGCCTACTTCGTATGCTTATTGTCAAAACGTAGTAAATCCATGGGTGAGAAATGATAGATAAGATTTTTTTTAAGTCGGTTATATGGGTTCGCAGTATTGGGTACTTGGTAACACCTGTGACTATCTCTAAGTGGTAGTTTAAATCAGTGCAATATAGCTAACTTCAGGTCTTGCGAGCCTAGGTTGGTAGTACCCCTGCCTATGAAGCTATAGTGATCCTAGATTGAAAGATGACCAAGAGTTATTGCAAATTTCGGTTGTAGGTATAGCATGTAGAGCTTATTGAGAAAAATCAGCACAACGAACCCTCAAATCAATAATAGTCGGCAACGCACTTGTGATTTTTTTGTAGTCCCAAGCGACAATGGGCTACGGCGTCTGCTTACCGTCAGGCAGGCCGTATGTTTGTTTGTCACCGTCGAAGTATTAAAAAAACATACCCGTAACATGGCTTTTTTTAATCATTATCATCATCCTATACAGCCTGTAGGTATGTTTAATATTACCTCAAATTGTAACCATACATAGGTAGCTTTTAGTACTAATATGAACCGATATTGTAAGAAAATTGTAAGTTAGTCTTAACTACCAAAGGGTAATTAATTTTTGAAAATTTATCAAGCAGCAATGTACCTAATGCTTAAACTCATTTGACACACGGAAGAAGCGGGTTACTTGTGACAGTTGTGACGTCACATCAGTAAGACAATGTAGTGATACATTGCGTGCTGATTTTTTTTATAAAGAAAAAAAAAGTTGGTGGTTAAGAAACAAATTCTTGCAATATCGGTTCATAGCCCTTACTTACCTCTGGTTACAATTTGAGGTAATATTAAAAACACACGCTGTATAAGTACATCCCAATGCTGGGCGCAGGCTTCATCTCATTATTTTATTTATGTGTCTATTGTATACAATAATTATAGAGCATTAATTCTATTAAACATAACTGTATATAAATTGTACTAAACAATTATAACACCTTTAGTTTATAATTACACCCGATAATAAGGTCACCTTTTGTCTGTAACGCAATTATACCTTTTACATCCAATAATTATGACACCTTTCCACAATTACACAATTATCCATCACAGGCCATATTGTGCAAAAAGCATTAAAAATTCTCATCCAGATGCGTTCTTATTCATCACGGATATTAATGAGTAGTTATAGGTAAAACAACTTCAAGAATTCTCATGTCAGAGTATTTATTATCTATTTTTACTGTGTTAAATAATACAATATTAACTCATACAATATCATAAAAAAGAAGAGGAATCTAGTGTTCTATGGTGGGTATTCCGCAGCCGTCTTCGCATCCAAATCTTCCTATTCTTCTTCTCGTTCCTCTAATTCTCATAGAGACCGCTCTGATGATAGATATTTGTATTTTGACTTTGATCCAGCTTATTATTTGTGAGTATGGTTTGGAGTATTCTTGTATGTAGACGAGCGTTTTTCAAAAAAAGTCTACATAACTTTTTTTCAGAATTTGTTTTTCTTACTCAGAATCTTTGATACTATCGATATCAAAAAAAGTGTCCCAAATATTCCATTCCAGATCGTCACATTTTTGTCTGCAGTCATTTTTATTCATATATCCTGAGAAAATTACGGTTTTTTTGGAAATAATTCAATATCAGGCTAATTATTTGTATACGGCTTTTATAAATATGTTATTTTAAAAAACTTTTACTATTGAAGTCAATAAATATTTCTATGGACCGGAAGTTAGGAAAAAAAATTAACCCGCCAGCAAAAATGCTATCAGTATTTTTACAATGAAAACATGTTTGAGTACACAAATTTGGAGACTTTACTACCTGAATCCAAAAATATATGCATCAGGAAATAACAGCATTTTAATTAAATATTTAAGACCTTGAGATAATATTGAATTTCATCTGGCCTATAGAAAGGTTTATTCATTAACAAAAATAAGTGGATTATGCGCGTATCCCAAAGAACGTAAATAGACGTAGTCAATTATAAAGTAAAGAAAGTTTATACCATTTTCGCCTAATTTTTACGGAATTTATGAAGATTACTTTTCATAATTTTTTACAGTTGCGGCATTGCATTACCTATTTACCTATTATAACTACATAGTATACAGAAAGTCGCTCGCGCTGTCTGTATGTCCATATGTATGCGTAGATCTTTAAAACTATTAATACGCAACGGGTTTTGATGCGGTTTTTTTAATAGATAGAGTGATTTAAGAGGAAGGTTTATATGTATAATACATATATATTTAGTTTCAGCATTGCACCCTTGCGAGCCGGGGCGGGTCGCTAGTTTGTAATACAAACGAATCAATTGCCTATTCCATTCCAAGAGTCCACAACATCATGCAAGGCCCTTTTAAGGGGTACCTATAAATTTTACACAATTGCCCAAAAAAGGGGTGTACCTATATAGTGTTTTTTACCTATATGAAACCTAAGGCAGGCCTGTCACTTGCTTCGGCTAAATTCGGCGCCTGCGCGGGCGCACCTCCCAGCAGAGTCATCATGGCGGTTGACAGTGACACTCACGCAAGGCTGATTGTAAGACAGGGATGCCATTATTGAGTTTTCTAGCTGTCAAACAACGGTTTTGTCATAAACGAAACTGACGAAAATACTCTGAGAACATATTTTTTATATTTTATAGATTTATTTTATACGTACTTAAATATCTAAAGGGCGCTGTTTGACCATACTAAGTAGTGATGTAGAAAAATAGATTAGTATCCACTCTCACATAATGCAAGAGGCCAGTTTTTAAATGGCATTTTATGCTAGTGTTCTAAAGTCATGCCTCTTGATTTTCTTCTGTATACCTACTTCTTATCTTTGCTTCGTCTTCCATCTAGTTTTGTTTATTTCTATGCGCCGCACAGTACAGTCAACCAATTTGATTCCTAGGCCATCATAGAACCTTGCCGTTGTAAATGCTAATAGGTTAATACGGGTTACTTACTAGGATTATTACGTTGCTATGTAGCAGTTAAAATGACAGGGTTCTAATGGTGGCCTAGGAATCAAATTGGTTGACCGTACGTTTGTCGAACAGTAAATGAGTGACTGAGACATCGCCATACGTCAATTTTGTTCATTCGTGTAGTATCTCTATCGCACTTATCATATTCGTGCGACAGAGAAGCTACGCGAACGAACGAAGTTAGCGTTTCGCAGTAGCTCTGGCCTCTACGCAGAAAAAAAAGCGTCTCTTGTCTATGCCGTTCCCATCACTAACAGAACCCTGTGTCCTTTAAACCGTGCGGGACGAATCCGTGACGAATCGCCGGCTCAGCGCCCCTTTATTATTTTACCCCGGCCTCCTCTCCATTATTCATGGCACGTCGCTAATCTGTTTAGATACTCCATTTTGACTTGTCTAATGAATGTTTATTGCAGTTTTTTGACCAGGATTAGTATAATATGGTGTGAACTTGGAAGGAATTCGCTTTTTGTTTTTTGTTGATAAAAAATAATACCTTCATATGATTCCTTATTCAGCAAAAAATTTCTAGCCCAATGTTTGAGATATTTATGTGTGAGAAGGGCTATCATATACCATTTGCCGCTTCCTAAAAATTTATATTAAGAGCCTTACACATTTTCTTGCTTTTTATACTTGACTTAAAAAGGATGGGACACAAAATTATCAAACACGTTATTTGTCTCATGGCTATCTTGTATTGATATACGACAGCAGTACCGAAGTTTTTACATAACTGCAAGACTTTGCATAAATAAGGTTAAGTATGGTCAAAAATGTCCAAAATTACCTGTCTTACCAGGGCTAAAAACCTGTGCGCCTCGTGGAATCCACACACTGTTTAAAACTGCAAGTATCCACTTTTCCTGTACTTCTATGTAGAAATAAAAGCCTATTCAAATACCTGAGAGCCAAACTTGAACGACCACTTCAATCAAATTCTAAATTACAAACAACTCAATTCCAACCACAACATCTTTAACGTGTTTAATTCGAATTTGGAACCAATTATTCGCCCCCCAACATCCATCACACGTCAATGGCAGACTATAAAAAATAAATAAAATATCAGATTGTCGGGCCAGGTCGCTCAGATTAGCGCACGGGGTGCCGTAAAGAAACAATTTCCTCCCGGTCTCCCCGCTTTATGGAATCTGAGGACATGATAAAAATGCGTTATGCTCTCTAGGCGGTTGTCAAATGTTTCACTTTAAATTTTCGTCGAATTTTCTGTTGAGGAAGTTGTGTTTTCCTGTCTATTAAATGCAGGATATGCTGCTGTTGTAGGTACCTACTGTTTATCGTTCAGTGGGATTTTGTGATATGTTCTAGAAGTACGCGTAATGTACAAATAAGTAGGTAGGTATGTACTTACTTTGATGTTTAGGTTTTGCGAGCCACATTAGAGCGTTCCATAATCCAGATATATAGTAATTGACGGAGTCGCTGTCGCCGGACACGGCGTGGAGAACTATATATATATATTTACCTAATATGTTTACCGAAGTATTTACCTAATGACAAGATCATTGTAAACTACAATTTAAAAGACTGTCCAAAGTAATTTTTTTTATACATTACCTACTTTTGTGAATAGGTAAATCATGACTTCTGAATCTCAGGAGATATTAGTCGTCAATAGGGAACATTACTGCAATGTTCTGCCGCCAGAGTGCAACACTATCACAATTAGTAAACAGTTTTTTTGACAACTTTGACAAGTATTTCAAAGCTCTGGATCAAATATTTCAATAAATAAATCATGCTGCGTAATTGGATGCAAGAATGAAGGGCATCATTCATTTCCTAAGGAAACGATGATACGAAAACTATGGGAAGCGGCAATACGTCGTAAAGCAACAAAAAGCCGTCATCCACCTTTAAATAGCTATAGGATGCCATTTTAATATCACAGTACAGGTATTTTACACACGAATGATAGTAAAACGATTGTAGTTTAACGCGTTTTCATCAATTATTTGTTAGGTAAATAAATATGACATTGTACGTCATGGCGGTTTGTTTACGGGTTGTGTTAGTGTCGCCCCCTACGCAGAGCTTTGCGTAATGTTCCCTATTATCTTCGTATTTAAAGTAGAGCCAAGTCTTGTTTAAATTTATAGTCTTGTTTTTAAATTCCTAATTAATACTTAAGTGTAACCGTATTGGTTTAAAGTAAACTGCCATATTTAATTTAAAACAGAACATTTTATTGTTTAATCCGTTCAGAAAATAATGTTATAAAATTAATCACATTGACATACAAGATGGACGTACACCAAATAGCATATTATTACATTTACAAGTTAGATTTATGAAAATAAGTTTCCAAACATCATAAGAAACCTACTTTGTTATTCTAAAACCTAACTTAGACAAGATCCAACTACACAGATTTATGTTAAAAAACTCATATACAGACAAAAATAACTAGCCATAGATTAAAATATATACCCCATTCAACATTAGGACGAAGTCGCGCTTACATTAGTTAAGTATGGCTTGTATTAACAATGTGGGAAATAATAATATATAACACAAACAAAACAATCAGTCTCAACGCCCAAAATATCCCTTAAGCAATATTAAACAAATCCGAGAACTTTCCATCCGAGTCCGTACAGGGAGCATTCACTATCACGCCTTTCAAAACGGTAGGAATTTTCTTTTAAATCAGCGCTACCAACTGTACGGAGCGTTCGCGAGCTCCGTGTGTATGCACCTTTACTTAAGCCGTTACGAAATTCCAAATTCAAAATACGTAAAATTAATCTTATTTTAATGTGTGAAGAAGTCCGTTAACTATTTGGAAATGATCGAACACGTCTAATTGAGTTAAGCATCTAGTTATCTAGTAGTAACGCGTACATAATATCCGACCATTTATCTTGCAGATCGCCTCGTGATATCATATAAGAGCGGGTCGAAAAATCGTCGCACCATTTTAAATAAATAGATATTGATAATTAAATGTCACTACGGGCGCGACATGTTTCGAACTCTTCGGGAGTTCTTCTTCAGGGAGCGTGTTTTCGCGGCGGTGTCGCTTGAATCACCGCCCGCGCCCACTCATCCTGAAGAATAACTCCCGAAGAGTTCGAAACATGTCGCCCGTAGTGACATTAAATACGTGAGTTGAACCGTGTTATTATTAGCATTATATCAATATGTCTCACGAAAATTTAAATACAATTAACTTGGTGTTGGATGAAAAACCTAAACAGTTAATTTTCCCTCTTTTATAATCTTGCTAAATTAATGTCCATTAATTTGAATTTGATATTTTTTTGGCCAATTTTTATTTCTCAATGTTTTTTACACAAACTCGTCACAGTGAGAAAGAAGTGATTTTTTTTTGTTTTTTTTTTTTAATTTTGACCTTATGGGCTGCCAGTACGCTCTGGAGAGCAGCTCAGGCTGTATGGAGACTTGAGGAATAGTTTTAAGCAACTTTTATAAAGCATTTTCAAAATCGTCTTCAAAATTATCTAGAAAACTAGCGCCCCGGCACCGTTATCCACAAAGCTACTGTGGTACCAGAGTATAGTTATTGTGCAATATGTAGAGTTTAAATAATATTTGTTATGGACCTTAGGCTCAAATTATATTAGGTAGGAAATTACACTTTATTACAAAATGCTCTATTTAATTAATTCGTGTTTTTTTCGAATAAATACAAAGTGCAATAGACGCATCTCCCGCCCCGCTCTTATTGCCGATCATTCACGAGGCGAGCCGACAAGACGAAAACTTTCTCAGTAAGAGAACTGATCTAGATACCGCCCAAACTGGCTGATTCGTTTGACGAAAATATACAATTATATTATTAATATAGCCACGTTACAGTCCCAGTTACGAAAAGAAAATTGGTATTTTATTAATAGTATAGGTACATAACTCTTTATTGAACTAATTAATTTAATACTAGCGAGTTACTGAGGATAATAATAGTACAAGGTTAAACTTGAAATTTGATATTTATACGTATGTATTAGGTACATTTGCTTCGTGTGTGACCTTCAAAAGTAATTCTGTAAAAATCGATAGTTTAATTATAAGGCGTTGTTTTAAGTGATGTCTCAGTGCCACACAAAATGAAGACTGTAACATTGCTTATCTTAGCACCATCTAGTGCTATGTTTCTAAGACGACTAGTTTCCATTATTTTAGCGATTGTTATGTTTTGCGTGTTCGGCAATATTTCCCATACAAATTGATTATACCCAAATAACCAAGAAGGCACATCACCAGTTACTGTTGCTGGTACTGTTGTCAGGGGATTAGATTGGCCAATAAAATTTAGCTCAAGACTTTAACTACTTACTTTTTGCTTTCCAAGTAATTACATAATTGCACATTTTCCTCAAAATTATCAAGCCTAGTTCCTCAAACCGCGGCAAGCCTTAACACCTAGCGTATACTGCATACGTATTTTCATCTCACTAACTAAAATGTGCTATTGACGTACCACTATTACGTACTTTTATGTGATTTTCTGGCGTTTCGCCGAATAACGATGTTTGGTTGTCAGAATTACATTTCGAAAAGTCCCCTATAAAATAGCTAAAGAGATGGAATTCTGATAAGCGTTAAGACGTTGGTCCCCCGCTGACGCTTCACGCTGCGGACAGAGTGCGCATCGTACAGCGTCAACGGGAAACCATGGCCTTATTGAATAGTTTCTCAAAGAAACGCCAGGATACCTATATGTGTACTAGCCAAACAATAACACTAGCAACTACCCAGTAAAATAATTTAAAACTCTTAAGTAACCTTACTCTCACTTAGGCAAGTTAAAATTGTATCTTTTTACGTATACTTCGTTTTCCAATAGTTTTTTTTCAATACATCTAATTACGTTTTTTATTTATTCTAAGCTCTGAAACACGTAGCTAACTGGGCATGCGACATTGGCTATATTGTTTTGGAAATATTGCCAAGGATAGTCACATGCAATATTAGAAGTCATGATTGATAATGTCGTTCGTCTCTATTTAATAGGGTATGGATGAAAATTTTAAAAGAGTCTGATATTCTTTGGTGATAGGAGTAACCATCCTTAGCACCAGAAAAAAATTGCAGACCATTCAGCTCCGTCAATTATTTTTCAAAATATACACAAACAGTTTCCTCACTTACGTTTTGGGTTTAGGACGGCGAATGAGACAATTTCCTTGATCCGTCTCATATTACAAAAAATATTTTAAATATCTGACCCTGGCAATGACAAATATAGCTGATGCAGCTGTCAATATCATTGCCAGTGTCAGTTTACCACGGATTTTAAGGATATTTGTTTGTAATATGGCACGGATCAAGCAAAGTGTCCTATTCGCCGTCCTAAAACCAAAACGTAAGTGAGGAAACTGTTTATATTTTTCAAAAATAATAGACGCAGCTGAAAAGTTTGCAACTTTTTTCTGGTCCTTAGGAAGGTTATTCCAATTACCAAAAAAATAATTATCAGGCACTTCTAAAATGTTCATCCATTCCCAATTAATATTGCGTGCGATCATATTGTTGGAAATATTGCCAAAAGAATATTGCCTAGATGTGACAGTCCCGAAAGTAGGCGCGGTATCGCTAGAGCGGCGGCCTCGCGGTCTCAACGCTTCATTACTCACTAAGTTATTAGTATACACATATTACAATCAACGTTATACGTATGTTTTTTTAATCGTATACATAAATTTCGGTGCAAAATTTCCGAATGCAACGCAAAATCCAATAAACCAGAACGTCCACCGTAAAATAATTCTTCGTATAATAATAATTCCCGTCGGATCGCACCCATTTTCACCCCTCCACTGTTACGTGCAAATTTTGATATTTAATAAAGTAAATTCAATGGTTAGATTGAATCGTACAGTGAAAAGAGGTTGGCCAATTGCAAAAACGAAGATTTGTTCTAAAGGAACTTAAACTAAGGCTTTCCGGCAGCGTTGTGTCCAACGCTCCCGGAGGCCTAGCGTAATACAGTAAAAAGCGAGGGAGGCGGAAAATCTAACTAAAATGCGAGCACCCCCTTACGTACTTCGTTTTTGCAATGGCCAAACTAAGAGCAGGGGTGCACGAGGTAGCTCGTGGTAGAGCTGGGTGCTAGCTGGGGATCGCGCCTCTGAATGAGATGGGGTTTGCTATTATAGGGGGTACTCACGACGTCCGGGGTGGATGCTCCGTCGTGGCTGCTGTCGGGGGCGGAGCGCTCGCCGTTGGCGTCCGGCGGCCGCGCGGACTCTCGCTCGTCTATCACCAGGTCGATGGGCATCTTGCCCTTCAGACAGCTGATGTAGCGATGGCAGAAGTTGTCGCACAACTCGTGGACCTGCGCAGAAAGCGGCGTTGTACACGATGCGATGATCAATCGCTACCTATGTTGGTTTTAGCAGGTAAGACTTGGCTTAAATATCTTAAGGTTGCTAATGTGATGGAGGATCCTCTCATCATCATCATCATCATATCAGCCGAAAGACGTCCACTGCTGGACTGCGCCACCCGCATCCAGCGGACTCCCGCGACCTTTACCAGGTCATCAGTCCACCTTGTGGGGCCTTCCGGTACGTGGTCGCCACTCCTCTAGGATCCTCTAGTTTTCCCTAATTCCTTTGACTTTTCGATGCTCGGTATGCAACATGAACGGTGAAGTTCAGGCAATTTTGAATCATTTGGTGACGTGCTAAAAAGTGATCGAGGAACAAAAATCTGTCATAATGTTTACCTATCCTACGAAGCGATAAAAAAGTTAGTATCTGTCAAATATCCATTGTTTTAGCTTAAAATGTTTAATATTCGTTTGAATTAATGCGTAAAACAATACGTTGTTTACGTGAAACTTGAATGTCATCTTGTTGGTCAAAAACAATTATATTTAACGTTAGTAACTATTGTGTTACCGATCAAACGGTGTCAAACAAAGTGACGTCTAAATTTCTCTCCGTTACTCATTAATTCATAACCGAACTGCGGATACAAAGTACGACCTTTAAACTAATATCAGCATACAAAGCTTAAGAAAAAAAACACAAGAAAAACAATACAATAGAAACAAAGGGAATACATTTGGACGCTCGGCCAACTGTCGCTTCACTTGTAAAAACTCCAAATGAATCGTAAAAACGGCACGAAACTCATTTTTAGTGTTTTTTCTCTTCGGCCCCCAAGCGCGTATTAATTCCTCGCTCGCTGTATACATTTTCATAGGCATAATTAGCTTAGAAATTAACATGAGGCAATAAAAAGACTAACGAAATTTTTAGACAGCATTTACACGGAGCAATAAAGCCCTGCAGGTGACCCGTTCGAAAAAAGAATCGAATACGAAAAACGAAAAGCGAACACGCACGGCGTCTTGGCGGATTTGAAAATAGAACCGAGCGCCGGAAGCGGAAACGGTGCTCCCGCCGTTGACAGCTAATTATGTCTTCGGGATACTAATTTCCTAATCGACAGGTTTTTGTAAATTACACATTGGAGCACGCACGCGCCGCGGCCGCTGCAGTTTGTTTATCATAATTTGAGTTTTACACCCGACCGTTGAAATTCATATTCATGGTTGTGAGAATTTTATTAACACTACAACGGATAAACGCTACTGCGCGATTTCGAGCACCGGAGAACGCTGTCAATGTCACAATCTTGATTGAGAGTGCTTTTACAAGCTCATGGATGACAGAGTAAACATACTGTTCAAAATAAAATCAAACATTTTCGGGCCTAATCCCGCTTTGTGACCGACGCCGATACTATTTTCGATTTAAGTGACAGCGACTAAGATTTGACATCGTAACTCTTCGGGGATTCAAATTTGGAACTGTTTTCTCGACGATTTGGTAAAGGCAGGAATGAGAGCTCGCGGGTAAGACAAATTGGACCGTGCGTCGTTAAGCTAAAGATTTAAAGTCGTTTGCGTCGTGTAACTCGATACGTCGTTATTTATTAACAGGTAATGCTTTTAATGAGATATTACGGCATTCCGACAGTCGGGTTCGAGGCGATTATCGTTTCGAACATCAAACTCTTTCCAGAAATTTAAATTTGGAATGAGCGACTCACGGATTGAGATATGGGGTGTTTCTGAACGAATACTTTTTATTTAAATTTGGAATGTAATGTGATACAATGGCCGTCCGTTGACGTATAGATTAGAAGTTCTCTATTCGACCATCTATCGCTCTTTTGAACTTGAGTTTTATGAAGTTAAGTTAATCTTTATTTGAGCAATATTTCCGGTTTCACCATAATGTGACGCTCTTTAAAGTTATTTTACTTGAGCAATATTTCATATTGTACTTCTTAATACACTATGATCTTGCGACTTTTTTAATCACTTGGCTTTTTAATCATTATTTTCGAATGTTAGGTTATTTTGTAAAGTCGAAACTACGATACCATTTTATTTTTAGTGGTGATTTTTTGATTGTATTGTCTCTTTTTCCAAGTTTTTTGTATCATCCCAGCTCTGGCAGCGTGGGTTATCCGCCGCGATCCGTGCCACGGCCAGCTATAAGGGACCGTTATATACCATTTCCTTCGCTAATGCGACGGACGACGTTTCTGATTGCCACGTTAGATTAATCCTTACAATTCACTTTACCAAAATGTCATATCTATGTACGAGATTCATAATGAGATACGATCTTTTGGGTTTAATAAACTGCCGTATGAACTGAAGCGCCATGATAAACAGGCAATGAATAATTTTGTAGTGTGCTTCAGTACATGTAATAAATGTAATAGGTAATATAAATGAATAACTGAGGTGCACTGTACATAGAATATTTAGAAAGCTACTTTCATGTGAGAAATTGAGAATCATGTCATCGATGCAGACTGACAGCGGTCAAAACTGTTTCACAATTAGGTACGCAGCAGGTTGGCCACTAGCAATATTTTTTTTATTATGTTTATGACGAAATAAAAATCTAATAAGCGAGCAATATCGCCTTCAAAAGAAACATTCAAGTGACAAGGGTCTAAATGTGGTCTTTCACAAGGGGCATGTTATCCCAACATAAATTGACAATACATAGGTATTATACTTCAACGTAAATTGGCAATATTATACTCCAATATAAATTGGCAATATTTATGTAAATCCTGCGCCATATTGCATAACGCGGCCAGCTCGGATTCTTTCGGAGTTTTTTTTTATCAAAATAAACAACCGGTCCTCCGAGCCGCATTCAAATGGACCCGATCGCTTGGCACCTCACTCTGCCTTGGTTAGCATGTGATTTAAAAATTTAAACTGATATTTAGTTTAGTTCAAATTTAACGATATCTTGATTTGTTGTTATTGCATTATGGGAATTTTTAAGTTTACGACTTGTTGTATTATTGGTACATTTATTACAGAAAAGATTCATCGTTTAAAATTTACGAATTTCATATTGAGTCGGATACATAGTGTAGCAATCCAGACAAAGCATTAGAGGTTTAATAAAAAGTTATAAAACCGCGGGCGTCGTAAACGGGGTCCCAGGTTCGAGCCAGACCCGTAAACTAACAAATCTGACCTGCGTCGTAAATCACTTAGCCACGTCGCGCAGATAACGTTTACGACGTACAAACTAAATATGAAAAAAACTACAAGGAGCGTTGTTTGTTACTTTTTAATAACGGCTTTTTATAATTCAACAGTTAACAGTTCGCCTCAATTAAAAATAGCGTGTTCAAATTTAAATTACGCGTTCCGAATTCAAATTTTAACAAGTAACAAGCATCAAATCATTATGCGTTCCGAAATTAAAATCTTTGAAAATTAAGTTTTGTCTATGCTCGCATTACCGCAGGAACCCAACCGTTTTAATACATAACGTAATTAGGGGACACTCAGTTGGTAAGTATATTAAAAAACCCAGCGACGACCAATCGGCTGCGCGACGGAAAAGGACTTAGGCGCGATGGCATGCGTCGGCCGGCGGCCATATTTAAAATATCAAAAACATAAATCAAAAACGTTATTGGGTATTATAATGTAAACATGATTTCGTTCGTTGAAATTAAAGCCGACCGTTTTGGATTCCGAATCCCGAGCTCATTACAAATCATTAAAGCCTTTGACATTTTTTGTACAAAAACCCTTTTATAACGCTGCTCATAAAAATGTCTTATCAAAAAAAGCGAAGTAATTACAGCAAAGTGGGGAAAAAAGTGCACTTAACAAGATCTCATTGTGCGCGGGTCGGGCGGGCGTTCTTATTTTATTTTTAATTATTAGTTTAAGATCAAAAAGCTTCACCTGTGGACGCGTAGTGGAGCGGAAATGGATCCAACTAACGGCGTGTTTTTTTTATCCTTGCTCGACAAAAACCGAGACGTGATACAAACAGACGTGTATGGGATATGAGCACAGAGCAAAAAACATTTTTTCGATAGCGGAGACAGGTATGGCGGATCTAGGAGCCTTTTCGTCTGTTTTGTCGCTTACTGCGCGCGGTGCGCCGCTATTTCAAATTTCGAATCTTTATTTTTTAAACGACCTTTATCTCGCCAGCCAGCATTTCGTACAGAGATATCGCATTACGTTATCTCGTTACACGTTCTTGTGTTAGTGCCTTTTCTTCACGAAATTTACCGGTTTCTAACTCAATGCAGCGCCGTATGGAATCCGCTATGGCGACCGAAGGTATCTCGTTTCTCGAGATCCTCTCGATATAGACGTTAGTCAAACTAGTTTCGTCGAAACGTGACCATAACATTGACAAGTTAAATTAATTCCAGGCCGACACGGGAGGAGCTGGATTTGAATTTTATGTGACTAATTAATACCAGCGGAGATTGTACGATTTGATTGCGGAATGGCAAAAAGCGTCCTGGCTTTTACCGTTACGAGTTCGGGGCAAGAAACCGGACTCGCCCGAAATGGAACGAAAAACCGACAACATTCGCCCCATTCACCGCACACCTGACTCCGTATTCGATATACATAGTTTTCGAAATTCAAAAATCGAATGTTTAAAACAGAAGGTGCGACCGGTTCGGGAGATCGATACCCGTATCTCGGCTGGGAATCGGAGCTCAGATAATCGAAACAGTATTATGTTCGGACAATGTTAGGTGATACATTTCGGAACTGGTTCCCGGGCCCGTCCAGATGCATTCCACTTTGATGAAATAATAAAGTTTTGTTACTTACTTTTTCTAATTCTAATAGGTGAAACCGTAACACTTGTATCGCTTGCACCATCTGCAAAGAAAAACATGAATTAGTATCGTACCGTCTACCAAAAATCTAGAAGAGGAACTAGGTGGCACAACTCGATTTGATCACGGAGTAATAGTTGCCACCAATTTACTCTTTAAGATCAATTTATACAGAAATCATTTCATAATTTTAATACAAATCGAGTATAAGCATCAATACATACTTCAACTCATTTGCACACGAGTTTATTTGTGTGTGCTTGCGCCAGTAAGTTATGTTGTCTTGATTTGGCGCACGCACTCATACGGCTGTAGGTATATAGTTAAACTATCTATCTAAGTATTTAGTAGATACAATCATGCTTTTGTTGCAAAATATCATCTATATCATCACGTACAAAAACAAAGATGGTATCAGACCAAACGTACCTTTATGTTTGGAGATGCAATCATATTCGACGTTACAACTAATGCTATTTTAATAGCTAAGTACTTAGATCTGTGATTGAAGATGCGTTACAATTCAAATCTGTGTTTATTACTCTTGTAATTAGTATATAAGTTTTTTGGTCATTAACAACGATTAAGCCAATTATGTGAGTTGAATCAGTTTGATAGCGCCCATAAATCATTTTTATTTGACTTTAATTGCTTGTTTGTCTTTAGCACTACCCCCGTATAAATAACCTTCTGATTACTCTATGGAATTCAAAGAGTAAGTCACACTGGCCAATCTCTCATTCTTGAAAGAGTGTGTCTATCAAGTATATGTGTATATGAAGTCTAGGCAATCTGCCATAGATATTGCTAATGACAACCCCAAAGCTTATGAATACAAAACGTATTGGTATTACACGCATCTACCAGGCACACATAACATCTGCGGAGGCAATATCAATTAAATCCATATTCCACATCCAGAACAAAACCGTAAGAACTCCAAATAGGATGTCCTCCAATTCCAAATTCAAACACATCGTGTTAAGATTGATTTTCGAATGCATCGGTTCTGGGTCATGCTCTCTGGGTTCGAAGGCGAAGCTACCACCCTCAGGCTATTTGCTCAGGCGTCGTTGACACAGGCGAACAGATAAAAATATGTAACTCTGTGTACACTTGCTTCTGTTTGTTTTGTAGGGATCCATGACTGCAGCGTCTTGGTGAAAGGGCGTTGTGCTCTTCAAAGCTTTTATACCCTGGTAGGTTTTAAGGCAAGTTTACTTTACAGCTACCGTGTCAGGTCAGTAGCAATGAAGCACTCGCACGTAGCATAGCAAAAATTGTCAGCCTTTGACTACTAAGTACTTTTGCTTTGCTACCCACCAGAGCTAAACCAAGACATATATCCATACAAATCTACCAAATTGAGCTATCAAGAGTCTACATATCGATACCTGCAAACTCAAAGGGCGTAACCGCCATAACAACAACAGGCTGTTACGCCCTTTGAGTCTGCTGCAGGTATCGATATATGTTTGAGTAGCTTAGCTTCACTCTAGTGCATTGACAATTAGGCTGCGCATCCACCAAAAATCTGCTAAGCTGTATTTTCATACAAGTGACAAGCCGTCGAGCAAGCGAGGTGTCAAATGTTATAGAAAGTCATCTAATCACATCATTAGTGGATGCGCAGCTTTATAAGGTCGCTGTTCCCAACTGCTACAAATATCGAATCTCCCACTCCCAGAAATCTACGCTAGATTCTTATCATACCATAAAGCCCCATAAAAAAAAAGAAACGACAATCTATTTAAACAGGTATGATACAAAACCAACATTCCAAATTCAACATAATGTCTATGCGCGGATCGGTCACGGAGTGTTCACAACGATGCTGCACCACGACCCGTGTAAGCTCTCCTCTGATTATATATAGTCTTCAAGGGACTTTGGGTCAAGTTATATTGGACACAGTACAAGGCTGTTTGCGTAAGCGCATGTGTTGGCTGTCTTTTTACTTTTTAAACATCTGTGTCGCTGTCAGAGGTGAACTGTCCAAACAGTAGCGCAAACAGAGTTTAGACTCGTAATTTGTTTGTTATGTCACTTTAGCAAGGAGTTTACCAACTTAACACTTTCTGAAAGAAAGCTACCTACCATGGAGTTCACAAGAATTGATATTTAGTAGGACTTTGTTATTTACAAGTTAATATTATGATACGCTGTAAATTCCCATTAACTTGCCATTAAATAAATAGGTATATGTAGTAGTAGTATAAATCTTTATTGTAAAAAATAAACATATTAGACAATTAACAACAAGATAAGTTATGTACAAAGGCGCGACTTATTCCTATGAGGGATCTCTTCCACACACTATGTTATGTATTTTAGTAAATAATGTGTTAAAGCCTATATAATCAGCTCAATATTAGCCGCGCCCAAAGACGTGCTATTACTTATCAGTACTATTACTTATCTGTACTATTACTTATTCTGTGGCTGAACTCAGATTGAACTACATGTGTGTGTATTGCTTTCCTGCAAGGTAGCATATGCTTACCAAATGTCATTTCAATCGGACTACTTGAAGTGCGAGAAAATCGAATTGCAAAATGCCATAACATAGTCACAAATAGGGCTTGTAAAAAATGTTCAATCCACTCAGACTTCCGACAGACAACATTAAAGCTACTTTAAAGGATACATAGTATTCCTTGGCTGAATGTGTATTACAAGGACACCTCACTAACCGCCTTTATGCCAACCGCGAACAATTCGGGCCTGTCAGTTGGTCACAACACGTATCGCCCCAAGCAGACATGTGGCCACAAAGAACGTTAATTTAATTGAACCAAACTCGGCCTCGTTAAATACTCGTTGAAAACTCAATTGGACGTTTTCAAAGGATTCTTCTTTAACTTTCGCTGGAGTTACTGCTTTTTGCTGAATAAATCTCAATGTGATCAGAAATTACGGTAGAGCGGACTGTGGTTCTACTCGCAAGTCCTTACGGCCAAAAAATGGCGAGGATACTGGTGACTAGAGTCCAAATGGCCGGTCATTATTGGTCGAGCGCTGAATGTTACCAATTCACGCTTCATCGTCATTATAACAGCCGATTGACGTCCACTGCTGGACATAGGCCTCCCCCAAAGAGTGCCACAAAATTGTTGCTATTCAAATACAAAAAACATAGCCTTTTACAATTATGCTGACCGCCACACTATAGGGGCATTGCCTGTCTCGTAGGGGAGATAGGTACTACATACAATTCATACAATATGTAACATCATGTGCGAATTCTGTCATTAAAAATATTAGTAACTTCTTAAGAAAGTATTATGTCATCTTCATTTCGAAGTTATTTTTATACAGCCCCTGTGCAAACAAACAGTGGTGCCACATGTCAGTCCTTCGGGACAAACACTTTAGCTATTTTTCTTGTGAGTTTGTCGAGCGCCCGGATGTAGCTGCGTTTGTTTGGGGCCCTTATCTGCGTGCATGAATGACGCTTATCAGTGCAGGTAGGACATCTTAGTTTATGGCGCTCCGGAGCTACTGTTTTTAAAGTCGGTGGTTAAGTTTGTGTTTGCTTGCCGGTTAAGCTTGAGGCTGAACGCTTTATCACGGTTGTATGTGCGTTGACGTAATCCGAGGTATGTGGATGCATGCGCTCCGCGGGCTCGAGTCGCGGCCGGTGCGTCACTGTCACCTTGCGGCCGCTCGCACCGATTTCCCTAACAAAGTCAAAATATTGAGCGCGTCGCCCCTGCTGCCCAGCGATTCGTAATGCCTAAGATTTTATTTGTTAAAAATCGGTTAAGTATCCGTGTCGAACGGCGTCGGTGGGTGGCCGCCATCTTGGTTTTATTATTTCACTTTTTGTCCCGGCTAGCCGCGGGAGGCGCACGGTGCGATTCAGCTTTTTATGAGTGACAATATATATTTTTTATTCGTATTACTCTATTTTGTTATTCCGAGAAATATATCTCGTTTACCTGTGGTTAATTTTGGACAGCTTTTTAACTAATCAAATCGTAAATTATTTGGTCGCTGGAGGCGAGGCGGACTATAAAATGCTCACTACTTTATGGCGTATTAAACTGATCCTTCGCGTTTAATTTATCTCCACAGTTTCGAGTACAATAAAATAAAATAATACTTACTAATGAGTCTACTTCAGGGTCCGCTAGATAATAAGGTTTCTCTTGGCGTATCTGTGAACATAGAAAAAAGGCACATGAATATTGAAATTTCGCAAGCAATATATGTTTACGGTGCATATATGTTGATGTTTTTGGATTTATAATGGCGCAGTGGGCCGTTGGCTGCAGCCGGGTAGTAATGCTAGACGTATAATAAAATGCTCGCTCGGTTCGGTGCGCGTGAGCACCTCAAAGAGTATCAACCCAGACACGACACTTCACTCTTCTCACCATGTTTAACTTCTATCGTGGCAAACAAGGCCACAGTCCTGATGGTAAGAGCCCTCTTAGCATAGTATGCTTGCAACTCTAAGATAGTCGCATACGCTCGTGGACACGTTACCGACACTAAAGGTTTATATTCACTGTGTTCACAGCACATATTTACCACTTGCATAATGTATACATGTCATGTCAAGTAAACCTTTATGGTCACTACTGATGATGATTTTTCTTCTCCAACATAGTCGCAAAGGCTTTTATTCCAAGTGTCAAGCCTGCATTGAAAGTAAATCATCAGTGGCATTATTAAACACCACTAAAGTTGACTTAACGTGCCCATAACGTTTCCAAAACGCTCTGATATCGTAAAGTAACAAATGTTAGTTATATGGCACTTTTATGTGTCCTTCAGGTGGTATTGATAAAAGTCGTGTCATTAAATGAAGTAATTCTTTTTGGACATTAATTACAGGATGTATGGTACTCAGTGCTATAAAACATATAAGTAAATATAAAATAATCGTATTAAATTAGGAAGTAGTTATTTGATTTTACAATTAATCAGATTTAGGTACCTACTACAAGACAATTTTCAAGTAGTTGTAGTCTTATAAGCTGTGAATAAAATATAGTAAAAGAGAAATGAAACGTGTTAAATGAATATATGCATTTCTACCGCATCTACTATAAAAGTACGTTTATGAACAAAATACTTATTAGGGCGAATATTCAGCGTTTTTAGGGCGTTTTTTTTTCGTCATTGTTGTCTTCAGGAAATACTATTAAAAGAGACGAATATCAGAGTCCATTTTTGATGAAGACGTAAGCCAATACCGGTGCTGAGTCTTTTTTGATTTAAATTTCCGCGGTATGTTTTACCTCTGCTGAAATAATCTTGAGCCGACAATGACTTTAGAACCGAGCGTTTCAAACGCTCGGAGATTGGCCCATTAACGTCAAAGATAATGTCAACATATTCTCCCTGATCTAATTCTAGTTAGTGTTTCAGAACAAAACTGTTTATAGACCACCATTTAACAATTCAGTGTGGCAGCGAGCACTTTCTATGAGAGATCGCGCATTATGCCTACGCGCGCCCTCTGCGGCGCTCAATCACCGTGAATACTTAAGAAGCACTTTTTTCGACATCGAGACTTGACCGGATATGCGATGCTATCACACCGCCTGCCGTGGACGGATTTTTTTAATGTTATTGACTCTGACATTAACCTTTTATAAAAGCGTCATGAGGTCATGACTGACCTGATATTACTTACTTAAAAAATACAGTTTTAAATTCTTTTTTATCAAAACTTTAACAGCTTGTAACCACTGTGCACTCATTTATAGCTGTTTACATAAACATTTTTTAAACAAAAGAAAATCCATTCTCAAAAACGTTTAATTTGAAAGCTACACGAATTTTCACATCATAAAGTTTCATACGTACGTCGGGTTCGCACAGTGTTTCGAGGTGCGGGCAATACAATCAAAATTGTCAGCATCTATCATGTGGGTAGTTTGAGATATGGGGTAGGTTGGAAAAGGCATGCAACAAAATAATAAATCAGTCTAAGCTCAGCTGGTGGTTTCATTGGACACTTCCCAATACCTACGTAACATGGCGCAGCCGATATGAACCTACTCGTAAAGCGCATTAGTGTATAATTTTATAGCAAAAAGTAAAAGTGTTTAACTACGTACGAACAGTAAAAAATAAAGTTAGTAGTGCGTTGATGTGTGCGCGCGAGTGAAATACGTAAATACGTTAAACGCAGACAATGGAGTCGGTGTTGCATCCGCCATTACCGTTTAAATTCGAAAATAACTTAATTAATGTTACTTCGGGCAATTTATGTAAGGAGTGGGAGAAATGGAAAAAAGGATTTTTAATTTATTATGAAGCTTGCGAGTTGGCTAAAAAAGATGTCAAAGTACAAGTCAACATTTTACTACATGTGATAGGTGACAAATGCCGAGATGTATATGATCAGTTTCAAGGAGACAGTAAAACTTTACAAGAGGTATTGCAGAAATTTGATAATTTTTTCCTTCCAAAAAAGAACCTTACTGTGGAAAGGCACCGATTCTTCACACGCAATCAGTTAGAATTCGAATCTATAGAACAATATGTGTTCGAGTTGAACAAAATGGCGGCAAAATGTGACTTTAAAGACTTGTCAAGTGACCTTGTGAGAGATCGACTAATATGTGGTATTCAGGAAGCAACTTTGCGAGAGAGACTTCTCCGAGAAGGTGATTTAACGCTGCAAAAAGCTGTAGAGATATGCAGGCTAGCAGAGATGTCCCGTGTCCAAGCTGATCACATCAAGCAAGAAAACGTAGAACATCACGTCCATGAAATCGTATGTAAATCAAATGAAGGTCAACCAAGTTGCAGTCATAAACAACAGTGCGAGGTTAAAAATGAGCAGGTTGTGCATGCAGTTAGCGCGAACAGCCCGTCCGGAGGACGCGGGCGCCGTCGCGGCTCGTGGCGCGGCGGGCGCCCCGGTGCGTCGCTCGCAGGGCGCCCTCACGATGCTCCCGTACACGACGCATCAGCAACGCGTGGGTGGCAGCGGCCGTCACAGCATCAGAGGACCGGCGGCCATAGCTGTTCGAGATGTGGCTCTACACATAGAAGATTCCAGTGCCCGGCGTTTGGACAGCAGTGCGATAGGTGCCATGGAAGGAATCACTACTCAAGAATGTGTCGCGTGTATGAAATTAGAGGGGAATCCACCGATGAGGTAAATAATAAATTTATTAATGATAATGAGTGGGCTGTTAACTTAGCCATAAATAATAAGAATATCAGGTTTAAACTGGATACGGGAGCTGATGTTAATGTCTTGCCGGAGAGGTACCTAAAGTCATTAGGAATAGAGAGAACATCCCTTAGCTCAACATCGATGAAAATACATGCATATTCGGGGGAATCCATACCGGTGACAGGGAAATGCAATTTAAAAGTTATTTATAAAAATAATACATTCATTTTGGAGTTTATAGTAGCAAAAGTTAACTCAAGTCCAATAATAGGTCAGTATTCCTGTAGTGAACTGTGCTTAATTAAACGAGTCAATGCGCTGTCTGCGAGTGGGTCCAATAATAAAACATCTGTACTAAACGAGTACCCCGATGTGTTTGAAGGTATGGGCTGTTTACCCGGGGAATATAGGATACAGTTACAAGATCATGCTCAGCCAGTAATCCATGCCCCAAGGAAACTGCCCATAGCTTTAGTAGAACAGGTCAAAAATAAGTTAAAAGAAATGCAGGAACAAGGTATAATTGTTAAAGTGGAGGGTCCCACCGACTGGGTTAACAGTATGACTGTTGTCAAAAAACCGAACGGAGACCTACGCATCTGTCTTGATCCGAAAGATTTGAACAATGTCATCAAGCGAGAACATTTTAAGTTGCCCACCTTAGACGAAATTACTTCTAGTCTAGCGGGGGCAAAGTACTTCAGTACACTTGACGCAAAGCAGGGATTTTGGCAGGTAAAGTTAGGACAAGCTAGTACTGATCTATGTACGTTTAACACTGCCTTCGGTAGGTATAAATTTCTCCGCATGCCCTACGGAATTTCTTCCGCATCTGAGATATTTCACAGACAATTATATGAACATTTTGATGACATAGAAGGAGTAAAACTATTTGTAGATGACCTATTAATTTATGCTGATACAAAAGAATTACACGATATACGGTTAAGAAATGTATTACAAAGATGTAGGGAAATAAACATAAAACTAAACAAAGAAAAATGCAAAATAGGCTTATCAGAGATAAAATACTTGGGTCATAAAATCACGCAATACGGAGTAAGCCCTGATGACTCACGCACCAGTGCTATTATGAACATGCCGACCCCCGAGAACATCAAAGATTTGGAACGGTTTCTAGGCTTAGTTACGTACGTAGGTAACTTCATTCCTAACCTTTCCGATAAGACCCATATATTACGCGAATTGTTAAAGAAAGACGTACAATGGCACTGGGATTCGAGGCACGATAGCTGTTTAAAAGCGTTAAAAAAGTGTTTGTGTAATCCTCCTGTGTTGCAATATTACGATGTAAACAAACCGGTAACAATTTCAGTAGACGCGAGCAAACATGGCCTCGGAGGTTGCTTACTCCAAAATGGTTTACCGGTTTGTTATGTATCAAAGTCGTTGACTAAGACAGAGCAAGCGTACGCACAAATTGAGAAGGAGCTTTACGCATGTGTGTTTGCTTGTGAAAAATTTTATGCCTATATATATGGAAAAAATGATATAACGATAGAAACAGATCACAAACCATTGGTGAGCATAATTAAAAAACCCTTAGTTAACACTCCCGCTCGATTACAAAGGATGTTGCTAAGGCTACAGCCGTATACGTTTAACTTAATATACAAGCCGGGCAAGTATTTATATATAGCAGATGCGTTATCTCGTGCGGTGCAGACAGGCGCGGGCGCTGACAACGACAGCAGGTCGGCCGACCTCGATGTGCGCGCGCAAGTGTGCGCTGTCTCGTCTAGCAACCCGCTTACTGATACACACTTTTTAGAAATACAAAAATGCACACAAACCGACTCCGAACTGCAGGAACTAATTAAAATAATAAAAAGAGGATGGCCAGTCTATAAAAAAGACGTTAGCGATACATTAAAGCCCTACTACGGTTATCAAAGTGAATTGACCATTGCCTACGGCATAGTCTGGAGAGGCAATCGTGTTGTCATACCAAAATGCATGCGCTCGGAAATGCTTAAGCGCGCGCATAGTAGCCATTTAGGAGTAGAAAAATGTAAGCTTAGAGCACGTGACATTATGTTTTGGCCCAACATGAACTCACAACTTCAGGATTATTTATCGCATTGTCAGGCTTGCTTGACATATAGAAAACAAAATGTCAAGCAGCCTTTGATGCAGCATGAACCACCAAAAAGAGCCTGGTGTAAAATAGGGATAGATATATTTCATTACAGTGGTAATTCTTATCTGTTGGCAATTGACTACTACAGTAAATTTATAGAAGTAGTTAAGGTTAAATCGGTGTGTTCGAAAGTTGTTATTAAGAAATTAAAACAAATATTTCGACGTCAGGGCATCCCTGAAGTGGTCATGTCAGACAATGGACCCGAATTCGCATCAAACGAATTCAGATCTTTTTCAAAAGAATGGTTTTTCAAGCACATTACGTCCTCCCCCCACTTCCCCCAATCAAATGGTCAGTCGGAAAGAGCCGTTCAACTGATTAAAAAGATGTTAAAGAAAACCACATTCGATCGAGCTGACTTTAATATAGCACTATTAGAGTATTTGAACACGCCACTAGACAATGATTTACCTTCACCCGCCGAACTGTTAAATAACAGAAAGCTGCGTAGTTGTTTACCGTGTGCTCCCACACTACTCGCCCCCAGAATTCCGCGACACGTCGAACTACATTTAAAATCACGCCAAATTAATCAAAAACTATACTACGATAAAAGTGCTAAGAATTTGCGAGAATTAGAAGTAGGCGAAAAGGTTAAGGTTAGAATAAACAATGAATGGCATAACGGAACTGTACATGGTACTGCAGGGCCAAGGTCATATCTAATTAAAATGAGGTCAGGCAGGGTTTTAAGACGCAATCGTAAACAGCTGATCATTGACTCACCGCACCGCGTAGATCGGGCGCACAGGGCTATAGGTACATACGAATATGACGATATAACTGTACACTCACCGCCGGCGCTGGCGCCGCCGCCGGTACACAGCTCCCGTGATCCGTACCTAACACAAAGCCGCTCAATAAACAATACTAATTACGTTACTCGTTCCGGCAGGACAGTCATTCCTCCTGATCGGTGGACCTACCCTGTGCAGGAACTTCGCCGCAACTAGACTAAGTACCTCCTTAAATACTTACATCGAGTAAAATGTTATACCGTATGTAAAACAAGTCAGCATGTTAATTTTGTACATATAATAATAGGGTGTGATGTCAAATACATAAGAACCAATTAAATAAATTTTATACTTATACTATAAATTTGATTATACGTACTTATAAATGTATTCATTGCATGCACGGAACAGTACGCAAAGTTAATAGGTAAGAACCTAATCTCCACTTATAATAAATCTCTAAATTAAAAAAAGAATCAGCCAGTTTGAAACTAAGCTTTGCGCGGTTCGAATGTTCTCAGCATCCCATGAACGGAAAAATATGAAACATTTTATATAGGTACATTATTATTCTAGCTGCAACTTAGGATACTTTTTATCCGACTGCGACAGTTAATTAATTTTCCGAAATATACGACTTCATTTAATTTTTCATTTATTTTTATTGAAATCAAACGCTGCTCCAACTGTCAGCTATAAGAACCGTCAAATTTTCGTCAAAATGGCGGAATTGCTTTGCCTTTCACTTATTAATAATTTAAATCCCGTCTACGATAGACCTTTACGAGACAAATGCTAAAATATAAACCATAAAAAAATATTCGATTCTGATATGAGAACTTATATGCGCAAATGTCGTTTTATGTCGTAATTTCAATAAATGAAATCAACAAATTTGAACAATATAATTAACACGAATTTGTTTTTTTTTAATGACAATGGCACGCGCTCGGCGCATTCAGCCAAAGTACCTGCGGCGCTACTACGAAAACCGATACTCAATGTTCAAATATTTGCATCCCTGTCACTCGAGTATGGTTAGTGCGATAGAGATAGAGATACCCGAATATTTTCGAATAGGGAACATTACTGCAATGTTCTGCCGCCAGAGTGCAGCACTAACACAATTAGTAAACAGTTTTTTTGACAACTTTGACAAGTCCTTCAAAGCTCTGGATCAAATAGTGAAGAAAATATTTCAATGAATAAAATGCATCAGTGCCGCGTAATTGGATGCAAGAATGAAGGGCATCATTCATTTCCGAAGGAAACGATGATATGAAAACTATGGGAAGCGGCAATACGTCGTAAAGCAAAAAAAAGCCCTCATCCACCTTTAAATGGCTATAGGATGCCATTTTAATATCACAGTCCAGGTATTTTACACACGAATGATAATAAAACGATTGTAGTTTAACGCGTTTTCATCAATTATTCGTTATTGTTTGTTAGGTAAATAAATATGACATTGTACGTCATGGCGGTTTGTTGGTGCCGGTTAATGTACGGCCCGATAATACACGTCCATCTTTCGTTATCTCTCTCTTTTTGTATAAGTTAAAAAGAGACATAAATATAGAGGATGCCAATTATTGGGCCGTACATTAACCGGCACCGGTTTGTTTACGGGTTGTGTTAGTGTCGCCCACTACGCAGAGCTTTGCGTAATGTTCCCTATTCCGAAGTTCGTGGTTATAGCTCAGGAATCGAAAATATGGTAAATAATCATAATATATTTTCTCGATAAAGAATTTAAAATAAATATAGTCAAATGGAGAAAAAAACAAAGCAAGAGGTTATATAGGTAATGATTAAGTTATAATTATAAGAGTCCAAAGTTTTAAGAGGGGGTATGTTCTGTCCCTTTTCCGCAAAACGCACCTTCATATGAAACTACTGTTTTTTACTATGACGCTCGAGTATATTGACGTCACAGTCCCTCATCGTTTTCTCACTCTAACAAGCGACATTAAAACGGATGTAGCTTCATAATTTTTTGAGATATTTGAATGGGAGTTTCATTATCTTCTATCTATTTATACATAATAAATGCCTATGTCCTGACTGACTTATTCACTCACTCACTCACTCACTCATCAACGCACAGCCGAAACTACTAATCTTAGAGAGTTGATTTTTGCACAGTATGTTGCTTTTATAACGTGGGCTAGGGATAAAAAGGGATTTTTGAAAATTCTACCCCTAAGGGGGTAAAATAGGGGTGCAAAGTTTGTATGGGAGAACCTTTTTTTTTTGAGCTATAGACTTAAACTTTGTAGAAAAAATTGTTATTAGAATACAAATGAAACACTTTCAGCGTTTTGGAAAATTCCACCCCTACGGGGGTAAAATAGGGGTGCAAGGTTTGTATGGGGAAAACATTTTTTTTTTTTAAATAGAGGCTTAAAACTTTGTAGAAAGATCAGTCATTAGAATACAAATAAAGAACTTTCAAGGTTTTAGAAAATTCTACCCCTAAAGGGGTAAAATAGAGTGCAAAGTTTGTATGGGAAAAACTACTTTTTTTTAAATAGAGACTTGAAACTTTGTAGAGAAATTATTCATTAGAATACAAATAAAGTACCTAGATTCAGTGTTTTAAAAAAATCTACCCCTAAGGGGGTAAAATAAAGGTGCAAATTTTGTATGGGGGAAACAATATTTTTTTTAAATAGAGACTTAACACTTTGTAGAAAGATTAGTCATCAGAATACAAATTAAGTACTTTCAGCGTTTTAGAAAATTCTACCCCTAAAAATAGGGGTGTAAAGTTTGTATGTGGGAAACTATTTTTTTAGCTAGAGTCCTAAAACTTTGTAGAAAGATTATTTAAATACAAAGAAAGAACTTTCAGCGTTTTGGAAAATTTCACCCCTAAGGGGGTAAAATAGGGTGCAAAGTTTGTATGGGAAAAACATATATTTTTTTAATAGAGACTTAAAATTTTGACGAAAAATTACTTATTAGAACATGAAAAATACTACATTCGGCGTTTTACGAAAATCATTCCCTAAGGGGGTTAAAAAAGGGTGCAAGGTTTGTATGGGGAACACTTTTTCTGAGCTAGACACTTAAAACTTTGTAGAAAGATTACTTATAAAAATACAAAAAAAAGACTTTCAGCGTTTTGAAAAAATCTATCCCTAAGGGGGATAAAAAGGGGTGCAAAGTTTTTATCAGGGAAAGTTTATGTTTTTGAGTTAGAGACTTGAAACTTTGTAGAAAGATTACTTATTAAAAAACAAAAAAAGAACACAAATCGTTTTAGAAAATTCCACCCCTAATAGGGTTAAAAAGGAGAGCAAGCTTTGCATGGGCAACACTTTTTTTGAGTTAGACTTAAAACTTTGCAAAAAGATTACTTATTAGAATACTAAAAAAGAACTTTCAGCGTTTTAGAAAACTCCATCCCTAAGGGGATCCTTAAGATCCTTAAGAAGGGTAGCCAGTGTTGTGTGGGAAAAACTTTTTTTTTTGCTAGACTTAAAACTATTCGAAATGTTACTTATTAAAATTAATAATAAAGTACTTTCAGAGTTTTAGAAAATTCCACCCCTAAGGGGGTTAAGAAAGCTTTGTATGGGCAACACTTTTTTTGAGCTAGAGACTTAAAAGTTTACGAAAAAAGTTCTTTCAGCGATTAGAAAAATTCAACCTCTAAGGGGGTTTAAAAGGGGGTTCAAATTTTAAATGGCGAGCAATAAAATTTTAAAGTGTTAAGAGATTTTTAACTTCGGTCTTATTCTGTACGTTAAAAGACTACAAAACTGATTTCAGAGTTTTTCCAAATTCATCCCCTAAGAGTGTTAAAATTGGTTCAAAGTTTGAGTATTTCAAGGCATTTTTAAAGTATGAGATTTTTAACTTTGGTTTTAGACTGTTTGTTCACAAACTAGAAAATGAACATCAACGTTTTTTTTTAATTATCCCCTAAAAGAGGGTTCAAATTTTGTATTGAGAGAAATCATTTTCTAAGACGATAAAAAGTTCTACGCGGACGAAGTCGCGGGCAACAGCTAGTATATAATAATACCGTTGTAAATCAATAAATTAAATTAGCACTAAGCAGTTAATATACAATATACTTAATTATAATAGAAGGCATGTATTTTTGAAGAGAAAATATAGATGATCTTATAAAATTTCTTAATACCTAATGTTGTAAAAATATATATATATATGTTTATATACATAATGATAAAATATAATGTGCATGCTTATAGTTTAAACCTGTACCTAGTTGTTTACATATCACTTTTGTTTTTCTTTTTCAAAAGGGAAATTGTCAGCATCTATCATGTGGGTAGTTTGAGATATGGGGTAGGTTGGAAAAGGCATGCAACAAAATAATAAATCAGTCTAAGCTCAGCTGGTGGTTTCATTGGACACTTCCCAATACCTACGTAACAAAAAGTTTGCCGTCACAATAAAGCTATTAACATATAACACGATTTTTTAAGATGTCTAACTTTGCTTTGCATTTTACGATGCTGTGTGCGCTTGAGCCGGGTTATGGTTTGTTAACTGATGTAGGTACTAAATGATTTTAGTTAGCGGTACATTTATATTCAGAGAAATAAAACGTATCTAGTTGAATCTTGAGTAAATGGGCCCCGGTAATTGGAGATATGATCGCGGTACCAAGAATTGTATGGATTGTTATAATTGCGAGAAATACAAAAAGTATTTTCCTAGGTATTCAGAAAAATTAAGTTATGGAATAAAATAAATACAAGATGATGAGGCATGTCACTTATCTTGTCCAATCCCGTTAACAATTATAACATCATATTTAACTAAAACCCATCATAACAAATGCATGCATTCCGTTACGCACGGCTATATAAATTATGACCGTATCGCCGCAGGATAGGGTACAAATTCCTTTGACCTTTAGTTAAACGCATGGCATTAAAATGTATGGAATCGATTATGATCTCTGGGTCATAAATGTCATCTAAGAATTATTGATTATGAGGAATAATTGACCATTCAGTTCGATTTTTAAATTTTGTTAAAATTATGTTACATTCTTTAATGAAAGTTAATTTCGTACACTGTTACCATTTTTTTAGGGCTCAGGGTAATAGTCACTTACAGGTCTTCTAAAACTGAATTTTAACATTATACATAGATAAAAAGAAGTAGAAAAGAGCGGTAATAACTGCGGCGCTAATGGTAGACGCGAGGTAGCGGGTTCAATCCCGCCCACTACGTAATAGCTATCATTCTTGACGCTGTCATTATTTTATGTTATTACCCGTTTTATGTCACACTCGAGTTTAACTTAAGTAAAATACGTCACATTTTTATCAGTATACTACAATCATGTATTGTACACAGTGGTTCATAATGTAAGCTCTATGGTCAAAAAAGTTATAATACAGGACTAAGAGACGAAATCTTTTTTTAATGCGTTGAATGACAATGCCCGAGGGATTATTCCCACAAATAAATAAAACAAAACTGATAGATCACGGCGATAAGTCCAATGCTGGCCTTTAGAGCAGGTGCTCCAAGATTAACGATAACATTTTTTCTGTCCTAGAAATTTAACGATTCTTTGATTTTTATTATTAATGTAATAACACAAATTTACTTTAAACGTTTTATCCATACGTATTATCCTTATTTTGTTCAAAGAGAATGTTTCATACGAATGGTCGACACACGGCCCGCCCGAACGACTATCGTTTTTATATCTTAGTATGTACTTAAAAGTCCCCAAAATTGGTCTCCAATCTAACCAATCAAAAATTCACAACCGAAATTACGTGAAACACATAACCCTCCCCCGCCCGGGGCGAGGAAGTCCGTCATTTGGGGGGGCACCGACCCGTGAAGCCCCCACTTTTTACCACGAATTAAATGCTAATAAGGTACCCGATCGGCTGATAACGCGTCTTGGGTGGAAATGGTCAATTTTAAGTATTTTTTCACTGTTTTTTTACGCCAAAAGCTTTTTGTGAACCTGTTTCGATTCCAATTTGATTCCCACTGAGATTTCGCCTTAGTTTTATTTGGATCTTTGGATTCAACGAAGTGAGAGTGAGAGAGAAACAATTTGCACCGAATGTATCTGTTAGATATTCGGTATGGCTTCGGCACGCTTAATGTCCCCATTATATTTGATATCTCCATAAAAACCATGCGTCGCTGACAAAATGGTAGGTGTCGATCGCAATGCAAAATGTAGCTTTATGAAACGCGGCCGGCCGTTTTTACTGCCCGAGCCAACATCCCGTCGATTTAACTCAAAAACTATTTCTAAAGAGTTTTTGTTTCCCGTTTGTCCTTATGTCTCATAAAAATAAACAACCGTAACTTTTGACTCGTCCCTAAAATCTTTGTCTGACGACAATCGTCGTTCTCTCTATTCATTTCAGTTACCTGGTCCCTTTATGCCTCGCTTTGTGCACTTTCGGTCGAAATACTGTATTGTTTGTGTAATTGAATAAATGCCTTCGTGTAAGTTCTTTTGTGTCGCCCAGGGCGCCTGACGTCCACACGCCGTCGCCGCGAATCTTACTATAGACCGTCCTACAATGCAATTATTATTTTTGCCCGTGAGAATTCGATAATAGACCACTGCCGAATTTCTTACGGAAAAGAGTTTGTCTCCTAAAGCTACCTGAGAGATGGAAAAAACTACGGAACCTGCCATTAAATTCGTAAGGTCCTCATCTCACGGCTGAGGAATCTCGACCAGCTTCAATGGAGACTAAACTCTATCAAGCACAAATTAAAGCGTATAATGAATGGACCGTTTAAAGGGTGCTTATTACCATACGCGGGGGACAAGTGACGGCATCAAAATCGCTACCAAACGTGGTACCCTGTAATTTGTAATAAAAAATCTATTTATAAGATAAAATAAAGCACCGAAACGCTACCTAAGATGCCGGCTGATCGATCTCGTCAGACTTTTAATAAATCAGCCGTGGCACGGGATTCTAAAGCTTGTCACACATAAATATATGATTTAGAATCGTGCACATTCCGTGCAAGCTTTAATGGTAAATTATTCTATAATGCGCAAAGGTCGAGTTTTGTAATTTAGTTAAGTCGCCTCCTATTTAATAACTTTTTATGAAGTCGACGGCGGGCAGGTGATTTTTTTGTTTTTCTTTTATCGAAAAAATGCTGGCCGGTCGAGCCGCTACTGAAGTAGTTCGAAATTTAAAATTATAGTGTATTAATATGACGCGTTCCTGTTACAAAATGTTATTTATAGTGTGCGCGTGCGACGGGCTTGGAGGACAAGCCGCGGACGAGGCGGAGACGGGACGACGCCGTCACGACAATCTGATCACATGTTATAACAACGACGTGCGAATATATCTTTATCGCCGTTTACTACCGGCAGTAAAACGACGTAATGAACAAATGTCTTTATGGTATACTTGTAAACGTCAAATATCAGTCATTTCTCCTTGGGGCGTACAAAAAATGCCATAAATATTCTTAACAAAATGACTCCTACTGAATATTATGGCCATAAACGAAGGTCTATAAAATGAGGTTTGGTTGTTTACCTTTTGTTTGACTGTTCTGGAATTAAAAGAACTTAGACGTGGGACGTTCCTTTTGTTCGCGGGGCGCACAGTAAATATGTAAATGATCGAAAATTATTCATAACGGAATGTATTAACGCTTTGCGCTTTGTCGTCGAAATGTGCAACGTGTGATGGCGGCTTTATGCCGAACTACCCTATGGGGTGGTTATGGTAATGAATAGAAAGGGATAATGCAACGTTTTGTTATTTCATGCGTCTATTTACACCCATTGCTGTCTCTTTTTGCAACGTTATCTATACATTTGCTAATCAGCGAGCGCCTCCCTAATACTACGCTTCCTAAGACACTTAACTCAAAGGCAAAAATGTCTAAATGACGCTTCAGTTTTGGCCTGTGTATCGTCATCCCCATTAAAGCGGGACGCCATTACCCGTGGAAGTAGGACAGGGATCATGAAAGGAGCGTTTTTCTTACGTTTTTTGCCCCGAAATCCGTGCGTTCAGAAATTTTATTTTAATACAAGAAAAGTATTCAAAAGATACGAGGGCAGGTAGACGGGACGGGTATTTGCTTAGTTTCAGTTTTTTTTTCGACAAAGAATTCAAGTTGATTTATGGCCCGGCGGTGCGACGATTTGTGACCTGTAATTTCTGATGTGAGGTTTGTCACTAGCGCGTCTTGATGCATGATTTATTAATTTACAAGATGGCGGAGGCGTCATCGTTTTGACAGTTGGCATAACCTGCAATTTTAGAGGCAGACATGTTATTTGGAGACCTTTTTGTCTAAGTGGACTGCGATCACGGTAATTTTGTGATTAAGTATAAAAACGTTTTGTCCTCGTTATCCATAATGATGCACCACTGTGCAAAACAAACTAATCTGCGCTGCGAGCTTCAAATTACAAGTAGGTACACATATAATTTAGGACTCCATAATTATTTTAAGACGTTTGTTGAATGGAAAAGTGTGTTTTATTGACCAAATTAAAACTAAGACATCTAATAAATTCCATTCCTAAATGTATGAGACTGATATGGAATCCTAACGCGGCTGAAGTCGCGGGCAAAAGGAATTGCTCCTGAATCAAAGAGTCTGACTACTTCTTAAAACAGTGACAATCCCACGTTAACATAACACAGTTAACTGTTCCCCCGGGGGTCATTGGGGGGTCAGTTAGCCCGTCTGAGGGCCATAGGAATTAGAGGGCGCCATAAAGGTGGTGTAATGAGTCACTTCGGGGCAGTCGGCTAAATGCTCTGGCCGTTAAGACGATCACCCCATCCGTAATATAAGGCGTTAAGTTTTTATTGTATGCTCGTTAATGTGGTGTCTTGGGCACTAAGGGTTTTAGGATTATAAAGTTATCAAACCAGTGTGGAAATGTTAGTAATAAAATCCTGTTTATAGCATTATAGTTTTGATTGGGACATAGTGCGTAGTGCGGTCTGTTTTTCATTTATTTATAGGTATTGGTGTAGCAAAGAGACTATTTCAGAGCTCAGGATAGTCAGGATTGAAGAGAAAACAAAAAAAAATACCATCAAGTTAACTGCGTTTCATTATTTTTTAGGTACAATACTCGAATTAAATAAAAAAAAGTTTTTACTACTGAAGTAAACTTTTTTTATTATGTTACTTATACGATTTATAGGACAGCTGCATTGAATATGACGTAAACTACAGCTATTAAATGATTTATTCCGCGTTTTATCACATGTCTAGTCTAGGCATCTAGACAAAAAAGGTCGCGACAGCCCTAAGGCCTAACTGACAGGGCTGTTAAACAAAAAATATTTACAAGCAATATCGTACCCTAAAACAACCGCGTCAAAGCTCACTTTCAAATAACCATGACCACGAAGTATCGCTTAATTTTTACGATGGCTAGTTAAAACAAACTATTCCATCTATGATTGCTAGTAGATAAAGTCGATAAGAAAGAACCTTATTATCAAGGTGATAGAGTTAGTTATTCATTAACAGGTGATGCATGTCATGTTTCGCATACTTAATTTAATAGGCTTTAGAAGGCGAGTTAATTCTATGCGGTTTTACTGTTTTATGATTGATTAAGATCATGATTGAGGTTAAAAAAATCTCACTACTATAATAAAGTCGTACGTTTTTTATAGCGTTTTTATTCGATATTTAGCTAAACATAACATAATAAGAGCACCTTTTAGCCAGTAGCACGAATGAAAACGAACAATAAACGTAATCGTACAAAAACGGTTCAAATAGAATACCTACCAACTTTTGTTGAAGAGATCGCGTTATATGAATTTATACGAGAAGATTAAAAACTTTTTTCATCCCATCGCCGCGGATTTAAAATAAATAACATCGTAAAAAAGTTTTCTTACGCGTTTGTTTCGATATACATTTGTCGGATCGCTCTAGTTTATTTTTATTGTAGTTGACAGTCAAAGCACAATAGCGTCACATTTATAACAACAATCAAAATATGTATATCTACTAAATGAATTTATCATTCCTGAATGTCCATTCTAGTTTAAATAAACAAATATAATTTTTACAATGTTTCAAACTGAATAGGGGCACCCGAACCACTGTGCGGAGACTTAACCCTTCAAATTTCGCATGAACTTGCAGTGTTTATCTAACATTGTTTTGAACATAAACTCCAACTGTGGTGAGAGTGTTTAAACAAAAATAAAGTAAAGTGCACCACATGAATAAATGAGCGATCCAACCCTCCCGCGGTTCTTTATAAGGGTGTATGTTTGTGTCAATCTGAAGTCGCTTGGATCTTTTTAAATAAATATGGAACCCCTGGTTACCCTTGGCGGTCCCAGCGGGAAATTAGAGCGTAATGGTGCAATGTTTGATAAGTTAGCGGGTAGCGGTTGTGTTAATGTAATTTTTAAAGTTAATTATTTTAAAGGGATGAAAAAATCGATATGATTGTCAGCTATTTAGTTATTCATCGCAATTTGCGCTGCATGTACATTATCTACAATACAATGAGTGAGTTTATGAATTGAAATTCCACACAACGCAACTTTGCTAACAATATTTCAAAATTGTATATTTTGTTTTTATTTGCAGATAACATATAAATATTTAGACTGGAGATCCTTATAGGATTTGTTCAAGTACTGAACATTTAAAAAAGGAATGATGACTGAACAGTGTTTTAAACAACATGCTGATAGAAAAACTTGTAATGAATGTAAAGGTACTATCATACCTTAATTGGTCAGATTTCTTGACAAAGCTCTGTAGAGCACAGGTTGTGGATATGTGTTACAGAGGTCGATCAAATCTGACAAATTTAACACTACAATTGAGCACATTCTGCGCCGTTTTTGTAGACAATAGAAACACTCGCATTAGACGCTAATCATTGACACATTGACGAAGCAATCGGACCCCCAGGGGCCGAAGGGTTAACGCATTACTGGACATAATCTTGATTGATCTGCCTCGTACAAATAACCCTGGTTTGCGTGACGGAACCCTCATACGGAACAGGGAGCAGCGGGGGGGTTGATTGCACTTTTCATGTTGGTGTAAAACCACGATAATGTGGCGTTTGTCTTGGAGCCTATTGTAGTGACGAAAGGGTTATTATTGATTAAATTAACCCCAATTTTATATGTATGTTTATATATGCTTGCTTTGAGCGTAGAGATCTCTAAGGAAATATTCTTAAATAGATACTTAGTAAATGTTAAAAAAGCTTTGCGTTACGTTCTAGTCTTCGACGTTGCACTAGTGTATGACATGGGCACTTTATGTCAAAGCAATAGGTGTTAAATTCGAACTTTGAGGATTATTTTTCATTCGAATTTAAGCCATGTCACTTTGACATAAAGTGCCCATGTCAACATGTCATACACTAGTGCACCGTCGAAGACTAGGACGTTTACCTTACCTATACCCTATACCCCGTCTTCGCTCTTAACAACATATGTAGGTATAATTAAAAGAAAAACTAAAATTCTCCTTTTCGTTATTTTCAGCCAGCAAAATGAAAAGAGTATGAATATAGGTAACTCTTTCTTAAAACTCATTTGCTTGAAACTAAATTTGCTTTGCGTTTTCATACATTTCTTATTCCTCACATCTATAACACATGTGTTAAACGTATCGACCTAAAGAAGCAGTGTCCTACAGGCAAAAATTAAAATCCAAACTCTATTGTTAAGTATCATGGAACTACGAGCAATAAGAAACAATCATTAATGTAATATCATAACATACACTCACATACATTACATACATACACTACACATACACATACGCATACATCACCGCAGACAAGCACCCTAATATAATTAATTAATTGTTAGTTTATAATTGTCTTTTTTTCTCTTTTTGTTTTGTCTTGTTTTCATTCTAAGCCGCGTGGAGTGGACTGTTCTGTATTTTGTCTTGGTTTCCACGGGACAGGCCTAGCCTAGTGTGGGACCATAGTTATGTTTCTGAGTGTCTGTATATGTTAATAATAAATATTTCATTTCATTTCAATTAGCAGATCCTCAACCTTTCCCCTTCTTAATAAATTATTATCACGTGCCATGCCACGACTATACTTAAAGACTACTTCTAACCAATCATTTACCTCCCAATGGCCCTAGAACTTACTTTCTCGACGATTTTTGAACTCTATTGTTATAGGCTTAAGAAGTTTATTGCCTATTTCAGTGCCTAAGGTTTCTAATTGCTGTAAAATTACAGGGATGGTAAACGATACTTGATCCGCGATGATATATTCAGCGGGAAAATGTTGCCGTCCCCTGTAATTGAGGAATGAAATTTTTAATAGTGTAATTTTGCTGGCCTGTTCGTTATTAGGCTTGCCTTGAACGATCAATTGTCATGCATAAAGGAATACCTGTTAAGGGGCTTACAGCTCCCAATGACATCCGATCTGTTACTGTCCGTTTTTTCGTGTTTTTTGTGGCTTACCGTATTAACAACAACGAGGTTTACCGAAATAGTGTCCCATGTTTACATCAAAACTCACCGTTTTCGAGATATATGGCACCAAACTTTAGCAGTTTTAGGCCAAAAAACCAGTTTTTTGGACGTAACTTTTGTGAAAATGGGTTTAAAAATAAAAATCTCTCTTGAGTTGTTAGAGACGTCAATAAGGAACAGTTACAGTTAAATGTCATGTATAAAAGTGCATAAACAACATACTAATATCGAAAACAGAGTTTTTTTGGACCATGATTGAATAAATCATAAAAAAATATAAAAACATTTTTTTCTAAAAAACTCTTGCAAAAGTAGATAAAGGATTGAAGAACCGATTAATGTGTGTGTCATAAATATATATATATTGTTATGACGGAGGAATATCAACTCAAAACTCATCAAAACTAGTCAATTAGCGCTTGGAGCCCCTTAATGATACATAAGCTAGACATGTACAGTCGCCATCACATACATCGGTACACTATAGGTGTTCAAAAATATCGGCGCATGCACCCTAAGGCCTTGAAAATAGAGGTGTGTTCCGATGTTTGTGACGTGCTTGTTTGCTCCGATGTATGTGATGGCGACTGTACACCATTTGCAAGAAAAGCACAGCATATATACCTAGCATTACCTGTACATGACATCACACCTACATTTCATTATATTTACCTTAGACCTGATTTGATTTTTATTCATAACACTTATTACTTAGCTCTGAATTAATTAATTGACAAGCTACCTCTCTTTCTCATTAATTAGGTTTTGTTAAGTATACCTATTAAGTTATATTTTAAGTACCTACTATATGTATATCTCACAGGGTGCCCTGAAAACCAGCGCATTTAGCATATATGTACCTATTGCCACTGGTATATGCTGAGTGGCGTCCATTTTGGCGCATTTCTACAGTATCTAGTTATTTAAAATTATAAACACATTTATACCTAATATATTTTTCACACCAAATGATTTTTTATTTTATTTCTTTCATTAATTATAGAAAATTATCGGGTTAACAAATGCTAATAAAAACAATTCAACTAGGTATGCGTTTAAGTTTAGCAATTCGTTCGTTCTTAAGTGGCAGTGGGCGGGGCACATTGCACGTCGAACCGATGGCCGTTGGGGCGGAAAGGTTCTCGAGTGGCGACCACGTACCGGAAGGCGTGGCGCGGGTAGGCCCCCCGCAAGGTGGACTGATGACCTGGGTCGCGGGTCGCGGGAGTCCGCTGTCCAGTCTTTCGGCTGGTATGATGATGTGGTATGCGTTTTATATCGTTTTCATAACTAAGGCTCCAGCAAAACTCCATAGATTTAGACTGCACTGCATATACATTCGTAAAATATGACCCTCTTTCTTGGACACTCGTATAGATTTGTAAGCACGGGTATCACGTTATACTAAATAAAAGCAACATTATTGTACACACAAAAGGAGCTTAACATTTCTAAAGTATATTTTATTTTTTACAAAATATTGAATTCCATTGGCAGATGTCCGTTAATCCTTCTTAACACAAACCAACTTTAAGAGATCACTCTTCCAACACATTTAACACGGCAACACAGCTCAACTTATAACGGACATATGGAATCATAACATTTTTTGCTTTTTTTTTACTTTGGATGTTTGCGTGCGTTCTCATGCCGGATTAAAATAAATAAAAGTTAGTTCTACTTATTAAGTATTCATGGCTCATTGAGTATTTTTTATCTGTTGCATTTAATTAAAAATGTTCAACTGGGATAGGTTGTATCGGGGGGGGGGATAAAGTTTATTCTGAAACCTATGACTAGGGCACAAATACATACGTTCACTTAAAAAAAATACTGATACCCAAAGTTTGACTTTAGAACTTTTTAGAAGTAGGGTACGTCCAACAATATTAATCGGGTTGCATATCTTTCGTTTGCATTTTATATACTACAAGACAACAAGATTATGTAGGTATGTGTAGGTGAAATATTTTTTCAAAAAATAATACACCTTTTTGTAGTCAACTGTTCCTACAAATAGATAACTTAATCATCATCATCAGTACAGATACTGAGCACCTGCCGCCATAGACGAAAGGGAATGGGAAAAATATTAAAATTGTACAACACTGAGTTTCCTTACAGTGGCACCTAATGGTAAATAATTAAGTTTATAATGATAAAAGTATATTCATACGAGAATTCGTCTTCCTTCGCATAATCTAAATCTAAACCAGCCTAATACCAACTCAAAATACATCAATATACAAACTAAGTTCCCTCTATTTCATTGGTTAGTTACAGGAATTCCTCTCAACAACAGAACCATATAAAAATAGCCCACAGGCCGAAAATACCTACAGACATTTATAGGTAAAACACCCCTTAATCCATGTCAGCTGCTACCGACTGGCCCTCCCTTCACCCAACCCCTATTTAAACAAGACCTATCACCAAGCACTATCCACTAACAACCAGAGTCCAGCTTACACTGGCCACCGCTGTCTTTCAGCCAGCGTATCCTGGTCCTCCCAACGCCCGTGCAATTCTAACGTAAGTCGTGTTTTGTTTCAATAGCCGTAGGCCAACTTAAAATGGCAGTAGGACCGGGGATCTGGCCTGTCAAATACATAATAAGTATTTTTTTTTTCAGCCGGAATGTTTAGGTACGATCGATGGGGAACAGGTTTCATGCGAATTTCCGCTTAGCTTAGTAGGGGGTGGGTTTTTAACGAGATTATGGTTGCCAGCGTTATTTTAAAATGACTTAAACGTTCATAATATTTAATTACAAAAATCTACCTGGTTTTTTTTCTGGCTAGTAGCGTGCACCGGTTATGACAACTAGGGATGTAGCTAATATTCAAGATTATAAGAGCATTCATTTGTTAGAGTTGCAATAAATAACTTGCCAACACCACTTATTTTATTATAATTATGTCATAGTTGTATGGGACGGTGTTGCCAAATAATTTGAATGCAGTCTTATCGTGGACGAACTCTAATTAATAATAAACTTAAATCTGATTGTTAAAAATCCTAGTCCTATCAACACGAAATAACTCAGAATTTCATGCAAAGATGATGACAAAAATGGTTATGCCTTCTGGGTCTGGCACAAAAAGCATGACCATAAAGTTAACTACTGCAACCGTTCGCGTGAACAAACTTGCGCTAAATAAAAGCTACTAAATAGATAAATTGACGCTAAACTTCCTTAACGGGAATATTGTATACCAACATACAAGTCCCGCTATTGCCGTACAAGGGCACTAAAATGCAATATCAAAGAAAACAATGCCTCGAGACAACCCTGCATTCGAAATTCAATCATAACCGTTTACCATTTAAAAATGGAACACGCAGACAGAGACAGCGCGATACGGTTCTGTATGATTATGAGTGAGATGGCGTCCAGCGCGACGTGTCGCGAGGTATGCGCCTCGGACCCGTAATTACAGGGAGAATGTACAGGATGATGAGGAGGAAAATTCACACTTTTTTAAACTGCTGAGCAGACAAGCGAACTGGCATAAAATAAATAATAAAATAAAAATAAAAATAAAAATGGTTTATTTTCAGATTTCTTAGATCCATAGCATTACAAAACACAAAACAAAAACACAAAACACTTATACAACTATATAACTATATTAGTAAAATTATAGCCACATGCATTAATTTAATTTAATTTTTTTTTTTTTTAGGACGTGTAGGTCGGTGTATCGGCGGAGTATGTCCGAGTCCCACCTCTCTGCTATCATTTTCAGGATGCTATTTGAGTAGTCATAGTAGGCAAGTAAAGAAGTAAGCAATCGCACGTTATTCAAAATTGCTAGTGAGTTTGGATACTTTTCATTAGCAAATTCATTTGTTTCTCTAGCTAAGTACAGTCAACCAATTTGATGTCTGGGCCACTTCGTACCTTGTCACAATGACAATGATATGAGATATCTAGGGGCTTTCATATTGACTTTCACTGTGACAAATGGCCCAGAAATCAAATTGGTTGACCGTACGTGTTACAAAAAACCCGAGCGAAGCCCATACTATAAAAAAAAAAATTATAAAGCACAGCAAATATGAAACTCTACCTGACTTCAACCACTGATTTGGAAGTAGAGACCAATAATATTTTTTGAGTATGATTTTTACTTTCTATAATATGTGGTAGTTTTTGCTTTTGGATAGTCTAGTAGGTAAATAGGTAGGTTTTTGAGGGTTCCGTAGCCAAATGGCAAAAAACGGACCCCTTATAGATTCGTCAAGTCTGTCTGTCTGTCTGTCTGTCTGTCCGTCCGTATGTCACAGCCACTTTTTTCCGAAATTATAAGAGCTATACTGTTTAAACTTGGTAAGTAGATGTATTCTGTAAACCGCATTAAGATTTTCACACAAAAATAAAAAAAAAACAATAAATTTTGGGGTTCCCCATACTAAGAACTGAAACTCAAAAATTTTTTTTTCATCAAACTCATACGTGTGGGGTATCTATAGATAGGTCTTCAAAAATGATATTGAGGTTTCTAACATAACTTTTTTCTAAACTGAATAGTTTGCGCGAGAAACACTTCCAAAGTGGTAAAATGTGTGTCCGGGGCCCCCTGTAACTTCTAAAATAAGAGAATGATACATCTAAAAATAATATATGATATACATTACCATGCAAACTTTTAACGAAAATTGGTTTGAAGGAGATCTAGTAAGTAGTTTTTTTTTAATACGTCATAAATCGTAAAAAGCAATTTATTTAACGGAACCCTTCATGTGCGAGTCCGACTCGCACTTGGCCGCTTTTTTTTATTACGTACCTATAGCATTTGACCACTTATCTCACCTGATGGTAAGTGATGATGAGGTAGAGGATGTTACATGCAGACCTAGATAGTGATAGGTACATATTGGTCGGGTATTATATAAAGAATTTGTGGAACAAAAACCACACGTGTGGTCGTGCAGAGACAATTAATTCAAGTTAAATCCTTCCCACAGCCTCCCAGTGTATTGTAAACGAGCACCCTGTGTGCAGCGACGCGCATGCACCTAGTGTATTTATGTCATTATTAACCGGTGCGAATTAATACTCATTTGGCGTCCATTTTTGTCGCATTTTGTGTCGCGGACGCAAAAACCTTCATTCCGGCTTCGGCGCAAAAAGATGCGCGCCCGGCGATCGCCAAAAACGGACCGCTAATTGTACTGTATTGTTCGCTTTCTATAAATAAAGCGGCCAACAATCTTACATTTGCAATTCAAGATTTGAAACAAACCACGCTAATAGAGTAACCGACCGTAGTACTAGTTATCGTCAGTCGAAATATCAAGAAAACCCCTTACTCGACTAAGCGTGAAAAAAGTCAATGTATCAACCCTCAAGTACCACGACAACTGACCGACCAATCGCATCGCAGAGCGGTCGCATTGGCTTATTCAAATGTCGAACCCTCGAATTTAAATTTCAAACGTCCCGAATAAAACGTTCCATTTTCGAAATTCCTTTTTCCATGTCCAGTTGCACGACAGTAACTGTGGTTTAACGCGCCTAGGTAAGCGAGTGATGAAAGAGCGTAATGATTAGTTCATCGGCATATTAAAGCCGTTTTAAGTGGACAAAAACGCGACGTGAGTCGGTCGGCGTGTCAGCACTAATTGAGTGGCGCACGCTATCGCATGGTGTAACCGGGCTTGTCTCCGAATGCGAATTCCCGTACTATTCGATATTGTTTTCTTTTGTGACCTGGATTTCGTAATGTATTCAGTCAGTGAAAAAATGCGTTTGCCAAGACTGGTGTGATATCATTAACGGCTTCGATGTAATTTCCGAACTAAAGATTATTTTTCTAATAATCACTCAGATGTAACTGGCCGAACGTAATTCCATTCCAAATATTTTCTTTTTTTCCACAGATTAAACAAACACTACGTTTCTGCGTGGCTTAACCTTGTGGCGTCGTTTCACTAATTCCATTATCTTCGTTCCATATTTAAACTTACGCAAGCCGTCCCGCTCCCGCATCGAACTATTTATGCGCTATCTCTCTTCGTAATGAATGAAAATGGCCGCATTTGGAACTGTGTGTTAATTGTAATAGTGTTTTTGAACTTGGATGAGTAAACATGAGCAACATGAGTGAGTGGGCATAGTGTTATTTGGTGCGTAAATTCGTAAGCGTGAAAAGATGGTTTATTTTATCTCGCAAAACACCATTTACTTTTTCTGTGCATATTATTTAAGCTATGGTAATAAGTATAGATAGTATTGTAGTAGAATCCAAGTGGTTCCCTAAAATCAAGTTTCCAAACAACAACAAACGCAAAGACAAACCCATCCTCAGCTCTCAAGTGAAACCGAGAGCCCGAAACAAGGAATCCGCCGCAAAAACGACGGAGACGATAAAGCGAAATCGCCGATGCGTTATCGAGAAAAAAACCTCGTGCGAGCGAGAGACAAAAAACGTATCGTATCGCCGTTCCGCTCTAGCGCGCGCATGCTCCGGCGCAGCTGCTGCCCGCCATTTTTTTTTTCAAATTGGATCAGAGTGACAAAGGAGTAAATTGCGCGGCTTGATCCTATGACAATTGATTGTGTTATTGTCGGGACAGATGTAAACAAGGATGGATAGTGGGTAAAAGAGCAACGGTGTCGCCGCTTGGCGGTTTGGATTTCACGATAACCTAGCCGTGGGATAATCTAAAATCTAAACTGCGCTTGTCTATGGAATTATATTTTCGAGGATATTAAAAATGTACCCCTAAACTTACGTGTGTACTACTTACAGATTCAAATTGTATGTATTGCAAAAGACATGCCTACCATGCGTATGACAGTAATAACGAAGCTTCTGCGGCGCTACCACGAACTTCGAATCTCGAACTTCGTATATCTCCGTCTCGATCGCACTTATTGTTTATGGTACTCGAGCGATAGAGAGCCCGATTTTGTCCGATTACGAGTAGAAGGGATATAGCAGAGCTTTATAAAGTAACTATGTATATCTATCTATCATATGAATGATATATTCTTACAACGTTACAACATAGGGACAATAATATGTGTCTCAGTCACGACCACGACTGTTTTGACATGTAGGTACAAATGTTATTAATTATCTAGAAGTTGTTCTCACTAATATATAAGTATATATTACAATATTATTCTCATTTATCGCAATGATAACTACTTTTTTACATATATTATTTATTATCTGTTGACAGTCATTGTTTAATTTATTACTTCGTATTATTTTATATCATAAGGTGTGACCAGGATCAAATATATAGTGGCATAATAAAGACATTACCCAGCAACACATTTAAATTTTTAATAGCAACGCCAAATATAGATTGACAGCACGTAAAAAGTGATTAGCAAGTTTTCGACGCATTCCGTTACACGGCCAAGTCACCTGATTTTTCCCGATATTAGACATTAGGACAATTATTATTATATTAACACCAGCATATCCAAAATAAAAGTTAACTTTTAAAAAACTTATAGATCTGATATTGTAGATATAGGTTGTGGCGGTATCGTACCTACATTACTTCGTCAGGAGAAATAGGTACTTAATCTTAAAGCTCGTCTAATGGTATCTACGCGGTCACCTTAGCATATGAACAATTTCAATACACTACAATTACCTATATGTACAATCAAATTGCCTAACTTAAGTCACAATAATAACACCAAAAATCTACTTTAGAAAAGTAGGGTTAGGCACTGTCTATTAATACGAGATACAGCAGTCCCCTCAGTCTCACTCAGTTTTGCCGGCACTACAGCGCGATCAACAATCGAATACTCTAAAAAACATATAGAACTTATCTCGTTGCAATAGGGTCCATAATCGCCAGTTAATTAAGTGTTCAATGCATCACGGCGCATAGATCATGCAGCGCCGTGCGCGAGCGCTCGTCCGTGCTGCGTTTTTTCGACGGCGCTACTCGCTTGTAATTAAAATCTCATTGTTGCAGCCAAGTCTGTTTAGACACTACACAACACATTATTATATTCAAAACTAGTGACCCGCCCCGGCTTCGCACGGGTTTATATGTATAACATGCATGTATTATAATATAATTATAATCCATCCTCTTGAATCACTCTATCCAAAAAAAAACCGCATCAAAATCCGTTGCGTAGTTATAAAAATCTAAGCATACATAGGGACAGACAGACAGCGGGAACCGACTTTATTTTATACTATGTAGTGATAATCCAGCTAAAACATAGAGCTTTAAATTTATACAGATGCTTCCGTTAATAATAGACTTTGATGTTTAACTTACATAAACAAATTGAAAAAAAAAATAAACATTTTTATTTATTTTTTTAAATTTTATTGCACAAAACAAATAGGGTAATTCCGGGGTAGTTGGCCATAGGTGTTCTTAAATGCTGTTAAAAAAAATCTTGAATATTATTATAGAATTCTTTATTTGTAATTAAACTTTAAACAATCAACTTTGGAATTATAGAAACAAAAATAGAAAATTCTAATGAGATCTCATAAAAATAAATTATTTTTTAAAATTCACGATTGGCCATCTCTCCCTAGGTGCCCGGGTGTGATGGCCATGGCATACGAGGTAAGATGGTCATATCCTTAATACTAATTATAATATAACTATTGGTCTTATTTCTTATTTTTAATAGCCTTTTTTTCTCTGCGCCACATTTAGAGCACATGTCTTCAAATTCAGTGCAATTCTCGTGTACCCAAAACTGGCACACCGTGCATTGAAGCCAGTCCTCGAAGAAAAGAGTTTCATAATAATTTTCTCCACACCCGCGACAATTATCTCTTTCATTTAACTTATTTTTCTTATTCTGATTTGCTATCATTTTAAATGGGTTGTCGTCACTGCTATCAGATAGATTTCGGATAGCTATTCTAGCGGATATATATGGCCATCATAAACCGACTGACACTGGCCATCTCTCCTTTTCCTGCGGGAGAGATGACCACACCTAAAAAAAAAATAAGTCACAACAAGATGTAAGCAATTTTGATGTTAGGCCAAACTGTTACTTGTATACGTTGCAACCAAACCAAAAATTACTATTATTTTACGAAACTAATATCATAACATTCATAACAACATAAAACAAGAACCCTCTGAAAAATATTTCCACTACACGAAACAAATAACATGGATTTTACTTATATTATACCTACTTTTTGATTTTATTTCGCCAAAAAGTTGCTCGCACCATGCTCCCATGCGCGTCGCGAAGCGAACTAAACAATTGCTAGTACCATCTAGCCAACCGGTCAGGAATTATTTCGACGGGCCATCTCTCCCTTATGGCCATCTACCCCGGAATTACCCTAAGTACAAAAGGCAGACTTAATGCCTGAAGGCATTCTCTACCAGTCAACCATAGTCGACGCAACGCACAATTTTGTATGAGGACGCCCACACGACGCCGGTAGTGTGGGGGGGGGGGGGGGGGGCTAATTCGTACCACACTCCTCAAAAAAAAAATATACGAAAACCTGTAACTTTCTGCTATAATGCATACTGGCACCCTTTCCGCGAACTTGGTTGTCCTCTCCCGTGCCCGCTTTCGTTAATTTAATGCAGCGCGGTTAACGTACTGTGCCAAGATTGATATGTTATTATAGCTCGAGTATGCATCGATACATTATGACTATGATCATATATACCGCTCTGGACGACTTGGCCTATTTTTTTACGCAGCTTTTAAAAATATGTTGGTGATGAAACTTTTACTAATACTTACATCCACGGTTAAACTCACACATTAAATGCCACTACGGGCGACATGTTTCGAACTCTTCGGGAGTTCTTCTGCAGGATGAGTGTGACATTATACGTGAGTTTACTTAACCGCGGATTTGTTAATAGTATTATAAATTAAATTATCTTTATTTCAGAACATTATTCCAGAAAACATTACATGAAATTAAATTAAACTAATTATAGACATGTCTCACAAAAGTATAATTTCGATGAAACTTTCGTTAAAAATAATCTAACGATGTAATTTTTTTGTGTATTCTCTTGTCGCTTTGTTTAATGAATCAAGTTACCTATTTAATGTAGGTACCTACACTTTGTTAACGCCACAAATTCTTAAAACTGATCTAATTTATTTTGACAAAGACACTATGAATTAGCAGACATTTTCCTGTCTCCATCAGGTAAACGTCCAAATACCTACTTGGCAGCTTCAATATCAAGTCATAGCAATAAAGGCGAGCAACTGGGTGTCAATTATTAATGTCAAGGTGTCAAACATGGGACTTTTATTACTTCATGTGAGAGTATAAATGTTTATGAAAAACAATCAGAATATATAAAGGTGTGAATGTAGGGTAGGAATGATGATGATGATGAACGTTATAATATTAGATATGTCTCTAAACAAATTTAAAAAAAAATGAGACAGCGTATTGTTCCCACGAGTTTACAACAGCCATTAGGTACGTGATAAAACAGTTACCTACAATAAAATCTGTAACCTATAAACATGTCTCAGTTCAAACACGACTCAATTAACAACCATTATACTAATTAAAAATGGAAATAGCTAATTACTGAATCGATATCTGTATAACGCTTGAACCCCATTTATTCTACTTGTGTGAACTGCGCGAAAAACTCGCACGCAATGGGAATGTTTTTTTTAATACCATAGACTATCCCAGCTCTAACTGTTAATGTTGCCAAGTCACGAGCGGTGTTGCCAGCATTAAAAATTGTTTGTTGCCTTTTAAAATATTTTTGTTTAATTAATGAGCTGCCTAATTAAAAACCTGACTGCGCAATTATTTAATTAAATTAAACATATGGCAGAACGCAATACTACCAATTACATGTAATTTGGCTATTTTTTTAATACATTTTACCCAAGATAGAGAATACCATTTTTTGGTAAAATAATTGGTGTATTAAAAATTACCATAGTCAAATGTTTCTCCGAACATGTATTAGGTACTAATAAGCTCAATTGTTGGCACCGGCTCACATTTCTGTTCTTGCACTTGCGGTATATATTATATTACTAAGTTATGAATAACTTAAGACCAGATGTGTAATTGGCTTGTTTCAGTTTCCCCCACAAGACAAAAACAATGCGAGTCGATCGCCCGCGCAATTACCATTCCAGCATTATCTTTAATTACTTGTCATTACGTAGGGTTCTATTAAATACCTTTTCAATACCAATTATGTAGCTGTACGCCAATTTACCATTACTTATATTAACGGGGTTTATTAAAAACTAGCTCCGTTTTGAGCAACTATGTGGCATGGCGGGCGGCGGTCGCTACAACTTTGAAGAGTCTAAATTGTATGTAGTTTTTATTTCGATTTAATATTTCTCATGCGTTTGTATGACTACGTTTCGTGACTGTCTCTATCAGCCTAGCTGCCCACTAACTAGTATGTAGGTTAAGTAGTGCGAGAGAGACGCATGCCTTATGCCCGAAAAAAAAGAAAAGCGATCATGCTAAGCTGAAGAGATAATCTGAGTTATGCTTAAAAAAATGTTTATTTTACGATAACAAACAAAGCGAATCTACATTGTGACAAATATAGTGCGGACAAGTCCTCATGCAAACTTGAACTTTAACAATGTAATTATACACTTTAATTTTGTTAAATATAACTGATAAACTAATTCAACAGGACGCCATAGAAGACTACACGCGTGATGAGTCATCAGTCAAAATCGGCAGACTAATGACCACAAAAAGTTCAAGTCAGTGTCGATGCTCCTTAAGAGGTTACTCCAGTGACGGTCATTAAGACATGTTATTTACCTATATTAATTAATGGATGTAACACCCCTGGAATTGCAAGCGTCCATAGGCTACGGTAACCACTTACCATCAGGTGGGCCGTAAGCTTGTTTGCCACCGACGTGGTATAAAAAAATAATGGAATATGTGACATTAAATTCCCACATGGGGCGACGGGAAGTGATGTTTTGTTAATATTATATAAGTAATTATTATACGCATGATGTAACTGTTTACTTTTTCTTACAAAATACATTTTTTCTACTCGTCGACTTTAATCTTTGAATTAAGATTTCGTACACGAAACTAAGATCACATACTTTTTAATCCTGGAGCTCCACGAGCTCGTCACGAACTCGTATGGTTTCATAAGATAACCGCCAGCAGTCATCTTATGAATCCAGGAGCTGTATAAGATAACTGTGAAGACATCAACGCGCAAAATTACTAAGCTGCTGCGCTTCATTTCAGCAGGGCGATTTTCAATAGATACCAAGTTTGTTTAATAAATTATTATTTCCGTTGACTCGTAGAAAAAGTATTGTATACAATAGTTATATAATTAGCTTTTTAAGTCTCGTACCTTAAACGTGGTACTCGACTTAAAAAGCATCCATTATATAACGATTGCATAAACTACTATTAGATACTATAGCATATATTTTATAGCACCAAATTTAACACATTATGTCTTTGAGTGTGACAGCAATACGTTACTTAGTGCTCTTGCTTGTTAAATAGGTAATTAGTAATGTAAAGCGTCAATCACACTTGAAATGCTTTATCCGGTAGAACTTGTGTCAATGTGCATAATGACTATTTTAAGAAGTCACAAGTGGCACTATATATCAATCACCCGGCCACTTAAATAAATTTATAACATAAGCATCGAAAATAAACATCGTTTATGATTTATTAGCGAGTCGTCACCGAATTTTATCTCAATGCACCCGATAAGTTTTATGATTGCAATTAAAGCGATTAACTCGGGCAACTAATGATAAATGGTTTATTAATTGTTATCAATCGTGTTGTATCAATTTATGACAGATTTTTTTCTGATTGATCAGAAGGGCTCGGGCTACGTTTTTTGAGTGTGGCCCAATTCTGAAATGCCTTAACGTTATGAAATCATAAGTGGATTGTCTATGGTTTTTTTTCATTTAGCCAAGTGACATATGGATTGGTATCAAACTAAAATGATATTTAAGTTGTAAAATCAAGGTTGCTAGTTAGGTACCAAGACTACTAATATTGTTGTTGGACAAACGTCATCAGACATTATAAATTCGTATTTTTAAGTGGTAGGTATAGTTTGAATGAAAAACGTCATTTGTTTTTGAGCACTTCATAAGTTGACTTGTGTAACATACATGTATATGCGCTTCCTCAATCTACAATAAATAATAACGGTCAGTTCCATGACCAGTTATCTCAGGTCAGAAGCTACAATATAACAACTATAAATACCATTTACTTCCAATAATTACAGTACAATGAAGTCTTTGACTGATAACGATTCAATAATATTGGTAATAAAGGGAAAATTCATATCATTACACCGACACAAAGTCACTTCCGCCAGAGTTTATATTAAAACATTTTTTGTTGAGTGAAGTGAAGACGTTGGCTGATATACCGCAGCGTGTCAACGCCTATTGTGTTTTGAAAAAAAAAACACTTGCGGTAATAAAAATTGACAAAATTACACGGTTTTGATTGTTGGTTCTACTGATTACCGGTTCTACGGGAACGATTGTAAAATTACTCTATTTGTACGTTTTATTGTTATTCAAATGATACGTGTTAGCTCGTTTCAGCTTGTCATGTTATTACGGTAATATTGGGTAAATGTTATGGTTGAAAACTTGAAACCGCTTTCTACGTTGAATTAATACTTCCGCTTTTTGGAACAAATTTACTTATGGGTAATAACGGTGGGCACCTCACCATCCATTGTTCAATTTACTTTTAAAATGCGGCGACAGCGTACGTTCACCTGACGGCTTTTTTAATTCTGTCCTTTTACAAAAACTGGCTTTAGACGACATCTTGCCAGTGCAAACTAAAAAAAGCAGCAATTCAATTCGCTCCGGCAAGAAACTCACGAGTTATGATAATTAAAATAAAAACGCGACGGATCGATTATGTCCCACTGATACGAAACTTAATTTACTTGACGATAAAATTTGCGTATACAAACAAGCATAGAGTAGAACGATTACAGTTTGAACCCTGAACAATCGATACTGAAACGCCTTCGAAGGCAATCCGATCCGAGCGGATTTACCGTTACTAATTACGCCTTAGACTTATTAAAGCATTACTGTAAGAAATTGCAGCTACTGATTTACGGCCGCCATTTTGCGCGACATTTTAATATGCGAATGCGTTCGCGCGCTTTTTACTTTTTTTTTCTTTTTTTTAATCGTGATGGGACGGCAGGTGCGTTCACAAAGTTATTCCGGCCAGTGTTCTGCAGAGTAATTTCGGGCACTGAATGGACGCTGTGTATGGAATGGAAATTGGGGAAGCATGGATTTTTATTACGGATTTTCGGTCTGCCGTTGGGTTTTTTCGTGGAAAAATGAAATCGAATTATTGGCGGATACGATACTCGGCGCGTGGAATTTTTAACCCGACGTGTCTGAAAAAATATTTGATTTTCTGAGCTAGGTTTTAGTTTCATTAAAAACAAAAGGCTGTATCTTTAGCGGACATGCATCCCTGTCGAACCTATCAAATTTTAAAAGAAAAATTGGGTGCATTTTACAGATCTGCGATGGAGCGTAGTTACTATCGAACATAATTTATAAATAGTGTGTGGTATTGTCTGTTGTATTGGTAGTTATTGTCCTCGTTCTACGTACTGTAGGTAGTCAAGTCAAGAGCGATATAAACGAGTACAATTTGAATAGAAATTCTTTATAGCATAAGTATAGGCTAGAACATTATTTATTCTTTATTTAACACGCATGGCTATATAAGCTAACGGACTGCAGGTCACCTATACACAGAAGATCTTATCATCAATATTGCCTGGATAATGTTACTAGTCCCTCAACAAAGTTGCTTGTTATGTAGTGTAATTTGACCTTACGTTAAAAAAGGCATATAATAGAAAATTTTGTAACATTTAAATTATATCTAAAGGCCCACAGCTCAGTAATTAAAAGACACCCACAGAAAATACCTTACTGAAGATACGAACACCTTCGTATTCAAAATCCAAATTTTAAATAAATCTCATTTTTATTTACCTATTTACAGACCTTGAACACAAAACTTTGCATGTCATGATGTCATCCTGTCATCTTAAAATGAACTCTATCGTAATAGTACCTAATAAGTAGGTACATGCATGGAGAACTCGGACGACCACATTTTGCTCAACTTATAACATCGTATGTTGTCATGTAAACCCTATTGTGTTCCTGTGTTGGTCCAAGACGTCTTATAATTCTTGACATGTAGTAGACACATCGTGTCGCCATCTACCACGTATATTTGAAGCTTAAATAAAAATTTATACGTTTCTTATGTTGCCTCGAACACACCCGCCGTCATCTGTCATTCGACACTTTCGTGCACGCCGAAGAAACCACGTTTCGTATTATAAAATAAGTTATTAGTAAGTAATAAGTGATTAAAATCGAAAAACATGGGCAAACATAAAAAGAAAAGGAAGGATAATGACGAAGAATTGTTTTCCTTGTTTAAAAAATTCGCCAAGCGAATGCGTGAGAGGAGTCCCTCTAGAGAGAGGGATATGGACAACGAATATCAAGAAAAAAGTCTCGGTATGGGTTTATTAGATTATACAAATGTGTGACTACTTCAATTCCAAATCAAGGTACGAGGATTTACCCGTGTGATAACACTGCGAGTGTTATTCGTGAGGTTTATCCCAACCGAAAATTAAGGTTCGAGGTTATGTTCGTGTGGTGGTACTGCGGGTCCCATTCGTGTGACATATCCCAACCATAACCCTTAAGGTTCGCGGATTTACTCGTGTAAGTGCACTGTTAGTGCTATTCATGTGGTCTATCTCTTACCTTTATTAAAAAGCCCCTAAATAAATATACACATATATTTTTTTAACTCCAGAGAGTGTAGAGGAGTTTACCGAAAATACCGCAGCAGATTTCGCTCCGGATATGGAATATAGCGGGGAGATTACTGGCACAAATACAGAGATCCCTGCCATCACGACGCCTCCCACTGCTGCCTCCGAGATGCCTTCCACTGGAATCTCTGAGACGCCTCATACTGCTACCTCTGAGACGCCTCACACTGCTACCTCTGATACGCCTGACTTAGAAAAAAGACTGCCGGAGACTGTTACGGATCCTCCACTAGATGAAGATATCCTCAGCATTTTAGGTGAGGACCCAAATAAGAAGGTTTATGCAGAGGCGATTCACAAAGACATAGCCACAAGATGGACCCATATTGTCACAAATGGGCTAGAAAAAGATAAAAAAGCAGAAATGCTCAAATCATACCCCATTCCAGAAAACTGTAATTTTTTGGAAGCTCCCAAATTAAACGCCGAGATTAGGGCAGCCGTCTCTGAACAGGTTTTGAAACGAGACCGCGCCATGGAACAGCAGCAGAACTGCCTTGGGCAGGCCACAGCCTGTATTGGAAAAGCACTCGACATCTTAATCAAATCTAAGGATTGTAAAGAAGCCACAAAGATTGTAAGCGACGCTTTGCTGCTTTGCTTTGTGAGTTATTCCATGGTGAATCCTTATCTCGCAGGTACCTGCTACAATTTGCCCTTAACAAGGATACAAAAGACATAGTCACACAAACAAAAGTTGGGAAATACATTTTTGGTGAGAACCTGCACGAAGACCTAAAGGCAGGAAAAGCAGTGAACAAAACAGGATCTGAGATAAAGTACAACCAAACAACAAAACAATCAAAGCCATCATCCACTTTAAACTCACGGGGACCGCCTCGCAAATACCAACAACATACGCCGAGTGCGGGCAGGCAATCCAACTTCAAGCCACGGTACAATGTGCAGAGGTGGCCAGCACCTCAGCGGTGGCCAGCTCCTCAGCGGTCGCCAGCTCCTCAGCGGTCGCCAGCTCCTCACCACAAAAACGGTCCTACACCGAGAAAAACTTAAAGGTAAAACTCTTATCATCTTACTATCATAACTGGCTACCCATTACCAATGATAAAATAGTTTTATCCTGGGTTAAAGGTTATAAATTGCCATTGTCAGTTACACCTTATCAAACATTAACGCCAGCAAACAAATTAAAAGGTAAAGATGCTCAAGAAATGCAGCACTCAATATCCCATCTTCTTAATATAAACGCTATAAATGAATGTGAGCCTTGTAATGAACAGTTTCTGTCTCAATTTTTTTTGACACCAAAACCTAATGGTGAGCAGCGTTTCATTCTAAACCTAAAAAACCTCAACAAGTTCATGAATACTTCTCATTTTAAACTTGAAGACATCCGAACTGCAACAAAGTTGCTTTCAGCTGGTTCATTTATGGCAAAAATTGATCTCAAAGAGGCTTATTTTTCTGTATCGGTGCATGAGCATTATAGAAAATACCTTCGTTTTCAATGGCAGGACAAACTGTACGAATTTAAGGTCTTACCTTTTGGCCTTTGCGTGGCTCCATATGTTTTCACAAAAATTATGAAGCCTGTCATTGAAAATCTCCGTTGTGAGGGAATTGTGTGTACAGTTTATCTAGATGATATTCTTTTAATTTTTGACAACGCTTCAGAGGCAAAAGATGGTATTACTAAAACTTGTAGCCTTTTAGAACACCTAGGGTTTACAATAAACTATGAAAAATGCATACTTTTACCCCAACAAAAATGTAAATTTTTAGGCTTTGTACTGAATTCACTTGAAATGACAATAGAATTACCACCTGAAAAATGTCTTAAGATTAAACAAGTATTGTTATCCTTTTATAATAGAAAACACTGCAAAATTAGAGAGTTTGCTCATTTACTAGGACTGCTCACTTCGGCTTGTCCCGCTGTCAAGTATGGCTGGGTATATACCAAAACTTTTGAAAGACTCAAATATCTTAATTTGCTTAGTAATGACAATTACAATAAAATAATGAAATTGCCCAGCTATCCAAAATCTGATTTTGATTGGTGGTTAAAAAACTTAAAAACACCTAGTAACAACATTCGCTCAGACTTTTATGAATTAGAGATTTTCTCAGACTCATGATTAACGGGTTGGGGCATTCGTTGGGAGGTTCATGGTCTATTGAAGAGTCTAAGAAACATATTAATTATTTAGAACTACTTGCTGCTTTTATTGGATTCAAAACTTATGCAACTAATTTAAAAGACTGTCAAATACTCCTTCGTATAGACAACACAACAGCCATTTCTTACATAAATCGTATGGGAGGAGTACAATTTATCCATCTCAACACACTGGCAAAGGAAATTTGGCAATGGTGTGAGTCTAGGAACATCTTTGTATTTGCATCTTATATCCAGTCAAAAGACAACTTTATAGCAGATGCAGAATCTAGAAAGACTCAAGCTAACATAGAATTCGAATTAGCAGACTATGCTTTCCAGCAGATTGTCACAACTTTTGGCAGGCCTAACATAGACTTATTCGCCTCTAGAGCCAATACAAAATGTAAAAAATTTATATCTTGGAAAAGGGATCCGGAAGCTTTTGCCATAGATGCTTTTACAGTTCCATGGTCTCAATATTATTTCTATTGTTTCCCCCCCTTTTCAATGTTATTAAAAACCCTCCGAAAAATTGTCAACGAAGAGGCTACTGGTATTGTGGTTGCTCCCCACTGGCCAACCCAGGCTTGGTACCCCTTATACAAAAAATTACTACGTTCAAAGCCAATTTATTTCCAGCCTAATAAATCATTATTAATGTCTGTCAACAGCATGCCTCACCCTCTTCACGAGACACTTACCCTGGTTGCAGGAGTCTTATCAGGAAAGCTATAGAAATGCGAGGCGTTCCAGTTGGGTCAATCGAGGTCATGCTAGCTTCCTTAGCAGACAATACCATATCACAGTATAACACATGTTTAAAAACATGGTGGAACTATTGTTTAAATTAAATCCCAGATATATTAAATTTTTTAACAGAGATGTATAACAAAGGCTCAAAATATGGTACTCTCAACTCATGTCGTTCAGCAATTTCCTTAATATTAGGACCACAAGTTGGCTCCAACGAACTAATAAAAAGATTTTTTAAGGGAGTTTTTCGGTTACGACCAAATAACCCAAAATACGACATAACCTGGGATCCCAACACCGTGTTAAATTACTTAAATACTCTGTATCCTAATAAAAGTATTCCATTGGAAATGCTAACAAAGAAAATAGTAACTATTCTAGCTTTAATAACAGCACACAGGGTGCAAACTTTAAGTCTGATAAGATTAGAGAATATTAAATCTTGTAAGGAAAATATTATTATTAAGATCACTGATCTCATTAAGACATCTCGAGTAGGTGCAACCCAACCTGCCCTAATTATTCCTTTTTTTCTAGAAAAACCTGAAATTTGCCCGGCACAGACATTAGTTGATTATATTAATGTTACAGAAAAAATACGGCAGAATACCTCAGGCCGGTTGTTTATAAGTTTCAAGAAGCCATATGCTACGGTAGGATCGCAAACTTTAAGCCGTTGGATCAAAGACATGATGTCTAAGAGTGGCATAGACACCACCATGTTCACATCGCATAGCACGCGGCATGCGTCTGCTTCGAAAGCAAAGGCTTTAGGTCTTAATATCGATTTAATTCGAAAACAGGCAGGTTGGGCAGAAAGCTCTTCGGTTTTCGCGAGGTTCTACAACAGACCTATTGTACAATCCGCGACCTTATTCGCAGAAACCATTTACTCGAGTGCCTAATTTTCTTATAAATGAAGAATGTATATGATAACAGTTAATTATATGATTGTTTAAAATTAAGATAATTGGTTAATTAAAATAATTGATTAAGAGACATCTGGGGTCCGTTAGAATTATAATCTTTGTTACTCATTAAGGAGTTTTAAATTTTTGTTATTGTTCGAAAGGCTTGTGATTTATCTTAATATATTTAGAGATAAATTGACTGTGTTATAATTTCACGACTCTTTAAACATCCTACATGTCAAGAATTATAAGACGTCTTGGACCAACACAGGAACACAATTAGAAATCAAACGAACTTACCAAGTGAAGTTCGATGTTAATTGTGTGAATGTGTTGGTCCAAGACGTCACAAACTCCCACCCATGACCCTAATGCAAGTGCATAAGTTCCCTAGATTACAGGTCGTGAAATAAGGACTTCAAACTAAATGACAGATGACGGCGGGTGTGTTCGAGGCAACATAAGAAACGTATAAATTTTTATTTAAGCTTCAAATATACGTGGTAGATGGCGACACGATGTGTCTACTACATGTCAAGAATTATAAGACGTCTTGGACCAACACATTCACACAATTAACATCGAACTTCACTTGGTAAGTTCGTTTGATTTCTAAATATAACCGCCATATAATTTAATGTTTTCAGTTGTCACTATGAAAAATGTATTTTCTACCTCATTGTTAAATGGTTCTCCGCGATACAGGCGAAGCCTGGTGCGGGGAACCCTGGGAATTATCCATAAGTAATATAAACGAATTTTTATTTTATTTTTTATGTTACCCGAAAATGAACTTTAATAGTACATACATTATACTTACCCAGGCCGGTAAAACAAAGAATGCCCCAGATCGCAGGTAATTGACGCCCGAGCCGAAGGCAAGGGCGATAAATATGCTATCTGAGGCTTTCTTTATTACCGCCCGCGGTTAGTACAACATTTTACGTCTTGCCCTGGCCAGGAAGTGAGATTTTCCGCACGCGTAGTGTGTGGTAATTGGGCATATTCATTATTTTTGCACCCTCAAACGGACAGTGGAGGATAGTAACAAAACCGACAGTCAATGTCAATCGCCTACGTTTAGTAACCAAACCGACAGGTTAGACGTGACTTAAACATCACTTTAGTTAACCTTAATCTGCCATTTTTTTTGAAATTCCCCAATTTTGCTACTTTATGGCCAGGTGTGACGTAAAGTATTATTTAGTACCTGTTTGCTGAAGACAGCGATGTCCTCGTTGAAGGACTCTGATGAGCATACGTCGCCGCCGGCCACGCCGGGGTCGCGCGGGGTGCAGGTTGCCAGCTCGCACTTCTCGAAGATCAGCGCCAGCAGGGGGAACAGGGGGTGCCTGGAACAGTGTATCAGTTAGTGAGGAATGACGGTGCAAATGCTTGGAACTGATCGTTAGCACGGATAGGGGCTAGAGCAGTTGACCAGTGAGAAGTGATGATACAGGTCGAATGCTTGAAGTCATATCCGCAGACGTAGAGCGGGGCGCGCACGTCGGCGTTATGCGCACTTGCACACGTCGCCATAGTGGACCAGGTTAGGGGACCCTGGCTAACCAAAAGTCCACGGTCTGAAGCGCCTCGAAATTGTCCCGGGGCGCTCTCCCTGGCCAGGCCTGTAAAGCGGACTAGTAGCGAGGGTCAAAGTAGCATGCGTAAGCGAACTTTTAGACCCTCCTTGTAAGCGAAATGGCTGGACAATTGTTGGGGGTTTAGTGAGTAGTCTGGGCCTTCTGCCCTGGAGTCCCATACACACGTCCGGTCCCCCTCCGACCGGGCGGACGGTGCATCAACGCATTCCCCCAACGTAAAAAAAAAGGTAACATTAACAGGGGTACCTGGAACAATTGGCATATTAGATGGGTTGGTGGTGATAATATGAAAAAAAATGGGGAACAGAGGATGATATGATGATGATGATGATGACTTAGATATTAGAGGGTGAAAGTTCACCAGCTAGCGAGGAGTGAACAGGAGGAGATGCAGATACAGTACGAATACTTGAAGCATAAGAAAGGGGAACGGAATGCCTGTAGCAGAATATCAGCAGCATTTAGCACGAGGAAGAAGGGCGTACTAGTTCACTGGTTTGTGAAGAGTGACGATACGGAACACATGCTTGAAGCAGGTGATCAATCGGTCTCTGCTACTGGGATTATAAAACAATAAATAAACGACAATAGACAAGAGCCATAAAAGGCGAAAGAGAAAATAGATCACGGGTCTGGATAGAACAGAAGTTCAACGATGGAAATCGGAATGCCACCAATGATAGTTGATGCTCTCATTCCATCCACAGAGGAATAGAAAATGTCAGGATCAGTTAAGAAACCTAAAATTGTAAGCTCCGCAATATTGTTTTTGGTTAGATCTGAGCAAATAAATATTTAAAAGCAATGTATAAAGCAGGGTGTCAGGAATTAAAGTAGGACACTGAAATATTTGCGATTCTCAAAAATAAATAAGGTCGAAACGTCTTAGTCCTCACACATGCATCGGACACTTAACTTTTTTTTACCTTATATTTTTATAAGTTTTTTAAGTTCAAAAGCACAAATTAAACCACACCCTTCATAGTTCTCAAAGCAAATCTTATAAATTTAAACAATAGGATAATTGAGTGCGCGAGATGAGATGAGATGCAGATTGTGACAAGACGTGCCACCGATATCATCTTAGTGTCTTAGTCGTGGAGCTCCAGTGCCAGCGGGGGCGCATTGACAACAAAAAACAATAAAGTTATCAAAAAATACCCGAAAATTACTAATAGTAGCTCTCACCAGTCTCACCACATTATCTTATTCTTGATATATGGTACCTACGTCACATATACAATTATAAATTGTATGTACCGCGCGATCAGAATGTTTACTTAGCGTGTGTAATAGATATGAAATAGTTAGTGCCATTAGTGCCAATTATTTCCATTTCATCAATATTCAATACACCATCTCTTCACCGAGATAACAAGATGTATGTGAAAATTGCGTAAAATTTATTCCTGGCAGAGATGCCACAAAAACTAACTTTCTTAACCATCATTCCATATCCTCATTTCAAGCTTGGCAAATTTTAGTTTTATGATTACGACTACACAAACAGTAAAAACTAGCGCGAAAATCTTTAAATCAAAGTGACAACGATTTACGAGCGTTATGGCGTTTATTGCAGAAAATTAAAAGTCGGCTTGTATTTATGGAGATACCGCATTATTATTAGGAATTATCATAATGCCTGCTTGCTGTACGCAGGCGGTTACGCATCTACGCGCACAATACAAAAAATAGCGCAAAACAAATAAAATACAGTACTTGAAAGTGTAAGATAGGCATAAAAAAACCGCTGACCTTTAGAGACGGCACTGCTCATATTTACGACGGGAAATTAAAAATATTCATTGTTTATGGCCAGTTAGATTTATCCGAACATGTATGCACCAGACCGTTGAGTTATGAATACTTTACGCCATAAAGTCACTGTTTATGGTTTTATAATATACAATTAATGAAATACAGTAATCTAGAAACGTAATGCATTAATTATAATTTTTATGATATGACGATACAGATTTTACATATTGCAGATACGTATTTGAACGCTGGTAGCAGCATCATTCATTCAACAATTTAAGCATAAAAATTGCACCACAAGCCTTTGTAGTGTATCTCGTATGCCAATTGCCAAGGCGCTTAGAAACATCTAAAAATCTCCCTAAAATTCGCTTACAGTCAGCTCCGCCCAGTTCTTGACAAGTTTTGGTCTGATAAAACTAAACTCCTCGTAATGGGCCAAGTGGCAGAGGTCTCGCCTCCAAACCGATACCATCTCATCTCAAGTATGAATCCGAATTGTGGACGCAACATTGTTTACGTAGATAGCCTTATAAAACTTTAAAAAGGAATTTAGTAGATATAAATATTCTGAACTGATTCTGGAACACTTTCTTTGATTCAGTGTAATTATTGAGTAAGGGCAATAAGCACAATAAACTATACTGAAGAACCATATGTATGGAGCGATATATAAGAGTACAAAAAGAAGAAAGAAAGAAATAAATATGTTTATTTAGCATCTCAAAGTCACACATATTTACATTAGGAATAGCGATGGGTGCTAAGAAGGTCATCACTAAGCTTTGAAGTCGCGAAGTAAACCGTGGTTTAGTAGTTAGGAATAGCTGCTGCAAAAACGACTCAATACACAGCAACTATAACAAAGTTTCTAGGCAATATACAAACAATCTTCTTGGTGTAAAGTTTCTACTCTATAACGTAGAACTGGTTAAAATTTCCCACGCTGTGCCACACAAATATTAAAAACCATAAATATCAAACATCGTAAAAACTATAATCAAAATCAATTTTCCTATTTATCTCGTCCATAAATTAACGCGTATATCGACGCGTGCGCCGCTATTAATGTCACTGATAGCCAATGCTGCTGTTGGAGCCATCAATGTCCTAATATGTTACATTATTTACGTCGTTTGCTACTAATATTTGTGAGATATTGTAAGTTAGAGCAAAGTTTTGTCAGGTACCAATGTCTTTAGCAAAAATTTGATCTGTGGGTGTGATGAAGACGATGTACAATGTACATAATAGAACACAGAAGAGAAGAGACCATTTTAAGAAGGGACCAACGCTAGGAGGATCATGATGGCGATTGTAGGTAAGAGAATTAGAAGAGTTGTCACACGGTGTACGATTGCCATTTTGGGTCATCATATCAAACATCTATTGGCCTCTTCGTGCTCATTATAATAGAGAAGAGACACAAAGTTTTGAGCATTTTGTTCAATGACTGCCGTCAGTAACGCAGATCTAATGAACACGATCCATAATTTGCATATTTCTTTCTCATAAATTATCGAATTATTGAAACTTAATGGCTTAAATTCGGCATAGAGACGCCCAATGTTCAAACTTATTTGGCATAATAACAAACAAAAGATTGTGACGTCTAACGCTATCTGCGATAACCCTCCCGGTTTACAGCGCAATGATATGGATCCATAATTATGTGTTTAGCAGATAATAACTGATAAAGCGTGTCGTCACGAATGGAAACTGGAAGAACTGATCTAAATCTGATACCTATCGAAGGGAAATTAAAATATACAAACACACGTTGTAATTTTTTTGTGTAACAATAAAGAAAGGTTATCGCATTCTGCTCAGGAAAATATAATCTACAAGTAACTGCTCTTTCTGATTTTGGTTAGATTGCTAAAGAGTGTGTCCCAATATAGTACCCTGAGGAACTCTTACTATCTTTTATTTGGATGCTATAGGAGAAAGCTATAATACAGATAAGAGTATGCCAACCACTTCAATGACGAAAATTAACTTTAATAATTTACTTTTTAACCACCAGACTCACGAGCTATATAAGATAGATACATGAAGAAGATGTCGCCAATGACAGTACCTTGAGGAACTTCTACTGTTTCACTTTATATGGTATTGCATGCTTACCCTAATATTTCCAATACAAAAAAAATACATATAAAATCATTATTAACCCCGGGGCAACGTTCTCAGTCACTATCTGGGTGAGCTAGCGCTTGAGGGTTGAAGAAATGTACCCTGAGGAACTCCAACTGGTTTTGCATGCCATACAGAAAACACAAGAGCTTACCAGCTCATCAAAAATATAGAAAGAGCACACGTTACCACCGGACTCACCCGTATATGGCGTCCTTGTCTCGCTTGTGGACGAGGGGCTCGCCGGGCAGCGCGTGCGCGGGCGCCGCGGGTGGGGGGTAGTGCACCGCGGGGAGGTGGGGGTGCGTCAGTCTGTGCTCGTGGTACATCGCGCCCCCCTCCATGTAACCACCCCCGTGGAGGCCTTCGTCGTACTGTAAGAGAATTAGGGTTAGGACTATCGATCATCATAACCAATGATGTAATATAAAATATACGTACATAGATATGTTATAAGCGGTCCAAAAGTGGCACACTAAAACTTGGTCAAGTCGCACAGCTTGCCATAGTTTTGCGTCGTCAATGGAAACAAATGCTGTCAGAATTTGGTGGCCATTTTTAAACACGGAATTTCGTATAGACAACATATCTACCTATTTTTTTTATATTACATCTTTGATCATAACCGATTTTGTGATGCAGAAATCGTGATTCTTGAAGAGGTAAGGTTAAGAAGACCGGTTTTAAGAGAAGAGTATCAAGGTTAGGAATATAAATCTTCATCTTTAGCTTATGGGCATCCAACTGCTGGGCACATGCCGCCTCTTAACTATGTTAAACAATTTTGTAACGCGGTGTCGGTATTCTTGAAGAGAGGTAGGTAAGGTTCTGAAGGCCGGTTTAAAATGTAACTAAACTAACTGACATAAGGTTAGGTACCAAACAAGGCTGACATATTTTGGAATGAACATCAAAGAAAAGACACCACATAACGCGCTCGAGTCTCAACTCTTGCAGGATATACTTACGTACAGTTTATTGCATGTGAGTTGATAATTCTTGTGATCATGCTAGAGCTACACTAAGAACGGCGGGTGTGTTAGTGACTTAAATTGCTGGTTTCAATTTTGTAGAGTCACTGAACACCTGTCTCTAAACGTTTAGAGAATAATAGGAAATCATACCATTATTTTGAATTACAAACGGCATACAAGTACATTTAGTAACTTAATGTCATAAAACTGTGTTAATATAGCACATTTTAAAAGCTTGATTATGTTCATCAAAAACCAATAAACACCTATTTTGCAAAGCAACAAGTCATCGCCTCTAAAGACGGCATTACAAATCAGAATAAACCCCTCCATTCACCTCTCACTCCATTTAAGGGGGTTCGATTGCCATACAAAACGTTATTTGACATTCGTAGGCTAACGGCGTGATATTTTAAGAAACTTATGTAACAAACTTTCATAAATTGGCTTCCCATTTGCGCCAAATTCCCCCTTTCCTAGAATAAACTTACATAAACTAGATTAATTTGAGAAATTGGTTTGTCACGTGATATTTTGGGAAAACTATTTTTCTCAAATTAATCTAGTTTATACAAGTTTATTCTAGGAAAGGGGGAATTTGGCGCAAATGGGAAGCCAATTGATGAAAGTTTGTTACATAAGTTTCTTAAAATATCACGCCGTTAGCCTGCGAATGTCAAATAACGCTTTGTATGGCAATCGAACCACCTTAAGTGCCTAAAAAAGGGACAAAACATAATCCTTTTACACCTTACTCTTACAATTAAAAAGTTTTAAGTTGTCCAAAAAGAACGAAGGGCACTGAATATTCATTAAAATAGTCGAGTCATCGGCCGATGGCTATCTGCCATCAATTAAACTTGCTTAAGCTTTTAAAATATATTCCCTTGAGATTACGGACCTTAACGAATATTTGACAGGCCTCTTATCCCGCTTTTGTCTTTAAAACAATTGTAATTAATAGAGACAGCATCTATTTTGGAAATAAATATTGCATGTAAAACATTCCCTTCACATCAGTTACTAACAATAGTTTGTTTTTTTAGACAATGGTACAAGTTTGCTTCGAAAATTCTACAAAATTGAGATATGTATCGTCTTAAAACGTTCCAAGCCGCACATACTCGTAGCAAGTAAGTATTATACGAATAGACCCAACGATTTTGAAGAGTGGGTCCGCTATCAAATACAGTGACTGTGCAATTCGGACCGATCGATCCAGCCGTCATTACTTGGTCATTACCGCGCCTAAAACGTTAGTAGACAATTTTGTTGTGGTAGGCATGACAAACACGCTCCGATAAAAACTTCGAAAAACGCCTAAACTTTTTTTTAATATCATCAACGCGGATAGGCACTGGCCCACTGGCAGATTTTTCGCATAAACGCTTCTGGGATTAATCTAATTTAGAACTAGGTGTATTTTATTAAATTGAATTACATCTTTTTTTTACACATCCTGCCATATTAAAAATACCCTATTTTCTACCGTAACACATAACTTCCACGTCGGTCGGACCGTGGGTTTTTATTGGCGTCCCGCTCTAGAATGTTATTTTTTGTATTCGCGCAGTATCAGTTTCAGTCGATAAACTATAAGCATTAGGTCTCGTTACCGGCTACTTACTTAGCACTGGCAATGCAGGTAAACAATACAATGCCTGTACAGATAGCAAGTTTGGTCATTTTTATTAGGAATATTTGAGTGGGGTGAAAAGTCAACCCATGGCACAAGTTTTGAATGAGTACTTCTTAAACAATGAATCTTCTTAAGTAAAGAATGATTAAACTTCAATAAGATCGTAACTACTAGTTGATATAGTTCAAGCTCCACGGATAAGAGCGCTCTCAAAAAAAGAAAGAGATCATTTTATAACAAAACTAGCTTTTGCCCGCGACTCCGTCCGCGTGGAACTCGTTTATATCGTAGCTCCATACAAACTTTCACCCCCATTTCACCTTATTCAAGGATGATTTCCGGGATAAAAACTATCCTATGGCCCTTAACCGGGCCGGGCGCTCAAACTATTTCTATACCAAATTTCATCTAAATCGTTTTAGCGGTTTAAAATTCAAATTCAAATATTTAATTCAGGCATATTCCATACAAGTGTTACTAAGTTACCTATTAAAAACCGGCCAAGTGCGAGTTGGACTCGCGCACGAAGGGTTCCGTACCATTATCTATAAAAACGGCAATAAAATCACATTTTTTGCATATGAGCCCCTCTTAAAAAAATATTTTATTTTGTTTTTAGTATTTGTTGTTATAGCGGCAGCAGAAATACATAATCTGTGAAAATTTCAACTCTCTAGCTATCTCGGTTCTTGAGATACAGCCTGGTGACAGACAGACGGACGGACGGACGGACGGACAGCGAAGTCTTAGTAGGGTCGTTTCGCCGGTTAGCGACCACTTAGCCGAGTTGCTCACTTTAGATTAGTAAATGTATACCTATTCAATGTACACACATAATAGATGGTATTCGTATAGGTTCTGAGTATAGTCAAGTTTTGAAACCTACAATAAAATATAGCACTTTCATCCATAGATTAGGAAAAAATATGGAAAAGGTTTCAAAATAGGGAATTCGCTGGATAGCGACCGCTTTAGTCGGTTTGCGACCACCTGTTAGCTAGTTGGCGACCACTCTTGCAAATAGTGTTTAAGTAGTTAATAAAACGATGCATCATCATCATCATCATATCAGTCGAAAGACGTCCATTGCTGGACAAAGGCCTCCCCCAAAGAGTGCCATAATGACCGGTTCTGCGCCACCCGCATCCATCGGATTCCTTCGATCGTTACCAGGCCATCAGTCAACTTGTGGGGGGCCTACCCACGCCGCGCCTTCCGGTACGTGGTCGCCACTCGAGAACCTTTCCGCCTCAACGGCCATCGGTTCTACGTGCAATGTGCCCCGCCCACTGCCACTTAACTTTAGCGGCTTAGGGCTATATCGATTACCTTGGTTATGCTGAGGATAGCCTCATTTCTGATGCGGTCACGCAGAGAAACTCCGAGCATAGCCCTCTCTCCATTGCCCTTTGGGTGACTTTGAGCCTTCTTATGATGCTTCTTATGATTTCTGAAGCGACCACGTTTCGGTGCCACACGTGATCACTGGCAACACGCACTGGTCAAAGACTCTCGTCTTCAGACACTGCGGAATATTAGACGAAAAGATGTGCCATAGCGTAGCTTCCCGAACGCTGCCCAGCCGAGTCGGATTCGACGATTGACCTCTTTCTCAAAGTTGGACTACCTGACCTGACTGCCCTTATACTACTACAAATTGTTACTCTTCTAAATCTACTTTACATTTCTTGTCAATGCAAAATAGAATCGAAAACGGCGCGCCATCTCGCTCACACCATAGTGCTATTATATATATTGCTATTACAGTCACACATGTCGTTATCTAAATGCCACCATTTTACAAGCTTTGATGTAACTTTTAGATTAAATTCTACTTACCTACACTAGCTTCTGCCCACGACTCCGTCCGTGTGTCTCGTTTATATCGTAGCTCCATACAAAATTTCAACCCCTATTTCAGCCTCTTAGGGGATTATTTCGGGGATAAAAACTATCCTACGTCTTTTCCCGGGACTCAAAGTATTTCCATACCAAATTTCATCAAAATCGGTCCATCGGTTTAAGCGTGAAGAGGTAACAGACAAGACACACTTTCGCATTTGTAATATAACCATATCATATAATCATATGAATTATTCATTTTATAATTATATATTATTATTATATTACATATACCTACTATAGACATAGCATGGATTGGCGCGGCTTAAATACCTACCGACACAATTGGCTTGCCAAGCTAAATATCGCGGGTGCCGCAAGAATCCATAAGGAAAGAAAAAGAAAAACGATGTGGTCGCTATCCGACTTCTTTGGTAATATTTTTTTTGGGTACGCGACCACCCCATTTTATTTAAATCTATTTTTATAATATGCCGAATTTCAACGAAATTATTACAATAGCTAAATCATTTAAGCAATCAACTAACTAATTTCAGCATAATAATAAAATTAAGTGACGTAACTAAAGTTTTCGCGCCAACTGTCGCGTTATTTTTTTTACAGATTCACTGCACGTCAACACTTTTCGGAAGCAATGTGTGAAATGTGTGAATTGAGGTTATTTTTTCTTGCTTTGGATTAAGCTTTGGGTTTTAAAGTGTATTTATTCTTATTCTGACACTATTCAAGAATAGTTAATAACTAATTAGTTTTCTGTTGGGTTTGTAGAAGTGTTAATATCTTTAATTGAAGCAGCCTAGTCCGTCAAGTGGTCGCCAACCGAAGGTGGTCGCGTTACCGGCGAAACGACCCTAATAGGGTCCCGTTTTACTCTTTGAGTACGGAACCCTAAAAACTATTGTTAGTACATAGTGGCCAGTAAAATTAAATTGTAATAAATTAGAAACAATAAAAATTATAATTATAATTTAAGCGTGAAGAGGTAACAGACAGACAGGCACACTTTCGCATTTATAATATTCTTTTCAACACACCTGCTCGTAAAGTAGGTCTTATTACAGCGTATTTACACTGATAATGCAGAATATTACCCATGCCGTGCCTTTTACATTACATTATCGCACTAGTGCCTTTTCATTACATATCTTTTTAAATATTAGCAAAATAATGCAGAATATTACCCATGCCGTGACTTTTACATTACATTATCGCACTAGTGCCTTTTCATTACATATCTTTTAACATTTTAATTTTTATTTTTAATTTTTTTTCCTCGCAAATGTGTTGAAAAACGTCGTATGAAACACGTGGGCATTGGTCATTACACTTCTCGTCTCCATTAAGCCTTCGCCTTCGGCTCAGGCTTAAAAACCGACTCGAGTGTAATAACCAACTTAGCACACTTGTATCATAATGTACTATTGTCACGATGCAAACAAGCGAACGGCCCGTTGGAGGGAGTAGAGTTTATGGAACAGCCTCCTTATAAACATTCTGTAATGATCTTAAATACCAGCTGTTATATAGTTAATTATTTAATTAAGGCACCACCCGAGTGACTGCGTACCGATACGCGTTAATAGTGCCGTATCGGTTTTTATCTAATTATGAAGATAAGGATTAGTATCATTATTAAGATTGAAGTACGTCAAATTAATTGTTATTATTTATTTATTTAAGACAGCTGGGGTCCACACTGGTGTTAATATATACTTATCCTAGGTTAGTTATTATAAATTACATTAGTTTTTAAATTAAAATACAATGGTGATGGGAGCAAGTTCATTATAAATTATATCAACCAAGCAAATGCTTAGTTGACACAATAAACCTGCTCAGAGTGAGGGTTTGTTATGTAAAGGGAGAATCGGTAAATGATAATTTTTTTTGGGCGCGTGCAACTGAACATTTTGCAATGTTATTGTCGTTATTGTTACCAAGAAACTGCCATACTTTCAGAACATGAAGGATGTCGTATCGTGCGATAAGTGATATAATGGCAGATTGCAATTTTAAGTCAGTTGAGATAGAAACTACATATATTTCGATTATTTGTTGCATGAATGAAAAAATAAAGAAACTAATTTATTGAATCAGGCGTTACTTTGCGGAAGTCCATGATATATTACGAGAACAATATTCCTTTGCTATTCCGCTAAAAAGCTTATTAAGCTGTTTTAGCGGAATAGCAAAGGAATATTGTTCTCGTAATATAAATAAACTAATTGATAAATTGCTTTTAATGAAACAGAGGGGTAATCACGTAACGTTCCGAACGCGCGTTCGTACAATGCGTTTCGTGATCGACCTACAGGTAAGGTAACTATCAAAAGGTATTGAAAGTATTCAGACTCGTATAATAGTAGGTCGATCACGTAACGCATTGTACGCGCGTCGGGTAGGTCTAAATGTCACTTTTTATATGGAGAATTGACAGTTAAAACTTACCGACGCGCGTTCGGAACGTTACGTGTTTACCCCCCTGGTCACGATTTGGCAATGTTCCTACATTCATTTAGAGATGTAGGGAGCAGCGGATCATCTCTCTCATATTTGCAGCAGCCCAACTCAGGGATGTGTAAAAAATAATCGATTCATATTTTCATTAAAATCTATTTCATAATCTTTTTTTTTATTTTATTCGACGGTAAATAACTATTATGATACAAGTGATTGGGTTAGGCCATCAGGCCCATTGGCACGATACGACCTTGAGGCAGGCGCGCGTTTTTCCCGGTTGTGCCCTAAAGAAACCCGGTGTCCGCTTTTGCACTTAATCCTAAGATTTGGCTTAGGCAACTATAGGCACTAGTTTTTCGAAAGCGACTGGAATCCGACCAGGGATTGTAACTGGTTTTTTGCAAAAACCTCGAAATAACCACATATCTCGAGCTTTTTTATAGTTTTATACTTCATATGTATTCAGTTGTGTTTTGAGGTAACGAGTGCGTATTATTAGATTGTACAATTAGAAAATGAAATAATTAACAAAGAACGAAAAAATAACGGTTACGGTCCCATACAAAAAAAAACCGGTTACAATCCCTGCTTCCAACCCAGAGGGAAAACTAGACCTTATTGGGATTAGACCGGTTTCCTCGCGTTTTCCTTCACCGAAAAGTCACTGTTAAATATTAAATTCGTACATAAGATTTTTTGAAAACACCCAGTGGTACTAGGCGGTATTTGATCCCGTGATCTCCAAATTGGACTTCGCGTGCCTTACGGCTCGGCTATTATGGCCACAGTTGTATTTAAAAAATTCCGCTGGAGATCCTCATTTCCCTTCCTGATTCCACTTTCCACATTCCTGTAACTAGGAACTATACTGTTTCCCACGGATATACGTACAAAACGATTCTCCATTCCATATCGCCACGGATTATATCAAAGTGGGTTATATATAATTTCCCATTGTGATGCTGACGGTCCGAGGTTTATGGTGCTTCACGTCACTTTATTAGTATACTGGCGATGTTAAGAGCAATGTAATTGTTTTAGCTGCGATAGCTGCGAAGCTTGTATTCTGCGACAACGTTTCATTCACATGCGTTCGAATCGTGATCCTGTTCCTTGTATTTTATCGTTTAATTTATAATAAAAATTTCATGAGCAAACATTTATATTTAATACTCCATAATATTATAAATACAATTCATATTTTACCTGTCTGGGAATAGTGCTATGCTTGAGTCGTTTGCTGATAAGTTCGATATAAATTATACATTTAAACGTTTGTCAAAGCTTCTAATGTGGGAAAAGCTGGTCGGTTCGCATAAAGCCATTCTGGGCAAATCGAACCTTAACATGCTTAGAAAAGGTGTGTTTTTCTAAGAATTACTTGTCATGAACACACATATTGATTTTCTGTAATCAAATGTTACGTAAATCCATGGCAATTATTATTTTGAATGCAATTTCCCGACAGATGGCTCAGTCGCCCGCATAAAAAAAGCTTCGTATAAGGGATGACAGTTCTCTTCGTTATTTTTAAAGTAAGAGTAGCTTTTGTTTTTAACCTTTTTCACACTTTATGAAAGAGGTTTGTAAAGAAAATAATTACTGTATTAATTGTTCGTGTTGTATATCCATTAAATGAACTCTATACAGTGTTCGTATACTCAATTGACCAACAATAACATTAATAAGTAACCCCTTACAAATTGTAAACTATATAAACCGCAAAATGCATTCGATCGTTCCCTCCATCCGCAAAATAAAAAATTCAACGCTAAATTACACACCGCAAACATCACTCACTGAAAAGGGAAATTAAATCATTACTTAAAACTGCAATACACACGGTAGGTAATGATTTACTATTAGCCATTTACTAAACCTTTATAGGACCATTATAGGACTATAACTAAGGGTCGGTAAGTAGCAATCTAGACCCCACCGTTTGCTCCCTAGGTTATGGTGTATTAAGCAAATTATGGACTAGGAACCAGGGCCTGCTACATTGATTTAAGTACTTTTAATCGCTCCCACCTGTAGTCATATAGCGCAGGTGGCTGAAGTATAGCTGTATAGGTGGGCCTTCCAAGGTGTTTTATTGGGGTTATAATTAATATGACTTTTTTTGGTTTGAAGACCGTTACTCATTTGCTTTAATTACTTGCTGGATATATTTTATAAGATAAGATAAGATAAGATATAGAAACCTTTACTCTATATTTTATTGTGCAGGAGTTTCTTTAATGTATTTGTATTTTAAATAAAATATACAAGAGACAACTATAAATGGCTATCTGTTAACAAGCCTATACATAGGTATATAATTAATGCACAATGTAAAACAATAGAACAGGCAATATAATTACGCCCGTGTTTAAACAGCGTTAGAAATATTTAATTCATATTTTTCCAGGTAGTTACTAGTGTTAATTGTGGTTTACTGTAGATAACAACCTGCATGTGGAAGTGTCTGTAAGTATAAGAACTTTTATGTCATAAAATAGTCTTTAATAATAACGTTTCAGACGACAGAGGACTAATTTTAATAGAACTCTAAAAGTAACAATATCTTCTTACGCAAAAGTCGAATTACATCACAACCATTTCACAACTACTTTTTTTGTTCCAATAAACATTAAAAAAATAACGTAAGAAATAAAGATATGAAATCACCATTTTTTTGTTGCAAAGGTTTAGTTAAAATTACATTAATGCTTAATACTTTTTGCCAAGACAGTACGCACCCACGCTGACATAGATACATACATAAAGGAAAACGTACAATTGTACGGTAAAATACAAAATTATCCACGTTGGGCCCCGCCTCATTACCGGCAATTTAATAACAAATCATATGCAGTAATTCCAAACCGTACAAATCTAGCATAGATAATAAAATAATGCCGGTTATTATGTGGTTAGCCTAGTCGGTACAGTCGGCTAGATTAAGACCTGTGTACACTCAACTATGATTATAATTTTATAGCACATATATTATATCATCTAACGACTTCACACTATTCGAGAAGCTATCCTTTTAATGCCTGTCTTTTTCTTGTAGTATAAATATATAATTATTTTTAATATTTTAATTAACGTTAGAAGGTTAATAAATCATATTTACAAGCTGAAATTGAATACGAGCAGTTCAACAGTTGAATAAATTATTGATAAGCAGCGTAAAACTGTCAAATCATATTATACCTAGGATTACACAATTGGCGCTATTAAGCTACCAATACAGCCATAAATCAGCTACTTCCAAATTTAAATCTCATTTAATGACTTGGGTATCCTTAACGTTCTATAAATAATAAAGATTTATACTTTTATATAGGATTTTAAATTTCAGTTATTTTACTAAAAAAAAAAAAAATGTAAACTGTTTATTGATAATTTAATTGTTACAAGTATGTCTACTAATTGCTTAGCGCAATCTCAATTTTTAAGACTACCTACCGTACATACTAGTAGTTAGTTATCTATCTCATTAAATATAACAATTTTGATAAATCGATATTAAGATAAATCAGGTGTATTATATCGTATTTCACTAGTATCCATTAGCAAATCTAATCGAATAGGATAATAATATCCGCTGCAGCGACCTTCAGCCGTAATCACGTCTAAACTACCATCGTTGTGTAACGAGCTACATGACGTTTAAACGACTAGACTAAGAAGCTCCTATCCAAGTATCCGCCAGTAGGCGTCAATACATGGAAGAGATCAGGAATAAAATATCATGTGCCCAGATATAAAATAGATTAGAGTTCGGTATGTATTACGTGTGAAGGCGACGTGAGTTCAGAAAACGGATTTTTAAAAAATCGTAGCTCTTGTTTGGATTATAATACGGTTGCCCTAAATTTTATTAGCAATCTTGAGGCCTTTCTCGAGGGACGACAGCTATTCAAATCCTGAGTTTTTGACTTTCGCTTGATAGAAAAAAATCACGAACATAGGTCTAAAATTCACATAAAAAATTCGTAACAAATTATGGACAACAGCTAAACATATTAAAATTGGTTCTAAAAATCGGCAATATCATGTTTGAGGGAACTTAGCTATTTCTTTTTTATTTATTAAAACGCACAAAATATTTAAATTAAAAAACATGATAGCCGCGCTTCCGGACACGCACTTCCATCTCGCTCACGCTTATGCTCAGTGAGAGGGAGAGAAGACCACGCCTTAAACTTAGGTAATATAACTTTTCATATTTCAATTATCTCCGGCAGATTTCGCTCCTTAAGGGATAAGTTTGTTTCTACTGTGTTCTCTATTTCGATTGTAATTTAACCTATTTCTAACCCCCGACTGAAAAAGAGGGGTGTTATATCCTCCTAGCGCCCATGGGCCTACTGGAAGGACATACTTATTTTTAAAGGAATTTAAACAATTTTGGGTTGGAATAGAGTTGCAATTGTTTTGTTTTGGTCTTCTCTTGAAACAAAAGCAATTCAACTCTATTTCTTTTATTAGTTTGATTCACAATGTCATTTTGTGTTGTATGGTGGGCGCCACGAGGATAAGTTTGACGTGTATGTGTGTCTGTCTGTCTGTATGTGTGAGTCTATCTGTGGCATCGTAGCTCCTAAACGAATGGACTGATTTGAATGCGGTTTTTTTTATCCGAAAGCTGACGTGATCGAGATGGTTCTTAGCTACGTTTCAACAGAATCGGTTCAGCCGTTTTTGAGATATTGAACTTTGAAATGAAAATGTTGAGGGGTTTTTCAACTTTTCTAGCTTGTAGGTTGTGTTGTGTATATACAGTAAATCTATCTAGATATAAATAATCCTGTCACTGCCTATAGACATAACCAGCGTGATTCGAATCCATTTCTTACATTTTTAATTTGTGAATGTAAGTTTGTATGTAGGGTCTAAGTAATATCTGAAACTACTCATCTGATTAAAAAAAAACAGTCATATAAAGAATGGACCATGTAATTTTATCGCGTGGCTCTATTCGAGTTCTCTCAAAATAGTCGAATTTAATTTCGACAATCATATTTAACTTTATATTAAGTATGGATACAAACATTGTCTACCTGTTTTACAAATAAATTACTAGGAACTATTTAAATTTTGAGTATAAATATATATATACATTTTCGGTTTAATATTTTAAAATAATGTTTGTCACAATTTTTAAACTTTCTTTTTTCTACTCATCGACTTTAATCTTTGAATTAAGATTTCGTACACGAAACTAAGATCACATACTTTTTAATCCTGGAGCTCTACCAGCTGGTGACGGAACTCGTGGTTTCATAAGATAACCGCCAGCAGTCATCTTATGAATCCAGGAGCTGTATAAGATAACTGTGAAGACATCAACGCGCAAATATACTAAGCTGCTGCGCTTCATTTCAGCAGGGCGATTTTCAATAGATACCAAGTTTGTTTAATAAATTATTATTTCCGTTGACTCGTAGAAAAAGTATTGTATACAATAGTTATATAATTAGCTTTTCAAGTCTCGTATGTACCTTAATTAGGCCACTCAGCAAGCTTCGTGGCCTAAACGTGGTACTCGACTTAAAAAGCATACATTATATAACGATTGCATAAACTACTATTTTATAACACAACTTCTGTATCGTGGCTCATTATAATTATAGATAACAGGTGTAACTGATAACTCCATGAGTTCCAAGATACAGGCTCAGCCTAGTTTGGGACTCACCAGATATCGCTTTCCTATTATGTAACAGTGTCTTTTGTGTAATAAAGTTATTCTTATTCTATTTTCTTACCTTCCTCCTTATATTGGTTGATAATATTTGATGTAGGTATCTGAGGGCTCCTCTACGCAATCAGCCATCATGGCCCATCATATAGGACGCAACTGTGCATTAGACGGAGACTCCAAAGCATAACGGCGCCCCTGTCATGCGTCATGATGTCCTATTGTGTGGAGGAGCCTTTACAAGCAAATACACATTGTCTCTGCTACAGACTCCCGAGCCTTAAGCCTCTCACAGATTGGCACGGCCTGGCCGAGACGGTGAATAGTCATACTAAACTTGTCATTAGCTGTCAAATTAAGTTTCAGATGTCGAATCTCCCCATACTTACATACATACACTCAAGATTTATACACTCAAGCCAAAGACCGTCACACTTGCACCCTAAATCTAAGACATAGAGATAAAATAGCCCTCCCAACAAGTAACTTACAAATGAGAAATAAAAGCCCCCATATGACAACAATACGCATTTACAACAGCCTACCTAAAGAAATAGCTGATGAGGTCAAATATACTAAATTTGTTCAAAAGTCAAAATCATATTTAATATAAAACAGTTTTTATTCACTGAGACTTCTTCAATGTAAATAGTTACCATAGATAATCTTCGCAAATGTTATCCTAGATATTGATACCTACCTACATGTAAATCTTAGTTTAAGTACTATAATTTTTCATTTGTAATGTGTACCTACGGTTTGAGACGAAGGATTTGCAATACCCTTACAGGGTGTCATGTTGTACTTACTATAGACTGTAATAGATATTTAAGACCTGACATGAGTGCAATAAAGTATTCTATTCTATTCTATTATACATACATACTAAGCGGGTTAGTGTGGGGAGATCCATTTTCGTATTTAATCTGTGAAATTCGGCATTTTCCTGTGATAGATATAGGGTTCCTTAGCAACAAGTGTTCCTTACATCCAGAACTATTAATTTACGCAAAAAAACGAACTCAGATTTTTAGACAGATTCGACCGGGTTCGATTCACGGCCGTGTGTGAGGCTTTTTTGAAAATCTTTGCATGCAGTTTTGTTTCTTTTTAAAAATAAAGGAATGTCTCCTTTAAATAAAATGAGCCAGCTTAAGGATTTAAGGTAGTTTCCCTCCAGGGCCCGACTTATCTTTCCACACTGTATTTGTCAACAAATAATCAATTTAATTAGCCACTTACCACAGGACATTCGCACCTATCCTGACATGGTCATTTGCCTAAGAAAATGGCGGTATTAGTTTTGTTACCTTATAAGTCATAATGCGGCTAAATAAAGTTGCTTCGACTGAAATGGTGTGTCATGTCTTACAATTCTCGGTTGATTACCATCACGAACATGTTATTAACTGACACGATATTGCATATTCATAAAAATGTCTATATTAGATTCATTCAAGGTTATAATGCGTGTAAGGATTATAATGTATCCAAAATAGTTAGGTACACTATAACCACAGAGTAGTATAATACTTAGTTTTACATCCTATAATTACAATCTCATAATGAATTTGATCCCTAGATCCGAAGCTCTTTTTAGGGTTCCGTACCCAAAGGGTAAAACGGGACCCTATTACTAAGACTCCGTCTGTCTGTCTGTCTGTCCGTCTGTCGCCAGGCTGTATCTCATGAACCGTGATAGTTAGACTGTTGACATTTTCACAGATGATGTATTTCTGTTGCCGCTATAACAACAAATACTAAAAAACAGGATATAATAAATGTTAAAGGGGGGCTCCCATAGTAGGGAACATTACTGCAATGTTCTGCCGCCAGAGGCAGCACTACCACTAATAGTATAACAGTATAAAAATATACGGATTCACACACACATGCACAACTGATTGTCAAATGAGTGACAAGGATGCTTGCATAGACAATACCGCAAGTGGGGACGAGTTACAATGTCAACGCTGCTAGTGTCGCCACCTACGAAGAGTTTTGCGTAATGTTCCCTATACACCAAACGTGATTTTTTTGCCGTTTTTATAGATAATGGTACGGAACCCTTTGTACGCGAGTCCAGTCGGACTTAGCCGGTTTTTTTCATATTGGTGGGCTATGTCACCCAACTATGAACCAAATTAAATTTAATAATTAAGTATCACTTGTTTCTGTAATTACTATTTCTATGGGTGAACTCTGGACAGGTAATATAACTGCACAAATTCAAATATATATAATAGAAAATTGTAAATTCGCACGAAAACACCCAGAATTGTACACTAAAAGAGAAAATGCTCAATTGAGATATGCATCTAGGAAAAATAATAATCTAATAGCCCCTCCGTCCAAGTTAAATACCTATCCACTCTACTGGCCCTCTTAAAATGACAATAAAAGTATATAATAAGCTACCCGAAAACATATAGAGTGAACGAAAAGATAATATATTCGTAAACAAATTGAAGCAAATTTTAATAAATAAAGCCTATTATTCCCTAAACGAATACCTAGACGATAAATTACAATAAACTAAACACACGCATGCGATCACACACACAGAGATACGCACACGGACACACACACGCATACAACTATAAAAAAATAATCATTAAATGTCTATAATGATCATACATAATATACATAATATTCATAATAATAAAACTGTAAGTATTAGAATTATGCCTAAATTGTGAAATTAGTTATAATTACTACATTGCGATGCTCTTGCAGGGTGCATGTTTGATACATAAATAAGCTTAGTGTAACACCTTGTAATCTTAACAACATGTATGCAATAAACAAATTGAAATTGAAATAAAATCAGTAATACAACATTGGTATCGATAAAAACGACTAACTTTATTTTTGGGGGGCAGTCCAGTTGTAAAAATATGAGTGCATTGCATACCTACAACTTACTCATAAATATGTCCCATATCGCTCTAATGGCAGAGAAGTGTCAGAGTGCCTTATGTGCCTATTCCAAATCTTAGGATTAGGTGTCAAAGCGGACCCCGAGCTCCTTTAGGGGCACAACCGGGAATAACGCTAGGACGATGATGATCGCTCTAATGTCAGCGGATTAAGGTTTCGGTACATCATCATCATCATATCAGCCGAAAGACGTCCACTGCTGGACATAGGCCTCCCCCAAAGAGCGCCACAATGGCTGGTCCTGCGCCACCCGCATCCAGCAGACTCCCGGTACATATTTATGAGATTATTAAATCGATACAATATATTTTTGCACTTGATAGCTGGGCTATTATTTATATCATATTTGCGAGGTTTTACGGTACCTAAGTATAATATTACCGCGATAGGTTTGGGAATAGGATAGCCGTCAATTCATACACACTTTGACGTGATTATATGGCACAACTCTGTCACCTCGATTCCCAATATCGTGGACGAGCAATTCCGTATCATGTCACTGAGTCAATTTAAATTCCGATGTATTTTTATTTTATGAACATTTCAATTGGAAGTAACTCATAAGTTACTTCTTGAATAAATAAATAAATATTTGTGGACAATCTTACATTTACATCGACCTATTCCCAAATTAAGCAAAGCTTGTACCATGGGTACTAGACGACGATAAACATAGGTACTACATAGAAAACATCCATGACTTAGTAACAAATATTAGTGCCCATCACACAAATAAATGCCCTTACCGGGATTCGAACCCAGGACCTCTAGCTTTGTATGCAGGGTCACTACCAACAAGCCAAACCAGTCGTCAAAATATTCATCCCATAAAAAACATTCCATGCGAAAAATAGGCCAAGTCTCGAAAATATTTCACAGTAAAAAGTGGTAAGATATTTCGTAGAGCCAAGTCAGGCATTCTTATTAATCTTTATTTGCTTGCTAAATAAAATTTACTGCAAAACACACAACTTTACTGCATTTACTAATTTTTGCATAGGTACCTAAAACTATGTAAGTGTGTATGCCAAGTCACAGAATTTTATTTAGCAAGCAAATAAAGATTAATAAGAATGTCTGACTTGGCTCTACGAAATATCTCACCACTTTTTACTGTGAAAGAGTATCGAGACTTTTCACATGGAATGTTTTTTATGGGATCTCATTTCTTTTTGTAGACTTTGTATGGGAATGTTATTTTACCAACCGCAAATAACGTTTGTATAGTTTTGCAGGAAGGAACTGCAAAAGTAACTTTGTAATCGCATGTATTTGTACAGGATTACAAACTTCCTTATGCAGTTTTTATATCTCTCAAATTGTTTTCAGTTTGTAGTAAATGTAAAATGTAAACGAATCAAAGAATGTAATTAAAATCGTATTTACTAAACTATTTTATAACCATGGTCCATGTGGACGAAGAGCGGAGCCTTCCAACACAAGTATTGCCATACTTACCGTTACCGGGAGACGCCAGCCACGAATGTATCTACTTTTACCTACTTTAGTATGATACCAATAAATATTCTTGTTTTTTTTTTTTTTTTGAACTTTGAAACGTGACTGATATTGCAATATTTTTAGGTTTTTTTATGAATTACTAGGCTAAAAACTAATAACGTTTGAAATTTGGAGCTTGTGGGTCTGCTAGAAGTACCTACCTTAGAATTAGCGTGATCATTATCAGTATATAAGTGGGTATGTCAGTGACAAAACTAACGAACTTTGACGGACAATAGTTCTTAAAATTTATTTAAGAATTTTTAAGTTCAAATTGAATGTTATTGATATTATATGTTAGCCATATTATGCCCTACATGTTCCTGAAAATTCAGGGATCTAGCTTAAGCCAGCGCAAAATTACAGGATGTTGAAAATGGCCATTCGGCTTCGAGAAAAGGATGTTACGGTGGAATGGTTTTGCTCGACTTGGCGGGGGCACTGCCGTGCCCCCAGATTCGATGCCTACTTATGGGTCACATATTGCCTGTGTAGTTAATATAAATACCTATTATAAATCTACCCAGCTTGACTTAGGGTTGCCATACGTCAGGATTTGTCCTGACATGTCAGGATTTTTGACCTTTTGTGAGGATTGCGGCCGGACTTGGCAAGTGTAAGGACTTTTAGAAATTATCTCATTAAATAAATAAAAAATGTATGAATGAAATGTTACAACTCTGTTACAAGAAATGTCTGGATTTTTATCAGGACAATATTTTTTCCATATGGCAACCATAGCTAGACTCCAATCAGCCTTTGTTCGTATTATCAGTGAAATAACTAAATAGGAAAGATTTTGTTTGTAAACGCTGCGCCCTCGACGTGTGTACTCGCTGTATCTGATGTCTTGATAACTTATCATAATGTCATAATTATAACTAATCCGCTATTGACGTAGAAATTACTACTGAATCGTAATATTTTTTAACAGTCTTGATACTTGTTATTTGTGATATTATTATGTAAAAGAATATCTAATAATATTATGTCCCAAAGTGGAACACAAAAAAGAACAACAGAAATCGCCTTTCTCAATCTTTCTCATCATCATCCTCCTAGCGTTATTCCCGGAGTGCCCTAAAGGAGCCCGGGGTCCGCTTTGACACCTAATCCCAAGATTTGACATAGGCACTAGTTTAACGAAAGCGACTGCCGTCTGACCTTCCAACCCAGAGGGAAAACTTGACCTTATTGTGATAACCCTAGAAAAGCTAACAGTAAACGTACATCATAAGTTCCCAAAAACTCATTGGTACGAGCCGGGATTCGAACCCACTACGGCCGCTTGACAGCCGCATGTCTGAACCACTAAGCTACCGTAGCTTTTTTTTAATCATCTATATAACCTATAGTAAAAAAATTACACAACTAAATTGACAAATCTACTTGTTCTGTGGACAAATCCCTCTTTGTAGTCGAAAATATCCTACATTTTACTATTATTTTATTTTTTGTCATTATTTTATTTCACTATCCTCTACAACTAATAATTTAACCTTTAGTCCACGAAAATATTGTCCCTGCTTTCAGTCCATTTTTTTTATCAAAAACTAAAATGGCGGCTACAATTAAACGTCAATGGAACAAGATGGCGGCTGTTTTGGACTCGCACGCGATAACGACGGAATTAAATTAGCATCGGATTTCTATCGTGTTTTAGTCTTATAATACCTGCTTAAACGTCATATAAGTAAGAATGAAGTATTAGCTTTCTTTTTATATTTGTCATAAAAAAAACTAAGTAGAATGGTAAAGGTAGGTAGGTATCGTACAGCCGTCTTCTAACGAAATTATACTCGTATATTTAAAATGAACGGGGGCAATAGTTAAAATGCAATGATAGGGATCAGGATTTGAACCTGTGGCCTTTTGATTGACCAGGCTGATCGCTTTTAACCTACTGTCCCTACTGAGCTGGTAAAGTGTTATCTCTTCACTTGTGTTTCACATATCCATTATAAATCGTAATAGGTACTTAGTTTGTTGTAGCAGTGCAAATTGAGCAACAAAACAAATTAGTCAAGTGTAACTGTTTGCATGTCATTACGGCGTTTGGATGATAAGACAGTGTGTCATGAGTTCATGACAAATTCAATTAAGAAGAAAATGTCGTCTCTACGGCAGCGGATTTACCTAGATTAGGTTCCCAGAACTCACTCTGCAGTACCTGTATCGCAAATTTCCCCAAATGCGTCATCTTTCGTATTTATCGCGCTACATAAGTAGGCCTTTCGCAAGATTACAGTTTATCCATTCCCCACTTGCATTAAACGAATGTCCATCCTACGCAAAGATCCGTTACTCGAATGTCCAACAAGCCTCGGGCGCTCGAAGTTCGAAACGACAATCTCAATTGTTGCCTCAACCTCAATAACCTCGGCCGTTCTTCCCTAAAGTGCTTTTTCACATTTCAATATTCGAACACATTTAATTTGAATTCAGAACATTGGCTGATTAAAATAATTCCAACGGCTGACGCAAGCGTTGTTCGAAATTCAAACGCATTACTGAAAGTGTTCAATGTTTTGGAGACGCGGCGATCAATCAAAGCGGGCTTGTTCGAGCGACGCCGGGACGCGCTTACATCACCCGTAGGCGGGTGTCACACGGCTCCATGTGGCAAAGTGTAAGCAAGGCACCGAGCGTGTGTGATCGCTTAAATCACTTTATTCTAATTTCGAATCATAACGCCCAGAAAAAAGTACATCGAACGTGCACGGAGTCCCAATCGGCGTAGTCGAATATTTTCCCATAAATTATTTAGGTCAGTGCCAGTGCGCGCATTCCGACACGTACGAAGGGATGGGGGTAATTAAAATTCTGTAATGATAGCATTGACACCTTCGCTGGCTCGCAATAGAACCGGTATACGTGTATTTAAAATGCGAGTAGGCTACTTTTTACGCACTATTTGGCGTACAATTGCGTATAAAATTAATCAAACTAACGAAGGAATTCCGAAGGGACCTTTTTTCCGTCCATAACTCCGAAATAGAAACTTAATCTACAGGGCGCTAAGCTCGGCCACAAAATATGTAATGACTACCTTTTGACGTCTTGAGAGCCGGTTCCAAAATTAAATGATACGTTTTAAAAATGGAATCGCTCTGCCCCGCCTTTTTTCCTCTGAGATAACCTTTAGTCCATTTGTGTTGCCATAACGAAAAAATAAGCATCGTACGTTTTAATTTTTTTAAATGGCATTCCTGTGGTTTTTGCTGGGAATCTCTACGAAGTAATAAGTTGTTCGAGCGGGTTTTTGCGAGCCGTATGGTTTTACGCGTTCGTTTCTTCGGGTGGCTAATAATGCGCAGACGCGCGTTTCGTATAGCACTGATGGACAGGGCTCGCATATGTCCCCGTCAACGCTGATGACTGGACTTGCGCTAATTAAACCTCTCGATATTAATCGCGGTTATTTAAATTTTGTTGCAAATCCGTGGGTCGTTTTTTACGACTGCGGTTTGAAGATTAGCGTAGGTCGGTCGGTTCTGGGAAGTAAAAAATTAACTCTTCTGCGGCATTGGATATGAGTAAGCGAATGTTGCGGTGTTGTGAAAACGAAACCTTTGCGGCTACGGCCAGTTTAATGTTAGATTATTAAAAAAAACATTTGGAAGGACGTGGTTCTCAAACGCAGGCGAGTGTTCACGACGCGGGGTGGGTCTATAACGCCACCCTTAGCGCTCGCCTCGCTCGCACCCGCGCCGCACGCCTAGCGCTCTCCCACTCGGCTCTGTCATCTGGCTGGCAACGCATTCATACGTCTAGGGGGCCACCAGAAGCGATTCGTAACAGTGAATAATGTATTTGAACTCACAATACCTAATAACACGTAGGTATTTATAAGCGATACGATCAATGGCACATGTACGCAATAAGAGGATACAGCGTCAGATTGGCACAATAAACGCGAACATTAAACCGAAGTAGCGAATTCGTGTGTGTTTTATGTATTTTGTTAAAGTGATAGTGGTAAATCAAGCATCGTTAGCCCGCGACGCTCGTATCGAATTTTACAGCGCCGTTCGCGGCAGTAAACTTAGAAAAACTCTATTATATTACCTTTCCGCCACGAGCTACAAGAGACGCGCGGAGCGCCCGCTGCCATAAATCCCGCTTCATTCATAGTACGAACCTCAAGAATGTCCATCGGTTGTTTCAGAACCATAAATACTAATAAAACGGCCTCGTTACGGGGACAGTTCAAAAATCGGGCACACGACTTCTTAACGTCACCTATTAGGGATCTTCTGTCTGGTCGATTTAATTGAAAAATTGTATCCAGCGCGTTGCAAGAGTTGTATCCGACTCCCGCGGCGGATGCGGGCCCAGACGACCATTATTCCATTTGCCCATCCGCATGGGGACACCGCGCCGACGCCCAGCCGTGCACCGCTTCCAACGCCTGCCTTAATTACTGGCAACACTGGCAACTCTTCGACGTTCTATATTTGAAATACGATTCGTAGGGCCCGTTCTAAAACTAACGAAGGTTAGCCGGCCAGCTGCAATAGTCGCATGGGGCTAAACATTTCGATATTCAATTTGTTACCCGAGTGTTTTTCTTGGTGAGTTTTATAAATAGCCGCGTGAGCTATGTTCCACGGTGGGATTCGGGAGATTCGCCGGCAGATTTATCGTGGTACGGGAAGCGATAACACTCGGCTAAAGGCGGCGGATGAAAGTTTTAGCTTCCATTCCATTTTTAATTTGTACTGTTTAAAAACAAACGCAGGCCTACATACGCGCACTATCGTTATCTCCGAGCGTGCGAGGTCTCAAAATTGATTTTAAGAGACCGTTAACCTTGTAGCCTTAGATTAGGTTAACAAATTGAAACTGCTCGAGTTATCGCGAATTGCGCGTATTTATGGTACCTATATCTCATAGAATGTAAACAGTGGGGTCAATAGCTGGCCTGCGACCCCCGATAGTGGTATCGTCTGGAGCGAGGGACAGCTCCAGTCTCTGATTTCACTTAGGTAAATATAACGTCGTTAAGATAACGATTTCCTTTCGACGCGACGCCCGTCTCCTTTTGCTCTTATTAAATAATCAAAATAAGTGCTTAAAGGACTTTTATGTGACTAATAAAGTGTGAGATGCCATTTTGATTTTTATTTCTTACGTTTTAAAAATACTTACACACAAACATTAATTAGCCGTTTAAAGGGCCACTGATATGTCTGGTAGTAACTTATACGTGATTATTGTCATATATTTCTCTCATTGCAATAACGTTTGTCTTTAAAAAATGTTTACATTCATTGACGATTCGAAAGTTCCACTTTCAAAATTGAGAATTCCGCTATCGCTGTGTTGCCAGCGTAGAGAATCTTTTTGAAAAAAGGTCACATCATAAATAACGTTGACATAAAGCCGCCCACGCGCGCCTTATTACGGCTGTCCGCTTGTCCGTTCGTTACCAGCATTGTGCCCGTGAATGCGAGATTAGCCACACTGCGCGTGATTGACTATTTAAACTTCGAATTCTGAGTGACGCGTTCCTGAACCGACCGCCTCAATTCACAATTTTCGTCTTCTTTTTCCATCGAATAACCCGTTTCTGCGAGGCATAGATTAATGTAGGAACTAATGAATCACTATATTTGAATATCAACAACATTAATAAGAAAGATTCCACCGTGTTTTGAATAATATGCTGTCTCGCTATCGAGTATTAGGTACAGAAGTAACCTGTTTGATTTCTCATAACAATTTGTTTTTATTTTATCGGAAAGCTCGCAACGCGGGAGTGTATTGGACGCGTCGGGTGGCTGCCACCGGCGGGACTCGTTCTTGGCAATAATTTGGTCATCGCCCTGGCCTCATGTTGTGACCGACTAAACCGCTCGAAATAAAACAGAATCGACACGTAATTCAAGCGCGGCGCCGAACCAACGCTAATCTAACAGATAAGCCACACTAATTACCCGTAACCGCTCACTATTCATCTTACAGCGGCCATAACTCTGAAGTGTCATCGAAAAAGCGCGCTAAACAGGCCAGCAACGGCGCGTTCCAATTTCAAACCTCGTTATCGTCCCGAAAAAAGAACGCACCAAAAAGGAGAGACTAAAAAAAGTTTTTTTTTTAATTTGGAATCGTACGTTCAGTAAACACTGGCCGGTGGAATGGCCAGTGCGTGGTATTTAGAAGCATTGTTACAGCCCCCGGCCCGATAGTGGCGAGTCATCTAACGTCAATTAATATTGTTTAATGTACAACTCTAAATCGTGGCGGCGTATTAGAGGAGTTAGGGACGGGAGACAGTTATGTTATGTCGATGGACGATAGCAGACTTTGTGTCGACGAGTCAGAACAACTGCTTAGCATTAGAAACATTTCTTAACAAGTTTACTTTTCTTGGCTTCGTAGTATTACTTAAAAATGTTTGTTCAACGTTCTTAAAGCTCTGTTTAGAACCCGGCATATAATTAAGTGTAACCCAAAGGAAATGATTTGGCGGAGTTACGGTTATGATTGGAGTTACTCACGCCATGTCGTAAAGAAGCAAAGCAATAAAATGTATAAAAAGAAGCTCTAGCTATTGCGGATTACGGTGTAATTAAACTTGTAGAACTAACTGACTGTCCTGAATATTTATTTGCAGGTACCTATTTAACGCTACTACCTACTAGGAATAATATTTCAAAGTCCAGGTGACAAGAACCACCAACATCACTCTGTATTTAATTCAAGGATTATTTATTACACGCGAAAATCTTTGCCAGCTGAAAATTATCGTTGATTTATGAACGGTCCTGGCTTCTAGCTGGCAACACCGCAACTGCGTCGGCTAGGTGTTTTATTAAAATTCTAAGCCGTTTTTAAAAAGGATGTCGGACATTTTGGAACACAATAAACGGTCAAATTAGCGAGCGCGCGAATTAGCACTGAATCCAAAGTGCGCAATTAAGGCGCGTCTACAAAGAGCCAATTCGAAAATGAACAGCGATATTCAAATTGAAAAAGGAACGCGCCGCGAATAAAACAATGAGAGTTCGGTACCTGCCCTCGGGTATGTTCGACTGCGGTCGGTATGCGCGCCGAGTCCGACGCATCTAGAGCCCAGTTCGAATCCAAATTCAAATTTGAAAATGGAATGGAACAGCGAAATTTAAATAACAAATTAGTGGGTGCCTTTATAAAGCGCGTCGGCTATAGACTGATTTGTATTGATTTCAATGTTGGCATTATGCTAAAAAACTGTTTTTTGCGAAACAAGGTGTCTTCAGAATTACAAGTCTATAATGGATGGTTCACGGACACGTCTTATTTTATTTTTAAGCAACGTTCTTTTTCTATATCGTTTACGTGATAATTAACTTGTATTTGAGTATTATCGTATGCATGTATTCAAGAAAAATACATGATATTCGTGTACCTAAAATTCGTTACGTACCTACAACGAAGTGCGTGTCTCATTAGCTTAACATGACTTTTACTTATCTATGTATTTTTGTTCTTAATGCCATTGTAACTATCTAAACTTTAAAGATTTAATTTAATTTCACTGCTACTTCTAACCCTATAGTTGTATTTAAATCTATTGAATATTCAAGAAAAGCTAAACATTTGCGTATAATTTAATAAAGTTTGGTCTGCGTAAAGCTCACGGAAGCCCCCGACGGCTGCTTTTTAACTCCCTCAAAAAGCCTTTATTCAGTAGTTATATAACTTAGAAACACATCCAGGTTACAGAATGTCATCACAGTTCGTTTAATAAAATATATATCTAGTTTTTTTTCATCAAATTAATCAACGTTAGAATATACTTTCGAGGCGGAAAATGTTTTTTTAACAAAATGAAGATGGAGCTCGATGACGTCCACTTCCACCGCTTTTTCAACTAAAATAATGGCCACTTGTAATCGCCATATCGCATTAAAAACGTAAATGAGCTAGTCCTACCAGTTTATATCAAAACCAATATATCATTCAGCATACATAAACATTTATATCACTTATTATATAACTCGGCTAATTTATCTGCTCACGGCGGCCGAGGCAATGACCGTTTTAAGTGACATTTATCTGTTACCGAAATGGACTTCCATATTTGAAATTAGAAAACGAATTCAAATCGAGAAAGGTGCGTTCTTTTTTTAGGTTCGTTGCTTTTTTAATCTGCGTTGAGTAATGGAAGAAGCGGGTTTTCGGAAAAAGCATAATTTAATCACTAGAGGAGTTTTTCCTGTTACTTTATAGGTTGTAGATACGTAACATGCAACTCGCTATCTAAATGCCTAGTTAGTGGCATAACTTCCTTAACAGGCCGTAACTTAACACTTTCGCGGCATTATTGCCAGTCCTAAAAATTCAAAAACAGAACTTACGTAGGAAACGTTATCTCTGAACGCGACGGTACTAATGGCGGAGCATTTTCCAACACTTAAAACATAAAATCGAGTTGCGTTTATCGTGAAATGTGAACAAAATTGCCTATACAATACTGGTATTATCTTTACTGTTCAAGTAAGTGCCAATAATAAGTTTAATGCGCTAAGAACGGTCGCAACGCCCGCGGATCGGCGCCATCTTAGAAAAATAAAATAAAATACTTCAAATGAACCTCGTATAATTTAGTTAATCGCATAAAAATGTTTTTGTTTAATGTTTCAAACTGTCGTGCTGTGCACATTCGGTCCGTTTTACGATGTTTTAAGGTGGTTCGATTGCCATACAAAACGTTATTTGACATTCGCAGGCTAGCGGCGTGATATTTTAAAAAAACTTATGTAACAAACTTTCATCAATTGGCTTCCCATTTGCGCCAAATTCCCCCTTTCCTAGAATAAACTTGTATTAACTAGATTAATTTGAGAAATTGGTTTGGGACGTGATATTTTGGGAAAACTAACTATTTTTCTCAAATTAATCTAGTTTATATAAGTTTATTCTAGGAAAGGGGGAATTTGGCGCAAATGGGAAGCCAATTGATGAAAGTTTGTTACATAAGGTTCTTAAAATATCACGCCGTTAGCCTGCGAATGTCAAATAACGTTTTGTATGGCAATCGAACCACCTTAAGTAGATTATGGGAACTGTTGCCAAATATTTATTACGAACATTGCGAGACTACACAATCGACACTCTAAGTCTAGGTATATACTTGATACATTGACATATGACATAGGGCCTTTCACTGCATTAGCGTACGCCTGCACCTTGCCACTCTGCTTTTCGGGGTGGTAAGGCACGAAACCCCATCTTACCTTTTCCATAAACTGGTATGGTCAAAGAGTGCGCGCAGATTCAAGGCAATGGCCATAATACCTATGCACCGAACCGCTGCTTTCCGAGGTAGCTTCAAGTTCGCGGCGTCTAAGTGCTGGAATGATATCCCTCCCCCTATCCAAGGGGCGCTTAGCAGATACACCTTTATGCGTAAGCTTAAAGACTATTTGTTGACGCTCCAAAAATCCTAATCCTAATCCTGCACTTTTGACAGCAAAAATATGCCAATTGCAAATTTTTATCTAGTTTTTGTTTTTAGTTTAATAGTAAAATTTACTTTAATGTGTAACGTAGTTATTATTTTATTAAAGCTGCATGTAGGTAGTGCTGTATGTATTATGTCACTATGTATTTATGTTTATTTCTCTCTCGCCTTTCACAATAAATTATATAGTTGTGTAATTATAATTGTATGACGTTTCCGTGAGTCACCAACGGTGCTGGCTGAAAATCAGCGCTGTATGTGTCTGACTGACACCTCAGCATAATGCTGAGCCAGTGTCCGGTTCACTGCCGCAGAGACACACTTGTTACATGTTTTTTACTGTTATTTTTATTTATTTTTGCTTAATATGTGTGTCCTGTGTGTTAGTGAATAAATGTATCTTTCTTCTTTCTTTCTTTCATATGGGCGAACTTGCGCTCGAACATGTTGGCTCAATTGTTCAAGATTTATGATACGTTTTGACATGTTGACGAAATGTGACCGTTCCGAACCGCAGTTTGAATGTTAAACAAAAGAAATTACAAGTCCATAAATGGTCGAAAATTCGTGCAGGTTTTGGAATTCAGAATTCCCGAAAAAGATGAAGTTTTGTCATTTAAGTCTTTATGGTCGGGGTTTGTATTTGTACCTACCTATAAATTCACTTGTGTGTGTAAACGAGTAAAGCATCTGGGTACTAAAGCACTTATTATTTACAAAAAAATCATTGGAGAGTTAGATTATACACTTGAGTCAGTGTGTGTCACAACAAATCCATGTAAGGCCGATAATTTTCCCAATATCTACTACGCTACGCATTACTCAAGTAGGTATTTTGACCAAAATATGCGTTTCCTAAACACGTGTTATCAATCCACAATTACTAGGCCACCGGGCCATTATCGGCGATTACTGTTAGCAGACAAAAATGATAACGTATCGAATATATCATAAACTTTACGATATGTTAGTCCATGACAATGCTTGAACAAGTCTTGTGTAAATATAATTTCGGACACCGATATTGTTTTTGGGCAATTTAGTTATTCATACTTTTACAAGCGTATTTTTATTAATATTGGGCTGGCAACATTGTAGCGACGCGATGCGGATTCTCTATTATTACGGCTGAAGGACTTTGTATCGATGGTCAAGAAGTAAACAAACAATAAAAACCGGCCATGTGCGAGTTGGACTCGCGCACGAAGGGTTCCGTACTATTATCTATAAAAACGGCAAAAAAATCACGTTTGTTATATGGGAGCCACCCTTAAAAAAAAAAATTATGTTGTTTTTAGTATGTGTTGTTATAGCGGCAACAGAAATACATAATCTGTGAAAATTTCAACTCTCTAGCTTTCACGGTTCTTGAGATACAGCCTGGTGACAGACAGACGGACGGACGGACGGACAGCGAAGTCTTAGTAATAGGGTCCCGTTTTACTCTTTGAGTACGGAACCCTAAAAACGATGCGAATCAGGATTTCAAAATAAACGAATTGTCAGCGACAGCCTGCGTGCAATAGTTGTTTACAAAGTAAACTGGAATTTTAATAAATTAAAGTGTAATTATGATTCAATTATGTCATATTATGTGGAATAAAATGTAGTTGCATTGTTTCCTGGTGTTTAATTAAATTTCGGTAGGAATATTTATATTCCCTCTGAATATTGTCTTAATTTATATGTTTTGATTTCTACATTAGAAAACTTCTACTATCTTTAGTATAATAATAATAACACGGTTTGCTACAAGATTATAGAATTAAAATGAAATCTATGATTTATTTATTAGGGTTAATAAGAGACTACGTTTGAATGTGCTATTAGATTAATTTGTAATATCTCCTAGTGTCTAATTAGACACTTTATTTTATGTAGATAATATAAATACCTAAGTCAGGTTAACTTTTTGCTTGAATCTAAATACCGCAAATCCTACTCTACATTTTTTTAGTTTTTAGATAATCTGATTTAAACTGATTATCGCGTCTGTGATAACATTTTATGAATTCCGTAATTTTTTTCCCGTATCATAAAAGGATTATAAAGTTTTCTATTTTTAAATACTTGGTTTTTTTTTGCCGGATAGTAAGTAGCATATACCTTTGAAATTGTTTCGAAGTGTCGTCGTACTTTGACAATAAGTAGGGACCTAGTTGTAGATTTAGAGTTAGGTACCTACAGGTAGAAAAGATGTAAGTTCACGGGTTCACTTATAATTATCATAAATGTTATAATTGACAACTACAATTTATTTTTAGTTGTTCCCATCTATTCATCGTATAGGTATTTTATTTTTATTATAAACATATCATTTAAGATCAATCTATCATTCCAATTATATTAAATTACCAAGCATATTTTCTGTTACCTACAATAGCAATTTTAAAATTAAATTTAAATATATTTTTCTATACCATAATTTTGTGTGCATTTTTATTTTGGCTACCTAGGTGAGGAAGAAGTTGACTATTATAACTTGCTTACGGATTTTAAGCAATTTAGGGTTTTTTTTTTACTTTTACACTAAATTGGTAACTGTGGCTACCACAAACAAGTTAGTGATTATGTCAATATGTCTCAGAGGATATCACAAACAGCTGATTAGTGGGCTTAGATTGACCCTAAGATAAAAAAATAGGTACGTCTGTTAGGATGTTACATTAGTTAGTGCTATTTCTTAAATAATATAAACGTTCGGATTGCAAAAAAAATTACATAGTTGAGGGTCTTAATCTAATCTATGCTTTAACTTTTTCCACCCATACAGCTCTAATACTTTAAGAATATCCATAAAGAATATATAAAGCTCCTTGAATAGAATAGTCAATGTTATTTGGCAATTTTGTTTTTATTTAGTATCAGTCTTCAATACTCAGTCCTTATGGCTTATAATAAGTTTTATTTTGATTTTTCACATCTCCTAACTCTACGATTTCGCTACGTCCGTGATATTATTACAGTACAGTAGCATGAAATATAGGTACCTAAGCTTGGGTAGTTTTACGAGCTTTTTTGCGAGCAGTAGGTATCAAATCAACCTAAATGCGAGACACACCCCGACGTAGAAGGTTGGAGTTGGGCTTTGACCGACGGCCTACGGGAGATTGGTTCATGGTTGGTATAGCCTAGCCTTTATCTCTATAGGTATTCATTAAATAGGTTTTTATTCTATTTATTATTTTAATAAATGGTACGGTATATTATTATCGTGCTGCATTGTTTTACTATGCATTGTCTTTTATTTACTCATACCAAAGCGACCCATTTTTGAACTGGGATGGTTATTTATTAGGTAGGTATATATTTTTTGACAGTTTATGAAGTTTAATTTTAAATTGTGTATTAATTTATGATGACAGTTTCTGAAATTGTTGTATGCTCTTTATTTTCTTGTTACGTCTAGATCACCGTGTTCATAAAAAAAATTCTTACGTTTTTTAAGTTAATGCCTACCTAATATTAGAGTAAGGTCTACCTAAGTATATTGCAGATAGGTTCTCAATGTTGTAACATTATTTTATATACTTACTAACTTTTCATTTATTTATAGGTAATGAGAAAAGCTACTCCCGCCGTAGGTAGTAGTTAATAATTCACTTTTATTTTATGAGACGGGTAATCACGGCTACTTATATAAATACCGTAAATATGAATTAGAATAATATAAGTAAGATATATTAAAATGTTACTTACTTATATTATTAATTATTAACCTTTACTTTTGCCTCACTGATATTTAACAGCACTTTATAGTTAAGTTTTTTACATTACAAGTGACAGGTGGTATTAAAACCATTTATAATGAATTTATAGAATGTAATTTACTTAATAATCAGATTTTCAAAAACATTATGAATAAACTAGGTAGGTAAACCCACCTTTTTACCCATTCCTTGTATTAAGTATTTGCCAATGATTTATTACCAGAATCCTTGTGTCAAGAAAGTATTTTATACTTAGTGTACCTACCTACTAATAAATCCGTTTTTAGATGTAAATTGAACACTTAATTTTATGGTTGTTTTTATTATCAAACTATTAATTTCTTAGCGACTTTAGGTAGGTAGGTACTTATACTTATGCGTCTTTTTATTATACTCCATGTTTCATGTAGCTAAGTTGTAAAGCAGTGGAACTATTCTCCTTAATATTATTTCTATTTTGCTTCTATTAAAACATCAGCCATTACTTATACGTGTGTGGTCAAATAGGTTAGTTTTACGATCTCTCATAAAACCTCATGACACTCGCTCTACCAATATTATGATAAGCTGATTGTAATGGTGTTCCCGTGCGCTATCTACCAAATAAAATAATTACAGGTTTACATCTTAATGCATTCTAACTTTAATAGCGATTTTTTTAGTAACGCCGGCTAGAGTAGTAAGTTTTGATTTTGACGCCGATCCGAGAGGGCAATTTAAACTTAATTACGAAACTGCATTTATTTGAATAGTTGTACCTAAGTTTAAATTGAGAAAAGTAATTCATTATTTACTAATAAGATAATACTTGTTTATCATCACTAACCTTTTTATTGCTTTTGTCTCTTACTATTATTAGGTATATTATTTTATTTTACTACGAAAGCAATAAATCACAATCGTTATTGGTTGGAACGTTTTCAAGCCCGCGAAACATTTTACTGCCCTAGTAATTTAACAATAAAAGGAGCCCTAAACTACACAAAGTAAAGGATTAAAAACAACAGCATGACAAATCTTTGGAAAGTTCCAAAAAAATCCGTTAGTGCATCTTTGTGGTATCAAAGGACGTTTTTTTCTGTCATTGTCAATTGAATTTTATTGTTGGTTTCTCAGATAGGCCCTTTTATGCGCAACCGTGCGTTTAAAGCTGCTTGTACCCTAGCCCCATGGAGCCAAGAGAGCAGCTAACAAAAGCCCCCCGCTGCACACCATTTTATCTCCTTTATTCATGGTCCCAGCCATCACCTCGCGTGCTACGGAACCTGACTTTAACAATTCTGTTTTAAATACCTACTTACTTTTACGGCTAGGTTTTTTAATGAACCCGTCGCATCAGTTTTTACGACGCGCAAGATACTTTATAATGTTGATTACGTTATCGTCACTTAATTACGCTTGAAATGTATTTCGTCTTCTTCCCATGCCTCGTTACGTATTCCTAACGCGCGTCACTTGTTAAAACAGTTCACCGGCGTGGCCCTGCTTAATGTGCCTCAACACTGATTTAAGTTACTGCTTCTTACATTCGTTAAACATGACGGATATCATTATAGATGTTATGAGATTGTTTCTAGTGAAGTTTATTATGCCAAGTGGGAAGTTTATTGTTTGTTGTGAACATTATCAAGCTCGGTATCGGGTAGGCCGACGACTCTGCGCTATCAGCTGACAGGTGTTCGGTTGGTACATACCCTAGGCTGAGCCATGAAAGCTCGGCCCGAGCCCGGGTGCAAAGCTCCGCTGGCCACAACGAACGTTTTTCGTCACGGGCCTCGACACAACACACAAGCACGTGCACTCATACACAACAGACACCGTCACAACGGCCCGCTAGCTCACTAGTGTCATACTGCACTCGCGACGGTTGACTTGAATTGTTCGATCACGGACGCGTGGCCGAGCGAGGCGCGGGGAAGCGGGAGGCCCGGCGCGCTCGGCAGTCTAGCGGACACTGGCGAGGCCGGCGCGAGCGGGGCCGACGCCGGGGCGTGGCGGCCCGCCCGGCGCGTCGCCTCCAATCGGCGCGCCGCCGACCCTCCGCGCCCGCCGACCCTCTCCGCCGCTCCGACCGCGCCGCCACCTCACTCCGCGCCGCCGCGCCGACAGAGATGGTTGTGCGCACTTTTTTCTCGCCTCTATTGCAAGAGTTTCTCTCGGATTTTCTGTAGCAAATCAAAATCGCTGTTCTTGTACGTTCCGCGTGTGACGCCGATGTGCATGATCCTCGGAATATAATCTATTATTTTAGTATGAATTTTTGAAAACAAGAAGTGAAGGATGGTACGCATGCGTCGACTCTCACATGTAGGTAGAAGTGCTTAATGTGAAAACTTTGTGACCGCGACCCATTCGTTTCATGAACGACTATTTCCGTTATTAAATATGTTGTTTGGGTAGTTTTGAAACAACTGAGTTAGCGATAATTCTTTGCATTTTCACCAGATAGGTACTATGGATCAGTAGTCATCTAAATTCCACCATTAAGTAATCAGTCCGGTGCAGCTTTTCAATATTGAGAGAGTAGGTAACTATAAAATAAACACCAGGAATGTATTTTTTCAAGCATGCATACCTACTTAAAATATAGTTTAACTTCTAAAGTTTAATTTACGACTGTACAAGAATCTGCTCTAAACTCTAGGAACTTTGCTGGAGCATATTCAGATGAATATATTATATATGTAGGTGTATTATTCATAATTAATACGCACCAAAACTATACGGAAGCTAAAGCAACCCTATGAAAATTAAAAGCGATAGAGCCGCAAAAACAAATTCTACTTCTATCCAGTCTAATATAATCTTAACGCTTTATGCGCTAATTAATAAGTAGGAACTACTTGTTAATTTCATGCAGACTTACCTACCTAAGTAGGTACCTACCTACACTAGATACCTATATCAAAGCGAGGAAAATTGGTTGGACAATATTGAATAACGGGGCAGTACCTATCCCAAAAGTGGGTTTGATAGTTATATTTTAACTAACCGATATAAATAGGTGTGCATAAAAGTGCAGGACAGGCATATGTAACCACAATGCGTTGTAAATAAAATATAAGTACTAACTATAGGATTCAGGATAGGAACCTGAAAATCTGCCACGATGTGAAAATATCCACCTAATCATAAATTTACAATAAACTGTTAAAGTTAAAAACAGAGATTAAATCAAATCATCCTTGCTTGTTTGCACTATACAATACGGTGCAGATCTGTTAAAGTTTCTTTGTTGATAGGCTTAAGTTTTACAATATCTTAGTAAATTAAGTAAAAAAGTAGGTATACCATTGCACCATACAGAAATAGATTTAGGGCAATTTGAACCAGGCTCTGTCACGCGTACCTAAGTAAAAATATGAAAATGCAAGTTGCCAATCAAATCAAATGCCATATAGCCAAAGCCCTTTTTGTAAGAAAATAAGATAGATACCACTTTAGTTTTCCCTATACCGAAACCCTTGATTTTCCGAGTCAACAGGAAACAGCGACTTCCAGAAAAAACAGTGACTAATATAAAAAGTTTCAAATTCGTTAAAATATTGTATTTGGTTGCCGCAATTAATACTTATTAAATAAAACGATTTAAGTAGTAGGTACATCATGGATTATTAATATCGCGTATAAGTATTAGGTAATATGAAGATGGACAGTCTCCTAGAGTAGCCTACCTAATTCAATGAATGGTCGTCGGAATGTATTTATTAGACATTACGCAACATGATCCGTTTGAATAACTATTTAAGTTAGGGACTAGAGAAAGACAAATGAAGAAGTTTTAAGGATGGTATAGCTGAGAAAAGATGTTTGCTAGGATGTACCTATTAGAAATAGGAGAGGCAAGATGGTGGGCCACCTGATACGGCACGACAGTTTCTTCCTAAACATCCTGGAGGGTAAAATTGAAGGCAAGAGAGGCATAGGAAGGCCTAGGCTATCATATTTTTGCCAAATAAAAGATAAAGCTGATGTCGAGTCATATGAGGAAGTCAAGAGGCTGGCAATGAACAGAGAAAAGTGGCGGTTACTCCACCGACAAGAGCAAGGCTCTTGAGTGATGATGATGACTAGAACAATATGATTTTGCTAAGTATTTGGCTTAACATTTAATTAGCAAAACAATATTGTTTTATAGTAGTTAAGTATTAGGCACGTAACTTATCATGGAATCTCAAAGTAAAGCCTGATTCAATCAATTCGTTTTGTATTTGAATATTGTAGAGTTCAAAAATATTAACTTCATCTTATTGAATAACATTACTTTCTGTATATCAATACAATGCGATTTTATCCAACAAACCACTACTCGATTACCGGCTTGACTTCCACGGAATAGGTAATATTATCCGGCCAAATGACCGATATACGATAAAGTCAGTCACAAACGCTGGATTCGACATCCTTTATAGGGTTTAAGTACTTTGAATTCTCACGGGTGTACCTAACTGGTAAGTAGGTATACCTAAGTTAAGATACGGCGCGGAAATATGCTGCCAGCATCCTCGGTTCATCGGTACCATGACTCGGGGGTTCTCGCACACACACCTACATCGCAAAGATGAGCCGAACAATCTACACAAAGCGCATCGAAATGCACCTTGCCCTGACTGAATTGTTAAATCATCATCATCATCATTATCATATCAGCCGAAAGACGTCCACTGCTGGACATATGCCCCCAAAGTGTGCCACAATGGCCGGTCCTGCGCCACCCGCGACCTTTACCATCAGGTCATCAGTCCACCTTGTTGGGGGGCCTACCCACGCCGCGCCTTCCGATACGTGGTCGCCACTCGAGAACCTTTCCGCCCCAACGGCCATCGGTTCTACGTGCAATGTTAAATAGGTCAAACAAAAGAAAGCTCATGTAAAATAATATATTAGTTAAAAGAAATGATTCAGATTAATTTATTACCTACACGATAAAAAAATCAATATAAATTTGCAGAAATATCTAAATTACAAAAATGTCTACCTACCATGATCGTTGATTATAATAATAAAAGCTTAATAAGTCAAATGTAAACACAAAATCTTATTATATCTTACACACAATAAAATAGTATTTTCGTAACTATTTATACGTCAGCATATCTAATAAAAATAAAAAAATAAATTTGAAAGAAAGAAAGAAAATAGTTTATTACTGCAAAAACTATAAATATAGTGCACAAACACATCTCAAGAAGGGTTGTTAATTAAATATAAAATCAACAAAAATAAATTAAAAAGTTAACGGAGTACCTAGAGGGATTTCCAACAAAAGATTTCTCAGTTTGCAACGGTATGTTTCGTCAGATGGTTATTATTATGGAATGTTAACTGAAAGGCTTGATGATGACAGTTCTAGAGTTAGAGCTAAATTTTACTTCACTGCTTTCTCTACTAATACACACACAAACACATGACTCTACCATAAAATGATCTGATAATGGATTTTGGAAATATTGAAAAGAAGCGAACTCTGGGTGATGTGAGAACTTCTAAGTAGTCAATGTGCTCATTCAATTAGGCTTATTCTAACTCTGAGTTAGTATATTCTCTACTTACTAGTAGGTAGGTAGGTACTCTAAGTTGACTGCCGTGGTCATCGAATTAATAATTCGGCGAATAAAACCTTATGGGAAAAAATACAGTTTACCTTAAGTATTTTTATTAATATCTTAACTTTGAAGTACCTATTCTTCAAGATCTTCAAGTTGGGTTACGCCGGTAAATTTCAATAAAAATATTTTAACACTTCTTTAATGTTTGACTACCTAAAACGGTAGAGATGGGACTTTCAATATGAGTAAGTATTATACTAACTCGTTTTTTTATATAACAAGTGTCTATTTGAATCTATTTTAATAATTTAAAGCGGGTAATTTTGTGTGCGGGTAATTACATTGAAAAAAAGCGGCCAAGTGCGAGTCGGACTCGCACATGAAGGGTTCCGTGAAATAAATTGCGGTTTACGATTTATGACGTATTAAAAAAAACTACTTAGGTACTAGATCTCGTTCAAACCAATTTTCGGTTGAAGTACCTATGCATGGTAATGTAGGTACATCATATATTTTTTTTTGTTTTATCATTCTCTAATTTTAGAAGTTACAGAGGGGGGGACACACATTTTACCACTTTGGAAGTGTCTCTCGCGCAAACTATTCAGTTTAGGAAAAAAAATATATTAGAAACCTCAATATCATTTTTGAAGACCTCTCCATAGATACCCACACGTATGGGTTTGATGATTTTTTTTTTTGAGTTTCAGTTCTGAGTAAGGGGACCCCTAAAACTTAATGTTCTTTTTCGATTTTTGTGTGAAAATCTTAATGCGGTTCACAGAATACATCTACTTACCAAGTTTCAACAGCTAGCTCTTATAGTTTCGGAAAAAAGTGGCTGTGACATACGGACGGACAGACAGACATACAGACAGACATGACGAATCTATAAGGGTTCCGTTTTTTACCATTTGGCTACGGAACCCTAAACATAGGCAGGTACCTACTTACTGATAATATTAAGGCAATAACTAAACTCATGGGATATGTTAATTATTCTAAAGAAGTCTTACATTGTACCTACCTGTAGGTATGCTGTTACTGTTTTATATTTATATACTTATCGATGCCTAATCTTTTATATTTCGTATTTAGGATAGTTTTAATCCAGGAAATCAGCCCTTTAAAGTTTAAGGGGATAAGGAGGGTGGAATTTTCTTTTGGAGTGCGATGATTGCTGCTGCGTCAATGGCGAGTCCAATAGCATATTTGCTATAGTTAGGTACAGTCAGCATCAAAACCAGCTAACAGACGCAATCGAACACGTCAAAAGTTCTTATTCCCTTTTAATAAAGACTTTTGACGTCTTCGTTTGCGTAGCTACTTTTGATGTTGACTGTACTACTACTTAATATTATAAAGAGGAAAATTCAATGAGATTGTAGCTTTGTAAGTGTAGGTTCGTTTGTTCGTATGTAATGGGTAATGTACGGAACTCCTCATCCGATTTTCAAAATTATTTCACCTGCGCCTACCGCCTATAAGTTAATGTCAGGTTTTTTTTTTTTTTTGATGCCTATATAGTGTGCCACTGCTGGGCAAATGTCAGGTTTAGTGATCGAAAATTAAAAATCAAGGCCTTCCATCCAATCCTATTCACGGCGCTTTCCAAACCAAAAAATCGATTGAATAGCTACATATTTTCCTATATTAATTGGGAAGTACGATTCCACATTTAATCTTTAATCATATTACTTATATCAGTTTAAGCAAATACGGAAAGGTTCAGAGGATTCAAACTTAGCAATTAACGAAAAAATGAAATGCTTCATTGAACGAAGTCCTCCGTTTCATCTTGAACAAAAACTATTTCATGTGTCCGGCGTCTGTACGAGTGTTCTCCTCTAAACGAATTTCTCAACCGAGTCTAGTGAAATTTTCTGAGCAGATTCAATACACATACTTATTGATTATTTTTTTGTAGATATTTTTTTTTTTAAAAGACAAGGTTTGCGAGTTCTACAGCTCCCCGAACTACATATTAAAAAAAGCTACTTGATCCGCTTTATTGAGAGCAAGGGACCAGCATTTGTCCCTTTGCTGTTAATATTTAAATTATCACGACGAACCCTCAAATCAATAAAGGATTGACAACGCGCTTGTGATTCTTCTGACATCGAAGGCTTCGGTGTTTGCTTACCATCAGGCACTGTAAGCTTAATTGCCAGCATCATCATGTCATTAGGGGTCAGCGCTCCGTATCATTTTGCGCCATTCTTCTCTATTTTGCGTCGTGTCCTATCTTCTTTAGATCCTTCAGGACTGTACTCTCAAAGCAGCTTGATTGACAGCGCCGTAGCAGGTATATAAAACAAAAAGAAATGAAGTTTCAATAGGCAGGGCAGTAATTGATTGATAAACTGCCCTTTTTGAAGTTGGTTAATAATGACTAATTACAAAGTTATTGAACCTCAAATCAAGTCAATGCCCTGAGACCGTTACCTAAAACTAGAGGTGTCAAGCGTCAACTTGGTTAGATATTGGCGCGATTCGGCGCGTTATATTGACAGCTCGTGATATGCCGGACATTTGATCACTTTTTAATATGTAGTAGAGATGTTACCAGCGATTTTTAAGTTATTGTTATTCATCCAATAAGTTCTACCTAGTCAGATGACGTATAGTAAAGTCCGCGTATACTCGTTATAATCGCCTTAAGTGATTAATACTACGCGTGTACAAAATCTAATAACAAATATTCTATTACACTTCCTAGAGGCAAAGCTTCAATTATCGGACTTCCATAGTTTCGACTCCCCTTTTCACCTTTAAGGGGTGATTTCCGGGATAAAAACTTTCCTATGTCCTTTCTAAGGTTTCAAACTATATCCATAAAAAAAACATCAACATTGTTTCAGCGGTTTTAGCATGAAAAAAGGAAAAGACAGACAGATTTTTACTTTCGCATGTATAATATCAGTTAGTATAAGTACATTGATTAAAATATAGGAACTAACGTACTGTCTCTTGATACTTATTAAATTTCATGTCTTCAACGCGAGATAAACTACCGTTGTAGCTATTTTTAATCAGGTACGATGAAGTTTTCTTCGGTCGAAAATAGCTTTTCGAAGAATGATTTTCGCTGGGATTAGGCATTCGGAGAAAAGAGTTATCCGAGAATATTTTCGCTTCCCAGAAACAAGTTGTCCTGAAAGACCACATGAAGCAATAAATTAATATGAATATATGGTTCACATGACACCTTTCCGTGCCCAATTCCGCCACTCTTCACCGAGTTTTCCATATATTCGCCCATGCGCCGGCCGGCAAACGGTGAACCGTCGAAAGCGCCTACGAATCAGAATGTCAATAATTAATGGGCGCAATATGTGACGGCGACGAACACTTTATTTACCCGAGTTATATGCAGGTACATATTAAGCGGACCCCGGGCTCTAGGGTACAACCGGGAAAACGCTAGGAGAATGATGATGTTGTATAACTATTTATAAATATTATCATCGTTTAGTAGTCTAATACCCATAACAGAAGCCTTATTGAGCCTACTATGGGGCTAGTTCGATATGTGTAATATTGTACCCTATCATCATCCTCCTAATAGCGTTATTCCCGGTTGTGTCCCTAAAGGAGCCCGGGGTCCGCTTTGACACCTAATCCCAAGATTTGGCATCAGGCACTAGTTTTACGAAAGCGACTGCCATCTGACCTTCCAACCCAGAGGGAAAACAAGACCTTATTGGGATTAGACCGGTTTCCTCACGATGTTTTCCTTCACCGAAAAGCTAAGGGTAAATATTCCGTACATAAGTTCCGAAAAACTCATTGGTACGAGCCGGGATTCGAACCCACGACCGCCGCTTGACAGCCGTATGCCTGAACCACTAGGCTACCGTAGCTATTGTCTCCTATATAATATTTAATTTAATTCTAATATGTCCGCCCGTGTAGTGTAAATCATCCTATAGCCCGCCATATTTTACAGTATTTTTCAGTTTAAGCTTATTTCAGCAGTTTTGAAACCCACCTGACTTCAGTGACTATAACCTGTGGGGACCTTCGACCGGCATGCAACCCAACGACTGCAATTATTGCAGTGTACCCTCGCTATTAAGACGTTTTTTTAATTTCCTAGGCTGGCTGCTTTCCTGGGGTGAGGGTAAGATTTGAAACCAGAATATACCTAGGATTGAACTTAATTAAGGTATAGCGTTTATTTGAAAAGGCAAAGTACTGAAATCTTGTGTCTACCTATATGGGTCAATTTACATTTAAATGGGTCAGTATAAAGGCCTTATCCACCCGGATTCAGCATAACTAGTCTGTCCAGAAACATATCTAGTCCCATCCCAGTGACAAATCCAGGATTTGAGTTTAGTAGGCGGCTTGACCCCATTGAGGATATATTTCATTTGTGGGTCTTGAGCTTGGCTTATATTTCTTACAAAAGACTGTTTGTCTTCTAAATAAATTAAATAAAAAAAGTTACGTGAAAAAAAAATCCTATGCACACGTGCTATTATATTTTTATTTCCGACAGTAAAGAAATTAAATAAAATAGGTAGCAATTTAAATTCAATAACATCAAATTAATTATCGATGTAATGTATAATAAGATAACGAGCGAAAGAGACACGCTATTCTAAGCTGTACATAGCCATGTTAGTGTGAGAAGGACATAATTATGTTTTAACATAAACGAATCTTTATCACATACTTATAGAGAATTTTGCATTTTTTTACTATTAAATTTCTCTGCGCTAATGAAAATAAATTGTTATTGAAATCTTGTACCGTTCATGAAACCAGTTAAATGCGACAGTTACCTATATTTTCTTCTAAAATTCTGACCTATTAGATAGCATATATATATATTTGATATTGGTATTTATTGGTAAATTCACATTTGCCTACCTACAAGTCATTATCAGTCTTGTCAAAAAATACACTTTCAATGTCAATTTCATTCCATAATTTAGAGTAAAGGATGACTCACGCTAGAACGGGCCGTGTCCGGCCCGGGCCGTTTTCTAAGAAATACGACGGTGTTTTTGCGTGGCCGAGCCATACCCAAGCCCAGCCGAGCCATGGCCGGTCCGTGCCGACAACGAGCCGCTTCCGAGCCTCGGCCGTGGCTCGGCCGGGCTTGGGTATGGCTCTGTCGCGCAAAAACGCCGTCGTTTTTCCTAGAAAACGGCCCGGGTCGGACACGGCCCGTTCTAGCGTGAGTCATCCTTAATTCTCGTATTATGATCCCCTCAGCAAAAACTGCTTAGTAGAAGTCGTTTTGATACGATTCCAGTCCTATAATCGTAGTTAGGGCGGGGCCTGCGACATGCAACCTGCATACGTAATGACTGCAACACATTACGTATTATGTATAGTTGAAGAATTAACACATAGCACGCGAATTTAGATCTTATGTCAATGTCATAAAGACTGACAGAGCTTTTCTAGTACCTAATACATACCTTAAAAAATATTCGTTCAAATAGCAATTTCTTGAGATAATTCAGAATGTTACGACAAATTTTTCTTGAGTAAGTAGGTACGGTCGGCCAAGAAAGTGGTCTACCAGTTTGACATAAGTTTCTGTGAGATCAAATGGTCGCTAAGGTTACTGTCATATTGTTATTGCAAGTGTAAATCGACCTTTTTGTTTCATGGCGTTCAAACGAACCTCGTCCCCACCACAGACCACATTTTTGGTCGACTATAGATATATCTTTTTATTAAGCGCATATTTTTCTGATTGTAAGTATGTAATATATTTTCAAATGACAATCCTGCCAAAGATTGTCTAGAAGAGATTTTTAAAAATTGTCTACAATTGTAAAGCATTCTTTCCTTGGTGCACTAATGTCAAATTATTACAATAAGGGTCAATTGCTGGGAATGGATGAAAATTATTTTTTTGGTGATAGGAATAACCTTCCTTAGCACCAGAAAAAAGTTGCAGATTTTTCAGCTGCGTCAATTATTTTTGAAAAATATAAACATTTTCTTCACTTACGACAACTTACTTACACTTCACTTACTTATTACAAGAAAATATCTTAAATATCCTTGGTAAATTGACACTGGCAATGATATTGACAGCTGCAGCTATATTTGTCATTGTCAGGGTCAGATCTAAAAAAAAATTGCAATATGAGACGGATCAAGGAAAGTGTCTTATTCGCCGTCCTAAACCCAAAAAATTCATAAGTGAGGAAACTGCATGTTTATATTTTTCATAAAATAATTGACGCAGCTGAAAAGTTTGCAACTTTTTTCTGGTGCTAAGGAAGGTTATTCCTATCACCAAAAAAATAATCAGGCAATTCTGAAACTTTCATCCATTCCCCATTTTAAGAAAAAGAAAATTTACTTCTCATATGTAGGTGTGTGACTGAGCTATAAAGTCACATTAATGAAATAAACCTAATACGTACTTGATTTGAGGTAGGTCTGAATATTTTTGAACCAAGAAAACATCAAGTAGGAAGATATTAAATTATCCCGAATCAAGCGAAATTATCTTGAAACAAGATTTTTTTCTCTTAGTTCGAGAGAATCATCTTCATCATGATGAAGATATTGGCGATTTTCCTAATTTATTTCTTGATTCAAGTATTTTTCTGTCTCATATTGGTTATTATATCATTCATGGTAACGTAATTAGGTACCTAGGCAGGTACAGTCAGGTAATAGTAGATTGTACAACAAGTGCATAAAACGCAAAGTGCATAAAACACTCGACTTTATATCTATCCTCGCTCGCAAGCTCGCTCGGATGGATAAACGTCTCGAGTAAAATGGGTTTTATGGACGAGTTGTACACTCTACTTTTCACTTCGATTGCGAGGAAATGAAACAGCAACACGTAAATATAGTAAATGCTAATTTAATTGTTGTTGTTATGGCTTAAATACTATACTGATCTACTAAATTGAAAAATAAACAAATATAAAAAATAATAAATGAGACGAAATACAAATTATAAGTTTATTTCATGAAGTTTTATTGTGTACTTTGGCTGTTGGTATCTTTGCCTTGGTCTTAGAATACGAACGAAACGAAATAAAATAAAGAGGTTGTTGTATGAAGTTAAAGATGTTCGTGTGGCTGTTGCAGCGATTGCCTTGGTCTTCGACGAAGATTTTACTTTATGCTCTAGAGCATAAAAAGCGACTTTATGTCGCCTACGCACGACATAAAGACGAACTTTTAGAGCATGAGAAGTGAAAATGTATTAACGTACCTTTTTATGCCTTATTGTCATCGTAACAAGAGCTAAAAAGGTACGTGAATACATTTCCCTGACTGTATGTTGCTCGTACAAGCTTTTATAAATGCGAATATGAAGTAGTCTTTTTTTTCTCGGAATAACGGTAAGTGTGTAGGTATGGTTAGTATCAATATCGTTAATTTATTATTCATACAATTCTGCTCTAAAATAATAACTAGTATCTAAATAAGTACGTATACTTAAGTAGTTTTATTATTAATGATGTTGAATGGAGTGTAAAAATAAAAGGTTTTTAGTGATTTTTTTCCACCGACGAAAAAAACGGAGGAGGTTCTCAAGTCGACGCGTATATATATATATTTTTTAATGTATTACCACGCTTTACTTTTTACAGAGCAGTTCGATTTTGATAATAATTTTTTTTATTGGAAAGGGTATACCCCGAATTTGGTCCCTTATACATTTGGAAAAAAAAACCAAGCTAAAGGTTAGAAAAATAGGGGCTAATTGATTTTTCGTCGTTAAAACTTTGTTTTAAAGTAGTTAGTCTTCAAGTCCATGTTTTATTACCTAAATGTTAAAACTAGAAACTGAAGGTATATAGGTGTGTCTGTACCATTTATTTATATACTGGTTTCAAATAGATACAATAAAATCGAGCTACATTTAATACTTATAAAGTCCTTGCGATACTTCAGACATACTAAAATAAACATTTAAATTCTTGAATAAAACCTTATTTTATTATTTAAATTGACAGTTGGCTACGAAGCGGAATTTCGTTTCCAATTTTAACTTACAAATGGCAACTTCCAGAATTACCGGAGTTGAATGATCTCGCGCGTGCTACGAGTATTCCATTTTTAAATAATTGCTTGTTTTTAAATTGATTCGGGATTCTGACGCGTCTATTTCTGTACATACTTGCATGATGATAAGCGATGATGATGATGGTACAGTCACAGGCATCAATATATGATGGAACAAAGGCCGCAAACATATCTGATGACAACTCTATTCGGCCGTTAGACCGTGTCAGATATTTTTGCGGCCTTTGATCCATAATATATTAATGCCGGTGACTGTACAGCTTATAGGTTATGTATATAGATATAGAGATCTGGTCGACAAAGTGCAAAAAACCCTAGAGGATAAGCAAACAGCTCTATGTGCATTCCTTGACGTCGAGGGAGCTTTCGACAACACACCCACAGAGACTATCCTTAAGGGATTGGCATCAAAGGGTGTGGACGAAAACACCATCAGATGGATCCAGAGCATGCTATCAAATAGAATAGTCACTCTGACCCTCAATGCAATTGAGTTTACATTTTACACCACAAGAGGATGTCCTCAAGGAGGCGTACTATCCCCACTACTATGGACCCTGGCAGTGGACCAACTCCTAGCAACTATGAAGGACCTAGACTATGACACGCAAGGATATGCCGACGACCTTGTAGTCATAATCAAAGGTCCCTGCCTCCACACAATTTCGAACCTAATGCAAGGAGCGCTCAACACCATAAACAAATGGTGCAAAGAAAATGACCTGTCCATCAATGCGAGCAAAACAGTACTAGTTCCTTTTACTAGGAAAAGGAAACTAGATAAGCTTGCCAAATTAAAACTGAATGGACAGGAAATACCCTATTCAAATGAGGTCAAGTACCTAGGAGTTACCTTTGACCAAAGGCTAACTTGGAACGCTCATTTGAATAACACAATACAAAAGGCAAAAATGGCCATGTGGACTTGCTGCCGAATGGCAGGAGCAAGATGGGGCATAAGACCCAAAATTGCTTTGTGGCTTTACACAGCCGTAGTGAGGCCGATAATCACATACGCCTCTGCAGTCTGGTGTAACAAAGTCCACCAAAAGACAGCCATCACAAAGTTAAGCAGTCTTCAGCGTACAGCTTGCTTAACAGCAACAGGAGCTTTATGCTCAACACCGGGGGCAGCCTTGGATGCACTGCTCGATCTAACGCCACTCCACCTGCAAGTGCAAAAGGAGGCGAAGCAGTGCATCTACAGGATATGCACACTAACAAGGCCAAAATGGCGCTCTCAAGCGCTAAGCAAACTTGAGGCCCTTGTTTTTGATAACAAAAACCTAAGCATGCCCACTGACGACACATACGTGGAATGCAAATTCACTAGACTGTATACAGTGGAAATACCTCCGAGAGACAAATGGACAAATGACCAAATGGACTTCAAGGAGGGAAGCCACATTTGGTATACAGATGGATCAAAAAAAGGTGATGATGTTGGATGTGGCATCTACGGTGAGAGGCCAAAGTTCAAAGCTAGCGTCAGCATGGGGAAGGAGGCCTCAATCTTTCAGGCTGAACTCTTCGCATTAAATAAATGCGTGGAGATAAATCTTGAAAGAAACCTAAGGAACCAACATATCTACATCAACTCGGACAGCCAAGCTGCTCTGCTGGCACTAGAATCACTAGAGTCCTACTCTAAACTAGTCCAGAATTGTAAAAATAATCTAAACACCCTGGCGAACTCCAACAAAGTCATACTTAGATGGGTACCAGGGCACTCCGACATTGTAGGAAACGAAAGAGCAGATGAACTTGCAAGGCAGGGCGCAGACACGGCCCTAGTCGGCCCGGAACCGTTCTGTGGCATCACAAAACGGAAAGCATATTCTCTGCTAAACAACGCGGAAAAATCAGAGGCAATCAAGCTGTGGAAGTTCACCAAAGGACAAAAACAAGCTAAAGCCCTGATCGAAGGGTTCAATAGTAAGCTGTCTAAAGAGTTATTACAATTCAAAAGGCACAAAACCTGCGCAGTGACAAGAATCCTGACAGGACATTGCAAATTGAACAAACACCTGTTTCAAATGGGTATGAAGCAGGACACAACTTGCAGGTTCTGCCAGGAGACAGAGGAGACTGCAATGCACATTCTCTGCTCCTGCGGACCACTCATGCATAAAAGAAGTACCTACCTAGGGCGGCACATAATGCACCCACAAGAAGTACAACATATCACCGCCCAAAGAATCTGGAATTTCCTGGAGGCAACGGGACTTAACGGTGAACTCTAAAACAAGGGCTGCCACAATAGATCACTTGCTGGTCGAAGCGGCATATTAAAGCCCACAAAATAATAATAATAATATGTATATTCGTAATTAATACCTTAATTTCAAATTTATCTTCAAGGTACATAAAATATATTCCTCATTCATTAATAAAACTATATAAACAGATTTTAACGCGTATTTTATTGTAACAAAACATCGATCGATTCAAATCGTTTTCGGCAGAAGCAATATCTTTAAAAATACCTACCTACCTGTTATAATATACTGTTATATACCTAGTAGTTTATAGTTATATTGTAGTATGTTTATTGCTTTTAATATTATAATAAGTCTGACTTACTTCGTTTTATTGACGATAATAATTTAGTACGGCGATAACATATCAGTTGAGTAGGTTATACCTAATACGGTTTAAACTGATTTAAAACACTCTAAACCTCGCCATGATATATTTTTTCTTTTTTTTTAATATACCTAAATAAGTCTTAGGTAATACTCTTTTATAGTCGTCGCTGCATAATGTCCAAGTTTTTATTTAGTTGTTATTTTATTACGCTACACGTTTCGCCACATACTTAACACGCTATGCGCGTACAAGTTTCAAATACTTAATCATTAAATATAAACGTAAATACGTTTTCAAGATATAAACGCATAAAGACGAGACGTTAAAATTAATTTCTAAGACTCATTTAAAATTCATAGCGTTTCTTTAATTCGAAACGGTACAAATTAATTAATAATATCGTGGTTGTAGTTGTAAATGACATATTGTGGCATTATTTCTGCCGCCATATTTTACAATTCTGATAAAGGTTTAGTATTAAATGTGTGACTTCGATCCCTGGGTGGCTGTTTTTTATATCACAACGGAGGCAAACAAGTAAACGGCCTGCCAGATGGAAAGCGGACACCATAGATAAATAATAATAATCGACAATTTTACTAAAATCGAACTAGCTCCAAATTAAACACAATAAGGCTTGTGTTAAGTTATGGGTACTAGACAATGCTATATTTAACAGATATAAATACTTATAAATACATAGAAAAAATCCAAGGCTCAGTAACAAATATTGATGACCATCACACAAATATTTGCTCTAGCCGGGATTCGAACCCAGGACCTTCAGCTTCGTCACTACCCACGATTAGGCTAACCGGTCGCCCAGATAGGAGTGCGTTACCGATTGATTTGATGATTCACTATGTTCTCAGCAAGATACAAATACAGGTTATTTTTAACCGATTTCAAAAAAGGAGGAGGTTATATGTTCCATTGTAAGTTTTTTTTTAATGCATATTCACCGATTTCTCCGTCAATTGTGGACCGATTTTCAAAATTATTTTTTAAATCGAAAGAGTAGGTATACTGAGGTTGCCCCATTGTCACCAAGTCAGGATCTGATGATGATGGGATCCCAGGGAAACTCGTGTAGTAATTTCGATATTTTCTATTATAACTCGTGTATTTAGGTACCATCGGAAATCGCAATTTTGGTGAAGTGGAAGACCACAGATGACTTATGGAACTACTCAAATATGTAGGTAAAGTACGTCAAAGATTCTGACATGATTCCGTTGAAGTAGCAACTAATGAAGTGTTAATTCTGAGATCCTTGGGGAACCGACGGAACGGAACTCCTCAAATATTATCAGCCCACAGATAGCGACTTGGGTTTTTTCTTTAATAATCAACGCATTTGCTCAATAAGCAACGCAGTTCATGTAGTAAATTGGAAAGGAAATGTGTAAATTTTCATGTACCTATGTGGCTTGGCGAAGTACCAAACTGAAGTCGGTTTAAACTTTGTTTTTAAAGTAAATTATTCCTCTCACCATAGCGCGTCCTTAGAAGCTCTGGCGACCTTACGCGACGACTGGTTAGCCTAGTGGGTAGACGCTGCCTACGAAGCTTAAGGTCCTGAGTTCGAATTCCGGTAAGGACAAATATTTGTGTGATGGGCATGAATATTTGTTTCTGTGTCTCGGATGTTTTTTATGTATTTAAGTACCTATTCATATCTATTCAATATATCGTCGACAAGTACCCATAACACAAGCCGTATTGTGGTTAATATAGGGCTAGTTAGATTTTCCCTTAATATTTATTTATTTTTATTTATTCACCACCAGGAACCACAAAACCACTTACCTACATGTTTTCTGACTTCCCGAGCGGATGAATGCTTATTTCTTACAGGACTTTACTGATACACCGATTGCGTTATATTCCCCACGGTATCGGTATATAGTCTAGTGTGGCTTGGGGGATTTCCATAATTATACTTTGTTCAAACCTATGACCATTCTGCGCAAGATTGAAAATACCGTATAGCCTAGTGAAACATTGCAAAGTGTTATCGGGACTGCTTTACCGACGGAGTTTTGACAGATCAAAAACACCGTTCGTTTTGGAACTGACCGTGGCCTCCTAACAATTAAAAACATTAAACATTAAAATCCTGCAAAATTCGCAAAAAGACGTGTGAACAAATTATTGGATGTGAATCAACAGATAATATATCGTATTTTAAAGTGGTAATATACACAAGAAAGTTTTTGTGTGAGTCCTAAAAATTGAAACAAGTACGCACTTGTAAATATGGACATGAAGTGTCCATATGTTCTGCATGAAAATAGTAAGCATGTTTTATGTTGTTTTCGTAACGAATACCTGACAAATAGTCTTAAATATTATATGTTTAAGATGTTAAAAGTAGATTGATGGGTAATTGGCGGCAGAAGGATCTTCAAAAGTGCGATCGCAAAAAGATCAAAATAAAACACCACCGCGAAAAAATTCTAAGTCCCAATGAAAACGATTAAAAGATATTTACGATTGAAACAAACTGAAGGCTCGTCTCGGTCGAAAACGAATCCTCGAGCTGGAGCAAGAAGATAAATTGCTGATGGCCATAATAACCACACGTGCCGGAAATATGGTCATTTACCACTTTTTTTTTAAACTGATTTTTTTTTATGATTCCTAATGAATACCAAAGTGAATTGATTTTCTTTTTGATAGTATATTAGTAGATTTAACTAACCATGTATTTTTATCCCTACCCTGCCCTTACTTTTTTTTTACAGAGCGTCAAAGCTACCCCACGCCCCACGTACCTTACAATACCTACGTATTATATTCTATATCACATTTTACTCTATCTATACCTACAATTCTATCTTAAACTACATCTTCATCTTAAACTACACCAAAACAAAAAAAAAATGTGCCGCTGTCTATCTCCTTTTGGGAATTCATTCAATTGTGTGTATGTACCTGTATGCAGGTGGTGTATATATTCATCATCAGTAATTTTCAGGTATATATGCGAGGAAAGCATAGTTATATTGAATGATGCTAAATAGCATTATTAAATATACCGTTAAATTCTTATTACTGGAGTTGCATAGCATGCAAAACACAAACCTTTTTATTAGTAACTTTAATCGATTGCAAGCCTAATTAATACAATGTATAAGTAAATATGTACAGAAAAAATACTTATAACACTATATTCATTTATCTTATTATCAACGCAACGAACAAAACTCGGTTGTTGAATTTTTCTTTAGACACTACTAGCGCCATCTGTTGCCGAGTAGCGGAACTAAAGTACAGTTTCGTTCGTACAAGCACTTGCTCATATTCTTTTGTTGTTGGCGTCGTTGTTATACGTTTGGAATGATTATTATATAAGCATGCTGAAATAAAATTGTTTTAAAGACACTTTTCTGTACTAATATTTAAAAAATGTAAAGTTTAAATGTAGATTTATCAGTTTGTAGGGGGTAATCTCCGAAACTACTCATCCGATTTCAATAATTCTTTCACCAGCATATAGAATGGACTTTCGGGATTGCAATAAGCTATTATTTCCTGCAGCACCGCCTGCGTTTTTATAATAGATATATGCGGGCGCACATAGTTTATGTAGACTCAAAAAGCTATTTCATTGTATTTACTTGACACGACGAATAAGTCGTTTCTCTGTTACTTATATTCTCGTTTCACGAATGAAAATATTTTTTTATAAATTTTATACGGAGTTTAAAGGTAGGTACTAATCTAATGTTACTATTTTTAGGGATCCGTACTCAAAGAGTAAAACGGGACCCTATTACTAAGACTTCGCTGTCCGTCCGTCCGTCCGTCTGTCTGTCACCAGGCTGTATCTCAAGAACCGTGATAGCTAGAGAGTAAAAATTTTCACAGATTATGTATTTCTGTTGCCGCTATAACAACAAATACTAAAAACAAAATAAAATAAATATTTTTATTGATAATGGTACGGAACCCTTCGTGCGCGAGTCCGACTCGCATTTGGTCGGTTTTTTTTCTTTTTAAATGTCTTAATTCGTACTTACTTCCCAACGCATAACTTTTATCTACACTAAGGTAGAAACTTCAAGCGTTCTCCAAAAAAAAGTTACGTTGTTAAGAACTTTCATTAGTGAAAATTCGTTCCACTAGGTACGTTGCAAAAATTAGCCAACAACATACTTGGGTAAAATTCATGACGTAGGGGAATTTAATTTCACAAATGAAATTAAAGTTCTTAACAACGTGTATTTTTTTGGAAAAAGATCAACTTTACGGAAACTATAAAAAAACCTCATAATTTATAATCCGTCGACAACCCGGTGACATTTGCGTCCAGCTGAGAAATCTACGAACTTATCTCGGCAATTTTTCAAATTACACGAGATGATCACATAATCCCCAACCCTACAGGACAGATTTCAAACAAGCGATACGTGGAACAGTTAGTACCACGGATGGAACAAAACCGTACGTGACCTTTACGCTTATGTTTACAGGAGACGTTTTTCTTCCGAGCTTAAACTTTGCCTATTCCACGGAGATTAACGGCTTCGCTTAAATTAGAAATTAAAAATAAGGAAGTTTAGATGTTTCTGAGAAGTTGCTGACATGATGTTAACCTAATCAAAGTTTTACTCGGTTTTTTTTGATAAATGTGATCCTCCTATCAGCTGTAGGTAACTTTGAGTAGGTATGATTGTTATCTAATAGGGTTTAAAGCCCCTGCTAGACGGTCGCCAACACGCCACTCCGACCGAGCAACCTTGGTCGGTACCGACCGCTGTAGTGTGACATTTTGCTCCAAACAACTGTCTACACGGTCGGTGCGGACCAAGGTCGCCCGGTTGGAGGGGCGTGTTGGCGACCGTCTAGCAGAGGCTTTAGAACCGATGGCTGACCGTAGAAACGAGGGCCATTGGGGCGGAAAGGTTCTCGAGTGGCGACAATGTACAGGAAAGGCGCGGCTTGGGTAGGCAAGGTGGACTGATGACCTGGTAAAGGTCGCGGGAGTCCGTTGGATGCGGGCGGCGCAGGACCGATCACTTAGGCACTCTTTGGGGGAGGCCTATGTCCAGCAGTGGACGTCTTTCGGCTGATATGATGATGATGAGGGTTTAAGAAGCTGGCCTGGGACCAAAGATGGAAACAACTGCCTCAAGCAGCACCGACGAGAGCCCAGCTCTTAAATTGATGATGATTATAAAAGAGTGTTAAAAATACAGGGAATACGAACGAGAGATAGGAGCCTGAATATAATACAACTAACTTCTAACTAGGCATTTTTATTTCGGCTAAAGCAATTTCTTAAAAATGTGTAATTAGAAATAGATAAGTTCAGATATATGTGTGCATATTTCGTAACCAAATAATAAGCTTTTAAAGCATATTTTTTACGTTTTGTTACGAGTACGGTCGGCCTCACAAGGGTCTGAGCACCTTCAATTCAATTCAATTCATTTATTGTTTTTTCATCTCTCCTGTTCTGAAAGTTGACTTTTCATGGGCATATAAGGGTGGAAAATGGCGTTTTCTCCCCTAGGGTGGAAAGTAATTTTTGCGTATTGTAAAAATACCATAAAATCTAGTAAATATTTTTTTTTGTCGTTTGTTTTTTTATTTCTTTTGGTTTTTTTGTTTGTTGTTTGTTCGTGTTTTATTTTTTCGTTTGTTTTTTTCGTTTTTTTTTCGTTTTTTTGTTTCTTGTTTTTCTGTCATTTTTTTATTTTATTTTGTTTTTTTTTATTTTCTGTTTTTTTTAGTTTTTTTTCGTTTGTTTTTTTGTTTTTTTTTGTTCGTTTTTTGTTCGTGTTTTGTTGTTTCTTTTTTTTTGTATTTTGTTTCGTTTTTCTGTCATTTTTTTGTTTTTTTTTGTTTTTTTTTTGTTTTTTTCGTTTGTTTTCGTTTTGTTTGGTTTTTGTTGTTTTTTTTTTTGTTTTTATTTGTTTTGTTTTGTTTTTTTGTTTATCTTGTTTTTCTGTTTTGTTCTATTTTTTTTTGTTCTTCGTTTTTTGTTTTTTTGTTCGTTTTTTTGTTTTTTTTTACGTTTGTTTTTTTTTTTTTGATTTCGTTTTGATTTCTTTAGTTTTTTTGTTTTTTTTGTTGTTTGTTTGTTTTTGTTTGTTTGTTTCAGTTTTTTTGTAAGTTTGTTTTGTTTTTTGTTCGTATTTTTTTTGTTTTTTATTTTTGTTTGTTTTTTTTTGTTTGTTTGTTTTTGTTTGTTTGTTTCAGTTTTTTTGTAAGTTTGTTTTGTTTTTTGTTCGTTTTTTTTTGTTTTTTGTTCTGTTTGTTTTTGTTTTGTTTGTTTTTTCACGTGTCGGCATGGCCCTCTAGATTAGTTGCGTCGCGGCCTACTCGATTACAATCGAGTAGGCCGTGGCAAGTGGCCAGTGCAAAGAGGTTAGAGGTTGGATATAGTTTTAATTATTTTACTTAGGTATATCTAAAATCGAATAATTCATTTTCCTCACAGTCGAAATGAAAAGTAGAGTGTTTATTTGGGTGAAATTACCCATTTCACCCTCGAACTATTGGCGCTCGAACGAAGTGTGACCCTTGGTTAACAATCTACTATTTAAACATATGTAGGTACAAGTACATACATTTTTACCGTGTCGCTTTAACTTCATGTTTAAACCGCCATACGAAATTGTCAAACGGATGAAACTGACAAGGTACCAAGGTGTTCACCTACTTATGAGGTCGACTGTACAACTCGTAAGAATGTTAGGTAGCTACCTACCTCAAAAACTCAGGTAGGTAGCAACAAAGCGTTTAAACGCTTCTAAAAAACCTCTGGAGGTAAGATCACTTACCACTTCAATATGTACGGCCTTTGTAACCATACACACGAATAAGCTTACATAACCTTTATAAGCCTTATGGCCTCTGCCTTTGGAGGTCCTCAGCATGATTCGTCCCGCATAGTCTACACCGCTATTTAAAAACGCTCTGGCGGGTGTGACTCTAACGGCAGGTAGAGTGCCCATAAGTTGGTTCTGCAGATTAGCCTTGTATCGCACACAAATCACACATTTGCGCGCATGACCTTTCACCAGAGTCTTGACTCCGATGATCCAGTATGTCGATCGGATAAAATCTTGCATCAATGAGCTAAGTAATTTGGACTACAAATTAGTGCAGTTCACCCGATACAATTCACCTCGTCAGTCATATCCTTCTTATGCATATCTTCTCTCACACAGTCCATCCACATTTTTTTGGGCTCTTACAAGTAAACACATTCATACCTACTATCGTCATATCCTCAGAGCATAGAATACTAGAGAGAGGACAAGCCGCCGGCGGCCGCGTCGCAGTTGTTAGCTCATTGGGCATACTCTGCCGCTAGTTCACCGTCCGTTGTTACCGAGTGTGCACGCGTGCTTATTGCAGTGAATATTACGTTTCTTCCCAAAATGCTTGATATGATGCGCGTGTATTGTCCTATAAGAGCGTAGGTATACAAGTGTGTGTGTTTTAGATGTGTGTGTGCTTTTTCTTGTAAATTACTTGTGCTTTGTGTGGGTTAATGAACTTGCGACAGGCGTACCTACTCAATATACAAATCGGCCGGCTTGTCCGATGTCCTTATTTTTTTATTTTGTTTATTTATTTATTCTCAAAAAAAACAACAATGGCAAGTACATTCCTTTCTGCTTCGCCAAACTGAGGACAGTTTGTCGGCGAATGTGCGCTCTCTTCCAAAAGTCAAACATTGTTGTGTTTACCTACTTACTAAATTACCTACTTAATTTACTAACACTAAACTTAGTGTACCATCGACGACACACTCAGCCGACCATTTGTGAACCTTATTACAACAGCATTATATTTATACATTTGTGGTCATATCCTTCTTGTCATACGTGAACTTACATCCCTCCACACGAGATGTTCATAGTGTTCATACCACTATAGGCGATCTTTCAGCTTTTCAACTATGGGTGCTACTTTCATCTAAGGGTGCTACTTTCAACTATGGGTGCTACTTTCGAGCTTCTTCTTTTAATCATACTCCTTCCGTATCCGATCCTTTCTTGTCATTAACTGTCACATGTCAAAAACAGTCATAAAACACCGTGACTCTCTTAGGTCTCGGCGGAAGATCAGCGCCGGTTCTAGAGTCGGCGTTATGCTGAGGCAGGAGCTTTTCGTGACACTGATACAATAAATATTACAATGCACTTGCTCCGAATGTGCCCCTTTATATGGTTCAACATAAACACGGGAAGTGGTCGATGCCAGCATGGCGTCGCAGAAGGTGACCAGCCCGTGCGGGAATGGATTTCAGGCCAATATTCCCACATACTGTGCGATCATGAGATTTCGTGACAATTCAAATTTCACCTTTTATGCATATTTTTTCATTTTCTCGCATGATGCATTGTAAAATGTTGTATGATACATGTGCGGATAGATGGTATAGAACAAAGTCTCTTCCCGCTGTCCGTCTGTCTGTCCCTATGTACCTATGCATAGATCTTTAAAACTACGCAACGGATTTTGATGCGGTTTTTTTAATAGATAGGATGATTCAAGAGGAAGGTTTATACTGTAGAACACATCCATACTAATATTATAAATGCGAAAGTGTGTCTGTATGTCTGTCTGTCTGTCTGTCTGTCTGTCTGTCTGTTACCTCTTCACGCCTAAACCGCTGAACCGATTTAGATGAAATTTGGTATAGAGATAGTTTGAGTCCCGGGAAAGGACATAGGGTAGTTTTTATCCCGGAAATCTACCCCTAAGGGGATGAAATGGGGGGTCAAAATTTGTATGGAGCTACTTAAACCGCTGCAACGATTTGGATGAAATTTAGTGTATAAATACTTTAAGTCCCGGGGAAGGACATAGAATAGGTTTGATCCCGGAAATCATCCCCTAAGGGGGTGAAATGAGGGGGTGAAAATTTTGAGGTAACCAATTTTGATGAAATTTGGTATAGAGATAGTTTGAGTCCTGGGAAAGGACAAAGGGTAGTTTTTACCCTGGAAATCTACCCCTAAGGGGATGAAATTGGGGGTGAAAATTTGTATAGAGCTACATAAACCACTGCACCGAATTTGATAAAATTTAGTATTTAAATAGTTTGAGTCCCGGGGAAGGACAAAGGATAGGTTTGATCCCGGAAATCATCCCATAAGAGGGTAAAATACAGGGTGAAATGAGGGGGTGAAAATTTGGACGAGAAAGAGAAAGAAAGAAAGAAAGAAAGAGAACATTTATTGTTTACCATGTACAATTAGGTCTTAATGATAAATGTGTGAGTTACAATGGCAACCCTTTCGGGCATACAATATCCATACTTAATATTATAAATGCGAAAGTGTGTCTGTCTGTCTGTCTGTCTGTCTGTCTGTCTGTCTGTCTGTTACCTCTTCACGCCTAAACCGCTGAACCGATTTAGATGAAATTTGGTATAGAGATAGTTTGAGTCCCGGGAAAGGACATAGGGTAGTTTTTATCCCGGAAATCTACCCCTAAGGGGATGAAATGGGGGGTCAAAATTTGTATGGAGCTACTTAAACCGCTGCAACGATTTAGATGAAATTTAGTGTATAAATACTTTAAGTCCCGGGGAAGGACAAAGAATAGGTTTGATCCCGGAAATCATCCCCTAAGGGGGTGAAATGAGGGGGTGAAAATTTTGAGGTAACCAATTTTGATGAAATTTGGTATAGAGATAGTTTGAGTCCTGGGAAAGGACAAAGGGTAGTTTTTACCCTGGAAATCTACCCCTAAGGGGATGAAATTGGGGGTGAAAATTTGTATAGAGCTACATAAACCACTGCACCGAATTTGATAAAATTTAGTATTTAAATAGTTTGAGTCCCGGGGAAGGACAAAGGATAGGTTTGATCCCGGAAATCATCCCATAAGAGGGTAAAATACAGGGTGAAATGAGGGGGTGAAAATTTGGACGAGAAAGAGAAAGAAAGAAAGAAAGAAAGAGAACATTTATTGTTTACCATGTACAATTAGGTCTTAATGATAAATGTGTGAGTTACAATGGCAACCCTTTCGGGCATACAATATCCATACTAATATTATAAATGCGAAAGTGTGTCTGTCTGTCTGTCTGTCTGTCTGTCTGTCTGTCTGTTACCTCTTCACGCCTAAACCGCTGAACCGATTTAGATGAAATTTGGTATAGAGATAGTTTGAGTCCCGGGAAAGGACATAGGGTAGTTTTTATCCCGGAAATCTACCCCTAAGGGGATGAAATGGGGGGTCAAAATTTGTATGGAGCTACTTAAACCGCTGCAACGATTTGGATGAAATTTAGTGTATAAATACTTTAAGTCCCGGGGAAGGACATAGAATAGGTTTGATCCCGGAAATCATCCCCTAAGGGGGTGAAATGAGGGGGTGAAAATTTTGAGGTAACTAATTTTGATGAAATTTGGTATAGAGATAGTTTGAGTCCTGGGAAAGGACAAAGGGTAGTTTTTACCCTGGAAATCTACCCCTAATAAGGGTAGTTTTTACCCTGGAAATCTACCCCGGAAATAAGGGGATGAAAATGGGGTTGAAAATTTGTATGGAGCTACTTAACCGCTGCACCGATTTGGATGAAACATAGGACAGTTTTAATTCCAAAAATCTCCCCTAAGGGGGTGAAATGGGGCGTTAAACTTTGGATGGAATTTGGTATAGCCCTAAAATTGACATTGTATCTAATAATGCACACATTTTTTGGTCATCTTTTTCCATTTTTTTCTAGAACAATTTTTTGCGCTCTATACAACGCAAACGAGACTTGAACGCACGTTTTTGTTTTATTTTGCCAAGTTTAGGGATAGAGTTTGATTCCCGGAGAAAGACAATAGATAGTTTTTATCCCGAAAATAATTCCCTAAGGGGATGAAATAGGGGGTGAAAATTTGGATGAATCCCATGGAGATGAAATTTGGTATGGTAGGAGTCCCAGGGAAGCACAATACATAGTTTTTATCCCGCAAAACAGCTCCTGAAGGGGTGACATTAGGGGTGAAAATGTTGATGGAACCCATTTAGATGAAATTTGGTATAGAGATAGTTAGAGTCCTGGGGAAGGATATAGGATATTTTTTATTCCGGAAATCATCCCCTAAGCGAGTGAAATGAGGTGAAAATTTGGATGAATTAATTCAGATTCAAATGGGGGAAACTCTTTTTTGGGATAGGAGCTTAAAAGTTTGTAGAACGATTAGTTATTGAAATACAAAAAAAAGTATATTCAGCGTTTTAGTAAATTCCACCCCCAAGGGGGTTAAAAGTGGGTGCAACATTTGTATGAAGGAAACATTTTTTAGCCGATTTACAATTTTGTAGAATGCTTACTAATTAAAAATAAAATTAAATACTTTCAGCATTTTAGAAACTTCGACCTTTAGGGGTGCAACCCGTGCAACGGTTGTATGGAGAAAATATTTTTTTAGCGAGGGACTTAAAACTTTGTTGAATGATTACTTATTACAATACAAATCAAGTACTTTCAGCGTTTTGGAAAATTCGACCCCTTAGGGGAATATAAAAAGGGGTGAGTTTATATGTACGAAACTTTTTTTTGAGCTAGAGACTTGAAATTGTGTAGTACCTAAGGTTATTTATTAGAATACAAATCAACGTAAATCACTTTCGGTAAATTGGAAAATTCCATCCCTAAGAGGGGGAAAAAGAGCTGCAATGTTTGTGTGGGGGAAACTTTTTTTAGGTAGAAACTTAAAACTTTGTAGAAAGATTACTTATTAAAATACAAAATAGTACTGCGTTTTGGAAAATTCCACCCCTTAAGGGGTTAGAAAGGGGTGCAAGGTTCGTATGGGAAACCCATTTTTGAGCTAGAGACTTGATAGTTTGTAGAAAAAATACTTATTGCAATACAAAAACTTAGTGTTTTCTTTTCAATTTTTCCCCGAAAAGCGTTAAGAGGGGGTTCAAAGTTTGTATGCAGACTTGCAGAGCAAGAAAATTTTAAAGTATGAGAATTGTAACTTTGATCTTAGTCTGTTTGTTAAAAGACTACAAAACTCATTTCAGCGTTTTTTGAAATTCATCCCCTAAAAGAGATTATTATAAGGGTGTTCAAAGTTTGTATGGAGAGCAAGACATTTTTAAAGTAAGGGATTTGTAACTTCGGTTTTAGACTAAAAGACTACAAAGCTAATTTCAATGTTTTTAAAATTCATTCCTTAAACAAACATTTAGACGATAACATGTTCTACGCGGACGAAGTCGCGGGCAACAGCTAGTTATACATATAAACCCGTGCAAAGCCGGGGCGGGTCGCGAGTGTCACATATAAATGTTTTTTTAACCCCCGACGCAAAATGAGGGGTGTTGTAAGTTTGACGTGTCTGTGTGTGTATGTGGCATCGTAGCTCCTAAACGAATAGACCGATTTGAATGCAATTTTTTTGATCGAGGTGGTTCTTAGCTATTACGTTTCAACAAAATCGGTTTTGCCGTTTTTGTGATATTGAACTTTAAAATGAAAATGTGGGCGGTTTTTCAACTTTTTTATATTCGTAGTTGTGTTGTGTTGTAGTTATCTTTCTTTAAAACATGAACATTTTACGGCGGCAGCAATATAAAGTAAGTTTACTTAATTACTGTTTATGAACTCGGTTTTAATACTGAGCTACCTGGCTACGCTTATACTTTCAATTTGTGTCTTGAATAACTAACTCAGTTTTACAACCGTTTAACTATAATATCTGCAGGAACAGTGAGTACCTATGTTATTCGCACGTTACTGCTTAACAGCCGTTTTACTGCTCCAGGTTAAATGACCATAAAAGAACGATTTAATTGAAATAGCTGATGAGTTTGTATGAATCAAGGATTATGATTATTGCCGGCACTTACAGATGAAGTTATCTATAATTATATACTGATTGGATTCTAATTAAGTTAGGTACGGTAGAGGTAAGCTGCAGGGCTAAGGTGGTTGCCATGTATCACTTATGTATCGCTGTGGATAAGACATCCATCACGTTCTGACAAGTATTCGAGTGCGAGAGCGACGGATGTCTTATCTACAACGATAAGTGATAAAATAGAAAGAAAGAAAGAACGAAAATGTTTATTGTCACACAAACAGAAGGTTGAAGAAGAAAAATAAAATAAGAGATAAAAAAAAAACAAGATTATTTGTGTGACAAAAGGAACGAACTCAGCATGTGCTGTGACAGTCATTGCGGCTGTACAGCGCTGGTTTTCAGATCGTCCCCTTTTCACTCATACCACATTAAACACACGATAATAAAAGTTTATGTCAAAAAAATAATCTTTGGTACAAGCTTTTATTGCTGACTGTACTTTTCTGTATACCATCATCAACTACTCATTGAGATGATTCTAACGAGCCCAAACTCGATGGGGTTGTGTCGTTTTATTGCGGAGTTCCTATAGCTACCTTCCAGCTCCAGCATCAGATCAGCTCCATGTGATCATAATATTGCATTATCATGCGATATACATATGCATGCAAAATTTCAGCTCAATCGAAAACCGGAAAGTGGGTCAAATTTAACTTGCAAGATTTGATTACAGACAGACAGACAACGGGACAGGTGAAAGTAAATAAAAGCTAAACTAGTCCAGAATTGTAAGAATAATCTAAACACCCTGGCGAACTCCAACAAAGTCATACTTAGATGGGTACCAGGGCATTCCGACATTGTAGGAAACGAAAAAGCAGATGAACTTGCAAGGCAGGGCGCAGACACGGCCCTGGTCGGCCCGGAACACCTCTGTGGCATCACAAAACGGAAAGCATATTCTCTGCTAAACAACGCGGAAAAATCAGAGGTAATCAAGCTGTGGAGGAGTCAAGGTGTGTGGGACGGTAGTGAAATATTGTAAACCCATATCTCTGTTGACAACTTGCTGGGACGACAGTTATCTGCGACCATGACCGGTGCAACCCGTGTCGAAACGTCAGAAATAAAGGTAAATAAATATCGCGTTGGACCCGGATTAAACAGTATTTAAATAAGCTGTGGAAGTTCACCAAAGGACAAAAACAAGCTAAAGCCCTGATCGAAGGGTTCAATAGTAAGCTGTCTAAGGAGTTATTACAGTTCAAAAGGCACAAAACCTGCGCAGTGACAAGAATCCTGACAGGACATTGCAAATTGAACAAACACCTGTTTCAAATGGGTATGAAGCAGGACGCAACCTGCAGGTTCTGCCAGGAGACAGAGGAGACTGCTATGCACATTATCATCTCCTGCGGACCACTCATGCATAAAAGAAGTACCTACCTACCTAGGGCGGCACATCGTGCACCCACAGTCCCACAAGAAGTACAACATATCACCGCCCAAAGAATCTGGAATTTTCTGGAGGCAACGGGACTTAACGGTGAACTCTAAAGAAAGGGCTGCCACAATAGATCACTTGCTGGTCGAAGCGGCACATTAAGGCCCACAAACAAATAATAATAAATAAAATAAAAGCTTGTAAAATAGCAACCATCTTAGGCCCGCTGAGTTCGTATGAGCAAATCAATTTGCCCCTTTAAAATTGCATAGAAAACATACACGTTCCCCGCTAAGAAAACCTCTTTTGCCCCACAGATCAAAGACACCCTTTTACTTTTTCTAAGAATATTTGGATCCTTGGTCTTGACGCTTCTAGCGACGCCCAGTTCCGCAGTCATTAAGGATCCAAAAGGCTCGTTACTTCAGCGCTAAGCAAAGACTGTTAATATGCTAAGTCCGACCCCATTTGGAGTACTGATGTCATCTCTGTGCAGGAGCACCAGGAGACCAGCTTTGGCCCTTTGACTCAGCAAAGTCGAGCAGCGTTACGAATCGTAGACGTCTAACTCACAAACGATATTCAACCTTTATGCCTAAGCCCTACGAGATTTCTGCTTCTTGTGTGTATTCTATCGCATGTTCAGCTTAGTGTTCTGAAAAACTGTTTGATGTGATGCCCACGGGTCCACTACATAATTCCGAAGAGTCATTACTCTGACAGCTTATTTTTTTCCGAAATACATAACTCCGAAAATCATGTTCCCCTGAAGGGATTTTTGATTTTTGAGGATATAATACGAACCCAACCTATCCCCTGGGTGGCCGGCCTACAAGGCCCCCAGAGAGGCTATACCGTAACACATCTGTTACTTGCCGCAATGCAGGCGAAACAGGCCAAATGCTTTCTTCCACCGCATCGCTTGCCGCCGGCAGGGATTCCATCCTTACCTTGAAACCTAAATGGTCGCGTATGGACGGTTTCAGAGGAAATTCCTTCCGCAAACACTCCGGCTGTAGTATTAGCTCCCGTCGAGTTTTCCAAGGAACTATAGTGTGGCAATCTTAAAACATCAAACGGCTACACGCAAGTGACACTCCCGTTTGTATGTTTTGGGTAATTTCGGTCCGCTTATCCGATTTCTAAAATTGTTTCACCTCTGTGTAGAATGGACTTTCTAGATTGTTGGCTACATTTTATCCCGCGGGTTTGTCTGCGTTTTTTGCAATTGCGAAGCCGCACGGGCGGCTAGTTTATCTACACATAGATATAAGTATGCGTGTCGCTTGTAGTACCTATATAAGCTTGCTTCGTTTGGGAGTAGGTCGATTCGTCTAAGATTGACCGCAAATATTTATAAAATTTAAAACTTCATTTAGGTATTTACCTATATATTAAAAGTCTCAGCAATACGTTACAAGTGACAAACGTCAATAGGCTACGATGATTCTTTATCATCTGGCGGACCGCAGGTACGTATGTTTGTTATCAAAAATGTAAATAATACTGTGTAATGTGCAGGCCGATATATGATTGAATATCACCAGACCGTTATTTACACGATTACAGGGAAAATAGCTACATTTCACCTCTAGGAAAACGTTTTCGTGGTAACTACTTTGCATAGTCTGCCTCAGTAGGTACTAATTTAGGAATTAAACTTTTAAGTGAATTAAAAAAGTACTCGGTTTGATTGGAGGTGCAGCCACGCGATGGCAAGAGACGAATGGCTCACGGCCACAATACGTTATGGATTAGTTGGAGGCAATCTATGACTATAATCTAGGGGCGATCGAGTTGTGGAATAGGTATTGTTAAGACACATGCACATTGGATATTGAATTAAGGAATACAAAAACTAGTAACGTAAAGGTTTTAAGCAACACCAATCATAAGTACCTACAGATGTAGTGCATAATTGTTTTCCATCGTATTATCTCGGAAACGTTCGTGTTTGTCATGTTATTTACTTCAGTCAACCTGATTTGTACCGAGACTGACTCACATAGCAAGACACGTTCGTACGTTTCCGTGAAAATACGATGGAAAACAAATTAAATTATGCACTACATATTATGTACTTATGATTGGTTTTGCTTGTGGTAGTGCTTAAACCCCAACATTTGGCGTTGGCACTGGTTTTATGAAAGCGACTTCCAGCCCAGAGGGAAAACTAGACCTTATATGGGATTGGACCGGTTTCCTCACGATGTTTTCCTTCATCGAAAAACCACTGTTAAATATCAAAAGATATTTCGTACATAAGTTTTTTTTAACCCAGTGGTACGAGCTGGGTTTGAACCCGCGACCTTCCAGATTGAAATTCGCTCGCCTTATACCACTCGGCTACAGCGGCTTCAAAAACGTAAAGGTCTTAACAAAACTAAGAATACCAGAGGCCCTAGCACACTAGGTTTTATGTTTCAGTACATTTTTGCCGTAAAACGTGGCGATAAAACCTAAGTGTGCTTAGGGCCTCTGATATTATCATTTGCAACGAGTTTTTATTTCAAGTGTAGGTTTTACTCGAGAAATAGCCATTGAAGAGTTCGAGCTTCTGGCTTTAATTTCGCAGGTGAAGTTAATATAAGGCTTGTAAATTTGGTTACAGGTATAGTTGAGGCTTGTCTTAAAAAGAGGGCGGTGTGAACATTTTGGTAGAGGACGGAAATTACATCAATGCACATTTTCCGCGCACTGAACTGATGTATGATCATTAAAAGAAGTCTCAAAAACCAACGCACTGTGTTAAAAGAAAATATACCTAAGTAGCTACCCCAACTATTCAGTGCCTAAAATATCCAAAAAATCCTAGGAAACTCTAATTAGAAGACAGATCAAGGCTGATTGAAACTGCATGTAAGGTACGAGACTCAAAGCACATTAGGTACCTACACATTAAATCATATACATACTTAAATCTCTGCATTATGATGGTGTAGAATACTTTAGAATCTGATCAAACTCGAGCCAACCTGAAACCAAAGCTTTTATCTCTGTCTTAAGTAGTATAATGTCTTAGCACTTATTTAATCCAATAAAATTGCCTATCAGTTACAATTTGCTACTGGTATGTAAAACTGTTACAACCAGTAGGCACATCACATATCTATTTTTAGTTCGGACTGTGGGGTATGCAAATGCATAAAGCCAACAGCCATAAAACTGGGCGGGCCGTACTGCCAACATAACGAAAAATGCATTATTTTCAGATGCAACCTCACAATAATGTATACAATTTTGGACCTTATTCCGGTGACTTACTGTTCACAGTTGCATACTTATTTATGACTGCGTTTAGAATTACTGCGTTCTTTAAAACGTGGGGTTCCACAACCGTAATTACAGCCTCAACGTACGCTTACTGACTTAAGGGACTCAAATTAAACGTTTTAAACACCTAATACGAGTTTAATTCTATATACTGAAGTTATAAACGATTTCGAGGAAGTTTTGAGGCGAACATTGGCTATCATATTTTGTGATCTGGTTAAACGATGCAGTATTTTATGATACTGGGAAAATTATTTGGCAATGGCGTGATTTCGCAACATAATTTGATTTTACTTTTAAATAGCTGCCCGTGCGGCTCCACCCGCGTAGGTATATGTATTTAGGTTAAATTTTATAAGTAGGTATACATGTTCCGGTTGTTCCGGAGATTATTTTCATATAACTGTCAGGCTTGCTAAGTGGGTGTCAAATACATGTAGTTATATGAAAACACAGCTGCCCACATCTCTGGTGTATAAGTAGTGGTTATTCACTCACGCGCTCGCGTGTAGTGATATCGTTCCTGGAAATATTCTCTAATATTCCCCATTAGACGAGTATAGGGAAAATGGGAGTCTATATTCCTGAGCTGGGAATATTTCTCGCAAAAATCGGGAATCCCCGCAACGGCATATGCTGCAGTGTTTTCAAGTGTTCTTTTTAATATCCTAATCTAGAAATGACCTTTTACACCATATTTTGGTGAAAGTGGATAGCATAGTAAAGGTTTTTTTCCCGTGTTTAGTGGATAGTGGTATAGTAAAGGTTAGTGCAATGAAATCAGTCAGTAACGCATACCGCATGATGCGCAGCAACAAGCTCGCGCACCTCCTCGTCACGCCCGCTCACAAGCTGCGCAAGTCGGAGCGGTCGGTGTACATCATGGGCCCGTCGGTATATAACAAGCTGCCAGACACTATTAAAAAAGATGCAACTTCCACAGTGACTTTTAGGTTGAGATTGAGTAAGTGGTTTCTTGACCATTCGTTTTATTCCATAGGCGAGTTTTACGAACTCCCTACTCAGTGAATAATTATTAATATAATTACCAATATCGGTATACATACGTACCTAGTACCTATAAAATGTAATTAATAAATAGATACTATAAAGTGTAATATACCTAGCAAAAAATTTAATTAATGAATTGAATGACGTATAATGCAATTATATATGCGTAATATGTAAAAACCTGACATGTAACTTGGCGTTATTAATAAAGTATTTGTATTTGTAAATCACCGGGGCACATCATTCGTCGGCGCTCCTTCTAGCAGCTCGTAAATTTGCCCGCTCAAAATATTGGGCCGTGGCAAAAAACAAGCATCTGGGGCAATCGGGCACTCGCGGTTCTGAACATGTGAAATTTTTGGAAAAATAAAAATATGATTTTTATTCAGACCGTAAAAGGAAGAGAGAAGATTGCGATAGTTTTAATCAGTAGAAACGTATACTATTTTGGAATGGATTTAAGAATGCATACCCTCATGTGGAGGCTGCGTAGGCAAACAACGGTAGGTAATAAAATAAAATAAGAAAATATTCTTTATTTAGGTACATTGAATACCTACTGTCATTCGTCAACTCATTCGCGGTTGCAAAACAATACAAACCAGATTCGATCGTTTCTTATTCGTCTTCTAACAACCACCATCATACACAATCATAAAAAATTACTTATCACACATTTATTTCAATGCCTTTTTGGTTCGAACCTTTTCTAATCGAAGTCAATATTCGGTGATCGGTTTCAAGCAGTACATTTTGCAGTTTTTCCCTTTATTTTGAAATTAATATCTATGATACGATTCTACGACGTATCATATAAATAAAAGATACGATTAATTAAACAAACTCAAACAGCATCCTAAGGATAATATATGATCAGTTGTGTTGTCCTGTATTTAATGAAATAATATTAAATGTGAACCCTAACTTAGTATATTTTAAGGCTTAATACTAACAATAATGAGATCAATGTTATCTTGATGAAATAAATAAATTGAAAAAAATATAATTGAATTAATTAGGATGTTTGTAAATCACATTAACAATTTTAACAAACTACTAGAAGCCCGTGCGGCTTCGTCCGCGTATTACAAGGAATGCAGGCAACCCCGCAGGATAAAACTCAGCTCATGTACATCCGGAAAGTCCATTCCGTACGCAGGTGTAAGAGTTTTGAAATCGGGTAAGTGGTTCTGGTGATTTACCTCTACACACAAAGCTAGAAACTCACAGACTTTCCTTCTTTATACCTACTTACTCGTAATCTATTTATAAGTATTTTAAAACGTAAAAGTCCTGACTGACTCACTCACTTAAATCAACGCCCAGCCCAAACCGTTGAACCTAGAAAGCAGATTTTTTTCACAATAGGTACTTTATATAAGTACTCACTAAGAAGGGATTTTTGAAAATTCTACCCTCAAGAGCGTAAAATGGGGGTTAAAATTCAAATTAAAATTAAAATTTATATATTTAACAAAAATACACTTAAATTATAAACGTTATATCCGTCAGACGCCAAACTATTAGGCTGAGCCTGTATCTTGGCCGCCTGCGAGTGCAATTAACACGAAATCCTTAAAAAAAAAAAAAACACTACAGAGGCAGCACTACCACTAGTAAACCAGTATAGAAATATAGGGATTCACACACACATGCACAATTGATTGTCAAATGGGTGACAAGGATGCTTGCAAGTGCGAACGAGATACAATGTCAACGCTGCTAGTGTCGCCACCTACGAAGACTTTTGCGTAATGTTCCCTATTTAAAACTAAAATTACTATTTATGCATGGGCGAGTGTGTAAGTGAGTTTGTGTGCGACTGTGTGTGTGTATGCGTGCGTGCGTGCGTGTGTGTGTGTGTGTGTGTGCATGTGTGCGTGTGAGAGTTCCACAAGGCTACAACTGTATCGGTTTCGGTTTGGTTACTTTTGTTATAATAGAATTTCAGTCAGAGAGTATGAAAGCGTCAGTAACCAGTTCTTCACTACACATTTGGCTTTAATCACGGCTGACGTTTTAATGTCAAGATTATTGCAAATGTTATTGTAGATGTGGGGATGAGAAAATACAGGATTTTTCCTGGCCAACGCTGAACTAAGTGGCGCCAGAGGCGCTTTGAATATACGTTTGCTCAAAATTTCCGTGTAGATTGGCGACTTCAGTAGGCATGTATGGGTCCGGGAAACTGCTTTCATGATGTAGAGCTGTCTCACTCGCAGAAGCTTACTTTCGCGGTAGAGCGTGTCAGTGGGGTACCGAAACGGTTTTTTCAGCATTACCTTTATAACCGCCTGGCAGCACTGCCCCAGACGGCCACTCCGTACTGAAGGATGGATTGACATAGGGCATGATATACCAGGCGGAGAACAACAAGGTCAGCACAGTCACGAATTCGCTTCATCACGTAGATCAGCTTCCTAACTCTGGCGGCAAGCGCGGACAGGTGTTGCTTGAAGGAGAGATGTTGGTCAAAAAGAATACTTAAGTATTTTACGTAGTGACGTCTTTCAATTTCTTAACAAGAGCAGTTGCTCACGGGCTTAAAAGATGAAGCAGAACTGTAGCACACCCAGGAGTGGAATTTTCTATAGTTCTGTTTACGAAATTCGTCTTACCAATATTAAGTGTGAGTAGATTACTCTTCAGCCACGCGGCTACTCCCGCAAGCGCGCCCTCAGCCGGACAGTATGTTTCCTCCCATGATTTCCCGCTTACAATTATTACAGTATCGTCTGCGTAGCAGATCAGCTTCACATTAGGGATGTTAATGTTTAGAACATCATTTATATATAATGTAAAAAGTGTCGAACCGAGTACGCTCCCCTGGGGAACTCCAAAGCCTACTGGAAGCGCGGTCACTTACGCGCGGACCTATTTTTACCATCTGGCTACGGTCGTTTAGGTAACTCTCAAACCAGCTCAATGCAATGCCTCGAATGCCCATGTATTCTAACTTCTTTAATAGTATTGTCACCGTGTCAAAAGCCTTGGCCAAGTCTAAAAATATACCAATACACTTATTGCCACGGTCCATGCAACCAGAAATCTGATTGGTCAGTAACAACGCCGCGTCCTCCGTCGACATCCCTGCTCTAAAGCCAAATTGATGGTTGAAAGTTTATATGGGGGTGGAGTAAAATTTTAAGTGAGAGACTTGACTTTGTGTATGGACTTTCTTATTACAATACAAGAAAAGTAATTTTTGAGTTTCGGAAAAACCCACCCCTAAGTGGGTTAAATAGGGGTGCAAAGTTTGTACAGGGGAAACTCTTTTTTTGAGCTACATAATTAAAACTTCATGAAGATTCCTTATCAGAATACAAAAAATATGTATATATGCGTATTGGAAAAGTACACCCCTAAGGGGGTCGAATATATTTTTTTGAAGGGTGTGAAAGTTTGTATATGGACCTACGATATAAATATACCACCTGCGCGCGGAGTCGCGGGCAGAAGCTAGTATTAGTATAGATACCCTAAGCTACAATCTCAGAGACTTTCCTTCTTTATAATATTAGTACAGATACCACAGTTTGAGAGCCCTTGCCAAACTAATTTCAAGTGTTTCCCGTCACCAAGTTCCAAGAACGCATCCCTTTTAAAAATCAAAAGTATGCGCGCACGCATCCCGATGTCGTCCCGGCGCGGCGTTCGATCTTCCAAGTTGATACAAATAATAAATCAGAAGTCACAGTTAGCAAAACGAATAAATAGTCTATTTATAATCTATACCCATATTATACACAGACATCTGTGAGATTGTATTAGCTTTGTAAGTTGACTAGGCATAGTTATTTATTTAACAACCAAAAATTATATAAGTACAGGCACTGGAGGCCGCAAAAATATCTGATGACAACTATAGAGTTGTCATCAGATATTTCTAGAGCCGTTAGAGCGTGTCAGATATTTTTGCGGCCCTTGATTCATTATATATATTGATGATGATGACTGATAAGCATGTCATTTAAAATTATTTTTTATTTAAAAAAAAAAAAAATATAAAAATAAAAAAAATAAAATTATTTAACAAAGAACACACTTATATTATAAACGTTATATCCGTCAGACGCCAAACTAGGCTGAGCCTGATTTATTTATTTATTATCCACACTTACAACTATTTTTACAGGCATCGAACCTAAGACAACAGTGTAATTTTAGCTTTAAATGTGGATATAAAAGATTGTCAAAATCTGATGTCGCAGTGATAGGTTGCTAGCCCATCGCCCACAACACACTTCAACCCTGTTCCCTTAGTCGAGTCGAGAGTGTAGTAGTTAGTTGAAATACAAAATATAAGAGTCAGATTGACCGCAGGTCAAAAGTTGTTTAAGTCTAACACGTGACCAACTTATAATTATGATTATATAGAATAGTAAAAATGTATCATTACCTAATCTCGTTGACCTTAATACCTACACAAAACAATTATGTATATGTATACGCTTTATTAATTTCCTACACGCTTGGTTTACATTGTAGAGTCAAGTTCAGTAGTTCCCATGCGACTCTTGAGACGGCCGTCACTTAAGCTGCACTAAGTATTAACATTCCTTACAAATACTGTAATCGGGATAGTATTTAGTAAATACATCTTCTAGCAAATTCAATACTTCTTATGCATATTCAGTGAGCTATAGAGCGCAGCATATTAGGTGTAAAGCTAATGGATCACATCCGGAACACCACGCTGCGCTCCAAGACCCAAATAGAAGATGTAGCTCGGAAGACGGCCAAGTTAAAGTGGGACTGGGCTGGTCACGTCTACCGCATGCCGAATGAGCTGTGGGCCAAAGGGACCACGGAGTGGAAGCCCCAAAACTCAAAACGGAGACGCGGTAGACGTAGATAACTTGGACTCCTTTTTAAATGACTGGCCAGATACGAGTATTGCTCAAGACCGCGATGAATGGAAAAAGAGGGGGGAGGCCTTTGCTCAGCAGTGGCACATAACGGTTCGATATAATAATAATATGATAATATTAATTTATTCTTAGCAACCATGGTATTCACAGGATGTTCTTAAGAGTCCCCGGCAAGCTCGGTTCTCCATACAAAAGTAGTTACGCTCTCCTTTTAAAACGACTGGCTAGTTTGCTCTGAAACTTTGTACTTAGAATAAGTTAAGGTATATCCAGGTCTGTAATTAGTTTATGTAGCTTCAGATACCATAGTAAAAAAAGTACAGCAAATTTAAAATTTTCATACACTTTGCGCTATATAGCAAGCGCCCATGCAAAGGCTTGTAACAAGCGGAAGTCTCTATCTTATAGAAGGTCCTATAAAAAAGGTATCTTATAAAAGAGACGTCCGCTTGTATTACAAGTTACAAGCTTTTGAGAAACCATCCCCAGCTGTTCCGTTGTCTGTGCGACAAATATAAATTTGATTTCAATCCAATACGTTTGTCAGTATTCGGCTTCCAAAATATGACGTGTAGTCTTGCCGGGAAGTCATAGAGATATCCCCGTTTTCGTCTGTCTTTCAAAATTAGTATGACGTAAACGGGTTATTGTCAGTCACATAAACAAAACAGGATGATTTCAGGGTCGTGGAGCAAGAAGACCAAAAGTGAATAAGATAGTCATACTGAACAACTCTTCCCATGGGACCATACACGAAATCGCAAAAAAACAAGAGTGAGTTAATTGAGAGTTAATGTATGGAACAGCGGTTTTTTTGCGATTTCGTGGTCGGTTTCTTGGGAAAAGTTGTTCAGTGTTACCATCTTATTCGCTTTTGGTATTCTTGCTCCACGACCCCGAAATCACCGCGTATATGATACGTTTTTATCGCATAGAATTATAGAAGAGGCGACGCCGTTTATGCGGATTCAGAATTTAACCGTAAATTAGACTTTATAGCCCTTAACTTTGGCAATGTCCAACGAAGAGACGCGCATTAAATCTGACAATGACCCAAACATGAAACAAAATTGATATCCTATGGATGTACTACTGTCAATTTATACAAATGGCCCAGATGCATGTGCCTATTGTGCCTCCATTTCACCAACATGGCAATATTATTGCCGTACATTTCTGAATCTTCGAGTAACAATGCTTGGCAGCCTTTGTTATGCGTTTATCACTAATTCACTATATAGAATTGTAATTGTCTTAGTCATCATCCAAATTCGTCTCGTTTACTACATTTCGCAGAACTGTGATGTTCCACCTATGATCTCACCGTGAAGATATCTTTCTGGTTGAATAAAAAACGACTAATCCATACCGACTTTAACCAATGCGGTTGGCGCAGAACCGGTCATTTTGGCAGTCTTTGGGGGAGACCTATGTCCAGCAGTGGACGTCTTTCGGCTGATATGATGATGATGACGATGACTTATTGTCTGACAGCTCATAGGTAAACATGTTGGACATGGGTAAGAACCAACTTCAGTAAATGCTTGACAGTCCAGCGCAGGTTTTCAGTGTACTTAGTCCCTTTTTGGGTCTTCAGTTTAATTAAGATTGTTTACTAGGTGTGGTATCGGGTAGAAATGTTAGAATAGCTCTACCACTCTCATTTTACCCGTGGCTTTCGATGTCGTACCTACAAGTCGTCTATGGGAAATAGGTTTGGAGTGTGTTGTGCGATATCTTTAAACTAAGTCTGTGCTTTAAACCTACAATTGTTACGTGCTCTGTCTAGGTACTCCTTTTTGGAATACTGGTTTACAGGTGTATATGTGATAGGTATTTATAATTAAACTATATGGACTGCAGTTACCAAGACTTAGCGGCCTACTCATGGAATAAAGTACTGTATTATGAGATTATGAGAGATATTTTATTACGACTCAGCGTTTCTGCACCTTTATGGTCAATTTTATCGAATGTTAACACTCTCGCGCGATATAATATCCATAAAAGTGAACACATAAGGTAAAACCACCTAAAAGCTAGTAATTTGTGACGACGGCGTGGGTTTACTCGTCATAAACAGCTGGAACACATTACTATTTCAGGATAACATTCCTAAAATGCTTTATCCATACAGATCCAGTAATTTGTCTGTTTATTGAATCGAGCGAGCGTAGTAAACGAAGTTTGCCGATTCAGCTTGGGCAAAAATGCTTTCGTATGTCCGGCATCTGTCCGTTTTTAGGGTTCCGTACTCAAAGAGTAAAACGGGACCCAATTACTAAGACTCCGCTGTCCGTCTATCACCAGGATGTATCTCAACAACAGTGATAGTTTGACAGCTGAAATTTTCACAGATGATGTATTTCTGTTGACGCTATAACAACAAATACTAAGACACAGAATAAAATAGTTTTTTATAGATAATGGTACGGAACCCTTCGTGCGCGAGTCCGACTTGCATTAGGCCGGTTTTTTCACTCTACAGAAGACCTAGCACGATAGTTTTTATCGTCACGTTTTCATTTTCGCCGTAAAACGTGACGATAAAAGCTATCGTGCTAGCTGGGCAAGTCGCATTTCTCCACCTATTCTTGACAATCGTGTGAGGAGGTTCAATAATTATATTTTGTATGTATGAGGGCTCAGTCATATACATATATCATTATATATATAATAGTTCCAGTTATATCTTTTTTACAAAAGTCCAAATGACGCGGAAATACTGGAATTCCGTATAGTTAATTAAGAAGACTACGAGTATAGTCCGTTTCATGGAATCCATCTGTCCGTTTTAGGGAATTATAGACATTCTTATTAAAAGGCTGTTGTTAAGCTTTTTTTAAAAAGAAAAATAATGCAGGAAAAACATTTTTAGAACAGATCAAGTTTTAACACATTCACTGCCAAGAGTCGCTTAGCCGATCCCGCGGTTTTCCCGCTAAGTAGTGGAAAATGGCTACGGCGAGGCGCTACGCTAGCGAATTCCTACCAGTGAAAGTGTTGACAAGACAATGAGGACATTGAAGCGTTCATAGCCCAGCGGCGCCTGCGAATCGGAAACGATAACGCAGGTAAAGCAAAGATGGCAGCGGCAGCGGTCAGTCCTTGGATGGGTGACTCAAAGGCCAAATAATGTATGCCATACGATTGAATAAATAAATTACTTCAGTTGGCCGAGTAGCATCAAAGTAGTCCATTCAAAAAGCAACTCTATGATCCAACGTATAAGATTACAATTCCAATAACAGTTTTATAAAAAGCCGGCCACATTAAGTAATCTCAACCATACTTGCACGTCGTGCGTGAACGCAACGTTGTGGTGTGGTTGTGGTACTTACGTCAGAACAGACCCTAAGGCTAGGGGCTCCTAGGGTTGCCAACCATACTATATTATATAGTATTGTACTATATTTTGACTCTTTGTACTATATACTGTTGAAGTAATAAGTAGGTACGCGAAAAAACTATGTTTTGGGGGACCTTATGAAGTGCTTCAAATTGCCGAGGTTTTACTAAATAGCAGTGGCAGAGCGCCCATGCAAGCTGATTGCCTAATATTTATTTTTAGGCAAGCCTATAGTTATATATTCTAAACTATTTCATAACTTGTTTGTTTCGGGTTGCCCATAGAACATTTTCACGCGCCGCCATTGCTAAATAGCAACATTTGCCAGCCAAGTACTATATTTTTTTACAGTGTACTATATTTCGAAGTTTATTTTCTGGAAAATACTATATCTCCCCCAAAATTAGTTGGCAACCATAGGCTCCACTGGTGGAGCGATGGGCGACGCGACAGCGATTTCAGTACAACTTGGGCGACTTAATGTATGTACCTACTGAGATCGCCGTCGCGACGCTAATCGCCCTACCAGTGCAGCCTTAGGCAAGGCCGGGGCCAGATCGTCACCACTTACCTGGGCCAGTTCGTCCCTCTGACTCGCCCAGGCCGGACACAGCTCCAAGGTGTGCTGAGCTGTGTCCTCGGCCTCACTGCAGCTATGGCACTCCATAGTAGGTTCTCTCCCGGCTATGCGACACAGGTACCGTCCGAAGCAACCATGCCCCGTAAGTACCTGCGTCAGTCGGAAGGTAAGTGTCCCATGACTGCAGTCCGACCACTGCGACAGTACTGGGCGCACAGCCTCTATTGTTCTAAAGCCAGCAGATGGTGTTGCCAGCCTCTCTGTCCACAGCTCGACCGCCTGGTACCGAAATTCCTCACGCTTCGCCTCCACCTCCCTTGGTGCTGGCCAATGGCCCCGGGACCTTGCCTCCTCACGCCAGAAGTACGTGTATGCGAGGATTCTGGCTTCGAGGTCCCAGGGCAGTGAACCGGCCAGCACGCACGCCGCCTCCGTGGAAACCGTGCGGTATGCCCGAATTGCCCTGACAGCCATTACACGCTGCGATCTTCGCAGCAGGGCAGAGGTCCGGCTGCCTAAGGCGTCGGCCCACACGGGCGCCCCATACAGGGCCATGGAGCGCACCACTCCGAGGTTCAGCCGCCGGCAAGAGGTTTTGGGCCCTCCCTAGCCTAAGGCCGGGGCTGCACTGTTTGGGCGATTAGCGACGTGACTGCGATTTCAATACAACTTGGCCGACTCGATGTACCTACCTATGCAGATCGCCGTCGCGTCGCTAATCGCTCTAGCAGTGCGGCCCCGGCCTAAGGGACGCATGAATAAGAGAGCGCGAAATAAATACAAAACTGATTCTAATTCATAACGTTAAGTCGAACAATGTCCCAGTGAGAATTATTGACATCATTGATATATTATCACGCCTTGATCTTTATGGAAATCACCACTTGGAAACCAATAAAACAAAATATTTGTTTATTTAACACCTTCACGGCCACGCTAATCTCGTAGCGCTACGCCGTAGTCCATAGCAGGTTAAACCTCGTATGTAGCGCTCGTAGCGCTCTGACGCATATGTGTCGTCATGGGCACTGAATGGGTTAAGCGTATACCTACATATAAAGCTAATTAATCTAAGGGGTGGTTAATTATTCAACAATAACATATTTGGTTAGCTAATATTATAATATGGTAAAGGTAATCAACTGAAGTACCGATGATCCTTATAAATACGTCGTTAAAACACCTTTTCAACACACCTGCTCGTAAAGTAGGTCTTATTACAGCGTATTTACACTGATAATGCAGAATATTACCCATGCCGTGCCTTTTACATTACATTATCGCACTAGTGCCTTTTCATTACATATATTTTTAAATATTAGCAAAATAATGCAGAATTACCCATGCCGTGACTTTTACATTACATTATCGCACTAGTGCCTTTTCATTACATATCTTTTAACATTTTCATTTTTTTTTTTTTTTTTTCCTCGCAAATGTGTTGAAAAACGTCGTATGAAACACGTGAGCATTGGTCATTACACTTCTCGTCTCCATTAAGCCTTCGCCTTCGGCTCAGGCTTAAAAACCGACTCGAGTGTAATGACCAACATAGCACACTTGTATCATAATGTACTATTAACCTCAACTTGAAATTTTAAAATGACTCACTGAATTCACATGTCGTGTGGGCGAGAATTCTAAGTATTTTACTCTAAATAATTCTATTTGATTGATATGCCCGTTAAACTAATACTTTAACCTTTGCGGAATTCCTAACCGCTGACTACAAGGCTCCATCGCGTCTACGATATCTACACCATAAAAAAACCTAAAACTGACAATTGATGGCCTTATAATTGACATGTCATCCTCCGGCCATACTCTTTTTTCCCTCTTTATCTTTTCGGAGCACTCATTGCGTCTATTGTCAGTGGGTTTAGTCAAATAATACCCTGAATTAATATAATAATTTTCGATATTTTAAATGGTGATTGATTATGGTGACTTTGCGATTCTCGCTTTGTGGAACAACACTTGACGCCTTGGTTTAAAACGCGTGTTATATTGTCTATGGTAAGGTTCTTTATTGTCGGGACGGTTATTTAGACGTGAACTCTGTAATCGGGTAGCTCGTTTTTCTTTTTGATGCATTTTTGGGCTTGAGCGACGTTGTGTCATCTGACAGCCGCTGTCATGTCTATGGTCAGTCCGGGCGTGTTTTAAAGAACGTCTTCATGCAATGGTTTTGTTTTTAAATATGTAAGTTATGTCATGCCGGCTATCAGAACTGTAATGAAAGCATTAAATAAAGAAACATAATGATGAAAGGATGTATTAAACGCGTACGTAAGGAATATAGTTAGGTACCTATTCTAATATTTTACATTATTATAGAGTAGTATTCATCATCCTCCTAGCGTTATTCCCGGTTGTGCCCCTAAAGGAGCCCGGGGTCCGCTTTGACACCTAATAATTTAATTATACAAGGTGCTAACAAATTAGGTACTAATACTTTTAGAGCTGATAGTACTCGTCTCTAGAAGTAGACTTAAGTATGAAACATTTAAGGCGCTATAGTATCATGGTCTTCTCTCCCTCTCGCTGAGCATAAGCGTGAGCGAGATGGAAGTGCGTGTTTGGAAGCGCGGATATCAAGTTTTTTTATTTAAATTTTTTGGGCGTTTAAATAAATAAAAAAGTAATCACTAAGTTCCCTCAAACATGATATTGCCGATTTTTAGAACCAATGTTAATATGTTTAGCTATTGTGCATAATTTGCTACGAATGTTTTAAGTGAATTTTAATATGTTTTAGACCTATGTTCGTAATTTTTTTCTATCGAGCGAAAATTGCTTAATCGTGTTTCGAATCACTGATTTCCCTGCAGAAAAGCCTCAAGATTACTATTCGTATTTTTTTGAAACCATATTATTATAAACAGACGCATTATATTGTTTCAAAAACTATGTTCGCTTCACTTCGCTGAACGTATAGCGCCTTAAAAGTTTGTGTTACTTTTTGGAGATAATTAGGGAAACAACGTTACTGCGTAAAACACCCTGTTAATGAAATAGTCAACATACTTACTTATAAAAAGTTTCCTTAATTTCTATTTAAAGTTGATTGTTTTGATGTACTGTAACAACTCTTAAAATATTGGTACCTACTTAATTTGTTAGCACCTTATAGAGTAGTATTATAAGACATATATTGTAAATTAGAACTGCATTAGACTAGGATTCTCGCAATGAAAGGTTAATCAATTGACGATTAAAGTGTAAGATAATACTACATACAATGTATCTAATGGAGTAACGTATCCTATAAATAGCCTAAGGCTATCTAGAATGTAGAATGCGTGATAATGTATTTTTTTACCTAGCTGTTTATTCTACATGACATTAATGGGTTTGTTTTATACTTGTTCATTTGACCACAACGACACTGATAGTGGAGTAAACGAAGAAAAGAATTCATGTCGAACACGAGTAATAGTTTTATGGGAAAAGGTTTGCAGGAATAATGAATGATTACCTACTCTTCCATGTCTCTTATCCGGGGGCGATCTTTTATGATTCCGCATTAAAAAAAACCTGATGTTATGCTCCGTTTCTATCGAGTGTTCTTTATAGAGAACGGAAATACACGCAAGGAATATAAGTATATATATCTAGCAGGACTAAGATTACTAATTCCCTCGTTCGTTCATGAATATTACGTGAATAATGTGAAGGCAGCTAATGTCGTTGATTTCCCTTTCTGAAACCCAAATTGTTCAGTTTTAATGATTCTGAACTTGTTAAGAAATGATGTTAAACGTACATGGAATGCTTTTTCAAATACTTTTGAGATAACGGGAAGAAGTGAGATTGGCCTGTAGTTTTCTACACATTCTTTAGAACCTTTTTTGTACAGTGGTTTGATTAAGGACACTTTCAGAGATTCCGGGAAGACACCGTTTGTGAACGATAAATTCACTAAGTAGCTTAAAACGGCAGCAATTGTTTGTCTACAACCTTTAATTATGTTCGTTTGGACTTCATCATAACCGGCAGAGTTTGTGGAATTAAGGTTATTGATGATATTACATATTTCGTTTTCATCTGTCGGGGCTAGGAATAGGTTAGCGTTACTTGCATTGATTAGCGAAAGGTCAGGTTTAGATGTATTATTATTATTCAAATTAGTCAAATTAATGTAAAAATTATTAAAAGAATTTGCAATGTCAGTTGGATTTAGAACTTTATTATTATTAATGACTAGTTTCTGTAAATTAGCATCGTTTGAATTAGACTTATTAGTTACATTTTGTAATGACGTCCCATGTTGCCTTACTTATATTTTTAGATCTACTTACATAATTAACGTTCATGATTTTTTGTGCTTGGTGGATGCATCGTCTTAAAATCTTAGAGTAACTATTATATTTGACCTTACTGTGTAAATAACCAGTATGGTTTTTGCATTTCGTATAGTAGTTAAACCGCAAACGCCTCTTTGTTTTTACGGATTGCTTGATACCTCGTGTAAACCATACAGATTTAGTCTTAATAACAGTTTTTATCTTAATAATAGGGAAACATAGTTTGTAAAAGAGATTGAACGTCTCGTGAAATTGTTTGAAGGCCACTGATGCGTCATTTTTATCATATACATCAGACCAGGATAAACTAGCAAGGCAGTCATGAAATTGTTTGATGTTTTCTGCACTGTAATCTCTCTTATAGCGATACAAACATAAAAGTGGCTTTCCTATGTTATCAACAGGAAATTTCAAAAATTGTGCAGTTTCGTGGTCAGACAAGCCTAGTTCAAGAATATTACTTTCAGCTTCGGGAACATTGGATAAAATTTGGTCTAGACATGATTCTTTACGTGTGGGACAAAGTATGTGTAATTTAAAATTGTTGTTCGCAGCAATTCTGGTGAGTTCGGTTGCACTTTCTGATGGCTTAAGCAAGTTTATATTGTAGTCCCCGGCAATCACTACCTTATATTTAGTTTTGTGTTTTAGTTTGTTTATGAGCCGTTCTAATTTCTGGAGAAAATGTGTTGTGTTAGCAGTTGGTGTTCTGTATAGGCAAACAACGATACATTTTATTGACGGTATCTCTATACCACAGCATTCGAACACGTAATCCTCAGATAACTCGTTAAGGAGAGTTATCGCTCGTGTTTGAATTTGATTTTCACAAAATATACAAACACCACCTCTTTTTTGATGTGACCTAGAATACGACGATGCTAACCGATATCCATTCACGCGTAAACTCCCTTCATTACCTTTTTTTATAAATGTTTCAGTAAAACACAGTACATTTAATCGTTTATCACTTTCTGTCAACTCATCAAGCGTTAACTCGAGTAATTCTCTTTTGCTGACAAACCCTGCTATATTTTGATGAAATATTGTAAAAAAATTACGTTTAGAGACGAAAAAACCTGTTACCTGTTATTTGTTCGTGTATTGTTGTATTACCTGCGTTAATTCTCCCGTAATAGTCAGTGATGGATTTTTGCGTCAGTGTTTTGGTGTTTTCAGTGCTCTGCCCATTACGTGGTGATTGTTTGAAATAGTATGGTATAGTACCTTTACGCTCTTTATCAGCTAATTTAGGTGGCTTACTACCTACTTGTTTTGGCTGGTTATTAATTCTCGGTTTCAATTTGTTGTAACTGAGGTATCTATCGAAGTACGTTCTCGAGTCGAGAACATCATTAATTTTAGAACATAGTTTGTACATAAAGTTTTTGCCAAAATAATCCAAGTCTGCGAGATCAAGAAACGTACAATTATCAAAACTCTGACAAAGCAATTTTATAGTGTTGTTCAGTTTGCTTTCATTAAGATGTAAACTATTTTTTAGACTAGTAACAATAAGAAAAGCTTTTGGGCGCATTTTTATGAAGACACTAAGCTCTGCAAGCAATATGTTGGGATTACAGTCATTTTCTCCTATAGTTAAGATTATTATATCATCGTCATTTGAACTTAAAGTTTCTGTTGATTTTAATATTTCTTCACAACGTGCATTGGGCTTGATGGTAGACGTTATTTCGTATTTTTCAAACGATGTATTACGTCTTGACTTTGATAGTGCGGCAGCCAGTCCACAGTTTTGTTTTCCACCGAGGATATATATTTTTTTCGATAATTTATTGCGGATTACCGGTGCAGCTTGATTGTGTTCAACATTGGATGTTGATGCGTTTTCATTACTTGCTGGAATTTTCGAGCTTTCGGCTGAATGGTCAAGTTTCTGTTCCATATCGTCTCCTATCAGTGTCGTTTGTGCTGACTGATGTTTAACTTTACTTGGATTTTTCGCAGGTTTAGATGTAGATTTACATATATTCTTCAACTGTTGGATTTGCCGGTTACATTCGGATAGCTGCTTGTTAAGATTTTCATTTTCGATAAGGAGTTTAGTACTGAAACTATCGGAGTCTTCAAGTTTCTCTTGCAAAGATGCTATCTTACTCTTTAATACTTCAACTTCATCTTTATAATTTATAGTCAAGTCCGGGCAGCTTCTGTTAAGTGTATCATTGCGATTCAAAGAGCTATCAAATTCCTCATCGCTTAAAGAGTCAAAAGAATTTCGAACAGGTACATTATATCTCCTTTTTGTGACGTTGTCTACAGAAGAGTTCAGCACTTGTTGTTGTTGCAACTCAGGTAAGTGTGCATTAGGTATTTCATTTGGTTTTCTCACTTCTCCTTCTTGTGTTTTCATAATTTGTTTTGGGTTTGAAACACTGGAAACGTTCTTCTTCGGGATAGGTGTGCTTGCTTTTCTCAGTGGGGCTTTGGTTTGGCGACATTTGATACAAGACCATGAAGATTTTCTCTCTGCATCCATTAAGTCATACAATTTTTCCGAGTGAACACATGTAAGGTCATATGATCGTCCACACAGGGAACACGTCAAAAAATGTGTATCCAAAATTGTTTTTTTACAGTGAGCACATGCCGGTTTTCGCACTATTTTTGGCGGCATTTTCTTTTTTTATTATTATTATTAAGTGTTCAAAAGTTAGTTAGAGTCACTTCAGCTTGTCTATTTATTTATTTTGTATCATTAGTTTAGTTTATGTATTGAATCGATTATAAAAATCGAGTTGAGTATCCGACTTTACTTTGTGCTGGTAACACAAAATTTTCACATGAGTGTATCGGAACGTATCCGTCACTGTCAGTGCGTCATTTGTCAACGGTTGTCAATCGGTATCCAATCAGCTGTTTCAGGTACCGTTACTTATTGGCGAAAACAGACGAACAGTTCAAGTTATTTATCGTTTTTAAATATGATTCGGTGTATAACGGCTATGATATGGATCTTACCGATGTTTCTGCTTATTATTTGTGCCTCTAGTGTGTTATTTCCGTCTGGATAAATAGTTGTTATTGCCTTCCTCTGCTATTGGATATAGACCCACTAATACTTTCAACTTGTAAGTAATTAATTGTAATTAAAATAGGTAAGAGTTATCACTGCAAGTGTTTACATGGCTGGTGTTGCCATAAGTCTTCCACTAAAATAAACGGAGTTGGAGTACCACAAGGGAGTATTATGGGTCCCCTTTTATTTTTATTATACGTTAACGATCTACCAAATGTAACAAACTTTGCCTGTACTCTTTTTGCCGACGATCTATCCATCGTTATACCATGTAGTGATGCTAGATCTTATAATAGTGACATAAATATGACAATTACTAATATTATAAAATGGTTACGTAGAAATAATTTGACTGTAAATATTGATAAGACTACATTTATACAATTTGTTAATAGAAATGGCAATAAACGCCCACTACATGTAACCTTTGAAGATCAGACCTTAACAGAATCCTGTAACACGAAATTTTTAGGCATATGGCTTGACGATGCATTTTCTTGGAGGGATCACACTAATAAATTATGCAATAAAATAAACTCCTTTGCATATGCGTTATGGAAACTTGCAAAAGTTAGCTCAAAGGAAACTGCAATACAGGCATATCACGGGTATGTTGGTTCCATTCTGAGATATGCCATCCTTCTTTGGGGTAATTCAAGCCATGCAAAACGAGTGCTAATATCGCAAAAACAATGCATCAGAGCTATTTACAACTTGGATATTCTCACATCCTGCAAACCGTTATTTAGAGAATTAAAAATATTAACTGTGCCTAGTATGTATATATATGAAATTTGTATATTTGTTAAACTTCATCCAGAATTTTTCAATAAAAAAAGTGACGTATGCAAATCTAATACGAGGTACCCAAATCGTCTTGCTATTCCGCCTATAAAGACTCAATTGTACGGCAAGAACGCATTTTGTATGGCGATTGGAATCTATAATAGGTTACATGATGACATTAAAGAATTACCATTTAACATATTCAAATCAAGACTGAGAAATTTTTTAATACAGGAATCGTTTTATACTGTAAATGAGTACTTTGACTATTATAAAAACTTGAATTTGTATTAAGACTTAACTAATTTAATTTGAATTTTAATTGACATTATATTTATTGTGTAAATCCATTATGATTAATTTCTATTTCGTTAGGTATATTCAAATTTTTGCATGCCAGTTGCTGGTGAAATGTGTGTTTCTCTGTGATATATGTATACCATCTTCTGTACCACGTTTTACGCAAAATAAATTACTTTACTTTACTTTACTTTACTTACTTTACTTTACGTTTATCAAAACAAGCTAAATACCGTTGTTTGATTTACGTAACACATCAGCATTGCACAGCAATTCAGCGAGGAAATGCCGCCAGCATCCTCGGTACAATGCCTCAAGGCCTTTTTTAGAGTTTACTTAGTTTTAATTTCATTTTGTTAATGTTAATTAATTAATTATTTCTTTATTGAAACTTTATTGCATTAGCTAAAATTACAAAAGGCGGACTTAATGCCTTAAGGCATTAATTATCATCTTGAATACCGTTTAAATTCTTATGGCATGAATCACACTGGCGAGACCTGCTTAAAAAAACATTTTAATTAACAGAGGTTTGTTCAGTTTTACTATTAAGGGGGAATTAAATAACTATTATCTGATCATAAGCTCAAACTACCAAACTAAAACATGAACGAGGAGACATTCCTCTGTGCCCTATCTCAAAGCGAAACGTCTCCTCGGACTGGGGAAGTGCCTCCATGTTATAAGTATGTGGTCTCTTGTGGTCCTGGTGGTAAGTAAGGTTGCATTTGTATCTAACGAATCCCCAATAAAGGGTATTGCGCTTCTGATTCTTCTTAAATCGCAAGTGTCCAGTCAGGGGTATTAATATACGTACCTACATAAATATCTGTACATGCCTTATCCTGTTGTCTCCCGATCCCGCGAATTCACGGCATCCTCGTCCCTTCAATGGAATTTATATAATTTTAAATTAGAACAGAGTTGCATTTGTTTTGCATCATTCGATTTTAGAAAAAGAACAAAGTCTACTCTAGTTCGTATTTTGATTTGATTCAAATTTCATTGCCTATTTTCCTGGTATGGGGGGATACCTCAGGACATCGACAATAAAGTTGTAATGTAAGTACGTATATTAATACCCACAGATGTCTATCGGTATCTTAACTTTTAAACCAATATTTATTATGTATACCTACATCTTCTTGTTTTTGGAAGAGCGGTGGCCCCTGCAACAAGCAAAATTACTTGCTTAAGAGGACGTAGGTTCGTGGTCTTCCCTCCCTCTCACTGAGCATAAGTGTGAGCGAGATGGAAGTGCGTGTTTGGAAGCGCGGATATCATGTTTTTAAATTTTATTTCTTTATGCGTTTTAATAAATAAAAAAGTAATAGCTGATTTCCCTCAAACATGACATTGCCAATTTTTAAAACCAATTGTAATATGTTTAGCTGTTGTGCATAATTAGTTACGATTTTTTTTAATGTATTTTAGACCTATGTTCGTGATTTTTTTCTATAGAGCGAAAGTCAAAAACTCAGAATTCGAATAGCTGATTTCCCTCGAGAAAGGCCTCAAGATCACTAATTAAATTTAAAGCAGCCGTATTATAATCCAAACAAGAGCTACGGTTTTTTAAAATCCGTTTTCGGAGCTCACGTGGCCTTAATAGGAGGATCCAATAGCCAAGGATGTTAAAAATCTTTTATAACCAGAATAAACTTTTTTTCATTTTAGGATACATGTATATTTATACGTACTTAGTATTATATGCTCTGAGTTAATGTTAATACCAATGGCTGTCCATAGGCTGCGTTGTCTGCTTACCACAAACCATTCGCTTGTCTAACATCGCAAGCCTTTACTAGTAGGTACCTACTTATATAACTCGTTGCATAAACTTTATGAAACAAATTAAACAAACAAAACGTATCTCCGATCAGTTTTTTGTCGGTTCGTCTGTATCTCACATCTCGAGGGAGATGGATGACCGATCGATTATCTCAATTCTAAAAGGCCATATGTATATAATTTCTAAAACCGTTTATGTCGTTCCAGTTGCTGACGAGGAGCTAAGACCTTTGATGTGAGACGCGGCACAACGTCATATACGTGTTAGCGTATATGTATAGTTTTGTCGTTTCTGATCTGTCATGTTAGTGGTAACGTGGTGGTAACCTTTGATACCACGCACCACGACTTTTGTTACAGGCGGGGTGGCCAGAGGTTACGGATGTATCCGTCGCGGTGACGTCGTACTGGATATTTGAGCCTTGGTCGATTTCTTTTGGGTATTATTTTGTGGTGCAATGACCTGGATGTAGGTATTCCTCTGCCATTGGGTGGAAGAAGCAAATTGTAGGGACTGATGGAGAGGCCTTTGCTCAGCAGTGGGATCAGTAGGCTAAATTAATAATTTGTTACCTAAGGGTCAAAAAATTCGTTAAAAAACTCTACTACGATATTTTTTCAAATATAACACTTGTTATAAACGCGGTCATATTCAGTTTTTTACAATCTTAATGATCAAAACCTTATTTGAATTTATTTTTATATAACGTCAAAGTTCATGCTTCATACTAGTTCATACATACTAATATGTCTTTGTTAGTATGAGGCAAGAAGGGAAATATTAGGGGAGTATTTGATCTTTACGTTTTATAAGTCTTCAAAATAGCAATGTTTTGTTTTACTGATGTCAAACTTGTCAAGTAATTCCGCTACGCATTTATAAAATTTCTGCATTAGAAATATATAGGCCATCATTTTTAAGAGGCGGTGTAGGATTGAACGAATTACAAATGGAGGTTATATAATTACTAAGTATTTGAGTAAATCATTACATGCCAATCAGTCTTGCTGACCTTACAGCAAGGCTACAAGTTTGTTACACACACAAAGGCTACAAAGAAGCAACCACAACAAACTGCTACACATTTAAAAAAAGTTTACTTTAGTACACCTGCACGACATTCTATTAAAACACCACAAAATACAAATAGGCAAGTAGTAAGTAAGTAAATCATTTCAACTCGATCCCATCAAGTAAACAAACAACGACGGAGCGCCATAAATCTGACGAGGGACACTCGACTCGACGCTAAGCTCTCCGATGCAACGCCCATAGGTATAGCGGATTTCCTAATAACTGAGAAGATCAATTCGCATAATAATAATTTTGTAAAGCCGCCCGCTGGCCCATGTGGCCGAGATGGCACAACTTCAAATGAACAAAAAAACACCTATCCGCACATGACGCCTGTTCCAAATCCCAAATTCCCTCCAAAACGATCTCACGCTGCGCCCAAGAAAAAAATAATTCTCTCTGGTCCGTTCTTTTTTCAAATACTTTTTTTTTCTCGTGCCATTGTCGGAGGCCGAGTCGGCCCTAGACTCTTTATTAACAAGATTTTGAATATTCTATTGTCGCTAACACTTTCTATGTTCGAAATTCAATTTTTTTGGAACAGTTTGGACATTTCGCTTGAATTATCGCCGGCCAGTTTTGTTATAAGGTAAGACGGCGATTGCTCTTTTTTTCATAAATGTCAGTGAATGGGTCGTTTTTGACGTGGGTGAGCGTGTGTATAATTGCTATCAGGTAGTTTGGAGCTCGAGTTTTGTAATATATGGATAATTAAAGGACGGCTTAAGGTGGAATTTTTGTCAAAGTTTATCGGCGTTTTGATTGAGGTTACGAGTGCCGTCCCGCGCCGGCGGTAGCTTTATGGATCCATATTTAATATTCAACACATATCTAGTTTCATGGCCCAATCGAGAGTCGATTTGTCTTGCTAGATTATAAAAACATTGGAACTGGTCGTAAACGCGATACGATCGTAGGACCTCCTTTGATTAGGTTTCGGTAAATATCCCAATTGGATTTTTACGCTGGTTTTTTTGTAATTATGGTCGATAGAGTGGCTTTTATGCTTTGGTCCACTGACTTCATAATCATCCGAATGAAAATATAAAATACAGTTTTACTATTAATCGGCCGGTTAATCGTGTAAGGTCGTAAAATAAAACAGGCTGATTGTGGCTCTGACACTTAGGTAGCGCACAATGGCGGCCGAAATGAGTCTCTTTAATAGGAAAAGACATAAAAATAGTGAATAATAATTTAGAGTTTAACACAGCTCAGTAAAATTAACTATAAAATGGAAATTGGGATATTACTGGAACGTTAAGATGCAGGTAAGTCAATAATAAATAGGGAAACGGTTTCTGGTAGTAAAATAACTGGGGATTTGCCATGTTTTGTCTTCTCTCTCAATTCGTCAATTCTAGTCTTTTTAACCGATTCTTCAGGCGAGGCGTTAGATAAGTCTTCGAAAATTACGATTAAATATTTGTACTAATAAGTAGGTACCTTTTTAAGGTACATAAAAATCGATTAAGTTGGAAAAATATAGGTATAGGTTAATAAATACCGGGTTAAATTAAATTATACGCTTAAGCTAATTCACATCACGCAAGTAAGTAGCTAGCAAAAAACGGCTTCTAGTCGCAAATTAATTAAATGGAATTTCGCAACGAAATGCTACTGAGATCAAACACAGATAAGCTAGACCATAGATAATTCATGTTCTGTCAGGCACGAGCGGCTGCATGACATCAGCCAACGGTTTCTTTTTCTAAAATTACTGGCACGTAAAAGACGTTTTTGAGCCTAGCTTAACAACGCAAGTTTGTAGAATTAATTACTTATTTTTACGACTAATAAGCCTAATATTTCACGTTATGGCCTATAAACTGGGCGTTGCTTCAGGTGCAAAACTTTTTATTACTGTAAATAAATTATAAAAATAAAGTTGGTAGTCAAAATTAAGTATAAAAACGTAATTAGGTACACAATAATTTTATCATAATGTTCATAGTTTAGATGGTTTTTGACGTATTTAATGTCTGTTTTTGTTGCGGGGTCACTTGTGGGTGTTGGCTAGTGCCTAAACATTCATTAATCTTGTGTTTGTCAAAATATTGCTGGTCTAGGGAACGTGCCAAGGTTTCGGAAGATACCAATAAGCAACTTGTGATCTGTGTTCCTGATAGTGTGTGTTTATGGATCTCAATTAAATCAGGTGTTGGTACATAGTACTACTTTAGGTTCTACCTTCAGTAGATTTTTTCTATTAGGTAGGTATTCGTTGTATTATTCCAAGCGGCCATCAGGGTATGAGAGAAAGAAGTATAGCGATGTGTAGGTACGATATACTACGTGTACTTACATCAACTACACTAAATATAAGTATATTGAACAATGACTGGATATCTACAATTAGGCTTCAAAGTCATTTCAACTTTATTCGTCTATTTTAGAGAGTTAGAAAGATAATACTTATTCAAGATATACATATTTTTTATACTACGACGGTGGCCAACAAGCTCACGGCCTGCCTGATGTCAAGCAGGTACCGTAGCCTATGGACAGTTTGTGACTCCAGAAGAAGCACAAGCGCGATGCCGACCCTTAAAGGTCGATTTATATCTACAGACATTGAGCGTGCCAGACACGTGTCGTGGCAGACAAAATAATATTCTTTTAAACAGAGTGTATTAACGTATTTACATCTGTGTATGTCGGTTTCTGCGCGGCCGCGCCGCGTTACGATAGATGTAAATGCGTTAATACACTCTGTATAGAAGAATATTATTTTTGTCTCCCACGACACGTGTCTGGCACACTCAATGTCTGTAGATATAAATCGACCTTTATTCACTTGAGGGTTCGCTGTGTTGGCAGATAGAGACAGCAGGTCCCTCACTCCCAGCACAGCGCATCCTAGGGAGCTCTGGCAACCTTACTCACCACCAGGAACACAACACCACATGCTTCATAGCATGCAATAATATAGCAACACTACAAAGCAGTGGTGCTATTATTATTATTATTATTTATTCAGAAAACCAACAGGGATACAAAGTATGTACTTATAATATAATACACAGTAGTATGGCCAATTACAGGTTTACCTAGATAACTTAATTATGGCTGCGGTCTTCTCTAAGGTGGAGGTACTTCCCCAGTTGGGCTGCTCCACATACGAACGTGATGACATTCCGCTTTCCGCTGTGCCCTACCTCTCTTAAAAGAGAAGGATATTTATTTAAAGGGAAGGATAACAACACTTGGGTATTATTTGTTTTAAGTCGACACCTAACTGTTTGAATAGAAAGAGTTCACTTAATTGCGATAAATCATTTTATTGTTTGTTAAACTACTGTCAATTTATTTGATAACTATAGCTGCCCGTGCGGCGTCGCCCGTGTATGGCAAGGAACGCAGGCAAACCCACGAGATAAAATATAGCCTATATGTGTATAACCAATAACCATCCAGAAAGTTCATTCGACATGAAGGTGAAATAATTTTTGAAATCGGATAAGCGGTTCTAGAGATTACACACAGCTACTTTCTCACAGACTTTTCCTCTTTATAATATTAGTACCTATACTTATAGATTTCTATTTGCGGTCCATCGTACATATATACCACATATGTAAAATTTACGTAGTTAGGGTCAATTTTACGGATTCAAAGTCTATCCTCGGAAGGCGGAACGTAGTTCGGTACCTACATAAAAATATTTTTTACTGATTTCAACTTTAATCAACGTTTAAGCTAATGGAGTTTGAAACGCTTTTCGTGAATGTCACGGGTGCGTCTCACGAAATATGATTTCATATTAATAACGTTTACAAGATATAATGAACGTTAGCTATAATAACAAAATCAAGACTTTTATAAGGAATAACGATCAATTGACATAATATTAATTTTATATAACGTTTTTTTTATATATCACTCAAAATGACACATGGAGGGGGGGGGGGAGGCTCTGGGGGCTTAGCCCCCCGCAGTAAAAAACAAATCAACGGTTGTATTTTTAGTAGGTTAGGTTATGGTTAGCTTGTGTCCCTTAGAGCGGAAATAGGCATCCCGCGAAGTGGGGTGACGTCGACTCGCTGGCGGTTAGTTGGGGTGCTAGGTCGGGTAACCTGCTCGAGTGTCTGGACTCTACCGATTCCTCTTGATTCGGTTGATCCGCAGGAATGGGTAGTGTCTTGGCCGGTGCGCCCTGGAGACAACGGCAAGTGATAATTTAGTGAACCCTAAGTTATCACTTGCTGGTGTTACCAATAACCCGACACGGGGGGGTCGGGGGGTTCACAAGATTCCCCAGGTGCGGCTTGAGGGAGAGGCCATTGCCGTTTGCCTCTATAATAAATAACGGACCCGGAACCCTGACAAATCCTCTGCTATCAGAGGATTCATGTTAGGCGCGGGGGCTGCGACTGCCAGGCCGGGGCCGAGTTGTGGCTGCGAGGGAGAAAACCTCTATAAAAAGTTACAAGGGGACCTGAGAGGGTGAATCCGAGGTCTATCACCCTCTCCCGGCGTAGAGGTCCTTTGGTCGGGTCGGGAAGCGTGTGGTGTCGCCCTGCACGCTTACGACGGGAGGGGGGCTTTTGCCTCAGTAGTGAGGGCAGCTGCGGCTGTTGCCGAGGGGCGTCGTGGTGAAATGTTCGCGATCCCATGATGCCCCTACTACACGGCAGAGAGGGCATACCTTGGTGGTTTTAGACGGTAGTCCGGGGGGTTCCCGGGAGCCCGTCATACCCATCCTAGTACCTCTAGGTGGGATGCGTAAAGGCATTTCCCCAAAAAAAAAAAAAAAAAAAAGTTTAGGTTAGTTTAAAATGATAACCATGCGTTTCTTTAAAATAAAAGAAAGTTCGGTTAGGTAAGGTTACAAGGAGACAATTTACTTTTACCAAATGTTCAGGATTAATATGTAAGTTAATTTGATTTTAAATTAGGAAGACCACATACCTAATACATAAAATATATTTAATTTTTACCAACATAATGATGATGATGATGAATTGATGATGTAGTCCCGGCCGATTTCGGGCACAGCGACTTCGTTCAGGTATGTTATTGACGGTCGTGTGCTCGCATGTGACTTATGTAGCCAATCTTTTTCGTGAAGGTCCTCGCACATTGCGGGCATGTGAGCACACCGTTTAAATAATAATAATTGATTGCCGCTTTCAATGCATCGCGCTTCGAGTCTAGCTCACCGCAACCAACATAATATGTATATCTTCAATGTTTACTTTTCTTCAAACACAAATTTGAGGCTATCGCTCTAAGAAATTCACATTCAGTATATTCAGATTTTCAAGCGATTGCTATTAAAACAATTGTAGGCGTTTGTATTATACGAGTAGGTAATCTAGGTATTATGCTTTTTGATGTTAGATTAATTGTAAAATATATGTTTTAAATCTTAGGGGTTATGAACATTATATGCTTTAATCGTTATATAAATTGGTATTATATCTAAATAACGTTATACTTTACAAAAGTAGATATTTTGAAATTGTATATTTCGTTCATTATATCCAGTGAATGTTATACTAAACAAGCTTATACAAAGTGAGCGTATATATTATGATGAGTTCTTATATCTCGTATTACCTACTTACCCGAATATCACGCATGCCTATTTTTCGTGGAGTACCTAAACCTGCAAACTGAGTAGCCAGTCATCGGTGCATGACAGAATTAGGTATTGGTATATATATATCGGCTAAAACCTACACGGCGGCCACCATCTGCGCTCTCATGAGGACTTCTTGCAGGACTTATACTGCCTCGCTTCATCAGGCCCGTCCTTTTTTTTTCGTCGAGAGAACCTGCGAACATCTATATCTGATTGCATAATTTTTCAATTAATAGACACTTCCAACAATTTCTTGCTAATTTTTAAATTAATAGTACACTAATCGTGTACCAACCTGATGCAGATAATGCTCAAAAACAGATAAGCATAATAGATAAGATATATGAATGTTTTTGTACGCCAATTGGCAATACATAGTGCAACATGAGGAATTGTAACATCTCTGTATTTATGCAGCCATCACCTATGTTTCACCAATAAAACACTTTTTCACTTGTCATGCTCGCAAAGTTCGCCTTTGTGCTGGATGTATGCTGCACAAAAGGCCACTTTTATGCTCTAGTGTATTTGTAAGTTAACTAAAATTGTTTTAAATACTAAGATAATCGGGCCTAACAGCCACACACACAATAAAACTTCGTAGAATAAACTTGTCATTTGATTTGATTTGCTTTAATAAATTTCACATCCGTGTTTTCCATCACTAAATTAATAAAACCAGATAAAATAGGAGTCAATTATTATTTTAAAACGTATTGAACCATTAAATTACTTGGCAGTATGAAATACCTAAGTCTAATATCACGTGTCGAAAATTAAACATAAAAACTTTAAAAAGTTAAGTGACGTGAATGAGCTATTATTTGTTATTTTCTCGCAATCGAAGTGAAAAGCACTCGGCCATAAATTAGCCATTTAACCCCTCGACTTAACTATCCATCCATATAAACGTCTCAGGTTAAATGGGTCGTTTTATGCGCTTGTTGTACAATCTACTATTGACTTTTGCACCAGGTACCTAATGATCGGGGGATGACTGGATTATGTGGTATTTCCATCTACTTAAAAACTCCACGGCGACCACCATCTGCGCTCTCTTGAGGACTCCAGGATCTCATTCTGAACACACTGGAGCCCCCCTCGCGCCGCGCCACATCTGGCCCGTCCTAGGGCGAAATAAATCTTAATAAATAATAATATATTATAATCTTTTGTATGTATTTTTGTTGTCACGAATAAATATTTGAATTTGGATTTGAAATAGATTTTCGTCGCTTTCCCTGGAATTAGAGTGCACGTACGTATCAGAGTGAGACCGGGCGACAAATATCAAACTGATTCCCGTTCGATAAGTTAAGTCGAGTATCATCAAGAAACATTGAATTGAAACAAAGTGAACGAAAGAGAAGGAACAATTGAACCGTTAACATTTATCTTCCTGTTTAGACTATAGCTTTCGGACTCATATTTATGTAAGTTCCTATCTATAAGTACTAATGGAATAGATGGAAGCTTCGTTTCTCTCTATCGCCAAACTATGTCAGGTCAGGATACCTTTTATTGATTTTGATACTTATTACTTTGTAAAAGACTGGACTCCTTATACAAGTTACTCGCCTAGATTTGTGATAAGTAAGTATTAGTAGGTAGACGTAGATACTTACATTAATAATTCACTTTTAATAACAAAGTTTAAACCGACTTTAATTCAGTACTTCGCCAAGCTATACATGAAAATTTCAACATTTCCTTTCCAATTCACCACATGAACTGCTCTCCGGAGTTCCGTCGATTCCTCAAGGATGAAACTAGAATGCAAGAAAAATGTCAAGCAAACCCGCGAACAAACTCTATCAGCATCACAACAATGCATAATAGTAATTAACGGCCGCGTGGTGCACCCTGTAAGCCTTCTTGAAATACGAGGTGATAAATTAATTTCCAAATCGCTCTTTCAAACGTCGAACACTAATCGAACGTCACTAACTGCCTTCTGTTCCTTGTTCAAATAAAATCCATAAACATTATTTGTTTTTTTATCATAAGGTTGCAAGCAAACGCCACGGGCTGACTAGAGCTACCGTGCGCATTTAACTGTCAAATTTGAAATTAAAATTGGAACGCGTGAGTTTGATCGAGTTTTTTCTTAATGCCGTTTGACGAAAGGATGGCGGGTTTAACATATGACTGGCAGAATAACATGTTCGCTTAGATAATATGGGGTTGGAAGTAGATATTGCGAGTCGCAGGTTGAACTCAACTATTCATTCGTTTTGACATTTAAACATTTATTTGTCTGCTACTAGACGTTTAATTACAAGGACACTTGAAATTTATAAAAAGAGACGATAATTTAAGAAATAACATTAAACTGTTATATGATAGTATACAGTAGAAACTACTGTACTGTATACCATATGTAGGTATAGTATAATACAGTACCTAGAAACATTCGCTGTACCTATAACCTGACGGTATAATAGCGTATTAGCTATAGCGCATCTTCTGCTGCTTTAACTCAAGTTTTTACCTCAAGTCCAACTCCCTTTATTCATAAAACTTAACAGGCTTGTATGAGCTATCCCTTATGTGTTGTCCCTTTCTCACAAACACAAATGGTAAAGTGACTGACGAATCTTAACGGTATTGTAGTTAAAATAAGTCTAGTCTAAAAAGTCTAGTTAAAATAAGCCTAAGAGTCTTTGGACAGTAATACAACTTTGAAAAGTTGAAAAACCCCCGACATTTTCATTTCAAAGTTCAATATCTCGGATCTTCAATAAAACGGCTAAACAGATTTTTTTGGAACTTAGCTAAGATCCATCTCGATCACGTCAGCTTACGGACCAAAAAAAAACACATTAAAATCGGTCCATTCGTTTAGGAGCTACGATGCCACAGACAGCCAGACAGAAACACAGACACATCAACCTTATAAGTATAACAGAATACAGAATACAGATATGTATTGGTAAAAGTACATTTTACAAGTCATAATTTTCAAACACAATTAAATTAAATTAAGTTAGGTACACACAGTCACACACTCCTCTTAATTTTTGCGCCGGGGGTTAAAAACACTCTACTATTTTAGAAACCGTTTTGTAGAATCCATCCGATACATAACGACAATCGCCCATCATTCGGGACCCGTTTATGAGCCGAAAGCTTTAGCTTGGACCAACTTGGACTTATTTAATTATACAGTCATGTTTTAACATATGCCCGATTTCAGATCAGAACAATCGGTTCCATCGAGCTTAACCCAAATGAAGTACCCGGCCTTCGGAGACGTCTTAATTTTCTACAACAATGCTCAATAACCTGAACGCACCTCTGCTTGGTTATTGCTAATTGTAAGACCAACTCATACAAGACTATGACACTAATCAAGCGAAATGAATCTCTATGACATTGGGATAAGGAGATGAGCATGTCACTGAAGAGTTTACAGACCTGTACTTTTTAATGTTCCGTTCGGAAACGTTAACGATCGAAACGAGAAATTGTGTTTAGTTACGTCGGGAATTGTTTATGTATTTGCATAAATAAAGTAGTGAATCTGAGGTGGATTTTTTATTTTTGCTACTAAAGTAAGTAGTTTTGTATAATATGCTGTGGTGTAGGTAGAAGATCGAACGTATAAGTGCTATGGTGCAAAGAACAGAAATACGCCGACTGCGAATTATATTATAGCTAGAAAATAGATAGAAAGAAATTCGTATTTCAGTGCCAATAGTACGGGCTCCCCTGACTAACTTTCAGTGAAATATTAATTCCTTTCCGCTTATTTAAGTATGAGTACGAGTAGGTATAGTATAAACCTGGCAGTAAATTAGATACATTAACCGTGTTGGTAACCGTAACTTGTTAGTTTAGATTGAATCGTCGCGTCGCAAAGCCGAAACCAAATTCTTTGCGTACGATTCCAGTTGTTTCGGTGATGGAATGATTTATTTCCCTTTAACTACAACATATTTATCTTCAAAAGTTGATAGTAAATCTTATATTTTTAATTCGGAATTTAAATCAATAATGAATAACCTGACTGGACCTAATCTGTCTGATTTTATCGGGCTGCGCTCCCGAATTCCTCGAACGATCCCATTGAAGATCGTCGCGCGCGCCGCCCCCAGCCTCCCGCGCATGCTCGGAGCACCATGCTCTCAAAATATACTTCTCGCTAAGCGCAGTATCTCAAATCTCCCCGTTGTCTCTCTGTTGGCCCACGACTTTATCACCACCATTTCGCTTAACATAATAATAACTACTCACTGTTTGCCCACTAATCCCGACATCCTCTGTAGGCTGATGCCAAACGGTAGCGCTCAAATTTATGACATACGGCTCTATCTTATCTGTGGAGTACAGCATATGTCGCGGCGCCTAATGGACCGAAGTTAAAACGGTAAACATTGCCCTAAAACTGAAAACCCTATTCGCAACAGCGTGTGCTATTTTTGTTCGATTGCAGATTTCATTGTGGATGCGACATTAATGAGTGCACAATACAAGATGGCGGCTAATTTCGCGCCCTTTCACCTGTCAATCAGCCGTCGGCGCGAGACGCGAGCTCCGGAATTAGCAGTGTTGTTAAGACGTCCACGGAGCTCGAAAATTGCGCTGCATTTCGCTAAATGCGCGCTGTAATGAGATGTATTCGCTCAATGTAAATACTTAAATACGTATATTGTAAAAAGATTTATTTAGGATAGTTTGGGAAGTGCATAATAAAAGTTTTCGCGCCGCGATCCGTCAGGGTGACGTTTGGAACTACGCGCGAACGTAGCCCATGTCGAGCTAATCGCCGCACCACGTTTGCGCTGACATTATTAAATTAAAAGGATTAATAAGCTAGATGACGTCCGTGTTGACAATTTAGCTTAATGTCCCGGCGCCTGCGCCGGACGGGCCTGTTTATTTTATGTTGTTTACCACCACTATCAAGTTCATAATAGCGCGATAAACATGCTTTGGCTCTTGTTTGCTCTTTTTTCATTCAGACATCCTAAAGATTCAGCGTAGAAGCGTATCATTACGATATATTATAAAACAACGAGAAAAGATTGGTTTCAAATTAAATTACCTTTTTTTTTTTTTTTTTTTTTTTTTTTTGACGGAGTGGAAATGCAGTTACGCATCCCCCCAGCCGGGAAGCTATAATGGGGGGTATGTGGGACTCACACCCTCCAGCCATCTCTATTTAAAGAGAAGGGGGAGGGAGTCTACCCACTAAAACCACTCCGGCGTTTCCGTCCCTGCCGTTAATGGGAGCGCCATGGGATCGCGAACATGTCACCACGACGCCCCCCGGCGGTCCTGGCTTATGCCAGGTCACCCACGCCAAAGGAGGGGGTGGTCAGGAACGCTTGACCATCCCCCCAGACGAGTAAGGCCGTGCTATGAGGGTCCCCAGCCCTCTGGCCCTACTGGGGCAGGACGCGGCCCGCGGCAGCAAACCGCGCGCGTCTTCTACCCCTGCGCCTGCGCCGGAGTGGGAGCGCATCCGCACTGATTTCGCGCTCCCTCTCCGCGGCCTCCTTTTGCGAGATGACTGTCTCACAAAAGGAAGCCACCGCCTCCCAGGATCTCTCTCCGCACAGCATGGCCGTCACGACGCTGTGCAGAGAGAGATCATCCACTTCGAGGGCCGTCACCATAGTGCGGCGCTCCTCGACCCATCTCGTACACCACTGCAGAGTGTGTTGGGCCGTGTCATCCTCAGCGCCGCACTCATGGCAGGCGGGGCTTGCCTCCCTCCTAATTCTGTAGAGGAAATGACCGAAACAACCATGTCCGGTCATAACCTGCGTCATCCTGAACCCCACCTTACCATGGGTCCTCTCCATCCAACCATCAAACGACCCGAGGAGCGCCCCTATGGTGCGGATTCCATAGGGGGAGTCCTCCAGGTCCGCCTTCCATCTTTCCCTCAGACGCCTTTCTGTCTGCCTGCGGGCAGCCCTCAACTCTTCGGGAGCAGGATATTCTCCCGAAGTCCTCGACCTCACCCGCTCCCTGTGCACCTCGGCTAACATCTCCGCGTCCAGCTCCCACGGAGGGGTGCCCGCCAATGCGCACGCTGCCGCCCACGCTACCGTCACGTAGGCCCTGCAAATACGGATGGCCACCACCCTTTGTGGCCTCCTAAGCAGGGCCTTATTCGCCGCGCTTAGCCGATTCACCCAAATTGGGGCCCCGTAGAGGGCCATGCTCCGGGCGACACCGGCATACAGGCGGCGGCACGCAATGGAGGGCCCGCCAATGTTGGGCAGCAGCCGACTTAGGGATGATGCCGCCGCCACGATTCGGGGAGCAAGCTGGCGGAAATGCTCTCCGAAGTTCCATTTGCGGTCCAGGATGAGGCCCAGGTACTTTATATGTGGCTTCACCTGGACCGCCTCTCCGCTTACTCTAATCGTGGTACCCACAGGCGGCCGCCATCCCCTCCCCCCGAAAATGATTGCCTCTGTCTTCGGGAGTGATACCTGTAGGCCCAGCAGCCGGATGCGGGTTATCATAAGCTCCGCGGCCACTTCTGCCCGCCGCAGAGCCTCCCTCATCTCCGCACCCCGAACAGCCACCATCGTGTCATCCGCGTAACAGATGACGGCCATCCGGGGAAGGAGGACACCCCTTATAGCCCAGTCATACCCCAGGTTCCAAAGTAAAGGTCCCAGCACGGACCCCTGGGGCACACCACAAGCCATAGACCTCGATCGCCTTTGTGATCCTCCTTCCTCGTAGAGCACTACCCGCTGCGTGAGGTAGTGCTCCACGATGCGCCTCAGATATGGAGGCACTCCATGGTATTTGAGTGCCTCTCCAATCACAGAATATGGAAGGGAACCAAACGCGTTGGCGATGTCCAACGACACCGCCACCACTCCCTCCCCTCTCCCCGCCGCCTCTTCTCTGAATCCTCCTAGGGCACCCAGTGCGTCTATGCAGGACCGCCCGATGCGAAAGCCGAACTGGCGGTCAGACACATTGGGGCCCGTATTATCTAAATGCCGGACAATCCGGGATGCGAGGATTCGTTCTAGCATTTTCCCGGTTTCGTCCAGCAAGACGATAGGCCTCCACCCGGAAGGGGAGTCTGCCGGGCGATTTTCCTTTCGGATGAGGCAAAGCCTTCCCTCTTTCCAACACGTTGGGAACCGCCCCGTCTCCAGGCAATCGTCAAAAAGGTCCTTTAGGTGGCTCCCAAGGTGAAACATCGCGACTCGTAAGACCTTGCCGGGGACACCATCTGGCCCTGGGGCCTTTTTGCACGCCCTCAGACGGTGTAAAGCCCACGTCATTTCACCGTCCGAGATAGGTGTTATCGCCACCGGCTCCGATGATTCTACCCGTGGCTCGGTCATCGCAGGAGGAGCAAAATCAAGGGCGGGCGGGAACAGCCCTTCTACTACTCGCGTGAGGAGCTCCGGCTCCAGGGAGTCCATGGTGGGGCCGTTGCGCATTTTGTTGCGCACGACCTTGTATGGCCGTCCCCATGGATCCCTGTCCAGCGTTGCCAAGAAAACCTCGTGCGCATTGTCCTTTGCCTTTGCGATCGCTAGGCACAGGGCCTCTTTTGCCTCCTTTAAGGCCCCGTGCAGGGACCTCTCCTCTTCCGGAGTGTGCCTCCGCCGCCGGCATCGTGTGTATACCCTTCGGGCCCTATTACAGGCGAATCGGACAGCCGCGACATCTTCTGACCACCAGTATACCTGTTTTTTCGCTGGCGGCTTCCCCGCCCTTCTCATTCCTGCGTCGCATACCGCCGCCAGTGATCGACGAAGCTGCAACGCCCTCTCCTCCACACTCTGCAATCGTTGCGGTACCCGTCCCCACCTTGCCTCTATCATTGCGGCCTCTTCAGCCGCATCTGCATCTAGGCTGCCCAAACTCCATTTGGGGAAGGCTCCTCTCCCTTCTTGCCCGGCGAGGCCCGATGGCTGAGGTCGCCTCTCTTTTGATACCCTCATCCTGATGTATAAATGGTCAGAGAGGGACTCTACATCTACCAGGACCCGCCACCCCGAGATACGCGCCGCAACGGCAGGAGTCGCGAACGTAACATCCACTATGGACCCCCCCTGCCAACGCACACAAGTATTGGCTGTGCCCCGGTTTAGGACCTCCAATCCTAAGCCCGCCACCCAGTCCCAGAGAACTTCCCCCCTCGGGTCTGTCCTGGGGGAACCCCAGGCCGTACACTTTGCGTTGAAGTCCCCCATGAGCAGGACCGGACCCGGTGCAGCCCCCCCTACGACTCTCCCCAGAGCATTTAAAAATTGCTCAAAGGCAAGCAGCGGTCGATTGGGTGAAAAATATACCCCTACCAGTAGTGTTTTGCCCCACATTACCGCCGCATACCCCGGGCCACTGGATACCTTCAGAATGGTGGGGTGACTGCCCATCGTAGGAACGACGACCGCCACCAAACCATTGGTGTCCCCCACCCAATTGGGTTGAGGGGGGACAAAGTATGGCTCCGCCACCACTGCAGCGCTGACGCTCCACTCCGCCATGTTTTGAATCAATAGATCCTGTGCCCGGGCGCAGTGGTTGATGTTACACTGCAAGACCTCGTATTGCTGCGTTGGTCGTGCTGGCATCAGTGTTCCATTTGTGGTTGTCCCTCAATAAACGGTGTTGCCGCAAGTGTGTTGGAGATCCCCGGGGTCCTGGTGGTTGCCTCCCTTCCTCTGACATGTGGGGGGTTGCACGACTGTCCCCCCATCACGTGCTCCGCCCTTAGTTTGGCCTGGTGGCACACAGCGCACCATGGAGTGGTGGCGCTGCAATTCATGACCACGTGGCCTGGCCTGCTGCACCGAAAGCATAGGCCGCTTCTGTCCACTAGAGACGGGCACAACACTCTGGTGTGTCCCGTCCCCATGCACCTATAACACCGCATCGGCAACGGGTCCAACGCTTGGACTCGGGCTGCTGACCAGCCAAGCAGTAAGCGGTCCACCACTGCGACCTCTTTGGCTGCCGTGAGGGGACACCTGATGATCACAGCCCCAGTACTGTTACCAGCCCATCTTGTTTTGCCCACGTCAACTTCTGTTGCCGAACACTTCCCCTTTGCGGCCACTGCCTCTTTTATCGTCTCCGGGGTGACGGACTCATCGAACCCAGAGATCCGGAGTTCCACCTTTTTTACTGGCCTAGAAATTTCGGCCACATCTCCAATCAGCTCTCGAAGCCTCTCTGCGAGGTTATCAGCCACAGCTCCGCTCTGCGCTCCAGGGACTTCGATTATACGGGCTCCTGTGGCCGTTTTCCGGACCCGCACATGGCTAACTCCCAGCTCTTCCAATTTAAGAGTGGTCGCCTTTCCCATTACAGTTTTGTAGTCGGTATCTACCTCTGGCTTGAGGGCGACTACAACAGCCGCTGACGAGGGCACAACTAACTTCCGCGGAGTTGTTACCGGCTTGGATGGAGCGGGCGTCTTCGCCTTTGTGGGCTTTTTGGCCAATAATGGCTTTCCGCCTTTCCCCACCTTGACCCAGACGTTTGTGCCAGCGATAGGCGGCACCACAGGCGGCGCGGGTGCCACGCTAGGCTCTTCCACGGCGCCCGGGGTGAGTTCACTCGTAACTGGAGCCTGCTTAGTTGAACTCACTGCCTGGCGCCTTTGCGTCACTAGCTTAGGCGTCTTTTCAATTGCTGTCACCGCATCCTTCCTACCCGTCGCTAGGGAGGGCCGGAGAATGGGCTCCGGGGGGAGCCTTCGCTCAACGTTCTCCAAGCGAGCATTCAACATGCCGCCTATGGAGACAAACATGTCCCGCTTAAAGTCTCCTAGGCGGGCGTCTATCATTGTGCTCAGCTCTTGAAGTAGATCTCCAGGGTCGGTTTTCCTGTTCGGTTCCGCCGAGATGGCGGCTTTCCTCTCTGAGAATGCGGTACGAAGGGCTTTCAGCTCCTTCTGAGATTGCGCCAACTGCTCACGCATTCTTTTGACGTCAGCCCTTAAAGAGCGGATTACCTCCGTCTCCGGGTCGTTCATGGAGTCCGCGATGCCCATTAGCTCTCTGCAGTTCGCATTCATGCGCCCCCTCACGTCTCCCTTGAGATTGCTACTCTTGGCAATCTCCGCCTGCAACGCACTGGCGCAACGCTTCACCTCCTCTGCAGAAATTTGGGAGGGGGCCACTTCTTCATCCTCGGGCAGCACTATGGCCTTATCACTTGGGGCCGCACTATAGAGGGCATCTGCATCCACATCTCTCTCGAACGCCGACAGCTCTGCCTGCCGGAGCTGAGCTTTGGCAGCGCTCAGGCCCGTGTGTGCCCCCATGGGGTGCTGTCTTGGTCTAGAGTTCTTCTTCCGCTCGGGAGCTATTTCTTCGTCGCTGCCCCTCGCTACTCTACCCCTTTTGATAGAGGCCTCTTGCACCGCCATTTTTTCAGGCCTCTTTTCCCCGTCCGGTTCTAAGGGGTTATCGTCGCTTGATGAGGAGTCAAGAGCCTTTGCTCCCCTGCCTATGTAGCCCCTCAGGTCCTCATCTCCGTCATGAGCCTCTTCTTTCCGTGTCCGTTCCTTTGCCACAGTGTCGGTGCACGCCAACTGGGCATCTACCTCCACCACCTGCTCGTATTGCCTTTCGAAGTCCATTTCATCGCCAGTGTCGTCGTTGATATCTACCGTTTCATTTTTATTTTTATTTTGATGTGCCATTTTTAATCCCACGAGTAGGGCCGAAAAACGCTACACCCCCGGGTGACGCCCATTCCGCGGGTGTGGCTAAATACTCTGGAGGTCGCCCGGTATCCAGAGGTTTTTACGACTTCGCTGTCGGGTTTTTATAGGGATTTCCTTCCCGCGGGCCGGCCAATTAAGGCAAGCCCTCCGGTCCGCGCGCTAAAAGCTGGCTCCTCCCGTACCCCATATCGCCACTGATGGGGGTCGTTGGGAGGTGCTGCAGGTTCCGGGATTCAAGGGGAGCTGACGTTGACTCCCCTATGGTAGTTTTGTGAAACTACCCTTCCTCACTGTACTTCCTAGCCCTTTAGGATTTCCGACCTGTCACGTCTCGGGTGCCTTATGCTAGATCAGAGGAACACCCCATGAAACACCTTCTCCAGCCTCGTAGGGCCACCTTCCCATCTCCGCGCCACCGGGCGCTCTCCTCGTGTGCTGTTCTTCGTCTGGTCCCTCCCCCCTCGCCTTTCCGGTATGGGTGGCCCTGTCCGGTATAGCCTCGGGGATCATAGGAACACGCAAGCCCCCCCACCACAACAAGGTGACAGCACTTCGGGGGAGCAAATTAAATTACCTACTTACTTATATAACAAACATTTGTAAATTACCTAACCCTACGCTGCGCTGAATTATTTATAGATAACTGTAGTAAGGTATGTGCGCAGCAGCAGCACATTTATATTTACACTAAGTAACCATTGTAAGTTAATAGCAAATAGGTAAATGTATACTAATACCTTAACAAATGACGCCCATGTCCTATTTGAGAGCATCTTTGATCTATGCAAACAAGAACGCCTGTTTCATAATCCAAATTGTAAATGTTTACGTTTGTTTTACATAATGTGCTACAATGTAACTCGTGAAATGCAACGACGTTACTCACAGAACAACAACTGGATGGATGAAGTGGCGGCAACTAACAGGCGTCATGTGTGACAGAAAAATGCCGCTTAAAGTCAAAGGGCACTTATATAAGACTGCCATTAGACCGGCCGTTCTGTATGGGTCAGAGTGTTGGGCGACCAACAAGCAGCAACTAAACAAGCTGCACACCACAGAAATGCGCATGCTACGCTGGTCAGCTGGGGTGACGCTACTGGACAAAATTCGAAATGAGTACGTAAGAGGAAGTTTCAAGGTTGCCTCGGTTATTGAGAGAAATTCAAAGAGAAACGCCTAAGGTGGTATGGCCACATCCAAAGACGTCCAGATGACCACTTGGTGAAGCTTGCCCTCGACTTGCCTACCACGAAACGAAAACGTGGAAGACCACCTATTACCTGGTTGACGACGGTCGAAAAGGACCTAAAAGAGTCTCATTTAAATAAAGACGTAGCACAGGACCGTGCTAGATGGAAATTACGGACAAGGAAGGCCGACCCCAAATAAATGGGACAAGGTCTAGCAGGAAGAAGAAGAAGTAACTCGTGAAATGCGTTGGTGCAATGGTAAATACGTTGAGGCATTTTAGTGTAAAGTCTAAATTATATCTAATGCCATCATAGCAATAAGGGGTTATTGTAGCATATCTATGCTATTATTTTACCTCTATTATGGAATACTTGCAGTCGAAAGACGAGGGCACAATTACACAAACAATAGGTGCACGTTTTGTATTTTCTGCACGATTTTCCATGATGTTTTTATATGGGCTGCCATTTTCAAGCTACATACTTTGTTTTTGTGAAATGGACTACATGCCTTTTGTTCTAAGTTTAAAAAAATCTACTCACCTGGTTAACTTTCATATAAACGGAGTCCAGCCATTGCACAGCTCCGTTGTAGTAGGTATAGGTATCCACTTTACTGTAGGCTCGGACAAGTCTAAGGTCTCTCTTGCCTATATTACGTCGTTAAAGGCGGCTAATAGGGACTACGGAGTCATAGGCGCATGATAGAGAAAAAACCGGCCAAGTGCGAGTCGGACTCGCGCACGAAGGGTTTCGTACCATTATCTATAAAAAACTATTTATTCTGTGTTTTTAGTATTTGTTGTTATAGCGGCAACAGAAATACATCATCTGTGAAAATTTCAGCTGGAACTATCACGGTATCAGTGGGATACAGCCTGGTCACAGACAGACGGACGGACGGACGGACAGCGGAGTCTTAGTAATAGGGTCCCGTTTTACTCTTTGAGTACGGAACCCTAAAAATGGAAGAGACAAAAAAGGAGATCCAACCCCAGATAATGGGAAAAGGCTAAGGAGAAGAAGAAGAATAGGAGCCTCGGGGTCGGGACACTCGCCTAAAATCCCAGGGAAGGTGGCAAGAAGATCTTTCATCCCTTAGGCCAAATAACGTAACGTAACGTAACTTATATGGTAACGTATTCCAGCAAATAAATATTTATATTTCTAATATAGCGAGGCGTGAGGGTCCGCCTGTGCGTTCAGTATGAGATCCTGGAGTCCTCCGCATGAAAGCGCTAATGGTGACCGCCGTGGAGTCTTTAGTGGGTGAAATACCTCATAACCCAGTCATCCCCCGATGTTTGAATACATAGTTCGCAGGTTTTCTCAAAGGGTATCGTAAAAAATCTGTGCTTTTATAAGTTTTGTAGCAATAACAACTAATGCAATGTGCTCAAAACGATCAGACGACGATTCCGTCATCAAGAAATATTTTTGGATAAGTAGGTACTTCGTCGAACTTCAAAAATATCGAAAGAAACGAAAATAAAATTTATTAAATCATACATATGGAGCATAGCATTGTACGGAAGTGAAACTTGGACCTTGACCCAGAAAGATGCGGAGATATTAGAAGCGTTTGAGATGTGGTGTTGGAGGCGAATGGAGAAAATTAGCTGGAGAGATAGAGTAACCAATGAAGAAGTGCTGAATAGAGTGGGGCAAACCAGGCAGTTAGTTAGGAACTAAGAAAATAGAAGAGGGAAGATGATAGGGCACCTCTTACGACATGACAACTTCGTAATACTTAACATAATTGAAGGAAAGATAGAGGGGAGGCGAGGAGGAGGAAGACCTAGAATAGACTACATGGAGCAACTCAAAAAGAGAGTTGATGTTGGGTCATACCGTGAGGTCAAAGAGATTGCGTTGGATCGGAGTAGATGGAGGGCCTACTTTGAGCTACACCGACAAGAGCCTAGCTCTTAAGTAAGAGAAGAAGACTTCGTCCGCGTATTTATTTCTGCTGCGGACTATAGGCTGCAGTAACGATATAATATGCTTTATTTTATTAGAATGTATTTTGAATTTAGATGCTAATTTCAAGTTCTAGTGTCTCTGATTTTGACATTTGTATGCTGGCTGAACACGATTTTATATGGGAAGTAACTACCTATAGGTAGGTACATTTATCTTCGTACTGTTCAGATGTAATAACCAATTATGTTTGATTAATTTTCCATCAGTAGGTATCAGTGGACTACGTAAATATCATGGGTGACACGACACAATCGATGAATACAAAATCCTGTCGGTATTTAACGCCTCTTGCAATGCACTTGACTTGTAATGAATAATAAATTAATAAATATTTGACAAAATATAGTATTTCGCAAGAGTTTCATTTGGCATATATTATATGGTTTTATTTTCAAAAATAATAAGTAGTACTTACAGCTAATTCCAGGGTCTACACAAAACACCTAACAACTAACCTAGTAATATTACATTAAGTATCTACGTTCAAGATTTTTACTATTTGAAAAGTTGGTTAAAAAACTACATATCAGCATGTCAAACAGGTAACTTTTTAAAATAAGAAATAGGTGTAATTATAATGTTAGTTATATGTTAATAGAGTAAACAAAATGTAACTTTATATGTGTCTATTTTTTTTATTGGTTTGTCATTAGGTTTATAGACGCAAACACTATACTTCATCAATACACTTTTCATTGTTTTTATTAATATACTTACTTGCTTAGTGGATTAGAATCATCCTGTTGTAAATGACTACCTAGGCGTTATCAATGGAGTATTGACTGACCACGCACATGTCACTGTCACGATACGGCTGATGTTACACGTATCACGATGACAGCCCTGACAGCCCGACCTGTTTGCTGAATTGGACAAGTGTTTTTAGTAATAATATCCATTAAATGGCTTCACCTTTGGTTAAAGTAGTGGACTGAAACTGTTAGTCCCTTTTTGACCTTAGGTAAGGGCTTTGCAATAAAATCGAAAAGTGAACCATTTCATTATGCGTTGAGTACATCCCAGTTTTTCTGTCGCTATTTGCTAATGGTCATGTATCCTGGGTCATGCCCATTTTCAGAACCATGATTTTAATGGTTTCAACCCACGTAATGTAGAGTTTTGTTGATATTTTAAACCGTTTTTTATATGCCATCTTCATACTTAGTATGCTGAAGTCCATATTGTGTTAATTTTTCTAAACAACTCTACTTATTATTTGTCCCCTGGTGAACAGGACAAAATAACAACAAGAAGTTATTATTGATATACTAATCGCGGTGTTGTTCTCATATTGTAATCCAATGTACTCGTCTTTCGTTTATAATCGAATTTGTGATTTATAAATTTTTCGAGAATTGACAACATTTCATTTTTTTCAAGCGGGCCATTTTAATAGAAAGAAAATGATTTTTTAAGCGGCTCGGGTTTTTTTATTTCTCCCTAAATTGTAATTTTCATTCAGAAATATCAAATTGAAAAATAGTGAATTCCAGAAGGTCGTAACTAAATTATGACGTCAACGTTACGGCTCTGTATGGCAGCTTGCACACCTTTCATATGACAGTCGTAGTATTGACGTCACACACGGCTTAAACCACATTTATACCTACCATTTCGCAATTTTCTTTAAAACGGATGAGAATTGAAATCCGAAAACTACTTAATTACGTTCAGGTAACATAATTACCGAAATGGTTTTCGAATTAGGCATCATTACATAGTTTGAAATGTTGTCAATTAGGTGACGTGATTGACTTCACAAAATAATTTTTATTTATTTATTAGCCTAGTAATACAATGTATGTTTCTTTGTTAGTATTTTGTAGCTATTATTTTTATATGCATATTTATTTGTTAGTGTTGTTTTTTTATTTTTTTTTTGTATTACAATGAATCCCACTGTTGGGCAAAGGCCTCCCCATCTAATTCCAAGTCCGTTTATCGGTCGCAAGTCTTGTCCATGTAAGTCCAGCGTAATCTTCAATCTCGTCTCGCCATCGAGTCCTCGGTCTTCCCACCTCTCGTTTGAGGTAGGTATCTTGGATACCAGGCAGTAGTTGTTTGCGTCCATCTACTGTCTTTGTATCTGGTCACGTGTCCTGCCCACTCCCATTTGAGCTTTTTGAAATGTTGTCAATTAGGTGACGTGATTGACTCTGATAGTAACCTAAAAATATTTTGTAATTACGAGTACTCGTAAGTAATGCAATTCGAATAGACTGAGATAGGTACGATGCAAAAATGAAACGAAAGGAATGCGCTACTTTTGTCGTGATTGACTAACTTGGAAATTGTATTGCACATCAATGATTAAATGCCTTAAATCCTTATGTACTTATACTTCGATAATAATAGGTATATTAAAGATAATATTACAGAGAGGAAAAGTCTGTGATGTTGTAAGTTTGTAAGATTCTGTTTGTAGTTTGTTTACTCCGGAACCACCAATCCAATTTTAATTCTAATTAGTATATAAAATGTATCTTCAGGATGCTGGACAGGCTATATTTTATCCCGCTGTTCTGCCTGGGCTGTAAGTATGTAATACGCGGGCGGAGCGAAAGCAGTTCGTTTTAAACATTCCTTTTCATCATCATCATCATATCAGCCGAAAGACGTCCACTGCTGGACATAGGCCTCCCCCAAAGAGTGCCAAAATGACCGGTCCTAGGCCACCCGCATCCAGCGGACTCCCGCGACCTTTCCAGATGTACCTAGTGCATAAAGGTTTCCCATCGTTTTTTCACGGAAACGTACGGACGTGTCTTGCTTTTTCAGTCGGTCACGGTACAAAAAGTACTGAGGTTGACTGATGTAGCATGACAAATACGAACATTTCCGAGAAAATACGATGGGAAATGATTATTCACTACATCTGTACCAGACATTCCTTTTACTCCAAAATTATTTGTTCCTGCAATGGAAAGTTTCATGCGTTAGTAAATACCGCTTAAGTCCCGTTGGGGCATTAAAATATTAATTTATTCATGCTGTTGGTACAGTCAACTATTAATATGGATAAAATAAGTACTAATCGTCCATATTTGTAAGGTGGAAAGCAGTGTTCAGTCATTCATATGAGGGTAGGTACATAATTATTGCCTGGCTTTGCCATTACAGGTTAGAAAGGATCAGTAGGACAGGAAAGGAAACTTAAGAAGAGGTTCCCAAAATACATAGTTAGGTAATGAAAAAAGAAATCTGATGACAATTCTTGAAAACAGGAGAAGAAAACGCTAGGACATATTCTACGTGACGGTGATTGTGACCAATATATAATAAAGGGAAGGAAATAAGGAAAAAGGAGGCTATAATAGCTCTTAAATGTATGACGATGGTGATAATTACCTACTCTCAACTTAATACTTAACTTTTTCTGTACCTATATGTTAATTGGATTGTATCTTAACTGTAGGTACCTACCATAGTTTTATCATGAGGTTAATAATAGTGAATGTTTTTTTTTATTATTTTTTATTAATATGTAGCCGAGTAATCGTCAAATTACATGCTTTATAATATCTATTATAAGTATCTACTACCTACCTACAAAGAAAGGCAGGTTAGTTGACGAAACAATTTTTTCTTTAACAAACAAACCAGTTTCTCTTTTTCCACCCACGAACAAACTTATTTAAAGTTTCAAGGCAACGATTTTACGAGAAAAAGTACAGTTAACATAAAGTTAACTGTACGGAATAAGTACAGTTTCAGAGCTTTCCAATAATATTTTACAGAACTTAACCGTTGAAAAGTCATCGTAAGATACAAGTCATACTGCATGCTGTGACAAGGCTAGATGAGGTTTGCCTGGGAATTCAATAATTTAAATAAAACTGAATTCTACTCCGGTGGTCGCTTATGATCGTGTTGAAAATACTCGAATACAAATACAAAGCTATTCTGACATAAGCGCCTTTGGCGTGTAAGGTCGTGTTAAACGTCCAGGATATTAAGCACTGGCCTATTTGTGTACAATACATTTAAACATATCCAAACAAATTATTGTTAAATGTCGGACTATACCTACTCAACATTGTATTGGTAATAGCTGCATAGAAATATATTATTGTGTCTACTTTCACGAGGAAATGGCTTTCAGTGACGATTTTCCTTATGAGCTATGTATAAACAAGTCATTTTATATACTTAATGATGAATTATTTTAAGGTGGTTCGATTGCCATGCAAAGCGTTATTTGACATTCACAGGCTAACGGCGTGATATTTTAAGAAATTTGTGTAACAAATTTTCATCAATTGGCTTCCCATTTGCGCCAAATTCCCCCTTTCCTAGAATAAACTTGTATAAACTAGATTAATTTGAGAAAAATAGTTTTACCAAAATATCACGTCCCTAACCAATTTCTCAGATTAATCTAGTTTATACAGGTTTAATCTAGGAAATAGGGATTTTGGCGCAAATGGGAAGACAATTTATGAAAGTTTGTTACATAAGTTTCTTAAAATACCACGCCGTTAGCCTGCGAATGTCAAATAACGTTTTGTATGGCAATCGAACCACCTTAACTGTACTTTCAGTTTGATTCATGTCATATATTTTGAGTCATTCATCCAAGCCCAATATGCTTATACAGGCTAAAATGATAATTTTAGCATGTAAGCATATTAGGCTTCTTTTGATTGATGTTCCTACTTCCTAGTCTAATAGAATAGAATCGGAATTTATTCGGATTCTCCACATCATTACACATATTACCTACATTCACATAATGCACCTTAAGAACTAACACACAAACAGGGATGTGCTACCGAAATGGTCTCCACTCAGCAATGCAGTTGACACGGCAGTGCCAATACCCTGAGAAAATTACAGTTTTTTTGGAAATAATTCAATATTAGGCTAATTATTTGTATACGGCTTTTATATGTTATTTTAAACAACTTTTACTATAGAAATGAATAATTCTATGAGCCGGAAGTTAGGAAAAAAAATTAACCCGCAAACAAAAATGCTATCAGTATTTTTATAATGAAAACATGTTTGAGTACACAAATTTGGAGACTTACTACCTGAATCCAAAAATATATGCATCAGGAAATAACGGCATTTTAATTAAATATTTACGACCTTGAGATAATATTGAATTTCATCTGGCCTATAGAAAGGTTTATTCATTGACAAAAATAAGTGGATTATGCGCGTATCCCAAAGGACGTACATAGACGTAGTCAATTATAAAGTAAAGAAAGTTTATACCATTTTCGCCTGATTTTTACGGAATTTATGAAGATTACTTTTCATTATTTTTTACCGTATCGGTATTAAATTTTACCTGTTACCTAACATCAGCACAGAATAAGCCGGAAATAAAAATAAGGCCCATAGTAATAAATACATACTTAACTTAAAAAAAAATAACTAAATAAAATGCATTTATTTCGGACAACTTAAAAAAAGATCCATAGGTTGTAGGAAATGTTGGCTAGAAATCTGTCAAAACTAAAGTGATGTCAGTGGATTATTTTTAAAATCCAAGCCGCCAAGGTATTACCTACCTATATTTATTGTTCATTAGATGCTTGTTACCTACGGGTTAGTGACCTTTACCTATATATCAGTAAAATTATGAGTTTATACATTTTACCTACACCAAAAGCTAAGAACAGAGTTAAACTTTAAACCAAATCAATGATAACTCGTAATATCTAAAGTTAAATATAAACGTACTTATTTTGCATACCTAAGCATTAGGCTTCCCTGTCTATGTTATTCACGACCAAATAATCTGATAAAAAGAGTAACTAATAACTACCATCAACCAGAGTTATAAAAAACGTCTAGGTACCTACTAACTAACTCCCTGCAGGTATTTACCTGGTCGATAGTTTTAACGAAGCACGCTAGGTTTCTTTAGACTAAAAAACCCTTTCCGAGAAGCTAAGAACCTTAACTTATAATTATAGTTAATAGCCTCGGATTCCAAATGGGTTTCAGCCGTTTACGCTAAAAAACTTTATTTGCAATATTTATGATGCAAACAACATTAATACTTACCAAACACGATGGTTCGTTAATTAAGGATTCGAGTAATTAATTTACAAACACTAAAAGGCAAAATAGGTTTTAAACCACGAGAGTTATACATTTTTAAACATTGTGGTATTTATACAAGTTAGAAAAAAGGTCGAACACCCTTTCCTAACGAATTAAATACGAAATAACCAGTAGCCCGCCCACCTGAGCCATACTCCCGATTATTCGTCATATTAATCGCGCCACAACCAATAAATCCATCAAAGATCCACATCACAACGTGTTAATTTACACTCATAAATCTTCGACAAATTTAGATACTTATGTTAAAAAACCACGTAAAGACGCCATTACAACCCAACGAAAATAAAAAGAACGTTTGAGTATTGAACGTTCTAACCAACAGGTGTCGCTAAAACCGGCCACTTACGCCGGGCTAGCAACCATAAACAAGTGCTGAAAAAACATTTACTTCAAAAATAGAATTCGAATTCCCGCGCTTAATTGCGCTCCCGCCAATGAGCGCGCGTTGGGTGCGAGCGAGTTGGGCCGTTTTTTGGGTGAGATAGAGTGAGAGAGGAGGTGCGGCCCCGCCCCGTTAACAACATGGCGTATTTGTTGATTGGCAGGCTTTTGGCGGGAACCTCCCTGCGGGCGGGAAAGCGGAAGGCGCGGGAAAAATGTGACGCCCGTCGCGTAGAAAAACTTGTCTTGAAACTCAAGTACAGTTTCTGGTCAAAGACACGGATTTGTTATTTTTACATCATGTGAAAAGGATTCTTGACGTGTGATATTATCCTTGATCACATAATTATTGTGACTAACCGTTTCTACGTGGGTTTAGTAGACATGCTGTAGTTAGGTTATGGTTTTAATGAGTTTCTAATTTATACAATTTGTTCAGTCTATCTACATAACTAAAGGTAAAACGCTTTAAAGTGAATCTGTTTATTCGTTCGTTTGTGGCAGTAAATTGTTGGTACATGAGTAGGAATATGACTTTTATTACCTAATTACAATAGTTACATGTATGTCTATATTTAATCAGAAAGACCCGGCCTATCATTTATATGAATTAGTCATTTTAGTTACTTTCTGTCATTACTCATTACTTATTATAAAGAGGCAAGGGAGGATGTCGTTTCCCTCCCATACCAATTTATTGTCAGTTCTGTTTACACAGACCTTGCCTCAAAACAAATGACATCTGGCAGACGATATGTCAGGTATCATCATTTCACCTTCTAATTTCTCTGTTCAATATGTGTATCATGGTAAACAGGGAATCCTATATACTGTTTTAGATACTTCATATTAAAGCGCACTGGTCTATCTGTCGAAGCACAACCTATTCCCCGATGGATGGTTGACTGACGGTGGTCAGATGAATTGGTTTCCCATTCTTTTATGCCGTTGCCAGAAATGGTAAGTAGGTAGGTACTTATTCTAAATTCAATCCGAACGTGTTATTAGTGACTTTTTTAAACATTATACTTAACATGTAAAGGCCAGTCCAGTCAGGACAATTTTCGTCCATCTGAATAAAGTTTTTTTTTCTTATGTAGGTAGGTATTATTATTTTCCTCGCTTTAGGGTAAAAAGATTTGTGTAGTTATTTTTTCTCTTTGAATATTATTAGTCAATTCACGTAAGTGATAAATAAATAAAAGCAAAGGTATTCCGTTTAATAGGAACTGTAAACCTACCCTTCTCTTTCTAATTTGCACAGTGCGAGTGAGAAAGTATAGTCCCCGACTCGCGCACGACGCGACTTGGCAAGGCTTGACTTGTAATGGCTATCACAGGACGGCCCGTGGCGAGATAGACTATCCGTCTCTTTCTAATTAGAATGCTTAGAAAGAGACAGAGAGTCTATGACGCCGCGACACAGCCCGCTGATAGTCGTTCAGGTCTGAAATAAAACGTTTTGAATTTAGTCGCCTTTTACAGCAGGCGCAATAAACGCCTAGTGTCAACTTCACAGCAATATGTTTTCGTTTCATATCAGACGGCCTAGGATAAGCTTTGTACAACAACTAAAAGTAATAGCAAATGTCTTGTCTTACCGGGACCTAAAGAAATTAGCCGAGGACCGAGAGAACTGGCGCCTACTCCACCGACAAGAGCCAAGCTCTTAAATGTTTATGATGACCGCGAAATACAAACTTCGAGTATCCCTATTATTTGTGCCAAAGGCTAAAATAGTCAATGGCAACGGGCGGATTTCAATAAACATGACATCAGTAGATGGGTCTGTACTGTAACAAGCCAGTGCACTATACATTTAACATTATTGATGCGGGGCGTATTACTGGAACTTCATAATGTAATGGTTAATGCAAAATTAATAAAAATGAAGTATACTTTTCACGATAGCGGTTAAGCCGTATGGTCCCTAGAGTTCAAATTTTAAGAGGTTTCGGTGAGTGTGTGTAGTGAACTTGACAACTGTCACTTGCATTTCCCATTTTTGCCCTAAAATCTGGTTTGACCATTACCTACATTATGGAGTTCCAGTAATACGCCCCGCATCAATAATGTTATAGTTATGTGACTGTACATAATGAAGGGCAGTAAACACGAGCCTAATAATTATGCCTAATTATGTACAGTTACATACACTACTTTATCTACTTACCACATCTTACTTCTTATAAATCCTCAATGATGTGTTCGGGAACCATTACAACAACCGCGCCATGGCCGACTAGATTTCAAATCATGAATTCATGACCAACTTCACCAGACCAGACCAGACCACCACCCCACCACCATACCATCTGACCAGATTTCCATAATAACATCGATTATCGATGTTATTATGATTTTTTATACATTAGATATAAAATAACACTGGCACAGATAAAATGCTGATGTTATTACGTTACTGCAGGTTGCAATAATGGTGGTCATTATAATATGGTTTCTGAACACATTGTAGAGGATTTATGATATGGGTGTATTATTTAGATAAAATGTATAGTATATAGCACTGGCGTGTTACAGACCCATTTACTGATGTCGTGTTTATTGAAAACCGCCCGATAAATTATGTGCTAGAAGCAAAGTTGTGATTTCAGATTTGGACTCCACTCATGGCCGCCATATTGTTTTTTTTTTTTAACTCGATGTGCGCCAACACGTTGCCAGCTCATTTTTTGGAATACATCAAGCATCTTGACCTGGAGTCCATTACCATTCTTTTGGGTTTAGCCATAGTCGGGTAAAATGTTATTATTAATGTAATTCATATCCTATTGTGTAAATCAAAGTTGATTTGAAATTCTCCCGAACTTCAAATTCGGAAAATTTTCCCTGGAAGGATATTGCGGGAAAATCCCACATGTGGATGCATTTTTCTGCACGAAGACGTGTTTTCTCGTCAAGGTTGTGTACTACAGGCTTGTGCAGAATTTATTCAGCTGTAATGTTGCCGTAGATCATGTTTGCAGAGAGTACGTATTAGTTTTCGAACAAAACCTGAATTTCTTACGAATGGAGTAACATGTCCCAAGATAGCGGCCGTTCTACAAAAGTCCTGACCTGACCTCCTAACCCGGGGACTTTTGGTAGACGAAAACAGGGCTTTCAACGAACATTCGTACTTACCAAATTTCATCAAACTCCCCGCGGTATTTCGAGGTTGAACAATATCGACTGTATTATATGTTTTATACTTACTAATATTATAAGGAGGAAAAGTTTGCGAGATAGGTAAGTTTGTATGTAATGGGTAACCCACATGTCCGATATCAAAAATTATTTCACCTGCGTGTAGAATAGGCTTTCTGGATGGTTTATAGGCTATATGTCATCCCGCGGGTTTGCCTGCTTTCTTAGCAATACGCGGGCGAAGCTGCACGGGCAGCTAGTTCTTAACATACTTATACATATACTTAATAAAAAATACTTAGGCGTTGTTCAATTTAGTTTTGCTAGTGTAAAATTCTTCAATTTTCTAACTAATTTGTGAATTTAATTATTGCGAGAAGAAAGAAGTGGTAAATAAAATAGCATCCCATCCAAATATTGACATAATTATACATTGACAAAAATGTGTCACGCCATAATTTTTGTTTTTCAAAGGACCACACAGGCTTGCCGCTTGGAGTGTCTGTCAAAATAGCTGCACGATTGATTTATAACGTTGCGCAGTAGGTGGCACATGTGCTGGAAGCCACTGCATCTTATACAAAAGGAAAGTGCAATGGGACATTTTTTTACAGCCTCAGACGCTTTTTAGGGTTCCGTACTCAAATAGTAAAACGGGACCCTATTACTAAGACTCCGCTGTCCGTAAGTCCGTCCGTCCGTCCGTCTATCTGTCACCAGGCTGTATCTCACTGATACCATGATAGTTCCAGCTGAAATTTTCACAGATGATGTATTTCTGTTGCCGCTATAACAACAAATACCTACTAAAAACACACCTAAATTACTTTTAAAACAATTTCAAGCAATAGCAAATACGCGTTTGGGTCATACTTAACTACCTGCATAAATTACTTACGTTCGCATCTTTCCTATGGAGAAGCTTAAGGCGACGTGAGCTCCGAAATTATAATACGGCTGCGTTAAATTTAATTAGCAATCTTGAGGCCTTTCTTGAGGGAAATCAGCTATTCGAATCCTGAGTTTTTGACTTTCGCTAGATAGAAAAAAATCACGAACATAGGTCTAAAATACACTTAAAAAAATCGTAACAAATTATGCACAACAGCTCAACATATTAAAGTTGGTTAAAACAATCGGCTATGTTATGTTTGAGGGAAATCAGCTATTACTTTTTTATATACATTTATTCCAAATAAAGAAAGACAAGGAAAACACGAGGGAGCAGTACAGGAATAAATTATTAGTACCAAAAATGAACCGAGAGATGTGTAAAAAGAGCCCCCATTATAAATGTATTTTAATCACGAATAAAATTCCAAATTCAATAAAATTAGAATCCCGAATTTTTTTATTTAAGCGCAAATTAGAAATGTTATTAATTGAAAAATGTTATTACTCAGTGAAGGAGTTTCTTAATGATAATAGTTTATAGCATGTTAATTGTCATCTAATGTAATTAAATATTTAGTTTCGAAGTATTATTGTGTGCCCTTACAGGGCGTCATGGTCTGACTTGTAAATATTTTAACATCTTAAGTATTATGTACATGATGACTATACAATTATTAAATATTAAAACACACCAAAAAATAAAATTAAAAAGCATGATATCAGCGCTTCCAAACAGCAACTTCCATCTCGCTCACGCTTATGCTCATTGAGAGGGAGAGAAGACCACGAACCTACGTCCTCTTAAGTTTTGGTTGAACTCTTATTAAGCCATAAAAACATTACTATTGACCACTGGAAAGACGAATTTTGTTTTAACTGTGTATGACCCAGTTGCCACCATCGAGTTGGGGTTGCGCGAAGCGCGCAATTCTAGTTACCACAAATAAGTGCGTGGATATCCTGTAGGTGTAGGTACCTATTTCATTTAAGGCCAATGGGGAATGGATGAAAGTTTTAGAAGTGCCTTATTATTTTTTTGGTGATAGGAATAACCTTCCTTAGTACCTACCAGAAAAAGTTGCAGACGTTTCAGCTGCGTCAATTATTTATGAAAAATATTAACAGTTTCCTCACTTAAGTATATGTTTCCTCACGTATACGTTTTGGGTTTAGGACGGTGAATGAGACACTTTCCTTGATCCGTCTCATATTACAAAACATATTTTAAATATCTGACCCTGACAATGACAAATCAACTTCTGGCTCCGTAGCATGGATCACGTGATAAGTGACAAGATAAGAGCGTCGTCTCTTTCTATCGAACGGTGTCAGCCAGGGACGGATGCTCTATCTTGTCACTTATCGCGTGATAAGGCCATCCATGCTACGGGGCCTGGCTGCATGCACTGCTTATTTTAATAGCCTCGCAGCAACATACAGTTCTAACCCACGATGGTCTTAATATAGGTAAGATTGTAAAGAACTGTACCCATGCGATACGAATAAATAAATAAATGACAAATATAATAATTGCTGCAGCTGTCAATATCATTGCCAGTGTCAGTTTACCACGGATTTTTAAGCAATTTTTTTGTAATAGGTATGAGACGGATCAAGTAAAGTGTCTTACTTATTCGCCGTCCTAAACCCAAAACGTAAGTGAGGAAACTGCTTATATTTTTCAAAAATAATTGCATACATACATACATATAATCACGCCTCTTTCCCAGAGGGGTAGGCAGAGATCACGGATCTCCATTTGCTACGATCCTGATGACAAACCACTTTCGCTTCACTCACTTTCATAACATTTCTCATACATGCTCGTCGGTTTAGGGTACTTTTGACCTGGCCTTTTTGTAAGATTTCTCCAATTTGATCGGAGAAAGTTCGCCTAGGTCTTCCCCTTCCAACTTGCCCTTCCACTCTTTTTATATACACTCTCTACGTTAATTTTCTTTCATCCATCCTCTCTACATGCCCAAACCACCTTAACATACCCTTCTCAATGTTCGTGACTATATCCCCAGGAAATAATTGCAGCAGCTGAAAAATCTGCAGGTTTTTTCTGGTGCAAAGGAAGATCACCAAAAAAAATTATCAGGCACTTCTAAAATTTTCATCCATACCCAATTACGCACATATATGAGTAATTTACGCTACAAAGCGGAAAAATGCTGCTACGCACTACGTCGTAGCATATACGTAGCGTTGTTGGTCCTCGAATGGGTTATAACGTTATGAAATGAAATGAAATAAAAGCATTTATTTCGGACACACGCGTTATGTTATACTTACGGTCAGTAGCAGAAGTAAATACGCGAGCGAAGAGTCAAAATGATCTAAACAACTCTTATTGACATGAGTATATAATTTTGACCTGTATATTGTAGGAACCGTTCATAATTTTGTTTGAACGAGCCTGATAGACATCATTTATTGGTAATAAGATAATACAAGCATATCAGTGCTGGCGGCCAGGCCTCGTCTTGGTAGGTAAGATGGTCTGCACGCTATAACTTGCAAAATTTATGATCATTTTCATTATATCAGCCGAAAGACGTCCTGCGGGATATAGTGGACATAGACCTCCTCCAAAGAGTGCCAAAGTAATCGGTCTTGCGCCACCCGCATCCAGCGGACTCCCGCGGCCTTACCAGGTCCTCAGTCCACCTGGTAATCACGTAACGTTCCAAACTCGCGTCGGTACAATTTAAATAACTGTTAATTTTCCATATAAAAAGTGACATTTAGACCTACCCGACGTTCGTACAATGCGTTACGTGATCGACCTACTGACACTGCGTCTTCAACAAAGATAGGTATAACCTTGTTATAACATGGATGTCATATCGATTGGTGAATAAACCATCAGTTATAATATATCGAATTGGTATGACAGCAACGCCATGATAGGGTTACCTATATCACTGCTTATAGGTATTACTGCTTGGAACATTAACATTATATACCTACCTTAGTCCTTTTTCGGTCCAAATGAATATTTCTGTCGCGCTGACGAGTGGGAACGCTTGTGAGAGCGATAATGACAACTAGGTACAACATCAACTAAAATTCTTATGCAAAAACCTAGGTTTCATTCTCGACATTGGAAACTGAGTAGGGAGAAGTTATTAAATAATAAATAAATTTAAAATTGTTTATTTCAGACCGAGATCTATAATAAATAGTATTAGTAACAATTGGGACTTACAAGACTATGTTAGCATTACACGTTAAGTTAAGTTTAATTTAATTTTTGATAATGTAAAATGTCCGAATGGCAGGAGCAAGTATTACCTAGTGATTATTTTAACCCCTACTTGGCCCTACCAATGACCACTTCAACCCAATACTTGACTGACCAAAGCGCTCTGCCAACACCCTCAGCATACTATTGCTGCAGCCTCGCATCCGCTTTAGCAGTAAGGCCATTCTTTTCCGCCGAATGGCAAAAAAGTCGTCCGCCTGCGATCAATGTCGGACTGTTTTGAATTCGCGTTTCTTGTTGACAGATTTAGGTTTGCGGCCTAATTTAAGTTAGTTAATAGAAGTGTACTTAAGTTAAAGTAAGTAGACGACAAACGCCATCATATCTATCCCTCAGCCTTTGAAAAACGTTATTTTAACCAACAATCGGCCCGATCACCTAAACTAAAGTATTCAAACGTATTCATGTATTCGTGCAAAGGTGTCGGCGGCCTAATTACCGCTGCAGCTGCGATAATTTATCGGCGTATCGTAATGCAAATGTGCATGTGGACAAAGGACAGTGGTCATCCACACGTGCATACACAGAGACACACATACCTACTCATACAGTTTTGACGACGCCTTATTAAACAATGCAACCCTCTGTTTCGAAGTGACAACAAGGTTATAATTCTAAATTGACGACCGGTTAGCTAAGTACGTAGTGACGCTGATGCATACGAAGTTAAAGGTCCTGCGTTCGAATCCCGGTAAGGGCAAATAACATCCAAGACTCAGAAACAAATATTCATGTTTAACAACTAAGCTCCTTTAAAAAAAGGTTAAAAAAAAAATATTCATGCTCATCACACAAGTATGATGAGCATGATTTTTTTTTTTAAATCTTTTTTTAAGGAGCTTAGTCGTTAAACATGAATATTTGTTTCTGAGTCTTGGATGTTTTCTATGTATTTAAGTATTTATATCTATTAAATGTATCGTCGTCTAGTACCCATAACACAAGCCTTATTGTGCTTACTATGGGGTTAGTTCGATTGGTGTAAGATTGTCGGTAAATATTGATTTATTTGGCTTTATTTCGAAGGGACAACAGGGTTATAAGTAATTATAAACGTCTGTAAATAACCACAACTTGGAAAAATTTAAAAATCCCCAACATTTTCATTTCAAAGTTCAATATCTCAAAAATAGCTGATTTTGTTGTAACTTAGCTAAGAACCATCTCGACCACGTCAACTTTCGGACAATAAAAACCGCATTAAAATCCATTCGATTAGGAGCGACGATTATTTATTTATTTATCGTATGGCGGTTACACACCGGTACATATATGTATTCGTATCGATATCGCTGATAGAGTTCCAGTGTGCGCTGCGAGGTTCAGAAGGAACAGTGCAGCTGCCGAGTTTGTTGTTCTTTTAGCACCACCCGGAGGTCACGTGTAGGGTTTCTAGGGTTATTCCTACGGACGTAGAACAACAACGACCTCCAAAGACACATACAGACAACGACGATGGCACATATATACAGACACACAGACAGACCGCCGACAGACCCTCTTTTTGCGTCGGGGGTTAAAAAACCCTGCTCTTACTGAATTCAAGAACACTGAAGCCTAATTTGCAAGCATCTATTTTGGAATTACGAGGTTAATGAAAACAAGGGACAGGATGGTTAAGAGAGAGAATATTTTGCTCACTTTGAAATATATTGAACAGGTAAACGTTTAAAATATGGACAGATGATACGAAATTCCATTAGAATGTTGTACAAATATGGCACTCTTTGGGGGAGGCATATGTCCAGCAGTGGACTTCTTTCGACTGTAATGGTGTAATGATGATGATAATAATAAAAAATAAAATAATGATTAGAAATAAAGAAACAAAACAAGAAATAGGGGCTCAACTGCAAGCTGAGGGGTCTAATTCCTCATCTTTGGAATTATTTTTTGTAATACTTACACGGGGTTAAATCAGCTTAGGACAACCTAGGGATAGGAAACAATCATGCCAAGTGACATCTTCTGAAACAAAAGTGGAAAAGTCACGACCAATGAATAATATTACAAAAAATAAACTTTACATGTTGATAAGTCATAAAATGTTCATAAAACCCACTCTGGGTTACACCAAACCGTCTGTAATCATAAGCGGTGCTCGTTAAAATCTGAATGTATGGAAAGTTTGACCAGTTTCTATGGGATGATGTTGATCGGTCTGTACCTACCCAGGGATCGGAAACGGTTTTTTCAAAAATCCCCGAAGGAGTCTAATGTTTTGAATTATTTTAGGCTTTTAATTTACAGTCACCATCAGTTGAATTGTAGCGGCCAAAGTATTCACAAATATCCCAACAACGTCTCTATCATAAACCAAAGAACGAAATATAACATGTTAATACCGGTATTTTTGTATGGTGAAAATACCGGTATCCGATCCCTGTACCTACCTAATCGTAAGTTGGTGCAACACACCCTAAGGACAACAAAGAACAACAGATTTCGAGACGCACTTCAGCACTAAACACATAAGTTAAATACTTAATTAATTAAATGTAAGGATACTGTAGTATCGGCGCAACAAAAACGAGATAGCGAGACAATGCGGCGGAAGGCGGGCACCGGAAGCCTGCAACTCGGGTGCGCGGGCGCAAGTTACAAATGGCGGCGATGACGACCATAGACACCGCTCCGACTCAAGTCGGGCCTAGTTCACAGTCTCAGCTAGTAGTTGATGACTGCAAAAAAAAATACATTTTGCAACAAAAACTAGTAAATATAAAGAATTTTTTTTCATAAAAAATTCTTTATATTTACTAGTTTTTGTTGCAAAATGTAATTTTTTTGCAGTCATCAACTACTAGTTGAGACTGTTGAAATAATCAGGGACTGATTTTGGTTACGGTTATACCGGTATGAAACCGGTATTCCATTACGGTACCGTAACCGTTTTGAAATAGCGGGTAGCGGTATCAGTTTTAAATGATCCCGAAACCTTTATAATACCGGTATTATAAAGGTTACCGAGAAAAGTAAGCGAGCTGGCACTCTACAGAGGAAGCATTGGCTACTAAACATTTAAAGACAAAAAGACGAAACGGCAGTGCCTTTGCCGGCGGTTTGGCAACAACGCCAGGCCAAAATCGATATATTGGTACCTTTAAAAAGCGGTTACGGTACCGGAAAAAATTAAGGTACCTTTATATTTTCAAATTCAAATATTTATTCGTGACACACAATTTACACATACAAAAGAAATAATATAAGACACATTTTGTCACGAAATAGCGATAGCGAAATATAAAGGTTCCGCTACCGTAACCGCTATTTGACAACCGATATGACGTCATACCGTTAAAATGAATACCGGTATTTTTCGGTTATAATAAATATTTATTTATTCAGATAACTGATGATCCATTGGTAAGTAATTACAATCTTACGACACTATTGTTAGAATATAATTATTAACTAAACTAAACACTAAAACAACTAATTAAATTTATCTTATAGGTACTGGTTGTGGTAAGTACAGTATTTCACGTACACAATCGGGCGTTTTTCAAAAAAAGTGTACAAAACTTCTTTGTTTTTCAGAAATCGAAATTTTTTGGTTTTTCTTACTCAGAATCGTTGATACTATCTCATCCTCATACAAGAAAAAAAGTGTCCCAGATTTTACTATGTAATTTTTTTCTTCCAGTGCGTCACGACCATATAAATAAAAAAAGACTGCATACAAAAATGTGACGATCTGGAATGGAATATTTAGGACACTTTTTTTCTTGTATGAGGATCGATAGTATCAAAGATTCTGAGTAAGAAAAACAAAAAAAAAATAATTTTGAAAAAAAAGTTGTTTTGTACACTATTTTTGAAAAACGCTCAAATTTCCCTGCGTCAACTTTTTTTTTTATTTTTTTTCCATACATACAATTATCATTACAGGATAGACCCAATGCGATAATTTTGCACAACACCTTATAACTAATTATTTACAATAACAAATTTTAAACAAAGCCATCCTTGTAAAATCACTTAGTGTACAGAAGAACAGATCTAGATCAGTCCCTATGAGGTTCAGAGTGCGCAGCGCGCGTGTCGTTGGCGCCTCACGCATCAGCTGCGTGCGCGCATGCGGTACCGACAGCAGCGGCGGCCGCCGCCGGCGCCCCACACTACGAGGAACGCATATACCTACCTTTTCCAATATCTCCGCATTGTATACCTTTCCTCGAATTATTTTAAAGATATAGGTAGCGAGGGCGAGGTCCCTTCTAACTTTAAGTTCCGTATATCCAACCATACCTAAAATAAACAATGTAGGGTACTTTAAGGGATAAAAAGGGTACACACCGTTTTGCCTCATATACATTATACCTAATATATTTATTTTGTATTCGCTCCAACATGAGAGTGTACTTAGCTTCGTGAGGAGCCCATATTTCCGCATTGCATTCTAGCTGACTCCGCACTAAGGCATTGTACAATGTAGCTATGGCCTTCATATTTGTTAACGATTTCCAACCAGTTTTCGATTGGCAATCATCAAATTGTTGACACGAAGGTTGGGGAATCAGGTTTTGCAGCAAACATTTCTAAAATTTTATTGGTGCTGCTCCGCATCCTACGCACCATACCATTATGTTATGCAGTCTTGAAAAAGATTCTTCTGAGCCCAAACATGACGGGCTTATCTTGTGTAGTTTAGGAGTTACTCTGACAACCTACCGTCTCCATCATCAGATCAACTTGGTGTGGTGCCATAATACTGCGATGTCACCGAACTTGAATAATTAATTACCTTTGCCAAATTTCAGCTCAATCGGGTAACGGCAAGTGACTGAAACGTCGTCTGCAAAATTATGAAGGTTAATTTAACTTACTTGTTTATTTACTTTATTACGTATACGAACAGTGAAAAAAGGAAGAAGCCAGGGTAAAGGTCGCAGGGCAGGAGTGGATATATACGGGTAGCGCAGGACTGGTCCGGCCACAGATGTATGAATAGAAGGAGATCGGACATGCTGGCCGATCTGTATTGAGTATTTGAGTACGCCTGTCGCAAGTCATGAACCCACACAAAGCACAAGTATGTAATTGACAAGACAAAGCACGCACACGTCTAAAGCACACACCCTTGTATACCTACGCTCTTATTGGACAGGACAATACCTACACGCATTTTGGGAAGAAACGTAGTATTCTCTGCGATCAGCACGCGTGCACACTCGGTAACAACGGACGGTGAACTAGCGGCTGAGTATGCCCATTGAGCTATCAACTGCGACGCGGCCGCCGGTGGCTTGTCCTCTCTCTAGTATTCTATGATCTGATGGTCCAGCAGTGACATTCCGAAGCACAAAAATTCTTGTCCGAAACTGGTTTTCGAAACTATGAAATTCGGAAAAAATGTTCTTTTGGACAAATTACTCTTTGGAATTATGTAGTGTACTCCCAGCAGTGGATGCCTTCCGGCTGATATGACGATAATGATAAATAAATAAATATTTGGGGACAATCTTACACAAATCGACCTAGACCCGTCCCAAACTAAGCAAAGCTTGTACCTACTATATGGGTACAGTAGAAGATGAAGATAAACATACTTATACAACGTGTCCCAAAACTCAACGATAAGCCGGCACCAGAGGATGGAGCTACTTATGATTAGTCGAGAAAAAATAAGGAAAAAAATATATCTCAATTATTTTAGAAATTACAGAAAAAAAATGAAATTCATCGAAAATCGACATCCCTAATGGTATTTTTAACGACCATGTCTACAAATATTCAAATATTACTGGTTTTTTTTTGTTTTTGGAAACTTAAGTAGCCCTGCTATCTAACACAGTTCTTAAAAATACCATAATACATGTAGTTTTTACACAAAAAATAATCAAAATCGATTTTGTCCCTACAATTTTGAAAGATTTTTTCTTACAGTCCACTTTCAATCATCATGGTGTAAAAAAATTGTATTGACACCACAATGGCAATTATTTTCAAAAGTTGACGCAACTAACCAAGATTCCAAAATGGTATAATACTTTAGGAAACCTAGTCACAAAAAAAACAACGAATTTTTAAACAAGAATCGACATTATTTAATGTTGGCGGTAATCACTTTTACTGTACCCAAAAAAGGATTTTTGTTGTTGAAAAATGTTGAATAAATGCAAAGAAATGGTACAATTTTTTTTAATTTTTTTAAATTCATTTACTACATTATTAATACTACAGTAAATGTTCAAATTGCCTGCCACCGGCATTAATACAGACATGACATCGCCTTAGAAATGATCGTTTTATCCGTCGTGCATATCTTCTACCATTGATATGATCCGCAGCTTGTGTGATTTTTTGGCGAAGCTCGTCCAATGTTGCTATGGGTTTTGAGTAGACTTTGTCTTTAAGACAGCCCCAGTAGAAGAAGTCCAGGGGGTTCAGGTCGGGCGAACGGGGTGGCCACAAGATAGGACCAAGTCGCCCGATCCAACGCCCTGGATACTCTTGGTTTAAGTATTCTCGCACTGCACGGGCATAGTGAGCTGGGCAACCATCATTTTGAAACCACATGTTTTGTAAATAACGTAAAGGCACGTCTTCTAATAATTCAGGCAAGTCGTTTTGTAAAAAGTTCAATTAGCCATCACCATTAAGGTTTCCTTGTAACTACGATTTCCTTGTAATGTAGTAAATGAATTTAAAAAAATTAAAAAAAATTGTACCATTTCTTTGCATTTATTCAACATTTTTCAACAACAAAAATCCTTTTTTGGGTACAGTAAAAGTGATTACCGCCAACATTAAATAATGTCGATTCTTGTTTAAAAATTCGTTGTTTTTTTTGTGACTAGGTTTCCTAAAGTATTATACCATTTTGGAATCTTGGTTAGTTGCGTCAACTTTTGAAAATAATTGCCATTGTGGTGTCAATACAATTTTTTTACACCATGATGATTGAAAGTGGACTGTAAGAAAAAATCTTTCAAAATTGTAGGGACAAAATCGATTTTGATTATTTTTTGTGTAAAAACTACATGTATTATGGTATTTTTAAGAACTGTGTTAGATAGCAGGGCTACTTAAGTTTCCAAAAACAAAAAAAAACCAGTAATATTTGAATATTTGTAGACATGGTCGTTAAAAATACCATTAGGGATGTCGATTTTCGATGAATTTCATTTTTTTTCTGTAATTTCTAAAATAATTGAGATATATTTTTTTCCTTATTTTTTCTCGACTAATCATAAGTAGCTCCATCCTCTGGTGCCGGCTTATCGTTGAGTTTTGGGACACGTTGTATAGCTAAATAAATACTTAAATACATAGAAAACATCCATGACTCAGCAACAAATATTTGTGCTCATCACACAAATAAATGCCCTTACTGGGATTCGAACCCGGGACCTCCGGCTTCGTAGGCAGGGTCACTACCAAGTACTACCAACTAAGTATTTAGGCTACAGAGGTCGTCAATGATGATCACGATCATGAATGATGATGAATATGATGATCTTAAACCGTGCAAGTTATATAAAGCTTGTAATACTAATAACAATCGCTTCAGTCTTGTTTTTGAGCCGAACCGTTACTTACGTCAGCCGATTCCGCGCCGTACTAATTACCACTTTGTGTCATTTAACTATCTTGTAGGTAAATGCTTTAAACCGTGTATGCGTTTTTGCTTCCATAAACCTTTAGTCGACATTTAGCAAAGGTCAGATCTATTTATCAATGTAATGTGTAGGTACTTTTTACATATTAGTACACGTTTTCATGTTATACGCATGTGAATATTATATACATACAGTCAGTACAGTCAGACGTGTTGCTAAATGGATAGTAAACCATCAAATGATTGTAATAAAGTATAAATTACAAAATATAATTAAAATCCTAAAAAGATATGAACCTTGAAAGTTTAGAAAAAAAAGTTTATTTATACTTCATTTTCCATGCAACGGTTAGTACAAATTGCACGGTGTGACGTCATACTTTAAAGCCAATCAGTATGAAGCGTTTCGGCTGCTGTCAGCGAGGTCCGTCTTTAACTCGATGTTTTGGGTTTTAATGTCCTTTAAATGTAGTTGCTTCCATACAAACATTTGTTCATCTACAAAAACTGGTTCGAAATGTTCGAATGGCATCGTAAACTTTGGAGACCAGTCATTTTGGGCCCAAAAGTAAAAGTGCCGGCCAACAAACAAAACTAATTCCAAATGATAGGCCACATTGGTCTGAACTGAACATTTCATATTAAAACACCAACCCTCCCAGGTCATTACTGTAGTAGCTGTTAGCGAATAATTGTCGGACTTTTCCATACAGTTCCGCAAACGAAAGTCTCTGTTTTTTTTTGTTCAGGATTGATTCGAACTCATTATTACTGTTGACATATTTCTGTTAGACATGTTTTAATCCCCCCCCCCCTCATCTCACCCCTCTCCCCTTACGATCAACCCTCGCGTTCTATGCGATATCCCTACAGTAGGAAATAAATGAAACGTAAGTAGGTAGGTACGTTATTTTTTATTAGTTCATAATATACATACATAATACATTGACATAATTACAATTAATGTTCGTTCGGCCTAACTAAAACGTGATCTAGCCCTATAGCCGGAGACCTTATCGCGTCTGGTAGATGCCTCTCTGTCACAAGCCCATTCCCGCCCCAGACCAAATTAGCTCAGTTCGGGTGGCACAGGGGGGTTCCACAACGCTTTGGGAGCTCAAATAGCGCGAGCCATCCGGTTACCTCTTTTGCTTTAACCAATAGTAGTAGGTATTTGTTTTTGTCAGCTCTACGAGCTGCAATTGTTATAAATTAGATCGACTGGAGTCGCAATCGATGAGCTACACCGTCTGCCATTCACCTGGTAGGTCGTATGCTTATTTGCGACCGTTGTGTTATAAAAAAATGGCAAGTTTGTGCGAAAGTATATCATCCAATAAAATTAAATCAATGTGTAAAAACCGGCCAAGTGCGAGTCGGACTCGCGCACAAAGGGTTCCGTATCTATAATAACGGCAAAAAAATCATGTTTGTTGTATTGGAGCCTCCTGTAGCCTAGTAACCCTGCCTAACCCTGTACCTGTGTAGTGACCCTGCCTAACGAAGCCGGAGGTCCTGGGTTCGAATCCTGGTAAGGGCATTTATATGTGTGATGAGCACAAATATTTGTTCCTGAGTCATGGATGTTTTCTATGTATTTAAGGTGGTTCGATTGCCATACAAAGCGTTATTTGACATTCGCAGGCTAACGGCGTGATATTTTAAGAAACTTAAGTAACAAACTTTCATCAATTGGCTTCCCATTTGCGCCAAATTCCCCCTTTCCTAGAATAAACTTGTACAAACTAGATTAATTTGAGAAATTGGTTTGGGACGTGATATTTTGGGAAAACTATTTTTCTCAAATTAATCTACTTTATACAAGTTTATGCTAGGAAACAGGGAATTTGGCGCAAAAGGGAAGCCAATTGATGAAAGTTTGTTACATAAGTTTCTTAAAATATCACGCCGTTAGCCTGCGAATGTCAAATAACGCTTTGTATGGCAATCGAACCACCTTAAGCATTTATTTTAATTAATCGTATGGCATCATCATCATCATCAATGGCCTGTAGCATCTATAAAAGATGATTTAAGCAGCGTCCATTAAAGTGCGACACTTGCGTACGTGGCTTGTCAGGCCAATACGAGAGTGACAGTGATGCCCGCATATATGACATGTAATTTGAGTAGGTGCGGAACCCTAAAAAGGAAGTCGTGGGTTATTTTATTTTATCTGTCAAATTACTTTCATCTCTACCAACTAGCCAAAAAAAAAACAAAAACAAATCGGCTTCGTGAAAGTATGTTCCACGTCTGCGGTTACGCAAAATGATGATTAGAGTGGTTTAATCTATTCTAGGCTTTGTTGAAGCCCGTTTGTTAAACTAATTGAACAATTGTCATTTGATTGTCAGCCATTTAACTTAACAAATGAGTGCGTTCACTTGGCGTTAATGGTTCAAAGATGTTAAGATTGAGGTAAACGCAAGTGATACTTTATTCGATCGTGAAACGTAATAAAAGTCATACTTCTTCTTACTGTTTAGTTATACTGACTTATAGGTACTATATGAGATGCCTTCCTAAATGTCACGGATGTTAGCTTAGAAGGTAATTTAACAACCGTATAAAATTACAAAATATAATTCAAATCATAAAAAGATATGAACCTTGAAAGTTTAGAAAAAAAGTTTATTTATACTTATTTTCCATGCAACGGTTAGTACAAATTGCAGTCATACTTTAAAGCCAATCAGTATGAAGCGTTTCGGCTGCTGTCAGCGAGGTCCGTCTTTAACTCGATGTTTTGGGTTTTAATGTCCTTGTAGTTGCTTCCATACAAACATAGAAAATATATAGATATCGCAATCACTAAATTTCATTTTCCAACTGTATCGTTTGTCCGAATATTCAGTTCGTCAGGTAGTTTTTCTCTGAAACCATGATATTTTCAGGATTAATAATTATAAAAGTGATCGAAGTTAGTGTTTGCAATAGGATACCTTATTTTCTATTTATTTTTTTGCGCGGAGAAAACCTGCGGACCAGCTCTTGGAGGAAGTCTGGGTTATGTGGTATTTCTACCAACTAAAAACTCCACGTCAGCGGCCATCTGCGCTAAGTAATTCGGAGGACTCTAGGATCTCAGGTTAAAGGACATCTTCGTCGCCTTCTTTAGGGTACCTACATGGCCAAGTGATGTGCGATAGGATAGGATACCTTGTGTTACCTATACAGCGAAGCTAACAGTGGTAGAGAACACTCCCACACCACAGAGAGAAGCCCGAAGCCTCCTCTTATCTAAAGAGCAATTTAAATATTCATCTCCTTTAAATCCTGCTCAATTGTGAGGAGAGTGATACTTAGGCAGAAGCCATGGAGACAAATTGTAGTCTCCAAGGATTACCCGGGGATAGCCACGGGCCATGAGGGAATGGCCATTTGAAGAAGACCTCGAGGAATAAGAAAGCCAACTAAGTAGAGCTGTTGCGAACCCATCATACTCCCAGATTCACGCTCGTACTCCCAGAAGCGTTTTTTTTTAATAAGTACAATTTTACATACTAAAAATTAAAAATTGCCCCACAAAACTGTAGTAACAGTTTGACTGTGGGAACGGCAGTCTCTAGGTATACTAAACTAACATGGTATTATATAAGTAGGAACATCTAGGTAATGCTTTTTTAATAGTTATAGGCAGACCACGAGCAGCAGGACAGTGATATTCTACGAGCAGAGTCGTAATAAATCGCTGTCCTGCAGAACCATGGACACACATGCGAGTCTGCAAACGAACCTTGCAGACATCTATCTGGATGGCCGAAAATCGAGCAGCCTGGAAAGGATTTGTTTGCAAAGCGGCGACCTCCTTTTAGGTAGCTACGATTATTAATGCATTAGCGTGTATTTGTCTCACTTGCAATTTAAAAAAAATGTGAAACTGAATTGCTCATTTTAAATAGGTATGACATGCGACTAAATAAATAAACCTAGAGTAGGTAATCGATTCCTCCGCTGAGGATGCAATGAAGACGACAGAACATAATCATGGCTTATCGATTATGGCACTCTATAACATAAGGTAACCAGCAGTACCACTTAACGATACCTTAATAGTTAGGTGTAAATCGAGCATAAGCTGCTGGGAGCTGGGATATGGAGTAGCGTCAAGTAACGTTATTGTATTCTAAGTAAAATATAAGAACGTGATTACCAATGAAGCAGCAACGCTTTTAAACACTAATATTGGGTGAGAGGGCCAAAAAAGCGGAATAGGAAAAAAAGGGACGGTGAATCTTAAGTCGTGCCTTTTATGCCCACGACAAGCAAGACCGTATTATAGTTATTATACAATAACTATCCAGACCTAAATAATATTCATCATCATCATCATATCAGTCGAAAGACGTCCACTGCTGGACATAGGCCTCCCTCAAAGAGTGCCACAATGGCCGGTCCTGCGCCACCGGCATCCAGCGGACTCCCGCGACCTTTACCAGGCCATCAGTCCACCTTGTGGGGGGCCTACCCACGCCGCGCCTTCCGGTACGTGGTCGCCACTCGAGAACCTTTCCGCCCCAACGGCCATCGGTTCTACGTGCAATATATGTGCCCCGCCCACTGCCACTTAAGTTTAGCGATTCTGAGGGCTATATCGGTTACCTTGGTTCTGCTGCGGATAGCCTCATTTCTGATGCGATCGCGCAGAGAAACTCCCAGCATAGCCCTCTCCATTGCCCTTTGAGTGACTTTAAGCCTTCTTATATCTTCTTATATCCCATAGTAATCGACCACGTTTCAGTGCCATATGTCATCACTGGCAACACACACTGGTCAAAGATTCTCGTCTTGAGACACTGCGGAATATTGGACGAAAAGATGTGCCGTAGCTTCCCGAATGCTGCCCAGCCGAGTCGGATTCGACGATTGACCTCTTTCTCAAAGTTGGACCTCCCTAACTGGACAGTCTGTCTATACATAATCGTCTACAACTTCGAGCGTAAAGTGTCCGACAAATAATACTGATAGATCTTAATCATATAAAGACTTCCATAAAACTAAGATAAAATACAAAAAATGTTACGAAACACCCATAAAAGCCAAGGGACTAAAGATACCTCTAAATTAAGTTCCTGGTTCCTGTTGTGACGCCACTTTGTAAGTGTAATAAGTAAAGGTACCAAAAGTCTATACACATCAATGCAAAAATAAAACAACTCCATATGATTAAGCCAATCTAATACAATGGTCACTTATCAATGAAAAATCTTTAGATCATTCTCAATGACATAGTATCCATTGCGACATCTGCTTTAAATCGCAGAAATGATGTCGAAGGCAAGCAGCAATAAAGTGAAAGATAGTCAGGATCTCGCAGCACCGATCGAAATTGAAAGTGTCGTGTTACGCAGACCCTATCGCTGAATGGAAAGGTGCAGCTACATTTCACCAACTATAAAACGTAGCGGGCATCGTACAATGCATCAGTTAACAATTGACGTCGAATCAAACCATACAACATGATCGCCATTGTAAGTGTTTCTGTTTAAAAGTGAAAAAACGCCTCGCGAAAGTGACGTAACGGATGCGTTTTGCAATTCGGTTAATAGAGTGAAAAATGCGTCCTATTTTACCGTTATTCTTTTATTTTTAAATTTATGTAAGCGGTTACGTAATTTACCATAGTGTGTGCTACTTCCGTATTGAAAATATTATCTAATAGATCAATTGGGATCACTGTTTACTTTGTACTTTAAAAAGGTGATGGGAAAAATATCTAAGATATTAAAACATCGTAGAAGTTAATAGTGGACGTAACTAAAGTGACTGTACCTAATGAACCTATGCATTTTCAATTATTTTGCGACATATTTTATGACACTGGTATTTTTAAATGCACATAGAGATGGAAGCTAGAGTGTAGCTTCTATAACTGAATGTAACTACTAACTACACTCACAAGCAAAGGAAACGAGTGTAGGTACCCATTTCATAGAAATCGATAAAAACTGTACCTACCCCTTACCCATTTTCATTGATCGGGAGTTTATTAAATAAAGCAACTGGTTTTAATCTGTAAATAGTAATTCGTTTAACATGATTTTAATCTGTAAATAGTAGTTCGTGTACTAATTTGTTCAACATGTCATTTAATTTTGATTTCGATCACCCGGTGGCCTACATAATTACACGAAATTACGACTGAAAATTTCACAAGTCTTCCTAAACCAGCAACATTGAAATGCTTGACCAGTGTTGCCAGTTTAGATGTTAGAGCCAATGCAAGCTCGTGCGTTGCTGCTTCGTGAAACGTAACCTATACTTAAAAAACAATTTTCTTCCAGAAATCAACAACCATCCTCCTACTAGCCGCGTGCGCCGCCGCATACCCCTACCCCTACCCCGACGAGTGGGAGCCCGAAGGCCACTCCCACACGGAGCACACGAAGCCGTACCACACGACGGTTGTGAAGAAGATCGGCGTGCCGATCCCGCACCCAGTGGCCGTGTCCGTGCCGCAGTACGTCAAGATACCGATACCGCATCCGTATCCTGTGCACGTCACTGTGGAGCAACCGATCCATGTGCCTGTCTATAAGGTAAGATTCAAGCAATTGCGAGGAACACCATTGAACTTAGAGATCGTCATGTTCTCGCACATGTGACTCTCTTAAACGTCACAATCATGGGTTACAACCCGGTTCACGTCACTGTGGAGCAGCCGATCCATGTGCCTGTCTATTAGGTAAGATTCAAGCAATTGCAAGGAACACCATTGAACTTAGAGATCGTCATGTTCTCGCACATGTGACTCTCTTAAACGTCACAATCATGGGTTACAACCCGGTTCATGTCACTGTGGAGCAGCCGATCCATGTGCCTGTCTATTAGGTAAGATTCAAGCAATTGCAAGGAACACCATTAGACTTAGATATCGTCATGTTCTCGCACATGTGACTCTCTTAAACGTCACAATCATGGGTTACAACCCGGTTCACGTCACTGTGGAGCAGCCGATCCATGTGCCTGTCTATAAGGTAAGACTCAAGTAAATGTGAGGAACACCATTGAACTTAGAGATCGTCATGTTCTCGCACATGTGACTCACGTAAATGTCACAATCATGGAGGTTGTATGTAACCCGGTTCACGTCACGGTGGAGCAACCGATCCATGTGCCTGTCTATAAGGTAAGCGTCTGCCCAGCAATTAACACTATTGAGCTTGAGATCCTCAAATGCTCGCACAGGTCACTCCCATAGAGGTCACTGTGCACGTTACTATGGAGCAGCCGATACATGTCTATAAGGTACTCTTCCGACCAATTAACACTACTTAACTTGGAGATCATCAAATTCTCGCACCACCGCGCCATCTGTAATCTTAAACTCCAAAACACCTGGAACTCCTGTAATAAATAAAGTCATACCTGGTCCGTGATGCACCATCAGGGATAAAGTATATGTATCATGGACCTCATCCCTCAGTTAGAGACCCAGTTGATGATGGACGAGACAGTTCAGTAGCAATCTCTTTCTCTGTTTCTTATATCCTTCAATAGATAATTATGTAAAAAAAAATATTACGTTTAATTAACCTTGGCTGTTGAGCTTGAGTTTTTACATGCTATTAAAACTACTGTTGGCGTTAGTTTCATCATGGTTTGCGAAACGTATTGTATCTGCAATTAGAGTCTGGGCAGCCAGTCGTACGTATCACATATTATTTACTGCTATCTATGCATTTCGTGTTACCAGCATGAGTTTTTTTTTCAACTTAACCGCATTTTTTGTCTTTGGTCAGACTCTAATCGTGATACGACCTAGACTAGTAGCAAGTTATGCAAGCATAATATACACCTACTTACCGACTGCCTCATCGCCAGAGAGAGTCTATTAAACCCAGAATACGAGTAAGTATCATTATAAAATCATAATGTCTTTTTCTATCTCGGCATCGGCAAGCAATACTTCTTCCCTAATTCCCTACTGAATATATCAGTAAAATGTTACCAAACACTACCTAGTAGTACGTCATCCACAATTGTCATTTACATCTACACATATCGTTGTATCTGCCGCACGATATGCAATTAGTTTTCTCTCTGCACCACAATCTGATTGCTAGCGAAACTCGGCATCTTGGGGTTGTTGTACTGTATTTTTTTGATATTGTGGCATAAAACGTATAAAAATGAATTAGTTAAGCGTTTTTTTTTATTATTTATTATTTCCAAGCGTTTACTTATGGTTTTAATAACGAAATTTAATCTACCGAAAGTTACCTAACTACACCTATTTGAATAAGCAGCAAAGAATTTGGTCTACCATTTTTTAAATCTCAATATAATAGTAGATCTATATAGAGTCGAAAAGTGGAGGACCAATTTTCTGGCTTAGTGTACTACCGGATATATGAGGATGAACCAAAAAACTGTCTCAATCTCAAATAGCCGCAATAATCTTTTATGATGCAATTTTAATCTCAATATGACCGCTTCTTATTTCTCACTCACCGCCCTCTCACCGATGCATCTTGACGCAATACGACACTTATTCAAGGCATTGCGACTGTCAATTATTACATAAAAGCCTTTTGCTAAAGTGAAAGTGACGGTTACTAGAGCGTGTTCTTATTTTGAAAAAAAATCCATTCTTCCCGCGTCCGCTGGCCATAATGGGTGGCGTAACATTCTAAAATCGAACACCAGCGGAGCGGCTCATCGACCGTTATTGGATTTAACGCTTGGTTATTGTTTGCTTTATAGCTATGCTAACTGAAAAAGATTAGTCACAGACTCGATGGATCCATATTTGCAACAAAAAACCTCAAAAACCTATTAATATTGAATTTGAACTGCGTCATTTCATGTTTCATTGATTGGTAATGAGTCCGCAATTCCGTTGTAACGTTCGTAAGCACTCTAATTTTTTATTTATTTTTCTAGGTCGTACCTCATATCGTAGAGAAACCAGTACCCTACACCGTAGAGAAGCCAGTCCCTTATGAGGTCGAGAAGCCCTACCCCGTCGAAGTCGAGAAGAGGGTGGAGATCCCCATCCCCAAGCCGTACCCCGTGCACGTGCCCGTCTACAAACACATCTACCACCATAAGGGAGGCAAGCACTAAAAAACACCTCATTTAGAAAAAAAAAGCTTGCCCTGCAAGCGCGTTTTCTAATTCAAATATCGAACAAATTTAAATGCGGGAAAGAAAAACGTTTACAATGTAAATATTGTCTTTTACCGTTCGTTTTTGGTAGTACCGCCGCCATATTTGGCTCCATGTAAATAAATAGTTTATCGATGTTTAAGGCTAGTTCGTGGGTAGACTAGACTCCCACCCCGCAGTTGTTCATTGTGATATTTATTGTGTGTTTAATTGTTGTTGTTATTGTTTGATCGTTGTTGACTATTGAGTAATTGTTGTTAATTGTACTTTAATGTAAGCTTGTTAAATAAATAATGTACAAAATATTTTTTACGTTTTAATTCACGTCTAAAAAGTGTAAAAGTATATTACTTATGTCACCACACCCCCTATTTATTTATCGTATGGCTATTAAAATACACTGTTTGATCGTATCAGTGTATTTAGAACCATGAGATCTTCGAAAAGACAGTACGGTTGCCAGGTTGTTGCACTTTTAGCACCGCCCAGGGGTCACGTGTAGGGTAGCGGTGGGTAATTCCTACGGACGTGGTGCAACCCCCATACATACATACATAGATTCACCCCCGCGCCAGAAGGGGTAGGCACTTAGGCAGAGCACATTCAATTAATTTTCAGTGCGATAGCAATTGTGGTTTTATAGGCCGGAAAAATGTGATATTGCGGTTACAGATTACTAGGGTCATTTCGCCGGTTACTCGACCACCTTCGGTTAGCGACCACTTGAAGAACATGGTTTTTTCAATTGAAGATAACATTAATTCTACAGAGCCTATTGAAACAGTCAGCCGTATGCCTTGTTGTTTGTAGTTATGGAATAGGAATTTACAAAAAAAACGAGAAAATATGCTTTCAGTTCACCAAGTCAGCTAAGTGGTCGCTAACCGGCACATGAAATTAGGTGGTCGCCAACCGGCGAAATGACCCTACCTATCGCCCAAAACACACCTCAACCCGATCCCGCAGTCGACTTCACTACTACTAACTACTACTACTACTACAAGTGGTGGAAATTCGGAAAGGAAGGGGGTGATGCTCATGTAACCCGACATTACCCGACCGCAATAAGTTTGGGAATGGAATGGCTGTCAGTTCATATTGACATATTTATATATAAACCCTGGTCGTAAATGTGACTAGGGACTGATGCGACGGCTAGGGTCTGATATTCATAATAGTTTAAATAGATTCGCCAATAGGGAACATTACTGCAATGTTCTGCCGCCAGAGGCAGCACTACCACTAATAGTAAACCAGTATAGAAATATAGGGATTCACCCACACATGCACAATTGATTGTCAAATGAGTGACAAGGATGCTTGCATAGACAATACCGCAAGTGGGAACGAGATACAATGTCAACGCTGCTAGTGTCGCCACCTACGAAGAGTTTTGCGTAATGTTCCCTATTAAAAATATAAAAAAATATAACTTTCTAACTGGTCGTATACAGGATCCGGAGCCAGTGAATAGATCAGCTACTCGCACGACGCCATCACGGCCGGGATGTAGTGCCGTTACTCGTCCCATTTTCCATTTTAGTGGAGGGACGGAATCTTCCTTAATGGTGACTAGAGTTCCTATGTCGATGTTAGAAACCCTGCGGTTTCATTTTGATCTCTCTTGCATTTGTGACAAGTATTCTATGCTCCAACGACGCCAAAAGTGCTGACGTAATTGTTCGATCCGTTGATATCGTTGGACAGCGTTACCACCAGCTGGGCAAATAGGCTCTGGTAGTGAGGTTAGCGGGCGACAGATAAGAAAGTGACCCGGTGTGAGAGGTGACAAATCTTTTGGAGATGACGATAGAGTGGTGTTAATGGACGCGAATTTAAGATGGCTTCAATTTGGCAAAGTGTAGTGCTCAATTCCTCATATGTGAGGTGAGCTAAGCCAAGAACGCGTTTAAGGTGATGCTTGGTAGACTTTACGCCGGCTTCCCATAGACCGCCGAAATTAGGAGCGTGGGGAGGCGTAAAATGGAATTGGATGCCGTCATTTGAAAAGATATCGGGTAGTTTAGCCTTGATTTCATTCCAATTACCAACGAAGTTGGACCCATTGTCGCAATAAATGTGAGAAGGTTTTCCGCGACGAGCAATAAATCGTTTGAGTGTTAAAATAAACGTAGCACTTGTCATATCCGTAGCTAGTTCTAGATGGATTGCCTTCGTAACAAAGCAGACAAAGACGCAAATATAAGCCTTGAGATATTTAGCGCCCCTACCCTTCTTGCTACTAATCATGATTGGACCAGCGTAGTCGATTCCGGTCACGTTAAAGGGAGCTGATTCTTCAACTCTAGCAGCCGATAAGTCTCCCATAATGGGGTAATTAACACGAGCAGCCAGCCTTCTGCATTTGATACATTTGTGAACTATTGATCGGGCTAAGTCTAAGACTGTTGACGCACGCACGCCAATAGCAATTGAGGACCTGCATGCATTGACTTGATATGCTGATCTTCAAAAATCCTTGTAGTTAGGATGTCACGTTTTTGGTAATACTACGGGGTGCTTGACATCAAAACTCACGGTAGATTGCGATAATCTACCTCGTACACGAATAATCCCCATATGACATAGGAAAGGTTGCAACTTTGCGAAGGAACTATTATGTGAGAACTCCTTATTAGACTTTATTAGCTCAATCTCGCATGCATAGTGTTTAGCTTGGACACTCTTCAGTATAATAGTCAGAGCCTTGTGTAATTCATCACATGACAGTGGTCCCTTGATGCGTTGTGCTGGTAGATGAATCTTCGAATTACTGATAAAACGCAAGCCATATGCCAATACTCTCTTTATTTTAGTCAACGTAGAGCATCGATTGAGTATATTATCGATCATATCGTCTGGGGGCTGTGCAACAACGGTCGAAACTATTCACTGTTCAGGTAGGTCAACAGGGTTGATGCACTGATGCGTAGGCCACAGCCGTTCCTCTGACATTAGAAACGAGGGTCCGTGCCACCACAATTCGTGTTTCTGAATAGCATCAGCTTTGATACCTCGGGAGAGGACGTCGGCCGGGTTTGCTTCACTTGCAACATATCTCCACGTATACGGAGCGGGAAAAAATCACGAAAGATCACGTTGGGGGAGGGGGGGTATAAGGATACCTCACGTGTATTTTTCTACAGATAACGAAACTAAGAAAAAATATCTACCTTACGAGTTTTTATCCCGGAAATCATCCCCTAAGGGAGTGAAATAGGGGATGAAAGTTTGTATGGAGCTACGATATATAAACGAGTTCCACGCGGACGGATTCGCGGGCAGAAGCTAGTAGGAATAGGTAAACAATATACTCGTAAACATTGCCACTTAATTTTTATTTTCTAAAACACTTTTCCAATGCTCGACTTTACAGAGACAACCGTCCTCTTTAACAAATTCCCTGTCCGAGCGCCCCCAATGATGGGTCATCCACCTGTTTTTCCGGAGTCCATGCTTCCATAATGGATTCACATCTTCGTATGACCCCACAACTTGGGCGTGTGACATTGTCAGATCATTTTGTATAGGGGCAGTGAAGTGAACCCTAAAATTTCAGCATTCCTTTTTCAAATTGCGAACTAGGTCTCACCGTTGATTGCGTTCGCTCGATCAAGGAAATGCAATCGCACGCGCAGCCGAAGCGAGACAGATCTCGCGGTAATGACTTTCACTGCGGTCACGGCCGGGCCGATGACTCCGTCGTGACGTCACGATGATCGCGCGCAGATTTAACATTGATTATATGTGTTATCGCATTTTTAAAACTAGATTTGAGTTTTCCAGAGTAACTTTTGATAATTTTTAAAGTTAAATACTTACTTAAGCCCTTTGCCTATTGATAGATACTTAAGGATGGACAAACCTATTTTAGTTAAAATGCCGTTGATATTCGTTAGTCTGTGTCACTTTGAAATTTTTGTGTGTGAGATAGGGATAAAACACGTTTTAGTAGATTTGTTAAGTTTTATGAATAAGGGATACAAAATCAGTACCTGTGCTAATTGTCTAAAGCAAATACCAATCATTTCATCTTTGATGCCTACCTAATGACATTATAAATTTAAATTAAGTGGACATTATTTAGTTATATTTAAATCTCCACTTATAATAAATCTCTAAATTAAAAAAAGAATCAGCCAGTTTGAAACTAAGCTTTGCGCGGTTCGAATGTTCTCAGCATCCCATGAACGGAAAAATATGAAACATTTTATATAGGTACATTATTATTCCAGCTGCAACTTAGGATAGTTTTTATCCGACTGCGACAATTAATTTATTTTCCGTAATATACGACTTCATTTAATTTTTAATTTATTTTTATTGAAATCAAACGCTGCTACAACTGTCAGGTGACACTGACAGGTGAGCTGTCAGCGAACTGCGAAGTCAAAATATTCATGGCGGGTTATGATATGAATGATATAACTGATATTTGATGTGTACTATAAAATTTGTCAACCAAAAATATCTCGGCAATTTTATACAAGTTTCAAAAGATTATGATCATCATGAAATTATATTTAAAAGGCCCATGGGAAATATCAGTCAAAATTGAATATAGGTGAAAAATTGAGTAAGTATAGGTGAAAATACAGTGAATCGAGATTCTGATGTTAATGCTACTTAATTAAATATTCGAGATGAGAAACAGGCGTGATACTGTTCTTGCAGATAAGAGAGACGGCCAACATAACAAATCCGTAAAGACGGAATTGAGTCAATCTAAGCATTGAAAACTAACAAGAATTTTAACTTATAACTGGGACGTACCTAATTGTAAAAAGAATTATGAAGAAACACCGAGACAAGTATTACTTGTATAGGTAATTTAGTTATTTGCTGGACAGCTATGTACTCTCAACATTGATTTTGGTTGTATTATCAAAATGTATTACTTGTACTTCCCTATCATTTGATTTTACACGATGTATACCTACTAGCTACCCGTGTATTGCAAAGAATGCAGGCAAACTCGCGGGATAAAATATAGCCTATAACCTTTGCATTCAACATGCAGGTGAAATGAATAAGTGGTTCTGGATATTATGTAGGTACCCATTAAGTAGGTACATGCAAAATTGTAAAGCTACAATCTTCTTTTAGTAAAATTTAATATATTTTAATTGTGTGAATATTTTCTTTAAAATAAACATATAGTAAACATATAGATTATTTAACCAAAGTGTATGATATCTTTCACCCAGTAGGTCTATCCTTTGCAATGCAATGTTCAGTCTGAAGAAAAGGTTCACCACTTATGTCTGGGCAAATAGATATTTTATAGGAGATAGACAAGGTGGACTTGGTAAAGGATGCGGGAGTCTGCTGGATGTGGGTGGCGCAGGACCGGCCATTGTGGCACGCTTTGGGAGAGGCCTATGTCCAGCAGTGGGTGTCTTTCCGTTGATATGATGATGATGATAGGAGATATTTCACAACCTTAAATTGACATAATATTGCCAAGATAATAAGTAATGATGCTGTTCTATGGCAATCTTCTTTACATATAGAGCTCTCAATGTACAACAAATTGTCATTGCCACATAACAACTGTCAATGTGATGAAAGGAAAGGTTAGTATAGGATGTTAATCTTAAATTATCTGATGTATTGGCAGTTTTTAATTTCATATATTACAAGTACATATTATACAACAATTCAAAGACAGCACTGTGAATTTCTAAACTTTCTCCATCAACTTTTATCTTAGAGTCACTCTTCTCAGGTAAAGGAAATTTTAAAATCGGTTTGGTGGTTCCAGAGATTACCCATTACTTTGGCAACCATTACATACAAAGTTACAATCTCAAGTTTTCCTCTTTGTAATATTAGTATAGACAATGTTCTTCAGATAACCTGGAGAGGATTATTATGATGCAGCACACCGGCAGAGCACCTGCTAAATCGAGCATACAAATCACTGAACCCTTGCAACTACATCTGCATGAGGCCACGCATAAAGTGGGTGTTAGGAGCCCATGGGGTAATCTGGTCAACAACAATAGGACATGAAGTCACCATCCTCAGCATTGGGGGAAGGACTGATGATGATGATGATAGATAATTCGGCAATAATCATCTGCCAAATATGATAATGTGCCCAGTGAAAAATAAAATTAGATACAAAACAAACATCAATTTTAATAAGCACAATAATTGAAACTTAGTAAATCGTTCATTATTTTTGGCTTTCCAATTGCTGAGTGGTTTTTCTTCCTTTTCTTATTCTGCATACTCAACTGAACACAATTCCATTTTTTTTGGTTTGTCTTTACACATCATATTATAATTATTATGTTCCTTGGTTGAGAAAATCCATGGCCCATGAAAATCCATACCTAAAATAAATTATTATATAGATTAGGTTTTTACAACAAAAAAGTTTATAACTGTAGTATTACATTAAATAGGTACACAAAAGAGTGAGTTTGTCTTATAGCTCAAGCCCTAGCTTGAGACATACTGTGCCCTAGCACAGTATGTCTTCTCACTCATATTTGGAGCAGCCCAACTGGAGAACAACCTCTACCTTCCAGAAGACAGTGTTGTGTTTGTGATGGTTAGTAAGGTCACCCACTGTGAGGAATCTACGTAAGTCTCTCACTGTCAATGCAACGAATCTCCAAATCAATAAAGCATATTAGTATCATAACTTACCAAATCTTATTATTAGTTTTATGCTCATTAATGAGTGCGCGAGTCGTGGGGTAGGACAGGTTAAGCTGTCCTATGAGAGGCATCAGCGTTTGTTTTGTAACCACTCGATTGTAGGATTGAGAATACGATTCGGTTTTGGTAAATGCCTTTACAAATCAATGATCTTCACTTCACAAACACCACGTCCAGCGTTTTCGCTATTGTATCCTTATTGTTGGTTATAATTTATTCGGGAATCACGGAGTAGAGTATAACGTAGTGTTTATATTCTCTTTGTAGAGTAGGTGCCGGTTATGTACGGCCATGATAATGCACGGCCATGATAATGTACAGCCCAATAATTCGCGTCCAATGTACGTGAATGATTGGATCGTGCATTATCAGCCCGGACAAATTTTAATGTGGCATCCCCCCGTACCGAGTTTCCTCAGGGTGATAATACACGGCCCAATAATATGAGTACAATGTATAATGTAATGTATGTTAAATGTGATACACACACACAAACACACACACACACAAACACACACACACACACTTACCACATAGTATAATATAAAATGTTTACTTTCTAATTTATATTTTAAGTTACTTATGCCTACACCTAAATCACAACATGTGGAAGAGCGGTGATCTTCTTAGCACAAGTATATTATATACTTAAAAAGAGGCACCAGCACAGATACTTGTATATGTATTTAAGTTACTGAAATAAATTATTTTATTTTTTGATATATAGCACAAATATATGCAATTTGTCAAACCAACTTGATGTAGTTAAGGCTATTATACAACTAGCAATTTGTCACAGCAATCTACCGACGCAGCTGTAAAGTCAGTTTGAAGGCGGTTGTTGTGACAAAATGTTATACTACGTTTACAAAGCCGAAGTCAGCAGGGAAGTTGGAAGGGAAGTGGGCAGAACGGGCGTAATACCGCATTTTACGCCCATTCTGCCTACACTTCCCTGCTCACTTCGGCATAGTGTAAACTAGGCATTAGATGTATAGAACTCCTTAAAATCATCATCCTCCTAGCGTTATTCCTGGTTGTGCCCTAAAGTAGCCCCGGGTCCGTTTTGGCAAGTTTTGACCGCCACCGCAGGCAGTGTGATTCAGGCCTTGGAATGAAAGATATATACGGTTTCCTCATAGACGGCCATACACGATGATTAAATACTGATGATCCACCATAGTTGTCTCTTTCTATTGCATTTTGTAGAAAGAGACAGCTATGGTGGATCATCAGTATTTAATCACCGTGTATTGGCCGCCATTCCAACTATAGTAAGTGGTTGTGTCAATTTGCTAGGCGTGTAAGGCCTGAGTCACACTGGCCCGGCCTGCGGTGGCGGTTAATAGTAAATTTGATAGCTAATGACAAGTTTACTATTGACCGCCGCGGCCAGGCCGCGCCAGTCTGTGAGAGACTTCATGGCTCTTACTAAAGCAAGTTGGTGCGACAAATAATATAGAACGCCATAACGTGCGCCCACTTTTATCATCGTGATATTTTTCTAGCTGTCTGTCATAACCTATTAAAGATAGAGAAGCTAGAAATATATCACCGTACAATTTCGAGTATCACAATATGATTATAATAAAAATATTGCTAAAATACTCAATTGTCAATCAAGTAATTGAGAAAGAGAATGCGCATGGATCGCGTGATAATACTTCACCGTGTATGGGCGCCATCCATCAAACAGAATCGTGTGGTGTGGCTTTAGTCGCTGATAGATTATTTCTTATCTTTGGGTGGATTTTAAAATTATCCGGATTTTCTGCTCTATTATCTCAATCCTGTAATACACGTCAATATGCCTGTGATTGGGATTGTAAAATGAGTGGGTCGCCTGATAATACTCACTGTGTAATGGCCGCCATGGTCGAAACAATGCAAGACCGTTTAAGGAGACGCTACACGGGCCGATATCGGCCGGACTGCACACCAGCCGACGCGTGATTCAGTCCGTGTGGATACGTGTCGGAAGCACGGCGGCCGGCCAAATCAAGGTCACTCCATACTAGATTTTCTGTGACGTTGCTTGGCCGTCCGGAAAATTCGTAGGTGTAGCGTTTCCTTTAGGCCTCTCACACACTGGTGTGGCCTGCGGTGGCGGTCAATAGTAAATTTAACAGCTAATGACAAGTTTACTATTGTCCGCCACCGCAGGCCGCGCCAGTGTGGTGCAGGCTTAAGCCCTGTCACACACTGGCGCGGCCTGACCGCGGCGGACAATAGAAGAGTTGTCTAATGCTGTCAAATTTACTATGGTCCGCCACCGTAGCCCGCACCAGTGTAATTCAGGCCTAACAGCTCTTATGGTGGGCACACACTGAACAAAAGAACGAACGCGAACCATTACACGCTGCACGGTGTCCGGCAAAACCAGAGTCCTCCGTGGTCGCCCGTCTATATACGCCTTTAAATAATCAAGTTGTACTTACTACTTTTTTAAAACCTATGATTAAAATATCGAAATATATAATATAATAATACAATGTAAACATACTTCGTAACGTTTCATTATATTATTTAATAATTTCCACAAAATATTTGACTGACTATGAATTAATTGATATTATATTGGCTGTTTGGAGCCTTTTTTGTCTTACATGCGCGCGCATAGGTATTTCAATATCAAAGTAAGTAGGTATATAGGTACAAAAAAAAGTTCGCGCCATTATTTATTCATTTCATATCATAGGTATCATACTTAACTCGTGTAGTGTAGGTTAATATAAATATTAAATGCTGCAAAGAATGGTCAGCGAAAACGTAAGTAGGTACCTTATAATCTAATGTAATGTGTTTTCCTCGCGAGTGAAATAGGTAGGTAGGTACTAGGTACGTTGTACTTCGTACAAAACATGCGTGCCTTGATCCTTAAGGTGTAGTTACATATAACTTACCTATATGGTATAAGTTAACCCTTAGCGATTAGCGATGGCTTAGCGTGGCCTGCGGTGGCCGTCAATATAAAACTTGACTGCTAATTTCAAGTTTACTTTCAGAGTGAATCACACAAGACGCGTCAGTGTGATTCAGGCTTCAAGCCTCTCACAGACTAGCGCGGCCGTCAATAGTAAACTATATAACCCTCCTCTCCTTCGGCAGTCGGGTAATAATAATCGTATAGTTTATTACTGACGTTACCGCAGGCCACGCCTTACTGGCGCGGCCCGCGGTGGCAGTCAATAGTAAATTTGACAATAGCTGTCAAGTTTACTATTGACCTGGCCGAATTGAATTCATCACATCAATCTTGGTCCGGGGCAATAATTGGAAGCCACTTTTGTTCGGGCTCATAATGCACGGCCCAAAAAAGTGGTACATTATCTGGCCGTGTATTACATAAGTATTTATGTTAATTGGCTCCATACACTCTAGCGCCTCTAGCACCGATTTCATACGCGGTACCATGGCGGTAGCCGTCATTCCGCTTAGGCATGCTCTTGATAATGGGCCATCAATACCTCATGACCCATCATACAGGATACAACTATGCGTTAAAGGGAGAAAGGGCCTACTTTTATCTCATCCGCATAAGTACTGCCGCCGTGATGGTAGTTTGTGTTCGTCGTCATTTAAGTAGAGGAACCTTTACATGTGGCCTGCCAAGCAGAATTTCGCAACGGAATTCTGCCTGTGGGTAGCTATATGACCGACTGCAATGGATAATACGTACATGCCATACCATGCCACGACGACCGAGAGCCCCAGCTAGCACGATAGCTTTTATCGTCAAGTTTTATGGCGAAAATGTACTGAACCGTCACGTAAAACTTGACACTAAAACCTATCGCGCTATTAGGACCTGCACGGCTATCACAAGACGGCACGCGAGCTCTCTCGATTTTTCTCGCACTATCTGTCTCTCTCTTATTAGAAAACTTAGAAAGAGATGTATAGTGGGAGAAAAATCGAGAGAGCTCGCGCGCCGTCTTGTGATAGCCGTGCTGTGGCGACAAAACATATAATCCTACTAAATAATGTTTCCTCACGACTGTGAATGTATGACTATATTTGTAGCAAAATTGATCAGGAATATGGATTCCAATTGAGGTAGGCCGACGACCCACATAGCCTGTTCACACAGATGTTACAATAGCTACAAAAATGACTCCTTATCAGTGGCAGTTTATCGAACATAATTTATATACATATGTATAGGTGTATAAACCGTTAACTGTTGTATTGTTTACAGGAAGAACAGAACGTTTATTTTGGTTCCCGATTTTGAGTCAAGAAAGCATTCGAAAGTAACTACTTATACTAGAGACATGACCCAATAAAGAATAAAATGGTTCGCAGAAAGACAAATCTTTCACGTCGCACTCGGGTCGCTATAAAGAGAAGACGAGAGAGCGTTCGCAAAGCAGAGGCTCGAATATCAGAGGAGCTTACTCAAAGCTCAGCGACTTCAGACTTAGAACAAGATGCTATCTCCCAGACTTCAGAGACATTTACATCGAATTGTGCGCGTTTGTCTGCTACCAGAGAAAAAGACGCCATGCCACGGACATCGCAAACATTTACACCAAGTTCTGCAGGTTTGTCTACAAGTGGAAACGAAGACGCCATGTCACGGACTTCACAGAGATTTATACCAAATTCTGCAGGTTTGTCTGCAATCAGAGACGATGAAGTCATATCACAGGCTTCACAAACATTTACACCAAATTCGGCGCGTTTGTCCGCAAGCAGCGGTGAAGATGCCATGTCACGGCCTTCACAAACATTTAAACCAAGCTCGGCGCGTTTGTCCGCAAGCAGCGGCGAAAGCGCCATGTCACGGCCCTCACAAACATTTACACCAAACTCGGTCCATTTCTCCACAAGCAGCGGTGAAGACGCTGTGGCGCGAGCTTCGCAAACATTCACATCAAGCTCGGTGCATTTGTCTACAAGCAGAGACGAAGATGTCACATCACAAACATTTACACCAAGGTCGGCGCGTTTGATCGCAAGTAGCGGTGAAGACGCCATGTCACGGGCCTCACAAACATTCACACTAAGCTCGGCGCGTTTGTCCGCAAGCAGCAGTGAAGTTGCCACATCACAATCGTTACAAGCATTTACACCAAGCTTGGCGCGTTTGTCCGCAAGCAGCAGTGAAGACGCCGTTGCACAAGCTTCGCAAACATTTACACCAAGCTCGGCGCATTTCTTCGCAAGCAACGGTGAAGACGCTGTGTCGCAGGCTTCGCAAACATTTACACCAACCTCGGCGCATTTCTCCGCAAGCAACGGTGAAGATGAAGATGCTGCGTCACGAGCTTCGCAAACATTTACCCCAAGTTCGGTGCATTTCTTCATAAGCAGCAGTGAAGACGCTGTGGCGCGAGCTTCGCAAACATTTACACCAAGCTCGGCGCATTTCTTCGCAAGCAACGGTGAAGACGCTGTGTCGCAGGCTTCGCAAACATTTACACCAACCTCGGCGCATTTCTCCGCAAGCAACGGTGAAGATGAAGATGCTGCGTCACGAGCTTCGCAAACATTTACCCCAAGTTCGGTGCATTTCTCCATAAGCAGCAGTGAAGACGCTGTGGCGCAGGCTTCGCAAACATTTACACCAACCTCGGCGCATTTCTCCGCAAGCAACGGTGAAGATGAAGATGCTGCGTCACGAGCTTCGCAAACATTTACCCCAAGTTCGGTGCATTTCTCCATAAGCAGCAGTGAAGACGCTGTGGCGCGAGCTTCGCAAACATTTACACCAAGCTCGGCGCCTTTGTCTACAAGCAGAGACGAAGACATCATATCACAAACGTTTACACCTAGCTCGGCGCGTTTGTTCGCAAGCAGCGGTGAAGACGCCATGTCACAAGCTTCGCAAACATTTATACCAAGTTCGGCGCGTTTGTCCGCAGGCAGCGGTGTAGTCGCCATGTCACAGGTTTCGCAGACATTTGCACCGAGCCCGGTGCCTTTCTCCGCAAGCGGCGATGAAGATGCCATGTCACGGGCTTCGCAGACATTTACACCAAGCTCCGCACATTTTAATGAAGAAGAAAACCTCATACAACTTCGATGGGATCAAATAGAAAATAGTGGTTTTGCCTACTTACCTAATATTAATTACCAAGAATTTGCCTCAGTTGGGAGAATGGTTAATGTTTGCGGTAATTGTCAAGCTTTGAAGTGGGCAAAAGAATCGATGGGATTCTGTTGTTCAGGTGGCAAAGTTCGTTTTGATTTATTTTCAAATCCGCCTGAACTTATAAAGTCACTTTTGAATGGAGAACATCCATTATCACAACAATTTCTAGCCAATATTCGTACATATAATGCCGCTTTTCAAATGACGTCTTTTGGTGCAAAACAGGTGATACACGGGACATTTATGCCTACCTTTAAAGTGCAAGGACAAGTGTATCACCTAATAGGATCTTTATTGCCCGAAGAAAATCCTAAATTTTTGCAAATTTATTTTGTTTCCGATTACCAAGAGCAGGCTAATATCAGGAACCAACACTTCACAAATTTAAACTCCGGTCTCATATTTGATCTTCAGGAGATGCTTCATCAGTCTAACCATTACTTGTCCGATTTTAAGGCCGCATTGGAATCTATACCTCCTGATCAGCAGGAGGAGTACAAATTTGTTATAAGTGCTGATAAACGACCTCCTACAGAACACCGCGGTCGCTACAACCCTCCTTCTACCAACGAAGTAGCTGTTGTTCTGGTAGACCAACAGTGCGACAAACGTGATATTGTCTTACGTGCACGAGATAACCGTCTGAAACGTATAAGTGAAACCCATCGTTCTTACGATTCATTACAATATCCGCTTATTTACTGTCGCGGTGAAGATGGTTATAACTTTGCAATACGACAACTTGATCCTACCACTGGGGCAATACGAAACGACAAAAAAGCCACGGCGCTACAATTTTACTGCTACCTTTTGCAGGTCCGACTAAACAGATTTACGTATTTACAACGTTTTCGCGGTCTATTTTCTCAATTCATTGTTGACATGTACGCAAAAATCGAAACTGAGCGTTTAGTTTATATCCGCACTCATCAAAGGCAGTTACGAGCTGAGAATTATGCAGATCTCCAAGATGCACTGCAAAATGATACTAATTCCGAGAACATGGGGCGCTTGGTAATTTTACCTTCAAGCTTCATCGGAAGTCCACGTAACATGCACGAGCAAGTGCAAGACGCACTTTCGTATGTTCGCAAATATGGTAAGCCAGACTTATTTATCACTGCTACTACAAATCCTAAATGGAATGAAATAACTCAAGAGCTGCTGCCAGGTCAAGTTCCGTATGACCGACACGACTTAATAAGTAGAGTTTTTCATTTAAAACTTAAATTATTAATTAATTTACTCACAAAAGAAAAAATGTATGGCGCATCTTTGTGCTTTACATATAACATTGAATGGCAAAAGCGAGGACTACCACACGCTCATATACTTTTATGGCTTAAAGAAAAAATACGTCCCCATGACGTAGATAAAGTAATAAGCGCAGAAATACCAAATCCCATTTCAGATCCTGCTTTACACGCAATTGTGAAGCAACACATGATTCACGGACCTTGTGGCCCTTTAAACAATAGCTCTCCTTGCATGCAGGACGGACGATGTGTTAAAAAATTTCCGAAAAGCCTACTACAAGAGACAATTACAGGTGAAGATGGTTATCCTAAATACCGGCGACGTGCTCCAGACCATGGAGGGTTTACTGCAATGCTACGGTTGTTGGAAGTAGACAATCGGTGGGTTGTACCATTCTCACCTGTATTGTCGAGAACGTTTCAGGGTCATGTAAACGTGGAACTGTGTAACAGTATAAAATCGATTAAATACATTTTCAAGTATGTAAATAAAGGAACCGATCAGGCTACGCTTGCTACAAGTAATGACCGTGACGAAGTAACCAGATTCCAAACGGGGCGTTACATTAGTTCCTCGGAAGCAGCATGGCGGATATTCAGTTTTCCGATTTTTGAACGATTTCCGCCTGTGATACACCTAAACGTTCACGTAGAAGGTGGGCAACGTATTTATTTCAATACAAACAATTTAACAGAACAGTTAGAGAATCCCAGGCAAACAACATTAACGGCATTCTTTTCGTTATGCGAGGCAGACGATTTTGCAAAAACATTGCTTTATGACGAAGTTCCATCGTACTATACGTATGACAAACAACACGGATTGTTTACACGCCGGCGACGTGGAACGCCTGTTGAAAATTTTCCCTCCATCATGAGAGAACACGTTATTGGAAGGGTGTACACCGTGCACCCCAATAACGCAGAATGTTTTTATGTGCGGTTGCTTTTGCACAATGTTAGAGGACCGACGTCTTTTTCAGATTTAAAAATTTTCAATGGCACCGAGTACCCGACTTTCCAGGCAGCTTGTCGGGCTCGCGGACTATTGGACGATGACCAGCATTGGGACGAAGCTCTATCAGAAGCATCACTTGGTGATAGTCCACATCGTTTACGACAGTTGTTTGCCGTGATGTTAGTTTTTTGCGGGATTTCCGACGCCAATCACCTGTGGCTAAAATACCAAAACTACTTGGCAGAGGACTATTTACGCACATCAGGTCCTGAAACTCATCACGAGCTCGATGACCGCATGCGCAATATCAAATTAAACTGTTGTTTGTGTGACTTGCAAGAAATTGTCATCTCAATTGGCGGCCACCCGTTACCACACTACGGTCTGCCTGAGCCTGACCTGAATGAAACCGACACTCATAGAGAATACGCAACCGAAGTTAATTATAACTTCGCAGAACTTACTGTTGCTCTTGAAGGGGTTTCAAGCCTCACAACAGAACAAAAAGGAGTTTTTGATATAATATTCCAAAGTGTTTCAAATGCATCCGGAGGATTGTATTTTTTGGATGCCCCGGGAGGCACAGGAAAGACTTTTTTGACGAAACTCATTCTTGCACAAGTTCGAATCCAAGGTCAAATTGCCTTAGCTGTGGCATCATCTGGAATTGCGGCCACGTTACTGCCCGGAGGAAAAACTGCACATTCCATGCTAAAAATTCCCATACAATTAGATGTCACTGAAACTCCCGTCTGCGACATTTCGCGCAATTGTGAAAAGGCTAAAGTATTGCGTGACAGTGTACTAATTGTATGGGATGAGTGCACAATGGCGCATCGCAAAGCAATTGAAGCAGTAAATAGAACGCTTCAAGACATACGCCAAAATAACCAACTCATGGGCGGGCTTACTGTACTCTTCTGTGGAGATTTTCGCCAAACATTACCAGTCGTAACCCGTGGAACGAGAGCGGATGAAGTGAATGCTTGCTTTAAAAAATCTGATCTGTGGCCATATGTTAACAAATTAAATTTAACAACCAATATGCGAGCTCTACTGGGGGGAAATATAAATGCTCAACAGTTCTCCGAATTGTTGCTAAGCATAGGCGAAGGCAGATATCCCGTAGTAGAAGGCAAAATAACTTTAACAAACGACATATGTAAATTGGTATCCAATCTCAACGAACTTATTTCGTCGGTGTATGGCGACCCACATGACATAATAAATCAGGAGAACAGCTGGCTTTGCGAGCGAGCCATTCTTACGCCTCGGAATGATCAGGCGACAACAATCAACTCAAACATAATGGAAAAAGTTGAAGGGCAGTTCCACACTTATACCTCGATAAACCGAGTAATCGATCGAGAAGAGGCTACAACGTACCCGGTAGAATTTTTAAACTCATTATCAGCGTCTGGTCTCCCAGCGCATGAACTCAAACTCAAAATAGGCGTACCTATCATTTTAATGCGAAATTTAAGCCCCCCAAAATTATGCAACGGAACGCGTTTAAAAGTAGTTGCGTTACAGAGGAACGTAATCGAAGCGGAAATACTTACCGGTTGCGGTGCAGGAGAATGTGTTTTTATTCCGCGCATTCCAATAATTCCCAATAATTACCCATTTCAATTTAAACGGATTCAACTGCCTGTTAGTGTTGCTTTTGCCATGACCATCAACAAGGCCCAGGGCCAGACATTGCGCAAAGCAGGCATAGATCTCACTAGCAGCTGTTTCTCGCACGGTCAACTCTACGTTGCTCTCTCTCGAGTCAGCGATGCCGCTGATGTATGTGTTTACACACCGGAGAATAAAACTTCTAACATAGTTTATCAAGAAGTTTTGCACTAAATAATTTATGCCGTACCTACTAAGTAACTCAGCGAACATACCGTCTCAGATTCATCATTGTCATTAATAGTGTACCGTCAAATTATGTAAATTATATATGTTTCGGAACACTTCCCGTGTGTAAATGCACGGTAATTAGGGGTTGATGGCGCCACAGGGGCCGTGAATCATGTTCGTAATTACAATAACATGTAGATCTGATACACATGTGATATCATCTATCTGTATGGTCCATATAAAAATGTGTAGTCAGGTAGGTAAACGTGGCAAGCTTCGGTTTTGCCATTCAATAGTAAAAGCATAAATTATTCCCAAAAAACGTAACAATGTCTAACAATGTAATTCATCATTCATCAAGTGACTGCATTTTTACAAGCTTTTATTTAACTTGCACTTTAGACCAAGCGTTTAACTCAGATGGTCCCTGATCGGCGCGCGGCACAAGCGGGGAGACGTCAAAGGGTGTAGGGCGGTTAGTGGGCGGCAAGTCCTTACTTTTTGACGTCACCCCTGCTACTTTGCAGCATCAGCAGCGTCCACGCGCCGTCTGAGTTAAACGGTAGGGTATCTATAGTACCTAAGTAATATATAATGTTAATTTGTGTACATCAAATATGATCAACTTACAGAAGTATTTTTTTAACTAATGATACCTAATATATATATATATATATATATATATAAAGTTAGTCTGATGACGGAAACGGGAGGCCTTACCCTTAGAGACAACTACAAAAGGTAGTTTAAAAAAAATACACGTCTATTTAGACGTCAATCCGTCGTGTAGTCAATATTTATGACTAGTGGCCTTTTTAAAGTGTTGCTTGGACTGATCAAATTGTAACTTACCGACAAGCTTTACTGGTCATGATATCGATGATTTTCATAACAACTATCTGATAATGCTACGAATAATACGGTTTCCCAACCAAACTTATGTTCCTTACAATGTTGCGGCGAGAAATTGATGACTGTGTAAATAAATATTCGGACAGCAATATGTTAACCGTGTCTTAAAACAAAAAAAAATTTGAGAGTAACACGTTTATTTTTAGGCTGTATATTGATAGATATGTGTACCTAAGACATTATGTAGATGACACTACTGCCTACTTGCTAAATGTTATATAATTTTTATATTTTTTAATTAATTGTTTTAGTAGAAGCAAACGTGTCACTACCCACCACGTGGTTGCATGTACATGGCATGATTAAATACTAATGTGAAGACATACAGTCTTTCATACTAATAAGTAATAAAAAACTGTTACGTTGTACAATTCAAATCTAAAAATGCTGATTCGACTTTTAAATTAGATCATAGCATGCGAAACCCATAATTTGTAGATAAGGATGTAGATATGTCTTTTATAATGATTATACCTTTTTTTACAAATTGTTCTATTTTTTATAGGCACATATAGTTAAACTCAGTTTTATACAGATCCGTTAAAAGCCGTCAATTTCTGTAAATAAGTAAAGTAAAAATAATATTGACTTATTAAAATTTACACCGACATTAGATATAACGGATTTAAGTAAAACTTGAACGCATAGTTGCGTCCTGTATGCTGAGCTGGCCATAATCCGACAATTCGACCGAAGTTCTGTATAAATTTTATACAGAACTTCGGTCGAATTGTCGGAATACTATAAAACCTGTCACAAGCTAACGCGACCTGCGGTGGCGGCCAATTGTTTACTATGATAATTAATGTTTCAGACACACGCGGCCTTGATTATCATAGTAGCTATACATCTGGCCGCCACCACAAGCCGCGCTTATTTTAGGCAGGCCTAATGAATAATCAATAAGTAGGTACCTATGTCCTCCATGGTCCAAAGAGAAGGAACACATTTAATCCTACGCAAACGAAGTCGCGGGTACAGCTAGTTGTTAATATTCTTCTATTTTTATTGCATGTTCTTGACGATCACAATAGGGATTCTTGTAAATTGACATGTAGTTATCTTATATTGTGAAAAAGCTGTTGCCCGCGACTTCGTCCGCGTATATGCGTCTAAATGTTTGTTTAAGGTGGTTCGATTGCCATACAAAACGTTATTTGACATTCGCAGGCTAACGGCGTGATATTTTAAGAAACTTATGTAACAAACTTTCATAAATTGGCTTCCCATTTGCGCCAAATTCCCCCTTTCCTAGAATAAACTTTAATAAACTAGATTAATTTGAGAAATTGGTTTGGGACGTGATATTTTGGGAAAACCATTTTTCTCAAATTAATCTAGTTTAAACAAGTTTATTCTAGGAAAGGGGGAATTTGGCGCAAACGGGAAGCCAATTGATGAAAGTTTGTTACATAAGTTTCTTAAAATATCACGCCGTTAGCCTGCGAATGTCAAATAACGTTTTGTATGGCAATCGAACCACCTTAAGGAATGAATTTCAAATAACAATGAAATTAGTTTTGTAGTCTTTTAGTGGACAGTCTAAAACCGAAGTTACAAATCTCTTACTTTCAAAATGCAAGACATTTTAAATTCATCGCCTAAGAAGGTTAAAACCCCTTTTAACCCCCTTAGGGATTGTATTTTCTAAAACACTGAAAGCACTTTTTTGTATTTCAATAAGTAATCTTTCTACAAACTTTCAAGCTTCTATCTAAACCCTTCCCTCATACAAACTTTGCAACCCTTTTTAACCCCCTTAGGGGTGTAATTTTCTACAACGCTGAAAGTACTTTTTTTGTATTTTAATAAGTAGGTAACCCTACTACAAATTTGAAAGCTTCTAGCTCATAAAAAAAGTTTCCAAAAATCCCTTCTTATCCGCCGCCTACGTTATAAAAGGTAGTTCAGGTGTAAATTTCAAGTTTCTAGTCCCAGTGGTTTCGGCTGTGTGTTGATGATCAGTCTGGAAGTCTTAATTTAGATAGAAGAATAGATAAATAAATGAATCTGAATCATTGCAATCAATTTCAAATCTTCATTGTATGAAATAAAAATTGTTTGTTTTTAATACTCCATTGTGGCAAACAACCATACGGCCTGCCTGTCAATGGACAATCGCTATAGCAGCAGCTATGGCGATCGTCAACTGACAGAGAAGAGGCTATGGCACTGCTTATTATAACGTTTATAATTTATAAATCCACAACAAGAGTCGATGTTTTCGCTCATCTAATTACTTACTCGACTGCCTCAGAAGGAGGGTTATTTCGAGCGTATGTATGTATATGTATGTAAGTATATGGAATTGTGGACAAGCTAATTCTATTTCAGGGGCCACAGTCCAAACGGCTTAATGGATTTTGACCTATGAGGTGTCGTTGGATTCCTCATAACCGTGTGAGTGATATAAGCACAGATGTATGAATATAAGGAGATCGGACATGGCGGCCGATTTGTATAGAGTGAGCCTGTCGCAAGTACATTAACCCACACAACGCCCAAGTAATTAACAAGACAAAGCACGCACACATCTAAAACACACACTATTGTATACCTACACGCTTATTTGACAATAAACGCGCATCATATCAGGCATTTTGGTAAAAAACGTAATATTCTCTGCGATCAGATTCCCATTGAGCATACAGCTGCGACACGGCCGCCGGCGGCTTGTCCTCTCTCTAGTATTCTATGCTCTGAGGATATAAGCTATAATATTTGAAAGAAGCTGTTGGGTTTTTTGAAAACCTTTTTGATTTCACTTCTTTTATAACTTCAATCGTAAGATTTAGCTAGTGATAGCTTGAAACAGCAAACACCGATTATTTACCGTAAAAGGAAAGCCCGTATCAGATGTACAGCCTCTCGGATTGCAAGTGTAACGAGAAAGAGCGAAAGTAAATGTTCTCGAGATGAACGGTAGAAGCTCCAGCTTCCTGTCCGAGGATTGCGTAACTAATAAATACTACCACAGTATCACAGTAGGTATATCAACTACTTTCGGCAAAGGCGTATATCTGTCATCAGCCAAATCATGAAATGGCGGCGTTTCACGATATGCCTACGAATTTTGTGAACTGCCGGATTTTACGATCGGCCGCCGACATATCGACCACATACAGACTGTCAAATATGTTTCATAATATCAATAATAATTACTTTATAAACAAAGTTTAAACCGACTTCAATTCAGTACTTCGCCTCGCCATAGGTACATGAACATTTCCACATTTCCTTTTCAATTTACCACATGCACTGCTTTCCGAGAGCAAATGCGTTGATTATTACAGAAAAAACCCAAGTTGCTATCTATGGGCTGATAATAGGTATTTGAGGAGTTCCGTCGATTCCTAATAGATTTCAGAATTACCACTTCATGAATTGCTACTTCAACGGAATCATGTCAGAATCTTTGACGAACTTTACATCTTTGAGGAGTTCCATAATTCATCTGTGGTCTTCATCATCAGTTCAACTTCACCAAAATTGCGATTTCCGAAGGTAAATACACGAATTATAATAGAAAATACCGAAATCACTCATGCGTGCCTATAAAATATGAGGGTTGCCCTCAATTTCCCTGGGATCCCATCATCAGATCCTGATTTGGTGACAATGGGACCACCTCGGAAGTATACTCTTTCGAATAAAAAAATAATTTTGGAAATCGGTCCCCAATTGAAGGAGAAATCGGCGAATAAAAAAAACACATACTTACAGTGGAACATATAACCTCCTCCTTTTTTGAAGTCGGTTAAAAAATACTGACATTTTATTGTCATTTTTCTATTGTAGGCCTGGAAAAAGTGGAAAAGGGTTACGAGTAACACCTTTTTAGACCAGTGCTACATCCCCATTACACCTATACTTACGAGTATACCACCATTTTAACCGGCTTTTAGACTAAGTTACTACAGTCAGTATCGTATAATTAGTAGCACTCAAAGCAGCCTAAGTAGCCAAATATATCATGACACATCCTTGCCAAATATTTCGGTGCACGTCTTTATTACTGTTAAGCCTTGGTCAGACACACGGCGCGACCGCGCCGCGATATTTCCATACACTGTTTGACCACGCTAGCGGTTTGTACGGAGATATCGCGCCGCGCCGCGCGACCGCGGCGCTGCGACGCGCCGTGTGACTGACCTGACCAAGGCTTAACAGTAATAAAGACGTGCACCGAAATATTTGGCTGTTACTAACTAGGTATGTAGGTATATGATGCTGTTTGTACATGCGTGGCACACGAGACTGATGCACCGCGAAGTCCGCCGAAGCCCGCTTAAGTTTATTGTAGCGACGCATGTGAATGCGTCAAATCAGAAGTTTAAGCTAAAGAATAAAGATATCATCTACTATGATTACACACACAGTTAGTAGCCGTATGGAATTCGTAAGGCGCACAGTGGAACGTCTTCTCGCTCATGTTTGGAGCCACCAAACTGGGGACGTACTTTCAGTCCTACATCTTACCTGTTCCTGGTAGTGAGTAAGGTTGCCTTACCTCCCAATGACGGTGTGGTGTGGACAACAAACTTTTGACTCCATATGAATGTCTCTGGGCAGGGAGCTCAATGTATAGCCGGAGAGAGCAGGAATTTTCTCTGCAAAAGCACCGTGCGAAGCCATTTAGTTTCCGAGGTGAGTGGATGAACGCGTTAATGAAAACTATTCAGCTGATATGATGATGCTGATGAACGAATAAAGTACCTATGAACTCTTTTAAATGCACATTTTCTTTTAATCGAAGTACGCAGACAACAGCAGCAGCTATAATGTCTTATAACATCTCTAAGTCGTGTTATAGAAAACTCGCTTCAGTCGCATCACGAACGTGAAATATTCGTGCCAGGCTCTAGTCAACAAACCGTTTTTGTCTAACAAATCTTATTTAGTGAAATTACACGGCTGTTACTAGAATTACCGGGCCGTCAATGATCCGTCACGGTTGTTTAAATAAGCATTTTTTGACGCGTCAGTGACGTCAAACCGAGCACGCAGTTACTCAAAACGCTTATCAAGCACTCGCCACGGCCAGTGCACATCTGACCTCCAATTGTGCGTAGTTGTTATGAGTTTGGGGACCAAGATATACGGGGTGGTGGAGACAGGTTGTGAATAGAAGAGCACGCCCGCTGCGCGCGCGCCGGCTGTTTTGATTTATTCGATTGATAATGAAATCTGCGAGCGTTTGATGGGATTCACGGAATGTTAACTTGATTTTCTGATACGGAGTTAAGGGTTTTGTTTTCGTAGCCGTAGGTACAAGGTATAGTGAAAAAACCTTTTCTACAGGCCAGGTGAAATTCGATCCTTTGTCAATGTCATAAAGATTTGGACTGGAAAAGTTTTTTTTTTCAATATATCAGCAGCTCTTTCGCACTTAGTAGCAAGTAAGTTACACATACATGCTTAGTAAAGGAGCATTGCTTCATGTCCTCGGCTGGCCTGTGAAAAATTCTACAACATAATCCTGCGTAGCGAGGGATTCTAAAGTAGAATCTTGAGCGTAAAAAAATAATTTCGCTACCGAGTGACACATACCTACTGCTTTTCACACCTTGTATGAGGGAAATTTAAAACCCTCGTTTAAGAGCAACAATCACTGTTTTCTGAATAGCAGATTTTAAAAATGTTTTTTCACTATACTCGTAGCTAGGTACCCGTAGTCACAAGTAGAATTGCAATTACGATTGCAACCTATGATGATGAATCCAATCAAATCTACCTTGGATGCACCGTTTATCCCAGAGCTGATATAATAACAGTGCAGACTCCCGTATTTAGACACGTGCGATGCCTTGTTGGCAGCTGCCATGTTTGTTGACAGAGCGCGCGAAATTATCCAGATTTCGCACAGTTTTACCCGCCATATCTGTTTATACACTCACCAAATTACCGTTACCGTCAATAAACATCAATTTTAACATCTAATAGACCTAATTACTGGTTGTATAAAGGTGAATTTCGCGGTTTTAAAAGTTTTCCGGATTGCAATTTGTAGGTTATGCCGCCATGTTTACGTTTCCCGCGTAAAGCGTTTGGACGCACGCGCTGTTTGTTTTGTTATTAAATTTGGGTGCGCAATGGATTCTGTTATTATTATTTTGTTTACCTACGCGGTTTGTGGGTAGTTGCAATCAGCTGAGCGTCCGTTAGTGGTAAACAGATTAAATGCAATAGTAGAATAGTGTGTAGCTATTTTCATGACATAATCTAGTGAATATTTAGTTATTTCTGCATAGATTAGCTGTTACAGTATAAACAAAGTGGTGTTTCTCAGATGTACTAGAAATAACCGTGAATGTTTTGCTTTAGTAGGGACTACTTGTTCTAGATTATGCTGAACATACCTATGGTACTACTTATGCTGTGAAATGCAACGCCTCATCAAAATTAAATTCTTGTACCAATGTCTATTCTAAACCATAATTAATATAAACGCCTATGATTAAATTTCTTTGAATTACCAGCACTATGATATCAGTGTTAGAAACACAATTATACAACGTTTAAAATATTATAATTACAGTGACCTTATTAAACGAAACGTCACTTGTGGAGCGGAGCACGTCTTAGCTTTTTCTTTTTTGAAAAGCATGGAACCCTGGTATTATGCCGTCGGAGTTTCCCAGCGGGCGGTTGACAGGTACAGTGTTGCTAGTGGAAAAAAGTTGACATAGGTCAAGCTGGGGCATAAAATAACGCGAGAAATAGCGCAATTAATCTGGGCAATTAGAAGTTGTGCTTACGTGAGACCGAAGTAGGTATGTGACATATTCAAGTTACTTCATATCGTGAAACGATTAGTAGATTAGACTAGGTTTAACTAGATAATAATGAACAAGAATAAACTTCAAGTTTAGGGTAAGTATTGTTTCTGGCAACACTAATGATAGAATGTGTGGGATGGCGAGTGCACATAATGAAAAATTAAGCAATATAACTACATATATTCACCTTACTTTTGTACTCTTTAGGCATTTTCTCTATAGAAATACTGGTGATAGTTTAAAAGCACCGTCATTAGCATTTATACGTCCTACTGCTAGGCACAGACATTTCATGGAAAAGAGGGAACGGGCAGTAATCCCTACGCTGGCAATGTGTAAACTAAGTAGGTATAAACTCAAAACATGGCCGTTTCACTTTTTTTTTTCATTTTAGCGAAACCGAATGTTGTTGCTATGGAAATTGATTCCGGAAAAAGTATACTTGCCCATACTTTTTATCCCGGATATAATCTACAGATGGAGTGTAGAAGTTTGTATGGCAGAACGACAAGCAAATTTTCCGCGGCCGAAGCCACTGCTGCAGCTATTAAACATACATATCGATTTGTATTGTACCACATCAGTCCCAGAAAAGTGCCCAAGAAGCAAAAAGCCACTGAAAACGAAAAAAAAGCAGTTCCTAGGCAAGCTATCTAATGGGGAACTTGCATGGGACTTCAATTTCGAATAAATTGCCCTCAATTGATGCGGATATACGTAGAGATATCATACAAAAGAAAAAGAAAAAAAAACGACCGTATTCGTTTTATCTCACGTTAAAATGACGTTATTTTTTTTTTCGATAAAATAACAACAGTTACACAGAATATTAAATAAGAAATGATATTTTGTACGACAAGTATAGACTTAAACGCAAATTTTGTGGATATAATTGCAAATTAATGACTTACTACATAGTAAACGCGCCGAGAATATATGATGTGACGTCATAGCATAAGCCAGTTTAATATAGAGCGTTTTCGGTGGGTGCCGGCGCGTGCAGATTTCAAATGCTTATAACATCAGAAAAATTAATCATAAGAAAGTTTTAATGCTACAGTTGTTTTAAAGCTGGATTATACTTTTGATTATCGTAATAAAATAAAAAGATGCAAGGTCCCTAACAATATGTCTGTAAAATATTGGCTTCAATACCTGGTCAAATGTACCCGAACCATTGATCGGATAATTCGTTTCCCTCACACTCCTCACAGCCCACAGGCTATTAAGCGGCTAATGACGGAAAACTGCAATTTAATCGTTCGATGGAGCAATCAACGGCTTTAATGTGCACTTTGTATTAATGTTGACAAGGTTTCCGTGAATGCTGGCTGACAATGGTACTCGTGTGTGGTTGTCGTTAGTTACATACGCCGGCAGTTTTGCTGTCGATCATCGACCGAGACTCATAGCTCTAACCTAGCTAGCACACTAGGTTTTATGTCGGCGAAAATGTACTGAAACGTCACGTAAAACGCGACATAAAGCCTAGTGTGCTAGCCCCCCAAGTGTAGCGCGACCTATCGCGCGCGACGTACAGTTCCCGGTAAACAACTTGAACATGCGAGACGAAGTGGGGGGGGCAGTTGGCACGTACCTACAATTCGCCTTTGCGCAGCCAAGTTCATTTGCGCACGAAGTTTGCCGTCTATTGTAGGCAATATTGCGCCACTTCACCCGAAGTAGCTGGCGACACGCGTCGCAGGACATTTATTTATTTATTTGTCCCGTTGTGCATCACTGGCTTAATTGACAGTGAGCTTGAATTAATAAAGCATTAGCTGGGTTGATACTTCTAAATGGGAGACCCTGAGCTCAAAACCTGGATCTAGCTAGTGTCTGGATAATATCACCATCTTCTACCGAGGTCGTCAGAGAGAAGATTTTTCAAATTCATTCAAATCATTTATTTCGAGTAACATAAACTCATAAAAATTATAATCTAAAAATGTATTTTAGAAAATCAATCATCATCATCATATCAGCCGAAAGACGTCCACTGCTGGACATAGGCCTCCCCGAAAAAGTGCCAAAATGAACGGTCCTGCGCCACCCGCATCCAGCGGACTCCCACTCATGAACCTTTCCGCCCCAACGGCCATCGGTTCTACGTGCAATGTGCACGAAAATCCACGAAAATTTGTCTCTAGGGTGGACACAAGGAATCCTGAAATCAATAAAAGGTCGGCATAGCGGTCGTTTTTTGTTTTTTTTTTTGCTTTAATTGGCCTGCAAGCGGCCAGCTACAGATATGGTTTGGGATTAAATACTCTATGGGGGCCTTATGAGGCACCCAGAGGGAAATTGCGGTCGTGACTCCTCTGGAGACTGCAAACAATCAGGCAGTGGCTTATTTGCCGCTGTCGTAGTTTTAATAATATACTTAGGTACCTACTAAATACATATAAATAGTTCTTCTACAAAATAATATAAACCAACCTATCCAAATTAAAAACTACGCTCTCTGGAACCCCAAATTATGGTCACAAAAACCGCGCGACGGGCGTGACCAATCGCGAACGGGAGAACCTGCACATTAGGTACGTTTTGTAGTTTTTATTTCTTATACTTGATTTATTTATATTAAATTTAGGATAATGACGCAATTTGAGCGACTCAAATTAGAGTTATTGATTTGAAGTTAATTAAGTTTCATTGTTTATAAGCAGGATGAAAATATACATACCTACTTATTAGTGAAAATAACAAAAAAAAGCGGCCAAGTGCGAGTCGGACTCGCACATGAAGGGTTCCGTGAAATAAATTGCGGTTTACGATGTATGACGTATTAAAAAAAACTACTTGCTAGATCTCGTTCAAACCAATTTTCGGTGGAAGTTTGCATGGTAATGTACATCATATATTTTACCACATTTTACCACTTTGGAAATGTCTCTCGCGCAAACTATTCAGTTTAGAAAAAAATAATATTAGAAACCTCAATATAATTTTTGAAGATGGGTGGGGGACGTGTGGGGGGGCATCTATGGATACATAGATGCCCCCCCACACGTATGGGTTTGATGAAAAGAAATTTTTTTGAGTTTCAGTTCTGAGTATGGGGACCCCTAAAACTTAATGTTTTTTTTCGATTTTTGTGTGAAAATCTTAATGCGGTTCATAGAATACATCTACTTACCAAGTTTCATCAGTATAGCTCTTATAGTTTCGGAAAAAAGTAGTTGTGACGTACGGACGGACAGACAGACAGACGGACGGACATGACGAATCTATAAGGGTTCCGTTTTTTGCCATTTGGCTACGGAACCCTAAAAATCAGTATTTTCATCCCAGAAGTGTTCATTTACAATGTCTAGAGTGCGAAGTGCGAACGTAACTTAACTTTTCTGACTCACTTCACCCTGCACCAGCTCCTTAAATGTTTGATTCACATTATATGGTATTGGTATAGATAGATGTTGAAGTTTTCCTTCAACGGGAAAAGATTGACATTTGTATGTATTATTTAATTAAATTATAGTTTTTATTAGGTAAGTAACTACCTACCTACAATTTTGTGGCCTTCCTTGTTTTTTTTTTATTTGATCGTCTTTAGGTATAGGTTAGGTTAACCTATTAAATTATTATCACGGTTTTTTCCAACGTTTACTAACGGGCATAGCTTTCTTTCAAAATGGTTCTAAGTTTTATTTCCCATAATGTACCTTATTTTTTCTGATGATCTGATCTTTCACGATTCTTGTAAAACAAACCTAACCTAATGGGCTCTATGCAATGATTTTTTTAAAGTCCACAAACTTTCTCATCGCTTGGGAAAGAAAATTCTGCGAAAAATGGTTCGCCCATACGAGTATTAAAGGCTACGCCGCGCCGCCAAATACCCTTGACTATTCGCCAGGGAATAACGACTTTGCATTCTAGGGCGTTTCCTTGAATGGGTGTTAAGGGTTCTTTAAAAACAGTATGACGCAAGCTATCCGATATCACAGCCATCTGTAACTATTAACTCCGGTAGGAAGTGTTGGCGGAACCCCATTTCAATCCCAATCAGCATCGCGTGCGGCGGTGCATAAAGCTAGGGGGCAATTCGACACATACGATACACATTCCAATTTAATCTCAATGTGTATCGTACGATCTTTTGCCACCGTCGTAGTATCCAATAAGAAAAACCTAAATGGTCGCGCACGTTACGGATTCACAGGAATACCCTTCCACGAACGCTCCTGCTCTGGAATGACATGTCGTTTTTTCCCCAATCCCCAAGGGAGTACAACAGCCATATCAAAATCAAATGTTTATTCTGTAAGTTGGCCACATGGGCTCTTTCACAAGTCAACACAACAATAGAAATAAAAATAGAAATAGTAAAGTTTATTTCTCCGAATATGGTACAATTGTTGATATGTCTTACAAATTTCAGTTTCACATATCCTGCCGATATCGGCGTAGAAATATTATTGAATTTAAGTAGTTAAATCATAAACATTCAAATTATCAAGACATAAATATTAATTAAATACAACATACAATACGACAAATTAATAATAAAAGTAATAATTAGAAAATTAATAATTTAAAAATTCATTTACGGAATAAAAGCAAATGTCAAGCAGCCAGTTAAATAATTTCCTGTCAAATTGAATATTTGGTAAACATTTCATGTCATTTGGAACATTATTGTACAATTTTATTGCCATAATATAAGCATTCTTACTAAAAATTTTCACATTATGTCTAGACTCATAAAGCTTGTGCGGATATCTACCATTGGTTTTATTTAGGACAACGTTATACAAAGGGAACATGTGCAGATGTCTTTTTACAAATTTAGTTATCTCATATATATATAAGCAGGGCAAGGGGAGAACCTTTAGCTCCTTAAATATTGGTCGGCAATGGGCCAAATAATGGGCTCCATAGGCAGCTCGGACACATTTTTTTTGTGAGATAAAAGCTCTCTGTACATCAACCGAATTACCCCACATGATTAATCCGTAACGAATCACAGATGATACGTATCCGTGATATGCGGAAAGTGCAGCCTCCCTAGATGCAACGGTTCTGAGATGCCGTAGGGCGAACACGAATCGGTCTAACCTAGAACAAATATTATCTATGTGGTTTTTCCAATTGAGATGAGAAGTTTGTCAATAAGCATGAATACAATATAACATTTATTTTATGAGCAACAGCCTTACAAACCTGGGTACGTGTGCACCGGGAGATATATAGTTCGATTCATACAAATATAAATATAATTATTACAGAGATGTAAAGAGTCTCTAATGTCAGACTAATTAAATAAAAATAATAGGTACCCTTACAAACCTGTGCACCTACGCACCGGGAGATGTAGATATATTTTCCAAGTCATATCAACCTTAGTCAACTCAACCTTTTTTTCTACGAGGGCCGCGAAGTCATCTTAGCGTAGGAGCCCCGGGCCACAAGGTACATATATCGGGCCGGGCCACTCCCAAGAGCTGCAGAAGTCACCGGGCCGCAGGTTGAGTACAGCTGGACTACAGTGATTCATGAAAGGAGTGTACAGGTTGTTAAAAGGTTGCAGGAGTCCATCCATAGGCTCCAGTAATCGCTTACCATCAAGCGCGCTCGCTTTAACATGTTAGCTTGGTGTATATAAGTGGAAACGAGTACACGAAACTAATTAAAACCAGATTGGAATACGAAATGTGTCTTAAATTGATCCCCTGGTTGCATGTGCAACGCCGCGCCGCACCCAGCTAGCTAGCCCTTGGTAGCCTGGTGATTACTTGTTGTAGGAATGTTCCCGAATGGTGAATGATAATTTGAATTCTACCTGAAAGTTCTTTATTCTTCAATTTAGGCATATTATATCAATCTATCTATCTATTCAGCCTTCTTTATTACGCCACTCTCCCCGATCCTGTGCTAATCTCATCGACTGTTTGCTTCCTGTTCGGCAGATATCATCGGTCCATCGGGCTGGTGGTCTGCCCGATGACCGTTTCGATGACCTAATACGTGCATCTAATAGGAATGTCAATGAAATAAACTAGAACAGGCGAACAGGCATAAGAAACTTATAGGCATATTATGTTTCGTAATAATTAGCCCTATTATTCTCCCACGTCGGGGTCACCAATGTAGAAGATACGACAATAGAGAGATCTCTCAGGGACCGAAGTCCAATGAGAGTTGTTTGGATGTTATATTTATGCAACTGATTTAAGAAACTTCGATAGTGCGATGCAGAACTCGTCAGGTTTGACAGGAGTGACGCCACATCAGCCCCCCTTTGAGACGGAGGGGTCAAGGATGTATGAAGAGTAGAGTGCAGCTTGCCAGTGCTCAGAGCCAGCGTGGCGAGCGAGCGCTCAGAGCCAGGGTGGCGAGCGGAGACAGAGAGAGAGAGAGTCTGGCTTGCTGAGAAGAGTCGAGCGTCAGTCAGGATATTTAGAGTTGCGCTTATGTCCATTGTCGGGGTCACCAATGTAGAAGATACGACAATAGAGAGATCTCTCAGGGACCGAAGTCCAATGAGAGTTGTTTGGATGTTATATTTATGCAACTGATTTAAGAAACTTCGATAGTGCGATGCAGAACTCGTCAGGTTTGACAGGAGTGACGCCACATCCTCGCTAATTAAGTGGTAGTAGTTTTTAAAGCTGGTAATTGAAAAGAAAAATCTCAAAACACGTTCTCATAAACTCTGTTTAGTGTGCCCCGAAATTAGGAACCTTTTTTAGGGTTCCGTACTCAAAGAGTAAAACGGGCCCCTATTACGAAGACTCCGCTGTCCGTCCGTCCGTCCGTCCATCCGTACGTCTGTCTGTTACCAGGCTGTATCTCACTGATACCGTGATAGTTCCAGTTGAAATTTTCACAGATGATGTATTTCTGTTGCCGCTATAACAAAAAATACCATAAACAAAATAAAATAAATATTTTTATTGATAATGGTACGGAACCCTTCGTGCGCGAGTCCGACTCGCACTTGGCCGGTTTTTTATTAATCAATAATATAAAATCAGTAGGCATTATCATGCTCAATGTTAGGTTGTGATAAAATTTAGATCTCATTAGGCTTAGTTAGATATACTTAATTACTTATTAAGAAGTTGTTTATTATTAATAAGGGTATTTAATGAGGTAATTATTTTATTCCATAAATTACTGTGGAATGAACTTCAATATGCAAATATGATTTTTTCGTTACCTAAATCCGGCACCACACACATATTTCGCAAAATAAACTAACCTTTAACAGTTTCCTGACATTATGGAAGCCGACCGGTGCCTGAGACCCGCTTGTCAAAGCACTTTAACGTTCAAAAGACAAGTTAAACTCAAAACTGGCAGTTAAACAAGCATATTAACATTGTGTCAGCATAAACAATAGACTACTACCGTCGTTAGCCATCTTAATTTTAGCAGGAACGTTGCTGAAGGCAAGTTCACACCCAATGGAAGGATGTAGTAACTTCATATGATTTTCCTACATATTTGTTACCTTTTTTTGTCAAGATATACACCTGTACTACTCATTACGCAGCTAAGTCAGTAGGTAAACTATTAACGACCCAATAGACTAAGTACTTGGCCCCAATACTTTACACGCTCGTGAAAAATTTTGCGTTATTTATAGTAGAATTCTCCCACGCTTAGTCTGGGAGATAATTTGGTTAGGTAACAAACATGACATCAGAGAAAAACGATGAAAAACGTCGTGAGGAAACCGGTCTAATCTCATCAAGGTCTAGTTTTTCCTCTGGATTGGAAGGTCTGGATGACAGTAGCTTTCGTAAAACTAGTGTACCTATAAATAGGTATACGCGAAATCTTGAGATTAAGTGCCAAAAACGAACCTCAGGCTCCTTCAGGGTACAACTGGGAAAAATGATAAAGGAAAACGAACTAGGAAATAATTCATAGGTAAATCACCTTCACTGTAGTCAGGTACACCAGGGACGCGACGTCGTCATTGAGTTTCCACTTAACTCCAATTCAAAAAAGACTGGCAACATTCACGAAATGTTTTGATACTTTTTATTGTAAAGAAAGACAAAGACGAATAGATTTTTATAAGTAAGTAGCCACTTTGCCAAAGAAAAAAAGCATAAGATCGGACGGGTTCCATGTATTCCTAAGACATTTTAGCTCTGAATGTCAGTTATCTAACTACATTAATCTTTAAAAATTAACCAGTACATGCGACCGATCACTTCCCACTCCGAGATAAATAGTCATGTTTGAATTGAGACGTCAAATAATCGACAGAAGAATTTACTACCAACTAAAATGACTTCTCTAAATTCTGCTGAGTCTTAATAGACGTGCAATAAGGGGGAATTTCGTGAGTTAAATTGTTAAGAGTCTCGTTTTTAAGTTAGTTTCCGATCGGTAAGTTCGATTAGAAGCGAGATGGGTTATCGAGTCGGCATTCGAGGAGGAATGTCAACCGATGAGCGTTTGTTTATGTTGCTTATGTGCCTGCGATGAGCTGAACCGTATTTTGTGAATGCGTCAAATGAGAGGACTGACTAGGTACCCCAACATGCAAACCAACGAAAAAAAAAAAAAAAAAATCCAAAACAGAGCGTTGAAGAGCTGCCATGTTCAGGTTAGGTGTGAAAAAGCCACCACTATCCTGTCTTCCTTCCCTATCTCCTATCTGAAGCTGTAATTACAACTTCATACTACTTACTTACGGACCTGGCGTACTCTCTTCGGGAAAACTTACGTAACCTAGCTATACTTGAATAGGGAACATTACTGCAATGTTCTGCCGCCAGAGGCAACACTACCACTAATAGTAAAACAGTATAGGAATATAGGGATTCACACACACATGCACAATTGATTGTCAAATGAGTGACAAGGATGCTTGCATAGACAATACCGCAAGTGGGAACGAGATAAAATGTTAACGCTGCTAGTGTCGCCACCTACGAAAAGTTTTGCGTAATGTTCCCTATTGAAGCATTCGAGGAGACTCATTTTTAACGCGTTGGCAAAATTGAGCCGACTCAGTTGGCCAGAACGCCAAAAAAAAGAGAAGATTTTTAACGCCAGCGCCAAGGAACACAATATTGAAAGAGATAAGAAAAGTTTAATTATCAAGGTACGCTTACCAAAAATAGTTTGCTCTTCTTTAAGCCTGCATCACACTGGCGCGGCCTGCGGTGGCGGACCATAGTAAATTTGACAGCTAATGAAAAGTTTTGTATTGTCCGCCGCGGCCAGGCCGCGCCAGTCTGTGAGAGGCCTTAAGCCGAGATAAAAAATGTTAATTGACAGATATACTTTTTTAAATTACGTTTTTAATTTTTAGCTTTAGTTATTTTAATTTTAGTTAGTTTTAGTTTCATATTCAAGTTATGTGTTTTTCATAAGTAGTTTAGTTCGTATGAGAAATGTTATAATTAAAATATATATATATATAAGAAAAAGATTAGAACATTCCAAAATCTCAAATTGTTCGCATTCCCGCTAACGACACCGGCGTTCACGTTCACACCCACACCTCCATCTTTATTCAAACGCCAAACTTCACCCGTTTTTACCATAGACAAGCATTAGTCAAACTGTCAAACGCGCACACGACTGTCAATGGGTCATCCATAAACCTGTCAAGAGTCACCGGTAGCTATCGAATTAAATTTGACAAGGACAATGGTCCCGCTGATGTATATTGACGTCTCCAAACCACTGATTTTGATTAACCGTCCCCCAAATGACGTTTTGTCAAAATCTTTAATAGAGTTGGCGATTTGTTTTCGATTCGAAAAAAGTAATTAATTGTCTGTGGTTAGAGTAACGGTGATTTAAGTGATGTGGGAGCCGTTCATCACGTTGATAAGTCGTTTAAAAATGGGAGAAATAAAGTGGTTGGCAGACAACAATGCCGCTCATTTGAATTGAATTCTTTAAACTGTTAGGTTTGTTTTGTTTAGACAACATCTAGCGTTTTAGTTTTGTTGAAGGGCCGGGAAAAAACGGACTTCAGACGATGCACGGGTGCGGTCGGATCGGATCGGTGGAATAATCTGAACTGAATACAGCCTGCATCAACCAGTTAGCATGGCTTTATTGACAATAGCGTTGTCATATGACATAATACCATACAAATACTCTATATTGCCCATCTCAATAAAAGAACATCGTACAGTCACCGGCATTAATGAGCGTTTTTCAAAAAAAGTGTACAAAACCATTTTTTTTTTCAAAATACATTTTTTTTTTGTTTTTCTTTCTCAGAATCTTTGATACTATCGATTCTCATACAAGAAAAAAAGTGTCCTAAATATTCCATTCCAGATCGTCACATTTTTGTATGCAGTCTTTTTTTATTTATATGATCGTGACGCACTGGAAGAAAAAATTTACATAGTAAAATCTGGGACACTTTTTTTCTTGTATGAGGATCGATAGTATCAACGATTCTGAGTAAGAAAAACCAAAAAATTTCGAATTCTGAAAAAAAAGATGTTTTGTACACTTTTTTTGAAAAACGCAGGGATGAGGGTGTTTGCAGTTTGAAAAATAAATTAAAAAAAAACTACTAATCGTATAATATTTTTATTAATCATATTAAAAATACAGTTACTGGAAATTTTGTGACTTAAAGATAATGCTGTCCAGGTGACGTTCCTCCGTTGCTTGGCACTCTTGAAGGCAGACAAATTGAACCTAAATCGGTGCAGCGGTTCTAGTACCTTCTTAAAATTGTTCACCCCAAATTAACCCTCCCCCCCCCCCCCCTAAAAGGCTGATTTCTGGGATAAAAACTATTCTATGACCTTTCCGGGGACTCAAACTATCTTGGCACCAGATTTTATCTAAATGGGTTTCATCTTAATCTCCATCCCCCATTTCATCCCCTCAGGCGATATTTAGATATCTCATTGAGACGATTCTAACGAGCCCAAACTCGATGGGGTTGTGTCGTTTTATTGCGGAGTTCCTATGGCCACCTTCCAGCTCCAGCATCAGATCAGCTCCAAGTCATCATAATATTGCATTGTCAAGCGATATACATATGTTTGCAAAATTTCAGCTCAATTGGATAATGGAAAGTGACTGAAAAATGGATTGCAAATTTTGACGGACAACTTACATACTTACATATTTACATACTTACATATTTATATACTTACATATTTACATACATACGAACAGTGCAAGTTAATATAAAGCTTGTAATAAAAAACTATATAAATATCGAACCAGAGCTACCATTGTACCATCTTTGTTACCTATGCTTTACAAATAAAATTTACTTTACTTTACTTTACTTTGCTATAACCACGAACTTCGAATCTCGAACTTCGTATATCTCCGTCTCTATCGCACTTATAGTTTATTGTACTCGAGCGACAGAGACGGAGATATACGAAGTTCGAGATTCGAAGTTCGTGGTAGCGCCGCTACTCACAAAATTTCACGAGAATCGGTTGAGAAATGCGATCTGTAGAGGGGACCAGCTGGACATACGAAATGCGACCTGTAGAGGGGACCTGCTGGACATACGAAATGCGACCTCCAGAGGGGACCAGCTGGACATACGAAATGCGACCTGTAGAGGGGACCAGCTGGACATACGAAAGAATTTTGGCCCAAACTGAAGTCAGAACGTTCACTTCGCTCACTCGTTCAGTATTTTTTTTTATCTCTAAATGTACCTACATACATAGGATAAGAATTTGAAATGTTATATCAAAACTCTCCAGAGCTCCACTATAGTACTTATAAGGTAAACGTCCGAGTGCTCGACGCTGTACTATATAGTACCTATAATATGGCATGGGCACTCTCTATCAAAGTGGCTGCTGACATGGCTTAAATTCAAATGAAGAAAAATCATCTTAGTTCTAATATCCCATATTGCTTTGACATAAATTGCCCTTGTCATATACTAACTAGTACAGAGCGTCGAGCACTCGGACGTTTACCTTACGTTGTTAAATAGGTACTTACTTACTCTAGGCTATACCAATTTCTCAACCTTGTATTTGTAAAAAACCAAAAACCTGTTTGTTTTCATTTCAAATACCTACTAAATAAATACTAACCCTTTTTTCGAATGTCACGCAATAGGGGTGTATAGAGCTGTAGACTCAAAATGTATTATTACTTCAAAAGAAAGAAGGCAAAAAATTATGCCTGATGTGCTGAGTCCCATTCAAATATCTCAAAAAATTACGAAGCTACAACCGTTTAATGTTGCTTGCTAGAGAGAGAAAACGCTAGGGGATCGTGACATCACGATCCTTAGCGTCATAGTAAATGACAATCGTTTCATATGAAGGTGCGATTTGCGGAAAAGGGACAGAACATACCTAACCCCTCTTAAAACTTTGGATAGGTACTTATAACTTTGTGATTATTCAACTTCTTGTGTTGTTTTTTCTCCATTTGACTACATTTTTAGGGTTCCGTAGGCAAATGGCAAAAAACGGAACCCTTATAGATTCGTCATGTCCGTCCGTCTGTCTGTCTGTCTGTACGTCCGTATGTCACAGCCACTTTTTTCCGAAACTATAAGAGCTATACTGATGAAACTTGGTAAGTAGATGTATTCTATGAACCGCATTAAGATTTTCACACAAAAATCAAAAAAAAAACATTAAGTTTTAGGGGTCCCCATACTCAGAACTGAAACTCAAAAAATTTTTTTTCATCAAACCCATACGTGTGGGGTATCTATGGATAGGTCTTCAAAAATGATATTGAGGTTTCTAACATAATTTTTTTCTTAACTGAATAGTTTGCGCGAGAGACACTTCCAAAGTGGTAAAATGTGTCTGTGTGTGTGTCCCCCCCCCCCTGTAACTTCTAAAATAAGAGAATGATAAAACTAAAAAAAATATATGATGTAAACTTCCACCGAAAATTGGTTTGAACGAGATCTAGTAAGTAGTTTTTTTTTTAAGTCATAAATCGTAAACCGCAATTTATTTCACGGAACCCTTCATGTGCGAGTCCGACTCGCACTTGGCCGCTTTTTAATACTTTTTCGAGAAAATGCCAAATTATTGATTATTTTATTTAGTGTCCTAGGTACACCCCTAGGTATTAGAAAATGTTACATTTCTAAAAATAATAATAACCAAGCCTCACACATTACAGCGTCGAAAAATTCTGGAAAAACAGATAAGTAGGTACAGGAGTAGGTAACTGAGTAAGTTTGTTTTTATAACAGGTTCATATTATTGCGCATGCATTTACCTTTGAATATTCAAAGTTCCAGTTAGGTTGTTGTACTTTTAATAACTCACTCACGGAATAATAATTATTGGCGCGAAAGAGTAATGGCGGCGACTACGAAAATCGCAGGTGCATGCTGCAAGCTGCAATTAAATTATAAGAAATGCAAATTAGTGGCCTTTCGCTGCTCGGAGGTGTTAAAATGTATAGAAGTTACATTTGTAGCGTGCTTCCAGGAGCCAGGTGGGCGATTTGATCGAATAAATGTAAAGTAAAATTATAAATACTCTTCAAAGGCCGACCAAATTTTCTTGCATTTTAATTTCGATCGAAGTTACGCACATAATAATTTCAATTATCTGGTTTTGGGCGGCAATATAGTTTTGCCGCCGGCCATGTTTAAAAAAAAGGCGCGGTGCGTTCCATTTTTCGATTACAACGCATGTAATTTGTCAGCGAGGGGCGTTCCAAAGTCGGTAATTGGCGGATGGTGGTTAAAAATTGCATTGTTTATTCAGCAGCACACCATACACGCCCCCTGGTATTTATAAGTTCCAAATGATACCCACATGGAATTACCATAATGAATTATTGAATGCAGTTGCGTAAAAGCCGTCATATTTTTACGTCAGGAGATTATGGTTGAACGAATAGGTTCAAGTCTTTTTCCACATATAACATTAACAACGTAGTGCAAATGTAATGGTTTATGAATGAACATTATTCAAAAGGCCACTCGATTTTAATTGCTATATCGTCGTTGAGACAAATAAACATGTCAGTAGTTGCAGTGCTGTCGATAAGTGAGACATTTCAACATTATGTCGGTTATGCGTTAGAGTCAGTTAGCGACCAACTGAAGGTCAAGGTTTCTACAATTAAATATAATACCAATTTTGTAGCCCCTAAAGGAACAAGGTATCAGCTGTATACATATTTTTTGGTAGGTAATAGATATCTACTAAAAAAACAGAAAATATTCTTTACTCAAACATGCAATGAAATATTCTCTTTACGTTCCTTATAATAGACTCAGATCAGAAGTATCCTTTTTCGGGCGCAACATCTCGAGGCGGCCTGAAATGGGATTTCATACAACTTTTCAGGCCTAGGCCTGCAAAGTAACTTTTTAATTTTCATTCCACTATTTGTGGCACAGCATCACGGCATTCAGCCATGAAAATTAGTTTGATTCGAGGATTTTTGCTGATATGATGATGATGATGAATTGGGAATGGATGAAAATTTTAGAAGTGCCTGATAATTTTTTGGTGATAGGAATAACCTTCCTTAGCACCGGAAAAAAGGCAGACTTCAGCTGCGTCAATTATTTTTGAAAAATATAAACTGTTCACTTAGGTTTTGGGTTTAGGTATAGGACGGCGACTTTGCTTGATCCGTCTCATATTACAAAAAATATCTTAAAAATCCGTGGTGGACACTGGCAATAATATTGACAGCTGCAGCAGCTATATTTGTCATTGCCAGGGTCAGATATTTAAACATTTTTTTGTAATATGAGACGGATCAAGGAAAGTGTCTCATTCGTCGTCCTAAACCCAAAACGTAAGTGAAAAACTGTTTATATTTTTCTAACATAATTGACGCAGCTAAAAAGTGCAACTTTTTTCTGGTGGTAAGGAAGGTTATTACTATTACCAAAACAATAAACAGGCACTTTTAAAATTTTCATCCATTCCCCATTATGCTGACGTGATCACTTGATCAGTTTTATCGTAAAACAAAACATTTTTTTTATATTACTACGGTGCGGTGGGAAACTATTTAGCTACGAACACCGTCGACTATGAACGCTTGCGACACCAGAAGAGTCGCAAGCGCGTTGCCGACCCTTTATTGATTTGAGGATTCGTTGTGTTTCTAACTGTCAACACAGGACATCCTCGGGAGCTCTGGTGATGTGAAGAAAGAAAGAAAGAAAACATTTATTCGTGACAAGAAAGAAATAAAGAAGACACTACACGAAAGACACACAGATACAAAGGGAGTAGACATAGGTACATTACAATTTGACATATATTGTGTGTGTGTTCTCGGCAGTGAATCGGTCGCTGTCTTATTCTGCCGAGGTGTCAGACAGACACCTACAGCGCTGATTTTCAGACAGCACCGTACGTGACCCACAACAACGCAATAACAAATTTAGACACATACACACTTACACATTTGTCACGTGACCTTACTAACCACCAGGCACAACGCCAAATACCCACAAAGCAAGTAGGTAATGGTGTCATGTGTTATTATGGCTGAGGTCTTACTGTAAGGTGGATGTTTGTTTTCTTAATGTCTCAACGCATCTACTCTCTGTCAGCATAAAGACGATTTACCAGACTAGTAAGAAAGAAAGAAAAGAAAGATACATTTATTCACTAACACACAGGACACGCATATTAAACAATAAAATAAACAAGAAAAACATATAAAACATGAAACAAGTGTATCTCTGCGGCAGTGAACCGGACATTGCTCAGCATTATGCTGAGGTGTCTTATTCTTATTCTGGTAGTGGCTTTCGGGCTGTCAAAGCCCTTATATCACTGCGACCATCGCTGATCTAATGTGATCGCCACTTATATGCTGAGGTGTCAGACACCTACAGCACTGATTTTCAGCCAACACCGTTGGTGACTCACGGAAACGTCATACAATGTTAATATTTAAACTACAACACACAACATTAACAGACAATTCATTCGTTGACGATTATCACACGCAAACGACCAAATACTCAAATACCAATGTAAAGCCTCATTTTCAATATCGCTCAACGGTCTTATATAGCGATAGCGACAATTTCAGTAGTAAACATGCTAGTACCTACACTATAATCACCGCTAATTCGTACCCTTACAATATCCACTTATTCCCTTTTACGTCCTTAAAGGGTTTAAATTAGGCAGCGGCTATCTTAGGACGACATCTAACGTCTCGGAAACTGGAGCGGCACATTGTATGCAGATCCGATGCGGCGCGATTTGCATCACGTTTCGGATGGATACTTGCCATCTAATTGTACCTGGCTGTAGCTATGTGGCTGTAGCCAGGCGTGGGCAGGGTCTATCAGTGGAAAATAACATTAAAAAAAGAATAGGATTCATGCTTGATGCACGTTATTATGACGCTGTTGTGGTCCTCCAGTGACGCCCAGGGCCAACGTTTCTAATTAACTACTGTTGTGCAACTTTGATGCTGGTACCTAAGTACTTCAAAAGTGAAACTAGAAAAGTGGTTTGGTGGTTCAAATTTATAATCAGTCGAGATAACACAACGTGCAGTGTTCAGTGTCCCTTCGAATATCATTTTCAATAAGAGAAATAATGGATATCGAAACTAGCCATTGTTCACTTCACATCACAATGGCCCCGCTCATTACTCAGCCGCTCGTTAACGTCGCGACCGCCGCAAAACACTAACTTTATCAGTCCCTCACGTCAAATATCTACCGATCTCAAACTATATCTCTCTCGGACACAATCGAGCTAAAATAAAACCGCCGCAAAACGACTCTCGGGAGCCAGATGCATATCGCCGCGCCAAAAAACAAACGCGAATCTCGGACGATGATATGACGTTTCCCGCGTTCCTTTTTCGAAATGCCCGCGAATTGTCAACGCGGGCATAGACAAGCGGCTGATTTGAATACGGCGATTTGAATATAAAGGTCGGCATTCACGTGTCGCCGCCATACATCAAGCGCAAAGGCTTTAAGTCTTCCGAGCGCTTTTCGGACACAAATAAGCGTCTGATGTTCGACGGGGCGCGCATAATGCGCTCGGTTTACCCGCTCGCAGTTTACGAGACATTGAGCGTTTGCGTGAAAGTTTTAACTGATCCAAGTGACGACTTTAATGCCGCATTAAAATCGTTCAAATTTAAAATATTTATAGCGTGTAAACGTCGATATTAAGACGGTAGACACCCACGAGCGAGGGTTCGTCCGAGAGTTCATATCGACCGGTGCCATAATTCATTTGGCCACAATTACAACCATTAAACTGGGCGCAACTCTTTGATATCGTCTTTTTATTTATTGCAGCAAACTTATTAGTATACCGGAGCATTAATGATGACAGATGAGGCGGGGCGAGTTTTAATGCGTTTTAATGTTCAGATTCTGAAACGATCAGTTTCGTCGTCGAAAAAATAGTTTATTATAAAGTAAATTATTTCATTTCAATGCGCCTAATTAACATAAGGCGTGGGAGGACAGCTGGAATACCGCCTATTTATTTCTGGTAATTTTTCTGTGCTCCAATTTTGTAATCTGCCTAGTTACGTACCTCTACTAACATTACAGCTCTTTTGGGAAATAAATTATCAACTGTCACATTACGTTATGCGCTCACGGGGTATTTTTATGTGGGTACCAGTGGCGGAGCGCCCATACAAGCTTGCCTAAAATTTCTTGCTATAGGTACCTACATTTACCAATATTGCCATATAACAAACTTTTTTTTGCTCCGGGTTGTTAAGTGAAAATAAATTCTCAGGCGCCGCCACTGGTGGGTAAGTAGGTACCTACGTGTAAAGGTTTCCCCTACATAGTTTCCTTTTTTCGCTTCAAATACATACTAGTTAATAAAAAAATCTAAGAATTGGACCAACTGTCCATTTAACAATTACCCTAATGCAACTTTCCTTTCAAATTAATAGCCTCAGACCCAATAACAAAAAAGACAATCTGCTTTAAAAAAAACAATCGTCTTGCTCATTGGGAACGGGCGAACATTTGTTTCATTTAACAAGTAACAAATGTCCCTCATTACTGCACCAAATTTAATTATCAACTCATTATTCCTTGACCCTACCCATTGTTTCTCAGAACACACAGAAAACCATTCTTGTAGACAATTTGTCCCCCACCAAAAAAAAACGTATTTTTTTTTATTTCTTCGTACGCTATCTGACTACTGAAGGCATAGACAAATTAGCGCAGATCGAATCTATTTCGAATTTGAATAGCGAACGAGGCGAACGGAAACACGTTGTTTTTACCGCGTTTTAATTTAATTCGAATTCGGAATGTCGTGTTGCGCGCCCCCGCTGCGCTTACAAATGGCGTCGATACATCAACCCGATGATATCTCTTTCAATTTTTAAAACGTTGGTGGATTAATAAATGGTGGGTCTAATAAAAAATAACCCTTCAAGGTGATATTGAGACGATTTAAACCTAGTAGATTAAATAATTAGTATCATGACCTCAGACGTTACTTATTAGGTTACCTTGGCTTGATGGATTAGGTAATTTTTAATTTGAATAATGACACAAAAGTTAATTATTTTAAGTCGTTTAAAGCTGTTTCTAATTCACGCCCCTTCATATATGGCAGCTCAAGCGGTAACAGGGAATAAACTACTGAACGGAAATCGTGTAGAGATACATTACCTACCTACAGTCATTATTAACGTCACTGAACTGACTGAAGCCTAAACCTACCTACCAGTGTTCACTCCGCGGAAGTAACTATATTACCTAGGTACAGACATGTTCATGATTATTATGCTTAAGCACCTTATTAAAAACCAGGTGATCACTAACTGAGTCTGGTGGCCTAACTGGTGCCATAACCCTACCTACAGTAATTTATGTAAATTACTGCCAAATTCCGTAATAATCATTATTTTAGCTTTCGTTGCTAGCTATCAACATACCGAATTCTCAAACCATTAGAATAGATAGAGGGTCTTTAGCGCGCTAACGATACTTCGATCTAGTGTCGCAATAATATTTTTGGATCCCTAGGCACTAGGTTACCTACTTATATTAATACAAAATAGTAATACAAAGGTACAACATACTAGATAATCTTCATTTTTTACAAGCTTTCTATTAACTCGCAGTGTAGGTATGTATGTAGCAAAGATCTTAATTTTAATTATCTTTGGTATGTAGGTAGGTACCTAACTAAAGTATGTTTGTTCCGGTGGAATCTAGCAACTCAATTATGAAGCTGATAATTATCTTCAACCGATTGAGCTGAAATTTTTGGTAAAGGTACCAATAGTTTGGATGACATTTCAATATTATGGTACCATCGAGCTGATCTGATGATGGAGACAGAAGGTGGCCATGGGAATTCAGTACTTAACCGACGTAACCCCGTTGAGTTTGGGCTCTCGTTAGAATCGTCTCAATGAGTATAAGTAGTTGATGATGGTATACAGAAAAGTACAGTCGGCAATAAAAGCATTTACCTACCAAAAATAATTTTGACAGAAACTTATTTATTATCTATGGTGGTTATCTATGGTACAACATGACAGTACTTTCAACCTTAAGTGGGTCCCAAATTAAAGTTAGTGACTACTTCGCTAACTCCCGAACTCACATAAGTGGAATGATTTCTAGGTTAAAGGGTAGTATCTATCCCAAATCCATTTATTGCGTATTAAGTTGCAGGCAAAAGTTAATTGACCGAGCGAGCGAAGCGAAGGAAGTTTTCCATTTCAGCTTGGGCCAAAATTCTTTCGTATGTCTGGCTGTCCGACGGTTCTCCTCTACAGGTCACATTTCTCTACCGATTCTCGTGAAATTTTCTGAGCAGGGTCAATAATGAAATAGTTTTTCACTGTCAAATCAGTTTATAGAAAAAAAAAAATGAAAAAGAAACAGACACGTGGCTGTAGAACTAGCTCTAGATCCACTAGTTTTTGACCGCGACTTCGTCAACATGGATCTGTATAAAATAAGAAGAATAAAATAATATAAGTACCTAGCTAACTTACCTATTTAATTCAGATTAACTAGTATAAGACTTATAAGGTAGGCTCCTTAACTCAAAAAATCGTTTATATTTAAGATTAGTAGTTAAGACTGTGATAACCCTAACTTTTTTATTGCAATACACAGAAAATAACAAGAAGGCTTGTATGACCAGTAGTATTTTTGCAGAGTGGCTGAAAAGTTTACACGCCTCTGTTAGCGAGAGCCTCTGTAAGTGAGAAAACGTTTTATTTGAACCTGGTTAAGTAGAAAACTGGATAAATGGAAAACCTGGATAAGCGGAATTAAACAGCCGGTCCCTTGCGATTCCACTTATCCAGTTTCCACTCACACACACATGCCCAAATACCTCTTTCAAATACATATGTACTTATTTATATAACATTTGTTTATTTGTAAACGGTTTCGGGAGACCGGCTCTAACTATTTCAATCAGATTCACAGGGGCGAAAAATTAATCTTTCTATGTCTCGTTACAGAGACAAATAAATAAATATTTGCGGACAATCTTACACAAATCAACCTAGTCCCAAACTAAGCAAAGCTTGTACTATGGGTACTAGACGAAGATATAGATACTTATAGAGAAATACATACTTAAATACTTAGAAAACATCCATGACTCAGGAACAAATATTCGTGCTCATCACACAAATAAATGCCCTTACCGGGATTCGAACCCAGAACCTCTTGCTTCGTAGGCAGGGTCACTACCAACTAGGCTAAAGCGGTCGTCAAATCGTTTAGTACCTTCGGGTTTTCAATCTCGCTGGACACCGAGCAGAGCTCGGTCTCCCGGTACCATAATAAAGGTAGGCGTAAATCCGAAAACGTAAATTACGACGACAGTGGTATCAATTAACGAGTCATTAAAGACCAATATATATGGGCTTCCTTAATTAAATAATTTACAGCTTAAGTATCAAAGAAAGATAGTGTTAATGGACCTGAGAGTTGATATAAACGAGGATATCCATCGTTTGATTTTAGTTTTACAAAATGGCGCGAAAAATCACGTTGTGTTTGATTCTCATGATGGTCGTTTGCCTTGTCTATGGTGAGATTATAATGTTATTTCTATTTAGTTCTGGCTAATTACGGGCTATAATTTTATGTTATATAATCGCTCTTAGACACGTTATGTAGAACGGTAAAATAAGTGCATATTTTAAATAAGTACGTGTAGGTGAGTGTATTAGGTAGGGGAAATACGTACAAAATGACATATATGGACAAAATGACACAGGCGGGTTATTTTGAATTTGGCGGACTTTAACGCGAAACTGACAGTGATACCACGTGGCCAGAACTACCTTTTATAATCTGTCAATTTTTGAATGCAACCATTTCATTAGGCTCGGTGTCATGGCCGACGACAGGTATTCACACGTTTTTGTTCAAATGGTAAGTTTTTTGCTATCTTGTACGGACGATGTACGGACAAAACGACATAGGTACATATATAACGGACAAAATAATATAGGTCAATAGCTTTTGACATTCATTTTGATCATTCAACGGACAAAATGACATAGGTCAATAGCTTTTGACATTCATTTTGATCATTCAACGGACAAAATGACATAGGTCAATAGCTTTTGACATTCATTTTGATCATTCAACGGACAAAATGACATAGGTCAATAGCTTTTGACATTCATTTTGATCATTCAACGGACAAAATGACATAGGTCAATAGCTTTTGACATTCATTTTGATCATTCAACGGACAAAATGACATAGGTCAATAGCTTTTGACATTCATTTTGATCATTCAACGGACAACATGACATAGGTCAATAGCTTTTGACATTCATTTTGATCATTCAACGGACTAAATGACATAGGTCAATAGCTTTTGACATTCATTTTGATCATTCAACGGACAAAATGACATAGGTCAATAGCTTTTGACATTCATTTTGATCATTCAACGGACAAAATGACATAGGTCAATAGCTTTTGACATTCATTTTGATCATTCAACGGACAAAATGACATAGGTCAATAGCTTTTGACATTCATTTTGATCATTCAACGGACAAAATGACATAGGTATGTAATTTTATCCATTTTGGTTGCAGTGCGTAAAATGTTCGCATTGGGCTCACGCTTCTTGCACAGATGTTCTGAGAAGAACTAAGCGTTTCATTTGCGAACTAAGTATGCCAATAATTATATAGTTATTTTGTCCATTAGCAATACCTATGTCATTTTGTCCGTAGCATATGGACAAAATGGATTATGGGTTATCTCAGTTAAATCATTTTTGTTTTTTTTTCTGTTGATTTTTTGCTAAAAATGTTTATTTGTTTCGATAATCTAAGGACCAAAGATGATTGATGTAAACTATAGCTGTGTTGTGAACAATCAATAAAAAGTTATGATACAAAAACAAAACTATATATGTCATTTTGTACGTACTTCCCCTACTACTGTCAGATTTTCCGGTATTTCATGCAAGATTCGAGGGCAGAGGTTTTAAGGGCGTGAATTGGAAAATATCGCGTTATTTAGGCTGGCCGCACATACACGGTTTCCGCGCACGGTTTCCGGATCGGTTTTCGACTTACAGCGCTCGCAGGCATTTACAGAACTAGTTATTTTGTTATACCTAAGTACAAGGAATTCAAAGTTGTATTTTACCCGCGAGTGTGGGATTGAAACATGAGCTAGCGAAAGGAATCCATAGCTGAACCACGAGCGAAGCGAGTGGTTCTAAAATAGAATTCTGAGCGTAGCGAGTGTTTCAACACACGAGAAGTACGAGTAAAATACATTTGCACCCGTGTGTAACACAAAACTTTTCACCTCACTGTAGGGAGGAACGTTCAACATGCAAAACAAATTTATTTAATTTAAATAATAAACTTGCACCCTTGTATAAAAAAATATATAACGAATAACATTTTTTTTTATTTCGGGTAAGTGCGAGTCGGATTTTAGTTTTGCCATACATTTTGAGACCCAGCGCCTGATGAAGGCAACAAGCAATTCTAAAAAGTTTTTTGTATGGGAGCCCCCTTAAATATTAATTGTATTCTGTTTTTTAGTATTTGTTGTTATAGCGGCAACAGAAATACATCATCTGTGAAAATTTCAACTGTCTAACTATCACGGTTCTTGAGATACATGAGATACGCTCCAAGGTCAAATTTATTTCCCCCCCTAGTGGATAAAATGCGATTTTGTTCACTGGTTTTAAAGGATAAAAGACGACTTTCCGAGGCAGTGAGGGGAAAAATAAATTATCGATCTAGAGGGCTGTAAGTCGAAAACTGATCCGGAAACCATGCGCGGAAACCGTGTACCTTATGTGCGGCCAGCCTTAAAACGCCGTTGACCAGAGTCGCTAGGCCGCGAAACGAAAACGAAATTGGTTCGTGTATCTCCCTCTCTGTCGCTCGAATAAACATTTGCGAGAGAGAGGGAGACACATGAACGAGCTTCGTTTTCGCTTCGCGGTAGGCGGTAGGGCCTCGGATTAGGAAACAATAAGGACTGATTTTTAGATATATACAGGGTGAAATCGGGGTCGTGTAGCAAGAAGACCAAAAGCGAATAAGATGGTAACACTGAATAACTTTTCCCAAGAAACCGACCACGAAATCGCAAAAAAAAACAGCAGTTCCATACATAAACTCTCAATTAACTCACAGTTAACTCTTAATTGGCTCTTATTTTTTTGCGATTTCGTGGGTGGTCCCATGGGAAAAGATTTTCAGTATGACCAGATGGTATTCGCTTTTGGTCTTCTTGCTCCACGACCCCGATTTCACCCTGATGATTCTTGCCATAAGCATATCTCTCACAAGGTTAAGTGGTCTGTGCCTTTAACACACGGCCTCGCGCTTTCTTTATTTACTGCCCTGTATATGCTGGTAAAATTATTGTTGAAATCGGATAAATAGTTTCGGAGATTACACCCTAACACACAAAGGTAAAAAGTTACCCACAAACTCACAAACTTTAGGAACCTCTTCATTAGTATAGAAAACAGATTGAATTAAGGCGACGTTGGCTCGTGGTCTTCTCTCCCTCTCACTGAGCATAAGCGTGAGCGAGATGGAAGTGCGTGTTCGGAAGCGCGGATATCATGTTTTTTAATTTTATTATTTTGTGCGTTTTAATAAATAAAAAAGTAATAAGTTCCCTCAAACGTGATAATGTCGATTTTTAGGACCAATTTTAATATGTTTAAAATATGTTGTGCATATATTTGTTACGATTTTTTTAAGTGTATTTTAGACCTATGTTCGTGATTTTTTTTCTATCGAGCAAAAGTCAAAAACTCGGGATTCGAATAGCTGTTGTCCCACGAAAAAGGCCTCAAGATTGCTAATTAAATTTAGGGCAGCCGTATTATAATCCAAACAAGAGCTACGATCTGTTTTCAGAGCTCACGTCGCCTTAACTAACAGTGGCGGGAGCGCCCATCATTTTAGCTATATATTACCAAACTCGTAAATCATCAAAAAACAGCCCATTGTTTGGCTCCGGGTTGACCAGTGAAAATTCTCGCGCGCCGCCACTGGTAGGTACAATGAACAAACACATCCACGCTACTCGTTCTCAGAAATAATTGACACCGCGCCTTTATTTCAGTGATAGAGCTGGTGGTGCATTGGAGTCTAGCTCTTCTGAGGAAGGCGATGGCTCAGAATGCGGAGATATGCGCCATACTCGTGATCGGGTGCTGTCTGGCCTTTCTGTGGAGTCTGGTCTGTTCATGCTTGCAACTCTTGCAAGGGCATAATAACTACCTACCTAAATACTAGTGCTATTATTATTATTATCGTATTGACGAGAGACATCATTCTGTTCTTGACACGTTTTATTGTTGTTGACCCGTTCCGCGTACTCAAAGAGTAAAACGGGACCGTATTACTAAGACTCCGCTGTCCGTCCGTCCGTCCGTCCGTCCGTATGTCTGTCACCAGGCTTGTATCTCACTGATACAGTGATAGTTCCAGCTGAAATTTTCACAGATGATGTATTTCTGTTGCCGCTATAACAACAAATACTAAAAACACAGAATAAAATAGTTTTTTATAGATAATGGTACGGAACCCTTCGTGCACGAGTCCGACTCGCACTTGGCCGGTTTTTTTGTTTTGTTTTGACGCTTAGAGACCGTATATAGAACATTAGGATAATTATTAATTGTATTTGGACGCTTAGAGACTTTATAAATCTCTGGGATACTAAATTAATATCATTAACTTCTTGTTAATTAATGGATAATAATTATTTTGCAATTTTGTTTTGTTTCCATTTAGTGACATTTAGTTTGTTCACCTCACCGTTTATGTAGTTAATCTGCAGTTTTTAAATGATTATTGTGTAAGATTATTACTGTTTTATTGTAAATTACCATCTGATATGTAAAAGTGCCCAATGTGGCCTATTTGCAGAATAAATAATTGATTTTGATTCTGATTCCACCGTCGGCAGCGAGACAAGGCGAGGATTGAATTGTTTGATTGAATTGGTACAATCGCGAATCGATACAATCGGTGATAAAACAAAGGACTATCGCCGATAGTAAAATTCTACGCTCCGCCCGCCGCGCATGGGCGGAGGAAAACCTCCCTTAAGGCCGAAATGCACTGAAAGCGGTGGCAGGGCGGCGCGGCGCGGTGCGGAGGCGGTACCGGTTGTAATGTTCGAACTTCGTATTAGATTGACTTCGAACATTACAACCGGTACCTACCGCCTCCGCACCGCGCCGCGCCGCCCCGCCACCACCAGTCATCAGTGCGTTTCGGCCTTTAAAGTTTTCAAATTAAATATTAATTTAATAGTAGGTAATAGGTAGATAGGCTGATAAAGACAGTAACATTACACTTTTAAAGGTGCGGAATCGGACTGTGAGCTCCCGAAAGTTGCCGGCAACTGCAGAGGCAGAATTTGGAGGTACGTAACTCTCAAAATATTCATAAGTAGGTAACACGGTTCGATCAGAAGTGAGAACCTTTGGCTAGTGACTTGACCATAATATGTAAAGTGTACAGTAGGAAAGAGACCTCAATGATAAGGTAGGTACTTTAAGTTATTATAGTTGTATGAGATACCAAATTTCTAGGTACTTATAGGTTTATGACACAAAAAAACAACTACCTACAATATTAATTTAATACTGAAACTATTTCAGGGCCTTACTGTTGGCTTGAGAGGGATAAAGAGCCACTGTGTTTGCGTGACTGTGTGTGACCCTTATTGTTCAACTGAACGCCTACGATATTTAAGTAGCAAATTTTAGTTTCTTCAAAATTAAGTTTGCTTTGCTGTATCATTTTTAACAGGCGCTTTATAATAATTTGAGAATTTGATGTAGAAATTACAGCTACAAAAGTTTTTCACCAAAAGCATCTTTAAAAAAATCCTTTACCACTTTTATAACTTCGTGCGTTCTTGCTAAACCATTATAAATTACTGACAGAAAAATTGCATTTTCAACCGACGAATAAAACGGAGGAGGTTCTCAAGTCGACGCAAATCTATATATTTTTTTATGTAGGGGAAGACCGGGCAATGGGAATCAGCGGGCAATGGGAATCACACATCTACAAAACCACTAACACTAGTGATGCGTGCGCGCCCGCCCCACCCCGCTCTTGACCCCTTGCTATCGGTGTCAGTCGCTCGCGCCGCTATAGCTGCCTCAGCAGTAATGAGAGGAGTTTTTCGTTTTCGTGCTGGGTCGATGTAATTTTTCAACCACGCAAAATAAACGATAAGTTCCACATTTGTTAATCTATTTGCTTGTAATTTTTATACACGTTTAGACGGACATTCAAAAGTATGATGTGAAACCTAAATCACGTGTGTAACTAAAGCGTATTTTTATATATTTTTTTTTCTCATTATTGTTGTTGTGGGTAATGAGACTCGGGTGACTCCCATTGTCCGCAGCATAAAAAACAAAGGGCAAGGGCCAAGGAAAAAAGACAAAAGTCCAGAAGTAGGGAGCAAAGAGACAAGTTCTTCAGGAATCAAATGATACCTCTATATCAGACGTGGGAACTGACGATTTATGCCAAGATAATGAGGATGATGATGTCAACGATACAGAAAACAAATGCTTACCTAATCTGTGACAAATTTGGACGAATTGGTGAAGTTTGGTACAGATGTACCTCATGTGGCTTATGGGCTCACGCAGACTGCACTGCGTTCGAGTCGGCCGCAGGTTATCTATGTCTCCGATTTGGGTTAGAAATTCGTTGGCTCCGATTGCCCTCAGGGTGACTCCAATTACCCTCACGTCGGTGCAATGGGAGTCAAATCTGTATTTTTTTTTAAACTCGTGTATTTTCAAAAGTTGATTATTACCAAGATGATTACTATTAATCTCAAATGATAGCTAATTAAGTAGATTTTGATATGAGGCGGTGGCAATAAAGATATTATTTCGTAATATTTTTTATTTTGAATTTTCGCTTAAGTGACTCCCATTACCCCATCCTACCCTATGATCACGCATAACTTTTTACAGAGTAGTTCGATTTTGATAATTATTTTTTTATTGGAAAGGGTATACTTACCCCGAAGTTGTTCTCATATAAATTTGGAAAACAAAACAACCTTAAGGGTAGGAAAATAGGAAATGATTGATTTTTCGTCGGTTAAAACATTGTTTTTAAAGAAAATTATTGTGTAAGAACACCTCTTGTTTTAAACATATTTTCGAAATTAGTGATAATTCTTTTTAAATAATAATACTAGCAGAGTGACGGATGCCCTCGGCGAGTTCTCAGCTAGGCACCTACTTTACTTTACAGTTTTTGCTTTAAAGCTACATCTAGTACGTTTTTTTAGTTATTTCATCGACACGGTGAGCCATACTCGGGATGCGGGGGCAACGGCAACCGCGTCTACAGCCGCGAAGAGTGTCACTTCGCCTGCCATTACTTCATGAAGCTGCAGCCGCAGAATTGGTGACGCACTGTGTGCCTTATGGTCGCAGTACACTTGGGGGTTCGTGTTCGCGTTGCGTCGTTGCCTCTTTCATTTGCCGTAGAAAGGAAAAAAATGCAACACGAATATTTGGGCAAACACCGCCAAGTGTGGTGCGACCATTAGGACTAGTCCTTGGTGTATATGTGACCCTGTATTTCGAGTTAATAAAATAGACCATGGTTACCTTTTTGTCCTTTTATTTCAATAAAGCGCACTTCTTAATTAGTAATATTATTTAGAAAATGCGTGCAAATTATAATATGTACCTACTGATTGTATGAGTACTCTTTGATTTTGACTTTTGACAGACGTGATTAAAGACGAAAAGTAGATATTAGTATACTACGTTTCAAATAGCAAGGCCCGATTGCACTTGAGACGGTCAATGGGCGTTAACAATAGGATTAGTGATAACACAAGAAACTAAAAGGCAAACATTATGAGCCCCATTGTTAAGTTTTAAGTGCATAGGGCCTTCGTATTTGAAATGGACTATACTTTTTGGTATAAAAGGCCCAGCCTCGGTCCAGCAAGCTATAAGATAGAACGAGATAGGTAGTGAAGGACCTCGGTTTTCTTGCTCTATCTTAGAGCGTGCTGGATTGTGCTGCAGGCCTAATATTGCATGACAGTGCAAGCGCAAAATTATAGGTACTTTATAGCCTGACAAGTTCCTATTTAGCCCTCGCTATGTTGCGGATTTTCAGTGGAACTAATTTATTTTAATGGCAATGTCTTTTTTTGACAACAGACGTTGGAAGTCATTGAATGTCACCGATGTAAACAAAACGAAAATCATTCTTCATATTTCAGAATAATAATCGATTTTGAAATCAAAATGCCAAAAAAGTTCACCCGGATGCAAAAAAAACATTTTAAATACATTCAAATGGTTGCGGCAGAAAAAGGACGAAGGGTTCAGCAGCACTCCAATAAACATTGTTTTGAAATTAGTTGTTGACATGACGGATACTGATATTCATAGTGCGGTTGTAATGAACTTGCAGTGGCGGAGCCGGAAGCGGGGCTCTGGCTTCACACTTTGCCGTCTCCAAACCTTGGCACTCTCCTCGACAAGCCGACTTTAACTTTGGCGACCTGTCTGCGACTTGGCTGTAAAACTAATGAGCCGCACCGCTGCCGCTGTGGCGCTAACGTTGACTCCCTAGGTCACCATGGCCCGTCATGCCAGAAGAGTGCTGGCCGCATCTCCCGCCATGCCTCCTTGAATGACGTCATCCGTAGGGCGCTTGCCTCCGTTAGCGTGCCGGCCATTTTAGAGCCGAACGGTATCGCACGTGACGATGGCAAGCGTCCCGACGGCATGACGCTCATTCCATGGAGACTGGGGAGGACTCTTGTGTGGGACGCTACGTGCGTGGATACGCTAGCCCCGTCCTATCTCCAGGCGACTTCCTCTAAAGCCGGAGCTGCGGCCACCACGGCAGAGCAACACAAGCGGCGCAAATATGCTGTCCTCGGCGAGGGCTACATGTTTGCGCCGTTTGGAGTGGAAACCCTGGGGCCGTGGGGACCGGGCGCGAAGGCCCTGTATAAGGAACTTTCGGAGCGGCTCATCCAAACATCCGGAGACCAGAGGGCTGGCAGCTATTTTGGCCAAAGGATTAGCCTAGCAATCCAAAGAGGTAACGCTGCATGCCTTCTGGGCACTATAGCCAACGACGTCGACCTGGGGGGCATTTACTTTTTATAGTTTTAGTTTATAATATAGGTTTAGTTTAGTTTTATTTCTTTATAAATATTATTTTATACCATTTCGTAATGAACTGGTTAGCTTAAGCTGGTTTTCAGGTATTTAGATTAATCAATGTTTAGAATTTTATTTAATAGGTTAAAATAAAACTTACTTTACACTTTGTTATTATTTAGGAAGTGACTATAGAAAATTGGAGTAAATGCTGCGAACATGTAAAAAAATAGAAGACGGATATAATACAAGCTCCTATAATCGAATCACAGACAGAAAGATTTATAATCGAGGTTGGTGGTCCTGAAAGTGACTCATCAACTGACGAAAGTGAAGATACATCGGAGCCAGAATCTAATAAATATATGGATGTCGAATATTTAGAATTGTATTTTGACGCATAGGTAATTATTTATATTTAATTATCAACTAGACATGCTCTTCCGACTACTTGAAAACATAGTTTCACAATCGACAAGTACATAATATAGTATATCTCACTCGTTCTTGCACGATGCCAATACACACTATCCCGACTATTCATGACGTACACGTATTATTGCCATATGTAAGCTGATTTTAGCGACACTATATCAGGGCTAAATAGGAACTTGTCAGGCTATAATACTTTTATCAATATTTTTTTTTATTGTAAATCCCTGTTTTAAAATTTACATTCTTCAAATCGTGCTTTGTTTCTATATTTTTTGTACTGAATGAGTGGTAATGAATGGTCGACTTAATAACAAGTGGCAACACTACTAAACGCCAATGTCAAGTTGACAGCTGACAGCTGACACTGCTGACAGTTCCATGCAAAGCAGCACCTCTATCACAAGACGGCCAGCGATACAGCTCGCGCCGCGAGATACCTCGCTCGCGGTGGCGAAATCTCTCGGTCGCGCTGTCAGTTTTCTCGATTTCAGTATCATAAGTTGGCACATCGAGAAAGCCGGTCCAAGCGAGAGAACTCTGTCGCGGTCGACACAGTGAATGTTGCCATTTATCTAAAAAATTGTCCCTGATGTCATATTGCTTTATGGCAACACTAAATCGGTAGTAAAACATGGAGTAAAGAGTGAATGCCGAGCCTTAGATATGGTACGGCCCTAATCACGATAACTTTGTCTTTTTCTCCCAATACTAAGGTGAAAGAGATAGCGTTTTAAATTTAAACACTGGCGGGAATGGACTTCAAAACAAAATAGCAAAATCAACATGGCCACCAAGAGGAGTGTAAGAAAATTAACCAAATAATATTATAGAGTTTTCAAAAGTTTTCAATTATACATTTCATTTTATTTGGCCGTAACGCTGATATTCAACACTTTAGCATAGAATATCAAACTTTTCTTTTACATATTACTTGAAAAATATAACTTGTGATGAAGTGTGATGATGAACTTCTCTATAAATAATCAAATGTTGTAATGTAAATGTTATTTCAGTAAATTCAGTGTACGGAGCACAAATGCTCAACTCAGGTTGTTAGTCGACCACATGTCGGCCAACAAATTCTTTGCCAGGCGAATTTACCGGCCCACTTGGGGGCAAAAAATTGAAGCCGAGTGGGGTCGTGTGATTTTTTAGCCGAGCATGGCCCGCCAAAGACGGTCCACCAGTGGAAACACGTAAGTAATTTTAAATTGTAAACCTTTATTTCATATTAAATTTGCTACAAGCAAGAAAATTTTGTTTTCCCACTTTTATCCCTTGCAATTAGCAATATGCTATTATGAAATTTTGAATACTTAGCACCTGAGGTTTTACAGTTACTTAATTTAGCCATAGAAAAATGAATTTCAAAACTTTATTAGCTATATAGCATAGCTTCATCTTACAATCTTGATTGCATCCCAAGGGAACTGTGGGTCTGTTCCTAAAAGGTGATTTATAAATAATGTAACATATTTAGTTTGTTTATTGATAGTTTGTTTGACATGTGAACTATGTTTGTAGACATGGCGGGACCTGAAAAAAAAAAGGCACGGGAGGAGGGCGCCAAGGCTCGTATAGCCCTTGGTATAACAGGGAACCATGTTTTGGTCCCCGAGGTGTCGGAGATCTCAAAAATTTTTGGAGATCATCGGTAAAGAGAGTGCGCAGGGCTTGTCTGTGGAAGGAGAGTCAGGGTTAGGGGAGTTCATTGTGAGTACATAAAATATGATATTGTTATTATCTCTTCATTTATTTTCGTTCACAGATTAGGCTTATTACAATATGAATATAAAAGTAAAATAAATATAAAAAACATACAAAATAAAAACACATTATGACCAGCGCGGGCCCTGCCAGCATTACGCTGAGTTGTGACCATTTCGTGACAAATATGTATGTGTCTATGTGTTTATAATTTGCTGTGATTTGTTGTCAACTTGTCAGAAATAAATATTTTCTTTCTTTCATTAAGTATAAGAAACCTAACCTAGGGTGCCGCCGGCAGCGAGGCGGGGCCTAAACTATTATTATTATTGATTGTGGTAAGGGCATTTATTTGTGTGATGAGCACGAATATTTGTTCCTGAGTCATGGATGTTTTCTATGTATTTAAGTATTTATTTCTCTATATTAGTACAAACTTTGCTTAGTTTGGGACTAGGTTGATTTGTGTAAGATTGTCCGCAAATATCTATTTATTATTTATTTAAACACTAGCAGCTAAAAGCTGATGCGTGTAGGTATATTACTGCACTTGTTGTTGAAAAGTTCTCTTCATATTTTTTAATTTGTTTTATCTAGTCTGTTTTTATAATTACAATTTAAATAAGGCACAGATTTATCACTAAAACTTGAATTATGAAAAAGAATAAATAAAACTACTTATATGCCCCGCAGCATGGTGGCAAAGAAGCTGGCAGAATTTCCCCGCGGTATCGCAATGCGTTGAGCGAGGATGCTGCCTGCTCTTTGGGCCCCAGTGGTGTCCGCTATTGTAAACGCCGCCCAGCGCGCGCATTGGTGATGTCGACCAGACCGACAGAGCAATACATTGCTGGGCAGAGGCAGGAGATCCGACACCTGCAGGTATACCAGGGTGCCCCGAGTACCGTTCTCATTATATTCCTATCATGAAGACGTAACATATATTATTAATATATATTTGACGTTCTGCGAGTAAAGATACCTTATTTTGTATTCAGTTTTGGTACATAACTCACAATTTTATCTATCGTCATCTCCCGCATGTTTTTGCTGACTCATTTGCTCAAAGGTTAGCTGGAAGAGACCTCGTGAAGGGATGAGCTCGCTTTTGTACTTCTTTTTTTAGGGTTCCGTACTCAAAGAGTAAAACGGGACCCTATTACTAAGACTCCGCTGTCCGTCCGTCCGTCCATCCGTCCGTCTGTCTGTCTGTCTGTCACCAGGCTGTATCTCACTGATGATACCGTGTTAATTCCAGTTGAAATTTTTAACAGATGATGTATTTCTGTTGCCGCTATAACAACAAATAATAAAAACAGAATAAAATAAATATATCCTAATAATAATAATGTACAATTGATAATTGATATGTTGTATTTAAGTATTACCTATTATTATTGATACGCTATTGATAAATAAAAAGATCACCTTCAGAGATATAATTTTTAGATTTTTTTATTTGTAATTGGAGCATTTTCTTCTTTCAATCTCTGTATTATGCGAGTGTAAGCCGCTCGGGCAGAAGTCAGGTCTTTAATAAAATTAATTTGCGTCATACCTGACCATAAAGTAGGAATTACCGCACGCTATGCGTGCGGAAAACCCCACTTCCTGGCCAGATAGAGACGTAAAATTTTGTACTCACCACGGGCGGTAGTAAAGAAAGCCTCAGAGCGCATATTTATCGCCCTTGCCTTCGGCTCCGGCGTCAAATACCTGCGATCTGAGACATTCTTTGTTTAACCGCCCAAGGTAAGTAATGTACTATTAACATCCTCCTGCAGGATCTCTGGGTCTGGTTTAGTCATCGTAACTACGAGTAATTTAATTTATTTAATTTCAGGAACTAGTGGCGGAGGAAACTTTTTGCTCCGCTTGAAGCTGAAACGGCGGCGGCCTGCGGCATTAAATAATTTACGTTTTTAATATGTTAGGTCAAAGATCAAACATGATTTTAATTTCATTTAATCGAGTCAGCGAGTCTACATGTTTCAGATGATCAAAGATGATTGTGAGGTTTTATTGAAAAGGATCGTGTTGAAAGCTTGAAAGTGATAACTACGTACAATTTTAGATATATGGTTAGAAAATGATACATAGATATAGTGTGAAACATGACTAAATTTTCTATAAGATGATTGTGATACGTGATATCCAGTGACTTTAACTGTGTTCACATTATTAATAGATTTTTAGAAGGATTATATTTGCTATAAGCTGATTGGTGATACCCATTTACATACAAGTATTGTGCTCACATTATTATTAGGGTTTTAGAAGAATGATTTCATTTTTAACCGACTCTAAAAAGGAGGAGGTTATATGTTCCACTGTATGTTTTTTTTTATGTATGTGCGCCGATTTCTTCATGAGTAATGGACCGATTTCCAAAATTATTTTTTTATTCGAAAGAGTATATTTCCGAGGTGGTCCCATTGTCACCAAATCAGGATCTGATGATGGGATCCCAGGGAACTTGAGGGCAACCCTCAAATTTTATAGGCACGCATGTAGTGATTTCGGTATTTTCTATTATATTTCGTATCTTTACCTTCGGAAATCGCAATTTTGGTGAAGTGGAACTGATACTGAAGACCACAGATTTTTTTTTTTTTTTTTTAATTTATTGACCAATATAATCTGAGTAGTACATTTTGGTATACATTTTTTCACCAGCGGAAACCTCTGGGGTTTATATGCTGATGACTTATGGAACTCCTCAAAGATGTAAAGTTCGTCAAAGATTCTGACATGATTCCGTTGAACTAGCAAGTGGTAATTCTCAGATCCTTTAGGAATCGACGGAACTCCTCAAATATTATCAGCCCACAGATAGCGACTTGGGTTTTTTTCTGTAATAAATTAATAATCAACGCATTTGCTCTCGGAAAGCAGTGCATGTAGTAAATTGGAAAGGAAATGTGGAAATGTTCATGTACCTATGTGGCTTGCCGAAGTACTGAATTGAAGTCGGTTTCAACATTGTTTTTAAAGTAGATTATCTATTACATGATTGTGATATTCATATAGTTACCTAATCTAGTCTACCAATATGATTTAATCATTATTATTCTTTCATTTTATTTATTATATTTTACGTCATACCTGGCCATAAAGTAGGAATTACCGCACGCTATGCGTGCGGAAAACCCCACTTCCTGGCCAGATAGAGACGTAAAATTTTGTACTTACCACGGGCGGTAATAAAGAAAGCCTCAGAGCGCATATGTATCAAATACCTGCGATCTGAGACATTCTTTGTTTAACCGCCCTAGGTAAGTAAAGTACTATTATATAACACGATTGTGACGTGACACTCATATATCTAGTCTTACCCTGTGCTTACGATATTAAATTTTTAGAAAAATTATTATTATTTTTCAAGAAGAGAATTGTGACTTACAAGGTTACAAGTCACATTTTGTATTTTAAATACTCATATACCTACCTAGTATTAAGTTTCCTTGAGAATGATAATTTATTTTTATTTCCTATACCTACGACTGTCCAACGAAAAGGAGCGATTTTCATTGTTTTTAAAATTATAGTTATTTTGTTTTGTTAATTTATTCTCACTCTATAACATTAAAAAATCACAAAAATAGATAATGCATCTTTCATTTATATTTAAATATTTACTTCCGGATAAAAAGTTTGCAGGATTCTAGAATTACACTAACTGATTTCAAAAACTCTTACCTGTGTATACTCGACTTCGATGGCCATAGGCTATAGTTTATGCCATGGGTTTACCTGTGCTCTTTGGAACAAGTAATCTATATATATATATATATATTGATTATTTAATTTAATTGTATATACATTATTATTGTAAAAGTTGTCCTGATATTGTGAATTAATGTAAGTAAACCTGACCTGTAATTTATATTACCAATAAAATGAATATGAATATGTTGAACCTAGAAAGCTGTTTTTTTTCAGAATAGGTAGTTTATATAACGAAAGTACCCACTAAGAAGGGATTTTTGGAAATTCCATCTCTAAAGGGGTTAAATAGGGGTGCAAAGTTAGTATGGGGGAAACTTTATTTTTTGAGCTAGAGACAAAACTTTGTAGAAAGTTTACTTATGTAGTTATGTATCATACATATAAACTTTCCTCTTGAATCACTCTATCTTTAAAAAAAACCGCATCAAAATCCGTTGCGTAGTTTTAAAGATTTTAAGTATGCCTAGGTCACACGTACCGAGCAAACGGGCGAGACAGTGCTCGGTGCGTATAACATAGCGAGTGACTGTTTTACGCACCGAGTACTCGGCCGAGAGCACTGTCTCGCCCGTTTGCTCGGTACGTGTGATCAAGGCATAAGCATACATAGGGACAGACAGACAGCGGGAAGCGACTTTGTTTTATACTATTTAGTGAAGTGATGACCAAGTCTACTTGTTAACAAACCAAACTGGTTCGCAAGCCCAATAAATATATATAAAATGTTAATACATTGTTGCATGTATTGTTTATAATTATGTAACTGTAACTACATAATATTATTATTAAGTTTACATGTAAAATGACATGTTTACCAACAATAAATGATTGTATTGTATTATTTTACTGAACTGCATATGAGAAAAGTTAATTTGAGATCTGTTGTAAACACGATGGGCTCGTTTAATGAAACTCCGAATTCAGTTAAAATGTACGTCTATTAAATTATTTCGCCTTTCGAGGGCCGACCGCATCTCGTCCGCCGCCACGAACGCCGGTCGTTCTTCGTCATTGTTGCCATCATCCTCGGCAATGTTCAATTCCACCCTGCAGGCAAACAATTATAAATATTAAAAAGACATTCGTTATTCAAAATATAAAGTAAATTACGGTTAAAAGTAATATATAAGAGAAGTTCCATTGATTCTCATTTTTTTGTATTAGCATAGTTTGCTCTAACCTACCGTTAAATAAGATAGCCAGTTTCATTGCGAATTACCTACCTACTCGTAACATGAGTTTGTTTGTAGGAACATCCTTAACCTGTGCAAGCTAGATGATTAACCTCGCAAACAAATAAATACATGACAACTGGTGTATTTACCTATAATACCGCAATGGGGAATGGATGAAAATTTTAGAAGTGCCTGATTTTTTTTTGGTATTAGGAATAACCTTCCTTACCACCAGAAAAAAATTGCAGACTTGTCAGGTGCTTCAATTATTTTTGAAAAATATAAAAAGTTTCCTCACTTACGTTTTGGGTTTAGGACGGCGAATGAGACATTTTCCTTGATTTGTCTCATATTACAAAAAATATCATAAAAATCTGTGGTAAACCGACACTGGCGATGATATTGACAGCTGCAGCAGCTATATTTGTCATTGCCAGGGTCAGATATTCAAAATATTTTTTGTAATATGAGACGAATCAAAGAAAGTCTCATTCGCCGTCCTAAACCCAAAACGTAAGTGAGGAACTGTTTATATTTTTCAAAAATAATTGACGCACCTGAAAAAGCTGCAATTTTTTTCTGGTGTTAAGGAAGGTTATTCCTATCACCAAAAAAATAATCAAGCACTTCTAAAATTTTCATCCATTCCCCATTATAAATGGTGCAGCAGGCATATATTAGGTCCTTACCTATGAAATTGGCGGTGTGTATGGAGAATTTTATGAAAACTGTGATTTTCATACATTGAATTTTGCGGATTATTCAGCAATGTCAAATTCAAAGCAAACTAAATTTTGGTAGGAATATAGAAAACTTTTAAGCTACTTTACACATATCTTCATTCCTTAAAAATAGTTCGCATCATAAAACTATACGTAATTGAAACACTTTAACCGGCAGCACATGAAAAGGGCGGTTTTCAAGCTTTAATTTGAAACACTAAATAAAAAATTCAAACCTATTTTTTGTATTTAAAACCTTTGTTACATAGTCTAATAATGAAATTTAAAAATAATTTGGAAGTTGCAATAGAAATGAATAAATTACGTACAAAATAATATCTGTGAAAAAACCGCTAATTTCATAGGTAAGGACCTAATATTAAGCTGCACGCCTTTTCTGGTGTATAGTGGAGGGACCTGTCGATACCCAGGCACCTCAAGGAACCCTTGAGGTACCCGTTGGTCCGCTCCACCACATTTCTGGTCCGGCAGTGCCACCGGGTGTATCGGTCCTCTGGTGAATGTGGCGCGGCGCGTAGCACCGGCGTCATGAGCCATTGTTCTTATATGGTGGTGGTAATTATATACATCGTAATGTAATCCATTACATGTACCTATACCATATATACTTATGTACAGTCAAGTTCTCCAACATCTATACAAACAACCGTTAAAAAATATCTATACACAGTCTTTATTGTTACTAAGCTGACATAAGACTCATATGTAGATATTTTTGAAAGACTGATATAAATGATAATATTGATAATCCGTATTTAATCATACTAATATAATAACATCTTTAACGGCCTCCGTAGCCCAGTGGGTAGTGACTCTGCCTACGAAGCTGGAGGTCCCGGGTTCGAATCCCGGTCAGGGCATTTATTTGTGTGTTTATCACGAATATTTGTTCCTGAGTTATGGATGTTATATATGTATGTAAGTATCTATATGTATGTATCTATTATATATATCATCGCCTAGTACCCACAACACAAGCCTTATTGAGCTTACCGTGGGCCAAGGTTGATTTGTGTAAGATTGTCCCGTAATATTTATTTATTTATTTATCCTGGGGCCCAGACTACGTTTTTGTGTCATTGAATTAGGAACTTTTTGACATTTAGTAAAAGTTCAAACATGATTTTGAAATTTGTACAAAATTTTGTACGCGGGGCCTTAGGAGGTTAAATGCCAAAGTAACTATCTGTATGTCTTAACAGACACCCCAGGTAACGACTGTACTTAAGTGGAATGTGTCCATTCGCTGCAACAAAGAAGTAGGTAATGTTTAAGTCTATATTTTTGTTTGACTTCGTATGACTGACCTCGGTGGCAGGTGGGAGGTGGGTTGCAAAAGTCAGAGCGGCGAATGGGATATGATACCTATTTTAATTAAGTATACGTATTATTTTTAACTCATACCTAAAAGGAAAAACTGCCCTATCCGGTGTTGATGGAGCCGGCGCATCTCGCCATTCACCACCGACTGCCGAAAAATAAATGCATCGTGGACCCGCCCCGGAAATTGGGCATTTACATTTAGTATCCGGCATTCTGCATTTGCCACCTAAAATATAAATGTAGTTTTAGTTTAGTTCAGTATCTAAACCTATTCATTCAATAATCATTCCAACAATATATAGTTACTATTTATATATTTGAATGGTCTTTCCATAATCATTCCAAAAATCTATAGTTACTATTTATATATTTGAATGGTCTTTCCAGACATTACAACGATAACAAGTTCTAAGCGGAGGAAGACGCGGGTAAAAGTAGTATATTATACTTATAATGCAGGATTTATCTATCTACAGATAACACTACTTATATAAGGTCTGAAACTTACCAACTGCACATTGATGCTGTGTGTGCCCTTTTTGTTAATATACTGCAGCCCTTCTGGCCGCCGAGGTGGAAATATAGATACATGTGTGCAGTCGACTGCACCCAGTATCTCAGGGAGACCAAACTTCTCCCGGAAGCCGGACGCGACCTGCTGCCGGCCCGCCTCCGTGCCAGGAACGATAATCCATCTTGGCTTCAATCTGCGGAACAGTTATGACCTTATGACCATGATTAATGAACTAATTATCCTATCCTATCCTATAAACGAGAAATATTTGTATAGGTATAATGATAATAATAATTATTTAATGGTTCTTAAAAAACTTAAATTAATTACAAACTTCTGCCAAACCTCAGTGCAGGTTGGTGGCAGACGAGATTCCAATTATTATTATTTATTACATACCTACCTAATATAATATTTGTTCTGGGTAAGTAGGCACGGTCGACATCAAACATATGTACCTACCTATGCATACACTTTTGAACCTTAATCTTAATCGTTAGCAATATTATACTACATAAATATATATACTTGTAATCACGTTCTTGAAAATGGCTCTAACGATTTCGATGAGATTTGCAGTATAGTATAGGGGTTTGTGGGGACGAAAAATACTCATATCTGGGAAAAATCGTTTTCTCCATTTTTTTACGATCGCCCACGGACAAGCTTTAAGTTTATTCATTGCATAATACTTTTACTAATCACTACCACAATTGGTCATAATAGGTACATTTACAGGTAATAAAATTGATGCATATATAAAAGGGATATGATATTCTAATTAATATCTATAAATTAACTCACTCTTGGTTTATGGCTGCTGCCACTTAGTCAAGATACTTTGACATTGTAGCTTGAGCCATGCAGAGGTTGTGGTCTTGCCCCACACCTCTCTGGTAGCTCCCTGCAGCCATAAACATTACGGCTGAAAGCACCTGCAATGTTGAATAAATACAGTTACAAAATATATTCATTGAGTAGGAACTAATATACAGTTTCATTTCGGCCTCTTAGCCAAGGTATACTGGTAGACTTATGACCTGAATCCAAAAATATATGCTTCTGAAAATAAAAGCATTTTAATCAAAAATATTTATGGATATGGACTATATTTACGGATATGGACCTAAAGAACTAATATCAAAGTAGTAAATCATAAAGATAGTTTATTATAGGTATACCATTTTCGCCTGATTTTGACGGAAATTTTTACGATTAGTTTTCATTACCTATTTTTTACTGTCGCAGGCCTATGTCCAGCAGTGGGTGCCTTTTAGCTGATATGATGATGATGATTGTTAAATTTAAGACTTACTTGACTTAAAGTCATATTAAGTTAACAAATTTTTGATGTGAAAAAAATGCTGATATAATATAACTAAGTCCTATTTATATATATTGTTGTTTTTTCATATAGCGCAACTGTATCTTGCTAAGGCTATCTTCATGAAATGCGTTCTATTAAAATAACGCAAATGTGCATATAAATGGAGTATCTATTTATTAATGATCATCACATTAAGTATGAATCATACCTGTACGTGGACCGGGATGCCATGAGCCGAGGTAGATCCCAGGGCCCCCTCGAGTTGCCGAATCAGATATAAACCCATTTCTTAATTGATCCGATAAAGAAATTGGAACTCAGTATTCGGCAACTCGAAGGGGTTATTACTGTCCCGCAACCTCCTCCTAGAAATTTTTCGTTAGCGGATTTCTTCGTTTAGTAACATGAAGTACGCCATTCTGAAAAGTTCACAATTTGGTATTTATTGTCTAAACTTTAAACAAGATGATAATTACTTTCATACGTACTCACAAAATGCCAAGAAATTGGTGTTATAAATGCATTTGTTTAAAGTTAAGCGTGTCTTAGGGGAGGTTTAGGAAAGAATTTGGACTAGTAGCTAGAAAGTTATACTTACGCAAGGGATAAATGTATTTTATTTCCTTCAAGAAGAGAACAAAACTTTTTCTCGTCGACTTCAGAGCTCGAAGATAATGTCTCGCCTTTTGACGTTGAGACGCGAAAAATGCGATATATTTTGTCGCTCTAAAGTGCACTCGTGATACGATTTTCGAGAGTCTCCCGCGACCAACTGTCAGCGACAAAAAAATTTTCGCTTTGACATTTGACCGCGAGACAAGAAGCGTCTCGTGATACGAATTTGCTATGTCGCGCCTTATATCGCTTTTTGACGCGCGAGACAGGTCGCGGGCCGTCTTGTGATAGCCGTGCAGATGCTCCATAGGAGGACGCACAGCAGAATTAAATCAATTCCGCCCCACCACGGCCAGCTTTCACCATGGTACAACATCGCCATTACCTTGTGGCATGTCTTGAATGCTGGTCCGTTCATATTATTGATAAAAGTCGTAACTTTTTAGGGCACAGCTATGTTCGCGAGGGTTACCTTCTATCCTACACTTTTGTACAATGTGGTCATGGAACGGGTGACCAGCCGGCGCTGGTACGACCGAATGGATGACACCGTGATCCTGGGAGCACTGCCTTTCCAGGGGATGACAAGACAGGTACATTTAAGGTTATTTCTTGGTGGAATTTGCCTTGGAAAGTGAAACTTTTTAAGTTAAGTTTAGACCAAGGAATGTTCAGTGTGCTTGGATAACTTGTTTGTATAGTTTTAGTCATGTTTGCTATTGTCTTTGTACATAGTTAGTTAAACTTGGTATTAGAGAAGAAGTATGTATGAGACGTATTAGAAGATGAATTACTTGGTATTAGAAGTTTTGAGGGGCCCTTTTATGGATTGTGTATTTAATGAGTGAATAATAATCTATGTGGTGTCATAACATAAACTAATGGCTACCAATTACCGGTTATTACAATTTGTTAGTCAATTGTAGTTTTTACTTACTTTTTATTTTATTGTCTTATTATTTGCCTAAAAACTCAGACTCAAGAGTAATAATGCATAATTCACTTTTCGCATAGTATGTCTACATTATGCTTTATAGGTAAATATTGCATTCAGTTCTTTAGTTTTTTACATTCTTCTAGTTTAATTTATCTTTTATTAATCAATGTTTATCCACAAATGTATTCTATAAATTTAAATAAGTGTTAACTTTGCAGCTCAAGGAACTGGAGAACATGAAAGGAGTGGTGTCCATGAATGAGACATATGAATTGAAGATATTTTCAAATGATGCTGAGGTAAGAATTGTTACTTTATAATGTACTGACATCTTGAAAAGCTCTTATCCTGAAATGGCCAAAAGTACTTGGCAGACGGTAACTTAGGTTTCGGCCAATTTTAGGTGCGATAATCTTCTGATTCTTGCTCAGCACAACTTTCTCGCCCCGCTGCCATGCATTTTATCATGTTGCCATGAGACGTAGGTGTATTGGGAGTGAGCTTACGGACTATACACTCCCAAAATTTCAATAATTTGATAGGTATCTACAGAGACGTATATGGTAATTTATATGAGCAGTTCCGCAGTTTGCCTCCTACATACAAACTAACAAAGCTACAGTCTGGCAAACTTCATCTCTTCATAATGTTAGTATAGATTCTGTATGTATAACAATATTTACAATTTCTTAATTTACAAATGTATTATTCATTTAATACCTAGTCGGTCCTTAAGTTCTGTCACAAATGTTTTGCCGCATAGTAAATGATACCAAGAATGTTTTTATTTAATGCTATATATGGTTTGATAGCTCATTAAATACTGATAAATTAAAACGATTATTGGATTTAAATGCTTAACGCCATATTACACAAATGCTAGTTTCTTCAGAGATTTTGCACTTTTTTAGCCAATCAAAAACACGGACAGACATTATTCACTGTATTTTTTCCCATGATTCTTAAAACCTTACAAACTTACGTGAGATTTCAGTCAGAACCCCTCCTTCAACTCTCCCTCCTCCATTTGGAAGCATAAGATAAGTAAGTCTGGGTAAAACTTGTTGCCGACAAGATCAAATTTACGAGTTTTCTTGAAAACGTAAAAAGTACGTAAAGTTCTCGATGGGAGCAATTGGAATTGAAAGCTAACAGAAAATCAAATGCTAGTTGCTAAGCATGGTCTAATATCGAGGTTTCAGAATAAATAAAAAAAACCTTGTCGGTCATCTGGAACACTGTTTTTTTTTTATTTGTTGTAAGTGGTATTTCTGTCAGATGCGGCGTGTTTTGGGTTCACGATTAACTCAAGTTACAAGGTTGTTTTGTCATATTGCGAAAATTGTTCAAAATGTATTGTATTGCAATTTGATTCGTATAAAATAAGCTTTTTAATCATGTATAATACGAATATGAAAAAGTTTATTGCTGAGTTTTATCTATCAAAAACCTGGTGACAGAACTTAAGGACTCACACTTAATTCACTTTAAATTAAATGGGGGCATTAGAACAATTCCTGTTACAAACATTATTCTCCTTAAATATTGTGATTGTGACTAACATTGTTATTCATAAAAAAACTTCCATTGGCTTGGAGGGCATTGTGGTTAGAATGCCTACTAAGAACTTGACCTTTTAAGTAGATTGATATGTCAACTAAATGATATCAATGGGGAATGGATGAAAACTTTAGAATTGCCTGATTTTTATTTTGGTGTTAGGAATAACCTTCCTTAACACCAGAAAAAAATTGCAAACTTTTCAGGTGCGTCAATTATTTTTGAAAAATATAAACAGTTTCCTCACTTACGTTTTGGGTTTAGGACGGCGAATGAGACATTTTCCTTGATTCGTCTTATATTACAAACTATATCTTAAAAATCCGTGGTAGACTGACACTGGCAATGATATTGACAGCTGCAGCAGCTATATTTGTCATTGCCAGGGTCAGATATTCAAAATATTTTTTGTAATATGAGACGGATCAAAGAAAATGTCTCATTCGCCGTCCTAACCCCAAAACGTAAGTGAAGACACTGTTTATATTTTTCAAAAATAATTGACGCCGCTGAAAAATCTGCAATTTTTTTCTGGTGCTAAGGAAGGTTATTCCTATCACCAAAAAAAAATGAGGCATTTCCAAAATTTTCATCCATTCCCCATTAGGTGGTGGAGGTTGACACAGGATCGAAGACACAGTCATATGCTATTTAAACAGCCAGTAAAAGGCGTAAAGATTCTGTTTGTCCTGAATATACTCAAACGCGACACGCTTTCTCTTCTAGATTTTTTTCTTTTCCTAGGTCCGCTTCTTTACAATAGTCTTAATGCGCGGCTAGATTTATATCCCCTAAACTACATGAAATGTATATCAACGCTACGAGAAGCCCTACATAATATGTCCTATGACGATACAGAGAAGTTATTTATCGTTTTAAAATAATTTTATACTAGTCACCTACTAATAATTTTGTACTAGTCAATAAGAATGATATTGTATAATATTTTGCATTTGAATAACATATTCAATTGTTAGTTCTTTTTTGCCTGAAACACAGGGTATCCTAGTTCAGGCACGTGTTATTTGCCTCTAATATTAAGCTCCTAGTCTATAGTAAATACTGATGTACATTATGTTTTATCAATAAATTATCTATATCTTAAACATAGATAGATATATTTTACCTTTTCTATGCTTATAGTTTTCTAGGAACTTGTGTTAATGTGGACGATAAAAAAAAACTGTTATTGCAATAGAGATCTTCTACGTTGGACGGTAGAGTTGCTTTTTGAATGGACTTCGTTGATGCATTTCGGCCAACTCAAATAATCTCAAGTATACACTACCATCGAAAAGTTTAAGACCGTACAGAAAATATGCAAATAATCAACATTTTATGAAAATCCTATGAAAATATTACTTTGCGGTACCTACAATCAAGAAAATAAAGCGTCATAACAATTCGCAGAATTTTGTTCCCTTTTTAAATAAAAAAAGGGAACAAAATAATAAAAAAAAGTTAACGCTGACGAGATTTTTTTCACGCTTCGGAGCAGATTTTTGGCATTCTTTCTATAAGTTTGTGTAGCCTTTCTTGGCTAATGGATTTCCACTCTTATTGCAGTATCTCCCATAGAGCTGTTGCAGATGTAGAACATTGTCTTCGGACTCTACGGTCGAGTTCATCCCATATATAAAAACTCGATCGGGTTATGATCTGGTGATTGTGGTGGCCAAAACGTGTGTTTTAAACCTTGCCGTTCTTTATTAGCTATTGATTGCAACTATAATTTAATGTTTTTTAGAAGAATTTATAACTATGAAACTAAACATTGTTATAGGTCTTTAACTTTTTGACTGTAGTGTACTAAAGGCGCATTTTCATTGGTTGGTCGATATTGCCAGCAGATGATCAAAGATGCCATAGAGCCCGCGTTCGGGTAACTGTTTTCACTGGTCGTTAAACTGGTGGGTGGGTGCAGGGAATTTCCGAAAACCATGCCATAGCGCTCGCGACCGTGTAGCAGGCGCTTAAATAGCAGCGGGCAGGAATTCTCAGATGTATGCTCACGCTCTCTCTCACCCCCGAAGTGCCCTCTTAAGCGCCTTTAATTGACCGATAGGTTTTCACTGGTATACACGGGTATTCCCATGGTAAAACGACTGCTATCGACTGTTGACTTTCATTAGTCGTCGTCCGGTCTGCGGGTAGCCCCCGCATGCTGTACGTCGACCGATTTAACGACCAATGAAAATGGGCCTTATACTGTACAAGATTCGTGTAATTCAATTAATGATTCATTTTCTTAGTTATATTCTACATTTTTTTCCTACCCACCCACGGTCGTGTATTGTTTTTCGTGTATATTGATGACTGGCTACTTGTTGTGTTTTTGAAATTTTAGTTGTTTTGTGTTTGTGACATTCCATTTACGATTTCTTGTACGCCGTTTTAGACCAAACCAGTTAAGACCTTATTTACGGAAATATGAAAACGCTTACTTTAAGCTCTTAAGGCCGAAACGCACTGAAAGCGGTGGCGGTGCGGCGCGGTGCGTGGCGGAGGCGGTACCGGTTGTAATGTTCGAGCTAATATTAAAGGGTCCGCACAGAATACCGCGGATGGACGTGGCTCGGCGCGGTATTCTGTGTGGACCCTTTCATATTAGCTCGAACATTACCACCGGTACCGCCTCCGCACCGCGCCGCCACCGCTGCCTGTGCGTTTCGACCTTTCTAAATCGCTCCATTTTTGAACCGCGCTGTTTTGTCCTGGAATGAGATTATGTTACATACAAGACGCCGATTAAAAACGGTTGAGAACTAAAAGTTACTAAGCTAGATGTAATTTGTATGAAAACACAGTTTAGTTAGGGTACCTAGGGTGCTGGATGCGCAGCCTTTGGACGCCAAGAACACCTAAAAGCGTTACGTGTTGTCGTGCCCATGCTAAGAACACCTATAAGGGTTATGGCGTGCGCTGTCAAAGTTATTACCTTTATGCTTTCAACTAAGGTTCAGATTCACACTCTTATGCAAATGAAGAATGGCGTTCAAAGGATATTACTTATCCAGGGCACAGATTATATAATAGTCCAGGGTCCGATATCTAAGGTACCGTTGCCCTTAACAAAGAATTAAAACCCCTTTCTCTTATGACGCCAAGAACACCTAAAAGCGTTACGTGTTGTCGTGCCCATGCTAAGAACACCTATAAGGGTTATGGCGTGCGCTGTCAAAGTTATTACCTTTATGCTTTCAACTAAGGTTCAGATTCACACTCTTATGCAAATGAAGAATGGCGTTCAAAGGATATTACTTATCCAGGGCACAGATTATATAATAGTCCAGGGTCCGATATCTAAGGTACCGTTGCCCTTAACAAAGAATTAAAACCCCTTTCTCTTATGACGCCACCCTTCAGTCCCGATCCCGAGATATCGTGTAGGTAGTGTAATAAGTCTTACTTGTTCACCAATAAGACATGTTACCTGCACTGTTACCTACTTACCACGACATACCAACTAAAGTGGGGATGGACGGGACTTATGCTACGTAGTACCAAAGAAAAGTGGAGGAAAATCATAACAGACTATCCTAGGGACGGAAAAAGATATGACGGAAGACAGAGCAAGAGATGGGAAGACCACTTAAAACTCAAATCAGTAAGGAGTGAGTTAAAACTGACAGCCGGTCCCTAATGGAGAAGAGTCGCCAGTGATAGAGTACAGTAGTGGATGCTATAGGAGGCCTATTACAAGAGGCACACTGAACTAGAAACATTTTATAAACCAAGTGATAGGTACCAAACTACACACGATAGTTCCGGATAACACGCTCAAATCTTAAACTATATAAGATTTGTTAAAATACTGCATTTAATTCTAATGCAAATCAAGTTCACAGATCACACACGTGAATCCTACTACAAAGAGATGTAAAAAAATTTCACCTGATAACATGGCAATGAGTTCAAAAATGGATAGGTACAGTAAGGGATTATTCACGTACCAGTAGAACTCTATCGCAATAAGTTGACATATCACTCGAGTTTGAGTGACGGCGGCCTGTCGATTGCGACAGGGTTCTACGGTGGTACGTGAATACGTTTCCTTTACTGTACATCTTTTAAGTCGACTGTACATATTGTTCCATATATATATGCAGTTATCTTGTGAAGGATCGTTTTGTTCCTGATCGTAACAAACTGTAGATTATCTAACACAGGCTGTCATTGTTCGTAAATGGAACAGATGAGTAGATCATAATGCGTGCGTGCGAGATGTCATGTTTATTTCGTTTACCTATTTAAAATTATGTACACCAATATAGAATTAATAATCCTACTAATGTTTGTTACCAAAGCACGCAAAAACGGATGAACGGATTAAGATGAATTATAGTATAGAAATAGAGTATAGCCTGGATTAACATAAAGAATACTTATTATCCCAGTAAAAGTCCAACAAATGGAAGTCAACGCTAACGAAGTCGCGGGCAAAAGCTAGTACCTTCTAATAATCGTAGAACTTACAGGTATTTTTTTTAAATCTGGGTCCATGCAACCCCGGTGTTCAAAGATGTTATGTCGTATTCCAGGACTTAAGTAGGCCTACTAATTATCTCTACACCAAATTGTAAGTCGAACGATCTATATTAGTTAGGATAGGATGGATTCAACTTTTGTTACACGGTAGTTATTTCTGTTTACATAATTATGCATAGACTTTGTTTAAGTAGCAATGACACGACATGCAAATTAAACGTAACTATGTAGCAATGGAGTTGTCAATATAATCTAATTTCCACGCCACGTGCTCATACCTGGTGGTTTTTTTTATTGAGAAACAAACAGTCTTAAAAAACACATAAGTAACTTAGCTATGGTTTTACGAGCGTTCCAACCGCCGTCAGTCACCTGGCCCCTATTTCACCAACTTGACAATTGTCACCCGACAACGACAATTCTCCGTACATTGCTGGTTCCATGTGTAACCTAGCGACCACTTTAACTTCTAGAACAACCTATGTATGGCGAATTGTCAGTGTCAGGTGACAATGGGCCTGTGACCTTAAATTTGTTTACGATGCCATTCGAACCAGTTTTTGTAGATGAACAAATGTGTGTATGGAAGCAACTACATTTAAAGGACATTAATAGCCAAAAAATCGAGTTAAAGACGGACCTCGCTGACAGCTTCATACTGATTGGCTTTAAAGTATGACGTCACACCGTGCAATTTGTACTAACCGTTGCATGGAGAAGAAGTAAATTGCTGTTTCGGTCGCGAAATACTGCGTTTAGGTCCATAGTTGTCTTACAAATTTGTTTCTATAAAAGCGTAAGGATTCTATTGGTACCTTTGAATTTACTCTTGGACAATAAATAAAAAAAACTTTTTTTTCTAAACTTACAAGGTTCATATCTTTTTATGATTTGAATTATATTTTGTAATTTATACTTTATTACAATCATTTGATGGTTTACTATCCATTTCGCAACACGACGTTATCAATTTTAACACCACGCAACAAGCCTATTGTCAAGTTAGTTATCCGGGTCAGATGGCATTATTGTCAATGTACCGGCAAACTGGCATGGCATGTTCAGGTATTTTTACCAAGTCCAGGACTAGGTACTACGAAAATAATTGGTATAAGGGATCCAAATCTGCTAGAATTTTGACAACAATGCAGCAGGGCTGTTATTCGCTACGCGTTAATGCGGCTCACCACGCTGGTCGCACGTTACGAAAGTAGACCTCTACCTTCGCTTAACTACTACGCAATGCGGTGTCAACGTATAAATTACGTAAAAAAAAAAAAAAAAAATTGTGGGTGAGCGAGTTACAGAATAGGGGGGCAGAAGACTGACGTCGGTTGGAACGCTCGTCAAATCACCCTATGTTTGTTGTAGGTATATGTGAGTTGTCAACACAAAATCTGTACCGTCTTAACCCTTCACTTTAGTCCCACGGGGCAACCTCGGTTACCTCGGTAACTAATTCTATTGTTTTTTTTTCAGAAATGGCGTGAGCTTGGCGTAGAGTTTCTTCAGTTAGCGACTACGGACATATTTGAAGCTCCCGACCAGGACAAACTGTACGAAGGAGTTAGGTTTATCAATAGGTGAGCCGAGATAAAGATCGACTATATACTGGGTCTTGCAGTAAGCAGAGTTGCTTGTAATGCTTGAGAAAGTTCGATACTACGAACAGAAGTGTGAGATACTTAATACGTTAGTTTAGTAATAAATAATACGTTTCTGACATAAATGTTATTAGTAAATTTATATTTATACGCTCGAGGCGAATAATTTTTCAATTTTCCTCTTTGATCGATACTTAGAATTTCGTTAGCGGACGTTTCTGCTTAGTATAAATTTACTATTAAAATGGAGTAGTGCATTGTTACTAACGATTCTCAATGTAAATTGGGACGTTGGTGCCGTATCAGAAGTTTGTAACAACTTCACGGTAGATGTCGCTACGAGCCTCCCTAAGGTTAATTAGAAGAGTGAAGGGATTGAAAGATTCGTTGCCACTGGCGGGACCCACGGTAGCTCAGTTGGAGAAGAGCAATGAACGGATTCCAGAGGTCGCGGGTTCAAATCCCGCTCGTGGCGAATAATTTTTCAATTTTCCTCTTTGATCGAAATTCATAAATGTCATTGTTGGTACAAGCTTTTATTGCCGACTGTACTTTTCTGTACACCACCGTCTTCAACTACTCATTGAGACGATTCTAACGAGAGCCCAAACTCAACGGGGTTACGTCGGTTAAGTACTAAATCCCCATGGCCACCTTCTGTATCCATCATCAAATCAGCTCGATGGTACCATAATATTGAATTGTCATCCAAACTATACCCTTACACAAAATTTCAGCTCAACCGGTTGAAGATATTTGCTTAAAAATTGAGTTGCAAGATTCCACCCGAACACTTTCTATTAACTTGCAATGTATGTATGTATACATTGCAAGTTAATAGAAAGCTTGTAAAAATCGGCATCTCTGCCTGTAACTACCAGACCGGGTCGGATTGTAAGGCCGTAGTTATATTTTGCCACTTAGTAACAAAGATACTTCTATGGTACGGTAACGTAGAAGTACACTAAATTGCACGATTTGTTTGAATCCTTACAAATCTTCTACGTTAAAGTATTCTTATTCTTATTCAATACAATCAACGTTACCAGGAACATAGAATAGAAGTAACGTAGAAGCGAGATGTTTTTGGTTATAATTAACCGTAGATTAGAATTTGAGCTAAATTAGAAACAAAAACACGTTGCGCATGGTTTATTCACTTATAGATATTTTTATATGAAATAGGTGTACCTAATAAAAACTGTTATTAACCTTTGAAATCGTCCAAATTCGCTTAAAAATCCTTCGCCGAAACATGTGTTTCGTAGAAGGCATGTTGCCTTTGATGGAATCCACAGGCAACAAAATGGCGCCTTTTTTTGCCTGTGTCAATACAAAATAGTGCTATAAGAGGTTAATATTATTTACAGGTGGAATTGTGATAAAGCATTTTTTTTAACACAGAGTCAAAAATATGGGGACATTTTATATTGCGATAAATTCATGAAATCTACTTATTTTTGAAAATCAAAATAACGATTTAGTTGCCTAACTTTAAGTTATTTATAAGTTCTAGTGAAATTGAGTATCAATAGAAAAAAATTAGGTACCTAGTTACGAGTGTTTGGATGAATTAAAAAGATCGCGAGTTTTTTTGCTAAATTTGGAGGAATTGACTGGACGAATTGAACTCACTCTAGTGATTAAACTATGTGGAGTATTTTGACTTTGAGATAAATTGTAAGACTTAGCTACAAAACATAATAAGAGTTCCTTTATGACAAATTACTAGTTAGTTTTTTTTATAACCTGTCAAATTATGGCACATTTTTTACGTTTCAAAAAGTGGCAAATTTTACGGCCTACCCACCTACGGTAGACGTGGCCAGCCCGGTTCCAGTTGAGCAAAGTGGTCTTCTAGCCCACATCTGCCATTCTAGTTTTAAAAGCGCGAGGTGGAACTCCACACTGCGCTCCATCGTCAAGTAAGCTATATAAGTTGAGATTGGACTTTGTTCACGGTCAGCGACCATAACTGTGCTCGTTAAAAATACAATAAATACAAACACTCTTTATAACGAAATAACGAAACAGTTACAAACAGAAACAAAAGAAAAACATGTACCTATAGGTAGAGCCAGGCGGTCTTATCGCTGAAGAGCGATCTCTACTAAAACGCTACAATTTATCTCCGAGGTATCTTCCAGGTTTAATCGTATTGGCGTTTATTGTAGGTTTCTGCCCTTGGGCAGTAAAATAAAGCAGATAACGAGCGAAAACCCGGTGGACAGCGGCACGGTGTACGTGCACTGCAAGGCCGGCCGGACCCGCAGCGCAACACTAGTCGGCTGCTACCTTATGATGGTATGTATCCAGAGTAGGACCAGAATAAACGTGGCGATGGATTTATAAATTGTCACGTCGGATCCTTCTCTCCCGGGTGAATATTCAGCGTTTTTATGGCGTTCATTTTTCGTAGCAAATTTGTTTCGGGATTAGTTCCTGATTCGCCGGATTCCTGTTTCGTCGTCGGATTTTACATACTTTTCTGTAATTGAAAAATTAAGACGAATCAAGAATCCGGCGAATCCGGAACTATTCTTTTTCGGGTGTCTTGGCGAAACAGTAGCGTTTTTCGTATTCTCTCAGTACCAACAATGTTAACTACCTATGTTTACAAATAAAGCACTTTGACTTTAAAAACAAAATTTAAAGCGACTTCAATTCAGTAGGTACTTCGCCAAGCCACATCATAGGTACATGAACATTTTCACATTTTCTTTCCAATTTACCACGTAAACTGCTTTTCGAGAGCCTTGAATTATTACAGAAAAAAAAACCAAGTCGCTATACGTAGGTTGATCATATTTGAGGAGTTCCGTCGATTCCTCAAGGATCTCAGAATAAACTCTTCAGTCGTGTCTACTTCACCGGAATCATGTCAGAAGAATCGTTGACGTACTTTACATCCTTGAGGAGTTTCATAAGTCATCTGTGGTCTTCATCATCAGTTCCACTTCACCAAAATTGCGATTTCCGAGGGTCGTGCGAGTTATAATAGGAAATACCGAAATCCATACACGCGTGCCTACAACGCGATTAAAAAACTATTTTCACTTCTCATGCTCGCAAAGTTCGCCTTTGTGCTGAATGTATGCTGCACAAAATGCCACTTTTATGCTCTAGTGCACAAAGACTAAAACTGCTTAAAGACTAAGATAATCGGGCCCAACAGCCACACACACAATAAAACTTCGTAGAATAAACTTGTCATTTGATTTGAATTGCTTTAATAAATTTCACATCCGTGTTTTCCATTACTAAATTAATAAAACCTGATAAAATAGGAGTCAATTATTATTTTAAAACGTATTAGGTGCGTCCACACCAAACGCACGCTCACCCGAGCGCGGCTCGCCCTAGCGTGCGCGCTAAGTGTGGACGGCGATCGGCGAGCAACGGCGCGCCTGAGCCGCTCGCCCTCGCGTCCGCACGCTCGGGCGAGCGGCTCACCCGAGCCGAGCCGGTGTGGACGGTTGTTTTGTGTGGCCGCACGCTCACCCGAGCGTTGTCGGCTTTACTGACAATGTACTTATTTATTTATTTATCGTATGGTGGTACTTTTTTGCATCCACATGCGTCTAGGTTTTTTTTAATGCCTTTCCTCCGCTTCTGAGCTAGATGCAGAAGCAATATTAATGTCGTAGCAGCGATAGCTGTGCGCAGGTGCGGCTCCATGACGATCGCGAGCTCAACTAAAAGCCCGTAGGTAAATTCGGCCGAGCGCATTTGGCTCGGACATGCCGCGCGGTATGCCGGCTCGCCCGAGCTCAGGCGAGCGTGCGGAGGGCTCGGGCGAGCCGCTCGGGTGAGCGTGCGTTCAGTGTGGACGCGCCTATTAAATTACTTGGCAGTATGAAGTACCTAAGTCTAATATCACGTGTCGAAAATAAAACATAAAAACGTTAAAAAGTTAAGTGACGGGAATGAGCTATTATTTAATTTGATTTCGCAATTATTTGTTATTTTCTCGCAATCGAAGTGAAAAGCAGTGTGTATAACTCGGGTATAAATTAGCCATTTAACCCCTCGACTTAACTATCCACCCTCGCCGGTGGCTCGGGTGGATATAAACGTCTCGGGTTAAAAGGCACGTTTTATGCGCTTGTTGTACAATCTACTATTATTATCACTGTTGTCAAATACCCAATTGTTTCTCTCACAGAAAAACGGCTGGTCCCCGGCGGAGGCGGTGGAGCACATGCGCGCGCGACGCCCGCACATCCTGCTGCACACGAAGCAGTGGGAGGCGCTAAGGATCTTCCACAGGCGGCACGTGCAAGCGTAGTATGTGTATTAGGATTTTTTAATCAATCAACAAAGATCAGTTATGAGGCTGCATAGCCGGTTGATTGTGGCCGACTGGTTGCGGCTGGTCGGTCTTCCCTTCCCATCCCAGAGCGTGTCACTCCCAATAAACTTGTGCCCCCTGGTATATCCGGCTCGTCCGGGTCAGGCTTGCTTCCTGGCTGGGTGCGGTATCTATGTTCATGTTCAATCAACAAAGATCAGTTAGGTGTTTTACAGCCAAAAGGTATCTGTTTGTCGGTAGTCAATTAGGCGTTATTGGCGTAACGATGCAATGAAAAATTGTCCTTATTGATATTCAACCAACCTGTGTAAAAAAGCCCTTAAGAGTATCCGGCAAGCTCGGTTCTCCATACAAACATAGTTACGCTCTCATTTTAAAACAACTAGCTAGTCTGCTCCAGGTCTGTAATTAGTTTATGTCACTTCAGATACCATAGTAAAAAAATATAGCAATATAAGTTTTTCATACAAAACTTGTTTATGCTGTATTTCGTTTGTTTTATAAACTGGAGGCATATAACCTAATTACAGATTTAGATATACCTCATTTAATTGTATATGCAAAGTTTCGTTACAATCCAACACGTAGTTTTAAAATGAGAACGAAACTCCGTTTGTATGGGAAGGTGAAATTCGGCCGAGCTTGCCGGCGACTCTTAAAGCCCACATGTTCCTCCTTAAGTGCGTAATCAATGGAGGACCTCTCCAAATCAACGAACAAAACAAAAAAGAAGCGGGTTGTGTCGGAGATACAACCGTTAATTAAGTTTAAGTGGATACTTCTTTGTTGGTTGTACCCGTAAAATATATACTTATCTGAATTAATTCACTAAAATCTGTATAAGAACCTACAGATAAATCGGTATACATATATGACAACATTGACTGACGTAGCTCATTTGACTCGCGATACTTTGAAAATGGCGGTAATTTCAGCATTATTTTCATGTCCGCCACATAAACTAAATAACATTTTGTGATTAACATACTCATCATCCTCCTAGCGTTATTCCCGGTTGTGCCCCTAAAGGAGCCCGGGGTCCGCTTTGACACCTAATCCCAAGATTTGGCATAGGCACTAGTTTTACGAAAGCGACTGCCATCTGACCTTCCAACCCACAGGGAAAACTAGACCTTATTGGGATTAGACCGGTTTCCTCACGATGTTTTCCTTCACCGAAAAGCTAACGGTAAATATTCCGTACATAAGTTGCGAAAAACTCATTGGTACGAGCCGGGATTCGAACCCACGACCGCCGCTTGACAGCCGCATGCCTGAACCACTAGGCTACCGTGGCTTCTTTGATTAACAACTAATGGCAAATAAAGAAGGATTAAAACATGTAACAAACAATTATTTGAAATCAGATTAGGCATCTCTACAAAGACTTATTCCGGAAGTCACGTGATATTGAACTGTACCTACCCCTATACACGAACGCGAGCAAAGAAGTATCCACTTCAAAAAAATGGTTACATGCAGAAAAATATTAGAACTTTGGGTGCCTTTTGCCTTGGAACGACATATTTCTGCCGTCTTCATACTAAATAGCCGCTAAAAAATTATATTTTCAAAGACTAGCAGATTTTTAATTTGACGGCGGTAAAATTGTTGACTTAATAAAAGTACAGTAAACTTGTAGATATGATATGATATGATGAAAGCAGCTGTATGTCGCTAGTAATATGTTAAATTGACGTGATGTTGTAAAATCTACCGTACTCTTAAGTCCTAAGTATGTCAGAAGTCAGAAATATACCTACAATATATATAGTATTTTGTCTTCCTCTGCGTATGTGAATTTCTTAATTTTAATTGTCACTTATCTGAATGAATTTGAATATATGAGATGTATTTGTATAAATTGACTTGTACAGTCAACGCCAAAAATATGTTTACACTTTTGCACCTTATTCCATTGTAATAAGGCGAAAACTGTAAACATATTTTTGGCGTGGACTGTACAGTGTAACTTACCTATAAACTTGACTAATAAACGTAACTTCCCTTCACTTGTTTCTCTGTAGTTACCAACCATGTTCTTAGTTAAATAATGATAGAGGCTAAAGTCAAATGCCAAATAAATGGATGGATGGATGGTAGGTACAGTGTATGGTGAGAGTCAACATTTATACGCGTGAGCCAAGCAAGGTAAATAGAATATGTACAGTCGGCATCACATACATCGGTACACTATAGGTGTTCAAAAATATCGGCACATGTTTGCTCCGATGTATGTGATGGCGACTGTACCATATGTGGTATGTACAGTCGCCATCACATACATCGGAGCAAACCTCTATTTTCAAGGCAAGGTGTTCAAAAATATCGGCACATGCACCCTGCATGTGCCGATATTTTTGAACACCTATAGTGTACCTATGTATGTGATGGCGACTGTACACGGGACTATGACAAGTCTATTGCGAACGTATAAACGAATTATTTATTTATTAAAGATAATGTAAACCTAAGTAGTAGAAATTACTTGAATGTGTAATAAGAAAAAACAGGAATACATTTGTGCTCAAATATTATTTTGTGAAAATGTAGTATTATGTAAATATATTCCCTGTTATAATGTTGATAGCTTATCTTAATTTAACAGGTAGGTGTATGACATTAATTTGCAAATGAACCATGAATGTTTATAAAACTATTTCTGAAATAATATATTCGTTTTTTTTCATCCTGATCCTAGGTTTAGAAACGACGTATGAACTTTTCTCGATGATGTTAATAAAAAACGGATTAAAAGGTACTTCCTTTATTACACTATAATAAATTAATCACATCAAAACCAACCGATACTTCACAACACAATCGTAACTACACTAAGCCGAATATAAACATAATACTTTTCTAAAGTAAAGAATTGTGCTACGTATTAAGTACCTGGTATTGTCTCGAATTAACACTATTCATTTATTACACAGACATGGCATTTTCAATCGTGACCCATATATGACACACGCACTGTCTGAAGTAGGTATCAAACTTATAACATGTCTAAAGTACAGGATATGGAGTCACGAATACGTGACAACACGATTATTGGATAATACAAGTTCTTTGATACCTTATAATATGCTCTATTTTATGCCACATTTAATTAATAAATAGCCGAAAGCCAGATTTCTGATTCGAGGCAAGCATGCAAATATAAAAACAAATTCAAATTCATATTAGGTAAAAAATAATATCAATTAAAATACATGGAAGCCAATAAAAATTTTATGTCATTAAAATTTCGAATTCTTTGTTATTTTATTCATACATCCTCAGTTAACCTAAGAAAAGTAAGTAGTACAGGAAACCTAATGGTAAAAATATCTATTTTCGAGTCAAATATCTGGCAATATTTTGCAAAAATGGCTAGTTATTGGTAATATTTGTCGCTAAAATAACCTCAAGGTCCATTGTCTCGAATTAACACTATTCATTTATTACACAGACATAGCATTTTCAATCGTGACCCATATATGGCACAGGCACTGTCTGAAGTATCAAACTTATAACATGTCTAAAATACAGGATATGGAGTCACGAATACGTGACAACACGATTATTGGATAATACAAGTTCTTTGATACCTTATAATAATATGCTCTATTTCATGCCACATTTAATAAATAAATAGCCGAAAGCCAGATTTCTGATTCGAGGCAAGCATGCAAATATAAAAACAAATTCAAGTTCATATAGGTAAAAAATAATATCAATTAAAATACATGGAAGCCAATAAAAATGTAATCTCATTAAAATTTCGTATTCTTTGTTGTTTTATAATACATACAGCCTTAGTTACCCTAAGAAAAGTAAGTAGTACAGGAAACCTAATGGTAAAAATATCTATTCTCGAGTCAAATATCTGGCAATATATTGCAAAAATGGCTAGTTATTGGTAATATTTGTCGCTAAAATAACCTCAAGGTCCCCATGACTAAATAGGTAGATTAACTACTTCCTAAAAATGCTGTTTTCTCAATTCATAAAAAATAATCGAGTCCTCAACTCATTAATTCACTTTTGAAGTAGCAAATATTACCAGTACCTATATACCGTTCAAAGGTCCTCAGTTCTTATAAAAATCTCTAGAAACAGTATTGGTAACACTATCTCTAGCGAATTGCATAAAACTTTTCCACCCAATTGACATGCACGAGGTCATAATTTACACGCGTTGTAAAAACCACAAATTCGAGAAGGCAACGTCCAACACTGATCTGGTAAATTGACAAATTGCTAGAAGTTAAAAATTAATGGTAAAAAATATAAAATGTCTATTCTGCATTCTGCACCCGAAAAACTTCGCACATCTACAGCGCTGCCAACTTAGTTCGAGCCTAACCACAATTGCGTATTGCTCCCTCTATCTGAAACAGGAAAGAAACTAAAACTAAAATCTGTGCCACATATGACCCAAGTGCATGTGAAAAGGGTATTAAATCTGTAAAATTTACGCCTGCTTAGCTTTAATGCTCCAAAACTGTCTGACGGCGTTAGAGATGCCGACATCGTGGCTGATGAGATAGAACAGACCGCCGAGTGTCGCGATGGAGATGAGGTACACTAGCGCGATGGCGATTTTGGGGATGACCGGGCCCAAGATGGCGGCGCGGACGTAATCAACAGCTATGGCTTCGAGACCCCTGCGGAATAATTATTTTATTATTAAATCATTATTTCGGACAATAATTAAATCCATATATTGTTAGTATTTTACTTAGCCTAGGTATGTTAGTCTTATATACTAGTTACACATTATTTATAATATTTAATTTACTCTATTTGCACACCAATTGTGCAACGGACTTAGTCTGCCCAACCCAGTGCGACAAGATTCAGTCATACCTGTCTGCAATGACACTCAGAATGCTGTTGGTACTTCCCCTGAGTCCGCCCAGCATCGGCACGATTTTTTTGCGTATGATCGCTTGAAAACCGTCCGTGCGTAATTAATTGTAATTATTAATAAACATAATTGTACGATTTATATTTGTTATATAATGCACAATTACACATTATGGGCGACAGGGACGGGACGTTTCACGAAAATATTGTTGCAATTTTACAATACAAGTCTAAATTGGCAACACTATGGCGCTTGGCCAATTGAGTGGCCAGGGAAAAATGAGCCTTTTTATATATGGCAACAGTAATATAATTGTCAAATGTGTCGAACGTCTTAAATTACAAATTCGTATGATGTCCTTATCTTGATAGGTACTTCATATGGTAAATAAGAAAGTAAGTAGGTAAATAAGAAAATAGTATTTTATTTTATAAATTTAACAAAAAAAACTGTTCCATAATAAATTGGACTGTTTTTGCTTTCTAAGAGAATTAAAGGTAAAGCTACTGCTTAGCAGTGTAGCTTACTAGCTAGTGCTGTTTCCTCATAGATAAGATTAGTAGCCGAGACATGCGTTCACAAAGGCATAGTACGCCGACAAGGCAGTCCGTAGATCAATGGTCTTTTTAGGGTTCCTATTTTCATTGTTACTAGCAATCTATACAATAAAATATATACAAAGACTAAAAACTTAAAAAAAAAGCGGCCAAGTGCGAGTCGGACTCGCACATAAGGGTTCCGTTACATAAATTGCTTTTTACGATATATGACGTATTAAAAAAAAACTACTTCATAGATCTTCAAACCAATTTTCGTTGGTAGTTTGCATGGTAATGTACATCATATATTTTTTTCAGTTTTATCATTCTCTTATTTTAGAAGTTACAGGGGGGGGGACACACATTTTACCACTTTGGAAGTGTCTCTCGCGCAAACTATTCAGTTTAGAAAAAAATTATGTTAGAAACCTCCATATCATTTTTAAAGACCTATCCATAGATATCCATAGATGAAAAAAAAATTTTTGAGTTTCAGTTCTGAGTATGGGGACCCCTAAAACTTAATGTATTTTTTCACCTTAATGCGGTTCACAGAATACATCTACTTACCAAGTTTCAACAGTATAGCTCTTATAGTTTCGGAAAAAAGTGGCTGTGACATACGGACGGACAGACAGACAGACGGACGGACATGACGAATCTATAAGGGTTCCGTTTTTTGCCATTTGGCTACGGAACCCTAAAAATATGTACATATTTACAAATTTCCTATAAAGTAGTCCCCCAGGTCGGCGCTCTGCGGTAGGGTGCCCATAAGGCTGGCTACGTTTCCTCGCTGAATGGCGATGCTAATTCTTTGACCGAGGAACAAGCCAGCCCTATGGTCAGCAGTGTGCTCGAAAAGACGTTTTTTATAAAATTCTGACTACAATACATATATATTCACCATAAAACCAAACAATCTAAATGTAATAAAATTTTAACCTTTTGAACGCTAACGACGAATTTACCCGCACCCCCTTTTCGACGCCAGCGACGGATTAGTCCGAATCCAGGATGTGCAGAGCGCAACCATCCTACGAAAGATTTAATTTCAGTATTACGATGGCAAGACGTGAGTGACAATTATATTCAACCTTTTGAACGCCACGTCCAAAGTTGCCACTTTAACGCCTTGCCATCGCACGTCAAAGATGAAATTAAATCCTACGCAAATGTACGTCACACTGTCGGATATAACCGTTGTGATCTTGGACAGGTATAGCCGATTGGAGCAGACAACTGGTTAATGTAGCGCTCAAAAGGTTAAGAGTCATGATAAAGGCAGTTGCCCATGAGAATATTTCCCATACAGGCTAATACACACACATGGCAATTGCCTACCATGGTTTTTGGAAATACTACTTTAGTGCTATTAAAATACTCATTGTTGACAGTTAACCCTTCGTCTGTGTTTGGTCAGGATCCTGATCACATTTTACTGTCAACTTTTTGCATTTTATTTGCGAACAATTTTATTTGCTCTATACGGTGCAACCGAGGCTTGAACTCACGTTTTTTTTTACCTACCACATACGAAGGGTTAAGATGGGAAAGCTGATTTTTTACTTGACAATTCTATCACCAATTATCAAGTTAATCGCCGAACGGTAAACATGAAATTCGGACAGAAGACTAGTAACGGATCTCTATTCTTTCACGTTACAGCCCGTTCACACAGGGTTTCCGTTTTACTGTTCCGTTTTATCGTATACGTTTCTTTTCATTGATGGCGTATGGAGTTGTATGAGCAACTTCACATATGACACAGTATTCAGTATACAGTAAAAAATGTCGGTCCGCTAAATTATGACATTCCGTTTTGTTATCGAATACTGGATGAACGGAATACGTATCCGTCATGTATCCGTACGTTTTTACTGGATATGGATATAATTACGGAGACTATGTGAACGGGCTCTCAGTTAATGACGGATACGTTGAACGCTATACGGTGCCTATGTGTGAACAAAGCATAATTTTTTGTTGTATCCGTTAAAACGGGTACTGTAAATACGGAAACCCTGTGTGAACGGGCTGTTATTATAGAATAGAGCATTCATGCATATTGAAGTGAGTAATAGTAATATGATGTAGAGTACCTAAACATTGTAGATATTTAAGACAATACTATTATTATGTTAAAGAGAAATAAGACTGTAATTTTGACTCCACAGTCAGTGGAGCAATGTATGTGACTATCCATGTCTAATTTAAGTTTTAATAAATAAATATTTGGGGACGATCTTACACGAATCAACCTAGTCCCAGACTAAACAAAACTTGTACTTATTTATTTATCGTATGGCATTTTGGTCACTGGATTACATATAAAAGCTATATAAGAAAATAATTCGCTAGGCTTATGCCTTCAATGTTAAATGAGCACTATGGCTACTAGACGACGATATACATACTTATATAGATATAAATAAATACTTAAATACATAGAAAACATCCATGACTCAGGAACAAATATTCGTGCTCATCGCACAAATAAATGCCCTCACCGGGATTCGAAACCGGGGCCTCCGGCTTCGCAGGCCACTACCAACTAGGCTACAGAGGTGTCAACATAAAATAATAAATCTGGCGTCAAGGACACTACTAAACTATATTTCGGAATCCCCCTAACCTGAGGACCGCTACCGCCGCGCGGTGGCGACCCAGTATTCTTCATGTTCTTCCATATCTTCCAGAAGGCGCGCGACATACCGATATCGTTGAAGTTGAGGTAGAATAGCCCGCCCAGCGTCACGGCTGTGAGGAAGTACACGATACCCATGGCTATCTTCGGGATCAGCTCGCCGAAAAGGATCACACGGATGTATTCCACCACCATGGCCTCTAGGCCCCTGGGGAGAGGGTAGGGTAAGGGAAAAAGAGGTGGAAAGGGTGGAGAGGATGGGATAGATGCATAGTAAATGCTTAATATGTGATGAACGGTGTTGGTCACACATATTGTACTTATGTATAAGGCTATTAATATTACGATTTCCTTGTAGTGACTGTTTGTTTACCTAAATAAATCGAAAAAAAAATGGTGACGCTATGGATCATCCGCTATGTTTAACGTCATCGTATGAAAAGTGAATAGTATTTTTTTCATTATTTATATTTTTTTCTCTTTTCGTAAATTCATAATGGCTGGAAAACTGGATCACAATAAACAGTGTAACGTATTTGAGCACTACAAAGAATTAGACAATACCCTTTCAAATAGAGAAATTGACGTCTTATTTTGTTATTCAAAACAAATGCATTCAGATCAAATAACAGATAAAAAGGTTTTCCTCATTATTTTGCTTACAATAGCAGTCAAGTTAAGGTTTCAGATAGGGATCAGAGCGTATGGGATATACCTGACTTAGACCTCTGTTGACAACAGCTTTTCATTAATGATTCAAAAGATGACCATTCAAGAGATACGAGTATATAGTTATTTACGTCTAAATTCTTAGTTTAATTTAAGTTTAATTTACCAAGCAATATTTTTTCGCGTTATAATTAGGCTACTTGGGGATATTGGTGTAAGTAGGAGAGGAATTGGGCCTTCTTACTAAACACCATATGTTCTCGCCCACACTGGAATTTATTTCTAGATTTTCAGCTGACACTGATAAGTCTGCTTGGGATGGACTCACTTGAAGTTTTGAGCGGAGATCAGGATCTTTGGTCATGTCGGGCATCATGAGAGCTTCCCTTATAAGCCATTTATTGCCCCACGGTCCAATCCACCACGGTTCTATCTCACCATTTAAGAGTAATCGTGGCGTTGCCGTGGCCCATATGTGGTACACGGGAAACGAACGTGTAGGAACCAGAAGCTATGTGGTGCGATATGGTTAGCCAGCGCAGAGTTGAGGATCTTGTTGGCCATCATGAGAGATAGCGGGATGGGCGGCTTCTTCTACATCATTCACAGTTCGGAGTGGTCGTGGCGTAGCCGTGTCCCACATATGGGACAAAGATTTTTTTACAAACCGTTTAGTGCCAGTTTCTCCATGATGGACTTACCAGAAGCTGTGTGCTGTGATGAGGATAGCCAGCACGGAGTCGAATATCTTGTTGGGCATCATGAGAGCTAGCGGGATGAGGGGCACCATGGCAGCGGTGACCGACTTCTCAATGATCCACAGCTTGGAGTGATCGTGCCCGTGCTCAGCGAGCGCGGGGGACGTCGTGCGGAATGAACGCACCTGGAAATGTGCAATCACATTATCAAAATGATTACATTTATTTCACAGAAGAATAAGTGCTTGTGTTGTGAGACATTGAATTTACAGTGTTCAGGAAGAAGGAGGTATACAATGGGTACATTCCCACGTAGACAAGTTAGATGTCGACTAACTAAGCAATTAGTTACACCCTACCTACCTTTTTGCGCTGTTCCAGATTTGGACGAATTGTTACGAAATTTCTACCATTTGTCAAGGAGTCACGTTGTCATGTTTTAATAGGTATGTAAAGTTAGAAAGGGGGTTACTTAAGAGGCACTAAATACATTTTGGTAAGTCAAATCTGAAGAGATCGAAGCAATGAGAAATCATAGGTATGGTAATCATCAAAGTATATAAGCAGAATTAGTTAAAGTATACAGTCATGGCTAAATAATTAAGAACAAGATTTTTACCCCCATACAACTGCATACAATTATGACTTTTCAAATTTAATGATGATTTAAAATATATGATTAGCCAATTTTATTTCTGAGTATAGGAGGTATCTGTGTATAAATAAGATTTAATTTAGTTCATATAAAAGTTCAGTAAAAGTTGTGCTTAAAAAAATACGGATGGTCAAATGGACAGTTTTTACGAGTTCATACTGTAATTAGGAACAATGTACGAACTTATAAAAAGTGTTGATTTGATCGTCTGTATTTTTTAAAGTCTAAATTTTACAGAAGCTCTTTTGCATTATATTAAATACTGTTTAAACACGGTTACATCCGTATAATCAGAAACCAAATTAATCAAACACATTATAAATTATCATCAAATTTGAAAACTCATATTTGTATGCAACTGTATGGGGAAAAAAATCATTGTACTGTAAAATTCATGTGAATGTTCTATGTTATATCTTGGGGTATATTCTCATGGAAAGCATACAAAAATAAGGACATCCCACATTTATTCTTGTGTATCATATACTCACAGCATTAATGATCGGCGTGCTATTGGTCTGGTTAAGAGCCAGGCTCTTGAGCGGCACAGAGGCGGCCGCTACTCGCTGGGCGAAGGCCGGCTGTGTTGCCAGCTTCATGACTTGCTGGCTGAACACACGGCTTGTGCATGCTGCAACATTATGATTCAAATTCAAATATTTATTCCGCAAGAAGGGAGAACCAGTGCTGTAGGTGTCAGACACCTCAGCATAATGCTGAGCCAGTGTCCAGTTCACTGCCGCAGAGGCACAATTATTTCATGTGGTTATTTTTGCTTCTTTTATTACTTGTGCCCTGTGTGTTTGTGAAGTGTATCTTTCTTTATTATTAACATTATAAAGATGCTAGCAATAAAATATATGAATGTGAAAGATACCAGGATCCAAAACACTCTCGTTTAAGGATTGTGGGGTTTCCACATTAAAAACTATGACACAGTTAGTATTTTCACAAGTTGGTTGAAACATCGCATTATTTTGATACAACCAAACTTACTGTTATAATTTTTTGTATTAAGCACTAGCTAAGGAAAATTATAAATTTCAAATTAAAGCGATTTTCTTTTTAATAATTGCTCTGAGCTGGCATAGGTACTAATGCCAATGCCAGTCACTCTCACTCAACCAATAAATAGGATTGAAATGTATAAATAAACTGGTAATGGAAACTCCTCCATTGTAGCAACCATAATAGGCATATGATGTCCCATGTTAAAATTGATAACATAGTGTTGCTAAATGTATAGTAAACCATCAAATTATTGTAATAAAGTATAAATTATAATTAAAATCATAAAAAGATGGACCTTGTAAGTTTACAAAAAATATGCATTTATTTGTATTGTCCAAGAGTAAATTTAAAGCTACCAATAGAAAGGTTCTCGAGTGGCTACCACGTATCGGAAGGCGCGGCGTGGTTAAGCCCCCCACAGGGTGGACTGATGACCTGGTAAAGGTCGCGGGTGTCCGCTGGATGCGGGTGATATGATGATGATGATGATGGAATAGAATCCTTACGCTTTTATAGAAACAATAAAAACGCGAGCAAAAGAGCAATTTATTCGATTTTCCATACAACGGTTAGTATTAGTACAAATAACAGGTGTGACTTCATACCTGTGTGTCGATTAGTATGAAGCGTTTATGGCTGCCACCAGCGAGGGTCAATTTTTGTCTCAAATTTTTGGGTTCAAATTTATGTTCTTTATTTATAGTTGCTCCCATACAAACATTTGTTCCTCTCCAAAAACTGGTATATGGCATTGTAAAAAAATCTTAGTCATCATCCCTATTAAATTATTATTAGCTCATTACTCAGTATGTGAATTTATGAAAACAATTACATATTAATAAAGTATTGAACTAGGTTGTGTTTATTCATAAGTTTTTACAATATAAACAATTTAGGTTAATAATATACTTGATTCAACTACGTATACAATACTGCTGTGGTTTTTTCTGCATAATAATATACAATAATTGTAATTGTGTGATCTATAAAGCTAGCTACTAGTATATTTTAGCAATAAATGAATCTAAAAAAACAAGAGCTTGTGATGAAGTATTATAACCTAAAATATAACAAGTAATTCCATTAATAAATGAATGTTGAGAAGTAAATTGTTATGCAATGATTAGGGAAACTATGAAATCGCGTAGTTTTTTCCCAACAACATCATTAGCAGTATGTGCGTTAGGAATGCACATAGCGAAATAAAACATTTGTTATGTAATAGTAAATATACAAGTAATAAAAAAATATTACCTGAATTGCGGAGGAGCATGGAGAACGCCATGATTTCGTAATTTATAAAAACAAAATTGTCACAAGAAACTTGAATATAGTGTGGAAACAAAATCCACGGTTGCCCAGCTATTGCCTTCACAAATTTCGAAATTCGTGTGATTCGTGTAAAACGTCATTCCATATTCACTCAATTACTCAATTTCACTCGCATCTGAATCTGACACTTGTTCTCGCTCACTCATCAATGCATAGAGGTAGAATAGATGGAGGGAGTACACATACACACATGAGTGACAAAGATGTATGCATAGGCAATACTGCAAGTGGGAACGAAATACAGTGTCATATTTTCTGTCCCTCATCGCGTATACGGATTTTTTGTTTGCCACCACACCTGTCAAAATTTGTACTGAGGGCCTACCGCGAACGGCATTCGAAGTTTTCCCTCTCTGTCGCACTTAAGTACGAACTCGTAAGTATGACAGAGAGGTGAAACTTCGAATGCCTTTCGCGGTAGGCCCTCTGAAACTGACACCACCATGACGTCACCGATATAAGACGACTAAATTATAAATGACATTACACGACAAGAATGTATTAGCTTCTGATACTTCTTCATTTAGTATGGTTAATTTACCATCGTCCCTTTTGGGTATACGCTAGGACGCCATCTATATATCCTCTATCTACGCATCAATGTAATGACATTCATTTCATTCTTGCTTGCTATTCCACAGCGAGCTTTAATTATTATTGGTATGTTGGCACACATGAATATGATTGCCATATAATTTTTACATTTTTCTTTAGTAGAATATTCTAACATGGATTTCTGCGGTAAGATTCGACTAGATCGCACGAAACACTTCATTAGCTCTTTATGTGTCTAAATAAAATAAATGTACCAACGACAAGGTCCACCTTTATAGTTTTATGTGACATATTTAAGTATACTTTTTTAACAATCACATTAAAAGTAGTTTTTTTATTCTTTACACAGGGAACCCTGAGATCGCAGAATGAGAAATATGAGAATTGTCATGACAATTCATTTTCCATGTTTGAGAGTTAAACCGAAACAAAATAATTCAGTGATTTTCTCATCGTTTTAGATTGATACATAGTTTATTTTTATAATTATAATATCTCAATAACATGGCTACAACACTTGAAGACAAATCAATCTGGGAAGATGGGGAGGAAGCACTCAGCGAGGAGGTTCTTCGGATGCCAACAGACGAGATTATCAGCCGGACTCGCTTACTGGACAATGAAATCAAGATCATGAAGAGCGAGGTCATGAGGATATCTCACGAACTGCAAGCCCAGAACGAGAAAATCAAAGAGAATACGGAGAAAATCAAAGTGAACAAAACTCTGCCTTACTTAGTCTCAAATGTGATTGAGCTGTTAGATGTGGATCCACAGGAGGAGGAAGAGGATGGGGCTGTGGTAGACCTAGATTCTCAGCGGAAAGGGAAGTGCGCAGTCATCAAGACTTCCACACGCCAGACTTATTTCCTGCCAGTCATTGGGCTGGTTGATGCTGAGAAGTTAAAGCCTGGAGACCTGGTTGGTGTGAATAAGGACTCGTATTTGATCCTGGAGACGTTGCCAGCGGAGTACGATGCTCGTGTGAAGGCTATGGAAGTGGATGAGAGGCCCACGGAACAGTATTCTGATATTGGTGGCTTGGATAAACAAATTCAGGTTAGTCTTGGCATACAATAAAGTCTTTTAATGTTGTATAATTAGAGAATGTGACCCTGTTTTAAAAGCCTTTGTTTTAAACAATAATTTCACTTGAAAACAAAAACATTGTATTGGGTAATCTACAGTGGGATTTTGACATTATTCAATCAACCTTCAATGAAACACTATCAATTAGTATATGTTCAGAACTATGTTGAATTTGTATAATCATTATGAAAGTACTGACATTAAGCAGTCTTGGTGTGCCATGGATTATTAGGTAAGGCCGGCCCCACACATTTGGAATCAATTACTGAATTCAGTATCTGGCCTACTCAAGAGCAAGAAAAGGCTCACTGCTTGGTAAAAAAATTGCACAAAGTGTACCGTTTCATATGCTCTTGAATGAATCAGATTATGTATGATATTCAGTTACTGAATTCCATTCAGTGTGAGGTTTAGAATGCTCTATTTTTGATACCTATTAAAATGTTGCCTACCACTACCAATTTCTCTTCTCTGCTTTTTCCAACATTTTCTGGTTTATTATTATAAGTGTTTGAAACAGTAGCAGCTAAAAGCTGATCCATTTATATGTATATCACTCACTGCACTTGTTGTTATAAAGTTCATTTCATTAACACAACAATAACCTTTTCTCTAATTCAATAAAGTCATTCATTCTGTATACATTTATATTCCAGGAGCTCATTGAAGCAGTAGTGCTCCCCATGACCCACAAGGAGAAGTTTGTGAACCTTGGCATCCACCCGCCCAAGGGAGTGCTGCTGTACGGGCCACCTGGTACCGGCAAGACACTGCTGGCCAGAGCTTGCGCTGCGCAGACCAAGTCTACTTTCCTGAAGCTGGCCGGGCCACAGCTGGTGCAGATGTTTATTGGTAATTCAGTTATTTATATTAGTTAGTTATTAAAAAAAAAAATGGACCAAACTGGAGGAGGCCTATACCCAAATAGGGATTCATATCAAAGAAAATGAATAGGTTTATAAAGATACACATGTAACACTAAATGATGGGAAATAAAAGGCTTATTTATTATTTATTGATATAATCATAATCATAATCATATTTATTAGTAATGTCATAAATTACATGTAAATTTTTCAATATGGGTACACATATTATGGAATCATACATAGACAAAAGTATCCAATAAATTATTTTAATACATTGCAGAACATCTCCTTATAATTGTAGAATGCCTGCTCGACAAGCCATTTTTTAAGTTTCGTCCTAAACAAGGACGGGGTTTGGGCAGCAACAATTTTTGCTGGCAGATGATTGTACACCTTGCGACCCATGATGTGAGGAAGTTTTTTTGACTTCTCGAGTCTGAGTGGCGGAAGGGGCAATTTTCCAGCGCGCTCGCTGCGGGTCGCGTACCTACGTGCAGTTTCGTCCCTGGCAGGAGTTTCTTCCACCTCATCTCGTGTGGTCACGGCCAGCTTTAATATTAGGAGTGAAGGCAGGGTTAAAATACCTTGAGCCTTAAAGATAGGCTTCGCAGATACTGTTTGCGGGACGCGCGCTATAGCGCGAACCGCGCGCTTCTGGAGACGAAACACTCCCACTCCGCGGCAGTCGCCCATAGCTCGACCCCGTACTGTAGGTGCGCATGTACCTGGGTCAATCAACTATTTCTTGTAGCTCGTTGCCATGGTTACGTCTCCTGGGTCACTCTTTAAAACTATTATTTTATGGGGTTTAAATCCACTAAACACGTGTTTTTGTCATATTGGTAAACCCATTCCATGGTGGCGCATCTCCTTAGCATGATAGGAGTCCAGTTTATAGTATTTTTTCTAAGAAAGTCTGTTACTTTTGTCTCTTGGCTTACCGGGACAAAATAACAACAAGAAAAAGTTGATTGACCCACCTATATATTAGTTAGCTAGCACATCATGGCCTTATCTTATCTTATCTTATCTAGGTGAGGGCCCTTTCGGATGCACTTCGACCCAGTGGGATCTTTTGTGCATTTGCCCTCTCCTTTATACCTGCTCCCAGGCTTCATGGCCTTATGCTCTACTATAACTTGAAGTGGCAGCAGCAACATATGACCAAAAGGGGGTTGATTTTTTATTTCCCATTCCCTCCATCAACTCGGCACATTGGCTATAACACTGTCTGTAAAGTTTGTGACATAAAAAAATGCACCATAGGCAAATTTAAGTCCACTATGAGGAAATGGTATGCTACACTGTCCTTTAGTGATACAGAAGAAATTTTACATCCCTGCATCTAAGGTTGCCTTTTCCAATAGATACCTACTTAATAATTATATGTACATGTAACTAACAAAATTGATTGTCTATTGTAGTTTTGTTTTAGTTTTATATATTTTTGGGGCTCTCACTGAAAGCCAGCGTCACCCCGTGAGTGAGGCTCCTATTTAGCACATTATTTGCAAGATGATGGATGATGATTTTTTGAAAAAACCAACACTCCTACACGCTTGTGCTTGCCAAGTTTCTGCAAGTGTGAAGATATGTAACGTCTGAATATTTGTGTGAAAAGAGAGGCTGTGTGAGTTTGTGTGTATATAAAATGTTCTTATTTATCTCCAAAACAGTTTGACCATTTTTTCATCGCATTTCAGATGCACATCACATTCGCCAGTACTGCAGTAAGAAAATATGTTACATTTGGAATACCTTTTCTTTCAGGTGACGGTGCCAAACTCGTCCGTGACGCGTTTGCCCTCGCCAAGGAGAAGGCGCCCGCCATTATCTTCATCGACGAGCTGGACGCCATCGGCACGAAGCGTTTCGACTCGGAGAAGGCTGGAGACAGGGAGGTGCAGAGGACTATGTTGGAGCTGCTCAACCAGCTCGATGGGTTCAGCTCTACTGCTGATATTAAGGTGAGTGTTGTACACTCAGCATCAAAAGTATACGCAAACGAAGACGTCAAGTCTTTATTAAAAGGGAATAACTTTTTTGAAATTGAAATTGAAATTCATTTATTTGCTGAACATTACGTACTATTTTGAAGGTGGAAGACAATTTTGACGTCTTCGATTGCGTAGCTACTTTTGATGCTAACTGTACACAGCGGCTATATGCTAAAATGTCTTTGCAGCCCTCATAGAAAAAAGTTTCAGTATGCAATTCTTTGCATTGAAACATTTACTTAGTTATTTATTTAGTTTTTGAGAGAAACATTTATTTGAGAGTAATCGAGACAAACAACACACAGTGTTTGTCACGAAACGGTTCTATCTCTATATCTGGCATTGCTGCCAGCGCTGCGGCGCTGCCACGAACTTCGAATCTCGAAATTCTTATATCTCCATCTCTGTCGCTCGAGTACCATAAACCATAAGTGCGATAGAGACGGAGATATACGAAGTTCGAGATTCGAAGTGCGTGGTTATAGCTCAGATCTTCCGATATGGCTGGGCTAGAGGGATAAATCAGTTCTTAATAACCAAAATGATCAGGATGATTTTGATGTTCAAATTTTCCAGTTGTTGTTGGTGAGGTAAACATTTACGGTTTTTTTGCACCCATTGTTATTTTATATTGTCTTGTGAGGGAATATCTCCCAATCTGTCACACTGTTGTTTAATACCACGGCGGTGGCAAACGAGCGTACGGGCAGCCTGATCGTAAACGGTTACCGTAGCCTATAGACGCTAGCAATTATAGTTGTGCCACATGCTCGACCCCTTAAAAATGTAGACTTCTGAAAAACCCCATACTGTAGCACCTCGGGAAAACTGGCAATAGCCGTGTCGATACCGGACGGATGCTCGGCCGCACGCCTCGCCCGAGGCACGTCTACAGCGCGCACGCTCGGGCGAAGCGTCCGGTGTAGACACGGCTATTGAGCTCCTTGCAAAGGTTTTGCTAATTAGACTATTTTGTCCAGGTGATTGCCGCCACGAACAGAGTAGACATCCTGGATCCCGCGCTGCTGCGTTCAGGACGTCTCGACAGGAAGATCGAGTTCCCCCACCCCAATGAAGAGGCCAGGGCGAGGATCATGCAGATCCATTCACGGTATGTAGCAAAAAGAGGTTGATATGTTTCATCATCATCATGTCAGCCGATAGACGTCCACTGCTGGACATAGGCCTCTCCCAAAGAGTGCCACAATGACCGCATCCAGCGGACTCCCGCGACCTTTACCAGGTCATCAGTCCACCTTGTGGGGGGCCTACCCACGCTGCGCCTTCCGGTACATGGTCGCCACTTGAGAACCTTTCCGCCCCAACGGCCATCGGTTCTACGTGCAATGTGCCCCGCCCACTGCCACTTAAGTTTAGCGCTTCGGAGGGCTATATCGGTTACCGTGATCTTCATTTCTGCGAAGTGCGAAAGCGAATAAAAAAGCGAGTTTTGACCCTTGGTAGACTGGACGAAAATTGTTGCAAATTAGCTCTAGTATAACCCTTTTCAAGGAATATGTCGAATTACCAGTCACCCTGTATAGTTGTTGATTCTCCTTATCAATAGTTGGTTCTAATTATGCTAAAATCTTGGTCAACCTCGTCAATCTCCTGTTGCAATAACAATAATTAACGATATATCCTTCTTTTCCTCAGTAAAATGAACGTAAGCCCCGACGTAAACTTCGAGGAGCTCTCCCGTTCGACCGATGACTTCAACGGCGCGCAGTGTAAGGCCGTGTGCGTAGAGGCCGGCATGATCGCGCTGCGCCGCTCTGCCACCTCCGTCACGCACGAGGACTTTATGGACGCCATCTTGGAAGTGCAGGCCAAGAAGAAGGCTAACCTCAGCTACTATGCCTAGATGTATGACAGATGTATGATTAAGTTTTTGTGTATGCAATAAAATATAGTTAATGCGTTGTCTGTTGTTTAATGTTCATCCTCATACACGGCTTACATGACTGAGGCCGCTTGTAGACGTCCTGCACACGCACCGTACACGGATCCGTGTACACACATTCATTATAAGCTATACACCACCGCAAGTCCGGCAAAAAAAACGGTCCGTTGTCCGGTGAAAATGACGGACGTCTAGAAGCGGCCTTACAAACCAGATTAAGAAGACAATAATATTTCGTGTCCGAAAGATAGAGATTTTAATTTGGATGATACAAATAGTGGATTGGCAGACGAGTTACTAAGTAATTATTCTGACAGAAAACTCCACATTTCTTACATTAAATGAACCTGTACATATAAAAGAAAGTGATGTATTTGTTACTTTTTAACCTAATGACTAACACAGAGGCGGTTCCATCCATGGACATAGGAAATTAGTTTCTTTGGTCATTGGTTCCATCAGGTATAAGGCAAAATGGGATTGGAATTATTTACCCTGTATACCACAGAAACCCTTTGTCTCCCAATGACTCACATGTGAGTCGTCCGGCAGGTCCCACATGTGGGTCATTTTTATTACCCTGGAATCCCAATGACCCACATGTGGGTCATGATTTTTTTTTTAATTTGATCCTTATATACAAAATACACCAGGGTTCATTATCGAGGTCTGACTGCTGGACCAATGGGACCACACATGCCGACATACATGTAAGTCGTTGGAATACCAGGCCTTCGATCACCGGATCGCTGGAATACAAAACTTAGTTACTTCGTGCTGTATACTCGTAATAGTTTCTTCTAATTCTAAAGTCTCGTACACACACCGCAATAAAAAGAACGCGAAGCTACAGGCAGCCACAAACACACTTAATGAAAAGTGCATCAGTTTACTGAACATTTGGGATGTGGAAATAACATAATTTACAATAAATTTCAATTAATATAATTACCTCATTCATAATTTAAAAGACCTCTACAGAATGTATTCACATTAAATTGAACGCGACCAAATCCGTATAGTGCTAAATTTGAAACATTGAAATGGATCTGTCAAAATTTTAGTGATCTTTTTGAATACCTTTTTGAAAAAAGGGGTATAATAATACCAAAAAAATAGAAATGTGAAATTATTAGTACAAATATAAAACAATCTTCGCCTGCGGGACTCGAAGGGGATTGGTCTTTAACTCGTAAGTAACCTAATCGTTTATTTGACCAAACAATAAAAATGTTTTGATGTGCTGAATGCCGCATAATGTTATCGATTTGTGATTGTTTAAAACAGAATGCGGTGTATGTGTTTCCGCTTCGCGCTTTCTGACTGCAGCTTGCGGGATGGTTGTAATTACTTAAGCAAAACGATTGGCTTTAACTAACCCTACAATTCTTTCCAACCAGTGTACTTCAATTATTTATGTATATAATTGACGGTATTTCAAATTATTTATGTACCTATCTAACTATAAGTATCAAAAATATTTATATACTCAACCTGTGTTCTCATGTCAACTCTTATAACATTTATAACTGTGAAAAGCTAGGGTAATTTTTTTAAAATTGTCACTTTGTACAGGCTATAGCCCAGGCATTGCAGCCTTGTCTTGTCTATTTTACATAGAAGAGTAATAGTTTTGTTTTCCTTATGTTGGCAAGAGCCATGGATCCAGTGGAGGAGGCAGTCCTTGTGAGTAAGATCAATCCCGCTCCAGCCATACCTAGGGTACATACAAAATGCAACCTCAGCCGTCCACGCACCAGGTGGTCCAGTACTTGATATACAATTTACTTTTATTACATACATTTAATATTATTATGATCTTGAATTCCAAGTTCAAAAGACATGTAATAAATTATATAAACAGTCAACTAGTACCTAAGATAGAAGCTGGTTTGTTCAAGAACTCTTAATTCAACTTTTAGGACAAGAAAAAGTTTTACTTTAAACATTATTTCTGAAACATCTATTGGCTTTATTTTATGGGCAACCAACAAAGGCCAAAGGCTTTTGGCTGCCCCGCCAGTGAAATTTCTGTTTGGGTCGTAGTGTATCAATAAGGACAAAAATATTGCCTTATGACTTGGTCTTGGCTAGAATTTCAATCTGTTGTACAATGATTTTCTTGTCTAAGTTTGTTTCATTGGAATTTAAGATCATTACTTACATTTAGGTACATCATATTATAAACTACATGAACTTTATATTATACACATCAGCACAAAAGCAACCCTATACTGTATGTGTTCCAGCACTACCCAGCTTCCCCAATTTTATATTGTACTCTTCTCACTGACTGACCAACATTTTGTTCTTCGACTTTGTTTCAGAAACAAAATGTTTATCAGATTTAGATATTTTGATTATATTATTAATATTGAGCATTCATTATCTTATGGCATATGAATATTGCTTGCTTTATCCTTCATAGATATTTAGAAATTATTACTCTTATTTAGATATAACCAGTATTTACTATTAAGTTTCACACCTATCTTACTGTTTTTAATTTACATAATATTATGATGAAAATAAGTGTTACCTACTTTGCTTTGCTAACAAAAATATGTATACGATGTTTTGCATGTGTATTGTGTAAATAACACAATAAGTTTCTGTCAAAATTGTAATTTTTGGTACAAGCTTTTATGGCAGACTGCAATTTTAGCACAACTATCCCAACAATGATTACTGGAAGGATTCTATTAATCTCAAAACGACCGGTTTATTTTGTGTAGTTTAGGTAGTATAGGTTGGTATGGATGGACATCTCCTGTCTCCATCATCAGACCAACTTTATAGTACCATAATATTGCAGTGTCTTCTGATATACACAAGTATGAAATTTAAACTCAATTAGACTTCAGAAAGTTGGTCAAATTGGACTTGCAAGAATTGACATATATTACTGTAACTGTATTTAGTTGGACCACGGATACTGTACAGTAATGTATTAACTCAATTAGAGTTGAATCATGTTTAGTCACAATTTGTTGTCCCATAATGTGGAATCACAACTGATTGGTTACTATCGGCTGTAAGTAGGACTACACAATACAGTGATGTTATGTTACTGATTCTCTGAACTGCATAGCATATGTACCTACTTAGTGCATGCATTGTCTGCCGCTGTGCATGAAATAAAATTCTGCCAATAATTAACAATTTATTAGGTGAATAGTACTCGTATATTCTAAAGTAAGTTACAAATAAATTGCATGACAGGCAGGAAGACAATATGAAGGAACACAAGGCGACGTGAGCTCCAAAAACTGATTTTTAAAAAACCGTAGCTCTTGTTTGGAGTATAATACGGCTGCCCTAAATTAAATTAGTAATGTTGAGGCCTTTCTCGAGGGAAATCAGCTATTCGAATCTTTAGTTTTTGAATTTCGCTCGATAGAAAAAAATCACGAACATAGGTCTAAAATACTCTTAAAAAAATCGTAACAAATTATGCACAACAGCTAAACATATTAAAATTGTTTCTAAAAATCGGCAATGTTATGTTTGAGGGAAATCAGCTATTACTTTTTTATTTATTAATTCGCACAAAAAATTAAAATTAAAAAACATGATATCCGCGCTTCCAAACACGCACTTCCATCTCGCTCACGCTTATGCTCAATGAGAGGGAGAGAAGACCACGAACCTACATCCCCTTAAGTAAGTAGGTAGGTAATATGGTGATGCATTACCATCTCGACAAAAAAATATACATAATTACCGGTCCTGCACACACAATTTCACGAGAATCGATTGAGGAATGTGACCTGTAGAGGAGAACGACTTTTTCGGCCCAAGCTATGTTCGCTTCGCTCACTAGCTCGACTTATAAACTAATAATAAACATTAGGGGATAATCTTACATAAATCGAACTAGCCCCATAATGAGCTCATTAAGGATGTTATGGGTACGCTACGCTCGTAGCGCTACGCCGTAGTCCGTAGCAGCTTAAACTCCATATGTATATGTAGTGAAAAGTGCCCGTAGCGGTTGCGCTCTGTAGCCCTAGTATAAGTTTTATCGTTACAATACGATTTCGAACGCGTTAGCGTTTTGTTTCAATTTGTATGACAACGCGTAGTTCCTAATAGTTACCACCAGAGGCGCTGTTCGCGTTGCCATACATATTGAAACTAAACGCAAACGCGTTCGAAAACGTATTGTATCGTTAAAACTTATACTAGAGCCTCTGAATCGTGTGTCGTGCGTGATTGCCGCTGATTGGCATTGAATTGAAAATGAAATGGAAATAATTTATTCCAGAACAAGTCCGTAATTAGCAAATACATCACAAAAAAAACAAATAAATTAGATTAAATGATACGAAATAACATGCGTTGAATGGGCATATACGAGGGCTGTTTGATAAGTACCCGTTTTCAAATGTTATTCTTATCACTGGCTGAAAATATATATAGGACCGTTTTAAGGCATCCTTCATGACCCGGAAAAATTAAAAATATATCACAGCATTCTTTTGTTTTTTTTCGTTTAACGGCTGTTGAATGTCAGATTTCGATTTTAATTGCAAATATGGTGAAAGAACAGTATCGTTCTGTAATTCGTTTTCTGTTTTTGGGAGGAAAAACATGTGATGAGATAAAAGTACAAATGCAAGCTGTTTACAAGGATAATACACCTTCTATGACAACTATCAGATATTGGTATAACGAGTTTAAACGGGGCAGAACATCTGTCTTTGACGAAGACCGTCCAGGCCGCCCTATTGAGGTGACTACGGAAGAGATGGTCAAGAAAATTGAAAATATCGTATTAGCCGACCGCCGAATAAAGCTTATAGAAATTGTTGACACTATTAATGTTTCAATCGAGCGGGTACAATATATTTTAGAAAACAAATTTGGAATGAAAAAGGTATCTGCAAGATGGGTGCCGCGTTTGCTCACCGAGGAACAAAAGCTTACCCGAATGACTACTTCGAAGCAATGTTTAGCAAAGTATAAAAGCAATCCGAATGAGTTTATGCGGCGTTTGTGACAGAAGACGAAACGTGGATTCATAACTATACCCCAGAAAATAATGAACAATCAAAGCAGTGGATTTTACCAGGCGAATCAGCTCCAAAAAAAGCAAAGACCGTCCCATCGGCCGGAAAGGTCATGGCGACCGTTTTTTGGGACTAGCAAGGGATCATACATATTGATTACTTACAAAAAGGAAAAACGATAACAGGGCAATACTACGCAAATGTATTGGGCGAATTTGATTCCGTTTTAAGGAATAAACGACCGCATTTAAAAAAGAAAAAAGTTCTTTTCACCATGACAATGCACCAGCTCACTCGTCCAAAATCGCAGGGGCAAAATTAACAAAATTACGCTATGAATTGCTGCCGCATCCACCATATTCACCAGACTTAGCCCCATGCGACTTTTTTTTATTCCCAAACCTAAAAAAATGGCTCGGCGGAAAGAGATTTGCGTCAAATGATGAGGTCATCGCCGCCACAGAGGCCTATTTCGACGACTTTCCGAAATCTTATTTTTTGGATGGCTTATTAAAGCTAGAATACCGCTGGAACAAGTGTATAGAGTTAAAAGGTGACTACGTAGAGAAATAAATATACATATACAAAAAAATATGTTTTTTTTTTCTAAACACGGGTACTTATCAAACAGCCCTCGTACACTGCCAAGAATCGATACGCCTTCGGTTCCTGGCAGTGAAAGTGTTAAAAATTAAAATACATGGAAAACGTCTAAAACACACCTATTTTTGCGCTCACCGGGATTTGAACATTTTGAACCTGGGCCAGGACAGGACCGTCAGCTTCATCACTACTCAGTACTCACTAAGGTAATTCTTTTTTTTATAAAATTTAATATTTTGCATAAGTTAATAACTACAACTTAGAAAAGTTGAAATACCCCCGATATTTTCATTTCAAAGTTCAATATCTCAAAAACGGCTCAACTGATTTTGATGAAACGTAGTTAGGAACCATTTCGATCACGTCAGCTTTTGGACAAATAAACCGCACTAAAATCGGTGCATTCGTTTAGGAGCTACGATGCCACAGATAAACACACAGACAGACACACAGACACGTCAAACTTAATAACACCCCTCTTTTTGCGTCGGGGGTTAAAAAATGCTACCAAATTATTATTGTTCTTAATGTAGCCCCGTCACTAACCATAATCGAAACAACGATTTAACAATACTAATCGATATTTTCACCATGTGTGTACATTCACCCTAAGGGGTAATTCATCTAATCGCCACTCAACCGTGTCTGACCAGTGAAATTACGCTACGGTAACTATAGCAACCTCGCAACTGACCCTCAGAGTCATTGCGAAAACCACCTTATTTTTTGTAATCGAGAGTTTAAATTTGGAATAAACTAAGTGGTTTAGGGCCTTGTTAGAACAACGAATCGATAAATAATACTGGCACACTAGCCCGTCCATGGACAATTCATTGTTTTTTAAACGACTTGGATTTTTCGCGCCCGTTGATGGATCGAGTCGAAGAAGTTTTCCAAGACAGGGACGCACTTATCTGTCTAGTGTAGCGGCGTCTCGTTTCTGCTTAGCGCTTGTTGTGAATCTGTCAGTCGCGAGGTGACTCAGTGACGAAGTGCTGTGTACCGTGCCGTGAAAACCGCGCGATGGGGAAAATTTTCGTGTGAGTTTATTTATTTATTACTATAAAGTTTCTATTCAAAATCAACTGAACTATTAGTTACTGAATTAAATTATTTTCACTAATTATAAAAGTCAGTTAAAACTTCGATTTTGTTGGTAATCAAATATTTTTTTACCGGGATTTTTGAAATTACATAGGCGTTTTGCGAAGATAAGTTTAGCCGCACCTATCGATTTTCACCAAGTATATTCGCTTAAAATAGATTACATTGACATTGGATTAGCAGCTTAGCCATTTACTTTCAGTTTCACAAAATTAACATTTGAAATGACTTTTCTCTGCAAGTCTTTATTGAAACCCCATTTTGTCTATAATTTTATTTTTAATAACCGACTGAAGTATATCTATAATATAAATTATAGGTATACCTAGGTACGCCATGGAAAGAGTAACATTGTAACGAAACCTGCACTCAACACAATTTTGCTATAAGTACCTATAAATTATATCCATACTAAAGTAAGAGTATGAAATAAGTATTATCTACCTACTGCTGAAAAGTAGGGTCAAGCTAAGATGATAATCGAAGGAAAATTGTCAGTTCAAGCTCGTATCTTACTTAGGAATTCTAATGGAAAATCACCCTTACACCAAACACAATAAAGCTTGAATTCCTCGCGATACCGTATCTAAAGAAGAGCGGTCGAAATGTCAATTATCCGCGACACTGGATCGAAATCCGTCCGTGTCAATACTGACCGTTCCCATACATACTTTAAGCCGTTTGTAAACAAACATCGGTAAATGTACCTACTGCGCTTTTGAGTATTGACATAAATCGTTTCGTGCGGAGGCGCTAGAGTGCGCTTAGCAATTAACCTTTTAAGCCATTAAGTCAGTAGGTACAAAACCATGTGTCACACGCCAAAGTATTTGTCCTTAGGGAGCAGAGATGATTCTGTAAAATGAAGTATTTTTTTTATACCTGAAGTTCGATAAAATCCCAATAGCTGCCCAACTAGCACGATACGTTTTACGTTACGTTTCAGTACATTATCGCCGTAAAACGTGACGATAAAACCTATCGTGCTAGTGCCTCTGGCCAGAGGTAGACGTAAAATGTTGTACTTACCACGGGCGGTAATAGCGAAAGCCTCATATCGCATATTTACCTTGTCTTGTCCTCCCTCGGTTCGGGCGTCAAATACCTGCGGTTTCAGACGCTCTCTGTTTTACCGCCCTAGGTGTACCTAATGTGTAGGTATACCAGTACCCAGTAAGTACTATTAACATTGTCATTGGCAACATATAATACAATATTTTGTCTAAGGCATTATACCCACACTAGCAACGATAATCGATGGCGCTGTACAACTCATGGCTACTTGTGTGGTGGAGACGATGCAAAAATATCATATGATTTGTCATTATGAGATGAATTTCGCGCTACTTTCCGTTCTGAATGGTTTCCACAAACTGCAACCCGGTTCACGAAGCTATAGGTACAGTCAGGAAAATGTATTCACGTACCTTTTTAGCTCTTGTTACTATGACGTACGGTACGTGAATACATTTCCCTGACTGTACTATAAGCTAGGTAGGTACAATGTTACTTGACCCATAACGACTGGCCTTTTTTATTTTTTTCTTATTTGGAGAACAAACAGAGTTAAATGTACTTAATAGTAACTTACAATCTAGATTACAGATGAACATACATTTAGCTCCTCGACAGTTCCCGCTAAAACATAATAATATAATAAGTATGTAGTTTACTACCAAACCTGTTGTGTTTTAGACTTGTACTGGATCGCAATGTTGTAAGTTGTCCCATGCCACAGCAGTGAACATCGAAATCAAATAGCAAACGCACTCCACGTCATAACTTCTAACAAAACACTGCACATTCCATCTTTATGGTAGCTTCATAGATTTCATTGTTATTATGCCTGTGCAAATTTCATAGACAGGTTTCTGCCCTCGTGTCGATCTGAGCCATGCACCGTCTCTAACTCTCTAGTCGTAAAAGGTTCCTCGACAAAAGACGACCATATAAGAAATATAGTACCTAGGCTGTTCAGCTCTTTTTAAACGAAGTAACTTCAGTTTATTTCAGCCGGTTACGGCTTAGCAATCGTTGTAAAACACTGAATGTTGCCCTCGTTCTATGTGTCTATAAATTATTCTGCCTGAAATAGAACACTTGATGGTGAAAAATTAATACATTAGGTGTGGTTTGGGCTAGGCCATTTCAAGGTTCTGGCGTTGTTCAGTTTTGTCTATCGACTTCCGTTCTTTGAATCATATTATCGAAGTTGGCTACCTTTCATTGAAAACTTGCTTCGGATTTGTATTAAAGTTCGAGTCAATCATAACCTTCCAAATGAAGATGTACATATTTGACAGACAGCATGTGTTCGATAAAATGCCGCTGCCTGAAAATTTATCGCATTTATTTTTTGTACCTAAATGATTGTGTTTTTGATTACTTACTTTGTTTATTTTCATTCATTTTTTATTACATACAAAAATGCTATTTACTTTGTTAAGTGATGACCTATTATTATTTTGACACATCTGATCTTAATATTGTTCTTGATTATTATTTTTAAATGTTTGTTTATTATTTATTAAGTATCTGTTTCACACACTAACATACATAATTGTAACCCATTTACGGCCACGCTACGCTGATAGTTCTACGCCGTAGTCAGTAGCAGCGTACTCCGTGTGCAGCGAAAAGCGCTCGTAGCGCTCGGATGCATGTGTCTCGTCATGGGCGCTGAATGGGTTAAACCTGTTTCACCAGACTTAAGACGACGTAGGCTCGTGGTCTTCTCTCCCTCTCACTGAGCATAAGCGTGAGCGAGATGGAAGTGCGTGTTCGGAAGCGCGGATATCATGTTTTTTAATTAAATGGCCTAGCACGTGATGACGGCAAGAGACCCGACGGGATGACTCTCGTGCCTTGGCAACAGGGGCGGCCCTTAGTCTGGGATGCCACGTGTGTGGATACACTAGCGCCGTCCCACCTGGGCACGACGTCGTTGAGGGCTGGTGGAGCGGCCACCGAGGCTGAGGCAGCAAAGCGCCGCAAATATGCAACTCTTAGCGAGAATTACATATTTGCGGCGTTTGCCGTGGAGACCCTGGGTCCTTGGGGACCGGATGCAATTAACCTTTTTAAAAAGCTAAGTTACATGCTCATCCGGTCCTCTGGTGACAACAGGGCTGGCTCGTTCCTCGCACAGCGAATTGGCATTGCCATTCAACGGGGCAACGCAGCCAGCCTTATGGGTACTCTGCCTAGTGGCAGCGATTTGGGGGAAATATGTGTATATAGTAGTTTAGGTTCACATAGTTTAGGTTAGGTTTAGTTAGTTTTTAACTTTCTCTTTCTGTTCCATGTTTTTTTTAATTGTTGCAACTTAAATAAATTAAATTTTATTTGTGCGTTTTAATAAATAAAAAAGTAATAGCTAAGTTCCCTCAAACATGATATTGCCTATTTTCAGAACCAATTTTAATATGTTTAGCTGTTGTGCATAATTTGGTACGATTTTTTAAAGTGTATTTTAGACCTATGTTCGAGATATTTTTCTATCGAGCAAAAGTCAAAAACTCAGGATTCGAATAGCTGTTGTCCCTCGAGTAAGGCCTAAAGATTGCTAATTAAATTTAGGGATCTTAGGTTGTAAATTGTCTGGGTAGCAAAATGTCTTGGTCTGTAAAACGCCCTCATTGCTATAAGCCTTAGTAAACGGAATGACTCGGCTGTAAAACGACTTAAAGTCGTAATGTCTTAATAGGTAAATGGTCTGGATAATCTTCGCGGCCAATATTATAGAATGTCTTGATAGCATAAATGATAGCATAGTTATATCGTAAAATATAAAAAAATGTCTTAGTAGCAGTTTGTCCAGATTGTCTAATGACAATACTTACTTTATTTTATTATCACCTCCTTAGTACTTCAAATTCAATTACTTCAAATTCATTTTTCATACAATGAAGTCGTTTAGCAATCATGACGTTTCTACCACTGGCTCATTTTATAGCTAAGGCGTTAATCAAACAAGATCAAATGATGAATTGAGTAATTCTGCTTAGGTATTGGTTATTTTCACGACCTAGACGTTTTGCTACGTAAGTCTTTCTGAAACTAAGACAATTTTGTAACCGTGGTATTATACAAAAAAGTCATTTTGTACACTTGGTCAGTGTACTACTAAAAATGTTTTGAATGCCAAGACTAAATGCGACTTAGGCCTTTGGTACCGAACCCGCCGTAAATATTATAATTCAAACAAGAGTTACGACTTTTTAAAAATCCGTTTCTCTGAGTCTGAGCTCACGTCGCTTTAAGATATGCTACTTGTCGAAATTGGCCAAGTATGTACGAAAACATGGCTTACTTTATATTTTGTGGAAAAGGTGCATGCAAGTTTAACTACATTACGGGGTTTGCTAGGTTTACTGAACTCATTATAACTACCTACAACTAAGTAAGTACATCGGCAGAGCTCGGACAGGTCATCGCAAAACAATCGTAACACGGTAATAGAACAAGATTAATAGAGTCGCATTATGTACAGTATTATATAATTATATTTTTCAATTACATTTATAACGGTAACCCAAAATTCACCATATGTTTGTGAAGGTATTTCCATTATATTTTTTTTAATGCTGATCGTTGCATTGAACATACGAGTATGTTACCATCAACTACTGCATTTTCTGAAACAAACCAATGTTTTTATTTGATGAATTGTGTAATTTTTATTCACTATTTTCATTTACTTACAAAGTAAATTGATCAAATGTATCTTTGGACATATGTAAGCAGTCTTTGTCAGGGCCGATTTATTTATTCTCCGATACATTTTAGACATGTCTGATTAATAAATACTAAATAGTTGTTAAAAAATACTTTAAAACCTTTTACTCGAAACTGCCGAAACACTTCCATGACGCCTTCCCAGCAATCGTCAAAAATTAAGCTGTTGACATGTTTGCCGAAAATTGTTTATGCAGGAGCAGAAAGTTGACACTGTATTATAAAGAAAGCATTTTAATTCACCCTATCTTTAAAAAAACGATGTATGTAATAATGTAGGTATTTTTTTTTGTTACCATAATTAGCATTTGCCTTACGCAGAGTAATTATTTCCACCTTCGCACTGAATTGTCTCGTAAACTGTCGATAATATTATCTTTCTTTAACTGCTTAATATGAATGTCACATGCTGTACACAATATTTCCCTGACATTTTCATCATAATAGAGCTCGGGGTAGTTCTTAATCCACTTATTAATCGTTTTTATTTTCACCATATTTAATATATTTAGAAAATATAATCAAGTAAATATTTTTACAAATTTAAATTGTTACAACAAAACTGTTTCAAGAATGCCAGTTTGACACAACCATGACAGATATGCAACTAAAAAGGTCAAATGTTAAATTACGATAATATCCGCTTTAATAATCATAATCTTAAGTATCGACTCTATAGAGTCTTGTGCTATTTCCATATCTGTTTTTGCGATGACCTGTCCGAGCTGTGTACATCGGTAATCCGCAATGTAAACTGAAACTTGCATGCGAGTCTTGCACGCGTGTAAATTGTACTTTACATGGTCCTTGCTCTTCACTTTCTCACAAAAACAACCCAAAACATGTGCATTGAAATTTTAAAATAGAACAAAATATTATCGCCATATAGTTAGTATAGTAGTCATAGCTTAACCCAAAGGAAATAAATATCTATAGGATTGCTCATATCACTATCCCAAATGAAAGAATTAAGTGATTCAGTATTTTGAGTGGCTAATTATAAATCCGAGCATATCGCGCGTCCATAACCTGTGGTTAGTCACTCTGAGTCACATGCTTAGTTAGGGAGTCGCACGCGCCGAATATGGTAAAGAAAGAATAACTATACATTGGATATTTAACGACATTAATTAGCACCGCAGGTCTCGGTTCATCATCATCATCATCATCATATCAGCCGAAAGACGTCCACTGCTGGACATAGGCCTCCCCCAAAGAGTGCCACAGTTTCGGTTAAAGTTCCTTTATTGTGTTCAGTTTTATCAATTTTCCTGTAGAATATACAGAGTAGTCGTCCCCATCAGCCATGGTCCGTGCACTGCTGAGGGAGCCTCATGCATTCTACTCCAGGATACTCGATTCTGTGGAATACAGAGTTTATCTATTAGTACATTACTGCAGACGCCGGGAAAAAACGCCGGCTTCGTATCACTATCCTATATCTACTCACCCGGCAAGCCCTTTTCACGGCTAGGCATGTATAGTGCTTTTCTCAAACATGCAATGAAATAAATAAAAAAAACTTCAAGAAATCAAACAAATTTTCATAGCTGAACTCCGTGACCATTGCCACAAATTGTGAAATGAAAATAAAAAAAAAATACTTCCTGGCCTAGGCCTTCAATTTCCTATGAAATTCCTTTACAGTTCTCTCTCTTCTTCTTCCGTCTGAAACGTGATGCTTTGAAGCCTGTTATAACGCACGGCATGACGAAATTTCATTGCATGTTTGAGAAAAACATGTTTCAGACAAATTCTTTTTGAGGAGTGGTGTAATTGTTGTTCCTAAACACTGACCTTATTTTTAGGGTTCCGTACCCAAAGGGTAAAACGGGACCCTATTACTGTAAGACTCCGCTGTCCGTCCGTCTGTTTGTCTGTCCGTCTGTCACCAGGCTGTATCTCATGAACCGTGATAGTTAGACAGTTGAAATTTTCACAGATGATGTATTTCTGTTGCCGCTATAACAACAAATACTAAACAGCAGAATTAAATTAATATTTAAGGTGGCTCCCATACAACAATCGTGAGTTTTATTGCCGTTTTTTATAGATAATGGCACGGACGGAACCCTTCGTGCGCGAGTCCGACTCGCTCTTGGCCGGCTTTTCATTATTATTTAAGAAGCTTTTGGTTAGATATGTAAGTCACGGATCAGTAACGGGCTCAATTTTAGATTCAAAATGTGACATCCCTGGCATGTCATAGCGATAATATTCCTGGGATATCCCTACTCTTTATCTATCTGTCTTTCAAAATCAGAATGATAGAGACCTGATACAAAATATCCTAAGGACATTCCTTCTGTAGGTACCTATTCTGTGTTCTGTCACTGATGCGGAATCGCGGCCTAGCTCTAGCGTGCCCCAAATTACCCAAATAAGGTAATAGGCAGTGCACATCCACTTGATAGTTGATGGCTGTCTGAGCGGTCGGGTATTTGCCCGATTTGCCGAGCTTGCATGTTGCAGTGCACGGTATGGGCTCGTTGGGTAGTAGCGTGAGCGATTGACGATAGACGGCTGGAAGGACCAATTTCACTTGATATGAACGTCAATACTTGCGAGCAAAGAAATTGAACCACTTCGCCATGTTTGGTCCTTGTGCATTCTATTTCTTTGCAGCCGAGTAAATATGCCTAAATTAGCTTTAAAAAGTTGCCAATTTATGACGGTTCGTGAGTCTGGGACTGGGAAACTGGTTGAGATCTTGAGATTCGATAGTGATATAGTAGGTAATATTGTTATGACGTAGTTGTCATGTTTTTAGGGTTCCGTACTCAAAGAGTAAAACGGGATCCTATTACTAAGACTTCGTCCGTCCGTCCGTCCGTCCGTCTGTCTGTCACCAGGCTGTATCTCACTGATACCGTGATAGTTCCAGCTGAAATTTTCACAGATTATGTATTTCTGTTGCCGCTATAACAACAAATACTAAAAACACAGAATAAAATAGTTTTTTATATATAATGGTACGGAACCCTTCGTGCGCGAGTCCGACTCGCACTTGGCCGGTTTTTTTGGTCACATTAAGACGACTGTAGGAACAACCAAAATATCGTCACGTTCGCACACAAAATTTAGCTTGATATTCTGTTCTCTTCAGCTGCGCATGGGCCATGTTGTTAAAACTTCAATATTTTATCGACATTTGTCCAAGAAAGTAGTGTATTTTGTTTTGTCCTGCGCGGAATACATGAACAACAACAATGACTCCAGAGATTTAAATTAATTTAACCATAATTTTATTTAATAACTTATATCTATTCAATATTATTTTGTTTGTATTTTTCTATGTATTTATACCCTTAAAACCACGACAATAAGTCACGCAGTATGCTGTCCCGCATACCTCACTGGATCCACAGAAAACCAGCACCGTTGGCACGGCCGTGTCAACTGCATTGCTGAGTGGAGACCATTTCGGTAGCACATCCCTGTTTGTTTGTTAGTTCTTAAGGTGCATTATGTGAATTTATGTGTACCTAATGATGTTGTTATCCGAATAAATTCCTATTCTACTTATTCTAAAACGTCTTACACGACGACGTGTTTTACAAGAATCAAGGTAAAACAAATTTTACTTTATTTGTGGATTTTGTCCCATGCAAAGACTAATAATAATAATAAATAATAAATAAATATTACGGGACAATCTTACACAAATCAACCTAGGCCCACGGTAAGCTCAATAAGGCTTGTGTTGTAGGTACTAGGCGATGATATATATAATAGATAGATAAATACATATAGATACTTAAATACATGTATAACATCCATAACTCAGGAAATATTCGTGATAAACACACAAATAAATGCCCTGACCGGGATTCGAACCCGGGACCTCCAGCTTCGTAGGCAGAGTCACTACCCACTGGGCTACGGAGGCCGTTAATGCGTAAGTTAAAGTTCCCCTATGTCCGTGACCTTCCCCTGTGTTTCAAACCTGGTCATTAACGCAGTCCTGTGGGGCCACACGTTCCCGGGATCGATACCCGAATCGTGTTGCCACGGTAACTCTACTTTTACTCTTTTACTTCGTACGTGCGAAGTACCGGTTCCGGTGGTGTGGGTATAGCACGTGAATTATCTATTATGTAGGGTTGCTTAGGGACTAGGGGTTATAGGTATAGCTAGTGTTTTTGTTATATTTTTAATACAAACAAGTCTCGTCCATTACCTAATAGATAATCTTATATTGGGGCATTCTTCGAGCTGTCCCGTACAAACGCGCGTATATCTCTGTCATTAGAGTTATCTTTGCAATTTTAATTGGAATATTATAATAGGGGTGTAGACACTATATAAATTAACCAATAATGATGTATTTTCTCGAAAAAGGATAAAAAATAGTGTCAAATGGGGAAAAAAGTAAGGCAGGGGATTAAATAATCGCAAAGTTATAAGTATTATAAGTGTTCAAAGTTTTAAGAGGGGTTATATTCTGTCCCTTTTCCGCAAAACGCATCTTCATATGAAACGATTGTCATTTACTATGACGCTCGTGGATAGTGATGTCACGATCCTCTAGCGTTTTCTCTCTAACAAGCAATATTAAAACGGTTGTAGCTTCGTAATTTTTAGAGATATCTGAATGGGATTTTCGTCGTTAACCATATTTTTTTGCCTTATTTCTTTTGGAGTTATAATACATTTGGAGTCTTCACAGAAAAAGAAACTGAAACTTACCAATTTTCTGAAAATTCGTGTTAGTACAGGACAACGGTGGACTTTTCCGTAGATTGCTCCTATTGCTCAATCAAATCGATTGATTTCAATGAAATACCTTATTTTATTATTATTACTCTTCTAAGGGTATCAGCAATATATGGTCTACTCATTTATTTATTAAATTTTTAATAAAATATACTTATCTCCATCAACAGTTTAAATATCGAAATAATGATTAATTTACATTAAATAATATTATTATAGTTGTCTTAGTAATTTACACGTTTCTCTGTAAAAAGATATAGTCAAAAACTTCTAATTTAGATTGGGTTTCAAAATGCGCTTTAAATAAGTTTTTTTCTCATGAAAAATCAAAGTGTCCCGAGCACCCTTGGTTCACAGAATATTTCGCCAAATCACGTCACGTCTGCTGAATATAAACACACGTAAATCCCTCAAACGAACGGCATTACATTCAAACTCCAACTAATTTGGCAATTTCCCCCAAATTCCCACCAGACACCGCTTTCCCGAACCTTTCGTTGCGTGACGATTCGGGAATTGTCCCCTAATTCCAATGTAAATGTCCTGTTTCAAAAGCCTGGCTGTTTGCAACACCATTGCAGATAGTCAGATAGTTTCTAGCCGTTTATACGTGAACATGTCGAGGCTTGAACGTGTGAATATTTGGGTGGTGGAACATACGAACATTCGCGTTTGGAGGCAGCTGGAGAAAGACGTTTATGAATCGTGAGTGATTTGATAGATTTAAACTAACATAAAACGACACATTATTTCCATAACTTCTCTGTGATAAATATAAAGCCAATTAGGTTATCAGAAGTGGGATGCTAATGAGAACTTCTTCTCAGTCGGACACCCTTGAGTGGTTGAAGTTATAGACTGTTCGTTCCGGTCATAACCGCTGCTCTAGCGCCACTTCTCCTCTTATCTACGTTGTTTACATTATTGAACAGAACATTCAGTTAAAGTTCACTGTAATCATGAGATCCGGCCATCAGCCATCTTTGTGGTGATATAACTCCCTCCCCCGCCCTTTACACCTACCTACAACCAAACAAATATAAACGGAGATATATAAATCTAAAATGTTCAGGTCATACTCGCCCCGAACAACGTTTCAAATGAACAAACTGCTATACCCAAGTAGATAAATCAATAGATGTAATTAATATGTCATTAATGATGAGACCGTGATTCACTGCAAACTACTTTTTAATTACACAGTTAATCAGTGAAAGGGATTTTTCGAACCGCTCAAGCGGACCCAGCAAGTCAGTTTGTATGCATAAGCACAAAATTAAAAAAAAAGTAAAAATTAAAATTCATTTATTTCAAGCATCAGTGGCTCATACAAGAAATTAAAATACACAAATGCAAATTAAAATTATTTAAGAATCAGTAAGTTAAGTAGGTTTCTTCTTCTTCTTATTTAAGAGCTAGGCTCTTGTCGGTGGAGTAATTTCCAACTTGTTCTACATTCTGCCTTTCTTTTTATTTGTCTGTACGATGACGCGTTTATTTTCTCTTTTATTTGCTCCATGTAAGATATCCTCGGCCTTCCCCTTTTTCTTTTCCCTTCTATTTTTCCCTCTATTATTGTTTTCATCCAGTCGTCGTAGCGTAACATGTGTCCTATCATTTTTCCTCTCCTGTTTTCAATCATTTCTATCAGATTTCTTTTTTCATTGACTAAATCCAGAACCTCCTCGTTAGTTTTCTTTTCCGTCCAACTGACCCTTTCTAACCTCCTCCAACACCACATTTCAAACGCCGCCAGTCTTTCTCTGTCCCGTTGCGTCATGATCCACGTTTCGCAGCCGTAGAGTGCTATGCTCCAGATGTACACTTTAACCAGTTTCTTCCTAGTGCGACTTGCTATTCTGGCAGTGAGTAAATGCCTTTTCGAATTAAGACTTTAAGTAGGTACTTTACTATAAAATTTAAATCGATATCTAGAAAAAATACATTAAGTTTAATTGTCAATAGGTACCTATATAATGTGTGCGCTTTGTAATTCTTGCATGTGAATCGTGCATAATATCCATATTTAGCGTTACTACGCTTTCCGGTAGTCACGTGTGCTTTGCATTAAAAATAAGTAAACAGCTCATGGCATGTAATAAGGTTGAAGATTAATGGGTCCTTTCAAAAACGATTAAATGGTAGGGCAAGTGGTATCCATGGTAACGCAAATGTGCTCGTATTTTTGTTTTATAGTTGCCGTGATATGCAAAACAAATGTGTACAAAGGTTTCGGAAGTCAATTCACTCGCGGTACTGTCGCCATCATATATATAGGTACACTGTAGGTGTTCAGAAATATCGGCACATGCACCCTATGCCTTGAAAATAGAGGTGTGTTCCGATGTTTGTGACGTGCTTGTTTCCTCCGATGTATGTGATGGCTGTACGTAGTTTCGGAATCTCATTTATTTTTGTTGATGGTAGGATAATTTTGACTTTTAATTTAGTTTTGTATGTTTTAAAATTATATAAATAAACGAAAGTACTAGGTACCCTATCAGTCTGTCTGCTACCGACGACGTCTACCACGAAAATCGTCTTCGATATTTCGAAGTTCGTATATCTTCAATAATCTTATCTGTCGCTCGAGTGTTATAATATCGATGTAGGCGAAGTTATATACGCGATTTTCGTGGCACTATCGATTTAGATGAAATTTGCTATTGAAACAGTTGGCGTCCCAGATAAGGAAATAGGATACTTTTTTCTCTGAAAGCATCTAAGAGGATGAAATATGGGATGAATGTTTGTATGGGATATACCTACAATAAATGCTCAATTAGGCTAAATCGTTAGCGGCCACCGTTCAATAACTGGCCACTTCATACTAAACACTCTTTTTACCTAAAGGCTTCAATAAGTATCTGGCCACGACATACTAAATTGAATTCTGTTTGTAGGGGAACAGAGTTAATTTTTAATATGAGGGGGCCAGCTATGAATGGTGGCCAGCTACTGGCGATTTACCCTAGATGGCTCGTCACTTTTAGTAGATACTGACCATAATATCGAATGTTTATCGACCTAGATCTCAACATCTTTAGTGATTACATATCTGTCCTTACAGTATATTGAATCTTAAACTGTTTTTCTTCAGTCTGTTAAAAGTGAAAACACGATTGGCAATAATTTTCTCGATACCTTTATTTTTCAAACCTTACCCTTCTTTTGGATGTTTTTGGCTGGATCATTAAGATCCTCCCATCTTTAACAATTATTTTTGGTTTAATAGTTGTACAATGATAAGTTCTCAAATCTGGTAAAAGGATTTTGCTTATAAATGTACGCACAAAAAAATATAATTAAAAAACATGATATCCGCGTTTGTAGCGCGCACTTCCATCTCGTTCAGGCTTATGCTCAGTGAGAGGGAGAGAAGACTACGCCACTACGCCCTCTTAAGCGCGATCAAACGACACTAAAATAGCCAATTCCGTCAGTAATCAATCAATGCGTTGGGCATTGATTACGAAAAATCATTACCCTCGTTTCCCCGGTCGGCTAATAATGGCGTTTTCGTCACGTATCCGAAATAATGGCGTTCCCAGCCGACCAATATGGACAGCCGATGGCCTAACGCATACCAATTTCATGCACTTAACTTCAAAACCTCGTTTCTCGATCTACACCTCAGGAAATACCACTATGCTGCTGTTTAAATAAAGTTCAGATTCTTTGGCAATTAAAAATAGATATGAGGTGTAGAAAGTAGTAGTATATCAGAAATAACGTAAGTCGCCCACAATTAATACGTGTTGCATTAAGAAAAGTAATATCGCCGTTGTAGTATAATGTGTACCTAGGCTGTTTCATCGTGGTACTAAAAAAGTTCAATCAACTTTATTGTCACTTTTTTGCTTTGCGACGAAGGATGTGCCAAAATACTTCCTGAGTCGGAAATAGGTTTGTCATGTCCACCGTTAGATTGATGAATTTGGTATTTGCTTCCTTTACGTAAATATTTTGTATCTTTAATATACTGCTGTATTTTATACAACGATTGTATAAGGAAAATAAGTCTAAAGCGAGTAGGTGTCTACATGGAAAATCTTGCGTTTGTAACATGATTTTCCCTAGTATTTTTTTCTTTAAACTTTGTATAAACATAATCCTTCTCCCTTTAGGTAGGTATTTAATCACAAAATCTTAGTTTAGCGTACTTTTATGAGCCGTAGAAGCCTACACGTTTTATATATGTGCCAAGTTTATTAGATAAATTAATGTTCGTGACACTCTGGAAAGATTGGCCTCATGTGGGTTCATCATCTCATCACCATTTAATTTTCGTCCTCGTTGTCGACATTTACTAGCGGCGCCGGCAGCGCGAACGTTGTCTCGCAGAAAGTCCCCGCTTATTCGAGCTTTGCACTATAAACTCGTTGCTTGAATCAGCACCAAACTGTGATATAAGTATTTGCTAGCCCATGGATAAATGTGTGATGTGTGTGATGAATGTTTGACGTTTTGCGAGAAGATCGATGCACAACCGTCTTCTGTGTAATGGGGAATGGATGACAATTTTAGAATTGCCTGATTTTTATTTTGGTGTTAGGAATAACCTTCCTTAACACCAGAAAAAAATTGTTACCGTAGGTTAACGTTAACGTAGGTGTCCACCAGGGATCAACTCTCAGCCCCTTGCTTTTCAACATCACCATGGATTACATCACGAGAGACCTGCAAAAGCCGGCTCCATGGACTGTGCTGTACGCTGACGATATAATCCTAATCGAAGAAACACTAGCGGATCTACAGAGAAACCTAAACGAATGGCAAAAAACCTTAGAAAGCAAGGGACTACGTGTGAGCCGTCAGAACACTGAATATATGTACTGCAACTTTTCCAACACCAATATCTGCAACCAAGCGACGCCGACCATAGGAGGATCTCCTTTAAATAGCGTGGAGGAGTTTAAATACTTAGGGTCCATGCTTAACACCAAAGCAAACACAGACAGAGACATAGACCACAGAATTAAGACAGGCTGGCTGAAATGGAGATCGCTTTCGGGAGTTTACTGCGACGCGAAGATGCCAATAAAAGTAAAAGGCACGGTATACAAACGCGCGGTAAGACCTGCCTTGCTCTACGGTTCTGAGTGTTGGGCCATAAGAAATTGTGACGAACACAAAATGCACGTCACTGAAATGAAAATGCTTCGATGGGCGGGTGGCGTTACCAGGCTTGACAGAATCAGAAATGAGTATGTCCGTGGAACATTCAAGGTTGCAGAAATACACCAAAAAATGCGCGAAAACCGCCTGCGCTGGTACGGACATGTAATGCGCCGCAGTGATGACCACATGACCAGAAGAGTATTAGCCATCCAGGAGGGGAAAAGAGGAAGAGGGCGCCCACCAACAACCTGGCTAAAGACCATCCATAACGACATGACAAAGTTAGGCATAACGACGGAATTGACGCAGAACCGTAATGATTGGAGGAAGAGTATCAGGAGGGCTGACCCCGAATAGGGATAAAGCAAGGATTGATGAATGAACACCAGAAAAAAATTGCAGATTTTTCAGGTGCGTCAATTATTTTTGAAAAACATAAACAGTTTCCTCACTTACGTTTTGGGTTTAGGACGGCGAATGAGACATTTTCCTTGATTCGTCTCATATTACAAAAAATATCTTAAAAATCCGTGGTAATGATGTGATGACACTGGAAATTATATTGACAGATGCAGCAGCTATATTTGTCATTGCCAGGGTCAGATATTCTAAATATTTTTTGTAATATGAGACGGATCAAAGAAAATGTCTCATTCGCCGTCCTAACCCCAAAACGTAAGTGAAGAAACTGTTTATATTTTTCAAAAATAATTGACGCCGCTGAAAAATCTGCAACTTTTTTCTGGTGCTAAGGAAGCTTATTCCTATCACCAAAAAAAAAAAAAATCAGGCATTTCTAAAATTTTCATCCATTCCCCATTATTGTTATTTATTTCTTTTGTGTATTATTTTTTTGTTTTACAGTGCCCCTTGGTATTCATACATTCAACCAATTTTATTCCTAGGCCGTCATAGAACCTTGCCGTTGTAAATGCTATGTCAATACGGGTTACTAGGATTATTGCGTCCCTATGTAGCAGTTAAAATGACAGGGTTCTACGGTGGCCTAGGAATCAAATTGGTTGACCGTACCTATTACTGTAATGCTGTGAAATTGTATGGAATGAATAAATAAATCATATCAGCCGCACAACGTCCACGTGTGCCTATATGGAGTCATTTGTAGCGTTTAGATGTTTTTGCCATCATGATTGGCTTGTATGACGTCATATAATGGCGCCCAGATTAGGTCTTAATCCACCATCCTTGGTGCCAGTCGGTCGGCCGGCGGCCGAGCTATATGAATATCAACTACTTACATATATGTGTACATTACAGTAAGCTTACAGAGGGAATCTGGCCTAGATTCATCCTTCAATCTCGATAACTCTTTAGTCACACTATTATATATTTATTATGGTACAGGTACTTGTGCAATTTTAGTCATCACTTTTACTCATTTACTGCATAGGTACATTGATAGAGTTAGAGGTAGACTAGAGATAAGATAATATATTAGTATTTTGAGTTTATAGTAGTTTGTTTTAAATTCAACCAAACTACCGATGTACCTACAGTCAGAGGCAGAAGTAACTACGTATAATAACACGCTCAAAATGATCTACACAGTGCTCATACTCTTGATATTAAAGTCGTGTGTTGGTCATTTTGAGCCACTTGGTCCGCGTAGCTAGTTTAGCTGCTCACTATATTACTTATACTACTAAGCTTTAATTGAATAAGAATTTATTTATTTAGCACATAAAGTAAAGAAAATAACATGATCCAAAAAAGTTACAAGCATAATATAAAATGTGCTAAATGGACTCTCACTCAGCTGTTATACGCTCGCTGTTATACGGTTGTGAAACCTGGGCAGTGAAAAAGACGCACGAACAAAAACACCACACTACAGAAATGCGTATGTTAAGATGGGCCGGCGGAGTTACACTCAAAGACAAAGTGCGCAACGAGTATGTCCGTGGGAGTTTTAAGGTTGCCAAAATAGCTGACAAAATAAAAGAGTCCAGGATGAGGTGGTACGGTCATGTGTTGCGACGACCGGATGACCATGTCGTGCAAAAGTGCATATCCATGGCTACAAAAAAGAGGGGAAGAGGAATACATCCAGCCACCTGGATGACGAATGCCCAAAGAGACATGAAGGAGATGGGCCTTACTACAGAGGACGCACAGGGGACCGATTTTTGACTTTCGAGCGCTCGAATCTTTCACTCGAAAACGGACTAAAATTACGAAATGCTCTATTGAAATAGCGATAGTAAATTGAAAAGCGAGTGGTATTGACCACTCGTATTTAATTATATCGGTAGAAAGTTAGTGCCTGCAACTTTGACACTAAAATTGTATTTACTTTTATTTAATTTTCGAGCGGTCGAAAGTCAAAAATCGGTCCCCAGGACCGAAAAAAGTGGCGCCGCATGATTGGGAAAGCCGACCCCGCGTAACGGGATAAGGCGAGGCCAAAGAAGGATCCTCACTCAGCATGTTGTCAACTTGCCACGGAGACCGTGCCGTGACGCTGATTTTCGGTTGATTGGTTGTAAAAATAACACCTACTGTATGTACTAGGATTCAGAGAACAGGTTATAGTGACGATATTTTTGCATAACATTACGAAAAAAATTCTATACCTACATATACACACAGAAGAGATAAATAACAAAATTGTCGCATTAACGCCAGCCCACGCTATTATAATTAGGTCTACACACAATGTATCTAATTAATTATAATGATCTTGCAGTCGGATTCATACATTATTTATGGGTGATTGCAAAAAACATATACGAATATGTTTTGGTGACAACCCACCTTCTGCCCGTGACTAAACTTCTTCCACTGTCAATATATAGTACTTAATAAGTTACTTGTATATATGTGTTCTATGTATTTAAATATTAATTTATCTATATAAGTATGTTTATCGTTGTCTAGTAGGTACCCATAGTACAAGCTTGCTTAGTTTGGGACTAGGTCGATCAAATGTCAAATGTTACTCTAGTTTTATTAAATATTTTTTTTGGGTTGTCAATAATTATAAAATGCCAAAAACAATATCCATAATTTTGATAAAACCTTTCGGCAATCGAAAAAAGCTCTCTCGGGAATAGAACAGGTTATTGGAAAGTGGAAAACTTCCTCAAAATCCTTTTAGTATTTTCCGGGTTTATAGCGAGCAGCCCGATATAACGGACGATTAATATACACTCGGTTTAATAAATAATCTGGCATAAACATCATAAAAAACGAACAGCAGAGCAGCATATTTTAAAAAAATAGGTCGCTCGGAAAACTCTGCCTTTACGGCCTGTAGATTAACCAAAATAAAATCACTAAACGTCAAAACTCATGAATGTTTCTGGCATGTGATTGATATATGGGAAAATATTTCATATGAACTGACCACTCGAAATTGAACTCTAAATGCTCGTGTCACAGTAGATTTTGGATTGAATATGTTGATAACCGGGGTCTTGCTTAAACAAGTACAAGTCAAAAAGAAAACTGTTGGCGTGCATACGTTAGTGATCGTTCTGCATCAATACATTGCAGTACGACAATCTGAATCGATGACTGGATGGGTGTGCGACATGCAAAGGATTCAGTCCACCTACACCATAAAACGTATTTATTTATTTAGAACGCAAACAGTCGCATAAACAAAAATTTAACGGGTACACAACCGACATTTATTTATTTATTTAGTTGTACGGGACACCAACAGAGTACATGTTAACAGATCTTAATTTAAATGTTTGCTTTTATTTGGGTTTACATGCACCCCAATTACAGGTGAACACATCATTCGCATTATTCGCAAATATAAATCATGCATAATTTAAGCCAGTTAAAAGGAGATAATCGGAAATCCTTTAAAAATAAAAATAAATAGATTAACAATTCATGAGAAAGATATTCCTATAAAGTTCAAAGTTATTGTTTTTTTTTGTTGTTTTTATAGTTTCATTAAAATGATTTAAATACAATTTGATCTAAAAACTAAAATTAAAAGATATATAAGTAACATGCAATATTTAAAACAAGATTTCATACATAACATTATACATTGTAAAAAATAAAAAAGAGAGGATCTATTTGACACTTGTTTCTCTTAAATAATGATTTAACTTTGTATGGAGATAGTTTTAATCCCGGTAATCAACCCCTAAGGGGGTTAAATGGGGGGTGAAAGTTTTTGCTACGATATAAACGAGTTCCACGCGGACGGAGTCGCGGGCAGAAGCTAGTTACAGTCAAGGTCACCAATATGTATACACCACAAACTTACAGAAATATGTATACATACCTTAATACTACGGAAGTAAGGTTGTTGTATACATATTTTTGCAACTTTGGGTATATACATATTGGTGACCTTGACTGTACATAACATACTAATATCAAAAAGTAAGAGAAAAAGTTTGTATGTAGAGGTAATCTAAAATCTAATAAAAAAACATTAAGCTGTGTATAAAATGGACAATCTGGATGGCCATAGGTTTTATTTTATCCCGCGGATTGCCGCGCGGACAGCTAGTACCTATTTAATAAGTAAGTAGGTAGGTATATGTAGTAGTGTTTGTATTTTGTAAGTATTTACAAACTAACAAAACTATAAACATACATTTCACAGACAGTCGAAACGCACAGACAGCGGTGGCGGCGCGGTGCGATGCGGTACGGAGGCGGTACCGGTTGTAATGTTCGAGCTAATATGAAAGGGTCCGCACAGAATACCGCGCCGCACCGCCACCGCTTTCAGTGCGTTTCGCCCTTTTATTATTAGTCTAAATATAGGTACGTATAGATGATAAAATAATGCTCATAAACTCCATATTACAGACTTTTTAGCACATTATCTACCAAACTTATTGTGTACCATTACCGTGCTGTATTGTATCATGTCTAAATATAGCACACCTGTGCAACCATACAATATATTCACTGCGTTACGCGTATGGCACTATTGGCACTGCACATACAATAGGACTAACATTTCATCAACTCCACTATACGAAAACTGTTGTTTAAGAATATTTCTTAAATGGACGCAATAAGGCTCCTTTTTGATTGAGAGGCGAAGTCAGTAAAAGTTATGGCCCTATTAGTTATGTTTCGTTACAGAACTGTATATAATATATAGTATGTTTGGTTGCAATTATGGAAGGAACACTAAAGTATGATACCTGTACGGAGACGGCGTGCGAGCTATCTCGCGGCTACATAGACTATTCGTCTCTTTCTAATTAGAGCACTTAGAAAGAGATGAAAAGTCTTTCTCGCCGCGAGACAGCTCGCGCGCCTTCTTGTGCAAGCCGTACTGCGAGACATCGGTACCTATATGGGACTCTAGCTTCTGCCCCCGACTCCCTTCGCGTGGAACTATATATATCGTCTGTATTTTTCAATTTTTCCTTTAATTTGAAGTTTATAAATATCGTTAGCAGCGTAACTGCTTTATACAAAAAAAAAATTAGTATGGGGTGGCGCATCGTTACTGACGATTTCTCAATATAATTTGAGACGTTGGTGCCGTTAAAGAACCATATGTATTCTAGGTAGATGTCGCCACACGCCTCCCTAAGGTGTTGTGAGAAGGAACTGATTGAAAGATTTAGGAGCTGAGACAGATTGTTCCGATAGCTCAGTTGGTTAGTAGCGACGGGCCATGTATGCCTGTGGTCGCCGGTTCAAATCCGGCTCGGAACCTAAATTTCTCATTTTTTCCTTTAATTTGAAGTGTATATAATATATCGCAGCTCCATACACACTTTCACCCCATATCACACCCTTAGGAGATGATTTCCGGGATAAAAATTATCCTATGTCCTTCCCTGGGACTCAAACTATCTCTATACCAAATTTCATACAAATCGGTTCAGCTGTTTAAGCGTGAAGAGATAACATACAGACGGACACACTTTCGCTATGGATGAGACGCATTTTATGAGTATAGGTACCTATGTCTGATCAAGTAATAAGGTGGCCATATCTCCTAAACTACACCAGATAAACCCGTTGTGTTTGAGCTAACGAGTAGTTGACGACTGTGTAAAACGAAGTACAGTCGGCAAAGTATCAAAATAAAATGTTAGGGAGAAACCTATCAAAGTCGTGAATTTAAAAAAATGCCCCTGACATGGTAGGTACTTCAACAAAAACGAAATCGCCCTACAATCGAACATTGTAGGTCGCGGTTCATTTCTGCTGGAGTATGACTGTAAATCAATGTGGTAGTTTCGTAATAATAGCAAAGCATAAAAATGCCATGCCTACCTATATTCAGACTATTACACCGTAGTGCACAATGAACTCATTATTGACTGCTCTAGGACCCTAATCATATAGTATAGTCCAGTAAAGTCTACTGTATAAAAATACAATGCATTAGTTCTAATGAAATATTAAGGCAAAAGCTGCGGGGTCTAACAAGGGAGTACCCATCAAATGTTGTCGATGCAACCTTTTGACTACAAGCCTCGCAGTGCGTTTCTACGGTACCTATTGAATAGAGGTGTAGAGACCAAATAAAATAACCAATAATGATGTATTTTCTTGAAAAAGGTTTTAAAATATTGTCAAATGGAGAAAAAAGTAAAGCAGGGGATTAAATAATCACATAGTTTTAAGAGGGGATATATTGTGTCCCTTTTCACAACGCACCTTCGTTTGAAATGATTGTCATTTATTATGACGCTCGGGTATCGTGACGTCACGCTCACGGATCGTGACGTCACGCTCACGATCCACTAGGGTTTTCCCTAAAACGGTAATTTTTGGTTCTAGGCATTTTATTTTGCATTCTTTCTTTTGGAGTAATAATACATTTTGAGTCTTGCGTGGTATGGGCACGTAATGCGGAGGGATGAAAGTCATGTGACCAAAAGAGTATTAGGTATGAATGTGGATGGATGTAAAAGACGAGGTAGGCCAAGAAAAAGGTGGATGGACTGTGTGAGAGACGATATGAAGAGAAAAGAAGTGAATGATGATATGACGGCTGACAGAGAAGTATGGAAGAAAAAGACATGCTGCGCCGACCCCAAGTAAATGGGATAAGGGCAAGGAAATGAATGAATACATTTTGAGTCTACACCTCAATTGTTTCACAGTATGACACAATTAGGAACACTTTTATTCTTGCTCATCCTCCTAGCGGTTGTACCCTAAAAGAGCTTTGGCACCTAATCTCAAGATTTGGCTCAGACACACCGGTTTCCTCACGATGTTTTCCTTAACCGAAAAGCTACTGTTCAATAATATTTCGTCCATAAGTTTTTTGAAACTCAGTGGTACGTAGTGGCTCGAACCCAAGACCTCCAGAATTCATCCATATAAAATTACCTTGGGAACTATATGTCATCCAAATATCGTATTAGCATTACGCAACGGTGTAACACGCGCCCCGGTCAAGTTATTGAATACACCGTCAAGCGTGTCAAATCGAACCTGACCTTATTTGGTCAACAATCAATCCTTTGACCATATGCTCGCACATATGCCTCCATATTTGCATAGTATGTGGCACGTGTGAACTAATGTTAGCACCTACATTTCAATAATATGTGCACGGACTAAGTGACCATAATCATGTGAAAACGACGTTATTGTTTGTTAAGGGCTGCTCAGAAAATTTTGAACCTCTGGTAACGTGCATATATTTATGAACTCGACTATAATTACCTATATAGTCGAGCTATTAAGAATTGTCCCTTACATCTTTGTGTAATCACATGTCGATCCATCGAGCAAAATAGAAATTGCGTAGGTACCTAGTGGAAATTAACAACGATAGACTTAAAGCAACTTCCAGGGCCGTCGTTTAGTTCAACAAATTTAATATACTTTCAAGTGGCCCTTATTAAACCTCGTGTCATCTTATGTGTAAATTTTTAATCAATATGTACAAGTACGAGGGCGACACTGAAAGTCTTTAGAACTGGCCACTTGTAATAAATATAATAAAAAAATAAGTTCAAAATTTGAAAATGGAACTCTTTCTTAATATTTTTGTGTACGAATTCCACTCGATTGTCATTTGTTTTACGATTTGGCGGCAAATTGAAAATTGTGTGTACTACGTGAGCATGAATTTAACGCGAGAAAATTTTCGAGCAATGATTTTTTACGACTTTCGATGTAATTTAAGTCAACAAGAAAGTTATGATAGACTTCGATTGGCCTTTCACGATGAAGCCCCATCTCGTGCTACTATTTACAACTGGTTTAATGAATTTAAACGTGGCCGCACTGATCTCACTGATGATCTGCGTGAGGGCCGGCCTTCTACGGCGACTACTGAAGATAACATCAGTGTTGTGCGGCGTATGATAGAGACTGACAAAAGAGTAACCTATCAGCAGATTCGTACAAGCTTAGCCATGGGTATGAGTCAAGTCCACAAAATCCTCCATGAACATTTAGCGGTGAGGAAGCTTTGTGCCCGGTGGATACCTCATAATTTGACAGAAGCCCAAAAAGTCCGTCGTGTTGATTGGTGCCGTGAAATGGGTCAAAGATTCAACGGAGGTGACTCAAATGCTGTGTTCGACGTAGTTACGGGTGACGAAAGCTGGATTTACTGTTATGATCCTGAAACTAAAAGACAGTCTGCTGAGTGGGTGTTTCCTTCCGAGGAGTTGCCTACTAAAGTGAAGAGAGGTCGAAGTGTGGGAAAAAAGATGGTGGCCTCGTTCTTCGGAAGGACTGGTCATTACGCAACAATTATTTTAGAGGATCAAAAAACAGTTACTGCGAAGTGGTACACTAACAATTGTTTACCACTTGTCTTGGAAAAAGTTCGAGAAAAACGGCCTCGCAGTAGGATCCTGCTTCACCACGACAACGCCTCATCGCACACCGCCAAGCAAACGATCGACTATTTGGCGACGGCAAACGTGGAATTACTGGGTCACCCACCTTATAGCCCCGACCTTGCACCTTGTGATTTTTATTTATTCCCAAAAATTAAAGAAAAACTTCGAGGAAAACGTTTTATGGACGCCGACGAAGCAGTGGCTGCGTTTCAAAAGGCCGTCGAAGAGACCCCTAAGGACGAGTGGGCAAAGTGCTTTTCTCAGTGGTTCTATCGAATGCAGCGATGTATTGATGTGAAGGGAGGCTATTTTGAAAAGATATAATAAAAGTAATAAGTTGCTTGATTGCTCAGTTTTTGATTTTCTAAGAACTTTCAGTTTGACCCTCGTACCTACAATGGATGAATTGTTTACATATTGCATAGATATTTTACCCATATGAATTACGCTTAACTTTATAGGGTGTGGTTTTTCTTGCATACTTAGCATGCTATTTCTAATTGCAAATTGCATGTGTTGAGTTTAATGTGGTTATCGTGGCAATGTAATTGCTTGCAGTTTTCCATATTTATTATGTAAAAGCTGCAAAAGCCTTATGTTGACCTACTTACATTTTGTATACACTTAATACCTCACTAACTACAGTACTAGGTTTTATCAAAGTTTAATTAAATACCTACGGATAAATATTTTTACCATTTACTCTTACATGTTATTTGTGGAACCAAAAATACGTGCCCATTTATTTACATTACATGGTAAATAGTACATTACTGCAGAGGCGGGGAAAATAGGGATTGTCAGCCAATAAATATAGACAGGGTTAGGGATACGATACCAGGCTGGGAATTCATTTTCACGCTGAGGTATGTACTTGTATAGTGCTTTTCTCAAACATGCAATGAAATAAACCTCTGAGTTTTTTTTAATGGTTGACGCCCTGATGTAGTTATTCAAAAAAAGAAAGTAAATTTGCAGGCAGAAATTTCATTATTGACCTCTGTTGTTGCATGTCGCAGCCTAATAGTATAAGTAACAACGTCAATAATTCATTGTTTGAGAAAAACATTAAAACAAAAATACTCGCTCTTTACACCTGCTTGATAGCTTGACGGTAACAAATCTAGAAGGCTTCAAATTCTATAGTAAGTACCAGATGAAGGTCGTTCACTCCCATTACTAACGATTTCCCATTTTCCAGTCCACATGTCCTATCATCAGGAACCTCGAATCCGTCTACATCCGGCCATCAAGCAACAGAACAAGACAGTATGAAAAAACATGACGAGGAGGTCAACACAGGGAGGGAACAAGAAGGCAAAGAAGCATGCGTTTCCGACTGGCTTTCAGGCGGGCCCTTGGGTACCAAAGGCGTAGTTCTTGTATTCCGATCATGCGTACTGGCTTCCCGTACACCTTCAATGGAATCAACAACAAAATCTATAGGACAGAACACAGGAACCGCCATTTTGTTGAACAAAGCGAAAAACATGGCGCGACGGTTGGTTCCAGAGCCACACACCTTCAAACCCAACAACATTATGCACGATGTTATGGAGACATTTGGGAACAGCAACAAGTTCCAAGGGCAAGCGTATGTGGTCAGACATGTTAGTGAATCAGAGATCCCGGAGACAATATCCGTTGAGGAACAGGGTCATGAGACGATGGAACACAAGAGGGACATTGAGGACGTCCTGAACGACCTGAGTAAGATCACGCTGAAGAAACATTTGAACATCGAGAATACTACTGCTAATATCAAGCCGCCTGAAGACCCCCCACCTCCCGCTGTCGGTAAATTGTTTTAATAACTTACATATTCAATACTACCTACAACCTTTTTATATATGTATGTAAGACCTTTTTAAAGATCCCCTTATTTCACCGACTAACGTTTAACGAATGCATTGATTCGCCGAATTTTCATTTCATCGAATTTTTGTTACTCAGACACCGTACAGGTCAGTTACAGCTATAAAGTCATGGTGTAGAACCCATTACGTTAGGTTAGGTTTGTTTTATAACCTATCACGAAAAGTTTACTGTTTCTGAAAGAAAAATGTTTTCGGTGAAATGAAAATTCGGCGAAACATTCATTCGATGAAACGTTTGTCGGTAAAACAAGGTTACCTATTCCCTTTTTAAGACACGTTAATCGAACTATTCTGGCAAATCTGTCAAGTGTTTTAATTGTAACGAATAATCAACCGTAAATGCTGAATGGTCGTTATTTCGTTTAATTAAGCTAACCGTCATAATCCGTCAAGAATTATGCACAATATTTAACCATAACTTTTGCTTTACAGAAGAGAAAAAAAGCAAGAAAAACAAAGGAAAGAACAAAAGAAAAGGAAATACTCATAAGAAGTCCTCAATAGTAAATATGTCCAGTCCAATGGATAGCGACGATTCAGAACAACTAGTCAAAGAAGTGGACAGTATTAAGGTATGGAAAAATCTCCTCGGTGACTCATTAAAACTGTAATATTATAGGGCTTAAATCCACCAAACATGGTTGTGTGCACAGATGTATGAATATAAGGAGATCGGACATGGCGGCCGATTTGTATAGAGTGAGCCTGTCGCAAGTACATTAACCCACACAACGCCCAAGTAATTGACAAGACAAAGCACGCACACATCTAAAACACACACACTTGTATACCTACACGCTTATTTGACAATAAACGCGCATCATATCAGGCATTTTGGGAAAAAACGTAATATTCTCTGCGATCAGCACGCGTGCACAGTATGGCAGTGTATGCCCATTGAGCATACAGCTGCGACACGGCCGCCGGCGGCTTGTCCTCTCTCTAGTATTCTATGCTCTGAGGTTGTGTGACTATTTTTAACCCGTTTTTAGGTCGTCTCCTAGGCATGTTGTGAGGTCATTACTAAAATAAAACCATGTAAGAGAGATACTGCCACTGTTGACCAAGCTTTCGCGACGGAATATCAGATAGAAAAGTTTCTGTCAAAAAAATCATTTTTGGTACAAGCTTTTATTGCTGACTGTATTTTTCTGTGTACCGTAATCAACTAATCATTGAGACGATTCTAACGAGCGCAAATTCAACGGGGTTACGTCTGTTAAATACTGAATTCCAATGGCCACCCTCTGTCTCCATCATCAGATCAGCTCGATGGTACCATAATATTGAATTGTAATCCAAACTATACCTTTAGGTACCCAAAATATCAGCTCAATCGTTTGAAGATATTTGCTTTAAAATTGAGTTGCAAGTTTCCACCCGAACAAACATAGTTAGGTAAATACCTACATTGCAAGTTAATGGGAAGTCAACTATTCATACAGTAGCAAAATATTGTTTGGCCCGACCAGGCACCATTAGATGAAACTCTTCTAAACTGAAAAAAGTTGCTTCTCTCCAATTTGTTACACAATATTTTATTTTTTATTTTTTTAATCTTTATTTATTATGAAAAGGGGTTTTGTCACGCAGTGACTATGCCACCCCCATGGGCGAGATCAATGTACATTATAATTATATGTTAGAGGTAGGTACTTATTCTAAATTTGTAAGTTTATATTTATAACAATGCTTTAGAGTATAATTTGCATAGCATTCTGGCCTCGTCTGACAACGGCGAAGCCAGAATGCTATTACAACAGCCTATATTCCTTAATACTAGAAATGTCATCTGATGTCGTTGGGCCTCATTGCGAACACATTCCATCAACACATGTTGTACGTCTTCCACTACATCGCACTCATGGCAGTTAGGTGATTCCGTGACGCGCATCAAAAATTTAAATTTGTTTGTCGGAATGTGTCCGGAGCGAAGCCTGAGGAGAGTTACTACCTCTTTCCTACAAAGTATTGCTTGAAGATTTAGCGGCGAACGATTCGATGTTTTGTCATGTTTTTTTTACTTAAACAGTAGTAGCACAGTTATACTGTGGTAGTACTTAGTTACTTTTTGTTTGGGCCTCGAGCCACGAGGCTACAAGTAATGGTATTATTATTGGTCTTCGCGAGAAACTTTTTATACTAGTTGTTTGTTCGTGGTAGTTTAATACAAATTATAGTTTGGTAAATGATGAACTGAAAAATCATCAATCAATTAAAAAAAAGCAAATATATCCTGCAAACATCCCACATGGGACTTAAAAAGTTAAAAAGCAATTCAGTGAAAAAAAACTAACTGTAATGATAAATGTATTTCTACACATAATGTCTAAAATAAGTTTCTGTCAAAAATTTAATTTTTCGTACAAGCTTATATTACCGACTGTCCTTTTCTGTATATCAACTACTAATTGAGACGATTCTAACGAGCCCAAATTCAACTTCGGTTAAGTACTGAATTCCCATGGCCACCTTCTGTCTCCATCATCAGATCAGCTCGCAAATATACCTTTACTCAAAATGTCAGCTCAATCGGTTGAAGATACCTACTTCAAAATTGAGTTGCAAGATTCCACCCGAACAAACATAGTTACATACATACCTACATAGTTAGTTTGGAACATACATTGCAAGTTAATAGAAAGCTTGTAGTAAAAACAGAGCCCAAAAAAAACTTGCCATCTTTATAAGCCTTTATAGACGAAAGCGAGACACATTTTTATGACTTTTTAGACATTACACCGATATACTATTGCTCATAGACAATCAAGATGCTGTTTATTCTGCTCCTCTAACCTCGGTTAACTAAAATGTGTCTTTCTTACATACAAAGACCATCCGAAATCATTAAAGTCACCTAAATATTGTTGACGTATTTGAATAGGTCATTTACCTCTATTTCCCGTATCTAGTCTGCTGATCACCACCTTCCAGGTCCTCGAAAGCAGCAGCATGCCCGCCCGAATACTCAAGATCACGTACAAACTTGTGAACACAGAGACCAAGCTGCTCCATCGGTTACTCCAAGCCCACGGGCTCCAAGATAACGGACCAGATGCCAAAGACTTCAACCTGATGTGGTCCGGCCTGCATCCGAAACCGGATGTGTTGCGGGCCCTGTCACCTTATCAGAGGGTCAACCATTTCCCAAGGTGAGTTATTCGCTTATGTTCAATCGTTCGCGATGCTCCACTTAAGAAAATTTTGCCTTGTTCCTTGCAACTCTGCTAAACTTCCTACAAATAGCGCGAGACGTTCAAAAGAGTATGGTCCTAACGCTAGAACACCGCGAACGCAGGTAATTGTAATGCAATGTAAGTATTTATAGATCCAAAATCAGAAGTAAGCTGAAAGACTGTCTCTCTGTACATTTCAAGGACGATTAAACTAGGGTGACCGTTCCAAGAGCAGGTAAGGGTCTATATGCGATGACACGAAAGTAGGATATTGTCCTAATTTTGGCCCAATCATCTCATCGGATCTCTACAAAATATATACCTAATCTAATAACTATGCGGTTACGATAGTTGATCATCCCCGGTCCGTCTTAGTTTTCTTCAAACTTCTCAGCATTCCTTCAGCAATCATACAATCCAATGTCAGTGACCAAAGGGCCTAAGGATCAGCGTTCGTTACTTATGGAGGACAGTACAGTATCACCACATTTATAAGTTATAACAATGTAGCGCGCGTAATAATTTATTTGGTAGTCTAGACATCATCCTAACCACATTTGAACACTACAATTCTTTCTCCTTTTTGCGCTTCTCGTTGTCATAACTTGTGTCTGTGGTACTGGGCTAGGCAGCGTCTGGTGCCGATACTACTTCAGGCGCACGGGCTGATAGAAGCGGCGTTCGAAGCCTCCAACTGGACCCTGATGTGTTCCGACGCACCAATCCCCTTCGGTACCCTGCAGGCGTTGATGAATATACAACGAGTCAACCACTTACCGAGGTATTATACGTTTTCGTTTCGCTCACGACAGTCGCTTCATGAGAAAGGGTTAGGGATTCTTTCAGGCCTAACGATGATTCGCCACCTCGTTCGATTCGTGGCACTTCTGGTTAATGCATTCAATGAATTGGCCACAGTAGATGGACGCATGGGCGACCTGCCACGCGGTCTAATGCCTTCTGCTTGGTCCTTATTTTTATTTACTTTCTGGGAATAAAGAGCGTTGCAGATAGTAAGTATTCCTTTATACCAAACCATTGAATATTGGTAGAGCTCAAGATCTTGTCACTCGGAAGTGTCGGGCTTAGTCAAAGTAAACACCTTGGTAAGAGATTGGACATGGCAATACAACAGATACAATAGCATTTGACATTGTGCCATAGCTTCAGTCGCTTTCCAAAGCATCACAGCTAATTCTGTCAAGCACTAGAAAGGTTTTGGGACAAAATTTATAATATGTAGTGAAACCTACAAGAACTTGTTTTTATTTAGCCCAAATAGCCTACAGAAAATAAGGAGTCACCAAAGCAAGTTCTAAAAGAATAGATAAATAAATAAATAAATAAATATTTGCGGACAATCTTACACAATATATACCGTTGGTATAGGTACGTTATGTTTCACGAAATTTCTCCTTTAAAATGTCGTTGCCATTTCTCCAATATGCCAATGCATGCACAGACATACAAAAACCGTTAAACTCAGTTCAACCTAAGCATATATTTTATTGTTTGCTTCGTCCACGTTACTATGATTTACTTGCATGCAAAGCTACCCCGAGATAAGTTGATTTATAGGATTATTTCTCGCTTTTAACGGGTTGGCAAAGTAGGTTACATTTTGAAGTCTTTTTGCTTGAGAACGTAATGGTCTGGCAACATGAAGGTGCTGTAAAAAGTTCGTTGTAAAAAGTAATCGCTCATTCCGACTGTAAGAACTTGGCGATGGTAATGAAAAAGTTCTTACATTAGTGAGGCGAAATTAGATCTTCTGTCCGTGTTACTAAGAATGATATTGTCGTTACTTTTCTCGTTATATTTTGTTTGTCATGATATCATGAGTTCGGAAATAAGCCATTGAGAATATTATTGCAGTATTTTGACATGTGCAAAGGCAATCCCCAATGGAATGATACAAAATGTAATGGAGAATAAAGCTTTGATCTTAAAAAACGCGATTTTCCCAAAAACTTCACTTGAACTTAAAAGTCTTTTTCTACTCTTGTACCGTTATCTGTCATTTATATAGGCTGTAGCTCAAATACAATGACACCACTAATAAGTCGTCGAAACACTCTATGCTCTATGGCCCAAAAACGAACTGTTTAGCGTACTTTTTTGGTTCATACATTTTTCATAAAAGCACTGTTTAACTTTTTTTTAAATCGGCCGCTATATTGCAGTGGTGCCAACTTCATAAACAAATATTTCAAAATAAAAGTATTTGTTTACGATTTAATATTTGTATATTATAAATTATTTACTACAATAACAATAAATCATCATCTATTGTGTGTTAAATTACATGTTTTATAAATTCTTGGAATTATTTATAAAAATAAACAGTTCGAATTCGGTCCGGGTCCGGATTTGGTTTGGTTTAAATGGCAAGTGTAAACAAATTAAAAACAAAACAAACCATAAGCAAGAGCTGTCACATTTCCGATTTCCCTCCAAAATACAGTTCAAAATGAAAAGATGAAAGATGATAAACTATTAGTCCTAAACTATTAAGATTTTATTCGTGTTTGTGAAGACAAAAGTGTACGTTCCTTTTAACATGGTCGAAGAAATTAATAACTGCACTCCTGAAGAAATTGTGTGAGTAGCAAAAGTACGAATAGAAAACTTGCTGCCAGAAAAGTTTAACTATTCTGTAGTCTGTTATTTATTTAAAATTTGTCGTAGAAAAAGTATTGTATGCAACGGTGTATAACTTGTCTAAAAACGCTCGTGGCGTCTTTAATTGCGATGCTCGCCAAGGCTCGCATCGCAACCCACGCCACTCGCGTTTTAAGACCTTTCTTATACAACAGTTGCATAAAATACTATTTCAACACATTTGCTCGTAACGTGCCTCTTATTGTGCCGCTTTTAGGCTCATACTCCTGGGTATTAAACACGCGTGTTTTATAACATTACGACACTCGTGTAGTTATGTTTATATCCCGATTAAGACACGTTGGCACCTTGCAGCAAGGTGTATGTATGGACTCGGCGCATTCTTAAATTGACCGGGTTATATAGGTTTGTTTTTAATTCTCGGCAAATGGATTCTTACTCGACTAAACAAATTAAATCCTTCTTGTGAATTAATTGATTATTTCTTCTTGGATGTGATATAGAAACGTTTCATTTAGTAAAACTATTTAATTTTGATAACATTTTACATGAATTTATATTGAATAACAAAATATTTATATTATTTTGTATTGGCTGTTTAGAGATTTCGTCTAAGCCTCGCTGCGGGCGCACTGCGCGAACTTCACAAAAAAAAATAGTTGCGCGCCATTATAAGTAATTTCACAAATATTTGTAAACATTGATTATGCGTGTTTGGTTATTATTAAAAATGTTGACTCGTGGTGAATAGAAAAGTGATAAATAGAATTGACGCCACTGTACATTATTGGAGATGTACAAATATGTGAGTAAAAACCTGTTGTCATCAATAACTAAAGAAAACAACTTAGGAGCCTGTAACATTTTCATTTTATGAAAAGGATTTTTTCCTCGCAAATGTGTTGAAAAACGTCGTATGACACGCGTGAGCTTTGATAATTACATCCTCGGCTCTATTATCACGCTCACCTGCGGTTCGCGTGACAATTCCGCCTCTGATGTAATGATCAACATACCTCACTTGTATCACAATGTACTATTATGCTGCGTGCACAGATAACCTCCTCTGCGTGATGGCGAGATGTTTCAATTTCGGATAAGTATTTTACGACTAGACACTGACCGATTTTATGATAGCCAGGAAGGGTATAACCCAACAAAGTGCTCCTTGCTGACGCTAGGCATCGGTAAACTTATACTTGCTCATCAGATTACCTCCATGAAGGCTAGCACATCTTGCGCGACACGAGTCGGTAACAAATTGGCGAGGTTCCAGTTAGGACAGAAATTTGTTGTGATTGCGAAAGGTAGGTAGATAGGTATGACGGAAGGGCAAACGGCCCAGAAATAGTTCTTAAATGGGTTAGGTCAGAAACCAGTCGGACAGATCGTTTTACCGTAGTAACTACTCGTCAGAATTATAAATACCAAAAAAAAAAATAATTGACGGTTGATAGAAAAAAGTGTATTCACCCATGTAAGTATTCAACTCATCGCAGTGACAGTTTACCAACCTTCCCGTTGTCCTCAGATCATACGAACTAACACGCAAAGACAAACTATTCAAGAACATAGAGAAGATGCAGTATTTCCGCGGTCTGAAGCACTTTGACTTCATCCCCACCACATTTCTGATGCCCGCGGAGTTTAAAGAGTTGTGTACGACGCACTACAGGACCAAAGGGCCTTGGATTGTAAAGCCCGCCGCCTCTAGTAGGGGGCGGGGGATTTACATTGTTAATACAGTGAGTTTTTAAAACCCGAGTCAAATTTTACCAACTGCCCAAAGATCAATCGAGTTGAAATGTTGTACAATTAAAGTCGTATGATAAACCTACTAAACTATTAATTACAAACCGATCGTCCGCTTCTTTCCTCCCTTGGACCCCTTGCCGTCCCACCAACGGTCTGCGAGATATTTGCGTTGTTTCAACCGTCCTGTGTTTCAACCGTACCCAGTTTAGGTTTACCCTATTCCCAACAAATTGGACAAAATCTGATAATGGGGTCCATGAGGAAACAATGTAAATCCTGAAATATTTTGTCTGGAATTGGAATGAAACTGATTAAAGTACATTTTTCTTCCAGCCCGAACAAATACCCAAAGGCGAGAATGTAGTCGTAGCCAAATACATAGACAAGCCACTCCTCATCGGCGGCCACAAATGCGACCTGCGCCTCTACGTGTGCGTGACGTCGATCGACCCGCTACTTATATATCTGTATGAAGAGGGTCTCGTACGCTTCGCTACCGTGAAATACGATAAGACTAATAAGAACCTGTGGAACCCGTGCATGCATCTGTGCAACTATAGCATAAATAAATACCATACGGATTATATCAAGTGAGTATGCGTTTAATAAAATTATTATTATGTAGGTTTGAATTATTCGTGTCTAAATAATATTTACACTATTTACAGACCAACGTAGATACCATTTACTGACTTGGGAAGTTGGAATTTACGTCCGTTGCAATATTAGTGCAATGCAGGAAATTCTACGGAATCTTTCGGGATAGGTTGAGAACTTTGAGAAGCCAATGATTGTAACAAAATCAGTTGATCAATCGTTTTACTGCGGATTCTAGGTCAACAGTTCTGTTGTTGAAGTCTACTATATTAGTCCTTTAACCCTTTGAACGTGCTAAAGTGTCACTGACACACCAACCTTCTTTTGATAAGAGAGTGACTATGAACATTATATGAAAGACTGAAGGTTGCTTTGACAGCGGACGACATAACCGCTATAGGGGTTCTTGGCGTGGTGGGCACGACGACACACGACCACTTTATAGGTTCTTGGCGTTCAAAGGGTTAAGCGGTAGAAATGGATCCTTAGTGACCATATCTAGGTTTCTTTCTCGTGACCCTGATTTTGCCTCTGGATTTAACCTATATAAAAGGATCATCCCGAAACAGTCGGTTTACAATTCAAATCTGGAAACGGGCGTGAAGCAGAAAAACCCGCATAATTTCATGTCCATGCATCAGTACTCACCTCACATCCATCATTCTCCTGGCGTTTATTCTCGGTTGTGCCCTAAAGGAGCCCGGGGTCTGCTTTGGTACCAAATCCCAAGATTTGTCATAGGCACTAGTTTTACGAAAGCGACTGCCATCTGACCTTCCCACCCAGAGGGAAAACTAGACCGGTTTCCGTTTCCTCACGATGATTTTCCTTCACCGAAGAGCCACTATGATGTTATTTACGCACATAAGTTTTTTTAAAACCCAATGCTACGAGCCGATTTCCGAACCCACGACCTACAAGATTGAAAGTCGCGTGCCGGCTACAGTACTCACATGTAGACAAAACATTCCTCCGAATCTAAAGAAACAAAAACAAATCTAAAGAAAACATTGCTCCGCTAAATTTCCACCCATTTTCCTCAGATGTGACGACCCAAACGCCGGCAACATCGGTCACAAATGGACGCTGTCCGCGCTGCTGCGTCACCTGCGGAAGCAGGGCCGCAACACGACGGCCCTCATGGCCTCCATCGAGGACCTGGTCGTCAAGTCCGTGCTGTCCTCGGCGCAGACCATCACGGCCGCCGCCAGGGTGTTCGTGCCCAACTTCTTCAACTGCTTTGGTGAGTGGCTTCCCAAAGAGTCCCTGAATATGTAATGTGAGGGCGCTGCTTGGTATGAGCGCGCTGCATACCTCCCCAACCTTAAGTATGACTCAGGGATTCGAGTTGAAAAATCGATTGTGCAATTTCTGCTTTGGTAAGTGTCATCTTGTCAATATAAAAAGGCATGCAGGGGTCAAACAGCTTTGGTAAGTGTCCACTTCCTACAGCGCACTTTAGTATTTGGGACCAACCGTGTAATATAAGGGCGCCCCGAGCGGGATCTACCTGCCTTCTCAAATGACCCTAACAGCGACTTATGGGTACAGAGGTCAACTACTTTGGTAAGTGTCCTCTTGCCAAGTAATGTTAGGGGGGCCCTATAGTAAGCGTGCGCTATTCGCGAGGTCTTCCTGTCCCCAACAGCAACTTGGAAGTATAAACAGTCAAGTGAACGAATGATGATAGTGCGATGGAAAACATTCTAAATTCAAAATATTCGTGGACGCTGTCCGCTCAAAAACTTGCGGAAGCAGGACAACACGACGGCCCTCATGGCCTCCATCGAGGACCTGGTGGGCAAGTCCGTGCTGTCCTCGGCGCAGGTGTTCGTGCCCAACTTCTTCAACTGCTTTGGTGAGTCATCATCATCATCATATCAGCCGAAAGACGTCCACTGCTTGACAAAGGCCTCCCCCAAAGAGGGCCAAAGTGACCGGTCCTGCGCCACCCGCAGACTCCCGCGACCTTTACCAGGTGATCAGTCCACCTTGTGTGCCTACCCACGCCGCGCCTTCCGGTACGTGGTCGCCACTCGAGAACCTTTCCGCCCCAACGGCCATCGGTTCTACGTGCAATGCTTTGGTGAGTGGCTTCCCAAAGAGTCCCTGAATATGTAAAGTGAGGACGCCCCATGGTATTAGCGCGCTACGCGTGCAAGGATCTCTTACCTCCCCAGCCAGCCAGCTTAAGAATGACTCGTTATCCAGTTTGTGGAGAATGGCCTCCATACATTACCTTGCAAAAGGTGGAGAAGAAAATGTTTTGATTAACAGTCGAGTATGCAGTCATGAAAAAAAACGTAAGTTTCCGACCTCGGGCGATGTGTGCGTTTGCAACCATCCTCATTTAAAGGGGCCGTTTTTTAGTGTTTTTGAAATAGCGATTTAATTGTTGCTTCTATGACAAAAGTGTCTATGGCAAGTTTAAAAATGATTAAATTCCTTAAATACATGTTTGGCATACAACATTTATCTGTAAGTCTTGCGGAAAAAAAATATTGTATTTTTCCAAAATCTCTCATACTATAAATGTTATACCTATACCTGCTCAATTAGACAAATCGGTGATCGCGTAGCAGTGAATTTCAGAAAGAGTCTGTATTTCACTGCTACGCCATGTCTATGTCAAATCACCGCCGCGCCGAGTCAAAATTATAAAGCAAGTTTATGTTAATATTTTCAGAGTTGTTCGGATACGACATCCTCGTGGACGATATGCTGAAGCCGTGGCTTCTTGAGATCAACTTATCGCCCAGGCAAGTGTCTTCTGCTTGTACAGCTTTTTGTGCCATCCTCAGGGAAAGGGGCCCTCAGTGCTCTAGCCTTAGCGACCTTCGTGCCGTTGGCGTTTATGCCTTTATTACAGACGGTCTGATAGACGTAAAAAGAACGCTGGCGGCCATTCACTTTATATGGCACCCAGCGCTCTTTTTACCTGCCACCAGGTATACAATTATTATGTCATCACATGATGGCGGAACAATGGTGTAAGCGCCTATTGTGTTAAAGTGACTTTTCTTCGAGAACGACACATTTTTGTTCCTTTAGTGACATAGACAATGACTATTTAACCGACTTCAAAAAAGGAGGAGGTTCTCAATTCTTCTGTATGTTTTTTTTTGTTTGTTACGCGATAACTCGGTAATTTATGAACCGATTTGTTTTTTTTTTCTTTGTTTGGAAGCATATACCTACTTCCAGATTGGTCCCGTTGTCACCAAAATCCAGTTCTGATGATGGGATCCTGGAGAAATCGAGGGAACTCTTCAAATTTAATAGGCAAACTTGAAGCAATTTGGCTACTGATTTGAAGTCGGTTAAAAAGTAAATTATTTATATTTTTGAACGTTTGTCCCTACAGCTTAGCATGCGAGAGTCCTCTAGATGCTCGCGTTAAATCAGCTCTGTTAGCTGACACGCTGACCCTAGTAGGGCTCCCTGCAGTGACCATGGGCAAGACCGAGGCTGCGCCACAGAATTCGCTTAAAGTGAGGATCGGAGCGGTATGTAGCCTAATCCTTACGGGTACTTATCATCTTAGCCAATACTTTTAAGAGCTTTAAGTTAAATTGATTACTTGTGTGTGTATCCTACCGACTGCGCCAACCAAAAATAAGTTGCATTTACGTGCTACTTTTATGCTCCATAAATTCTAGTTGATTGGGGATTCGGGTTTATCTGTACAGCCCTTGAGCTTTAGAATAGGATTCTCACTTGGTCTTACACGTTCCGTTCCGTTACGTGGTGTCAAATATTTTTCTTATTGCAGATATTAATGCTAATGAGTTATGACTGTACTACTCACCAGCTCTCCGCATATGTCTATAACTTCCAGTGTCGGCGAGTGCATTCAGCAGAGAACGTATGCGCGGGCGCTCGCAACAAGCCGAACGGGCAGACGTCACCGGCCGCGCTCACCAGCGAGGAACTGCGGCTGGTCCGCGCTGTTCGGGGCCAATACGCGAGGCGAGGCGGCTTCGTACGGATCTTCCCGAGTCAGAACAGCTGGCAGAAGTACTCGCAGTATCTAGGTTTGTGCGATTTTTGTTGCCTTTCTTCATAACGTTTTCAAGTGCTGCTTTGCCGCCGCACTCCTTTTCATGCATACAAGTTTGTGGTTTATTGAGTGGGGCGCTGATTCGTGGATTGAACGATTTATAAGCGACTGGCTATTTTAATCGGATCATCTGAAACTATCTGTGTCTTTAAATATCTTACTGGAAGCGAACAATAGAAATAGAAATGTTTATTGCATATCACATAATATAATGTTTGTAGTGTCTAATGACACCGTTTGTCCACAGACCCGGTATCCGGCATCCCCGTATGCTCTACCTCCCTCAACAACAACGTGCCATACAACGTGGTCCCGCACAACTACAACCTGCTGGTGCACGCGCACGTGCTGCCGCACTTCGCGCACGCCACCGTCGCCACCAGCGTCGCCGACGCCGGGTCCATGCCCGAGCCGCTCAGGTGTGTCCAGCTCTCAACACTCCCCAACAACTACAACCTGCTGGTGCACGCGCACGTGCTGCCGCACTTCGCGCACGCCACCGTCGCCACCAGCGTCGCCGACGCCGGGTCCATGCCCGAGCCGCTCAGGTGTGTCCAGCTCTCAACACTCCCCAACAACTACAACCTGCTGGTGCACGCGCACGTGCTGCCGCACTTCGCGCACGCCACCGTCGCCACCAGCGTCGCCGACGCCGGGTCCATGCCCGAGCCGCTCAGGTGTGTCCAGCTCTCAACACTCCCCAACAACTACAACCTGCTGGTGCACGCGCACGTGCTGCCGCACTTCGCGCACGCCACCGTCGCCACCAGCGTCGCCGACGCCGGGTCCATGCCCGAGCCGCTCAGGTGTGTCCAGCTCTCAACACTCCCCAACAACTACAACCTGCTGGTGCACGCGCACGTGCTGCCGCACTTCGCGCACGCCACCGTCGCCACCAGCGTCGCCGACGCCGGGTCCATGCCCGAGCCGCTCAGGTGTGTCCAGCTCTCAACACTCCCCAACAACTACAACCTGCTGGTGCACGCGCACGTGCTGCCGCACTTCGCGCACGCCACCGTCGCCACCAGCGTCGCCGACGCCGGGTCCATGCCCGAGCCGCTCAGGTGTGTCCAGCTCTCAACACTCCCCAACAACTACAACCTGCTGGTGCACGCGCACGTGCTGCCGCACTTCGCGCACGCCACCGTCGCCACCAGCGTCGCCGACGCCGGGTCCATGCCCGAGCCGCTCAGGTGTGTCCAGCTCTCAACACTCCCCAACAACTACAACCTGCTGGTGCACGCGCACGTGCTGCCGCACTTCGCGCACGCCACCGTCGCCACCAGCGTCGCCGACGCCGGGTCCATGCCCGAGCCGCTCAGGTGTGTCCAGCTCTCAACACTCCCCAACAACTACAACCTGCTGGTGCACGCGCACGTGCTGCCGCACTTCGCGCACGCCACCGTCGCCACCAGCGTCGCCGACGCCGGGTCCATGCCCGAGCCGCTCAGGTGTGTCCAGCTCTCAACACTCCCCAACAACTACAACCTGCTGGTGCACGCGCACGTGCTGCCGCACTTCGCGCACGCCACCGTCGCCACCAGCGTCGCCGACGCCGGGTCCATGCCCGAGCCGCTCAGGTGTGTCCAGCTCTCAACACTCCCCAACAACTACAACCTGCTGGTGCACGCGCACGTGCTGCCGCACTTCGCGCACGCCACCGTCGCCACCAGCGTCGCCGACGCCGGGTCCATGCCCGAGCCGCTCAGGTGTGTCCAGCTCTCAACACTCCCCAACAACTACAACCTGCTGGTGCACGCGCACGTGCTGCCGCACTTCGCGCACGCCACCGTCGCCACCAGCGTCGCCGACGCCGGGTCCATGCCCGAGCCGCTCAGGTGTGTCCAGCTCTCAACACTCCCCAACAACTACAACCTGCTGGTGCACGCGCACGTGCTGCCGCACTTCGCGCACGCCACCGTCGCCACCAGCGTCGCCGACGCCGGGTCCATGCCCGAGCCGCTCAGGTGTGTCCAGCTCTCAACACTCCCCAACAACTACAACCTGCTGGTGCACGCGCACGTGCTGCCGCACTTCGCGCACGCCACCGTCGCCACCAGCGTCGCCGACGCCGGGTCCATGCCCGAGCCGCTCAGGTGTGTCCAGCTCTCAACACTCCCCAACAACTACAACCTGCTGGTGCACGCGCACGTGCTGCCGCACTTCGCGCACGCCACCGTCGCCACCAGCGTCGCCGACGCCGGGTCCATGCCCGAGCCGCTCAGGTGTGTCCAGCTCTCAACACTCCCCAACAACTACAACCTGCTGGTGCACGCGCACGTGCTGCCGCACTTCGCGCACGCCACCGTCGCCACCAGCGTCGCCGACGCCGGGTCCATGCCCGAGCCGCTCAGGTGTGTCCAGCTCTCAACACTCCCCAACAACTACAACCTGCTGGTGCACGCGCACGTGCTGCCGCACTTCGCGCACGCCACCGTCGCCACCAGCGTCGCCGACGCCGGGTCCATGCCCGAGCCGCTCAGGTGTGTCCAGCTCTCAACACTCCCCAACAACTACAACCTGCTGGTGCACGCGCACGTGCTGCCGCACTTCGCGCACGCCACCGTCGCCACCAGCGTCGCCGACGCCGGGTCCATGCCCGAGCCGCTCAGGTGTGTCCAGCTCTCAAGCTGTTGAGAGTTGTTGGGGAGTGCCCCAACAACTCTCAACACTCCTCAATAACTCTCGATCTCCTCGACAACTCTTAACACCACTCAACATGTCTCAGCGTCACTCAACATGTCTCAACACCATTCAACAACAACGTCCCGTACCTATACGTGGTCTGCGCCGCCGTCACCAACAGCATCACCGACGCTGCGCTCTTGCCCAAGCCGCTAAGATATGTGACGTAGCACTCAAAGCTCCTCAACACTCTCTCAACACCACTTTATGTATGTTGTTGATAATGTTTTCCTCAGACTGAAGCGCTACGAGACGGTGACGATCACGCGCACGGCGCCGGCCATCAGCCTGGGCGAGTCGGCGCCCACGCCGGTCGACTCGCGCCACGCCAAGACGCTCGTCAAGCGACAGCTCGCTGAAGGCATGCGGCTCACGTGAGTGTCCTCATTCTGTTTTCTCTGTTGTAACTGGGAGCGGACTCGTGTCCGTCCAACGAGCTGGCCGTGGCGCGAGTTTTTGCCATAGTTCCGCTGACATTTAGTTAGCGTAGCGCCCACAAGGCACTTCAAACCTATCCCGAAGTCGACTTTTACGATACCTCCGGGAAGAAAGGGGGTAGTGCTATTTAAAATGGGGAACTAACCCGATACCACACGGGGTACTCTGAATAGTCTCTCTTTATTATTTGGGTCAGTCAACAATTTCTTGTTGTTATTTTTTAGCCAGGATATAATTAGAGAGATTCTTAGAAAAACTGTCCCGTTAGCTAGGAGACAATTTCATAGAATTTAAAATAGACTTTTACATGCAGAAGGTGGCTCATATAAAATGGGGTAATAAACGTAAGCGCAACCTTACATTTCGTTTATTCAAACCCAAAAATCACGTTTTTAAAAAGTTACCCCGCCTGGGCCACCATGGCAACTAGCGACAAAAAAAAGCTTATACACCCATTAAACCAAGTTATATTCTATTTCAGCATGGGCGAAGTTCGTCGCGCCTTCGGCCTCTACCTCACCCACGTACTAAAGCGAGTCTCGTGTCCGTCCAACGAGCTGGCCGTGTCGCACGCGGGCCTCGTGCTGCGCTTCCTCAAGCGCGCCTGCAACACGCTCCGGATGCCCTATAATGTAAAGGTGCACGGGTTTAAGCATGCTGCACTAAGTCCGCCGCGCCTTCGGCCTCTACCTCACCCACGTAGTAACCTTACACTAAAACGACCATAATGATGTTGAAAGTGACCAAAGCTATTTGTTGTCAATATGACTAAATTAATACCTTTTGTAGCTAATTGCACAATACAAAATGATCCTGGTTGTTTTCTGCTAATAAAACTCTGTTTATTTGTTTTATCTATGATGACGCAAATGACACCAGTCCTCACGCCAATATTCAACGTTCATGAATATATCCAGTCGTTCCCTCAGGGTCCTTCCGCGAAGATGTGCGACAAGGACCGCTGCGCCGTGGTCGCAAAACAACTCAACGACTTCCTGTACATGTACTACCGCGAGACCGACCTCTACACCGACAGCGAGGACAGGGACAACTGCGTCTCCAATATCAACTTCGCGCAGTTCCTTTACTCTGCGAGGTGAGCACTGTTTCATCTGCGCTAACAACTCAGACCTCCTGTACATGTACTACCGCGAGACCGACCTCTACACCGACAGCGAGGACAGGGACAACTGCGTCTCCAATATCAACTTCGCGCAGTTCCTTTACTCTGCGAGGTGAGCACTGTTTCATCTGCGCTAACAACTCAGACCTCCTGTACATGTACTACCGCGAGACCGACCTCTACACCGACAGCGAGGACAGGGACAACTGCGTCTCAAATATCAACTTCGCGCAGTTCCTTTACTCTGCGAGGTGAGCACTGTTTCATCTGCGCTAACAACTCAGACCTCCTGTACATGTACTACCGCGAGACCGACCTCTACACCGACAGCGAGGACAGGGACAACTGCGTCTCCAATATCAACTTCGCGCAGTTCCTTTACTCTGCGAGGTGAGCACTGTTTCATCTGCGCTAACAACTCAGACCTCCTGTACATGTACTACCGCGAGACCGACCTCTACACCGACAGCGAGGACAGGGACAACTGCGTCTCCAATATCAACTTCGCGCAGTTCCTTTACTCTGCGAGGTGAGCACTGTTTCATCTGCGCTAACAACTCAGACCTCCTGTACATGTACTACCGCGAGACCGACCTCTACACCGACAGCGAGGACAGGGACAACTGCGTCTCAAATATCAACTTCGCGCAGTTCCTTTACTCTGCGAGGTGAGCACTGTTTCATCTGCGCTAACAACTCAGACCTCCTGTACATGTACTACCGCGAGACCGACCTCTACACCGACAGCGAGGACAGGGACAACTGCGTCTCCAATATCAACTTCGCGCAGTTCCTTTACTCTGCGAGGTGAGCACTGTTTCATCTGCGCTAACAACTCAGACCTCCTGTACATGTACTACCGCGAGACCGACCTCTACACCGACAGCGAGGACAGGGACAACTGCGTCTCCAATATCAACTTCGCGCAGTTCCTTTACTCTGCGAGGTGAGCACTGTTTCATCTGCGCTAACAACTCAGACCTCCTGTACATGTACTACCGCGAGACCGACCTCTACACCGACAGCGAGGACAGGGACAACTGCGTCTCCAATATCAACTTCGCGCAGTTCCTTTACTCTGCGAGGTGAGCACTGTTTCATCTGCGCTAACAACTCAGACCTCCTGTACATGTACTACCGCGAGACCGACCTCTACACCGACAGCGAGGACAGGGACAACTGCGTCTCCAATATCAACTTCGCGCAGTTCCTTTACTCTGCGAGGTGAGCACTGTTTCATCTGCGCTAACAACTCAGACCTCCTGTACATGTACTACCGCGAGACCGACCTCTACACCGACAGCGAGGACAGGGACAACTGCGTCTCCAATATCAACTTCGCGCAGTTCCTTTACTCTGCGAGGTGAGCACTGTTTCATCTGCGCTAACAACTCAGACCTCCTGTACATGTACTACCGCGAGACCGACCTCTACACCGACAGCGAGGACAGGGACAACTGCGTCTCCAATATCAACTTCGCGCAGTTCCTTTACTCTGCGAGGTGAGCACTGTTTCATCTGCGCTAACAACTCAGACCTCCTGTACATGTACTACCGCGAGACCGACCTCTACACCGACAGCGAGGACAGGGACAACTGCGTCTCCAATATCAACTTCGCGCAGTTCCTTTACTCTGCGAGGTGAGCACTGTTTCATCTGCGCTAACAACTCAGACCTCCTGTACATGTACTACCGCGAGACCGACCTCTACACCGACAGCGAGGACAGGGACAACTGCGTCTCCAATATCAACTTCGCGCAGTTCCTTTACTCTGCGAGGTGAGCACTGTTTCATCTGCGCTAACAACTCAGACCTCCTGTACATGTACTACCGCGAGACCGACCTCTACACCGACAGCGAGGACAGGGACAACTGCGTCTCCAATATCAACTTCGCGCAGTTCCTTTACTCTGCGAGGTGAGCACTGTTTCATCTGCGCTAACAACTCAGACCTCCTGTACATGTACTACCGCGAGACCGACCTCTACACCGACAGCGAGGACAGGGACAACTGCGTCTCAAATATCAACTTCGCGCAGTTCCTTTACTCTGCGAGGTGAGCACTGTTTCATCTGCGCTAACAACTCAGACCTCCTGTACATGTACTACCGCGAGACCGACCTCTACACCGACACGACAGCGAGGACAGGGACAACTGGGTGAGAAGTGTAAAAGTCACCAATATTGTTGAATTGTAGGCAATATGTATCCTGTAGTGTACATTAAATAATAAAATTTTCAAAATTGTTAAATGACATTGTAAGTTTGAAAAATGACAATTAATTATGACCGGCTAATAATTAATTGTCATTTTTCAAAATAAGTTTGAGGATCCGATACTTACAATGCTGTAGATTAGTGTAGATAAAGGGCATTTCAGTCAAAAGTGTACCCTTTATTTTTATTCTCTGAATTTGGAGAGTTTTTTTGCCTACTCTGAATTATGAATCTGATAGTGAAAAAACGTGTCCCGTTTGTTCGAAACATGTCGCCAATATTAGTAATTATAATAGGTATGCATGTTTTGACCGTACCCTTATTAACAATTTAATTACTTATTATAGTGAAGCGGACCTAGAAGACGTGCTGCTCCTGCAACTAAAGATGGAAGGTTACGTGACCACATTTCTCGGCGACACGCGCGCCCCGTACTGCGTGGACCTCCCTCCCTCCAAGCTGGTCGCGGCGCCCCAGAGCCGGCACATGCTGCTCAAGTACCTGGCGTGCCTCGCGCCTATAAACACGAGGCGGTATAGGTACGTCAGTCTTCCTACATAAATAAAGATGGAAGGTTACGTGACCACATTTCTCGGCGACACGCGCGCCCCGTACTGCGTGGACCTCCCTCCCTCCAAGCTGGTCGCGGCGCCCCAGAGCCGGCACATGCTGCTCAAGTACCTGGCGTGCCTCGCGCCTATAAACACGAGGCGGTATAGGTACGTCAGTCTTCCTACATAAATAAAGATGGAAGGTTACGTGACCACATTTCTCGGCGACACGCGCGCCCCGTACTGCGTGGACCTCCCTCCCTCCAAGCTGGTCGCGGCGCCCCAGAGCCGGCACATGCTGCTCAAGTACCTGGCGTGCCTCGCGCCTATAAACACGAGGCGGTATAGGTACGTCAGTCTTCCTACATAAATAAAGATGGAAGGTTACGTGACCACATTTCTCGGCGACACGCGCGCCCCGTACTGCGTGGACCTCCCTCCCTCCAAGCTGGTCGCGGCGCCCCAGAGCCGGCACATGCTGCTCAAGTACCTGGCGTGCCTCGCGCCTATAAACACGAGGCGGTATAGGTACGTCAGTCTTCCTACATAAATAAAGATGGAAGGTTACGTGACCACATTTCTCGGCGACACGCGCGCCCCGTACTGCGTGGACCTCCCTCCCTCCAAGCTGGTCGCGGCGCCCCAGAGCCGGCACATGCTGCTCAAGTACCTGGCGTGCCTCGCGCCTATAAACACGAGGCGGTATAGGTACGTCAGTCTTCCTACATAAATAAAGATGGAAGGTTACGTGACCACATTTCTCGGCGACACGCGCGCCCCGTACTGCGTGGACCTCCCTCCCTCCAAGCTGGTCGCGGCGCCCCAGAGCCGGCACATGCTGCTCAAGTACCTGGCGTGCCTCGCGCCTATAAACACGAGGCGGTATAGGTACGTCAGTCTTCCTACATAAATAAAGATGGAAGGTTACGTGACCACATTTCTCGGCGACACGCGCGCCCCGTACTGCGTGGACCTCCCTCCCTCCAAGCTGGTCGCGGCGCCCCAGAGCCGGCACATGCTGCTCAAGTACCTGGCGTGCCTCGCGCCTATAAACACGAGGCGGTATAGGTACGTCAGTCTTCCTACATAAATAAAGATGGAAGGTTACGTGACCACATTTCTCGGCGACACGCGCGCCCCGTACTGCGTGGACCTCCCTCCCTCCAAGCTGGTCGCGGCGCCCCAGAGCCGGCACATGCTGCTCAAGTACCTGGCGTGCCTCGCGCCTATAAACACGAGGCGGTATAGGTACGTCAGTCTTCCTACATAAATAAAGATGGAAGGTTACGTGACCACATTTCTCGGCGACACGCGCGCCCCGTACTGCGTGGACCTCCCTCCCTCCAAGCTGGTCGCGGCGCCCCAGAGCCGGCACATGCTGCTCAAGTACCTGGCGTGCCTCGCGCCTATAAACACGAGGCGGTATAGGTACGTCAGTCTTCCTACATAAATAAAGATGGAAGGTTACGTGACCACATTTCTCGGCGACACGCGCGCCCCGTACTGCGTGGACCTCCCTCCCTCCAAGCTGGTCGCGGCGCCCCAGAGCCGGCACATGCTGCTCAAGTACCTGGCGTGCCTCGCGCCTATAAACACGAGGCGGTATAGGTACGTCAGTCTTCCTACATAAATAAAGATGGAAGGTTACGTGACCACATTTCTCGGCGACACGCGCGCCCCGTACTGCGTGGACCTCCCTCCCTCCAAGCTGGTCGCGGCGCCCCAGAGCCGGCACATGCTGCTCAAGTACCTGGCGTGCCTCGCGCCTATAAACACGAGGCGGTATAGGTACGTCAGTCTTCCTACATAAATAAAGATGGAAGGTTACGTGACCACATTTCTCGGCGACACGCGCGCCCCGTACTGCGTGGACCTCCCTCCCTCCAAGCTGGTCGCGGCGCCCCAGAGCCGGCACATGCTGCTCAAGTACCTGGCGTGCCTCGCGCCTATAAACACGAGGCGGTATAGGTACGTCAGTCTTCCTACATAAATAAAGATGGAAGGTTACGTGACCACATTTCTCGGCGACACGCGCGCCCCGTACTGCGTGGACCTCCCTCCCTCCAAGCTGGTCGCGGCGCCCCAGAGCCGGCACATGCTGCTCAAGTACCTGGCGTGCCTCGCGCCTATAAACACGAGGCGGTATAGGTACGTCAGTCTTCCTACATAAATAAAGATGGAAGGTTACGTGACCACATTTCTCGGCGACACGCGCGCCCCGTACTGCGTGGACCTCCCTCCCTCCAAGCTGGTCGCGGCGCCCCAGAGCCGGCACATGCTGCTCAAGTACCTGGCGTGCCTCGCGCCTATAAACACGAGGCGGTATAGGTACGTCAGTCTTCCTACATAAATAAAGATGGAAGGTTACGTGACCACATTTCTCGGCGACACGCGCGCCCCGTACTGCGTGGACCTCCCTCCCTCCAAGCTGGTCGCGGCGCCCCAGAGCCGGCACATGCTGCTCAAGTACCTGGCGTGCCTCGCGCCTATAAACACGAGGCGGTATAGGTACGTCAGTCTTCCTACATAAATAAAGATGGAAGGTTACGTGACCACATTTCTCGGCGACACGCGCGCCCCGTACTGCGTGGACCTCCCTCCCTCCAAGCTGGTCGCGGCGCCCCAGAGCCGGCACATGCTGCTCAAGTACCTGGCGTGCCTCGCGCCTATAAACACGAGGCGGTATAGGTACGTCAGTCTTCCTACATAAATAAAGATGGAAGGTTACGTGACCACATTTCTCGGCGACACGCGCGCCCCGTACTGCGTGGACCTCCCTCCCTCCAAGCTGGTCGCGGCGCCCCAGAGCCGGCACATGCTGCTCAAGTACCTGGCGTGCCTCGCGCCTATAAACACGAGGCGGTATAGGTACGTCAGTCTTCCTACATAAATAAAGATGGAAGGTTACGTGACCACATTTCTCGGCGACACGCGCGCCCCGTACTGCGTGGACCTCCCTCCCTCCAAGCTGGTCGCGGCGCCCCAGAGCCGGCACATGCTGCTCAAGTACCTGGCGTGCCTCGCGCCTATAAACACGAGGCGGTATAGGTACGTCAGTCTTCCTACATAAATAAAGATGGAAGGTTACGTGACCACATTTCTCGGCGACACGCGCGCCCCGTACTGCGTGGACCTCCCTCCCTCCAAGCTGGTCGCGGCGCCCCAGAGCCGGCACATGCTGCTCAAGTACCTGGCGTGCCTCGCGCCTATAAACACGAGGCGGTATAGGTACGTCAGTCTTCCTACATAAATAAAGATGGAAGGTTACGTGACCACATTTCTCGGCGACACGCGCGCCCCGTACTGCGTGGACCTCCCTCCCTCCAAGCTGGTCGCGGCGCCCCAGAGCCGGCACATGCTGCTCAAGTACCTGGCGTGCCTCGCGCCTATAAACACGAGGCGGTATAGGTACGTCAGTCTTCCTACATAAATAAAGATGGAAGGTTACGTGACCACATTTCTCGGCGACACGCGCGCCCCGTACTGCGTGGACCTCCCTCCCTCCAAGCTGGTCGCGGCGCCCCAGAGCCGGCACATGCTGCTCAAGTACCTGGCGTGCCTCGCGCCTATAAACACGAGGCGGTATAGGTACGTCAGTCTTCCTACATAAATAAAGATGGAAGGTTACGTGACCACATTTCTCGGCGACACGCGCGCCCCGTACTGCGTGGACCTCCCTCCCTCCAAGCTGGTCGCGGCGCCCCAGAGCCGGCACATGCTGCTCAAGTACCTGGCGTGCCTCGCGCCTATAAACACGAGGCGGTATAGGTACGTCAGTCTTCCTACATAAATAAAGATGGAAGGTTACGTGACCACATTTCTCGGCGACACGCGCGCCCCGTACTGCGTGGACCTCCCTCCCTCCAAGCTGGTCGCGGCGCCCCAGAGCCGGCACATGCTGCTCAAGTACCTGGCGTGCCTCGCGCCTATAAACACGAGGCGGTATAGGTACGTCAGTCTTCCTACATAAATAAAGATGGAAGGTTACGTGACCACATTTCTCGGCGACACGCGCGCCCCGTACTGCGTGGACCTCCCTCCCTCCAAGCTGGTCGCGGCGCCCCAGAGCCGGCACATGCTGCTCAAGTACCTGGCGTGCCTCGCGCCTATAAACACGAGGCGGTATAGGTACGTCAGTCTTCCTACATAAATAAAGATGGAAGGTTACGTGACCACATTTCTCGGCGACACGCGCGCCCCGTACTGCGTGGACCTCCCTCCCTCCAAGCTGGTCGCGGCGCCCCAGAGCCGGCACATGCTGCTCAAGTACCTGGCGTGCCTCGCGCCTATAAACACGAGGCGGTATAGGTACGTCAGTCTTCCTACATAAATAAAGATGGAAGGTTACGTGACCACATTTCTCGGCGACACGCGCGCCCCGTACTGCGTGGACCTCCCTCCCTCCAAGCTGGTCGCGGCGCCCCAGAGCCGGCACATGCTGCTCAAGTACCTGGCGTGCCTCGCGCCTATAAACACGAGGCGGTATAGGTACGTCAGTCTTCCTACATAAATAAAGATGGAAGGTTACGTGACCACATTTCTCGGCGACACGCGCGCCCCGTACTGCGTGGACCTCCCTCCCTCCAAGCTGGTCGCGGCGCCCCAGAGCCGGCACATGCTGCTCAAGTACCTGGCGTGCCTCGCGCCTATAAACACGAGGCGGTATAGGTACGTCAGTCTTCCTACATAAATAAAGATGGAAGGTTACGTGACCACATTTCTCGGCGACACGCGCGCCCCGTACTGCGTGGACCTCCCTCCCTCCAAGCTGGTCGCGGCGCCCCAGAGCCGGCACATGCTGCTCAAGTACCTGGCGTGCCTCGCGCCTATAAACACGAGGCGGTATAGGTACGTCAGTCTTCCTACATAAATAAAGATGGAAGGTTACGTGACCACATTTCTCGGCGACACGCGCGCCCCGTACTGCGTGGACCTCCCTCCCTCCAAGCTGGTCGCGGCGCCCCAGAGCCGGCACATGCTGCTCAAGTACCTGGCGTGCCTCGCGCCTATAAACACGAGGCGGTATAGGTACGTCAGTCTTCCTACATAAATAAAGATGGAAGGTTACGTGACCACATTTCTCGGCGACACGCGCGCCCCGTACTGCGTGGACCTCCCTCCCTCCAAGCTGGTCGCGGCGCCCCAGAGCCGGCACATGCTGCTCAAGTACCTGGCGTGCCTCGCGCCTATAAACACGAGGCGGTATAGGTACGTCAGTCTTCCTACATAAATAAAGATGGAAGGTTACGTGACCACATTTCTCGGCGACACGCGCGCCCCGTACTGCGTGGACCTCCCTCCCTCCAAGCTGGTCGCGGCGCCCCAGAGCCGGCACATGCTGCTCAAGTACCTGGCGTGCCTCGCGCCTATAAACACGAGGCGGTATAGGTACGTCAGTCTTCCTACATAAATAAAGATGGAAGGTTACGTGACCACATTTCTCGGCGACACGCGCGCCCCGTACTGCGTGGACCTCCCTCCCTCCAAGCTGGTCGCGGCGCCCCAGAGCCGGCACATGCTGCTCAAGTACCTGGCGTGCCTCGCGCCTATAAACACGAGGCGGTATAGGTACGTCAGTCTTCCTACATAAATAAAGATGGAAGGTTACGTGACCACATTTCTCGGCGACACGCGCGCCCCGTACTGCGTGGACCTCCCTCCCTCCAAGCTGGTCGCGGCGCCCCAGAGCCGGCACATGCTGCTCAAGTACCTGGCGTGCCTCGCGCCTATAAACACGAGGCGGTATAGGTACGTCAGTCTTCCTACATAAATAAAGATGGAAGGTTACGTGACCACATTTCTCGGCGACACGCGCGCCCCGTACTGCGTGGACCTCCCTCCCTCCAAGCTGGTCGCGGCGCCCCAGAGCCGGCACATGCTGCTCAAGTACCTGGCGTGCCTCGCGCCTATAAACACGAGGCGGTATAGGTACGTCAGTCTTCCTACATAAATAAAGATGGAAGGTTACGTGACCACATTTCTCGGCGACACGCGCGCCCCGTACTGCGTGGACCTCCCTCCCTCCAAGCTGGTCGCGGCGCCCCAGAGCCGGCACATGCTGCTCAAGTACCTGGCGTGCCTCGCGCCTATAAACACGAGGCGGTATAGGTACGTCAGTCTTCCTACATAAATAAAGATGGAAGGTTACGTGACCACATTTCTCGGCGACACGCGCGCCCCGTACTGCGTGGACCTCCCTCCCTCCAAGCTGGTCGCGGCGCCCCAGAGCCGGCACATGCTGCTCAAGTACCTGGCGTGCCTCGCGCCTATAAACACGAGGCGGTATAGGTACGTCAGTCTTCCTACATAAATAAAGATGGAAGGTTACGTGACCACATTTCTCGGCGACACGCGCGCCCCGTACTGCGTGGACCTCCCTCCCTCCAAGCTGGTCGCGGCGCCCCAGAGCCGGCACATGCTGCTCAAGTACCTGGCGTGCCTCGCGCCTATAAACACGAGGCGGTATAGGTACGTCAGTCTTCCTACATAAATAAAGATGGAAGGTTACGTGACCACATTTCTCGGCGACACGCGCGCCCCGTACTGCGTGGACCTCCCTCCCTCCAAGCTGGTCGCGGCGCCCCAGAGCCGGCACATGCTGCTCAAGTACCTGGCGTGCCTCGCGCCTATAAACACGAGGCGGTATAGGTACGTCAGTCTTCCTACATAAATAAAGATGGAAGGTTACGTGACCACATTTCTCGGCGACACGCGCGCCCCGTACTGCGTGGACCTCCCTCCCTCCAAGCTGGTCGCGGCGCCCCAGAGCCGGCACATGCTGCTCAAGTACCTGGCGTGCCTCGCGCCTATAAACACGAGGCGGTATAGGTACGTCAGTCTTCCTACATAAATAAAGATGGAAGGTTACGTGACCACATTTCTCGGCGACACGCGCGCCCCGTACTGCGTGGACCTCCCTCCCTCCAAGCTGGTCGCGGCGCCCCAGAGCCGGCACATGCTGCTCAAGTACCTGGCGTGCCTCGCGCCTATAAACACGAGGCGGTATAGGTACGTCAGTCTTCCTACATAAATAAAGATGGAAGGTTACGTGACCACATTTCTCGGCGACACGCGCGCCCCGTACTGCGTGGACCTCCCTCCCTCCAAGCTGGTCGCGGCGCCCCAGAGCCGGCACATGCTGCTCAAGTACCTGGCGTGCCTCGCGCCTATAAACACGAGGCGGTATAGGTACGTCAGTCTTCCTACATAAATAAAGATGGAAGGTTACGTGACCACATTTCTCGGCGACACGCGCGCCCCGTACTGCGTGGACCTCCCTCCCTCCAAGCTGGTCGCGGCGCCCCAGAGCCGGCACATGCTGCTCAAGTACCTGGCGTGCCTCGCGCCTATAAACACGAGGCGGTATAGGTACGTCAGTCTTCCTACATAAATAAAGATGGAAGGTTACGTGACCACATTTCTCGGCGACACGCGCGCCCCGTACTGCGTGGACCTCCCTCCCTCCAAGCTGGTCGCGGCGCCCCAGAGCCGGCACATGCTGCTCAAGTACCTGGCGTGCCTCGCGCCTATAAACACGAGGCGGTATAGGTACGTCAGTCTTCCTACATAAATAAAGATGGAAGGTTACGTGACCACATTTCTCGGCGACACGCGCGCCCCGTACTGCGTGGACCTCCCTCCCTCCAAGCTGGTCGCGGCGCCCCAGAGCCGGCACATGCTGCTCAAGTACCTGGCGTGCCTCGCGCCTATAAACACGAGGCGGTATAGGTACGTCAGTCTTCCTACATAAATAAAGATGGAAGGTTACGTGACCACATTTCTCGGCGACACGCGCGCCCCGTACTGCGTGGACCTCCCTCCCTCCAAGCTGGTCGCGGCGCCCCAGAGCCGGCACATGCTGCTCAAGTACCTGGCGTGCCTCGCGCCTATAAACACGAGGCGGTATAGGTACGTCAGTCTTCCTACATAAATAAAGATGGAAGGTTACGTGACCACATTTCTCGGCGACACGCGCGCCCCGTACTGCGTGGACCTCCCTCCCTCCAAGCTGGTCGCGGCGCCCCAGAGCCGGCACATGCTGCTCAAGTACCTGGCGTGCCTCGCGCCTATAAACACGAGGCGGTATAGGTACGTCAGTCTTCCTACATAAATAAAGATGGAAGGTTACGTGACCACATTTCTCGGCGACACGCGCGCCCCGTACTGCGTGGACCTCCCTCCCTCCAAGCTGGTCGCGGCGCCCCAGAGCCGGCACATGCTGCTCAAGTACCTGGCGTGCCTCGCGCCTATAAACACGAGGCGGTATAGGTACGTCAGTCTTCCTACATAAATAAAGATGGAAGGTTACGTGACCACATTTCTCGGCGACACGCGCGCCCCGTACTGCGTGGACCTCCCGCCCTCCAAGCTGGTCGCGGCGCCCCAGAGCCGGCACATGCTGCTCAAGTACCTGGCGTGCCTCGCGCCTATAAACACGAGGCGGTATAGGTACGTCAGTCTTCCTACATAAATAAAGATGGAAGGTTACGTGACCACATTTCTCGGCGACACGCGCGCCCCGTACTGCGTGGACCTCCCTCCCTCCAAGCTGGTCGCGGCGCCCCAGAGCCGGCACATGCTGCTCAAGTACCTGGCGTGCCTCGCGCCTATAAACACGAGGCGGTATAGGTACGTCAGTCTTCCTACATAAATAAAGATGGAAGGTTACGTGACCACATTTCTCGGCGACACGCGCGCCCCGTACTGCGTGGACCTCCCTCCCTCCAAGCTGGTCGCGGCGCCCCAGAGCCGGCACATGCTGCTCAAGTACCTGGCGTGCCTCGCGCCTATAAACACGAGGCGGTATAGGTACGTCAGTCTTCCTACATAAATAAAGATGGAAGGTTACGTGACCACATTTCTCGGCGACACGCGCGCCCCGTACTGCGTGGACCTCCCTCCCTCCAAGCTGGTCGCGGCGCCCCAGAGCCGGCACATGCTGCTCAAGTACCTGGCGTGCCTCGCGCCTATAAACACGAGGCGGTATAGGTACGTCAGTCTTCCTACATAAATAAAGATGGAAGGTTACGTGACCACATTTCTCGGCGACACGCGCGCCCCGTACTGCGTGGACCTCCCTCCCTCCAAGCTGGTCGCGGCGCCCCAGAGCCGGCACATGCTGCTCAAGTACCTGGCGTGCCTCGCGCCTATAAACACGAGGCGGTATAGGTACGTCAGTCTTCCTACATAAATAAAGATGGAAGGTTACGTGACCACATTTCTCGGCGACACGCGCGCCCCGTACTGCGTGGACCTCCCTCCCTCCAAGCTGGTCGCGGCGCCCCAGAGCCGGCACATGCTGCTCAAGTACCTGGCGTGCCTCGCGCCTATAAACACGAGGCGGTATAGGTACGTCAGTCTTCCTACATAAATAAAGATGGAAGGTTACGTGACCACATTTCTCGGCGACACGCGCGCCCCGTACTGCGTGGACCTCCCTCCCTCCAAGCTGGTCGCGGCGCCCCAGAGCCGGCACATGCTGCTCAAGTACCTGGCGTGCCTCGCGCCTATAAACACGAGGCGGTATAGGTACGTCAGTCTTCCTACATAAATAAAGATGGAAGGTTACGTGACCACATTTCTCGGCGACACGCGCGCCCCGTACTGCGTGGACCTCCCTCCCTCCAAGCTGGTCGCGGCGCCCCAGAGCCGGCACATGCTGCTCAAGTACCTGGCGTGCCTCGCGCCTATAAACACGAGGCGGTATAGGTACGTCAGTCTTCCTACATAAATAAAGATGGAAGGTTACGTGACCACATTTCTCGGCGACACGCGCGCCCCGTACTGCGTGGACCTCCCTCCCTCCAAGCTGGTCGCGGCGCCCCAGAGCCGGCACATGCTGCTCAAGTACCTGGCGTGCCTCGCGCCTATAAACACGAGGCGGTATAGGTACGTCAGTCTTCCTACATAAATAAAGATGGAAGGTTACGTGACCACATTTCTCGGCGACACGCGCGCCCCGTACTGCGTGGACCTCCCTCCCTCCAAGCTGGTCGCGGCGCCCCAGAGCCGGCACATGCTGCTCAAGTACCTGGCGTGCCTCGCGCCTATAAACACGAGGCGGTATAGGTACGTCAGTCTTCCTACATAAATAAAGATGGAAGGTTACGTGACCACATTTCTCGGCGACACGCGCGCCCCGTACTGCGTGGACCTCCCTCCCTCCAAGCTGGTCGCGGCGCCCCAGAGCCGGCACATGCTGCTCAAGTACCTGGCGTGCCTCGCGCCTATAAACACGAGGCGGTATAGGTACGTCAGTCTTCCTACATAAATAAAGATGGAAGGTTACGTGACCACATTTCTCGGCGACACGCGCGCCCCGTACTGCGTGGACCTCCCTCCCTCCAAGCTGGTCGCGGCGCCCCAGAGCCGGCACATGCTGCTCAAGTACCTGGCGTGCCTCGCGCCTATAAACACGAGGCGGTATAGGTACGTCAGTCTTCCTACATAAATAAAGATGGAAGGTTACGTGACCACATTTCTCGGCGACACGCGCGCCCCGTACTGCGTGGACCTCCCTCCCTCCAAGCTGGTCGCGGCGCCCCAGAGCCGGCACATGCTGCTCAAGTACCTGGCGTGCCTCGCGCCTATAAACACGAGGCGGTATAGGTACGTCAGTCTTCCTACATAAATAAAGATGGAAGGTTACGTGACCACATTTCTCGGCGACACGCGCGCCCCGTACTGCGTGGACCTCCCTCCCTCCAAGCTGGTCGCGGCGCCCCAGAGCCGGCACATGCTGCTCAAGTACCTGGCGTGCCTCGCGCCTATAAACACGAGGCGGTATAGGTACGTCAGTCTTCCTACATAAATAAAGATGGAAGGTTACGTGACCACATTTCTCGGCGACACGCGCGCCCCGTACTGCGTGGACCTCCCTCCCTCCAAGCTGGTCGCGGCGCCCCAGAGCCGGCACATGCTGCTCAAGTACCTGGCGTGCCTCGCGCCTATAAACACGAGGCGGTATAGGTACGTCAGTCTTCCTACATAAATAAAGATGGAAGGTTACGTGACCACATTTCTCGGCGACACGCGCGCCCCGTACTGCGTGGACCTCCCTCCCTCCAAGCTGGTCGCGGCGCCCCAGAGCCGGCACATGCTGCTCAAGTACCTGGCGTGCCTCGCGCCTATAAACACGAGGCGGTATAGGTACGTCAGTCTTCCTACATAAATAAAGATGGAAGGTTACGTGACCACATTTCTCGGCGACACGCGCGCCCCGTACTGCGTGGACCTCCCTCCCTCCAAGCTGGTCGCGGCGCCCCAGAGCCGGCACATGCTGCTCAAGTACCTGGCGTGCCTCGCGCCTATAAACACGAGGCGGTATAGGTACGTCAGTCTTCCTACATAAATAAAGATGGAAAGTTACGTGACTAAGTATGAGACTGACGATGACGTCAACAATTCAATTAGGGAGATATAATGAAACACGAACCCGTGGTCAGTACATCTAGCACAACGCGCGACTCGCCGACTCCTGTCTCACTTGCACTGTGTGATCTAGAAAGAGGAGGACATATTTTCTCGTTTCGTGTCGCATTCTCAAGGCGGCGTCAACTTCTGCTGGCACCGCAGATTCAAAAAGTGGCCGCCGTTTTGAACTTTTTTATTCCTAGTCCGATTGTGGCGAACTTGCTAATATATTTTTTATACTTACTTTCCTCTTGACAATAGGCCTGTATGTTGTAGGATGATGAAAGATGATTTCTTTTCCCCAGGCCCTCGGACTCGTCATCAAGCAAGACCGAGGCCGAGGACTCGCTGACCTCGGAGCTGCCCTCCTTCTCCGACACGGACGTGGTCGTCAAGGAATCCATGAAACAGGAGAAGCCGCTGCCCCAAGCCCTCAAGTACGCGCGCTCATAGCCCAGGGCCAAGAAACTCATGCTACCGCAGATCGTCGGCTTGTGAGATGAGAACCATTGCCTCAGTGGCGTAGCGTGGTGGGGGGGGGGGGGGGGGGGGCATGGCCTTGGGTGGATACGAAATGGGGCGGCGGATAAGGAAGATAACGAAAATAGGCGGCGAGTTTCCGGTTGGCCCCGGGCGGTGAAAACCCACGCTACGCCACTGCAATGCCTTACCCGTTGACTCTTTGACATCGCGATTCAAACTTCAGTTCTCAAGTTGATATAATGGAAGACTTCCGTCACGAAGCATGCGGTAATACTACGGCTTGTGAAGAAATGGTTCGTAAGGCGCTTTGATTTCTTACCAGTTGACTCTTTGATATCGCGAAACTATGTTCTCAAAGATTAAATGGAGCGGAAGACTTCCAGGTTGAAGAATTCTGTGCTGCTACCGCAGGTGTCGGTTTGTGAGATGAAGACTTCGTAAAGCGCTTTTGATTTCTTACTCTATGACTTTCAGACGGATCGCGAAACGCAAATCAAATTACTTAAGTTTGCAAAGAATCAACGGAGCGCCTTCCAAGTCGGAAGTAGATGCTACCGGAGATCGGCAACTGCTGGCAGGAGACGAAATTCGTAAGGCGCTTTGATTTCTTACCCGTCATTACTAAGGTGTAAAAAGACAACGGAACAGACGCCTCCCAACTTGAAGAATGTCGTGATACGCCGCCGCCTTTGCGTGTATTTATTATTATTATTTTGTTTGTGGGCCTTAATGTGCCGCTTCGACCAGCAAGTGATCTATTGTGGCAGCCCTTGCTTTAGAGTTCACCGTTAAGTCCCGTTGCCTCCAGGAAATTCCAGATTCTTTGGGCGGTGATATGTTGTACTTCTTGTGGGTGCACTATGTGCCGCCCTAGGTAGGTACTTCTTATATGCATGAGTGGTCCGCAGGAGCAGAGAATGTGCATTGCAGTCTCCTCTGTCTCCTGGCAGAACCTGCAAGTTGTGTCCTGCTTCATACCCATTTGAAACAGGTGTTTGTTCAATTTGCAATGTCCTGTCAGGATTCTTGTCACTGCGCAGGTTTTGTGCCTTTTGAATTGTAATAACTCTTTAGACAGCTTACTATTGAACCCTTCGATCAGGGCTTTAGCTTGTTTTTGTCCTTTGGTGAACTTCCACAGCTTGATTGCCTCTGATTTTTCCGCGTTGTTTAGCAGAGAATATGCTTTCCATTTTGTGATGCCACAGAACGCCTTTGCGTGTAACGCATGGATTCCCGTGAGAAAATATGAGCGCACACAGGATTCCATGAAGTACGAGTAACCTCAATAATGCGGCGCTACAGGGCTCTAACCGCGGAAACCTTTCAAATATCTCCGTCTCTATCACCCTATATGAGTGATGGAGATAGAGATATACGTCCTGTAATTTTCGGGAACTCGCGGTAGCAGCTCATAGAGAGTAGAGTATTAAGGTGGGCTACCATAACCAAAGAGAAAGACTTTGGGTCACGGGCAAAGCGCGCTTAGAATATAAGAGAAACGCTAAGAGAAGTGGTAAAGGTGCTAAATTTCCACAGATCCTAGGCAAGTACACAAATAGATACAGTAATAGGGTAAAGCGCCAGTAACTGGCCACGTTATACTAAAAGTGAACTCTATTCACCTATAACAGAATTCAATTTAGTATAACGTGGCCAGTTATTGAACGGTGGCCAGTTATACTAAAAGTGAACTCTATTCACCTATAAGAGAATTCAATTTAGTATAACGTGGCCAGTTATTGAACGGTGGCCAGTTATACTAAAAGTGAACTCTATTCACCTATAAGAGAATTCAATTTAGTATAACGTGGCCAGTTATTGAACGGTGGCCAGTTATACTAAAAGTGAACTCTATTCACCTATAAGAGAATTCAATTTAGTATAACGTGGCCAGTTATTGAACGGTGGCCAGTTATACTAAAAGTGAACTCTATTCACCTATAAGAGAATTCAATTTAGTATAACGTGGCCAGTTATTGAATAATGGCCAGTTACTGGCGATTTACCCTATTTCAACGCGTTCACTTATGTCATTCCAAAAACTCCAACTTAAATTTAAAATCACGCCCCATTTACAATATCTACATTTATGTCATGGATCTAAGGTTATAGTGATTGCAATTTTAACTCGTATTACAATTCAAATTATACTTCTAGTCTAAAGATTATATTTACGACATTGGAGGCCTTACGATGATGGGTTGTTGGTATGGTATAATGTCGCGAGAAAATGCAATAAGTAAATACATTTCAAATTAGTACTTTTGAATGCATTTGTTGCAATATAACTTTAAATGTGCTATTACAGAGTGTTATTTAGTTCAATCGTCAAGTTGGAGAACAGCCAAATAATAATGTAGGTATTTTGTGGACAGTTAATGCTGAATAGTCTCTGGCCATTTCGGAATCTCTTGCTATGACTGGCTTACCTCGCTTGAAATTAATGGATGTGAAAACAATTATTTATTATAAGGATATATTTAGTTGGTAATACCACGTGATAATAAAGGTTTAATGTATCGCAGTTTAAAATTAGGCCGCTAGATTTTGGCTGTTTTAGTAGTAATTTTAAGGAATTTTTGAAGGAAACTCGCAGATGTTTTGAAGAAGAAATGCCAACGGCTACAGTGTAAGCCAAATAACATGAGACTTATCGTTTCGGACATTTGAGCCAGGCAATGTTTGTGCTCTTGTCAAAATTAACCACACAATATGCTCTAGTGTAACGTTTACGTAAAGAACATGTATGTTAATTTTGATAGGCACATCGCAATCCTATACAATATCATTGAAATATAAAAGATAGTTACGAACAGTAGATATAAAAAGACACATACATTTTCTAAATTTGTGAATGTAGTCTCGAGCTGTGTAAAGTTTGATGAAAGTTATCCATTTCGTCATATCAGATAGAATATGTGAAGAGCATGGTATTTTTGGTTCGTTGAATGAATTAACTTTCTAGACTATTCCAATAAGTGGGTAGCTTTGCACTTTATCTTGAAGTAAACTTTAATATATAGCTAAATTACATTAGATTTTATCTCGTATTTGTGTGATTTGGGATCAACAGGGGAAATTGACAGTGTTTTATTTGAGTTGTATTATTTGTGATGACGGAGCAAAGACAGTGCTTATACCCATGTTCATTTAATTCATTTTATAATATAGGTAGGTACTTAAACGCAATATACCTACTTCATTTTAGCCCGCAGATTAATTTGGCATTCAAAAGCATAGATTGACAACACGTTTAATTCAATAATATATCAAATTTTAAAGTTTCAATATTTATCAAGAAGTCACAATATGTATTTAGGTGCCTACTCAGTACCTGGCACTAAAAAAATACTTGAGGTGCTAAAATGAAATTGAATAGCGGTATTGTACCTATCTCAATTTTATTAACCGATTGAAGCACTATTCACTACTCTGCTTCTAGATAAATAACGCAGCTTCACACCTGGTGAGTACATTTTAATTATATTTGATCCATCACATAACTATATTATGTTAACATATAAAAGTGATATGTGTGATTATGGCAAATTGAAGTTGTGGCAATATAAAGTAATACAGACTGAGCTCAGATATATTTGAAGGTAGTTTCAAAGGTTCATTATACTCGTATTTCGTCTGCTTTGCGTTTTCTTCAATTTCTGGGGTTACTTTGTGTTGTGATAGACGTGCAGTATTAATGATTATTAACACTTTTATCAAGCTCGCTTTTAGCACTTATATCAATTGATTTCCCAGTTTCATAATAGCCGCTCCCGATGCAATTCTTATGTACTACTTACTTAATTGAAGCAGGTAGCTAACACAATATTTTAGTGTTCATTAGCATACGATTTAGCATAGTGTTAGTGATGCGATAACCGATGCTAGTCCGAATAGGTCACACCTAGGCTAAACACGCCAAAGTTAATTTATTTACATCCCTAGCATAGCTTTGGCACAGTACAAGTATCATAAGCAATAATATTTCGTAACTTTTGGCTATATTGTCAACTTTCAGAAATAATGCTTATCATATAATACTGATGCCTTGAAATAAGAATTATTGAGATGAATTCATTATAAGATAATTTATAGCGAAACTTAATTTTATTTATTTTAAATTTATATATTTTGATTTTGAATTATATTATAGGTAATGTCACATTTTACCAAGTAAAATTTATCGTACTTAACTTACTGTAAGCAAATATTTAAATTGTATATTTACTGTGAACGAATATTTTTAGAAAGTTTCATTGATGGTTTTATCGATTGATCCATCGATATTGTTTGATTGTTTTACACAAGAAAAATGCGAAATAAATGACTGTCCGCGCATGAAAATGTTCAATGAAATACTGTATTCTTCGTAAATTTAGCATGTCTTTCAATCCCATGCACCATCAGCCAAAAAAGCGGTCTACCACTTTTGGACCTTATTTTGTATGCAATAAAGTCGAAAAGTGGTAGACCACTTTCTTGGCTGACTGTACATGTCCATGTGTGGTAATCCCATGGTCCCGCTAGGAAACTGTCAATAAGTGGTGAGGGACCACTGGCCCGTTTCACGTTACAATTTTATGAACTGGCAACACATTCGCTTGACCAATAAGGCCTCTCACAGACTGGCGCGGCCTGGCCGCGGCGGACAATAGAAAACGTGTCATTAGCTGTCAAATTTACTATGGTCCGCCACCGCAGGCCGCGCCAGTGTGATGCAGGCTTAACGACCGGCCATTTGCCCTGTGTTGCCTATTTAGACTTGTAAAAATTAACTTTGTGTGACGAGCCACTGGTATGTATTGTGGCGCGCTTCAACTATCTGTTTGCATAGAGATACTTCTGTGCTGCTAACATGACCTACGTCCGTCATAACATAAAGCATTCCTCCCTTACACTAACCCACTTGCTAGTGAAGGACGAATGCTCATAATCGCAATCATACTAGAGTCTGTCAAGCAAGTCGTGTCCCTGGAAAATGGCGTCAAATTTAAAAAAAACAACAAGAAATGTATGGCGGCTTAAAGCCTGCATTACCCTGGCGCGGCCTGCGGTGGCGGTCCATACTAAATATGATAGCTAATGACAAGTTTACTGTTGGTACATAGGTAAAATTGTTGCTATATAATTTGCAAATTTTCTAGGGACACGACTCGCTTGACAGACTCTAGCTAAGCTGTAACATGCATAAAATTAAACTACTAAGCTTTTTACCATTTTTCGCATTAACTATCTAAAATACCACGTGCTTAACCAATATTTTTATCAACGTGTTAGCTTTAAACATTTGTATTACTTATAATTAATTATTACTTGTACAAATAGACACAAACACCAGAAAATGTTTTATTATAACGAATTTAATTATTTTTATATCAGTACTTATAGCATTTTTTTTAAATTTTGATTGATTCTTATTCCTTCTGAGTGCCATGCGTAATAATAACGCGGAAGCATTACTTAATAATTTGTTTGCAACAATAAACAATGTCTTAAAATAAAGAGAAGCTTTGCTTCGCCAAGTACAAAACGATGAATTTAGTATCCACCAGCAATTTTATCTCATACTTAGATACTGTGAAATATATTTTGGGCTAATAAATTAAACATTTCACAAAAGTTTTTTTATTTGCATCTTTATAAACACAACCCTTCCTCTCCCAGCGATCTATATATGGGTCAAAAGGATTGTCCCATCCCCCCACTCCTTACAGTAATATTGTATACCACTGACCCACTTCTATATAGGTCAGCTCGGGAATCTAGGCCTTGCAGCAGCCGTTTTCCAAGAACCCTAGGGTTCTTACTGTTTGACGAAGTCCAATGTACAGTCGACGTTAAATATGATATGAAAAGATTTCCGTTGTATTACAATAGAATAAGGTGTGAAAATTTTAACATATCTTTGAAGTTGAATGTACATCTGTCGCAGTATAAAGCTGTCTTTCGTTATGAAATTATGATTTTATAAATATGTATAGCCATGGGCTCAGATACAATGCTATAAGAAGAGTGAATTCCTAATCTTCAAGGCCGGTGCTAAGACGTACGAGGTTGTGCCACCAATTGCTCTAAGTGGCACTCATTTAAGAAGAGTTCAGCATTTTAAGTATCTGGGTCACTGAAGATCTCTCCGACAACATGGATAATTGGATGTAGAGAGGGAGAGAGGGCAACATGTTGGCTCGGATATTTGCAGGGTGTACTAGAAAAGTAAAGCTAACGCTATTTAGTTACGCTATTTAGTAGTAACGTTATTTACTGCCAGTGCTTTTACACCTGCAATCTCTGGGTCAATTTTACGCAGAGGACGTACGACGCATTCCGAGTGCAATATAATAACGCATTTAGGGCTTTGCTGGGACTTCATCGGTGGTGCAGTGCTTCGGGCATCGGGCATGTTTACGGAGGCGGGAGTGGATGGTTTTCACGCGATTATGAGGAAGCGCTGCGCCTCATTGTTGGACAGGATGCGAGGGAGCCCTAACATCAGTCTTCTAAAGGTGTTTGCCGACAGGTGAGATTCGCCCATGTTGAAAAGATGGATCGGCCTTCACTCAAGCTTTGTTAATTTCAACTGGTGACATGTTTATAATTTCGTAATTTTTAATTTATATTGTTTTAATTTAATGTGTTTATTGACTTTAGTTTATTCCATCTTTTTGACATTTTCTTATTCTATATTCTGTGATCTAATGTATTTTATTTTTAAATATTTTTGAATTGTTATTATAACATTTTATTATACAACTGATAATTTTAAATTTTAAATCAATTAAATAATATGTACCTATGCTCACCAGGTTATAGTTTTAGGTATGTCTATACGTAGTAGGTATGCTGTGTTTGTGATCTCCGTTTTTTACTAACAATGGTTTTGTAAGTTATGTCTAACTATTGGACTACTAACACTTTATGGGCTCTGCCTGAAATCATCATCATATCAGCCGAAAGACGTCCACTGCTGGACAAAGGCCTCCCCCAAAGAGTGCCAAAATGACCGGTCCTGCGCCACCCGCATCCAGCGGACTCCCGCGACCTTTACCAGGTCATCAGTCCACCTTGTGGGGAATTCAATTCAATAAGAAATCATCAAAATATTTCGTAAGTGACGACCTTTCCTTTCGCACAGTTTCAAAAAAAAAACATTACATTACGCGTGTACTTTTATAATTTTCCAACTTTCCCGCCTATATTGCTCAACCACTCATTGTGAGGGTTGCCATGGGTTTGAGTGTCGCTATAAAGTTTACTATGGAAGATCCTGCAAGTATCCAATGAAGTTTTTCCATGTATATACATAAATACTAAATGATAAATAAAATGAGACTTATAAAATTTGATTATTGAATGTGAAGAAAACGTAGAAATATAAATCGTATTCGCACTACGAATACTTAGTAAAGGCTATTTTGCAATTCATCACTTCAACAGACAGAGACGCCGTTATAGTTACAATGAAAGTTATGTATCGCCGTCTCATTTCAATTACAGCATGTTGTTGTTCCATATAGTTGACCAAAGAGTAAAGTAAGTATATAGGTAAAGAGTGCCCTCTTGAAGCATTTAATGGAAACCTGTTTGATAGCGCCATCTTTTAATGCTCCCGAAACTAACTATGTATGTGTGCGTGTGGAACCAGTACCCACACATACATACAAAGCATACTTTACTACTAGTTGGGCAATTTTTCTATCGTTGTCGATTTTGTTTTCGTCAGAATTGGATAAAACTTTTGTTGGTTGGAAGAGCTCGTGATTCTGTGCAATGTCCGCACAATTTCCTACATTTTTTCCATTGAGTGAAAAACGTGATATTCTTAACTCAATGGGGTTTTTAGAATCACAAGCTCTTCGAACCTACCGAATTTTATAAAATTCTTACGAAAATTATAATCGACAACGATAGAAAAATCGCCCCTGGTAATCTTTGGCGTTAAGCAAGTCGATTTAAATTCTTGCAAACAAAAATCCTTTTGTGGGCGAAAGAAATTCAATTGACATGATTATCTCCAAAGTAGAAAATGCATTCGAAAATAACAGTGTAAGTGAAATCTTAACACGATCAAATTAAATAATGGATACAATCTCAAGTCAAGCAGATGATTCATAATAATTTATTTCACGATAAAAATTACAATATTTGCATAATTAATGTCAAAATAACTTAGGTACCAGAATTCTTATTATGGTGATTGTTTTATTCTATCCTGTTTTTCCTACATTCACAAAATATACATCCCTACATGCGTAAACGTAGATTCACGCCTTTATTCCCAAAACTTATTATATAATATAATCATGTTTATTTCGGAGTAAAGGGTACAGTCAGCACCAAAGTAACTACGCAATCGAAGACGTCAAAAGTTCTTAATCCCTTTTAATAAAGACTTTACTAGCAAATTTCCTTGAAGGTTTGTCGGAAATATATATATGTTTCCTACGAATTTCAGTGTTTTTTTTTTCAACAGTAAAGTATGTCGGTAGATCATCGTCTTGTATTTGTACTCATAGAGTAGCCGCAGAATGAAAAGGTACTTCACATTTCCGCTTATATAATTCAGAATGAACATCTAGCTATTCTAGCTGAAGCTTACCAGCTAAATAAAGCGAAGGCACTGCTAATCTATTTCTAGGTACAGTTGTTATGGGTTTTGTCAGCATCTGTAAAATGGTTGTCACAAACGATCTTCTTCCTATAGTAGTCATAATCGGATGATTTCTCCAACTTTCAAACAACAAGAGTATAGCTTTGAATTGCTCAGGAATCTTGTAGGGATTCTTGAAACGATGGGTTGGTATATCGGAAACAGTAAGAACACGGATGTTTAGGACAAGTTGACATATCTAGTTTCACTTCACTGTTATTGTTAGTGAATCACGTAATACGTAAAATATAAACTTACCATCGGTTTAACAGCCAACAGCTCATAATCTGGGCATTTGTATAACAAATATATATGTCCAGTATATCAGTACACGTATATGCGCAAAACAACACATCAACAAAAGAAGACAAAGAATGCAGGGACCTGAAATTACTTCTGAACAGCGAAGAGGAAGAGCGCGTGACAACAATAAAGCAGTATATATTTAATGTTACTTATTGTTTGATTTATAGTAAAATTAGTAAAAATACGTAAGACAATTTGACATAAAAAAAATCTAACAGAGGCAGAAGCAACCTCCTGGAAACCCTCTACCCTCAGAGCGGTTGAAAACAAAGTTTTTGAGGGTGATCTCAGAGGGGCAGTGCGCTTGCTGACGTCAGACGATGGTGTAGCACCGTCGAGCCCTGAAAATCTCGCCAATTTACAGTCGAAGCACCCAACCTCTTCTCGGCCTCTGACATTTCCTCCGGAGCCCGATACATCTATCCCTGCTTACTCTGCCAACCCACAAGACGTAGCTACGGCTCTAAGCTCGTTTAACAGCAGTTCAGCTGCTGCCTTAGACGGCATCCGTCCAGCTCACCTCAAGGAACTAACATCTGGCTCTGCGGGTGATAACGGGCCCCGGCTGCTCGAGTGCTTGACCAAACTTTGTAACTTCTTACTCAGTGGTCGCTTGAACCCAGCAGTCTGCCCTTTCATGTACGGTGCGTCTTTATGCGCCCTGTTGAAGAAGGACGGAGGCTTAAGGCCTATAGCTATCGGCAGTACATTTCGTCGCTTAACAGCTAAGCTCGGCTGCCGTGCTGTTCGAGAAGAAATGGCCGCTTACTTACAACCTATTCAGCTAGGTTTTGGAACACACCAAGGCTGCGAAGCTGCCATCCATGCCACGCGTGCATTTTTACTGGACCCAAAAAATGCGGATAGCGTTGCCATTAAATTAGACTTAAAAAATGCCTTTAATTCAGTCGAGCGTGACGTACTGCTGTCCGAAGTAAGGCAGAAGATACCTTCCCTCTACCCTTTCCTCTTTCAGGTTTACTCCTCACCGTCCAACTTATATTTAAACGAATCTCTCATACTTTCACAGGTTGGAGCGCAGCAAGGGGATCCTCTGGGCCCTTTCATTTTTAGTCTTGCCATTCAAAGACCGTTATCAGAACTACTTTCACCTCTGAATATCTGGTACTTAGATGACGGTACTTTAGGAGGCAAGCCAGAGGAAGTTGAACGAGATCTGCGTACGCTCCTTCCTCGCTTGCGGGACCTGGGCCTAGAAGTGAACGCCAGTAAGTGTGAATTCTTCCCGTGTAGTGATCTTTCCCGAAATTCCTTGTCTACTTTCAGTCACTTACTTCCTGGCCTTAAAGAACTTTCTTTTCAAACCTTCAATCTTTTGGGTTCTCCAATCTCCACAGAATCTATTCCGGCAGCTTTTGAGGTTAGAAAGCAACTATAACGGCCTCCGTAGCCCAGTGGGTAGTGACCCTGCCTACGAAGCTGGAGGTCCCGGGTTCGAATCCCGGTCAGGGCATTCATTTGTGTGTTTATCACGAATATTTGTTCCTGAGTTATGGATGTTATATATGTATATAAGTATGTATCTATTATATATATCATCGCCTAGTACCCACAACACAAGCCTTACTGAGCTTACCGTGGGCCTAGGTTGATTTGTGTAAGATTGTCCCGTAATATTTATTTATTTATTTATTATTATTTATTAACTGTTACTAACTATTGGAGAAAAGCTTAAAAATCTTTCAGCTCACGTTGCGCTATCCCTGTTGCGGAGCTGCTTTGCTATTCCTAAGTTAACCTACTTTTTACGCACTGTACCCGCTTGGCTATCCTGCACACATCGACTCCTTCGACAGTGCACTGAAGGAGATCCTTGAATGTGTGCTCAACGTCTCCCTCAGCTCGAGCCAGTGTGACCTTGCATCTCTTCCCATTCGAAGCGGTGGGTTGGGTATTCGACGCACGAGAGACGTTTGTCTACCGGCCTTTCTGGCATCGGCGAGCGGGATTGTGGACCTTGTCACTCAAATTCTCCCATTACATGGTGACAAGGTAACCATTCCCTTCTCTTCCGATGCCTGGATGGCCTGGTATTTGCTCAACTTATGTACATCTGCACCGGAAAAACCTAGCAGCCAACGGATGTGGGACAGCCCAGGAGTCAAGCGTCTATTTGATAACCTCTTGGAAACTGCCTTGGGTGTGGAGTAAGCCAGGCTCAAGGCGGTGTCGAGGCCAGAGTGGCTGCACACTCTCCCGTCTCCACATATGGGTACCCTGCTCGATAACGACTCCATGCGGGTGGCTGTTGCTCTCCGCCTTGGCTGTAATGTCTGTGAACCCCATGCATGCATCTGCGGTGCCACAGTGGAGAGCAATTAATGGCCACCATGCTCTCAGCTGCTTTAGGTGTGCCGGCAGATTCCCTCGCCACCACGCCCTGAATGACATCATCCGGAGGGCGCTGGTATCTGCCAATATCCCTTGCGTCCTGGAACCACCAGGCCTCAGTCGGTCCGACGGAAAGAGACCTGACGGCCTCACTTTAGTACCCTGGCAAAAAGGTAAATGCCTATTGTGGGACGCAACATGCGTCAGCACGTTTGCAGCATCCCACCTGGGCCGCACGATACGAGTGGCAGGAGCTGCTGCTGAGTGGGTGGCTGCACGTAAGAGGGACAAATGCGCAGTGCTCTCACACTACTTATTTGTCCCTCTTGCCGCAGAGACCACGGGATGCTGGTGCTCGGAGGGAAAGTCTTTCCTTAGGGAGGTGGGGCGCCGCCTGCGGGAAAGAGGCCTCGACCCCCGCTCCGGGTCATTCTTATTGCAAAGGTTGTCCATCGCAATTCGCAATCCAACGCGGCAATGCGGCGAGCGTGATGGGCACCTTTGCACCGGGAGTGACGCGGGGTGGGTTGTTTGAGTAGTTTTAATTTAGTTTAATTTTTTATTTCCAATTTGTCTATTGCTTTTGTTCCTATAAATCTAGTTACTTTTGATAAATAAATAAAAAACATAGAAACGTATCCATGGTAACCAAACCATAGAGTTGGTTCACCATACTTCACAGCAGTTGCCGTCAAAACCATAGAGCCAAGTCCAAGCGTCAAGGCCAAGTGAAAAATAACGTTAATGTAACAAACAGCAGAATTCATGTAAATTACATTATTGAATAATGTTATTTTATTTTATTTCAAAATACTATTAAAGAATAATATCCAAAACATTTTATAACTCATAATTTTACATGGATTTTATAGCTTCTACACCAGCCCAGCTAGCACACTAATCGGACATATATTTACGTTCGGACGTATAACTTTACGATTGTGCCCATTTTTACGTTACTTAGCTAACATGGTAATCAAGCAGCATATATTTATGCCATAGCGTAAAATATACGTAGCAAAATTATTACATTCATTTCATTCGTTCAATAGTAGTCTATGGTTAGAAGCCTATTATAATACTACCTAATACAAGAGTAATGATAAGCACTGCACAGTTTACTAAACAGTTGTTCTCCTGTATTAAGTTGTGTTATAATAGTTTTTTGTTTTTATTTACGTTACTCCCACCCCACAAAAAGTTATATGTAGTGGTTTTAAGTAATTTAGCGAGTACCAAAACACATGTTAGTTTATAATTGAATCAATAATATTTGTAAATTTGTGTAATATACTTTATTACAACACAAGCTAAAAATTATAATAATTGCGTTATTTATACTAATTTATAGTTAGTAATCATGATCTAGTTAAAATTAAAAATGCTAGATCATTGTTTCAGGAGACGATAGGAGTTTTGAAACTGAAACCGTATGTGTTGTGACAGAAATCGGAGAAATCCTGCGAAAATTATATTGTTTTCATAGTGTTAAAATTTATCCGGGGTCTCGTGTGACCTACATAAAATTTCGTCCGTCAACGGCTCGTATCGTCAAGTTTTATGTGCCAAAATCAAGAGCATGTTAGCATTTGACGTAAAACAAATAGTTTTATGTGCAAGACATATAAATGGTCACATTTTACGTAAATGATGGTATAGCATGTTAGCTCATGACGGTAAAATTTTATACGTCGGTTGTGGACATAAAACATGTGCATAAAAGTCGTCATTTTGCTAGTGTGCTAGCCGGGCAGCAGCCTGTGGGTGAGTCATACGCAGCGCACGTACAATACGCTCAGCCCAGCTAGCACACTAATCGGACATATATTTACGTTCGGACGTATAACTTTATGATTGTGCCCATTTTTACGTTACTTAGCTAACATGGTAACCTCGCAGCATATCTTTATGCCATAGCGTAAAATATACGTAGCAAAATTATTACATTCATTTCATTCGTTCAATAGTAGTCTATGGTTAGAAGCCCATTATAATACTACCTAATTAAAGAGTAATGATAGGCACTGCACAGTTTACTAAACAGTTGTTCTCCTGTATTAAGTTGTGTTATAATAGTTTTTTGTTTTTATTTACTTTACTCCCACCCCGCAAAAAGTTTGACGTAGTGTAGTGGTTTTAAGTGATGAAGCGAGTACCAAAACACATGTAAGTTTATAATTGAATCAATCATATTTGTAAGTTTGTGTAATATATTTTATTACAACACAAGCAAAAAATCTTAATCATTGCGTTATTTATAGGTAGTAACCATGATCTAGCTAAAATTCAAAATGCTAGATCATTGTTTCAGAAGATGATAGGAGTTTTGAAACTGAAACCGTATGTGTTGTGACTGAAATCGGAGAAATCCTGCGAAAATTATATTGTTTTCATAGTGTTAAAATTTATCCGGGGTCTCGAGTGACCTACATAAAATTTCGTCCGTCAACGGTTCATATCGTCAAGTTTTATGTGCAAAATCAAGAGCATGTTAGCATTAGACGTAAAAAAATAGTTTTATGTGCAAGACATATAAATGGTCACATTTTACGTAGATGACGGTATACCATGTTAGCTCATTACGGTAAAATTGTATACGTCGGTTGTGGACATAAAACATGTGCATAAAAGTCGTAATTTTGCTAGTGTGCTAGCCGGGCAGGGTCCAATATAATAACATATTCAGGATGCTGATGAAACTGCCGCGACACTGTAGCGCGTCGGGTATGTTCGCAGAGGCGCACACTGATGGCTTCCACGCCATCAGCCCGGCTAGCACACTAGCAAAATGACGACTTTTATGCACATGTTTTATGTCCACAACCGACGTATAAAATTTTACCGTCATGAGCTAACATGCTATACCATCATTTACGTAAAATGTGACCATTTATATGTCTTGCACATAAAACTATTTGCTTTACGTCAAATGCTAACATGCTCTTGATTTTGGCACATAAAACTTGACGATATGAGCCGTTGACGGACGAAATTTTATGTAGGTCACTCGAGACCCCGGATAAATTTTAACACTATGAAAACAATATAATTTTCGCAGGATTTCTCCGATTTCTGTCACAACACATACGGTTTCAGTCTCAAAACTCCTATGGTCTCCTGAAACAATGATCTAGCATTTTTAATTTTAGCTAGATCATGATTACTAACTATAAATTAGTATAAATAACGCAATGATTATGATTTTTTTGCTTGTGTTGTAATAAAGTATATTACACAAATTTACAAATATTATTGATTCAATTATAAACTAACATGTGTTTTGGTACTCGCTAAATTACTTACAACCACTACGTAAAACTTTTTGTGGGGTGGGAGTAACGTAAATAAAAACAAAAAACTATTATAACACAACTTAATACAGGAGAACAACTGTTTAGTAAACTGTGCAGTGCTTATCATTACTCTTTAATTAGGTAGTATTATAATAGGCTTCTAACCATAGACTACTATTGAACGAATGAAATGAATGTAATAATTTTGCTACGTATATTTTACGCTATGGCATAAATATATGTTGCGTGATTACCATGTTAGCTAAGTAACGTAAAAATGGTCACGATCGTAAAGTTATACGTCCGAACGTAAATATATGTCCGATTAGTGTGCTAGCTGGGCTGAAGGAAGAGAGTTGCGTCTCTGTTGAGCAGAGTGCGCGGCAGTTCTAACACCATCCTGAATATGTTTGCTGAGCGCCTGGACTGCCCGATGACAAAACACTGGGTAAAGATCATCACTGGCCAAATAAGGTAATGATCTTTGCCCAGTGTTGCAAATATGCAAATATGTAATATTAAGTAAGTGTTTGTGTCGATTGTTTTATTATTATTATTGCTTTTGTTTCCTTGTGTTAAAATATGGGTCTTTGCCTGAAATAAATCAATTTTATTTTTTTTTATTTTTTTTATAGCGACATCCTGTGCCATTATTTTAGTAACCGAAAATCTACTTTGCGGAATAGTAAGTTTTTAGGTGCGGTACAAGATGGTAGCTCTATCTATATCAAACGTCAACGGGTATGTCACTGTCTCCCCCCTGTGTGGTGTGATTGCCTTTTTTTTTGACCTAGCAACTTTTGTGCCAAAAATTAGCCAATCAATGACAAGCGTCAATAACCTAAGCGGCGTCATTCGTCCGTCGCCGCCATTTTGTTACTAAAGTGAAGGTGGCTCGAGTGTGGTGTGCCGCGTTTAATTTAATACTGATTATTTTAATAATTAAGGATAGATATAAGAAGTGAACACAATATGGTTCCGGTAAGTTACATTATCAACATGAAACAGCCTTTATTTTATTTAAAAGCTTCGCATTTACATCTCCTGCGTGTCATTTTAGCAAACGAAAGTGTTCATCGGGAGCCTGCCCCAGGGCTCGAAGCCGGAGGAGCTCCGCAAAGCGTTCGAACGCTTCGGCGTCGTCACAGAATGTGACATAATGAACCGGTGTGGCTTCGTGCACATGCAGACCGAAGACCAGGCGGCCGCCGCAATCCGGGGCCTCAACAACTCTACCTTCAACGGCGGCGTCATCACCGTCGAGCGCGGCCGCATCAAGGAGCGCGGGCAGCGCGGTGGGCCCGGCGGTGGCCGCGGCGGCATGCGAGGTGCCGGCGGCATGGACCGGCGCGGCGGCGGCGGCCCTATGCGCTCCGGATCCATGGGCGGCCGGGATGCGCCCTACATGCGCGACTCCCGTGGTATGGGCCACATGCGCGGCGGAGACATGCGAGGCCCGCCGATGGGTGGCGGTGGCATGGGCATGAGGAACGGCATGGGCGGCGGCTACGACCGCAGTGCCGAGCGCGGCTTCGGCGGCGGTGGCGGCTACGCGGACGACCGCTACGGGGGCTACGGCGGCGAGGACCGACGTGGGTTCGCTCTGGCGCGCGACGGCTACGGCGCAGCGCCAATATATGACGACAGGCGCGGCGGCTACGCCGCTGAGGATATGAGCGGGATGTACGCGGACGAGCGGCGCGCGCCCATGTACCCTGACGAGCGCGACATGATGGACCGGCGCGCGCCCATGCGGAGTGCCATGCCTATGTCCTCCGGCTACGACCGAGGGGCGCCTTCGCGCGCCGCTCCCATGGGCAACGGTGACATGTTCAGCAGAAGATCCCCCCCCATGTGAGTACCTTGTTATCACTGTGTGAGTAAATTGTAGCACTTTCTGAAGTAGACTTAGGGTGGGTTGCACCAAATCATCTGTAAGTAGTGTTTGTTAAAATCAGAATGTATGGAAAGTTTGACAGTTTTCTATGGAAAGCCAGCTGCCATCGCCATATTTAATGTTATAATTTTATTTAAGACAGGCAGCTGATGCTGATACGTCTAAATCATAGTTCACTTAGCACAGGTTCACACTGCTTTAGATAGTTTGTCAAGTCTATTTTTAAACTGACTAACACTTTTCGAGTTCACTACTTCTGAGGCCGGTCTGTAATCAAAAGTTGGTGCAACCCACCCTAAAACAGTACTTTATCAACTTAATTAATTTCGGTAACCAATATTATAGTGTTTACAACAGATGATTTATTTAATAGACCTTTGATATATCATCAAAGGTCTATTAAATCATCTGACAATGTTTTTCAAAACTATGGTATTTTGGGGACTAGCATTTAAGGTTTTTATTCACAAATCTGAATTAAAATCAAATCACCTGCATAACATAACATAATCAGTTGTTTCAACTGCCTGCCTGATAAATTAATAATAATAACAACAACTTTGAAGGATATTCAACACTGTAGTAACTGCTATCTTAACTACTAGCCCTGATGCAGAAGAGTTCGTCCAGTACTTAAGAACTATCATATTTATATTGATATTTATTACATGCTTCGATCAAACGACTAAGTAATAGGAACAATTTTAGTAATGGTTAATGTAGTTTATTTTCATTGTTAAATAGAAACCCTAAAAGGTTTTTATTGTAGAAAAAAGGGGCACTTAAAAACTATTGTCCAATTCAAATTGTGGTCTCCAACTGCACTTGACCCTTTTTTCGCCTGTTAAATTCGTTACCGAAATAGTTTGAAAAATAAAAACGCAAAATTTCTTCTGCTCATAAAAGTGGTATCCTTGTATTTTAATTGTGTTACTGTGGAATATTTTCATACATAATAAAACTATTATACAACTAGTATTAAACGGTATTGAATTTTTATCAAAAACATTCTTTTCTTACAAATGGGAGAACCTACAGAACTGCTCTGACTAGACGAAAACTTATGCAGGGGGCTAGTATACTAAATTTTATCTGCTAGTTACTTTATCATTCTAAAATATAGAAAGTTATTGGGACAACAAAAATCTTTTTTTTTGTTACTGGGCCAATCTCCGAGCGTTTAAACCGCTCGGTTCTAAAGTCATTGTCGGCTCAAGATTATTTCAGCAGAGGTAAAACATACAGCGGAAACTTAAATCAAAAAATACTCAGCACCGGTATTGGCTTACGTCTTCATCAAAAGTGGACTCTGATATTCGTCTCTTTTAATAGTATTTCCTGGAGACAACAATGACGAATAAAAAACGCCTTAAAAACGCTGAATATTCGCCCTACTATGCTTCTTTACAAATACTATAAATAGGTAATTTGTTTGTAGTGGGTAATCTATTCTAATCCAGAATAGGCTTCACCTTTGTATATATGTTATAATGTATCTTTGGGATGGACTTGGGCCTGGTTGGGAGCGCTTTTTCAATGGGCGTTAAAAAACGTTTAAATGACACAAATTGATAACCATGTATTTATTCACACGAAGGCGGTTTTTAAGCGCTTTTTATAGAGCACTGTTCGATTTTCGACGTTCGGTGTTAGACGTTAAATCGAATTTATCAATTTGTGTCATTAGATCTTTTTTAACGCCCATTGAAAAGCGCTCGTGTGAACCGGCTCTTAGAGCTATAGTTTATCCCTCGGCTTCACCTGCATTCTTTGTAAAACAGGGCAGCTTGTTTTCAATATATAATATTTGCCGTGTGCTGAAGCTATACGAGCAGAACCTACTTTGGGTAAACTCTGAAACAAGGGCTTGTGCACAAATCACGCGAGGTTCGATAGGGGGGGTGGGGTCAGGAAAAAATCACGACAGATCACGTTGGGGGAGGAGGGGGCATAAGGAGACCTCACGTGTATTTTTCTCCACACGAGTAGATACTTGTTCAAGGTTTCGTTAAACATAAATCTTTACTTAGCACTTCAAAATAACGAGTCTATTATACGAAATTTTGTGACCCCGCCCGCTCGCTCTTGGCTTGACTTCATAAGATAGAAAAATAAACAAGATTTACTCTATACAATACTTATCTTACAATTAGGTCGGATGAAAAAAAATATACGCGTGGTTACGTGGGGGTGGGGGGAGGGGGTAGCCAAGAATCTCACCAAATATCACCGAGGGGGTTCAAAAAGTTGCGTGTCCTGACTAGCATTGAAAATTTCGGAAAAAATAAATAATTTTTTCGGGAATTTGTGAAATTTTCGTTATTTCGGATTTTTAAGGAAAAAAACCAATAAGCGTAAGCTGTGACAACTGAACTGACACCGATGTCAATGTCAAAGTATGTCTATAATCATTCACTTAAGAAAAATAATCGATTGAAACCGGTTTAAATCGTTTTTTTTTGGAAAAATTTAAGCGGAAAATTTCATGGTTTTTTTCCGTAAAAATCCGAAAAAAACGAGCCATTTGGAAAGACACGGGATTTTTTCCGGAAAATTTTCAACGCTAGTCCTGACTCCTCAAAATTGTTGAGAATGATGTAGGCTGTTCTTAACTTGTATTACTTCTACTTTACCTGCTCACAAACTTTACTTAACATCAGTTACCTTTAAAAAAAAAAGTATTGTTCTTGGATGGAATTACTTCAAGTTTGTTTGGCTAGCTGAAACTACCTGACAAATTTTTAGCTGAACATGATATTCTATTGTCTACTCCTAACTGACTTGACTTATCCAAGCATTCTTCTTTTCACATTTCATTTATTAAAAAATTAAATTAAATTATCGTTTATTTCAAGGCTCATAAAATGTTAGTTACAAATGTTACAATTTAAACTTAAAACAACTATGTTAGTAAATAAAAATGATGGTGCCCTGCACCTAATTAACCTTGTCCTAATCTAATTATCGTTTTTAGGGTTCCATACTCAAAGAGTAAAATGGGACCCTATTACTAAGACTCCGCTGTCTGTCACCAGGCTGTATCTCATGAACCGTGATAGTTAAACAGTTTAAATTTTCACTGATGATGTATTTTTGTTGCCGCTATAACAAAAAATACTAAAAAACAGAATAAAATAAATATGTAACAGGGCTCCCATACAACAAACGTGATTTTTTTACTCGTTTTTGGTCGATATTGATAACGGCAACAGGTAGACGCTTGAAATATTCACAGAATATTTAGTTATATATTCACTTTATAAATAATTCATCATAATCATCATATCAGCCGAAAGACGTCCACTGCTGGACATAGGCCTCCCTCAAAGAGTTCCAAAGCTACCGGAAATAATTAAATTAAAATAAAACAAATATTTAAGGGGGCTCCCATACAACAAACGTGATTTTTTTGCCGTTTTTATAGATAATGGTACGGAACCCTTCGTGCGCGAATCCGACTCGCACTTGGCCGGTTTTTTTTTACCCACTTACAGAGTTCTGAAAACTTATTTTGAACTCAGCTCAGTATAAAAGAGGTTATATAACGAGTTGCATATTGCGTCATGCTTATGTAACAAGATTAACAATGCCCTAAGGCCGAGACTCACTGACAGCGGTGGCGGAGCGGCACGGAGGCGTACATCAGCTCCTTTCATATGGGTCATTTCCATCTTCCAACCTGTCCAACCCAGGTTGCATATTGACTTTCATATCAGCTCGAACATTACAACCGGTACCGCCTCCGCGCCGCTTCGCCACGCGTTTCGGCCTTTAGGGTTGGTACTCATGGTCACGCAAGGTCTATCATAATAATATGTACACCAACTTTTCCAGGCTTTAACAGATTGTATTGTATTTACAGGCGCGGTGGCGCGGGCGCAGGCTACGAGCGCGACCCTTACGCACAGCAGTACCCGCCCATGGGCCGGTGAGTCTGAGTGCGCTCTAGTTCACCGCTACCTCCGAGTAAACAGACACAGTACCTTTACACTTCAACATTGTATCAATTTGTTAGTTAAACCGTAGATGCATCGTGAGAGTCACCAAAATTACTCCTTAACTTATTAACTGAATCGAATGTAATGTGTAATGAATACAAAGTTTCACTAAACATTATGTCTTTGACAAATATTTCCTTGTATAATCAATAGGAAGTTCATTGTTTTTTTTTATAGTACACTCAAGAGCAAAAGTTTCGGGTCACCCTAAATTAAATAACCGCAATAGGTTTTTTAAAATATTTTTCACTAGTCTTATTTACATAACATATTAGTCTTTGTAATACCCAAATGTATTAGCAATTTCCGGGATCCTATCATAAAGATATCAACATCCAATAATGACGATTTTTGCGATATCTCGCTCCGTTAACGTTGTTTTTTTATGGGTTTTTACGAGTCCGATTTAAACCTGGTAACGTGTTTCTTTTTTACTGTTATTTCTGCAGATTAGATGTAAAATTTAATAAAGATCATGAAAGGATTAAAAAAACTGTACAACATTTGGACTATTTTAGGAAATATGACGGTATTTCATCGACCCGAAACTTTTGTTCTTGAGTGTACTTGAAACTTGATATGGCTTTGTTTACAAACAAATAGATTTGATGTTCTTATATCAATACAGACTATCCTAATGTCTTTTTTTCTATTATTAATAGTATACTACAGTAGCATGTCTGAAATATAATAATGAATCCCTGTGATCTGTTTACTCTCTGGTTAACTCGCGACGCGTAATGAGTCACTTCCAGTCATCACTGTAACAACTGCCGATGTAATAACTTCAAATACAGTAACTAAGATAACTCTCCATCTACTATAATAAACACACTTTTGCAACGCAGCTAAATTGAAAATTGGATTGATTTAATACAAGGTGATGATTTTTCTGTATTTTGCAATAAGTCTCCTTACGCATAGTTAACTCAGTGGGACGCCCCTTAGGTCGTAGTGACGTGGAACTCTCCGTCCGGCGACACGGACTCGAAACGTTTCTCTCGATCACGTAGCTATCAAACGAACGGATACAATAGTATATCAGTAGTGCGTCAGTGTTGGCACTGAGCGTATGCAGGATAGTATGCAAGCGGTTGCAACTACGAGCTAAGCGGTGTCGACACGGTTGGCTGGATGCTGACGCTGCGCTTGTTGTAGCGGCGCCGGCGGAGCGGCTAGCGGCGCGCGCGACGGCGTCCACAGGTACTAGACACTAGTGCCCTAGCCTCAGCACTCCATCTAGAGATAAACTAAGTAAACCACGTGACACGAACAAACCGATAGCCAAGTCTTCTGGCTCGCGTACCTAGTTTCCGAGATTACACCGCGCCACGTGCGGCCCTAGACATGTAAGTTTCGACCCGAGTGGAATGCAATTGTGTGAATCGCTTTGTAATTTTAATAAATGAGAATTTTCACGAGGGACGGTTTCATTTCACGTTCTCATGTCCGCGTTCGGTTCTAGTATAGTTGACTTGATTTGTATAATTTTTACGATTACCTTTTCTATTTTATAAATAAGACTTAAATGAAAATATTGGTAGCGCTATTGTTTTAAGTTGTATGAATTAAATTTCGTGGAATATAATTTTTTATTTTGATTTTCACCTTAAATTCACTTGCATGTTTCCTTGAGAGCCCTCGGGCTTTTCAATGCTTCTATGGTTGCGGTGTCCGATTATGTTCCTGTTTTCTCTATAAATTGGCCAGTGAGGTCGCAAGGCCCTACTTGGTGATCATCCTAATGCTATGCGTTGGTTAGCGAATGCAGGCGGTCGCACCGCCTCGCCGGTCGCCCGACACGTGGATTACAGAGCAATCGCCGAACCTGCGACTAGTGTGGTCGGCCTGTAGGTAGATGCTAGGCGTCACGAACTCGCCTGCTCTGTAATCTTTGCATTCGCCAACATTGTACCTAATGTCGAGCGTCGACATGGAAGTGCGTGCGAGTCCTTTCAGATAGTTAGTAGCGGCTTGACGGTTGAGGCACGCCCGGAGCCAGCGGCGCTCGCTAGGACCGACACGTTACGGCTACTAGCGTTAGGCGACAGCGGCCGAAGACAGCGATGCGATAAGTAAATCGTAAGTACGGCGTATGGCAACCGTTCAACGGCATGCGATAGTCTAAACTGTTCTCCACTAAACACGAACGGATACGAAAAACTTCCAAATTAATAACTGCAGCGTAAAAATCTGCTTCGTTCGTTGAAACTGCTAAAAACTACTAACAAATTGATCTTCCGTTGAAAACTATCTAAAATCAATCTTAAAATATTCCGACCTTCCTAATCTGATATGACGTTAATAATAATAATGCTGCAAGTGAGTTTATGATTACGTCAAAAATTCGGACTGTCGTTACACGAAATTACGAAATAGCATAACGACAAATACGGTTCATTGAATTGCATATTCGTCACACTTAACGATTCGAATCAAAGGAGAACGCCAGTAGGTCGCCCACAAACTAGCTCGATATTGATTCTTTTTTGTTTCACAGGAGTTGGATGGCTGGATGAAGAGACATCTAAAGATTTCGTTCTGAAACTACTGATGCTGTTCGGTGTTGCCCTCTGGAGACCAGGGAAAAGCTGGCTGTTCACATTGGAACATGAGTCGCCGGCCGCGGTCCATTTGCTTGGGAGACAAATAAACGATTTTATACAAATTTCAAATTTTTATTTTCATTCCTTACGCCCTATACATACCAATATAACATCAAGTAATACTATAGTATCTACATAAATCACAATTTTATAGGCAGAAGATATCAATAAACAGATAATTTCATATTAGTCTTGCTGACACAAAACCATACATTATTTACACTAAGTAATGGGAATGGATGAAAATTCTTAGAAGTGACTGGCAATGATATTGACAGCTGGAGCAGATATATTTGTCATTGCCAGGGTCAGATATTTAAAAAATATATAGTCTCATTCGCCGTCCTAAACCCAAAACTTAGTGAGGAAACTGTTCATATTTTTCAAAAATAATTGACGCAGCTGAAAAGTGCAACTATTTTTGTGGTGCTAAGGAATGTTGTCCTTATCACCAAAAAATTATCAGGCACTTCTAAAATTTTCATCCATTCCCAATTACTTATGGCTCAAACTTGTCCAATACAAGGACAGCCATACATCTAACTAAGTAGGTGTCATCTCAAAGAGTCCAAATACATGGTGGCATTGTTCACGGATTTCAACAGTCTTATAACCTTCAAGTTGACAGCACGCTTTATAAATTCCGCTACATTATAGTTAGTAATGATCCCACATTCCGCTTGCGTGCAGTTAAATATATCCAAGAGCTTTGCCGTAACTTTCTCCGGTTCACTATGAAGAACGGCCTTTGGCGAGATTCTCTTTGCTTTTTTGTATAAAATCTCAGCTGCGATCGTCAAGTTGAATGATACGATATCGTTGCGACTCTTGACATCATTTCGCGACATGCGGCATAATAAATAACCTGGAAAACGTTCAAGATGAAGTAATTTACTCGGAAAATTTGTTTGGTCTGTATTTGTAAGGGGATAAAGTCCTGTTTTCATCGCAGCGTATTTGACAGTTTTATGAAGAGTTATGCGGGTAAAACATCACTCCATCACTGGTTAAAGGTTATTATTATTATATCGTTCTGATGCTTTGTTCAAACAACAATCCTTAATAACTGTCTCTACAACATTAAATTTGACAATAACTGCCTGTAAGTCGTTTGTTAGTAAATAAATAAAATGCTCACCTCCAAAAACACAAATAACTCCGATGAAAAAGACAATGGTAGCGCAGAGGCGCTTGGTGACGGGAGAGGGCCCACTGTATTGACGAGTGCGCTCTATGCTCATGTTGAGGCCTTTTTAGCGCTGCTTTTTAGTAATTAGCTGTCGGTTTAGTAATTACTAGGTCGGGTCCCGATGCGCCGCACGCGCAGCTCGGCATGCAATGCCGATATTTCGGTAGCTTTAGGCGTTCCCGCAGGACGGCCGTGAATGTTTAACTTTTATTTTTAGCCGCGGTCTCACATTGTGTCTGCGAGTGTTAATGTCCGTCCATCATGTTCGCGCTGAAGCATTTCATTTTCGTTCAATCTGTACATTTGGGAACATTACAGGAAATATACTGATTGACATTTATATCCGACTGCCGCAGAAAGGAAGGTTGTGACTGTGGTAAGAGTATACCCATTTTAATATATGGTTATATAAGGTGTCCTATTTGTTAGTCTCAGTCGGATATTTAAAAAAAATTCAACTTGTTACAAGTTTTGTACTACAATGTAGGGCATAATCGTTTTTTCACGGAAACGTACGAACGTGTCTTGCTATTTCAGTCGGTCACGGTACAAAAAGTAATGAGGTTGACTGATGTAGCATGACAAATACGAACGTTTCCGAGAAAATACGATGGGAAATGATTATTCACTTATATCTGTAAACGACCTGACAAAGTAATCAAATGTCTCGCAGCAATTTTCACCCACTTCCATACATCCATGGAGAGCATGCATGGATCCGGCATACAGTCACTAAGGAGGCTGGAATTCGAGTTTCTTTTTAATTAACCAAGAAAAGAGTTAATGGAAGTTTTGACTTACAAATGAGTGGATTGGCAACCAATGCGTTTCCAATAGGGAACATTACTGCAATGTTCTGCCGCCAGAGTGCAGCACTAACACAATTAGTAAACAGTATTTTTGACAACTTTGACAAGTCCTTCAAAGCTCTGGATCAAATAGGGAAGAAAATATTTCAATAAATAAATTGCATCAGTGCTGCGTAATTGGATGCAAGAATGAAGGGCATCATTAATTTCCTAAGGAACCGATGATACGAAAACTATGGGAAGCGGCAATACGTCGTAATGCTAAAAAATGCCATTTTAATATCACAGTACAGGTGGTAGGTAAATAAATATGACATTGTACGTCATGGCGGTTTGTTTACGGGTTATGTTAGTGTCGCCCCCTACGCAGAGCTTTGCGTAATGTTCCCTATTGAACAAAACGTGGGCGATAGTTATAGAAATAGAAAAGTTTATTTCTCCGAATATGGTACAATTGTTGGTATGTCTTACACATTTCAGTTTCACATATCCTGCCGATATCGGCGTAGAAATATTATTGAATTTAAGTAGTTAAATCATAAACATTCAAATTATCAAGACATAAATATTGATTAAATACAACATACAATACGACAAATTAATAATAAAAGTAATAATTAGAAAATTAATAATTTAAAAATTCATTTACGGAATAAAAGCAAATGTCAAGCAGCCAGTTAAATAATTTCCTGTCAAATTGATTATTTGGTAAACATTTCATGTCATTTGGAACATTATTGTAAAATTTTATTGCCATAATATAAGCATTCTTACTAAAAATTTTCACATTCTGTCTAGGCTCATAAAGCTTGTGCGGATATCTACCATTGGTTTTATTTAGGACAACGTTATACAAAGGGAACTTGTGCGGATGTCTTTTTACAAATTTAGTTATCTCATATATATACAAGCAGGGCAAGGGGAGAACCTTTAGCTCCTTAAATATTGGTCGGCAATGGGCCAAATAATGGGCTCCATAGGCAGCTCGGACACATTTTTTTTGTGAGATAAAAGCTCTCTGTACATCAACCGAATTACCCCACATGATTAATCCGTAACGAATCACAGATGATACGTATCCGTGATATGCGGAAAGTGCAGCCTCCCTAGATGCAACGGTTCTGAGATGCCGTAGGGCGAACACGAATCGGTCTAACCTAGAACAAATATTATCTATGTGGTTTTTCCAATTGAGATGTTTGTCAATTGTAAGGCCAAGGAAATTAGCTGAATCTATAGGTTCAATAATGGTGTTGTTCAGGTTTATTTTAATGTCTGATTTGGGATTATTATAATTCTGGAAATGTATTATTTTTGTCTTGTTTATATTCAGTTTCAATTTATTATCTTCTAACCATTTGACAGCATTACATAGATCATTATTTGTCTCAATTTCTAGTCCTTCCTTATCCTTACTTTTAATAATTAGAGTAGTATCATCCGCAAACAATATACAACTATGTTTCAAGGTTGACGGCAGGTTATTAATGTATAACAAGAAAAGTAGGGGACCTAAGACGCTGCCCTGCGGAACGCCACTTTTAATTAAGTCTGGATTAGATTTGTATGTCTGTTTTTTGTGGTTCTTTATCCTTGTTATTTCAGTGTATTGTCTTCGATTGCACAAATAATTTTGTAGCCAGTGGTGTGCGTTACCCCTTATCCCATACTGGTCAAGTTTGTCGAGCAGTGTTTTATGACAAACTAGGTCAAAAGCCTTACTCATGTCCAGTAAAGCGCACAATATTGATTGCTTGTCATTTAGATGCTTTGTTACATTTTCGATCATCGCAAAACACGCAAGAGACGTGGAGCAGTTTTTTCGGAAACCAAATTGATATGGATTTAGAACCTCAGCTTTTCTAAGGAAAGTTTCTAGCTTACTATACATTGCCTTTTCGAATACTTTTGACATTATGGGTATTAAGGCAATGGGTCTGTAGTTATCCATCAATGTTGGATCGCCTTTTTTAAATAATGGTTTGACTATTGAAAGCTTTAAGCGTTCGGGGAAGCACCCCTGTTCAAATGATAGATTAATGATATAGCTAATAGGTAGAGCTATTTTATGTGCACATAATTTTATTATTTTAGTAGTAATTTCATCATGTCCAGTTGAATTTGTATTATTTAAAGATTTAATAATTTTGACAATTTCGTATTCATTCATCGCAGTAAGAAATATACTATGAGTTGTAAACAAACACATGTGTAACTATATTATTTATTGTAAAACAGTATTTTATAACCATTCGAAGACTACATTTAAAATCGTACAAAAGCTAAAATATTTAAAATCTAACATGTCATGTATTTTATAAAATAATTATCACGATAAATTCTCATTTCCCTACAAGTTGCCCATGACAGAAGTAATGAAGAGGAAAAACCTAATTAGAAATTGTATCATAAATATTAATCTACAACTTTTTTCCCTCCAACACTTCTGGCACAGACTGTACCTCTCGATTATACGATCTCCTTTCTCTCAATATAATTCAAAGTATTTTTCATCAAATATAAACAATATCCAAGAATTTGCAAGTATACTAATTTCACTAGAATATGAATTACCAAAATTAGATTAGCTGAGCATTCTTAAGTTTCAATTATAATTATGTGTAAAACGTTTAGTTAAGGCCAAAACGCACAGGCAGCGGTGGCGGCGCGGTGCGGAGGCCCGCACAGAATACCGCGGCGCGGCGCGGTATTCTGTGCGGACCCTTTAATATTAGCTCGAACATTACAACCGGTACCGCCTCCGCACCGCGCCGCGCCGCACCGCCACCGCTTTCAGTGCGTTTCAGCCTTTTAAGTTTTATACTACTGGCAACCAAATTAGCAAGTGCCGGCTTCATTTCAACTTAAATGCTTTTTTAAAATGGCAATCTGCGCGTCCAGCGCGGTCGGTCCTAAGGGTGGTATTCCACTTGTACAAGACCTTTGTCCAATATGCATTGCGTCTCACTCACTATTCAAGCAAAATGTGAGACGCACATTTGATCAAAGATCTTGGACATAAATTTGACGAGTGGAATACTACCCTAAGACTCGTTGGTCGAAACGCGGACCATAACACCCGACGAGGTTTGATAACTCATCCCACTGGCTTTGTGGCACATTTAGTACTCGCCCATATTAAGAGCTCGAGCTATTCCAAGCTCAATTAGCTATGACAGACATGGCTCCTTATTGAGCCGTAAACTGAGCTAAAGTTGTTGGTTTTTCGGCCAGAAGTTTGAAATGAGTGTATAGTTAAGACACCACCAGTGCGTTTTCACGTTCAACAATGCATGCGTCATAGCACTATCACACTCAGTCTAAGTAAGAATAAGTGTGACAGCAATAAGACGCATGCTTTGTTGAACGTAATGGTCGCACCACACTTGGTGTGTGTATTCGTGTTGCATCTTTTTCCTTCCTACGGCAAATGAAAGAGAGGCAACGACGCAATGCGAAAACGAATCCCCAAGAAGTGTGGTGCGACCATGAAAACGCACTGGTGTGGACTTAGCTATTCAGTAATATTCTAATTGAAGGTTCGGTTAGGACGTCGACCTATCTCTTCATGTGACGTTACGGGATTACTAATAAGATCCATAATTTTATTTGTCATAATAATCACTTGTCCTAAGTGGTTCTCCTTAGAAACTATAAACTTTTCAGGATTGTTATTAAACTACAGCAGCGCTACCTCGAAAGTCGATATATCTCCCTCTCTGTCGCTTTAATATACAAAGGGCGATAGAGATAGACTAGCGAACGAACGAAGCGTTTTATAGTAGCTGCTCAGGGCTGATACAAAGTTTATTCAAATTATCCTGAAAATGTTACGGTTCCAGACAAAATATTATCTGGCAAATGAAATGATGGTTATCTTAAGGTTCTGGTCTTTGGCACTCTTTGGTGGAGGCCTATGTCCAGTAGTGGAGTTGTTTCGGCGGATATGATGATGTGATGACGGTAAGGTTCTGGTCTGTACGTTCCAAGGTTACGGTGCCGGGCCCATGTTGAACAGCAGTTTGAGATCTTCGATGCTCAGCTTGGAGGTTCCAAGGTTACGGTGCCGGGCCCATGTTGAACAGCAGTTTGAGATCTTCGATGCTCAGCTTGGAGGTTCCAAGGTTACGGTGCCGGGCCCATGTTGAACAGCAGTTTGAGATCTTCGATGCTCAGCTTGGAGGTTCCAAGGTTACGGTGCCGGGCCCATGTTGAACAGCAGTTTGAGATCTTCGATGCTCAGCTTGGAGGTTCCAAGGTTACGGTGCCGGGCCCATGTTGAACAGCAGTTTGAGATCTTCGATGCTCAGCTTGGAGGTTCCAAGGTTACGGTGCCGGGCCCATGTTGAACAGCAGTTTGAGATCTTCGATGCTCAGCTTGGAGGTTCCAAGGTTACGGTGCCGGGCCCATGTTGAACAGCAGTTTGAGATCTTCGATGCTCAGCTTGGAGGTTCCAAGGTTACGGTGCCGGGCCCATGTTGAACAGCAGTTTGAGATCTTCGATGCTCAGCTTGGAGGTTCCAAGGTTACGGTGCCGGGCCCATGTTGAACAGCAGTTTGAGATCTTCGATGCTCAGCTTGGAGGTTCCAAGGTTACGGTGCCGGGCCCATGTTGAACAGCAGTTTGAGATCTTCGATGCTCAGCTTGGAGGTTCCAAGGTTACGGTGCCGGGCCCATGTTGAACAGCAGTTTGAGATCTTCGATGCTCAGCTTGGAGGTTCCAAGGTTACGGTGCCGGGCCCATGTTGAACAGCAGTTTGAGATCTTCGATGCTCAGCTTGGAGGTTCCAAGGTTACGGTGCCGGGCCCATGTTGAACAGCAGTTTGAGATCTTCGATGCTCAGCTTGGAGGTTCCAAGGTTACGGTGCCGGGCCCATGTTGAACAGCAGTTTGAGATCTTCGATGCTCAGCTTGGAGGTTCCAAGGTTACGGTGCCGGGCCCATGTTGAACAGCAGTTTGAGATCTTCGATGCTCAGCTTGGAGGTTCCAAGGTTACGGTGCCGGGCCCATGTTGAACAGCAGTTTGAGATCTTCGATGCTCAGCTTGGAGGTTCCAAGGTTACGGTGCCGGGCTCATGTTGAACAGCAGTTTGAGATCTTCGATGCTCAGCTTGGAGGTTCCAAGGTTACGGTGCCGGGCCCATGTTGAACAGCAGTTTGAGATCTTCGATGCTCAGCTTGGAGGTTCCAAGGTTACGGTGCCGGGCCCATGTTGAACAGCAGTTTGAGATCTTCGATGCTCAGCTTGGAGGTTCCAAGGTTACGGTGCCGGGCCCATGTTGAACAGCAGTTTGAGATCTTCGATGCTCAGCTTGGAGGTTCCAAGGTTACGGTGCCGGGCCCATGTTGAACAGCAGTTTGAGATCTTCGATGCTCAGCTTGGAGGTTCCAAGGTTACGGTGCCGGGCCCATGTTGAACAGCAGTTTGAGATCTTCGATGCTCAGCTTGGAGGTTCCAAGGTTACGGTGCCGGGCCCATGTTGAACAGCAGTTTGAGATCTTCGATGCTCAGCTTGGAGGTTCCAAGGTTACGGTGCCGGGCCCATGTTGAACAGCAGTTTGAGATCTTCGATGCTCAGCTTGGAGGTTCCAAGGTTACGGTGCCGGGCCCATGTTGAACAGCAGTTTGAGATCTTCGATGCTCAGCTTGGAGGTTCCAAGGTTACGGTGCCGGGCTCATGTTGAACAGCAGTTTGAGATCTTCGATGCTCAGCTTGGAGGTTCCAAGGTTACGGTGCCGGGCCCATGTTGAACAGCAGTTTGAGATCTTCGATGCTCAGCTTGGAGGTTCCAAGGTTACGGTGCCGGGCCCATGTTGAACAGCAGTTTGAGATCTTCGATGCTCAGCTTGGAGGTTCCAAGGTTACGGTGCCGGGCCCATGTTGAACAGCAGTTTGAGATCTTCGATGCTCAGCTTGGAGGTTCCAAGGTTACGGTGCCGGGCCCATGTTGAACAGCAGTTTGAGATCTTCGATGCTCAGCTTGGAGGTTCCAAGGTTACGGTGCCGGGCCCATGTTGAACAGCAGTTTGAGATCTTCGATGCTCAGCTTGGAGGTTCCAAGGTTACGGTGCCGGGCCCATGTTGAACAGCAGTTTGAGATCTTCGATGCTCAGCTTGGAGGTTCCAAGGTTACGGTGCCGGGCCCATGTTGAACAGCAGTTTGAGATCTTCGATGCTCAGCTTGGAGGTTCCAAGGTTACGGTGCCGGGCTCATGTTGAACAGCAGTTTGAGATCTTCGATGCTCAGCTTGGAGGTTCCAAGGTTACGGTGCCGGGCCCATGTTGAACAGCAGTTTGAGATCTTCGATGCTCAGCTTGGAGGTTCCAAGGTTACGGTGCCGGGCCCATGTTGAACAGCAGTTTGAGATCTTCGATGCTCAGCTTGGAGGTTCCAAGGTTACGGTGCCGGGCCCATGTTGAACAGCAGTTTGAGATCTTCGATGCTCAGCTTGGAGGTTCCAAGGTTACGGTGCCGGGCCCATGTTGAACAGCAGTTTGAGATCTTCGATGCTCAGCTTGGAGGTTCCAAGGTTACGGTGCCGGGCCCATGTTGAACAGCAGTTTGAGATCTTCGATGCTCAGCTTGGAGGTTCCAAGGTTACGGTGCCGGGCCCATGTTGAACAGCAGTTTGAGATCTTCGATGCTCAGCTTGGAGGTTCCAAGGTTACGGTGCCGGGCCCATGTTGAACAGCAGTTTGAGATCTTCGATGCTCAGCTTGGAGGTTCCAAGGTTACGGTGCCGGGCTCATGTTGAACAGCAGTTTGAGATCTTCGATGCTCAGCTTGGAGGTTCCAAGGTTACGGTGCCGGGCCCATGTTGAACAGCAGTTTGAGATCTTCGATGCTCAGCTTGGAGGTTCCAAGGTTACGGTGCCGGGCCCATGTTGAACAGCAGTTTGAGATCTTCGATGCTCAGCTTGGAGGTTCCAAGGTTACGGTGCCGGGCCCATGTTGAACAGCAGTTTGAGATCTTCGATGCTCAGCTTGGAGGTTCCAAGGTTACGGTGCCGGGCCCATGTTGAACAGCAGTTTGAGATCTTCGATGCTCAGCTTGGAGGTTCCAAGGTTACGGTGCCGGGCCCATGTTGAACAGCAGTTTGAGATCTTCGATGCTCAGCTTGGAGGTTCCAAGGTTACGGTGCCGGGCCCATGTTGAACAGCAGTTTGAGATCTTCGATGCTCAGCTTGGAGGCGTTGTTGTGTCTCGCGCCGGTCAGCACGTTGGCCGCCATCTCCAACTTCGCGTCCTGGATCTTGCGGATGCTTTGCTCCACCGTCTCCACGCACATGAACCTGTCACAGATTAATATTATCTATTATTTCCATGTCATTTTAATCATAATTATTATGTGTATTGTGTATCCCTCGCTTTTAGACAAATTTGTCTTAAAGAGCATCTGGGCGAATTTCATAGCGTTTGAATCGCACGGTTCTAACGTCATTGTCGGCTCAAGATTATTTCAGCAGAGGAATACAAGGATGGCGGGTAAACCTATTTTTGAAAAAAGGCTCTTTTTCAGGAGGTACACAGTTTTTTTTAAAGGTTCACAGAGGTACACAGAAGGTACCAAATTATTATACACAAATCGTGAAATAAAATGTACGTTTTGTACATATTTCATAGGTCCACCCGGCATTCTGATGTCAGGATGGCAGGTGGACCTAATTTTGAAGATAGCTCGTTTTCAACTAAAGGTACCAAATATCTGTCAACATTTCATTGAAATTTCCGAGGTCCACCCGCCATCCTGACGCACACAATAAAACTGGCCGCCTTTTGACAGAGATTGACGAAGTACGATATTAAATAGAAAAAGCTGTTGGAAGAAACTAGTTCGCCGCAAATGTATGTAATCTTGTTTACACAACTTTTGCAACCTACTGCATTACCTACACTAGCCAAGGCCCTTAGCTTTATCGCATTGCTCGCGCCAAATTCGCACATCTCGGGGAAATAATTCCAACCCACAGATGCAAAACGTGGCATGAAACTTCGAAAGTGTTCGGTTTATGTGACCTTTCGGAGTTAAACCGCTGTGTTGGCAGAGCGGTTTCATTAGCACTACTTACACGGATTCAGAGTAAATAGATGACGCGGGTGATAATGATAATGTTTCGCGCGCCGGGATTTGGAGTAATGTAAATGTTTCGTTGTTCCATTTTGGTACAAGCAAGTTCAATCACAAAGGGGCGTTCCGCCACATACCTACAGGCTGAATTCACCAAAAGAATTCCGCTGTCAGGCGGAAGTATTCCACGGCGGAATTTATACGCCTGTCAGTGGTAGGGCCACAAATTTTGTATGAAGTAGTTGCAGTTGGGAAAAGGCATGTATGTGGCGAGCCTTATTTATCCTATTATGCAGTGGCGTGCCTAAATGATATCTCTCAGCGGAGAAGTATTTTTTTTCAGATTTTACGCACCGGGAATTCCATTTTCATATGTATTATTAAATTTCCGGTGATTCCGGTTACTTTTGTTTTGTTTTTAGGTTTTTTTTTATGTTTCTGCGCGCCAGTTGCTGGTGAAATGTGTCTTGAACTTATATATACGATGATACCGTCTTATGTACAGTCACCGGTATCAATATATGAAAGATCGAAATCCGTAAAAATATCTGACACGCTCTAACGGCTCTAGGAATAAAGTTGCATCAGATATTTTTGCGGCCTTTGTTTCATCATATATTAATGCCGATGACTGTACCACTTTACGCAGAATAAAGATATTGTATTTGAATTGACTGTAAGGGAACTCGAAAGTGGCTATTTTTTTCATTACCAACAGTTCCTTATGATTGAATTTTGTGTTTTTTTTGCGACAATAAATCTTTTTTAATTTTATTTATTTTATTAGCTGCGGGAATAATTTTCGGACACATGGTTTTTTGTTCCTGCAGGGAACACCATCATTAAAAAGGAAGATGTTATAGACTCGTTATCATCTTTCTTTAAATATTCATTCGATGAAATAGTACCGAATAATTAGTGGCACGTGAATTTATGAATGGACATGGGAATCTACACATGATTGCCGTCATGGCGCTGTTATGAATTCTAAATCCGTGTGCAAATGTAGGTATAAACATCTTAGAAAGATGTAGGTACCTGATGTCTTTGTTCGCGACACCGGATGTCCACGTCCAAGGAACGCAATTAGCTATTTCCGACAGGGGATTCCGAACATGACGGTAATTAGGGACAAGGCGGATAGCGATTTTAGCAACACTTCGGACTGTACAGTCAACCAATTTGATAGAACCTTGCCGTTGTAAATGCTATGTCAATACGGGTTACTAGGATTATTGCGTCGCTATGTAACAGTGAAAATGACAGGGTTCCACGGTGGCCTAGGAATCAAATTGGTTGACTGTACATGACATTAGAAAGAAAGAAACATTAATTCGAGACGAATACAAATAGTTAAACAAGAAAGAGTGTCAGACATAGCGTTTCGTCACGAAACGGTTACATCTCAGCATAATGCTGGCATTACTGCCAGCGGCGATCTTCCTATAGAACCGTTGAGTGATTCCAGAGATGAAAATGCTGAGATGGATGGGCGGAGTAACGCGACTAGACAAGGTTCGCAACGAGCATATCAGGGGATCGTTTAAAGTAACTCCAATACCAGCAAAGCTCAAAGAATGTAGGCTCCGTTGGTATGGTCATGTAATGCGCCGAGAAGATGACTACTCAGTAAAGACAGTGCTTAATATCAACACCCAACCCAGAGGGAGAGGCGGACCACCGGCTACGTGGTGGTCAGACATCGAGAGGGGCCTAAAAGCACATAACCTTTCACATGTGACAACCCAGGACAGAATTTCCTGGCGCCGCTGCACAAGGAGGCCCGACCCCAGCTGAACTTATTTTTATTTATCGTAGGTATGGCTTGTTTTTATATGTCCCAGCTGAACTGGGACAAGGACAGGAAGAATAAGATAGAAAACATCCATGACTCAGGAACAAATATTTGTGCTCATCACACAAATGAATGCCCTTACCGGGATTCGAACCCGAAACTCCAAAAATACCCGCTGCATTCGATTGCTGCACTCTCACGCTTAGAACCCAATATTCAATGCCAAAGCCAGTGAGTGTTTGATTGACAGCGCGCAAATTACGCAAGCTCTCCCACGCCCCGCCAGAAATACGTGTCCGTTGAACCCGGACGGGAAATGTACGATTCCGGCACATCATTTATGATATCACACAGATTTCATAAATGTGTTTTAAGTCCGGGAAAAGGTACTTTGTCGGATGTCAATAAGGCGTTACAAGCAAAGAAATGCAAGTAAAAATTGTCCGCATTGACTGGTGCAAAGCGGTTCGTTTGCCACGGAATGATACAAATATTTAGTTTTACGTGTGACAGCCCATGCATAGTTTCTTTTACATCGTGAGTAAGTGTCGTTTAATATCGTGTCGGCTTATTATTTTCTCAATCTCTTATTTCGCTCAATCCTATAGACTTAAATATACCTTCAAGCTTATATAATAAACTTCAATTTTCAGTTACCGTGAAATCTATATAAGTCGAACTGAAAGGGAGTATTTTCGCAATGGTGCGCCCACGCATCGCGACGGGAAGTTTGTCAACGAACGCTGCATTTTCGCGGAATGTATAATGTTTATTTTAATGAGGTGAGACCGATTGCGATTGACAAACCTACGTGTTTTACATGGAAATGTCTGTTAGGTATTTAAGAGTGAATCATTTTGAGTAATTTGACATGAGCGCTATAATTTCTCGATGATAAGTGCGTTTGGACAATCAGCAGCAGAAGTTGCTAAGCAGAATAACACACCCAATATTATCTACACAGATCCTTATATTCTTGACACATTGAGAGTAGGGTAGTAGTAGGGTCGAAAGTCTGTACATTGAAGATATTGGCAAAAAAATCAGTTGAGGGGTCTTAGAATCGATAACAGAACACACTTCAACAGTTTTTAGAATTTTGGTCTGTTTGTCTGTCTGTTTATATGTAACGGCATCACGTGAAAACGAGCGAATGAATTAATATGAGACTTTTACTAAAACGTTAAGTGGATCTTCAGCCAGGCTATAGGCTATAAAAATCTTAAAGATTAGGGTTCAAAGGGGGTAAAAATCGTTGTATAGGAACTCCTTGAATGAGCTATAGACTTGAAAGTTGGCAAGCATATACTTGACTGGAAAGTAAAAATAACCCTATTCAACATTTGTGAAATGTAGGGATAAAACGTGAAAAATATGGGATGAAAAATAGGTGGTGAGGCGATTACAGATTATAATGAAGCGACGGCAGGGAATAACAGGTTTCGTCACCTTGGTAATAACACGTCAAGGTATTCGAATATTCATCATGTGCTAACAACTGATACGTAGTCCGGTGGTTTGGCTTATAGACTACGAAGTCGGTGTTCCCAAGTTCAAACCCAGCGACCGGCATGCAGTTTTTGTATTTAAGTAATAATAGTTTTTATTTTTTTTGTGATAGATTTTCAAAAACGCAGTGTATCATGAAGGTTCTAGAAAAAAGTTAGCGACAGCTGATAAAATTGGACGTTTCAAGAATCGCAAATATTTTTTTACGATGTAAATTAGTAATCATTGCGTTAATATTACAGTTAAAGTTGCATGCATGAACATTTATTTTATTCATAAATTACTAAGTGGTAAGGTTATCCCTGATCGACTACGTCTAAACAGAAGTGCGTTGATAAATTTCTTTCAAAAAGAATACCTAGTACAATGGTTAAAGATTTCTTCGAAAGAAAAACGATACCTATAGCGTGGGCAAGTATGAGTTTTTTTTTTCTGACGTAACTTTTTTTGCGAATGCATTACAGAACGTTTAAAGCTCGAGAACATGTTTACAAGGCACAAGACACTGTGGCAAAATTGCAGAAAAAAAATCAGGTCAAAAAACTTAAAAACCAAATTTTACTTCATCTGACTTGACGTGTGTATGCTTACATTTTGAAATAAACATGACAAAGGAAACGCGGAAAATTCGAGTTGAAAATCCATTTGCGGAAAAGCGAAAAGTCAAGGAGAACGCTATGAAAATGCCGCGTAGCAAGGCGGATATTTGAGGATTATTTATTTTCATATACATATAATTGCAAAGTCTTAAGAATACAAGAACACACAAATGTTTGGTATTTATCGCTTACTTTTGTAATTATGTATATGGATTTTACGTTTTATAGGTATCTCTTATGTGCGCATACTGTACTACCTACAGTATTTTTAAGTTAGAGTAAGTTAATGGAACATCACACACACTAAATCTTTCTCTCCTCTCTTTTCTACTCCTGTACCGTTATCTGTCATTTATATAGGCTGTAGCTCAAATACAATGACACCACTAATAAGTCATCGCAAAACTCTATGCTCTATGGCCCAAAAACGCACTGTTCAGCGTACTTTTTTGGTTCATAAATTTTTCATAAAAGCACTGTTTAACTTTTTTTTTAATCGGCCGCTAATGCCGCTATATTGCAGTGGTGCCAACTTCATAAACAAATATTTCGAAATAAAAGTATTTATTTACGATTTAACATTTGTATATTATAAATGATTTACTACAATAATAATAAATCATCATCTATTGTGTGTTAAATTACATGTTTTATAAATTCTTGATATTATTTATAAAAATAAACAGTTCGAATTCGGTCCGGGACCGGATTCGGTTTGGTTCGGATGGCAAGTGCAAACAAATTAAAAAAAAATCAAACCATAAGCAAGAGCTGTCACATTTCCGATTTCCCACCAAAATACAGTTCAAAATGAAAAGACGAAAGATGGTAAACTATTAATCCTAAACTATTAAGATTTTATTCGTGTTTGTGAAGACAAAAGTGTGCGTTCCTTTTAACATGGTCGAAGAAATTAATAACTGCACTCCTGAAGAAATTTCGTGAGTAGCAAAAGTACGAATAGAAAACTTGCTGCCTGAAAAGTTTTACTATTCTGTAGTCTGCTATTTATTTAAAATTTGTCGTAGAAAAAGTATTGTATGCAACGGTGTATAACTGGTCTAAAAACGCTCGTGGCGTCTTTAATTGCGATGCTCGCCAAGGCTCGCATCGCAACCCACGCCACTCGCCTTTTAAGACCCTTCTTATACAACAGTTGCATAAAATACTATAACCAAAGGTTTGCAATATAATACCAATAATCGTTGGAATTATACCAACAACGATTTTCGATTTCCTCAGAAAAGTACTTTAATTTTTTTATGACCAAATTGTGCAATTTAAATTTAAAACAGGTGTTTTAGTGAATTATATATTATTATATTATGATGTTTGTAAATTTAAATATCAGTCAGAGATAAGAATATTGCCTTCAGCCCCCCCTATTACTTTCATTGTGACTTCGGTTGTAATATGCTTTTACTATAATGTCAGGTAACGAGGACATATTTTTCTGGGCAAACTCGGGATCTCATTAGTTTCGCCGTGCGCTAACAGAGGGCTATAACAGGTATTATTTGAATTAGAGACAGAACAATAGACGGTTGGGATGACTTATAACCTGTTTGAGAACCTCCTCCTTATTTTGAAGTCGCTTAGAAAGTTAAAATAGTTTCTAGGTAGGTACAATAAGTTTCATTAACAATTTTACCTATGGAGGCAAAAAGAATATTACAATTAAAATGAAATTGAGAACCATTCGTCTAAGATGAAGGTTCTGCTTCCGAGTCTTTTTGGCCTTCCAAAGAAGTTCGGCCTTCAGGCTTCTGCCAGAGCTCACTGGTGTTCTGTGGTTGGTTCTGTTTATCCCTTACCGCCGCAGAAGTAATGCAGTCTTTTGACATTTTAAGAAGGTTCCTAACTCTGGGTTTCCTTACGTGCGAGATTTATGGAAGGATATTGCATCGATCTTATTTCCTCTTTGGTCATAGGCCGGGGCTCAGGGCTCTGGTGAAAAGAAAAGCCTATCGCCTAGCTTCATATTGTTAGAAGGTGGCTACTTGGAAGGAGGAAAGTAGCTCTAGGCTTCTACATTCTGCCGGGGCTCCGGTTTCGTGCTCGCAGCAATTGCTTTTACCACTAAGAACATAATAAATCATTAATCATAAATTTATTTCGTAAGTAAAAGTACAAATTGCTACTTACATTTTAATTTACAAATTTGTATGGTGAAAACCAAAAGTAAGTGTCAACTGACCCCCGTACTAGTTTGCACTGTGTCACGGTGGGTCAGGATTCACCGTCCTTATAAGTGTCACTTAGTTAAATAAGTAATTATGCTATCCTATAACATTCGTTCCGTAAGTATCGTTTTATAACTAAACTAAGTGGGTAGAAAATAAACGAATAGAATACAAGCATTAAGCCAAACAAAAGAATACTCAGGCGCTCGGCCGGTTTAGGCGTAAACAAGTAGTATATGCAAAAACTTAACATAAGATAACATTTTTACCACGGGATAAAAATCTAATGTCTCCCTTCAAGTTTCTACATCTATATGTATCATTGAGTATGGTAAAGTGTATGTATGCATGGATATATTTAATTGTTTATGTGTGTGTCTGTGTATGTAGTGTATATGTGTTGATGCGTAAGTGCGACTACGCGCGCGTGCATTGTGCGTGAGTCTGGGTGTGTGTGTGTGCGTGTGTGTGTGTGTGTGTGCGTGTGTGTGCGTGTGTGTGCGTGCGTGTGCGTGCGTGTGTGTGCGTGCGTGTGTGTGCGTGCGTGTGCGTGCGTGTGTGTGCGTGCGTGTGCGTGCGTGCGTGTGCGTGCGTGTGTGTGTGTGCGTGCGTGTGTGTGTGTGCGTGCGTGTGTGTGCGTGTGTGTGCGTGCGTGTGTGTGTGTGTGTGCGTGCGTGCGTGTGTGTGTGTGCGTGCGTGTGTGTGCGTGCGTGTGTGTGCGTGCGTGCGTGTGTGTGCGTGCGTGTGCGTGCGTGTGCGTGCGTGTGCGTGCGTGTGCGTGCGTGCGTGTGCGTGCGTGCGTGCGCGTGCCTGCGCGTGCGTGCGTGCGTGCGTGCGTGCGTGCGTTGGTGCGTGCGTGCGTGCGTGCGTGCGTGCGTGCGTGCGTGCGTGCGTGCGTGCGTGTGTGTGTGTGTGTGTGTGTGTGTGTTTTGTATTAATTAATTATTATAAACCTCAAAGTATATTTTCAGTCTCATAATAGTTCAGTCCACTTAGCCATGTTGATACAGTTTTTTTACAGTCGTAGCAATTTAATATATAAATATTCAATTCCCTGTTTATCTTATTATATAACAGTGCGGATTGTACATCAAACTGTCTCTTTGCAAAAGCTGATTTGTACGCAGGCAAAGGTGCTTTTTTATGAGTTCTTCTCTGAGTTGACAGTTCAGGTTTGAAAACTAGCGATCTGTGAAGTTTTAAGATGGCAGACATTATGTACAATTTGCGAATGCTATGTACTTTACATAGCTCATAAAGTTCTGTAGTGGGGTATCTGTAGGGTTTAAAGTACATCGTTTTTAACAAACATCTCTGACCTCTTTCAACTTCCAGATACTTGGTTTTATCAGCGCCCCCCCATACAGGAATGCAGTAGGTCATTATAGATTGAGCTAACACAATGTTCAACCACGCGTCGATCTTGCGGAGCCCCATCTCAGCAGCACCAAAGACCGCTTCCCAATTCTTGACTGTGAATGCTACAACCGTATCATCTGCGTATGAAATAACATGTCCATCGTGGATGGCCATGTTAGTAAGATCGTTAATGTAGACAAGAAACAGGGTCGGCCCCAGCTTCGTATTTTAATTTCTGTAGATAAGCTTCCAATGACTTTTTACAAGCATGTAAATTAAGTGTTCGTATTTGAATATGTTTGCTTACTTTGTTATATAATGTGGGACCAAGAACATTTATGATTTTTTTTGCGAATTTGGTCCCATGAGGTGGAGTTGAATATACAAAATCTTTTCTTCTTCTAGACTCAGGATAGTCCGGGATGCGTTTATGTTGCTTTGTTGTATGTATATTGCGAAAAAAATGGATTTTTCAGTAAGTGTGGTTAGGTAGTAGTCATTTTCGTAATACAGCCCTCAAAATGATGCAAACGGAACTAAATTGAATGGTTTATAAGAATACATGGTTTACATGAATCTTAAAATAACAATATTCACACAAGTATTGAAAACCATACTATAGTAATTTCACTTTCTACTCATAATATAATTGCAAACGTTTGTAAGTTTGGATGATTGTTACCTACTCAGACACCTTAAAACGGCAGAACAGCTTTAGGTGACTCTTGCCCCACAGATAAATTATTATATTTTGCATTAAGACATTGAATACGATTTTAGGAATTATTACCTAACGGAAGTTGATCAAATAGGAAATGGAAGTCAATAGTAAAGTTCACGCGGACGAAATTAAATAATTTAAATGGGTCCATATTGGGTTGCATAACATTTAAAGTCATAGTTATGATAGGCATAACTACTTGTGATGACAATCATCATTACGCATAACCGACAAAAGTCATAAATTAGACTTTTATGAGCAACAACTTTAGGCGTAATGTAAGCATTATGACAATAGTTATTATGACAATAGTTATTATGCGTCTAGAGGGAGACCCCATTTAAACACATGCATATGAGATGAAGTACTACTCGGTCATCGGATCGGCGTCCTGGGTACGGCTTGGGAAGGTAAAAGAGGAAGCAGGACGTTGCATTCCGGTGAGGTACGCAAATATTGTTACCGAATAGTTTATTTTTATTTTTTTCCTTTTCCCATATTTTTTTGGAGATGAACTCCACTATATATGCATGGACGCCACGTCCCTTCAGGACAGGAGTTAGCGAATGGTGCGTAAATCTTAATCATTATGGTCAGTGTCACGGTTTACAAGGGTGTTAATTTCGCGAAAGACTAATTTCTTCTTCAAAATGACAGCTGCAAAAACTCGCTCTAAGATGTGAGAGACACTAATTAGTGTACAAGTTCCTCCAGCTGCGGGTTCCAGTGCGGGTCCAGCAGCAGCAGGTGCGAGGCACCGCACAGGTGTAGCACGTGTCAAGTTACCTGTACACGTGCACGGGCCGGGTCTGCCCGACGCGGTAGATGCGGTCCTGCGCCTGCTCCTCCAGCTGCGGGTTCCAGTGCGGGTCCAGCAGCAGCAGGTGCGAGGCACCGCACAGGTGTAGCACGTGTCAAGTTACCTGTACACGTGCACGGGCCGGGTCTGCCCGACGCGGTAGATGCGGTCCTGCGCCTGCTCCTCCAGCTGCGGGTTCCAGTGCGGGTCCAGCAGCAGCAGGTGCGAGGCACCGCACAGGTGTAGCACGTGTCAAGTTACCTGTACACGTGCACGGGCCGGGTCTGCCCGACGCGGTAGATGCGGTCCTGCGCCTGCTCCTCCAGCTGCGGGTTCCAGTGCGGGTCCAGCAGCAGCAGGTGCGAGGCACCGCACAGGTGTAGCACGTGTCAAGTTACCTGTACACGTGCACGGGCCGGGTCTGCCCGACGCGGTAGATGCGGTCCTGCGCCTGCTCCTCCAGCTGCGGGTTCCAGTGCGGGTCCAGCAGCAGCAGGTGCGAGGCACCGCACAGGTGTAGCACGTGTCAAGTTACCTGTACACGTGCACGGGCCGGGTCTGCCCGACGCGGTAGATGCGGTCCTGCGCCTGCTCCTCCAGCTGCGGGTTCCAGTGCGGGTCCAGCAGCAGCAGGTGCGAGGCACCGCACAGGTGTAGCACGTGTCAAGTTACCTGTACACGTGCACGGGCCGGGTCTGCCCGACGCGGTAGATGCGGTCCTGCGCCTGCTCCTCCAGCTGCGGGTTCCAGTGCGGGTCCAGCAGCAGCAGGTGCGAGGCACCGCACAGGTGTAGCACGTGTCAAGTTACCTGTACACGTGCACGGGCCGGGTCTGCCCGACGCGGTAGATGCGGTCCTGCGCCTGCTCCTCCAGCTGCGGGTTCCAGTGCGGGTCCAGCAGCAGCAGGTGCGAGGCACCGCACAGGTGTAGCACGTGTCAAGTTACCTGTACACGTGCACGGGCCGGGTCTGCCCGACGCGGTAGATGCGGTCCTGCGCCTGCTCCTCCAGCTGCGGGTTCCAGTGCGGGTCCAGCAGCAGCAGGTGCGAGGCACCGCACAGGTGTAGCACGTGTCAAGTTACCTGTACACGTGCACGGGCCGGGTCTGTCCGACGCGGTAGATGCGGTCCTGCGCCTGCTCCTCCAGCTGCGGGTTCCAGTGCGGGTCCAGCAGCAGCAGGTGCGAGGCACCGCACAGGTGTAGCACGTGTCAAGTTACCTGTACACGTGCACGGGCCGGGTCTGTCCGACGCGGTAGATGCGGTCCTGCGCCTGCTCCTCCAGCTGCGGGTTCCAGTGCGGGTCCAGCAGCAGCAGGTGCGAGGCACCGCACAGGTGTAGCACGTGTCAAGTTACCTGTACACGTGCACGGGCCGGGTCTGCCCGACGCGGTAGATGCGGTCCTGCGCCTGCTCCTCCAGCTGCGGGTTCCAGTGCGGGTCCAGCAGCAGCAGGTGCGAGGCACCGCACAGGTGTAGCACGTGTCAAGTTACCTGTACACGTGCACGGGCCGGGTCTGCCCGACGCGGTAGATGCGGTCCTGCGCCTGCTCCTCCAGCTGCGGGTTCCAGTGCGGGTCCAGCAGCAGCAGGTGCGAGGCACCGCACAGGTGTAGCACGTGTCAAGTTACCTGTACACGTGCACGGGCCGGGTCTGCCCGACGCGGTAGATGCGGTCCTGCGCCTGCTCCTCCAGCTGCGGGTTCCAGTGCGGGTCCAGCAGCAGCAGGTGCGAGGCACCGCACAGGTGTAGCACGTGTCAAGTTACCTGTACACGTGCACGGGCCGGGTCTGCCCGACGCGGTAGATGCGGTCCTGCGCCTGCTCCTCCAGCTGCGGGTTCCAGTGCGGGTCCAGCAGCAGCAGGTGCGAGGCACCGCACAGGTGTAGCACGTGTCAAGTTACCTGTACACGTGCACGGGCCGGGTCTGCCCGACGCGGTAGATGCGGTCCTGCGCCTGCTCCTCCAGCTGCGGGTTCCAGTGCGGGTCCAGCAGCAGCAGGTGCGAGGCACCGCACAGGTGTAGCACGTGTCAAGTTACCTGTACACGTGCACGGGCCGGGTCTGCCCGACGCGGTAGATGCGGTTCTGCGCCTGCTCCTCCAGCTGCGGGTTCCAGTGCGGGTCCAGCAGCAGCAGGTGCGAGGCACCGCACAGGTGTAGCACGTGTCAAGTTACCTGTACACGTGCACGGGCCGGGTCTGTCCGACGCGGTAGATGCGGTCCTGCGCCTGCTCCTCCAGCTGCGGGTTCCAGTGCGGGTCCAGCAGCAGCAGGTGCGAGGCACCGCACAGGTGTAGCACGTGTCAAGTTACCTGTACACGTGCACGGGCCGGGTCTGTCCGACGCGGTAGATGCGGTCCTGCGCCTGCTCCTCCAGCTGCGGGTTCCAGTGCGGGTCCAGCAGCAGCAGGTGCGAGGCACCGCACAGGTGTAGCACGTGTCAAGTTACCTGTACACGTGCACGGGCCGGGTCTGCCCGACGCGGTAGATGCGGTCCTGCGCCTGCTCCTCCAGCTGCGGGTTCCAGTGCGGGTCCAGCAGCAGCAGGTGCGAGGCACCGCACAGGTGTAGCACGTGTCAAGTTACCTGTACACGTGCACGGGCCGGGTCTGCCCGACGCGGTAGATGCGGTCCTGCGCCTGCTCCTCCAGCTGCGGGTTCCAGTGCGGGTCCAGCAGCAGCAGGTGCGAGGCACCGCACAGGTGTAGCACGTGTCAAGTTACCTGTACACGTGCACGGGCCGGGTCTGCCCGACGCGGTAGATGCGGTTCTGCGCCTGCTCCTCCAGCTGCGGGTTCCAGTGCGGGTCCAGCAGCAGCAGGTGCGAGGCACCGCACAGGTGTAGCACGTGTCAAGTTACCTGTACACGTGCACGGGCCGGGTCTGTCCGACGCGGTAGATGCGGTCCTGCGCCTGCTCCTCCAGCTGCGGGTTCCAGTGCGGGTCCAGCAGCAGCAGGTGCGAGGCACCGCACAGGTGTAGCACGTGTCAAGTTACCTGTACACGTGCACGGGCCGGGTCTGCCCGACGCGGTAGATGCGGTTCTGCGCCTGCTCCTCCAGCTGCGGGTTCCAGTGCGGGTCCAGCAGCAGCAGGTGCGAGGCACCGCACAGGTGTAGCACGTGTCAAGTTACCTGTACACGTGCACGGGCCGGGTCTGTCCGACGCGGTAGATGCGGTCCTGCGCCTGCTCCTCCAGCTGCGGGTTCCAGTGCGGGTCCAGCAGCAGCAGGTGCGAGGCACCGCACAGGTGTAGCACGTGTCAAGTTACCTGTACACGTGCACGGGCCGGGTCTGTCCGACGCGGTAGATGCGGTCCTGCGCCTGCTCCTCCAGCTGCGGGTTCCAGTGCGGGTCCAGCAGCAGCAGGTGCGAGGCACCGCACAGGTGTAGCACGTGCCAAGTTACCTGTACACGTGCACGGGCCGGGTCTGCCCGACGCGGTAGATGCGGTCCTGCGCCTGCTCCTCCAGCTGCGGGTTCCAGTGCGGATCCAGCAGCAGCAGGTGCGAGGCACCGCACAGGTTGAGACCCACGCCACCAGCGCACAGCGAGAGCAGCATTATCTGCAATTTATACTCGTATTACAACTATTATTTGCGGTGGTTACTGCCCCAAATCAGCATGCGATAACTCATCATACAGTGTAAATAGCTGAAGTAAGCTACGTACCCGGACGTCAGACTTGTCGTCGTTGAGCGCGCCGACGAGCGCGGCGCGCGCCGGCACGGGCACGCTGCCGCTGAGGGTGACACTCTTCACGCGCGCCTGTTTTAGCTCGGCTTCCACGAGCCGTAGGACTGATGTCCATTGGGAGACGACTACTGCTTTTTCACCTGAGTAAGAAGCAGACGATTTTTATGAAACCAATTCCATAATAATTATTTACGATGCTCTGTTCTGTAAGTGCGCCTTTACACGGTTCAACACTTCCACGGGAAGTCATCTATGCCGGCAAGGCGGTGCCGGGCGGGGACTGCCCGTGCGGGAATGGATTTCAGGCCAAAATTTCCACACACTGTGCGATGAGATTTCGTGACAATTAAAATTTCACCTTCTATTGGGCATCACGTTTTTGTTGAGCAAGTCCATGACAGCCTGGATCTTGGAGGAGCGGTGCGTGAGCTGGAACACGGGGTTGTTGGGCGACAGAGATTAGGATACCTTTGTTGGGCAGCACGTTTTTGTTGAGCAAGTCCATGACAGCCTGGATCTTGGAGGAGCGGTGCGTGAGCTGGAACACGGGGTTGTTGGGCGACAGCACGGACCGGATGGCCTCGGCCGCCGTCGTGCCCTCTTCGGGCTCCGGGGCGGCTTGCGAGTTCTGCGGTTCGACCTGATAACAATAGGTGTGTAAAGTAAATTTAATTCGCAAAGAGACAGAAGATATGATTAGTACCCCCGGCGTCGTCCGCTTCCAGCATGGCGGCGATGAGACCGCAGTGGCAGCACACCTGCCGCAGCCGCAGCAGGAGCACTAGGACCTCGTGGGCCTTGGCTTGTATCCTAGATGGGTTACTCTGACCCACCTTGCTGTCGTCCAGAGTGAGCTTGTTGAGCTCCGCAAGCAGGTCCTTGCCGCCCTCATCCTCGGCCAGGCTCCCGGCGTCGTCCGCTTCCAGCATGGCGGCGATGAGACCGCAGTGGCAGCACACCTGCCGCAGCCGCAGCAGGAGCACTAGGATCTCGTGGGCCTTGGCTTGTATCCTAGATGGGGTACTCTGACCCACCTTGCTGTCGTCCAGAGTGAGCTTGTTGAGCTCCGCAAGCAGGTCCTTGCCGCCCTCGTCCTCGGCCAGGCTCCCGGCGTCGTCCGCTTCCAGCATGGCGGCGATGAGACCGCAGTGGCAGCACACCTGCCGCAGCCGCAGCAGGAGCACTAGGATCTCGTGGGCCTTGGCTTGTATCCTAGATGGGGTACTCTGACCCACCTTGCTGTCGTCCAGAGTGAGCTTGTTGAGCTCCGCAAGCAGGTCCTTGCCGCCCTCGTCCTCGGCCAGGCTCCCGGCGTCGTCCGCTTCCAGCATGGCGGCGATGAGACCGCAGTGGCAGCACACCTGCCGCAGCCGCAGCAGGAGCACTAGGATCTCGTGGGCCTTGGCTTGTATCCTAGATGGGGTACTCTGACCCACCTTGCTGTCGTCCAGAGTGAGCTTGTTGAGCTCCGCAAGCAGGTCCTTGCCGCCCTCGTCCTCGGCCAGGCTCCCGGCGTCGTCCGCTTCCAGCATGGCGGCGATGAGACCGCAGTGGCAGCACACCTGCCGCAGCCGAAGCAGGAGCACTAGGATCTCGTGGGCCTTGGCTTGTATCCTAGATGGGGTACTCTGACCCACCTTGCTGTCGTCCAGAGTGAGCTTGTTGAGCTCCGCAAGCAGGTCCTTGCCGCCCTCGTCCTCGGCCAGGCTCCCGGCGTCGTCCGCTTCCAGCATGGCGGCGATGAGACCGCAGTGGCAGCACACCTGCCGCAGCCGAAGCAGGAGCACTAGGATCTCGTGGGCCTTGGCTTGTATCCTAGATGGGGTACTCTGACCCACCTTGCTGTCGTCCAGAGTGAGCTTGTTGAGCTCCGCAAGCAGGTCCTTGCCGCCCTCGTCCTCGGCCAGGCTCCCGGCGTCGTCCGCTTCCAGCATGGCGGCGATGAGACCGCAGTGGCAGCACACCTGCCGCAGCCGCAGCAGGAGCACTAGGATCTCGTGGGCCTTGGCTTGTATCCTAGATGGGGTACTCTGACCCACCTTGCTGTCGTCCAGAGTGAGCTTGTTGAGCTCCGCAAGCAGGTCCTTGCCGCCCTCGTCCTCGGCCAGGCTCCCGGCGTCGTCCGCTTCCAGCATGGCGGCGATGAGACCGCAGTGGCAGCACACCTGCCGCAGCCGCAGCAGGAGCACTAGGATCTCGTGGGCCTTGACGGGCTTCGCTCCTGAGGAAAAGTTGCAGTTAGAACAAAGGTGAAATCAGAGAGGGGACTAGACTTGCTGCCACATCGCGTTGCACTAACGGACATTTTCAAATAAACCCAATTAGCGTGAGTCGTCTACAAAAATTACCTCAGTGTCCTTTTTGTGACGACTATCAGGCAACTAAAAGGTATAGAGGGAAATGCTTGGAACAAAATTTTTTGGACTAGTTAGAAGATAAACACATCAAAAGTCCTGGCCCGTAGCCCTTGAGCTGGGGTTAGGGGGGATTTGAAGGTCCCATTTTTCGGGTTTTCGCTTATATCTCGGCGACTATGCCTCCTAGCGACATGACTACTCTATACAAAATGAAAGCTGATTAAATTTGCTACAAATTTTATTCTGTAAAGGGTTTCGATATCTTGGATAGTTTTCGAGATATCTAATCTTGAGTCTGTAGTTTTGGAAAACAACGACTACCTTCTTCGCCTTTGACGGCTATTCCTCATCAACCTCGAACACGAAAGTAGCAGAGCATCAAAGGCGCTGATATCGACTTAGCAAGTCTGTTGACATACATTTCACCGAAGACCCCGAGATAAACGTCAAACAAGAAGATTTTGTTAGGGCTACGGGCCAGGACTCTTGATATGTTCATCTCGCAACTAGTCCAAAGAAAGTTACGAAGTCAAAAATTGCCTGACCTAGAAGTATTCCGTTAGTATGAAAATTTTGTTTTATTTTTCAATTTATAAATGATATGCATAAACACATAACTTAAATTTGAAACTAGTTAATTTTCCCAAGTTTTTAAGTTTGAATTTAGTCACAAAAATGATACTGAGTAGATTTTTGTTTGACGAGTTATGCTAATTGTGTACACAATTGGGAATAGGTGAAAATTTTAGAAGTGCCTGATATTTATTTTGGGATATGAATAACCTTCCTTAGCACCAGAAAAAAGTTGCTGACTTTTCAGCTGCGTCAATTATTTTTGAAAAATATTAACAGTTTCCTCACTTAGGTCCTCATCAAAAATGGTAACACGAGATATCTTGGGACAACTTTTGGCAGCCACAAATCCTCGAAATTTTGAGACTTTTTTTGGTTTCTCACTCGTGGCTTCTATACGGTGCATCCTAGCGAAAAGTTACATACTAGGAAATTAAAGAACATGAAATTATGCGTCTAATGAGTACCAATACATACTAATTAGGTTCAGCGACATAGTAGAAAACCATGGTCGAAAATTAGGCTTTCCTCAACTTTGTTAGTTATTTCAAGATAGTGGTTTTTAGGCTTCTGCGTTTCAATTTTGAATTTAACTATAGGTTTTAGCGCCTCAATTGTAGGAATTTACAGAATCGACAGTCATTTCAGCATTAGTATCACCATAACTGGTAATCGAAGAGCTGGCAGTTTTCTCGTGCAACGCATCAGCATTGCAGTTCAACGAAGAAATACTGCCAGCATACTCGGTACAATGCCTAAAGGGCCTTTTTAGGGCTCCGTAGCCAAAATGGCAAAAACGGAACCCTAATAGTTTCGTCATGACTGCCCGTCAATCCGTCTGTCCGTATGTCACAGGCATTTTACTCGAAAACTATAAGGTGTATTTGAATAAAATTTAGAGGATAGGTGTATTTTATTAGCCGCTACGTAATTCTAAAATGAAATGACAAAAAAATATTCTTTTAGAGGTGCACTCCATACATGTAACTGCAAGTCAAAAAAAAGAAAAACATCGTATGTCCACGTGTGGCACATCAATCGATAGGTCTTTTAAAATAAATATAAGGTTTCTCAGCAAGTTTTTCGTTTAAGTGAAAATTGTCAGAGATAATCGCCTACGTCTGTCAGTAGAGGTTCAAAGCACGGGGTACTTTGCAAAAGGTGGTGTAGTAGATTTAATTTTTTATGTCATGTAATATGGATACAACCGAGGAAATATCAAAAATAGTTACACGAAATACCTTGGGACAACTTTTGGCAGCTACAAATCCTGGAAATTTAGTGACTTTTGGGGCAATTATCTCCGACTATTTTCACTTAATCGAAAAACTTGCTGAAAAACCTTATATTTATTTTAAAAGACCTACCGATTGATGTGCCACACGTGGACATACGATGTTTTTCATTTTTTTTGACTTGCAGTTATATGTATGGAGTGCACCTCTAAAATAATATTTTTTTGTCATTTCATTTTAGAATTACGTAGCGGCTAATAAAATACACCTATCCTCTAAATTTTATTCAAATACACCTTATAGTTTTCCAGTAAAATGCCTGTGACAGACGGATTGACGCGGGCAGTCATGACGAAACTATTAGGGTTCCGTTTTTGCCATTTTGGCTACGGAGCCCTAAAAAGGCCCTTTAGGCATTGTACCGAGTATGCTGGCAGTATTTCTTCGTTGAACTGCAATGCTGATGCGTTGCACGAGAAAACTGCCAGCTCTTCGATTACCAGTTATGGTGATATTAATGCTGAAATGACTGTCGATTCTGTAAATTCCTACAATTGAGGCGCTAAAACCTATAGTTAAATTCAAAATTGAAACGCAGAAGCTTAAAAACGACTATCTTGAAATAACTTACAAACTTGAGGAAAGCCTCGTTTTTGACCATGGTTTTCTACTATGTCGCTGAACTGAATTAATATGTATTGGTACTCATTAGACGAATAATTTCATGTTCTTTAATTCCCTAGTGTATAACTTTTCGCTAGGATGCACCGTATAGAAGCTACGAGTGAGAAACCAAAAAAAGTCCCAGATTTGTGGCTGCCAAAAGTTGTCCCAAGATATCTCGTGTAGGTAACCATTTTTGATATTTGCTCGGTTGTATTGATGTAAACAATATTAAAAAACAAAATCTTCTACACCACCTTTTGCAACAAAGATATACTCTACGGACTGGCCTAATAGGTGATATGATATGTAAATGCCTGGCAATGATTCACAACAACTTGTTATACTTAGAATGAAAAGTATGAACTGCTGTCTCATTCTAACTAAAGAAAGTTGATGTGACAAATTGTATCATTTGTAATTTGTATTGTTTTTATAAAGCCGCGTCCGCTGCACCAATGTTTTCCATGTTTTTAAACATCTAACATGTTTTCCGTCAGTTTCAGCAAACAAATAGGGTATTGTTTTGATTGGCAAAACATGTTTGACGTTTAAAAACCACGAAAACATGGCGCAGCGGACGCGGCTTAACAGGCGGGAAACTAAACGTTTCGTTTACTAGGTATTATTTACTCTTAGTTTTTTCTGTTATGTAACGCATAAAACAAAAAAAACACTTAAATATTAATATTATAGCTATAAATACACCTTCTAATGCTGTTTTATTTTTATTCCATGTGTAGAATACAATTTTAAATAACCATTACTTATCGAATTTCTGCGTACAACGAAGCGCAAAAGTATAAATAGCCAAACCACTAGCTTTCGAGTGATGAATTTCAAAAATACCTATTATTGGGTTCATGCGAAAATAATCGTGACAAATTTTCGTATGCGATTATTTTCTACCGCTCACTTTTGATTTCGAGCACTCGAAAGTCAAAAATCGGTCCCCTGGACGTATTTCACAACGATTGGTCTTATATAACATTTAATTTTTGTAATATAAGACGGATTAAGGAAAGTATCTCATTCGCCGTCTCATATTACCCAGGGTGCTATAGCACGCGAGACGGCGTATACGGGGCCGTGGTATGGTGGCATCTTAGGGCGCGTATAAAAGAATATCAAAAGGAACTGAATAAGGTGCAGAGACTAGCATGTCTGATGGTGACGGGGGCTATGAGAACGACCCCGACACAAGCCATGGAAATACTGCTAGGCATGAAGACAATGCGAATTGAAGTGGAGAAAAGGGCCATGGAACAGTGGTACAGAATGAAAGCATGTAAAGAATGGAGAGGAAGCTGTGTGGACAAAAGACACGCGCTGATAATACAGGAGGAGGCGCTATCGAAGCTACATATGATGATAGCCAATAACGACCTTATAAAGAGGCAGGAGATATTTGACAAGAAGTATAGAATACACATAGGTGAAAGAGACAACTGGAAGGTAGACGTTGTGCACGATTTATGATTTATACCTTTAAAAACCATTAAGCAAACTTTAAAAACCATTTACTTTTCTTATGTTGAGAGTATTATTCGCTATGGTATTGAAGTGTGGGGCAATAGTTCCATCGCTAGCAAAATCTTACTCATGCAAAAAAAATGTATTAGATTTATTGAAGGTTATTTCCCCGAAACTCATCGGCATCTATTTACAAAAAATAATATATATACAGTCACCGCACTGTATATCTATCAAATATGTGTGTACATGTATAAAAATTTAAGCTCGTATAAAACTAAACCAGCATGTGAAAGATACCCATTACGTCGCATCTTAGGTCTTGCATTGCCTGAATCTCATTTTGCTAACTATAGAAAGTGCTTTAATTATATTAGTATAAAAATCTACAATAATCTGGAACCGGACACTAAGAACTCTACCAATATAAAAGAATTTAGTGCTAATTTGAAAATGTACTTAAAATGTAGGCCATTCTATAATCTTTTTGGTAAAATATTTGACTGAATGAGATTGTAATGAAATTAATGATATAATTAATTTAATAATATAGGCATACTGACATTGTTATTTTAATGATTCTTGTTTAATTTATCCTAATTTGTTATTTTAATGATTCTGATTTAATTTATTTTAATTTGTTATTTTAATGGTTCTTGTTTAATTTATTTGGTTACTGTTTACTTAATGATTTTGTTTATTTTTCGTACCTGAATGATTGTGTGTTTGATTACTTTGTTTATTTTAATTCATTTTTTATTACATACAAAAATGTTATTTACTTTGTTAACTGATGAGTGATGACCTACTTACTATGATTATTCTTCTTATTACTATTATTTTGACCTTAGAGCATTAAACCAACTCTAAGATTTTGACACATCTGATCTTAATATTGTTCTTGATTATTATTTTTAAATGTTTGATTTTATTATTGTACCTACATATATGTATTACTGCATGGATTTACTCCTTAATGGCAATAAAGAAACTGAATACCTAAACTGCGTGAAAGAGTATCCATCCCACTGGGGAGCTATGCTAGCGTTTTCCAAGCAGAAGAGTGTGCGATAACGAGGTGCGCACAGATTATAAGAGATACAAATCAACTGACTGGAAGTGTAGTGATATACACGGACAGTCAGGCAGCATTGAAGGCGCTACGAAAGGCAACGGTGACATCCGCCTTAGTGAAAGAATACAAGGAAGAGCTTAGTAAGATAGGAGAAAACCCAGGTGTGACGGTGGCGTGGGTGCCAGGACATCAGAGAATAGTGGGCAATGAGAGGGTAGATGAGTTGGCCAGGGAGGGTGCGGGAAGGGAGTTTGAAGGCCCAGAACCGGTCCTTCCTTTCTCGGCTCATGTCACAAAGGGGGTCATAGATAAGCTAAAAGAACTGGATGGGGAAAGAGAATGGAGGGAAGCATCTGGATGCAGACAGACAAAGATGATGGTAGGAGGCATTAATCACAAAAGGACCGGGTATCTGCTGAAACTGGGTAAGAGCAATCTGAGACTGCTGACTGGTATCATAACCGGTCACAATACTCTGAATAGACACTTAAAGATAATAGGCATAAGTAACGATTCTACTTGCCCACACTGTGGGCAGGAAGAAACAAGTAAGCATATACTAGCGGAATGTGTTATGTACGCGGCACCGCGGTTTAACACATTCGGTTAAGATGTGCTAGATGAGAGGGAATTGAGGGATGTCGACCTTAAAGATGCCCTTCTGTTCTCCAGGAAAACGAGAAGAATGGAAGAGTCTGATGTGGGAATGCCGCCGGGACAGTAACCTGAGGCTCCAACCTAAGGGAATGGGGCTGAATGACCGCGACGAGCGGTCGACTGCCCGCCTGTTTCCGGCCAGGCGTCCCTTCACAACATCAACATCAACAATCTCATTCGCCGTCCTAAACCCAAAACGTAAGTGAGGAAACTGTTTATATTTTTCCAAAATAATCGGCGCAGCTGACAAGTCTGTAACTCTTTTCTGGTGCTAAGGAAGGTTATAATATTCTGCACATCGCAGCACTTCGACTTAAATAGAGCACAAACGAAATCTGTTGGTTGATTGTTGTGTGTAGTTGTATAATGAAGCTAGCAGAAGCAGGCAATTAATAGAACTTCTCAAATACACAAAACCACCTCTTATATCGTCGTTATTGTAGGCAGAGACGGAGACCTGTATCCTGTCAGGACATTGGCTATAACTGCGATATATTTTTTTCAGCCGAAAGACGTCCACTGCTGGACATAGGCTTCCCCCAAAGAGTGCCAAAGTGACCGGTCATCAGTCCACCTTGTGGGAGGCCTACCCACGCCGCGCCTTTCGGTACGTGGTCGCCACTCGAGAACCTTTCCGCCCCTACGGCCATCGGTTCTTCGTGCAATGTGCCCCGCCCACTGCCACTTAAGTTTAGCGATTCGGAGGGCTATATCGGTTACCTTGGTTCTGCTGCGGATAGTCGCATTTCTGATGCGATCATGCAGAAAAACTCCCAACATAGCCCTCTCCATTGCCCTTTGGGTGACTTTGAGCCTTCTTATGAGGCCCATAGTAAGCGACCACGTTTCCGTGCCATATGTCATCACTGGCAACACACACTTGTCAAAGACTCTCGTCTTGAGACAGTACCGAATATTGGACGAAAATATGTGCCGTAGGTTCCCGAACGCTGCCCAGCCGAGTCGGATTCGACGAATATCTCTATCGCTTTATAATTCGTGTGATAGAGATAAACGAAGTGACATCATAGGGCGTTTGAGTGATAATTCAATATTCATTTATTCAAGATAACAAGGATCTTACTTTTGTTAGTATGCATTGGAAACAATAAATCTTAAAAACTAAATTAGATTTTACAAGAGTAACTATGTGCGCCAATATGGGGCAACAAACATGATCAGCAATCATTTTCAAAATGCTGTTTGGGCTTCTCCTCGTCTTAATCAGTTTTTGTAGAGGAACAAAAAATTGTATGGATGCAACTACAATTAAAGAACGTAAATACCCAAAAAATTGTGTTAAAGACGGATCTCGCTGACGTCAGGCGAAACGCTTCATACTAATTGACGTTAAAGTATGACGTCACACGTTACAATTCATACTTATCGTTGTATAGAAAATCAAGTAAATTGCTATTTCGGTCGCGAAATACTGCGTTTAGGTCCATAGTTGTCATACAATTTTGTTTTTATGAAAGCGTAAGGATTCTATTGATAGCTTTAAATTTACTCTTGGACAATAAAAAAAATAGCGTATTCTTCTAAACTTTCAAGGTCCATATCTTTTTATGATTTTAATTTATACTTTATTACAATAATTTGATGGTTTACTATCCATTCAGCAACACTACGTTGTCAATTTTAACATGACGCGACTACCCTATTGCTGCAAATCCACCACTGTGTGCCTCTGCAAACATCGAGGAGGCGCTGCAAAATCTATTGGCAGCCCAAGCAACATTCTGAAAGCGTTGTTGTACTGTACCTTCAGAAAGTTGTATTATTTTTGGGTATAGCGAACCCACAGGCTGCTTGTGTAAAAATATGAACATAAGCTTTAATGAGCGTTATTTTAACTGCTTTTGAACATCGCGCTAACCTGCGGGCTAACATATTTGATAAGATACCTTCGTAATCATATAAAGCCAGTTTTCAGAACGAAAGGGTAATGGAAGTAAAGTTATCGGTACCCTCAGACCAAGAAAAAAGATAGACTGAGTATTAGTAACAACCTAGTGAAGCCGGTTTTCAACCAAGCCTAATAAGTTTAGCATACGCTCGCGCACACATATACAAACAAAATTGCATAAAACTCTTCAGGACGTGTCGCAATGATGTCAAGATCACCTATTTCAAGTTTTGTGCAGTTTAATTTGTTTATAGCTTGGTTGAAAGCTGACTTCACTAGGTTGTTCGTCATGCTCCGTCTATCTTTTTTTCTTGGTCCGAGTCGGTACCTTGCAGCGCGATCATCTTCTTGTGCATCTCGTAGTACGCGGAGTCCTGATTGTTGTTCCGCGGCATGAAGCCTCCGTCCGCATCCTTCTCGGCCCGCTGGTGCAGGAACTGGGCGAACAGCGTTTTGGAGAACACCAGCACCTTCATAGACATAAAGTAACATATTAATTAGTAACATAAATTAATTCTTACACGTAGAACCGATGGTCGTTGGGGCGGTAAGGTTCTCGAGTGGCGACCACGTACCGGAAGGCGCGGCGTGGGTAGGCCCCCCACAAGGTGGACTGATGACCTGGTAAAGGTCGCGGGAGTCCGCTGGATGCGTGTGGCGCAGGACCGGCCATTGTGGCACTCTTTGGGGGAGGCTTATGTCCAGCAGTGGACGTCTTTCGGCTGATATGATGATGATGATAAATTAATTGCCAATCACTAAATAGTCACCATATTCATAGTTTGACGACCTCTGTAGCCTTATCTTATCTAGGTGAGGGTCCTTTCGGATGCACTTCGGCCCAGTGGGATCTTTTGTGCATTTGCCCTCTCCTTTATACCTGCTCCCAGGCTTCCTCTGTAGCCTAGTTGGTAGTGTTGGCACGAAGCCGCACTGGCAAAGTCGCCATGTAAAGGACGGCAAATAAACACAACGTTGCGGGTTTGATCTGACAATATATTTCAGAGTGCACGAGCTTATATAGGGTGTGAACAATATGTGATTAAGAAACAATACATAGGTATCTTACCCTAGTCTAAACATATTACCATGCTACAACCCTGTGTTGGTAAGGGCATTTATTTGTGTGATGAGCACGAATATTTGTTCATGAGTCATGGATGTTTTCTATGTATTTAAGTATTTATTTATGTATATAAGTATGTATATCATCAATCATCATATTCATCATCTAGTACCCATAGCTTTGCTTAGTTTGAGACTAGGTCGGCTTGTGTAAGATTGTCCCCCAATATTTATTATTTATTTATGGGCATTTTTTTTCAAAGTGTGTAGTTTTATTTGAATAGGCGTCATTCCATTACTTAAGAGGGCTACTTTACCATACAAATTGTAACGGAATGGACGTAACGGAACGAATACTTCGCAGATTAAAACACGTGTTTAATATACTGTTTTTAACAATTGTAATAGTATTTTACTGAAATCATGGTTAATGATAATGACAGATAAAGATAGTTGAGTCGCATTAGCAGAAAAATTATAGGAACCTCCGTAATCTCGTAACGGAACCAGGACACTAGTTTTTGGATCCACCACTCGACGCACCGTTCGCGCGCGATTTCTAGCCACTACCGACAGTACGTAAACAAAACGAATGATGTTACGTAAGGACCGTACCGGAAAGAAAATATACAACTTTAGGCATCTCTAAAAACTGGTACGTACATAAAATTGGCATATTTTTTTTTAAATAACGAACTATATCCTTTTCTTTTAATTGCAACAAAAAGCAATTACTACTTTTGTCAAACTGTCAACATGGGGCGAATTAGCTTACACGTTCGTAAAAATATTTTGGACGATTGGTGCAAAATAAAAGGTATGACGATTAGAAAACTGGTTAAAAAGTACGAGTTGAGTCCCGCGGGCGTGCGCAAGATAATAAATAAATTTGGTGACTTATGTACTCTCCAAGATTAGCCTAAATCTGGAAGAATACCGGGGACAACCGACTTGGCATGAGAAAAGAAAGTCGTAAGAATGTTTAAACAAAATCCGCCCTTTCAATTCGAGATGCGGCAAAAAGAGCCAAAACTTCTTCGGCTATGATACAAAGAATCAAACTAAGATGCAACCTAAAGACCTATAAAAAACTAAAACAACCAAAACGAGATGAAAATCAAGCAACAGCTGTCAGAAAACTGGCAAGGAAATTATACGACCGTATATTGACCAAGAAAAATCAGTGCATTATAATTTATAATGGATGACGAGACCCATTGCAAATTGGACTTTAAAGCCTTACCAGGACCTCAATTTATTACGGTGCCGGCTTATAGAAGGTTACTCGAAAACATAAGGCCATCAACATCGAGAAATTTGGCAAAAAAGTATTAGTGTGGCAAGCGATTTTTCAATGCGGTATGCGATCGCAATACTTCTTTACTACAGGGACTTTGAACGCTACGGTATACAGTGACGAGTGCTTACAGAAAAGATTACTACCACTAATAAAGAAGCACAGGATTAGCACTTTATTTTGGCCATACTTGGCTTTTTGTCATTACTCTAAAACAACGAAGGAATGGTATAGCCGAGTGGATAAGGAGATGATTCCTCCCAATTGCCCAGAATTTCACCCAATTGAGCGATATTGGTCTATCATGAAACGACACCTCTAAAAAAACGTCAAAGCTGCCACCTCAGTTGAAAACTTTAAAAAAAAGTGGAACAGGGCATCATCAAATGTGTCAAAAGTGATCGTCCAGAATTGAATGAGACACATCAAAAAGAAAGTTAGGTTGCAGGCAAAATATATAAAATACGACGATTATTCAAAACAGTTCTTTATAAAGACCTTATTTTTCAGTTTCTTCTTGTTTCATTATCAGTTTTCACACAGAATAAAAATAATACCATTTTGAAGTTGTCTACTTTCTTTCCGGTACGGTCATTAATGGTATGTGATGCTAGATGAAAATAAACACCTAAATACTTTGGTAATAAAAATACTTCGTTCCCACAAAATCATCGTAACGGAATGTGGACATGTCCACTTTTCCAGAATCACTGGACAAGATTAATTTTAATTTATTATGCAAAAAATACTTTAGCAAGATAAATATAAGGCTGATTTAAGAAAATTCATGTTTTCTACTATCAGAAACAAGTATTTCCAGGCACAATATACAAGTCAGTATATTGTGCTATACAGTTCAGAAATTTAAATATTTGGGAAGTATCATTACCAGTGACTCTCGGTGCACCCCTGACATCATACAGAGGATTGCTGTGGCCAAAAAGGCATTTAATAACAAAAAGCATCTCTTAAAAGCACGCATATCAAAAACAGCTAAAAAGCGACTGATTAAAGTTTACATTTGGAGCATTGCTTTACATGGGAGCGAGTCGTGGACGCTAATCCAGAGAGACAGAGAACGACTGGAGGCCTTCGAAATGTGGTGCTGGCGAAGGATGGAAAGGATTAGCTGGACGGAGAGAAAGACAAACGAAGAAGTTTTAAGGATAATAGATGAGAAAAGATGTTTGCTAGGATGTACAGTCAAGGGCATACATTTATATACGTTCCCAGAGCTTCAAATATATCTGTACTATCGATTAGTCATAAATATCCATGCGACGATTCGATCTGAAATATGTATACATGTATCGAGTCATTAATATCTGTACGCTGATACGTTCATAAATATCTGTACAATGAAAGACAATTATATGTAGACAAACACGCAACCATAAATATATGTACACATGTTTGTCATATACTTGTGAACAAAGCAGAGGTCGATATTATATACACACTTAAATATCATATACATGTGAACAAATCAGAAGTCAAAAATATCTAGACACATTTCTGTAAATGTAAACATATGAGCAAAAAGCCAGACCAAAATTTCTATACCTACCTACAGTCAATGGTGAACGGATACGTACATAAATAAGGACATAAATATCTGTACAGAACTCTATTGTCAGTGACATAAAGGCGTGTACAGATATTTATGTTCGTATGTTACTACCCCAGACTGTACATGTGTCTGAAAGTCAAGCCCGTGCCATATATACAATTATTCGTCATATACCATTGAGATAAGTAACTGAGTGTATTACCATCGCCATCACAGTTAACTAACCATCCGTGCACTTTATATGCATTGTAATAAGACTAATAAGGGTCACGAATGGTCAGTTAACTGTGTTGGCGTTTGTACACACATATATTTTTTTTTTATATCTTGCTCTCGATATAAACTTTAAGCACCCTTTTAACTTGATCGATGAATTTCAAAAAACGCTGAAATTAGATTTCTAATCTTTAAACAAACAGTTTAAACCCGAAGTAACACTTTACTTTAAAAATGTCTTACTCTCCATACAAACTTTGAACCCCCTTTAGGAGATGAATTACAACAAAAAATAAAAGCACTTTTTTTGAATTTAAATAAGCAATCTATCTACAAACTTTCAAGTCTCTAACTCAAAAAGAAAGTTTCCCTCATACAAAAATTGCACCCCTTTATAGGAATATATTCCCTTTTTAGGAATGGTCTTTTCCATCTTGCTTAAAGTAGTTTTTTTTTGTATTCAATAGGTAGTGTTTCTACAAAGTTTCAAGTCTCTAGCAAAAAAAAAACCGTTTATCAAACGTTGCGCCCCCTTTTAACCCCCTTAGGGGCGGCATTTTCCAAAACGCTGAAAGTACATTATTTGTGTTCTAATAAGTAATCTACAGTGTGTAAATCTAATACAGGCGATAAATTAAACCAGACATAGAACTCATTAGTGTGATCGTTAATTAAGATGTTATTCTAAGTTACACTTAAAAGTGACCCACTAATTAATTTTTGAAAATTCTATCAGCAGCAATGGCAATGTAAACATGGATGACAATTCATACGCGATATGAGCTTTTGAAAGTAACTAGTTAGTTGACAGTTGTCAACGAGCCTTTAACGCGAGTGTGTATATATATATATATATATATATATATATATATATATATAAATACATATATATACTCTTTCTACAAATTTTCAAGTCTCTGACTCAAAAAGAAAGTCTTCCTCATACAAACATGGCACCCCTTTTTAAAACCCCCTTAGGAATGGTATTTTCCAAAATGCTGGAGGTAGTTTTTTTTTGTATTTACTAGGTAATCTTTCTACAAAGTTTCAAGTCTCTAGCAAAAAAAATCGCTTTATACAAACGTTGCACCCCTTTTGAACCCCCTTAGGGACGGAATGGTGAACATAACTTATTTGTGTTCTAATAAATAATCTTTCTAGAAAGTTTCAAGTCTCTAGCCAAAAACAAATGTTCCCTATATACACATGTTGCACCCCCTTTTAACCCCTTTAGGGGATGCATTTCAACAAACGCTGAAAGCACTTTTTTGTATTTAAATAAGCAATCTTTCTACGAAGTTTCAAGTCTCTAACTCAAAAAAAGAAGTTCCCCACTAAAACTGTGCTCCCCTTTTTAACCCCCTTAGGGGCGTAATTTTCCATAACACTGAAAGTGCTTTATTTGTATTCTAATAAGTAATCTTTTCTACAAAGTTTCCAGACTCAAACAAATAAAAAAAATCCCACTATACAAACGTTGCACCCCCTTTTAACCCCTTAGGGGTGTAATTTACGAAAACACTGAAAGTACTTAATTTGTATTCTAATAAGTAATCTTTCTACAAAGTTTCAAGTCTCTAGCCAAAAACAAATGTTCCCTCCATGCAAAGGGTGCACCCCCTTTTAACCACCTTTAAAATTTCCAAAACGCTCAAAGGAGTTTATTTTTATTCCTACAAGTAATCTTTCTACAAAGTTTTAAGTCTCTAGCTCAACAACAAGTTTCCCCCATACTAACTTTGCACCCCTATTTAACCCCTTTAGGGATGGAATTTCCAAAAAATGCCTTCTTATTGGGTACTTATAAATAATAATAATAATAAGTAAATAAATATTATGGGACAATCTTACACAAATCAACCTAGGCCCACGGTAAGCTCAGTAAGGCTTGTGTTGTGGGTACTAGGCGATGATATATATAATAGATACATACATATAGATACTTATATACATATATAACATCCATAACTCGGGAACAAATATTCGTGATAAACACACAAATAAATGCCCTGACCGGGATTCGAACCCGGGACCTCCAGCTTCGTAGGCAGAGTCACTACCCACTGGGCTACGGAGGCCGTTAGACTTGTTAGTACTTGTTATATAAAAGTACCTATTGTGAAAAAATCAGCTTTCTTTCAGTTGATTTAAGTGAGTCAGTCAGTCAGTCAGTCAGGACTTTTACGTTTAAAAATATCATTTTTTTCTTGATATAAATCTACATCTACTTTGGCTGGTGTAAGTGTATCGTTATCCAGAATAGCGACTTTAAATTCCAAAATTTATCTATGCCTCGAAAAAAAAACTCTTGAAAACACAGCTTATCTAACCATGTTCAAGGTGGTTTTTTTAAGCATCAATCTTATTTTATTTAATGCTAGACATTCTCGACCAGCAATTAAATAAACAATTTACTTTATTAAAAAAATCGTATAGTTTAATTTTACAAATTTCAGGTTCAAGTCATAATCAAAAAACCATTTTGTAATTTTTACTACTGGGGAGGAATCCACAAAGCTCTTAGACTACTAGCTGCATTTATATAAAGCCCAGTATAAATTGCACCACCGAATACCCATATATGTGCTACAATTCTAGGGACCAAATTACATTAGGGACTAGATGTCAATCAATTCAATGTCGCCTTATGAATATAGAGCTTAGAAACGCAATGTTAGGCCCATCTGGCAATTTCGACTTATTATCAATTCTGTCAAACTCTCATTAGATAATGTGAGACGGCGCTATCCAATGACAGGTTACTACTCTTTTCGAGAAGCGTCAAATAGCTTTGTTCAAATTACGACCGTATATGTCAGACCTAATAAAGTTTATTTTTGCAGAATGTTGAGATATTTTTTACTGACAATTCGTATCAGATGTTTTTGCAATCCATATGTGATTCGATAGTTATGCTTTTATAGTCTGAGATTTTGTGAAGAACTATCGGATATTTATATTCAGTCTGATCCGATATTTATGATGTTACAGGCAAATGATTATTATGCGGGCTGTAAATCATATTTAACATATTTTTACCGACGATGTTTCGTCATATATAATTACGACTTCAATTGATGATCAGATATTTTTGTCATATATTTATGCTGGTGCCCGTTCACCCTTGACCGTGTATAGATATTTTTGACTTCTGATTTGTTCACATCTATATGATATTTAAGTTTGTTTATAATATCGACCTCTGCTTTGTTCACAAGTATATGACAAACATGTGTACATATATATATGGCTGCGTGTTTGTCTACATATAATTGTCTTTCATTGTACAGATATTTATGAACGTATCAGCGTACAGATATTAATGACTCGATACATGTATACATATTTCAGATCGAATCGTCGCATGGATATTTATGACTAATCGATAGTACAGATATATTTGAAGCTCTGGGAACGTATATAAATGTATGCCCTTGACTGTATAAGAAATAAGAGAGGCAAGATACCCACCTGATACGGCACGACAGTTTCTTCCTAAACATCCTTGAAGGTAAAATTGAAGGCAAGATGCAGAGGAAGGCCTAGGCTAACATATTCTAGCCAAATAAAACATAAAGCCGATGTCGAGTCATATGAGGAAGTCAAGAGGCTGGCAATGGACAGAGAAAAGTGGCGGTTACTCCACCGACAAGAGCAAGGCTCTTAAGTAATGATGATGATGAGGAGCTTTCCTTCCTTCTTATGGTGGCACTTGCATGGCTTCCCTATGGGATTCTAAAGCGTTATTTGTGTCAATCATAGGTGTTCCAAATAATAAATAAATATTACGGGACAATCTTACACAAATCAACCTAGGCCCACGGTAAGCTCAATAAGGCTTGTGTTGTGGATACTAGGCGACGATATATATAATAGATAAATACATATAGATTCTTATATACATATATAACATCCATAACTCAGGAAAAAATATTCGTGATAAACACACAAATAAATGCCCTGACCGGGATTCGAACCCGGGACCTCCAGCTTCGTAGGCAGAGTCACTACCAACTGGGCTACGGAGGCCGTAAATAATAATATTTCCGCATTCTTCGGTATTCAGAAATAGAATAGAATAGAATATGAATGTATTCGGATAACACATCAGTACACATACATCCACATAATGCACATTAAGAACTAACAAACAAACAGGGATGTGCTATTGAAAAGGTTTAAATAGAAAATAACTCACTATTAAATTATTTATTTCCATTAACACAACTTCCATATACAGTCGCCATCACATACATAGGTAGGTACTTTACACTATAAGTGTTCAAAAATATCGGCACATGTACTCAACATGTCTTGAAAATAGAGGTGTGTTCCGATGTTTGTGAGCTGCTTGTTAGCTCCGATGTATGTGATGGCGACTATCCAATTCAACTCCAATCTAAATAAATAAATAAATAATAAATACTCAACAGCTAAGTTCGGTACCGAACAAGTGACCACACCTACCTTCTGGTAGACGTTCATCTCTTCCTTAGTGAGCGTCACGTGGCATTGGTGCGCCGTCCGAGTGGGCAGATCCTAAAATCAAAAATCACATCCTTTGGCTAACGTTAAAAAACACGTACGAAAAATTCGAGAGTACAGAAAAAAAATAGAACTTGGCAACCATGCGATGCCAACCTGGTTGGTGGTTCATCATTTTCCTTAACCCTTTGTATTCCAGCAATCCGGTTTACGAAGGCCTGGTCTCCCAACGACATACATGTATGTCGGCATGTGTGGTCCAATTGGTCCAGCTGTCAGACCTGGATAATGAACCGTGGTGTATTTTGTATATAAGATTCAAAGTAAATGTGGGTACATGTGGGTCATTGGGATTCCAGGGTAAAAAAAATGACCCACGTGTGGGACCTGCCGGCCGACTCACATGTGAGTCGTTGGGAGACAAAGGGTTTAAATCAAAATTTAACCACTGTAGAAATAAAAAACCGGCCACGTGCGATTCGGACTCGCGCACGAAGGGTTCCGTACCATTATCTATAAAAATATTTATTTTATTCTGTTTTTAGTATTTGTTGTTATAGCGGCAACGGCAAGTGACAGACAGACAGACGGACAGCGGAGTCTTAGTAATAGGGTCCCGTTTTACTCTTTGAGTACGGAACCCTAAAAACAGTTCTAAAACAAGTGCAACTCAAGCCCTTTCATATGATCTATTAACTAGACTTGACTTTGAATTTTTAACCCTCCCTCATATTCGTAATTTTCACAGAAAATAAAAACTATATTATTTTTTTTATTTTTCAATATGTACGTGTGTTAGCTTTCTTTACAATTGTTCCAAATTTCAAATTGATAGCATAAGTAGCTCTTGAGATATTTAACGTTGTGACAGGCGGACAGAGTCGGTATACGGGTTCCTCCTTTTTTACCTTTTTGGCACGAAACCCTAAAAAAATCGTAGTATTTTAGCGTACAGCCCGCCTCATAATAACCAGTCACCGTAACCAAAGGCCACTTGCATCTCCGAGGCTGTTGCATGTGCGATGCCGACCCTTAAAACGTATATGTCAAGGAGAATTGTAAGAAGTATTCGTTTATAATCTACCTAGTGAGATTATAAACTGACGAAGTTCACAATTTTATTTATTTATTTATATACACGCCTTTCCTTAGTGAGTGTCCCATTTAGCACTTAATATATATAGGTCTTATCTTATCTTTTCTAGGTGAGGGCCCTTTCGGATGCACTTCGACCCAGTGGGATCTTTTGTGCATTTGCCCTCTCCTTTATACCTGCTCCCAGGCTTGCTCCATCATTTCCACAAAGCGGATGATGCAGTTCGCCGGGAGCACCTTGAATTCCTTTGGTTGCGGGTAACCGTTACCAAAGTAGACAGTGTGAACTTCTTTGTCTGGCAAGGGCATGTATATAGGTACTTTTTTCGCTGATTTGCGTCTCTTGTGTGATAATGAAAACATCTTCTTTCTTCAAGAACCCCATACTACAGTAAACAACTTGGCATTGAGATTCCACAGCCGGAGCGTTCGAGGGAGGAAATTCCTCTGGCAACTACACGGGACCATTTCGGTGATTTAGGTCCTAGGGTGTGACGATAAATGCACTATTATTAGCCTGACCTTAATTGAGGATGAATGACCTGTTATTAGTGGTGTTACCTAGAAAGCTTGAGGATGAATGCGCGGTCATTAGTGGTGTTACCTTCAGGTTTGAGAACGAATGCCCTGTTATTCACTAATAACAGGGCATTCGTTCTCAAACCTGAAGGTAACACCACTGTGCTAAATAAAAAAACTTGAGGATGAATGTGCTGATATTATTGGTATTACCTTCAGGATTGAGGCTGAATGACCTGTTATTAGTGCTGTTACCTACAAAGTTTAAGGATGAATGTGCTGTTATCAGTGGTCTTACCTTCAGGTTTGCCGCTGAATGACCTGTTATTAGTAGTGTTACCTAAAAAGCTTGGGTATGAATGCACTGTTATTAGTGGTGTTACCTTAAGATTTGAAGACGAATACCCTGTTATTAGTGGTGTTACCTAGAACATTTGAGGAAGAATTCCCTGTTATTAGTGGTGTTACCTTCAGGTTTAAGGCTAAATGACCCGTCATTTGTGGTGTTACCTTCATTGACCTGTCATTAAATGTTACCTAGAAAGTTTGAGGATAAATGTGCTGTTATTAGTGGTTTTACCTTGAGGTTTGAGGTTGAATGCGCTGTTAATAGCCGTGTTACTTAAAACAATTGAGGATGAATGCGCTGTTATTAGTGGTGTTACATAGAACGTTTGAGGATTAATTTGCTGTTATTAGAGGTTTTACCTTGAGGTTTGAGGGTGAATGCGGTTACCTAAAAAAAATTGAGGATGAATGAGCTGTTATTAGTGATGTTACCTAGAAAATTTGAGGCGGAATTACCTGTTATTAGTGATGTTACCTAGAAAGTTTGAGGATGAATGAGCTGTTATTAGTGGTGTTACCTTCAGGTTTGCGGCTGAATGTGCTGTTATTAGTGGTGTTACCCAGAAAGTTTGAGGATGAATGAGCTGTTATTAGTGGTGTTACCTTGAGTTGCCCCTTGGCCTGCAGCTGCGTCTTGGTCCGGCGCAGCATGATGCAGCGCATGATAGTGCTCAGCCGCTCCTGTCCGCCCTGGGTCTTGTTATCGATCCATTTTTTCCACATCTGTCAACACAGTACATTTTGGTTAGTATTAGTACAATATTGTGGCTGTTTGAAGGCTCGGCCACGACTTGGAGAGAGCGAGAGATCGGAGCGCAAATTCTCGCTCCCACGTATACGAAGCCGGGGTGACAATTTTGAATGTAAGAAGTGCGCTCTTGTAGTTGCTCGTCCAGCCAGTACACTACTCACAGTGAGGTCGTCGAAGGGCGTGCACCGCAGGAACTTGAGCAGCGCGAACAGGTCAAGGTCCTTGTTGTGGAGCGGGGTGCCGGTAAGCGCCCAGCGGCGGCGCGCGCGCAGCCCGCACACGGCGCGCGAGGTGGCGCTCTTGTAGTTGCTCGTCCAGCCAGTACACTACTCACAGTGAGGTCGTCGAAGGGCGTGCACCGCAGGAACTTGAGCAGCGCGAACAGGTCGAGGTCCTTGTTGTGGAGCGGGGTGCCGGTGAGCGCCCAGCGGCGGCGCGCGCGCAGCCCGCACACGGCGCGCGAGGTGGCGCTCTTGTAGTTGCTCGTCCAGCCAGTACACTACTCACAGTGAGGTCGTCGAAGGGCGTGCACCGCAGGAACTTGAGCAGCGCGAACAGGTCGAGGTCCTTGTTGTGGAGCGGGGTGCCGGTGAGCGCCCAGCGGCGGCGCGCGCGCAGCCCGCACACGGCGCGCGAGGTGGCGCTCTTGTAGTTGCTCGTCCAGCCAGTACACTACTCACAGTGAGGTCGTCGAAGGGCGTGCACCGCAGGAACTTGAGCAGCGCGAACAGGTCGAGGTCCTTGTTGTGGAGCGGGGTGCCGGTAAGCGCCCAGCGGCGGCGCGCGCGCAGCCCGCACACGGCGCGCGAGGTGGCGCTCTTGTAGTTGCTCGTCCAGCCAGTACACTACTCACAGTGAGGTCGTCGAAGGGCGTGCACCGCAGGAACTTGAGCAGCGCGAACAGGTCGAGGTCCTTGTTGTGGAGCGGGGTGCCGGTGAGCGCCCAGCGGCGGCGCGCGCGCAGCCCGCACACGGCGCGCGAGGTGGCGCTCTTGTAGTTGCTCGTCCAGCCAGTACACTACTCACAGTGAGGTCGTCGAAGGGCGTGCACCGCAGGAACTTGAGCAGCGCGAACAGGTCGAGGTCCTTGTTGTGGAGCGGGGTGCCGGTGAGCGCCCAGCGGCGGCGCGCGCGCAGCCCGCACACGGCGCGCGAGGTGGCGCTCTTGTAGTTGCTCGTCCAGCCAGTACACTACTCACAGTGAGGTCGTCGAAGGGCGTGCACCGCAGGAACTTGAGCAGCGCGAACAGGTCGAGGTCCTTGTTGTGGAGCGGGGTGCCGGTGAGCGCCCAGCGGCGGCGCGCGCGCAGCCCGCACACGGCGCGCGAGGTGGCGCTCTTGTAGTTGCTCGTCCAGCCAGTACACTACTCACAGTGAGGTCGTCGAAGGGCGTGCACCGCAGGAACTTGAGCAGCGCGAACAGGTCGAGGTCCTTGTTGTGGAGCGGGGTGCCGGTGAGCGCCCAGCGGCGGCGCGCGCGCAGCCCGCACACGGCGCGCGAGGTGGCGCTCTTGTAGTTGCTCGTCCAGCCAGTACACTACTCACAGTGAGGTCGTCGAAGGGCGTGCACCGCAGGAACTTGAGCAGCGCGAACAGGTCGAGGTCCTTGTTGTGGAGCGGGGTGCCGGTGAGCGCCCAGCGGCGGCGCGCGCGCAGCCCGCACACGGCGCGCGAGGTGGCGCTCTTGTAGTTGCTCGTCCAGCCAGTACACTACTCACAGTGAGGTCGTCGAAGGGCGTGCACCGCAGGAACTTGAGCAGCGCGAACAGGTCGAGGTCCTTGTTGTGGAGCGGGGTGCCGGTGAGCGCCCAGCGGCGGCGCGCGCGCAGCCCGCACACGGCGCGCGAGGTGGCGCTCTTGTAGTTGCGCACCATGTGCGCTTCGTCTAGGATGACGCGGCGCCAGAGCATGCGCACTAGCACGCCGTTCTGGAACAATAAGGCTGTTCACGCTCACGGTAGCCTGTGTACGAAATGGCAACAACGCCAATCAACCAGCGCCGCGCCGCGCGTTGCGCGCGCGCGCGTCTATCGGTAGCGCGGTTAGGCAACGTAGCATTACCGATTAAAATAGTGTTACTTTGATAACGTTATAAATAATGTGAATTGGGTAACTTTAACAAGCCCTGCAATGCTCTGAACCACTTTATAATACCTATAACTTAATAATAATAAATTCCTCAGATTCCTATATTCTGGACCCATCCCTATTAAAAAACTAAAATTTGATGATTTGCAATCTCTAAAGCCGATTTTGACAAAATACTTCCATTCATTTTACGATAGTTCATTCAGAAAAAATAATTCGAGCCGATCTTTTTTTTATTACGGAGACACGTTATTATTTAAGTTCGTCTATTGTTACCTACTCTACGAGAGTCTACTTAAACAGTTAATCTAATAAACATAAAACTTACATTTTGTTTCTTTTTGTACCATAAAATGTAAAGCAAAATTATCGAAACTCAACAACTTTCAGTCAATACTAGAACAAAAATCTTGTATCTTACGAATAACTGTAAGTTTAATAAATACAAATACAAATCATTTATTTCGGACTATAAAATCCATAGTGTTAGTGGTTACAAACTTAGAGCTATGGTTAGTGTTTTATAATTATGCTAAACTAAAATTAAAGACGCCTGGGCACCGGTATTACAGGCACGTGCAGGTGCACATAACGCTGGCGCAGTGGCGAGTCCCAGCGGTGGGCTAGCATGCTCAGGATACTATTTGGGCTGCCACGACTGCGATTGACGAGAGACGCACATCGTTTCCTCATGATAGCAAAAAAGCAATCCATGTGCGCCTCCGCGAACATGTCGACGCACTGCAATACTGTGGCAGCCCGAACATCATCCTGAACGCGTCATGGGTAAAGTTAGTCCACAGACCGCACGTGTAGAAGGTTTGGCAAAAAGCCTTAAATAAAATAATTTGACTTCTCCATCACAGCGTGCGAATCTGCGGGCCAACATGTTACAGCGGACGCACAGCGCGCGGCGCTCGCGCTCTATGTCCTCGACGTCCGACATCGTTTCAGTCACCCAGTGTTAAGTGTAATAAAAAGTGTTTGCTTGAGTTATTCGAATATTTGTAAAATTAATGACTGGCTATTAAAACTAACAGGAACTTATATGATCAATCACAATAATTTACAGGATGTTTATTGTTCCCCTCCTAGAAACTTGATGATTTTCAGATACGAGATTTTTTCAAGTAGCGACGATATGTTATCAAATAACGTTACAATTTACTACCGGTACTAAGGTATTTTTATGATATTACCGTTACGTAACGTTACTTATAATGTGAATTTGGTAACGTTAAGAAGCCCTGATAGGCCAGTCCATAGAGGTTCAAAGCACCCCGGGGTACGTTGCAAGTGGTGATGTAGAAGATTTTTTTTTTTAAATATTGTTGACATCAATACAACCGATCAAATATCAAAAATGGTTACACGAGATATCTTGGGACAACTTCCTCGAAATTTTGGGACTTTTTTTGGTTTCTCACTCGTAGCTTCTATACGGTGCATCCTAGCGAAAGGTTACACACTAGGAAATTAAAGAACGTGAAATTATGCGTCTAATGAGTACCAATACATATTAATTCGGTTCAGCGACATAGTAGAAAACCATGGTCGAACATTAGGCTTTCCTCAACTTTTGTTCGTTATTTCAAGATAGTGGTTTTTAGGCTACTGCGTTTCAATTTTGAATTTAACTATAGGTTTTAGCTCCTCAATTGTAGGAATTTACAGAATCGACAGTAATTTCAGCATTAGTATCATCATAACTGGTGATTGAAGAGCTGGCAGATTTCTCGTGCAACGCATCAGCATTGCAGTTCAACGAAGAAACACTGCCAGCATACTCGGTACAATGCCTACATGACCTTTTTAGGGTTCCGTAGCCCAAATGGCAAAAACGGAACCCTTATAGTTTGGTCATGTTTGCCCGTCAATCCGTCTGTCCGTATGTCACAGGCATTTTACTTGAAAACGATAAGGTGTATTTGAATGAAATTTGGAGGATAGGTGTATTTTGTTAGCCGCTACATAGTTCTGTAATGAAATGACAAAAAAAGTTTTTTTTTAGGGGTGCACTCCATACATGTAACTGCAAGTAAAAAAAAACCATTGCAAGTCCACGTGTGGCACATCAATTGATAGGCCTTTTAATATAGATATTATGTTACGTGACATAAAAAAAAAAAATCTACATCACCTTTTCCAAAGTACCCCCTGCTTTGAACCTCTACTGACTGGCGTAGGCGATTATCGTCGACTATTTTTCGTATATTTCCGTCTAATTTTTGGTGCCAGTATGGTTCTTTCACACAACCAATTTTCATCCAGAATATTTTGTTGCAGATTCGGAAAAACTTGAGCAATAAGCTCGTCTTCCGAATCCACAACATGACAAAATTGGTTGGTGAATAGAATCATACCTTCATCATCAGTTTTTAATCGACCGTCGCCTATCTCGGGCAATTTTAGAGCATACGCACCCGACTCTACATCATCAAACAGCTGGACTCGCATGTTTGTCGTGAGATGGAACTTTTCCACCTTGGTCCACACGCGTGATGCTTTCAGACATGCGTTTATTTCGTCTGCTGGAGTGCCTCGCTCGATAACAGGCAATGTCTGCCTGAAGTCACCAGCCAGTAACACAACCACACCACCCAGTAGCTGACTTATACAAATATGTCGCCTTCTAGTAAACAGTACATTTTTATTTTAAAAACACTGATATTGTAATTATAAAAATCATTAAAAGATAATTTAACCTTCAGAAACTACTTGCCTATATGTAGTCTAATAGCGATGAACACTTCGCAACAATCACCAAAGTTAAGCAACGTCGAGTGAGGTCAATATTTGGATGAGTGACCGTTTTTTTTTTTCATACAAATTCTCAAACGCCATTTGACCTCCTTAGGGAATGAATTTTCAAAAACGCAAAAATTCGTTTTCTAATATTTTGATATAAAATCAAACTACGAAGTTTCAAGTTACTATTTAAAAAAAAATCAGTCCCATACAATCTTTGGTTCCTTATTCCACCCTCTGAAGTAATTATATCTAAAAAACGGCCCGTTATGTTCTACTCTGAGGTATAAACAACAATATTGGAAAGTTTCAATAAAATCGGTTCGCATATTTTTGTTTAATCTGTCCTCAAAGCCACTGAATACATTAGCAAAGAATCCTTGTCGCCACTGGATACCAAAAGATGGCGCTGGTGATGTGTTTTTAAATCGGTCGTTCTCGAACTCTGTCTACGGATACCTAAACTCCACCAAACTTTTTTTTACGTTCTCATATGGTTTGGCAGAATTTAAACGCATAGAAAAATCGGAAGAATTACCTACTACGGCTAGAATATGCCTGGAAATGTGTGACGCGCTGCATCGCAGTATTGAAGTTTTTAACGTTAGTTGTATAAATACAATTTTCAACACACCTGCTCGTAAAGTAGGTCTTATTACAGCGTATTTACACTGATAATGCAGAATATTACCCATGCCGTGCCTTTTACATTACATTATCGCACTAGTGCCTTTTCATTACATATCTTTTTAAATATTAGCAAAATAATGCAGAATATTACCCATGCCGTGACTTTTACATTACATTATCGCACTAGTGCCTTTTCATTACATATCTTTTAACATTTTCATTTTTTATTTTTTATTTTTTTCCTCGCAAATGTGTTGAAAAACGTCGTATGAAACACGTGAGCATTGGTCATTACACTTCTCGTCTCCATTAAGCCGACTTAAAAACCGACTCGAGTGTAATGACCAACTTAGCACACTTGTATCATAATGTACTATTCCGTCGATGTCATTTTATTATGTATCTTTGACTACATGGATTTCCATATAGATACTGTTTCACATCTATATTATTATTACGCGAGCCCGATTTTTGTACATGCCATCAGATCTACAGTTATGGTCCGATTTTGATAAATGATATGTCACTGGATTCGTCTCATGCTGCAGATTTGCAATAAGGTCTTCGTTTTTAGGGTTCCGTAGCCAAATGGCAAAAAACGGAACCCTTATAGATTCGTCATGTCCGTCCGTCTGTCTGTCTGTCTGTCCGTCCGTATGTCACAGCCACTTTTTTCCGAAACTATAAGAGCTATACTGTTGAAACTTGGTAAAATTTTTCATTAAACCCATACGTGTGGGATATCTATGGATAGGTCTTCAAAAATGATATTGAGGTTTCTAACATCATTTTTTTCTAAACTGAATAGTTTGCGCAAGAGACACTTCCAAAGTGGTAAAATGTGTGTCCCCCCCCCCCCCTGTAACTTCTAAAATAAGAGAATGATAAAACTAAAAAAAATATATGATGTACATTACCATGTAAACTTCCACCGAAAATTGGTTTGAACGAGATCTAATAAGTAGTTTTTTTTAATACGTCATAAATCGTAAACCGCAATTTATTTCACGGAACCCTTCATGTGCGAGTCCGACTCGCACTTGGCCGCTTTTTTAATATTGGTAAGTTACTAAAATATATATTTAAAGAAACTACTGTGCGCTGACCACGTGACTTCGGCTGCGTGACGTCACGTGGCGTAACTTCTGTTTTGACTCGAGATGACAATGTAAAATAATAAACAAGAATTAAACTCAAACCTGTACTAAGTTTTTCAGCATGAGAAATTATAAATGTTGAGTCGGCCACATATGGATACAACACTAAGAAAAGTAAGAAAAATAGAAAGTAAACGGCGGTTGAGTAAGATAGTCCCGTAATATTTATTTATTTATTATTTATTTTGTAAATACTAGCTACCCGCGCGGCTCCGCCGCGTATACAAAGAATCTAGGCGGAGCGACAGTATAAAATATAGCACATACTTAATCCTGTAGGGCCACTCTACATATCCCTTATATTCCCCCCGAGATCCCTTATATTGGAATTTGATGATTTGCAATCTCTAAAGCCGATTTTGACAAAATACTTCCATTCATTTTACGATAGTTCATTCAGAAAAAATAATTCGAGCCGATCTTTTTTTTATTACGGAGACACGTTATTATTTAAGTTCGTCTATTGTTACCTACTCTACGAGAGTCTACTTAAACAGTTAATCTAATAAACATAAAACTTACATTTTGTTTCTTTTTGTACCATAAAATGTAAAGCAAAATTATCGAAACTCAACAACTTTCAGTCAATACTAGAACAAAAATCTTGTATCTTACGAATAACTGTAAGTTTAATAAATACAAATACAAATCATTTATTTCGGACTATAAAATCCATAGTGTTAGTGGTTACAAACTTAGAGCTATGGTTAGTGTTTTATAATTATGCTAAACTAAAATTAAAGACGCCTGGGCACCGGTATTACAGGCACGTGCAGGTGCACATAACGCTGGCGCAGTGGCGAGTCCCAGCGGTGGGCTAGCATGCTCAGGATACTATTTGGGCTGCCACGACTGCGATTGACGAGAGACGCACATCGTTTCCTCATGATAGCAAAAAAGCAATCCATGTGCGCCTCCGCGAACATGTCGACGCACTGCAATACTGTGGCAGCCCGAACATCATCCTGAACGCGTCATGGGTAAAGTTAGTCCACAGACCGCACGTGTAGAAGGTTTGGCAAAAAGCCTTAAATAAAATAATTTGACTTCTCCATCACAGCGTGCGAATCTGCGGGCCAACATGTTACAGCGGACGCACAGCGCGCGGCGCTCGCGCTCTATGTCCTCGACGTCCGACATCGTTTCAGTCACCCAGTGTTAAGTGTAATAAAAAGTGTTTGCTTGAGTTATTCGAATATTTGTAAAATTAATGACTGGCTATTAAAACTAACAGGAACTTATATGATCAATCACAATAATTTACAGGATGTTTATTGTTCCCCTCCTAGAAACTTGATGATTTTCAGATACGAGATTTTTTCAAGTAGCGACGATATGTTATCAAATAACGTTACAATTTACTACCGGTACTAAGGTATTTTTATGATATTACCGTTACGTAACGTTACTTATAATGTGAATTTGGTAACGTTAAGAAGCCCTGATAGGCCAGTCCATAGAGGTTCAAAGCACCCCGGGGTACGTTGCAAGTGGTGATGTAGAAGATTTTTTTTTTTAAATATTGTTGACATCAATACAACCGATCAAATATCAAAAATGGTTACACGAGATATCTTGGGACAACTTCCTCGAAATTTTGGGACTTTTTTTGGTTTCTCACTCGTAGCTTCTATACGGTGCATCCTAGCGAAAGGTTACACACTAGGAAATTAAAGAACGTGAAATTATGCGTCTAATGAGTACCAATACATATTAATTCGGTTCAGCGACATAGTAGAAAACCATGGTCGAACATTAGGCTTTCCTCAACTTTTGTTCGTTATTTCAAGATAGTGGTTTTTAGGCTACTGCGTTTCAATTTTGAATTTAACTATAGGTTTTAGCTCCTCAATTGTAGGAATTTACAGAATCGACAGTAATTTCAGCATTAGTATCATCATAACTGGTGATTGAAGAGCTGGCAGATTTCTCGTGCAACGCATCAGCATTGCAGTTCAACGAAGAAACACTGCCAGCATACTCGGTACAATGCCTACATGACCTTTTTAGGGTTCCGTAGCCCAAATGGCAAAAACGGAACCCTTATAGTTTGGTCATGTTTGCCCGTCAATCCGTCTGTCCGTATGTCACAGGCATTTTACTTGAAAACGATAAGGTGTATTTGAATGAAATTTGGAGGATAGGTGTATTTTGTTAGCCGCTACATAGTTCTGTAATGAAATGACAAAAAAAGTTTTTTTTTAGGGGTGCACTCCATACATGTAACTGCAAGTAAAAAAAAACCATTGCAAGTCCACGTGTGGCACATCAATTGATAGGCCTTTTAATATAGATATTATGTTACGTGACATAAAAAAAAAAAATCTACATCACCTTTTCCAAAGTACCCCCTGCTTTGAACCTCTACTGACTGGCGTAGGCGATTATCGTCGACTATTTTTCGTATATTTCCGTCTAATTTTTGGTGCCAGTATGGTTCTTTCACACAACCAATTTTCATCCAGAATATTTTGTTGCAGATTCGGAAAAACTTGAGCAATAAGCTCGTCTTCCGAATCCACAACATGACAAAATTGGTTGGTGAATAGAATCATACCTTCATCATCAGTTTTTAATCGACCGTCGCCTATCTCGGGCAATTTTAGAGCATACGCACCCGACTCTACATCATCAAACAGCTGGACTCGCATGTTTGTCGTGAGATGGAACTTTTCCACCTTGGTCCACACGCGTGATGCTTTCAGACATGCGTTTATTTCGTCTGCTGGAGTGCCTCGCTCGATAACAGGCAATGTCTGCCTGAAGTCACCAGCCAGTAACACAACCACACCACCCAGTAGCTGACTTATACAAATATGTCGCCTTCTAGTAAACAGTACATTTTTATTTTAAAAACACTGATATTGTAATTATAAAAATCATTAAAAGATAATTTAACCTTCAGAAACTACTTGCCTATATGTAGTCTAATAGCGATGAACACTTCGCAACAATCACCAAAGTTAAGCAACGTCGAGTGAGGTCAATATTTGGATGAGTGACCGTTTTTTTTTTTCATACAAATTCTCAAACGCCATTTGACCTCCTTAGGGAATGAATTTTCAAAAACGCAAAAATTCGTTTTCTAATATTTTGATATAAAATCAAACTACGAAGTTTCAAGTTACTATTTAAAAAAAAATCAGTCCCATACAATCTTTGGTTCCTTATTCCACCCTCTGAAGTAATTATATCTAAAAAACGGCCCGTTATGTTCTACTCTGAGGTATAAACAACAATATTGGAAAGTTTCAATAAAATCGGTTCGCATATTTTTGTTTAATCTGTCCTCAAAGCCACTGAATACATTAGCAAAGAATCCTTGTCGCCACTGGATACCAAAAGATGGCGCTGGTGATGTGTTTTTAAATCGGTCGTTCTCGAACTCTGTCTACGGATACCTAAACTCCACCAAACTTTTTTTTACGTTCTCATATGGTTTGGCAGAATTTAAACGCATAGAAAAATCGGAAGAATTACCTACTACGGCTAGAATATGCCTGGAAATGTGTGACGCGCTGCATCGCAGTATTGAAGTTTTTAACGTTAGTTGTATAAATACAATTTTCAACACACCTGCTCGTAAAGTAGGTCTTATTACAGCGTATTTACACTGATAATGCAGAATATTACCCATGCCGTGCCTTTTACATTACATTATCGCACTAGTGCCTTTTCATTACATATCTTTTTAAATATTAGCAAAATAATGCAGAATATTACCCATGCCGTGACTTTTACATTACATTATCGCACTAGTGCCTTTTCATTACATATCTTTTAACATTTTCATTTTTTATTTTTTATTTTTTTCCTCGCAAATGTGTTGAAAAACGTCGTATGAAACACGTGAGCATTGGTCATTACACTTCTCGTCTCCATTAAGCCGACTTAAAAACCGACTCGAGTGTAATGACCAACTTAGCACACTTGTATCATAATGTACTATTCCGTCGATGTCATTTTATTATGTATCTTTGACTACATGGATTTCCATATAGATACTGTTTCACATCTATATTATTATTACGCGAGCCCGATTTTTGTACATGCCATCAGATCTACAGTTATGGTCCGATTTTGATAAATGATATGTCACTGGATTCGTCTCATGCTGCAGATTTGCAATAAGGTCTTCGTTTTTAGGGTTCCGTAGCCAAATGGCAAAAAACGGAACCCTTATAGATTCGTCATGTCCGTCCGTCTGTCTGTCTGTCTGTCCGTCCGTATGTCACAGCCACTTTTTTCCGAAACTATAAGAGCTATACTGTTGAAACTTGGTAAAATTTTTCATTAAACCCATACGTGTGGGATATCTATGGATAGGTCTTCAAAAATGATATTGAGGTTTCTAACATCATTTTTTTCTAAACTGAATAGTTTGCGCAAGAGACACTTCCAAAGTGGTAAAATGTGTGTCCCCCCCCCCCCCTGTAACTTCTAAAATAAGAGAATGATAAAACTAAAAAAAATATATGATGTACATTACCATGTAAACTTCCACCGAAAATTGGTTTGAACGAGATCTAATAAGTAGTTTTTTTTAATACGTCATAAATCGTAAACCGCAATTTATTTCACGGAACCCTTCATGTGCGAGTCCGACTCGCACTTGGCCGCTTTTTTAATATTGGTAAGTTACTAAAATATATATTTAAAGAAACTACTGTGCGCTGACCACGTGACTTCGGCTGCGTGACGTCACGTGGCGTAACTTCTGTTTTGACTCGAGATGACAATGTAAAATAATAAACAAGAATTAAACTCAAACCTGTACTAAGTTTTTCAGCATGAGAAATTATAAATGTTGAGTCGGCCACATATGGATACAACACTAAGAAAAGTAAGAAAAATAGAAAGTAAACGGCGGTTGAGTAAGATAGTCCCGTAATATTTATTTATTTATTATTTATTTTGTAAATACTAGCTACCCGCGCGGCTCCGCCGCGTATACAAAGAATCTAGGCGGAGCGACAGTATAAAATATAGCACATACTTAATCCTGTAGGGCCACTCTACATATCCCTTATATTCCCCCCGAGATCCCTTATAGAGATAACTTCGCCTTTGTACCTACTTTAATCTTACATAATTATCATGTTTATGTTTTAACCTGTTTTGTGTACAATAAAGAGCTTACATACATACATACATATAAACCTACCTACTGAAGAAAGGGTTTTTAGAATAGGATGGGTATAGTTTCTGAGATTACCCCCAACATACAAACTTACATTTCACAGACATTACACCTGTTTATTATTAGTATCGGCACAGACTATTTATACCGCTAAATAGTTTAATATCTACTAATTTAAGTCATATCGTTTTGACAAATTACAATTTATATAACCAACCAAATAATTTGGATGGTATTCAAGTCAGGTCAACAAAGTCGCCAATGAGAGTCCCCGGCCATCCGAAAAGAAAATTTTGTAATCGAGTTTCGTTTTTAACCGACTTCAAAAAAGGAGGAGGTTCTCAATTCGTCTGTATGTTTTTTTTTTCTATGTGTGTATGTTACGCGATAACTCCGTAATTTATGAACCGATTTGAAAAAATATTTCTTTGTTTGATAGCATATGCTTCCAGATTGGTCCCGATGTCACCAAAATCCAATTCTGATGATGGGATCCTGGAGAAATCGAGGGAACTCTTCAAATTTTATAGGCAAACTTTAAGCAATTTGGCTACTGATTTGAAGTCGGTTAAAACTTTGTTTTGAAAGTACAATTATCTACATCTTTATACTGGAAATTAGGCGGAACCTATCGGCGCCTATACGGCATTGTACTAAGTAAGGTTAACAAAGCCGTCTATGGGGTCCACGACAATTAATGGATTTAATTAAACCTCATTCTTCTCGCAACATCTCGAATATGGGAAAATAAGTTTGTATATAAACTTTTCTGAAGTAAAAAAGAACATGGCAAGTAATACTGACGTCTCTGTCAATAAAAAAAATCCAATGTTGACACAATACGTCTGTCAGTTTTTGTAAATAAACAATATTTACAAAAGGCCGTTTACATTCTATTTTTCTTACTTTTCTTAGTGTTGTATTGTGATAAGTGCTGGATTTAATTTAAATGTGTGGCCGACTCAACATTTATATTTTTTCATGCTGAAGAACTTAGTACAGGTTTGAGTTCAATTCTTGTTTATAATTTTACATTGTCATCTCGAGTCAAAACAGAAGTTACGCCACGTGACGTCACGCAGCCGAAGTCACGTGGTCAACGCACAGTAGTTTCTTTGAATTTATATTTTAGTACCTTACCGATAAAAAATGAAAAAACGAAGACCTTATTGCAAATCTGCAGCATGAGACGAATCCAGTGACATATCATTTATCAAAATCGGACCATAACTGTAGATCTGATGGCATGTACAAAAATCGGGCTCGCGTAATAATAATAAATATTGTTTATTTACATAAACTGACAGACGTATTGTGTCAAATGTGGTTTTTTTTTATTGACAGAGACGTCAGTATTACTTGCCATGTTCTTTTTTACTTCAGAAAAGTTTATATACAAACTTATTTTCCCATATTCGAGATGTTGGGAGAAGAATGAGGTTTAATTAAATCCATTAATTGTCGTGGACCCCATAGACGGCTTTTTTAACCATACTTAGTACAATGCCGTAGGCGCCGATAGGCTCCGCCTAATTTCCAGTATATGGAAAGATGTAGAAAACGAAACTTGATTACTAAATTTTCTTTTCGGATGGCCGGGGACTCCTATTGGCGACTTTGTTGACCTGACTTGAATACCATCCAAATTATTTCAGGTTCAGATAATAATATTTTGATTACAGGTAGGAGGTTGGTTATATAAATTTTGTAATTAAAAGAGCAATATTTGTACATATATATATTTGCAATCACGTTCTCGGAAACGGCTCTAACGATTTCGATTAAATTTGGAATACAGGGGTTTACGGGGGCGAGATATAGATCTAGATAGGTCTCATGTCCGGGAAAATTCCTTTTCTCCGTATTTTCTTCATTTTGACCAGAGCAGAGCTCGGTCGCCCAGGGACTAAATTGTAATTTGTCAAAACAATATGACTTAATACTGGAAAACATAAATTAGTAGATATTAAACTATTTAGCGGTACCTACCTATAAATAACCTGTTCCGATACTAATAATAAACAGGTGTAATGTCTGTGAAATGTAAGTTTGTATGTTGGGGGTAATCTTAGAAATTATACCCATCCTATTCTAAAAACCCTTTGTTCAGTAGGTAGGTTATATGTATGTATGTAAGCACTTTATTGTACCTACACAAAACAGGTTAAAACATAAACATGATATGTAAGATTAAAGTAGGTACAAAGGCGAACTTATCCCTATAAGGGATCTTGGGGGGAATATAAGGGATATGTAGAATGGACCTACAGGATTAAGTATGTGCTATATTTTATACCGTCGCACCGCCGAGATTCTTTGTATACGCGGCGGAGCTACCCTAGTTTATAATATTAGTGTGATTTATTAACGAAAACGAAATTTAAATAGAAACTGTGGCTATGGTTTCCACACTAGGCTGGGCCTGTCCCGTAGAAACCAAACAGTGCAGATTAACAATTACAGCGTAATGTTGCCGAGATGTTGGAAAGTGTTGTGAGAGGATGTTGAAAGAGTTGTGCGAAGATGTTGTCAGGGGTCGAAAGGATAATTGTCTACTTTCCTAAAAAAATATTTAGTCCCTCAGTTAGATTATTTAAAAATATTGGACACGAATTTTTTATTTTAAAAACAAACAAAAAATTATAATTAGTCCGTCAGCTAGATTATCTAAAAATATTGGACACGATTTTTTTATTTTAAAACAAACAAAAAATTGTAATTAGTCCGTCAGTTAGATTATCTAAAAATAATGGACACGATTTTTTTATTTTAAAACAAACAAAAAATTATAATTAGTCCGTCAGCGAGATTATCTAAAAATAATGGACACGATTTTTTTATTTAAAAAAAAAACAAACAATTATAATTAGTCCGTCAGTTAGATTATCTAAAAATATTGGACACGATTTTTTTATTTTAAAACAAATAAAAAATTATAATTAGTCCTTCAGTTAGATTATCTAAAAATAATGGACACGATTTTTTATTTTAGAACAAACAAAAAATTATAATTAGTCCGTCAGTTAGATTATCTAAAAATAATGGACACGATTTTTTTATTTTGTAAAACAAACAAAAAATTATAACGGTGCAGCCCGTTAAGTTCCGCTTGACGTCATATTATAGTACTTTTTAGCATATGTGACGTCACGCGGAACTTTAACGGGCTACATCTTCACCATTTTTTGTTTGATTGACAAAATAAAAAATACGTGTCCAATATTTTTTGATAATCTAACTGAAGGACTAAATAGAATTATATTGTTTTACCCAGGATAGCGTTGGTTCTGCTGCGGATAGCCTCATTTCTGATGCGATCACGCAGAGAAACTCCCAACCTTAAGTGGCAGTGGGCGGGGCACATTGCACGTAGTACTGATGGCCGTTGGGGCGGAAAGTTTCTCGAGTCGCGACTACGTACCTGAAGGCGCGGCGTTGGTAGGCCTCCCACAAGGTGGAATGATGACCTGGTAAAGGTCGCGGGAGTCCGCTGGATGCGGGTGGCGCAGGACCGGTCACTTTGGAACTCTTTGGGGGAGGCCTATGTCCAGCAGGGGACATCTTTCCGCTGATATGATGATGATGACCCAGGATAGTACCCATTTAGCAAGAAGTAATATTATCTTATCTTTGGGAGTCTTTGGGGGAGGCATGTGTGGACGTCTTCCGGCTGAAATGATGATGATAATTATCTTCATAATCTTGATACCTGGATAGCGGGGTCTTACCTTTTCGCTGTCCCGCATTAACAAGTTGTAAGTAGTGAGCACTATATCAGTATGCGCGAGGCGTTGTGGTTGAGTGGCACGCGAGGCGCCGTGGTGTAGGCAGGTAGTGATGCGGTGCGGGAGGCAGTGCTTCTTCACCTCGCCTTCCCACTGCGTCATTAGTGACGCTGGGCATACCACTAAGGTGCCACCCTTAGTTACTGCAATAATGGTCAAAATTGATTACAATAGCTACATAAATTATAATTGTACTTTCAAAACAAAGTTTTAACCGACTTCAAATCAGTAGCCAAATTGCTTCAAGATTGCCTATGAAGAGTTCCCTCCATTTCTCCAGGATCCCATCATCAGAACTGGATTTTCGTGACAGCGGGACCAATCTGGAAGTATATGCTTGCAAACAAAGAAAAAAAAATCAAATCGGTTCATAAATTACCGAGATATCGCGTAACATACACACATAAAAAAAATACAGACAAATTGAGAACCTCCTCCTTTTTTGAAGTCGGTTAAAAAGAAACCACACCGCAATAGACATATAATGTAATAACTACACTGCCCAAAAGTGTCTAGGGATCAATAGAGTATTGCTGCAAATGAGGTTTGTTATAGTCTCTAGCTAGATCTCTTTTATTCTGGACATTCAAACTTTTATTACTTCGGTATTGCCATTATCGCCATGGTTTGACGGGCTGGTATTACAGCGATTGTAGCATGATAAAAAAGTTAAAAATTTACTTGATCCCTAGACACATTTGGGCAGTGTATAATAGCTAAAAACCACTTTGACTGACAACACATTCGAATAAAGAAAACCACACTCAAATCGTTCGTTTGGGAGCTACAAAGCCTCAGACAGACACACAGATAACACGTGTTAAACTTCTGTATCTGTGAATCTGTCTGTATCATTGTAGCTCCTGCGTCTCATTGATTAAATCATATCATATCTATTATAAACCCAATATTTTAATTATTTATATAAATTAATTGATAGATGTAGTTGACAATGTATGATTAATACAAATAAAGACAACATAACATACTGATAAAACTTGGGACTTTTGATAGAAAGTCTTATATATAACCTTAAAAGATCAAATTAAATAGGGGTGTAGACTCAAAATTTATTGTTAATTCAAAAGAAAGAAGGCAAACAAATATGCCTGATGACGAAAATCCCATTCAAATATGTCAAAAAATTACGAAGCTACAACCATTTTAATGTTGCTTGCTAGAGAGAAAACGCTAGGGGATCGTGACATCACGATCCTCTAGCGTCATAGTAAATGACAATCGTTTCATATGGTGCGTTTTGCGGAAAACGGACAGAACATCTTAAAACTTTGGACACTCATAACTTTGTGATTATTTAACCTCTTGCGTTGCTTTTTCTCCATTTGACTACATTTTGAATACTTTTTCGAGAAAATGCAACATTATTGATTATTTTATTAAGTGTTTACACCCCTATTAGCAAAATGAATAAATAGTATTTGACATACGTTTCCCCTTCGGTCGCTCGTCGCCGTAATCATCATCGGATTCCTCGTCATCGCTACCGCTAATCTCCCGATCGCCAGCGATCAGCGAGATCATCGTGATAGTCTTACCCAGACCCATGTCGTCCGCTGTAGACAATATATTGATTTCAACTTTTACGATTCTTACACATAATGCAGATTTATTTGGCAGTTCGCTAGCAATATTTACAAGTTTATTCCCTATTAAAATAGTGTGTAATATAAAACATAGTTACATTTGATTACGGTAAAACTTTTTACAAGCTTTATATTAACTTGCACTGTTCGTATGTATGTAAATATGTAAGTTATCAGTCTAAATTTGCAATCAATTTTTCAGTCACTTCCCGTTATCCAATTGAGCTGAAATTTTGCAAGCATATGTATATCGCATGACAATGCAATATTATGATGACTTGGAGCTGATCTGATGATGGAGCTGGAAGGTGGCCATAGGAACTCCGCAATAAAACAACACAACCCCATCGAGTTTGGGCTCGTTAGAATAGTCTCAATGAGTACCTAATGATGGTATGCAGAAAGGTACAGTCGGCAGTAAAAGCTTGTACCAAAAATTTTTTTTTTGACAGAAACTTATTTTAGGGTTAACTCATGGTTACCACATCCGATATGCTCACCATAACAATAGGGTTACCCTATCAGTAAGGTTACCTTATCATAAGGTTGCTATCATGGATAGGGTTTTAAAAACAACTTCTAAAATAAGCCTATGGAAAACCCTGATTAGGGTAACCTGTTCCGTGCCCTGGCCTATCACCGTTTACTATGGCGCAGGCAGCTGTCATTCCATACAAACTTGTCAAACTTTCCATACACTCGGATTTAACGAACCCCGCTTACAATTTTTGGTGGTAGGAATAACCCTCCTTAGCACCAGAAAAAAGTTGCAGACTTTTCAGCTGCGTCAATTATTTTTGAAAAATATAAACAGTTTCCTCACTTACGTTTTGGGTTTAGGACGGCAAATGAGACAATTTGCTTGACCCGTCTCATATTACAAAAAATATCTTAAAAATCCGTGATAAACTGACACTGGCAATGATATTGACAGCTGCAGCAGCTATATTTGTCATTTCTAGGGTCAGATATTTAAAATATTTTTTGCAATATGAAACGGATCAAGGAAAGTTTCTCATTCGCCGTCCTAAACCCAAAACGTAAGTGAGGAAACTGTTTATATTTTTCAAAAATAATTGACGCAGCTGAAAAGTCTGCAACTTTTTTCTGGTGATAAGGAAGGTTATTCCTACCACCAAAAAATAATCAGGCACTTCAAAAATTTTCATCCATTCCCCATAACAGACGGACGCACACCCACCCGAGGCGCAAGAGTGACGTGACTCACCAAGGATCCTGACGTCCCGAGTGATGGTGACACCAGACGGTACAGTCATCATCATCATCATCGAAACACGTCCACTGCTGCACATAGGCCTCCCTCAAAGCGTGCCACAATGACCGGTCCCGCGCCACCCGCATCCAGCGGACTCCCGCGACCTTTACCAGTTCCACCTAGTGGTGGGGTCTGCCCACGCTGCGCCTTCCGGTACGTGGTCGCCACTAGAGAACCTTTCCGCCCCAACGGCCATCGGTTCTAAGTGCAATGCGTCCCGCCCACTGCCACTTAAGTTTAGCGATTCGGAGGGCTATATCGGTTACCTTGGTTCTGCTGCGGATAGCCTCATTTCTGATGCGATCACGCAGAGTAACTCCCAGCATAGCCCTCTCCATTGCCCTTTGGGTAACTTTGAACCTTCTTATGAGGCCCATAGTAAGCGACCACGTTTCGGTGTCATACGTCGTCACAGTCATACGACGGTACAGTCGCCATCATATACATCGGAGCAAACAAGCACGTTACAAACATCGGAACACACCTCTATTTTCAAGGCATTAGGGTGCATGTGCCGATATTTTTGAACACCTATACTGCGACGACGACTATACAGTACTCACCGAGGATCCCGCCGTGCGGCTTTAGCGCCTCCCGCCATCGCAGCCAGGCAAGCGCGTGCTTTTGATGGGGCATGAGAGAGGTCTTCATAGCGGCTGGGTCTTGGGCTAGCTTGTCCTCGGAGGGCCGGGAGTCCAGGGCTGAGTGCAGGTCGCGGAGACGCTCAAGAATTAGGTTCCGCTCCGCCAAGTGGGTGGACATTGCTGTAAACAAAATAAAATGTCTTTTAGTAAACTTGGCTAGCCGGGCGTAGCTTAGGAGGAGTTGGGGCTTCTTTTCTCAAGGTTGTGACTCTTGGGCTGCACTGTATTGCTGGCCTTCTGCAGATCGTTTCAGGACAGACCGTGGTGGAAGCCACCCCACGCCACATCTTGCTTGAAATCAGATGACTAGGTTACCGCCCTTTATCTCTAACTACAGTCCCCCGCGGCTATGAAGTCAATCCTGACAAGTCAATCCAACTATGAAGTTTCTGAATAATGACAATGTCAACTTTCTTCTTCTTCCTTGCTCTATCCCGCTTTAGGCAGGGTCGGCTCTCCTAATTATTTTGCGCCACGACACTCTGTCGAGGGTTGTCGGGTCGGGTAAATTATGCCTACTTGATAGTTTTGTGATGCTGGTCCACCATGTTGTCGGGTCGGGTAAATTATGCCTACTTGATAGTTTTGTGATGCTGGTCCACCATGTTGTCGGGTCGGGTAAATTATGCCTACTTGATAGTTTTGTGATGCTGGTCCACCATGTTGTCGGGTCGGGTAAATTATGCCTACTTGATAGTTTTGTGATGCTGGTCCACCATGTTGTCGGGTCGGGTAAATTATGCCTACTTGATAGTTTTGTGATGCTGGTCCACCATGTTGTCGGGTCGGGTAAATTATGCCTACTTGATAGTTTTGTGATGCTGGTCCACCATGTTGACGGCGGTCGTCCTCTGCCTCTCTCTTTCTCCGGCAGGTTTAGAGCTTTTTTGACCACGTACTCTTCATCCCTACGCATCACGTGGCCGTACCACCTTAGGCGGTGTTCTGTTAGCTATTCGGGTATGACAATGTCAACCATAGGAAAAAAATACATATTCAACCCTAGAGGCATATCTCAGGAATGACTTCATAGCCGCGGGGGACTATACATATGCATAGTGAGTTTGAATGATACTTACCATGGTTGCCAAACATCCTTGGCTGAACAGCATTGCTGGATTTTTGCAGATCGGCCCTGGTTGAAGCCATATCTCGCCACATCAGCCGGTTTCAGCTGACTAGTGTCCATTACCTACGCAGTCACCCTGCTTGTAGCTTATCACGTTCCCCCTCCCTCCCTATAGTACCCTAAGTCTTACCCCTCGCCAACCCAAGTTAGTGCAAACTATTCTCCTACATCCCTATAGTACCCTAAGTCCTACCCCTCGCCAATCCAAGTTAGGGCAAACTATTCTCCTACATCCCTATAGTACCCTAAGTCTTACCCCTCGCCAACCCAAGTTAGGGCAAACTATTCTCCTACATCCCTATAGTACCCTAAGTCTTACCCCTCGTCAACCCAAGTTAGGGCAAACTATTCTCCCACATCCCTATAGTACCCTAAGTCTCACCCCTCGCGAACCTAAGTTAGGACAACCTAGACAACTTGAGTAAACCTACATTTGCCCAAAGTAGTCACACAAAGGAAAGTGTCTCATTCGCCGTCCTAAACCAAAAACTTAAGTGAAGAAACTGTTTATATTTTTCATAAATAATTGACTCAGCTGAAAAGTCTGCAACTTTTTTCTGGTGCTGAGGAAGGTTATTCCTATCACCAAAAAAATAATCAGGCACTTCTAAAATTTTCATCCATTCCCCATTGTAACTAAACCTACTAATCCTTCCTATCCTGATAATCTCTGAAAATTAAATAAATAAATCGACCTAGTCCCATAGTAAGCTCAATAAGGACAATAAGGCTTAAGTTATGGGTACTAGACGACGATATATTTATATATAGATAGAAAACATCCAAGACTCAAAAACAAATATTCATCACTCAAATATTTGCCCTTACCGGGATTCGAAACCAGGACCTAATAAAAGGGAAAGTACCTTACGTAACGTAAGTAACGTCCTCCTTATCTCACAATAAATATACCTGTTAGGTTAGTTGAAGACATAATTATCCCTAATTTGTCCTACGACCAATCAACCTAACACAGAAATAAAGTATTCATCGTAAAAATATAATTTTCACTTCTCATGCTCTAAAAGTTCGTCTTTATGTCGTGCGTAGGCGACATAAAGTCGCTTTTTATGCTCTAGAGCATAAAGTAAAATCTTCGTCGAAGACCAAGGCAATCGCTGCAACAGCCACACGAACATCTTTAACTTCATACAACAACCTCTTTATTTTATTTCGTTTCGTTCGTATTCTAAGACCAAGGCAAAGATACCAACAGCCAAAGTACACAATAAAACTTCATGAAATAAACTTATAATTTGTATTTCGTCTCATTTATTATTTTACGTGTTGCTGTTTCATTTCCTCGCAATCGAAGTGAAAAGTAGAGTGTACAACTCGTCCATAAAACCCATTTTACACTCGACTTTATATCTATCCTCGCTCGCAAGCTCGCTCGGATGGATAAACGTCTCGAGTAAAATGGTGCGTTTTATGCACTTGTTGTACAATCTACTATTGTAAACTTTAGTTACTGTGTCCTACCCGCATCATCACGGGGCAATTATATTTCCATTGTTATCACATCTACATCACCGAACTTACTTATCGTACCGAGCTGAAAATATGTATAATATAAATACGAGACGTATCGATTTTTGACACATTCCTAAAAACATGTTAAACTTCTCAATTTTCTCTTTTCCTCCAAACTTCAATCTAAACTTCTATTCAAATTTTGAATATTCGAATCGATAGCCAATAACACAGATTAATACTTAGTTACTCCGTAATAATCGTTTTAAAAGCTCTACAGGCGATCCAACTTCATGCTTGATTTATTACTAGAGATTGTCAAACATTATAGCAATTTCCATATGCCAGAATGAGAGACATATTGCTGTCTCTATCTAAGGTTACTAGAAATACATAAGTTTCTTAAAATATCACGCCGTTAGCCTGCGAATGTCAAAAGACGTTTTGAATGGAAATCGAACCACCTTAATTAATTATACCTTAGTTTATTTCTTAGAATAGACTTGTATAAGTAAACTAGAATAATTTGAGAAATTAGTCTGGGACGTGATACTTTGGGAAAACAACGTCTTGTATGCAAATATAACCACCTGGCTGCACTGCACAGCAGATGGTCCCAGGACATGCCCTGGTCGAAGCCATCTCTCGCCACATAAGCCGGAGTCAAATGACTAGGTTCGACCAAAATGTTGGCTACGCGGTCGCCCCATCTCCGCACCGCCGCCTCTAGTTCAATGAGTCGATTGATGAGCTGGTATGATACTAACCCTGCTTGCCAAACATCCTAGGGTGCACGGCATTGCTGGCTTTCTGCAGATCGTCCCAGGACAGGCCCTGGTCAAAGCCGTCTCTCGCCACATCAGCGGGTGACGGCTGACTAGAGTCGAGCACCATGTTGCCAACGAGGTCGCCCTGTTTCCGCACCGCCGCCTCTAGTTCCGTGTGGCGGTCGATGAGTTTGGCGCCGCCGTCTGGCAGGGTGCTGACGTCCATGTTATCCAGGAGGTGCTGCAACAATTTCATTAATATAGCGAACAAAAGTAACTGCCACTAGGTTTAATACCGGTAATGAACCACATACCCTCAAGTTGTGCAGGTCCGCTTGCATGCTATTGAGCTTGCCGAGCTCCTTGTCGAACTCATGTTTCTGCACGTAGGCCACTTGGTTGGGGTAGCTGGGCGGCGGTAGGTACTTCTTGATGCTTTTGTCACGCTTCTCTGTCTTGAGCTTGGGAGAAGTTTTGATGGAGGTCTTCTTTGGGGGATTTAACTGCAAAGTATGTACACTGTGTTATTAGGGGAGCACGCATGTGGAAGGATTTTTTAAACTTATACTTAAAACTGTTGTTTTAAAAATCAGTTGTCATTTCAATGACAATGCAGGATTAAATTGCAAATGTAATTGTTTATTGTTCGTCTCCAAATATCATCTGATGTTTCGTGTCTTAGAAGGCAATATGATGTTAGGGAATATCTACGAGGCATTTCTTACGTAAAAGAAACTATAAAAGAAAAAAAATGGCCGCAATTTCGGGAATTTGGTGCAAACGATTATTTTAAACGTAAGAAGTGGTAAGTGTTTTACGTTTTTATTTAGCTCGAATGTCGTGTTAAGTAAGGGTAAACGTCATGAAAGGAATATTATGCATAGCAATAAGGAAATTGTGATATACACTTTATATCAAAACTGAACCATTAAACCAAAAAAAAGACGTATAGTATAAGAATCAATACTAATTCAAAACAATCATACCTTTTCGGTTAATTTCCTAGGCATGTTCACTTATCACATCAAAATAACTATAAATACATTGAATAAATATTTAAATGTCACAAGATTAACGAAAATTAAATAAATTATTTGCTATCCGCCACGTTCACTGTTGCTTTTTGTCCGTTATTATATTTCAAACTACCTACCTCTAATTTTAAGCGGTCGTATCGGTTGCGAAATAACTACCCTCTTTAAAATTCAAAGGTGTTTTTAAATTGGTTAACTCGTGACGATACAGACAATTGACTATTATTAAAAATAATAATCCTATAAACTATTATAAATGTGGAAGTTATATTATAAAAGAGGACTTGTTCACCTTGAAAAATGACGAGGCTATCCAATGGGTCCAGCAGATGAACATTAGATTATAAGAACGATTGAATTAGCCATACGAATAAATAAATAAATGTGGAAGTTTGGATTTTTGGATGTCTGGATGTTTGTTACTCAATCACGCTTAAACGGCTGAACCGATTTGGATGAAATTTTGCACGAAGATACAGCTTGGATTAAAATATAGGATAGCTTTTATCCCGGGTTTACGCAGAAGAAGTCGCGGGTGGAAACTAGTCACAAATATATTATAAGCTTAGTAATTTTAAAAGAGGGGTTTTAAATATCGTCACTGTAAATCTAGCTTGATAAGAATACGGGTAGGTATATTTTTTACTAATACAATATCTAGACAATAATAAAGAGCAAAAAAAATGGCATCCGGACTACGCAAAACAGTTGTTTTTTCATACTAAAATTTCGAAATTATGCTCCGGATGACATAGGCTACCATGTCATCCGGAGCATAATTTCGAATCGATTGATACCTCATTCATCAAAATCGATTCAGAGGCACTAGTATAAGTTTTATCCATACAATACGTTTTCGAACGCGTTTGCGTTTAGTCTCAATTTATATGGCAACGCGAACAGCGCCTCTGGTGGTAACTATTAGGAACTACGCGTTGCCATACAAATTGAGACTAAACGCAAACGCGTTCGAAAACGTATTGTATGGATAAAACTTATACTAGAGCCTCAGTATCTTAAACGCTACGGTGGAACGCGTAAATACAAACCTAGACTGCTAAAAATATCCCTTCCATTCGGCTCTGCCGTAGTCGGGCAAAAAGAATATCTGAAGTGTGAAATCTACTCTAGAATCCTGCGATTTCTAGCAAGGACTTAGAAACGTATTTCACAAACAATAACCACTTTTTACTCACCTCGTCCTCATCACTACTGAGCATGATCACTTCCGGCGCGGAATCGATCACAGTCACATCATCATCATCATCTTTAGGGTCATTCACCGAGTCTTTCGGCCTACCTTCCAAACTATCTTCAACGACCGTCACTTCACCGTTATAATAACTATTGGAGTTCTTCTTAGGCAAATTTGCTGCTTTATTATCTTTTACATCATCTATTACTGTGACTTCACCGTCGTAATACGTTTTAGTATTGCTAGCCACATCACTGGCTATCAGATTTTTCATAACCTTATCTTTTAGAGCCTTATTTTCTAGAGTCTTTGGAGTTTTCTTGCTAGGTAAAGTGGGTGAGTTTGATACGGAATTGTTAAATTCATTAGTAACATCACGCAAAGGACTAGCTATCGGCGAACAGGTCAACACTGAATCGTCGTTATCTGATTCTTGTTTTATGGGCGTAACAGGTTTTGCCGGTGTTTTTAGCCTTAGAGGCGTTCTACTAGTGAAGTTTACTTCGGGTAACTCTGTGTCACTGTCTGCAGTCTCTGCGGGGGGTAAGGATAAGTTGGACCCAACTGCAGGTAGATCTAGACTTTCTGTTAAACCGCCGATGCTACGTTTTACACTCTGAAAAAATTGCAGCTGTGATTAAAAAAAGCTTGTTAAAATATTTCAATATTGTGCGAATAATTATTATTCAGAGGTAAAGTGATTGACTTTATTAGTTTGGCTGTGTCTAAAATTACATAATATTTCTTTATTGTAACTACAACGTAGGTACATGAATAAGTTAAAGCCCTGGCTATCAAACTAGGTTTCCCTGCGTCTTGAAAGCCAGTTCCTTCCCAAATAAAGGAAGGAAACTATAGGTCCAGTATCAAAGAATATTTCAGTAATGGACCTTCACGGCTCAGCCACAAATTGGAGCGGCAGCGCTGTGCCAAACGAGGGACTGAGAGCCCGGAGCGCGACATCTCGTTTACACGTATAGCGCACCACTGCACTGCCGCCACCGCTCGAAGTCGTAGCCAAGCCCTTAGGTTGGACACAGGCCACGTCTGTTAAAATAAAAGGGCTTCTTGAATTAAAGTTATGATTTTTTCTGTCTACTTACATCATCAGACTCAATAAAGTCTGAATCATCACTTTCGTTCTGTTTCGGTATTATACCCATAATACTCATTCGCGTCGCTCGGGACATGACCATCTGGTCCTCATCAGGACCATCATCGTCGGTTTCATCACCCTTCTCATGATCATCATCATCAGTTATGCCACCCTTCTCATGATCATCATCATCAGTTACGACACCCTTCTCATGATCATCATCATCAGTTATGTCACCCTTCTCATGATCATCATCAGTTATGTCACCCTTCTCATGATCCTCAACCATAGCTTCATGATGACTAAAATCACTTTCAGCGTCACTTACACTGTCATCGATTTTGTCATTTTTACCATGGTCATTCAATGATACCTCATGATCGTAATCCATAGTGTCACTATCACTAGCATCAGTATCAACCTCACTCTCCTCACTGTCATTTACTTTCCCATCTTTACCACTGTCTAACTTCAACGGTGTGTCTTTGAGGCATTTCATTTTGTTAGTCTTATTCTTCTCTATGATTATAGAGTTGTCTGTGTCCGAGTCGAGGAGGACCATGCGTTTCCTGACTCTGCGTAGGATTGGGGAGTCTGTTGTTGAGTTGAGGGATTTGGGGCGTATCGGGGGACGCCGTTTTGGGACCAGCTCTGGGGATACGTCTTCTGATGGAAAAGAAATAAAGTGTTCCATTACTTATAAACATTATAATTTGTAACTTTTATATTGATACCTGCATGATATTTAGGTTTGAAGAATATTAATTAAAGTTTCTTGCTCATGAATGAATGTTATAGTCAAACGCAACTTCTTCTTTTTATTGGTATACTTCTCAGAAAAAATATGATATTCTCATAATTGCTTCTATATTTATGACAATGTATGATCAATGGAAATAAATGATATGATATAATGTCATTACTCAAAAGTTTATAAATAACAAAATAATATAATTTTCAGTGCTCCTAGAAGCTTTCCCCTACAAACGGTTTTTCACATGTTATCGGTTACGAGCGTAGAGCGCTCCAAACCCAACCCATCCCGCACTGAATGTCTTAAGTCATTCCTTCCAAGAAAAAGTTTGTTGCATGACGAAAAAGTCTCTGTCTTACCTTCATCAGAAGAAATTGCAACGTCACTGGAAGGTATGTTTTGTGATTGTCTACTGCTTTGTCTGCTGGCATCTAATGAATATGAGGATGAGATGATATATTTTTAATATTACCCAAAACTGGCAACAATGATGTTTCTTTGCAGCTGTTGTACATAGAGCAAGAGCCGATTCAGACCGGAATGGCAGCGGCCAGCAACAAGAGACTCGCGTTCACGTCGCCGCCTTTTATCTAAATACTTAAAGACCAGTGTCACTTGAAAAGGGCGCGCGGCCGCGCGTGACCGCGGGTAGAACCGCGGACAAGACGTCACCAGGCGGCGACGCGCGCGGCCGCGCGACCTTTTCGGGCTTTTCAAGCGATACTGGTCTTTTCAGTATGTAGATAAAGCTTAAAATTATCTCACATTGAAAGTGCTCGCCGCGCCGCTGCCATTCCGGTCTGAATCTGCCCTGAGTAAATAGTTTGTTGGTTGTTACTAGACTATGTTTAAAATCTAATCAGGTGATGAAACTTTAACCCATTTGGGACCAAGCAATGCTATGTGTGTAACTCCATAGCATGTAGCAGCATATTTCCTCTTTGTAGTGGAAATCGCTCAAAAAGGCATCACTCATATTATTATGGGATTCATTGGCCTTAAATGGGTTAAGGTATCATTCTTGTCTATTATTTATTTAATCGTATGGCATATATTATTTTTGGCCTTTTGAGTTGTCACTCTTTAGTACCACCCAGGGGACACGTGCAGGGTTGTGGTAGGTAACTCCTGTGGACGCGAGTGACAGTTGTCCCCCCTTTGTCAAGTGAGTGGGCAACTCGACTGTTAGAGGTTCTTAAGCCGCCCGAAGGCCTCTAACTAGGCTTAACGACTACTGCCATAGACAGCAACCGGGATCAACTGCTTAGCGTGCCTTCCAAAGCACGGAAGCGCTCATTTATAGTAACCACTCAAACAGGCGGTCACCCATCCAAAGACTGACCCCTGCCGTCTTTGCTTGACCTGCGTTATCGTTTCCGATACGCAGGCGCCGCCGGGCTATGAACGCTTCTTATTCTTGTCTATGAGTGGAAATATCTGGTGTGTAAACAACAGTAAATTCAAATACCATCTAAAAATGAAAAAAAAAGTAAAAAGAAGAAATATTAATTCCTACAGCTTCTAAATAGAATAGAAGAAAATGTTACCATCATCACTGCTGCCAATAACATGGTTTTCCATAATGCTTTGTCTTACTACAGACTTGGGCGCCTTAGGTGTGTCTCTTTCTTCCTCCAATTCATCTGGAAACCAATTTCATGCTAGGTTAATCCTGTTTTATTTGCATCAACTGTATGGTTCGAAAACTAGTTTAATCATTTCTGATTTCATCTTGTCTGACTCTACAGGCACTTTGCAATGAAATTTCACAAAGGTTGATTAAAAAATCCTGTAATGTAAGTAACCAATGGAGCAGGCAACGAATGTCCCAAAAACATATCAAAAATGACACTACACAATATATCAAACTATTATACAGGAGTATTACATGAATAATATCTGTACACATCTTTATGATATTGATAATAAAGTCCTGTACAGATATTTATGTACCTATATTACCAGGCATAACAGATGTACTCTCTAAGATAGATCAACTGAAATGGCGGTGGACAGGGCAAAGGCTAAAAGATGCAGTCAAGACAAATGGAGCAAAATTGTTACACACTGGTAAATTAGAGATGATAAGAGGAGTAGGGGAAGGCAATACAAGAGATAATAATAATAATAAATATTTGCGGACAATCTTACACAAATCAACCTAGTCCCAAACTAAGCAAAGCTTGTACTATGGGTACTAGACGACGATATAGATACTTATATAGATAAATACATACTTAAATACATAGAAAACATCCATGACTCAGGAACAAATATTCGTGCTCATCACACAAATAAATGCCCTTACCGGGATTCGAACCCAGGACCTCTTGCTTCGTAGGCAGGGTCACTACCAACTAGGCTAAAGCGGTCGTCCAAGATGGGAGGATGAGCACAAACTGACAGCTGGTCCAAACTGGAGAAGAGTTGCAAATGATAGACAGCAATGGAAGGGGTTAGGGGAGGGCATTACCACAAAAAATATATAGGTATCTATAAAAGAAAAGGAAAAACATATATTTAAAAAAGTAACACAAATACAATATTTAATATAATACTTTTTCAATATGGAGTTCAGGATAAAGAGCTTATATAGATAGAAAGATAGATTAACACCCCTGACTGTACATATTTGTATATAGTCCATTATAACATGATTTTCACTATTGTTATCCATTTATCTAAACTAAATGTTTCACAGTCATGAACTAACAAAAAAAGTGATCATATTTTCAGTGTAAGAAATGGAATTGTGTCTGTGTGTGCAAGCATGTTCTTTGGTATATAAACCAGAGTCTTTTCTCCTGGGTTGGTATGTAGCATGAGACATGAAGTCAATAACACTTTACTTCCTTTTCATAGTAACCTAACATTGGTGAAACATGGATTGGTGATAAAAATAACAGGTATCAAGTTATCAATGAATGAATGCACACAAGATGTTGAATCAAAGTGTACTGGGTTCATAAACTATTTGTGCCGCATTGTAAAGTTGAATGAATCAGTTACTAGTTACCTACCATACACGAGAGATTCTTCTGAATCAGGTATAACCGTGTGGTTATTTCTCATGGGAGTTTTTGGCATCAAATCTTCTAGTACACTTTCTTCGATAATATCAGTATCGGAATCACTTTCTACTTCCACTCCTGATTGGTCTCGATATTCAAAAAATGAGCTCTCCATTTTTAGGGGCACAAATTAGCTCACAATGTTATTTCGTTTTATCTCCAGTTCCAACCATAACATTAATTTGAAACAAATTGTCGTTGTCAGCGTTTCGTTATTGCTTCATCAGAACTTATCCGTGCTAGAGAAGTATATCTTTAACTGTAGATATAAATATTAGACAAACGAGTTCATGGACGTATAAAACGTGTATAATATTTCTGTAGTGACTTTATTATTTATTATTATTAATAGCCAAGCGTAACACTTAAAACAGTCAAAAGCGTTTTGTAAATGCATAAAACTAAATGGAAGAATTTAACGTTTCATCTTACTGTTCACTTCTAGAAGATTTGTTAAGAATAATAAATTGTTGTATTAAATTGACTAGTGTGATTCTGTTCATTAAAATCACAATAGAGTGACTATTCACTAATCTAAGTTTATAAGGAAACTATTTATTGAATTGAATCAAAACGAATTGTGACATTCGAAAAGCATGAGCCAATTTATCTACTCAAAGGCCAAGCATGAACCAACTTTATAAAAAAAAAACTTAAATCTGCCAAACTTGCATTCTGTGATGTGACATTTCATTTGTCATTTGTGTGATTTGTGTTGTTTTCACTTGTGGATTCGTTTGGCTGTTTCTAACAAAATCCAATAAACTGAACTACGTGAACTAAGTTTTCGTCTTTCCCAATTCCACCTCAGTTTTAAATAAATTAATATGACTGAGGTTCAATTGCAGGAATTTAAACTAGAGCCCGATTCGGAGCTTCGTTTTGAAGTCGAATCCAAGAACGAGAAAGTTGTTTTGGAGGTATTACAATACGAAAACTATATTTCCAGCTCATTATTGAACAGGCTAACTCAATTCCGGTACACGATAAGAAGTTTTTTTGGTGTTATTTTTAGGTTAAAAGTGGTTATGCGGAGTTGTTCGGTACGGAGTTGGTAAAAGGGAAGCCTTATGAGTTCCATACGGGAGCGAAGGTGGCGGTTTTCACGTGGCACGGCTGCACGGTGGAGGTGCGTGGCCGGACCGAAGTCAGTTACGTTGCTAAGGAGACTCCCATGGTAAGTCATTTTGACCACTTGGTACCTGTATTACAGTTTTAATTAAGGAATATCTTTGTCATTGTTAAAAGTACAAGGCAGGATAATAATTTAAACTTTAAAGGTATCATCATTCGTAAATGTTGCTGCATTGTGATATGATAAATAGCTCATCGTTTTTGGTCATGCATCAGTTACACAATACTAAATATGTATTGTGTTGATATTGACAAGATAAGTGTTAGATGGTAAAAATATGTACACATCATACTGTGGAGTGTATGAAGTGATTTCTGGAAATGTATTGGCAAAAAATAAACAGGATTATGTATTCTCAAACAATACCATTTTAATTTATACTTGAGTGTGATAATACTGATAATAGTACATAAATTACATTATTATTGCCTTCCCCAGGTTGTCTACCTAAATGTCCATGCAGCATTAGAGCAGCAGAGAGTAGCGGCAGAACAAGAAAACACCCGAGGTCCAGTAACCATGATTGTGGGTCCCGGAGATGTTGGCAAGTCCACATTGACCAGGATACTGCTGAACTATGCTGTTAGGATGGGCCGGAGACCCATCTATGTGGATCTGGATGTGGGGCAGGGGCAGATTAGTGTACCGGGGACTATTGGTTAGTAAAATTATGTTTACTTTGTAATCATACATTAACCTTCTCACCACCAAAGATGGCCATTCATGCCCCTGATGTCAGAGCCATAAAATAAAGATAATAATACCAAACATTATAAAAGAGTTCTAGAAGTGATTTTTATTGGTTTTTGGATGGTCATAATTTGAAATCAGTGGCATCTGTGGCGAGTCACTTTATCAGCTGGCGGTCAATAGGTTAAAGGTTCTTTCTATGTAGATAAGTATTGCTCGTACTCGTCGTCGTACTTTAGGTGTTACAGACAGTCCTCTCTGCAGAGCCTGCATGGAAGAGGACGAGACAGCCGCCCACGTCATCCTGACATGTCCTGGAGTGGAGGACTACAGGGCAAAGTACCTCGGAACACCGGGGTCACTACCGGAGGCCGTCGGCAACGTAAAGGGTCTGCTAGGCTTCCTGGTGGAACTGGGTTGGCACGAATAACAGTAGTGCCAAAACCCCTACGCAAAATAGGCGCATTTATGACGTCGAGTTGCGGAAACCCAGCCCGCGTACAACCTATAAGTATTGCTCGTAGCACTTCAGAGTATAATCAACACATATTGAAGCATTCATAGCCCAGCGGCGCCTACGAATCGGAAACGATAACGCAGGTTAAGCAAAGATGGCAGCGGTCAGTATTTTTTGTATGGGAACTGTAACCGGTTTTTTTCGTTATTTGTTAACAATACCGTCTTTGTTAATTGACAACCGCTTTAGCCTAGTTGGTAGTGACCCTGCCTACGAAGCAAGAGGTCCTGGGTTTGAATCCCGGTAAGCGCATTTATTTGTGTGATGAGCACGAATATTTGTTCCTGAGTCATGGATGTTTTTTTTTTTTTTTAATATAAAAAAAAAAAAAAAAGCAAGAGGCTGCAAAAGAAAGAGAGGCAGGCAGACCAAAAGATGGGACGACGACATCAGGCCTGTTGCTGGTGTCACCTGGAGCAGGGTTGCCAGAGATAGACATGAGTGGAAAAGGCTGGAGGAGGCCTTTGCCGACTGGCAAGCGGACACCCAAAATAAATAAACAAACCATACTAATAACCAAAGAAGAAACTACAACATTGGGATGTCACGATCAGAGGCTATAACATAACATAACATGGATGTTTTCTATGTATTTAAGTATTTATTTATCTATATAAGTATGTTTATCTTCGTCTAGTACCCATAGTACAAGCTTTGCTTAGTTTGGGACTAGGTTGATTTGTGTAGATTGTCTGCAAATATTTATTTATTATTATTTCATTTTCTAATTGGGCAATCTAATAATACACACTTGTTACCTCAAAACACAACTGAGTCCTACATATGAAGTATAAAATAGTTCGAGATATGTGGTTATTTCGAGGTTTTTGAAAAATCCGGTTACAATCCCTGCCTCTAACGGCTTGACAAAGGGGGGGACAACTGTCACTTGCGTCCGCAGAAGCTACCTACCACAACCCTGCACGCACGTGTCCCCTGGGTGGTACTAGTGCAATAGTGATGTGCAAATTGCGGAAAGTTTCCAAAAAGTTGGAAAAGTTCTCGGAAAATTCTAGAAATTTTCACAAGAAATTTAGGAAATTTACGTACCGAGAAGCATAAAAATGTAACTCTTATACACTATGTATAAGAGTTACAGTTTTATGCTTCTCAGTTCGTAAATTTCCATGTTGGAAATGGAAAGTTTCAATTCCCATACAAAAATAAGGAAAATTTCCAAAATTTTCCTATGTTAAATTGCAGAAACATTTCGCAACATAGGAAACTTTCCGTCGGCACATCAGTAGGTGGTACTAAAAAGTGACAAACTCAAAGGCCAAAAATAATGTATGCCATATGATAATAATTAATAATATTTAATAAATAAGTGATGGGGCCCATTACTGCCCTTGAGCATGATTTAAGTCTAGTGGTTCTCTCTTACAACAGTGTTGACCCCTGTGATCTATTGGGGATGCTTATTCGCTTTAAACGCAAAAAATATTTGCCTTCAGCAGGATTTAGGTCCTACATCAGTACCGAAACTGAGGGTGGGTAAAAACCAGTGGGGGTAAAGCAGCTATTCTTTGGGAATATTAGGGCCGATTCAAACGTAATGGCAGCGGCCGGCAGCTACGCCGCGAGCACTTTCAGTGTGAAATAATTTTGAACGTTATCTACATACTTTAAAGACCAGTATCGCTTGAAAAGGTCGCGCGTCTTTATCGGCGGTTCTACCCGCGCCCGCTCGCGGCACCGCGGGCAGCCGCGCGACCTTTTCAAGCGATACTGATCTTTAAGTATGTAGAATGTAGATAAAGGGCGGCTGCTGCCCGGCCGCTGCCATTCCGGCCTGAATCGGCCTTAATATTCCCAAAGAATAGCTGCTTTACCCCCACTGGTTTTTACCCACCCTCAGTTTCGGAATTGATGTAGGACCTAAATCCTGCTGAAGGCAAATAATTTTTGCGTTTAATTTAGAGTGGTTATGGCAAATCTTGGGATTAGGTGTCAAAGCGGACCCTAGGTCTGGCAAAAACGCTAGGAGGCTGATGGTTACACCACAGTGTAAAGAGTAACAGTGGACCAACGCTTTTGACGTTTGCGGGTTTGATAACGTCTAATATGTATGCAGCTGGGGCTCGCCCTATACGCCTCTAGCCCCACACACCCGGCATGATTGTCTTTGGTTACACACAGCCACTTTTAGCTATGATACAGATGACCCTGACAAGAAATCTATGGCTAGTGTTGCAATACTATCTAGGCTTGCTATACCATTAACGAGTTTTTCGATGGCCACAAGACATTGGCTCAGTCGCGCACTTAATTTAATAATTTAATACAGCCCCTTATTAAAAAGTTAGTACCTTATGTATATAATTTATTAATGCATGATCTAATTAAATAGTTATTCAAATTATTGATATAAAACTGACATGTAATTCTTCTCTTGATTGTAAATGACTTGTAAATGACAATATTTACCAATAAATATCGCTGAAAAAAGTCGACGTATGATATGTATAAGTACTATAATCTTCAATACATAGTATTAAAAAAATCCGCTGTCTGTCTGTCCCTATGTATGCTTAGATCTTTAAAACTACGCAACGGATTTTGATGCGGTTTTTTTTAATAGATAGAGTGATTCAAGAGGAAGGTTTATATGTATAATACAAACCATACATGCATTTATTATACATATAAACCCGTGCGTAGCCGGGGCGGGTCGCTAGTTGAATTATAATTTCGAGTTAGTAAGTACAGTCGCCATCACATACATCGGAGCAAACAAGCACGTCACAAACATCGGAACACACCTCTATTTTCAAGGCGTTAGGGTACATGTGCCGATATTTTTGAACACTTATAGTGTACCTATGTATGTGATGGCGACTGTACATAAATCTCATTCCTTTCCAGGGGCCTTATTAGTAGAAAGGCCAGCATCAATAGAAGAGGGCTTCAGCCAACAAGCACCCCTGGTGTACCACTTCGGGCACAAGTCGCCGCAGGAAAACCTAGAGCTTTACAACACCATAGTGTCCAGGTTAGCAGAGGTCATTGCTGAGAGGTGTGAGAACAATAAGAAAGGTAAATTCGTTTTTTGAACATTTTGTTTTCTTGTTGAATGGATTCTATAATAGGGGTATAGACTCAATAGTACATTATGATACAAGTGTGCTAAGTTGGTCATTACACTGGAGTCGTTCGGCTCAGGCTTAATGGAGACGAGAAGTGTAATGACCAATGCTCACGTGTTTCATACGACGTTTTTCAACACATTTGCGAGGAAAAAAATAAAAAATAAAAAATGAAAATGTTAAAAGATATGTAATGAAAAGGCACTAGTGCGATAATGTAATGTAAAAGTCACGGCATGGGTAACATTCTGCATTATTTTGCTAAAATTTAAAAAGATATGTAATGAAAAGGCACTAGTGCGATAATGTAATGTAAAAGGCACGGCATGGGTAATATTCTGCATTATCAGTGTAAATACGCTGTAATAAGACCTACTTTACGAGCAGGTGTGTTGAAAAATTTATTATTACATCAAAAGAAAGAAGGCAAAAAAATATGCTTAATGACGAAAATCCCATTCGAATATCTCAAAAAATTACGAAGCTGCAACCTTTTCAATGTTGCCTGTTAGAGAGAGAAACGCTCCGGGATCGTGACGTCACGATCGTCTAGCGTCATAGTAAATGACAATCGTTTCATACGAAGGTGCGTTTTGCGGAAAAGGGACAGAACATACCCCTTCTTAAAACTTTGGACGCTTATAACTTTGTGAATATTTAACCTCTTGCGTTGCTTTTTTGTCAATTCGACTACATTTTTAATCCTTTTTCGAGAAAATGCAACATTATTGATTATTTTGTTTAGTGTCTACACGCCTATTAATAATAAATAAAAGGGGACATTCTTAAACCAATTAACCTAGACTATTATGGTCAATAGCCGTGTCTACACCGGACGCATGCCTCGGCCGAGCACGCCTCGCCCGCTCAGCGTAGCGTGCGCGCTCAGTGTAGTCGTGCCTCGGGCGAGGCGTGCGGCCGAGCATGTGGTGTAGACACGGCTAATTAAGTCATCTCTATTGGTCATTGCCAAAACAGTAACTATTCAATAAAGTAGTTATTCATTAATTCTCCAATATACGGGACAGAATGAAAATGTTAATTAATAAGAGAACCAAACGAATTATAATTGTTGAGTGTAAATTTCGACCAAAGACTTTATTACACATCTTACTTGCAATTTCTGTGTTTATTTAGCGATTTATGTGTAAAATTGTGCGATTTTTCAGTATAATTGAACCGTATTTGTTTGTTCCAGCATCAACGTCTGGCGTGATCATCAACACCTGCGGTTGGATCAAGCACGCCGGCTACAAGATGCTCACGCACGCTGCGCAGGCTTTTGAGGTTATTATTATATCATATGGCTTTATTTTTACAATTGTAATTAATACTAATTTTACAATTTAACAAGGACATTTATTTGTGTGATGAGCACGAATATTTGTTCCTGAGTCATGGATGTTTTCTATGTATTTAAGTATTTATTTCTCTATATAAGTATCTATATCGTCGTCTAGTACCCATAGTACAAGCTTTGTTTAGTTTGGGACTAGGTTGATTTGTGTAAGATTGTCCGCAAATATTTATTTATTTATTATTTATTTATAATGAGTACAAGTTTAAAAGATTACTATAGGGAACTTGCATGTTTTTATTTTATTTCGAAAATCAAAAGTATAATCCAGCATTAAAACAACTGTAGCATTAAAACTCTCTTATGATTTATTTTTCTGATGTTGTATGCATTTGTAATCTGCACGCGCCCCCCGAAAACGCTTTATATTAAACGGGCTTATGCTATGACGTCACACCGTATATTCTCGGCGCGATTACTATGGAGTAATTCATTAATTTGCAATTATCTCCACAAAGTCTATACTTGTCGTACACAATATTATTTCTAATTCAATATTCTGTGTTACTGTTATGTTATTTTATAGAAAAAAAAAATATTTTTTTCGTCATTTTAACGTGAGATAAAACTAAAACAATAGTTATTTTTATTTTTATTTTCTTTTGTATGATAGTTCTACGTATATCCGCATTGAATGAGTGCAATTTATTCGAAATTGAAGTACCATGCAAGTTCCCCATTTAATATCTAAGTTGAGTAGCCAGTCCCTTGCTGCAGGAGTCAGCGCCAATAGGTCTTCCATGCCTCCCGTGAATAGTCTTCTGGGGCATTCCTCAACAATGTGGAGGACGGTTTGTGTTGGCGCACCACAGTCACAGTCAGCTGCTGTTGATATGCCCCACTTGTGTAGGTTGTGACTGCAGCTTTCGAGGTATGCATGTAGCATTTCTATGCTACATGCAATGGCAGGACTTTTGCTGTTGCCGCTTTGGCTTAACTTTGCTCTCGCACACCGAGGTATCGATGTACCCGATCGCGTTAGGAGCGAAAGAGCACGTGCCATGCGGCGAGTGCGTGCGAGCGGGATGCCATGATTCGATTTTTCTAGCTGTCAAACATAGGGTTTTGTTAGACAAGAGGACCTTACGTAAGTAGTGAGTAACATATCCCAAGTTTTATTCCAAAGTGAAATTAGCCTCATTGGCAATGGCATTCTGAAATAAGTCGAATGAACATGTGCTCTGGTCGCCAAAGAGCGATCTCTTCCAGACCACCTTCGGGTAGTCGAGACGAAATGCAATTTGCAATACTAGCATTATTATGTAGTTGAAAGCCTTGAAAGGGATTTGACATATGCCAGAAATATTAACAAAACATTTCTTTCGCAGGTGGACGTTATACTAGTGTTGGATAACGAGAGGTTGTACAACGAACTTAAAAGGGATATGCCGAAGTTCGTCAAAGTCGTTTACTTACCAAAGAGCGGTGGGGTGAGTATTCAACGACTTAATTTGTACAATACTGACATAGAAGCTAGTTTGATGAGGAGTAGTAGGATTAGGGTGACGCCCTGATGATGTGATGATACACTTCAATTAAAGACATAGACCTACACAAAATTGGCAAATTAATAAAGTTCCTTAAACGTTTTTTTGGCATTATTGCACATCATTAGAAAGAGGATAGACTAGACAATTTTTTACAACTTGATCTTTTTTAGTTTTTTTTTAATAATTGCTGATTAAATTATTCCAAGACAAGAAAAAACACCTAGATTTTTTTTCGAGGGTCAATAAAAATATAAGTAGGCGTTACTTGCAAATAACTTTGAACTTGATAGAGACGTACAACATTAAACATTACAATGAAAAAAAAAGTATGCTAAGTGTAACAAATTGATAATAAAATAAAGCTAATGATAGATTTTACAATCTTTTTTATTTCTTATGTTAGATCAGGCAATAAATGAAAGTATTTGTATTGCGTTATTGTTTTAATAGAGCAGAGTCATGTTACTACAATGGTGGTAAAATAAAAAGTGTTAGGTTAGATTGACAGACGTCACTGACGTCGGTGGTCTAAACCACAGAGTGCGCATTTTATTCTTAACATCCCCCCTAAATGCGTACTCTATCACACATACCAATCATCCCTCTCAAAGATTCAAACTGAGGTTTGGGAAGGCTTTTGGTGAACATATCTGCTGCCTGCAGTTTAGTTTCACAGTACTCAACATCCATTACATTTTCAAGCAGCTTATCTCTAACATAATGATATTGGATATCTATATGTTTAGATCTCTTATGTAAGTTAGCACCACGAATCAGCTTGATTGAACTCTGATTATCAATAACCAGCTTAATGTTTTCAGAGAAATCAATTTCTTTCATAAGACTTTTAATCCAAACAAGCTCCTTCGTAGCAGCACAGGCAGCTAGGTATTCTGCTTCTGTTGTTGACAGAGCTACACATTTTTGTAATTTAGTGTTCCAAGTGATAGCACCACCATTCATTACAAACACATAACCAGTTACAGATTTGCGTGTCACAGTACAATTTGCATAATCAGCATCACAAAAACCTTTGGTGTTGCTATCCTCAGTCAAACTTGCACTATATAGTATGCCCAACTCTTTATTCGTTTTTAAATATTTAAACACCTTTTTTACTGCACCCCAGTGCACATTACTAAAGTCATTCAGATATCTACTCAGTGAGCATACTATAAAGTAAATATCAGGTCTGCTAGCTATAGCAGCATACATAAGTGAGCCTACTGCCTCACGGTATGGTACATTTGGCGTGTCAGCTGATCCTTCACAATTATCCAACTTCACATTAGGGTCAGCTGGCAGGGAACTAGGTTTACTTAGGCCCATTCCAAACTTATCAAGTAGGCTGTTGATGTACTTGGTCTGATGTACAAAGATTGCGCCATCACTTTCAATTTCAATTTCTAGACCTACAAATTGTTTTGGACTCATGATAGTTACTTGAAACTCTTTTTGCAAATTATTTACAAATCCATCAATAAGACCTCGATTTTTACACAAAATCAAACCATCATCTACAAACAAAAGTAAATACAAGGGAGCTTCATGTTTTAGAGAGACATACAGGCACCTGTCACTTTGACAATTTTTAAAGTCATTCACCTCCATAAAAGAGTGGAACTTGGAGTTCCAACACCTGGGCGACTGTTTCAACCCATAGATTGACTTATTGAGCTTACAGACTAATTCTGTGTCAAGACCAGGTGGAGTATCCATGTAGATTTCTTCATCTAGGGTTCCATATAGGAAAGCAGTCTTTATATCGAACTGCGTCATCTTCAATTTTTCTTTTGCTGCTAGTGACAGCATCATTCTGATGGTATCATAGCGTACTGTCGGTGAAAACGTCTCGCCATAGTCTATCCCCTTTTCTTGGGTATAGCCTTTTGCACATAGTCGAGCTTTGTATAGTGTGGTATCATCAGCATTCTGCTTTATCTTGTAAACCCATTTACAACCAACCAGCTTCTTGTCAGCTGGATGCTCCACCAGCTCCCATGTCTTGCATGTATCATGAGAATCGAGTTCTTCGTTCATTGCTGCTATCCATTTTTCCTTATCATGACTTTTCAGAGCGTCAGTATATGTAATGGGCAATACTTCTACGAAGTTTGCTTCCGCTACTGTGATTCTCTGCGGTCGAGGCCGCAGGTCATATCTTGGCTCCTTTCTCTCGTTATTTTCATTATATACTCTCTCACGCTCTTCTTGGCTCTCTGGAGTTGCTTCTGCACTGTTCTCTGTCACCTCATTTATCATAGTTTGGTAAAAATCCTCAAAAGCTTCATAATCATACATATGGGATTCCCAAGGTTTGTCTTTTTCACTATGATAGAGATCAAGGTCCACCGGGTCCTCTGATGTCTCTGACAGGCTGTTGGTTGAATAGGGCTCATTCTCATTGAAAGTCACGTCTCGGGTTACACTTATCTTCTTGGTATCCGGATCAAACAACCTGTAATTGTCAGAGTTACCTTCGTAGCCAACTAGCATAAGTTTCTTGCTTTTTGGCTCTAGTTTATTCCTCTTTTCCTTAGGTACATGCATGTAAGCGGCAGATCCAAATGCTCTTACATGTGTCAGAGTTGGTTTTGACCCAGTCCAAAATTCAAATGGAGTCTTCACCTTGTTACATCTCCTGTTTAACAGGTAAACAGCTGTCTGCACTGCTTCCGCCCATAGTGCTAGAGGTAGGTGTCTCGCATATAGCATGGACCGGGCACTCTCCATGATGGTCCTGTTCACTCTCCTGTCATTCTGCTGCAGTGTATAAGGTGCAGTATATTCCAATTCTATACCTTTGTCAGCTGCATATCTCCTGAATTCTTCATTGCAGTATTCTTTTCCGTTGTCACTGTGTAACAGCTTGACTTTGGTATCAAACTTATTTTCAAGCAGCTGCACATACTTCTGAAAAGCCGGCAAAGCTTCACTTTTGCGCTTCAGCATGTAAACAGTAATAAATCCAGAATCTGCATCCAGGAATGTAATAAAGTATCTAGCCCCTGAAATAGATGGCGTGGGCATCGGACCACACAGGTCACTGTACACTTTATTCTTCTGGGTGCCCAGTGAACCTTTCTTGATAGGTACTCCGTGTTGATTGCTGATCACACAAGCCTCACAAAAGAAGTCACTAAGGTCACTAACAGACGGTAAATGTCCATTTTGCACCATTTCACGCAATGTCTTAACATTGACATGACCCAGACGGTCGTGCCATTGTTTCAAGGTCACTACATTTGCTTCACAGTCCACTGACACGGGCTTGAACAACAATTTGTATAGGTTATTAGGCTGTTTAATGGCAATGGCCGCAACGCTCCCATCACTATTTTTTATAAAGGCTGAGTCCTTGTTTTTCGTCACTGAAAATCCTTTTGATGTTACAATACCCTCTGAAAACAAGTTTCTCTTCAGATCAGGCACATAAAGCACATTATTGATGGTGGAGTCATACCATTTACCGTCCAAGAACTTTTTTATTTTAATTGTCCCTGAGCCTTGCACTGTTAGTTCACTTTTATCACCTAACCGCACACAACTGCACTTCGGCTTGAAGTCTGAGAAATAATTCCGTCTATATGTCATGTGGGCAGATGCCCCACTATCTAAAATCCATACTTCTTCATCTTCTGCGATATTTGCTGCAAGCTGGGTGATGAAGGCAGACTGATCGTTCTCATACTTCGAACCATGGCTATTCAGACTACTGTACTGTGAGCTAGATCGGCAATCACGGGCATAGTGCCCCACCTTCTTGCACTTAAAGCATTTAAATGACTTTTTAGTCACTTTCTCAGTAGACAATGCTGTTTCCTCTTCAATTTTAAAACTCGACTCCTCATCTAGAAGACGCGCCGTAAGGTTGATTACCGTTTGTTTACTTGGTTCAAGCGACAGCCAAGCTTGTCGCAACATGCGATAGCGCTCGGGCAATGACCCCAGTATTTTGGTCACAATTGCCATTTCTGAAATTGTTTCTCCAGCGTCCTTTAGCCGTTTCGCGATATTTTCTATTCTAGAAATGTGTTCGGCAATGCTATCGCCCTCCGTGAACTTAATCGTGTGAAATTTCTCATGCAACAACATTTTGCAATTTTCACTTTTTTGGTCGTAAATCGAGTCTAATTTATCAAAAATTTCACGTGCCGTCTCACATGTTTCTATCAGACTTATTTGAGGCAATTCCATATTTGCTGTAACTATGTACATCGCCTTCGCGGCATCTTTCTTCCATTCGTCCGCATCAGCCCCAGCCGGCGACAACGAAGAGGTTATGTGATCGCCCAGGCCCCTGGCCTTCAAGGCTAGTGTCGTCTGGAACTTCCATTGTCTGTAATTGTCGCCTGCGAACTTCTTCGCAGTCGCGACGCCAAGACCTCCGAGATCCATTGGTAATTCAGCGTCCAAGTGCCGCGCTACAAACACACGTGCAACTGACGCAATACCGAGACGTAGAAAACTTTCCGACGACCGATCCGACTTTTTATTTAATCACACGCGATACTCTGGGTCCATAACCTGTTAGATCAGGCAATAAATGAAAGTATTTGTATTGCGTTATTGTTTTAATAGAGCAGAGTCATGTTACTACAATGGTGGTAAAATAAAAAGTGTTAGGTTAGATTGACAGACGTCACTGACGTCGGTGGTCTAAACCACAGAGTGCGCATTTTATTCTTAACATCTTAGACCAAATGTTTGTTAGATAAATTATAGCGAGTGTTTGTTTTTTTATTTTAGTTGGTTCAAGTCCCGAGTGAGGCAAGCGAGTTTTAGAAAATCTTTGAATGCAGTTTTGTTTCTTTTTAAAAATAAAGGAATGTCTCCTTTGGGCTTGTGCACAAATCACGCGAGGTTCGATAGGGGGGGGGGGGGGTCTTAGCACTTCAAAATAGAAAGTCTTTTTTACTAAGATAGAAAAATAAACAAGATTTACTATGTAAAATACTATTTATCTAACAATTAGGTCGAATGAAAAAAATATACGTGAGGTTATGTGGGGGAGGGGGGGGGGGGGTAGCCAAGAACCTCACCAAATATCACCAAGGGGGAGGGGGGGGGGGGGGGGGGGGGGGGGGGGGTCAAAAAGTAGCCGAAAAAACCTCGCGTGATTTGTGCACAAGCCCTTTAAGTAAAATGAGCCAACTTAAGGATTTAAGGTAGTTTCCCTCCAACGCCCGAGTTATTTTTCCACCCTGTATATTGATAGTGTAATACAGGTGGTGGAGCGATCAGGGCAAGGTAGAGCGGAGGTGCGCGACTCGCGCATCCGAGAGTACTTCTACGGCAAGCGCACGCCATACTACCCGCACTCTTTTGACGTCAAGTTTCAGGACCTCAAGATATACAAGGTAACGTTGATACCTAATTGTAATGCACAAATTGTGAGCTAGCTTATAAATGGATCATTAGTAAGAAAGAAATAAATAAAATACGTTTTCTCCAATATGCTCGGAAATGTCCGCCTTACTGTAGCAAAAATAGTTCCTCGTTACTGCCGAGCGCAAATTTAAAAAGTTAAAAGTCATTATTGTACAGCTTCAGCGGCCAGGAAAATGTATGAAATTCCTTTACTGTATAGTTTTTTACCTTTTAACCATATGTTTTGACTAAGGCAAATTACTGCAAACAGCCAAATGCTCGTACATTTCAAGGCCTAGCAATTTGTCACAACAACTTGTTATTGTTAGAATGTAAGAAATGTATGGCTGTCTCTTTCCAACTATTGCAAGTTGGTGTGACAAATTGCGCCCGTTTGTAGTGTAAAGTTTTCCCGCGTTTTCTGTGTTTTTTTAAATCATTGACAAAACTCTTACTTTTGTAAGTGATCGAAGTGACGTTTTTAAAAATGTCTCAAATAGTTTGAAACGAAGAAATAAAAATATTTATCGATATAAAATTCATAACGAACTTTAAATACGTTTAGATTTCAATCCCGTTTAATCTTTAATAAGTAAACATTAAAAACTGTGATCGATTCTAATGTTTTTAAGTATGTAAATTGAAACTGGCACTACGAGTCATGCCGTGTACATACTTTAAAAAAATAAGTTGGGTGGGGACTTGATAGGTTATTGACAATACTCGCTGTTTTAAGATTATTGAAAATATTATTTGATGTCCTCGCATTTTTGGTTTGGAGAAAAGCACTATATATGCCTCGGCGGGAACGGCTTCACTTCATCCGACAAAATCAACTTATCCACGAATTGCAATTTCCCGGCCTCTGCAATAATGTACTATTATTTAGCACATTGTAGAAATATAAGACAAAAAAATACAGACAATAATTACAGGCTAAAATGGACGTCACTCAGCTTTGTGCCACGAAATGGTGATACCTATTTCGTGGCGCTGATTTTCAGTGGCGCCTTGATGTTGATTCTATCTAACTAAACATTCTGTTCAATCGCCACTGCAAATCTATTAGGTTTCCTTAAGCCCGTCAACAGATGGCGCTAGTGGTACCCAATTATAGTATTAATTTCAACACTTGCAAGCAACCTAAATCATTCTAACCTTAGTTACAAAGGTTACCCCTAGATGTCGCTGTTACATCGGGAAACTGGGTAACGATGGGTTAACCCAAAGTATAGGGATCCAGAGCATACATTGTCTTTTTAATCTTAAGCTACTACCTACTGTACTGTAATATTGAAACATTGTGCGAATACAGTTATATAAGTGAGCAAGTAGTATTATTTTGGGATCATCCGTGTACATGGTCCTTCGAACTGGATTGTGCTCGAGGTTGATCTGGCGGCAGGAATCCTGACCACCGACACAGTAGCGGGCGGAAACGTCATCGGAGATTCGTGACGTCATCGGAGCAACGTCATCGGCATCGTGTGACGTCATCAACGCAGCGTGTATCGTCATCAATAAGTGTGTGCGTGTGAGTGAGTGAAGACAAACTGTGAGTACTTTCCATTATATTTAATTAGAAGCTTTAATTGAAGATCAGCTTATATTTGGACTTAGTAAAATTGAGCTCTAGGGACTTAGAATAATTCTCTCAAAGTTGGAACTACGGGGAATCCATGCCCGATTTTAGCCAGAGTTGTTCAAACACTTAGAAAATTCTGCATCAGTTTGGACTTAGGCGAATTTGCATCGTTTGAGACTTAAAAAAATCGCGATAATTTGAACTGAGAATAAATTTGCATCAGGCTTCAACGTTCAAAATGGCAAATTATCTGAGAGTACAAAATGATTTAATAAAACGGATCCAACAGGCTAAGGATAATTTCCGAAAGTCACCGAAAGAGCGGCTACAGTCCGAGGATTATCTGAAACTTAGATTAAAAATGTTGGAAGAGTTATGGGCACAATTTAATTCGACGCACACTCAAATTGTGCTGGATACCGATCCTTTAGTCTTAAACGCCAGTGTATATGTTACAGGCGACGCGTATGGAAGCACTGAGGAATAGTACATAGAATATAATTTTGAATTGAAATCGGCACTACAGAAGTTAGAGATTAAGTCGAGTCCTACAAACGTGAAGTCCGATACAGAACCTACCACGTCGAATATAAGACTGCCAAAAATTACCATACCTGTGTTCTCCGGGAAGTACTCAGAATGGACGACATTCCACAATCTTTTTATATCGCTCATTCATCACAACAAGTCATTGGACAATGTGCAAAGACTACACTACCTCAAGAGCCATTTAGTTGGTGAAGCAGAGCAACTTGTGAGACACGTCAATATAAGTCAGGAAAATTACGATGCGTGTTGGGAACAACTTAAAAAGCGATATAATAACAAGAAATATCTGGCTAATCACATACTTAAAAGATTAATGAGCCAACGAAATCTGACATCGGAATCTGCAAATGCGATCAAGGAGCTGTTGGATACAACGAACGAGTGTTTGCATGCTTTGGAAAACATTGGGGTTGATGTGTCAACCTGGGACATTATAGTTATTCACATAATCTGTTTAAAATTAGATTGTGAAACGAGAAAACAGTGGGAAATCAAATCTTGTGAACTGTCTGAAGATTTGCCCACTCTTAAACAGTTTTATGGATTTTTGGAAACTCGGTTCAGAGCGTTAGAATTCGTAGAACCAAACTCAGTAAAATACACTTCTAGCTTTAGTAATAAAGGTTTCAATAGCTATGCTAACAAGGGGTTCAACGCTGCTTCCAATCCAAAGGTCCATCACTTAGCTGCGCTGTCATGTAGTTACTGTTCCGATGATCACAAAATTAGCAATTGTAAGGGTTTTGCGAACATTGATATTGATGCACGTCGTGATTTCGTCCAATCCAGTCATCTGTGTTTTAATTGTTTAGGTGTTAATCACTCCGTATTTGCTTGCCGCCAATCTACTCGATGCCGTATATGTAACAAAAAACATCACTCTTTACTGCATCCCAAGAATATCGCCTCAGCGGCTGATTCTGAGGTATCGAATCAATCAGCCGAGCTCAGCGTAGCTGTGCACAGTGCTTCGACAAGTTCACCATCGCACGATGAACCCACTTGTAGCAACGTCATGAGTCATTTTTCGACTAGCCGTAATCAGGTATTGCTAGCAACGGCTTTAGTCAAGGCACAATCGAAGAATGGCTCAGGAATCACACTCAGGTGTTTGCTCGACCAGGGATCTCAGGCTTCTTTGATCACAGAGTCCGCTGTCCAACTACTGGGACTGCGGAAGATTCAACATAAAAGCACAATTTCGGGTTTGGGAAGTGATGAAGGCGCTCCTTTAGCGTCTAAAGCAATGGTCAACGTAAATATTCAATCACTTCTCGATCCAAAAGTCAACGTGAGTGTTAATGCTTTTGTGTTGAACAAGCTGACATCCGTCCTACCAGAAAGGAGGATCGTTGTCGAGCTATGGTCTGAGTTCAAAAACATCGAGCTAGCCGATCCATCCTTTAATGAACCAAACAAAATAGATTTGATCCTTGGAGCTGACGTCTATGGTCGTATTTTAGAAGACGGAATCATCAAAGGATCTTCAGGTGCTATAGTAGCCCAAAAAACTTCGTTGGGTTGGATTTTATCCGGACCAATTCATGCACCTGATTCATCAGAACACTATAACATAAGTGTAAACCACGTTCAAGTTAACGAAAATGAGCTTCTCAAAAGGTTTTGGGAACTTGAGACAGACATTCCGATAAAATCTCCAAATGAAAGTTACACCGAAGAAGAACAGAAATGCGAAGAAACATTTAAGGCAACAACAAAAAGAGATAGTACAGGTCGATATATTGTTAAACTTCCGTTCCGAGATGGAGACCCTAGTTGCAAGTACGGCAAATCTGAAGCCATAGCTACAAGACGCTTTATGCAACTGGAGAAAAGATTTGACAGGGATCCCCAACTGCGAACTCGATACACCGAAGTCATTAAAGAATACCTCGAATTAGGCCACATGGAGAGAGTAACTGAAGAAGAAAAACACAAGTCGAATGTAGTGTACCTACCTCACCATGCTGTAATTCGGGAAGACAAAACCACGTCAAAATTGAGAGTCGTATTCGACGCTTCATGTCCCGGGATCAACGGAGTTTCCCTTAACCAAAATTTATTGGTAGGACCGGCCTTACAAGCTGATTTACGTCACATCATTCTTCGGTGGCACATGAACCCTATCTGCCTAGTCGCAGATATTGTAAAGATGTATCGACAGGTCAAAGTCGATGATAATGATACAGACTTCCAACGAATCGTGTGGCGAGCAAACTCGCAAGATGAGATTGGTCACTTTAAACTGCTAAGAGTGACCTTCGGAACAGCGTCCGCACCATATCTAGCAGTCCGTGCGTTGCATCAGGTCGCATATGATGAAGGAGCGACTGTACCTTTGGCTGCTGAGCGAGTGCTGCACCATTTTTATATGGACGATTTACTGACCGGATGTCAAACTGTCGAAGAAGGAAAACAGATACACAAAGAGTTGATTGAACTATTAACAAAAGGAGGATTCGAATTACAGAAATGGACAACAAATAATGAAGAGCTAATGCAAGAAATCAAAAGTGAAAATGTAGAGGAAACAGAAAATGTGCAACTTAAAATGGACACAGTTATGAAAATTTTAGGACTTACATGGAACCGGAACACCGACGAGTTCGAGTACGCAGTGCAGCTTCCCCCACCAAAAATGCCATTACTAAAAGAAATGTAATTTCAGATATTGCACGACTATTCGATCCCCTAGGGTGGCTGGCACCGGTGATCATAACAGCCAAAATCTTCATACAGAAACTTTGGCTTTCGGGAATTGAATGGGATCAAGAGGTCCCAGTAAAATTGCTGAAGGAATGGCTAGCCTACAGAGAAGGTTTGGCACAACTTACCAAATTTAAGATTCCACGATGGATCCTCTCTAGTGCCGGGGACAAAGCTCTGGAACTGCAAGGCTTCTGTGATGCTTCGTCAGATGCATTTGCAGCAGTGGTATATGCTCGCGTCATCGACAGTGATGGCAAAGTACACGTTTCATTAGTCACGGCTAAAACGAAGGTAGCTCCGATCAAACAGGTTTCTATCCCGAGGCTGGAACTCTGTGGCGCAGTTCTCTTGACGAGGTTATTAATAGAGGTAGCGGACGTAATGGGCATCGATAAGATGAAGATTCATGCCTGGACCGATTCAACAATCGTGCTGTCTTGGCTGAACAGTCGCCCGAATAGGTGGAAGACCTTCGTGGCGAATCGCGTCTCTGAAATTATTACCTCAATGGAACCTCAACAATGGTCCCATGTCGTGTCGAAAGATAACCCCGCTGACTGCGCCTCCAGAGGTACTTACCAATCCGTCGATGAGCTGCTCTGGAAAGAGGGTCCGACCTGGCTGAAACAGGAAAACTTAAATTACACAAATATTATTGTCAAGGAAACGAAGTTAGAAGAAAAACGTAATAAGTTATGTTTCATACAAACCTGTGGTGCTGCTGAAGAAGGCATCACACCTGAAACCGAAATCATGTCTAGGTTTTCTAACCTGAGAAGGTTGATCCGCGTGTTGGCTTTCTGTAAAAGATTCGTTAAAAGGTGTCAAGGTCAAGTATTCAATAAATGGTTGTCAAGTCAAGAAATACAAAACAGTTTGATGGTATGCATAAGACTTACTCAAGCCGAACAATTTACTGAGGAGATGCTGAACTTAAAGCAACAAAAACCCATCAGTAAAAGGAGTAAACTTACCTCTGTAAATCCTACGCTAGACGCAGAAGGAATAATAAGAGTAGGAGGAAGACTTCAGCATGCTCAAATCAGTGAAGATATGAAGCATCCCATCGTTTTGCCCCACAAGTCACATTTCACTGATTTAATAGTAGCTGATGCACATCAAAGGACCTTACATGGAGCTCCACAGCTAATGTTAAATTATTTAAGATCCAAGTACTGGATAGTGGGGGCAAAAAATCTGGTGAGTCTGTTTGTTCGAAAGTGCGTTGTCTGCATACGATATGCTGCTGCAACTCAGCATCAGTTAATGGGGCAGTTACCTACAGCAAGAGGGACTGTTACCCGAGTGTTTCGTCACAGCGGAGTGGACTACGCTGGCCCAATTAACATAAGAACCTCGAAGGGCAGAGGTCACCATGCGTATAAGGGCTATATCTGTCTTTTTATATGCATGGCTACCCGAGCCATCCATTTAGAGGCAGTTAGTGACTTGACGTCGCAAGGATTTTTAGCTGCCTTCAAGAGATTTACAGCACGCCGTGGTCAGTGCACAGATCTTTGGAGTGACAACGGCACGAACTTCGTGGGTGCAGCTCGTGAGCTGAAGCATTTGTTTGCCAATGAAAGGGCTTCTTTGCTCTCAGAGATAGTGGACGAGCTAGCCACAAATGGCACAAATTGGCACTTCATACCGCCTCATTCTCCGAACTTCGGGGGGCTTTGGGAGGCTGGTATCAAATCCACAAAATATCACCTCAAAAGAGTCGTGGGTACCTCGACTTTGACGTACGAGGAACTGGCTACCGTATTGGCCCAAGTTGAGGCATGTCTTAATTCAAGACCAATTTCTAAGATGAATGAGAACTGCAACGATCCAATGCCTTTAACTCCCGGCCACTTCCTGGTAGGAGAACCCTTAGTGTTAGTACCAGACTACAATTTTGAAGCAGAAAACATAAGCAATTTAAGAAGATGGCAGCTTACTCAAAGAATGGTCCAAGATTTCTGGCGTCGCTGGTCGCGTGAATACCTGACACAGTTTTATCATAGGTACAAGTGGGGCCATCAAGTCTCGGAACCGGCTGTTGGAGATGTAGTCTTGTAGGTAGTAGTGAAACGCCAATGTCGTCGTTACATTTATTTAACACATAAACTGATTAAATTACAAAGTATAAGGTTCATTCATGTGGCATACGTTAGGTATCCTAGCTAAAGTATCGGAAAATGACCGCTTGTAGCTATCGATCTTCCTTTACTATACTAATGACCTGAGGAGCAGACCGCAGTGTGGGCTATCGTACTCCCGACTAAAGACAAACGCATAGGGCTGCAGTGTGCGCTTCCGCTATGGCTGTCGCTAGCTAAGCGCCGGCGCCTGGTTTTATACGGTCGGGTCGTGTGGCTTCGGGAGACCTCGGCGATGCTCGGCGCTCGGGTGACGTCGTTGCAGTGTGCGAGCGAGAAAGTATTCGAGCTCGCGCGTAAGCGTAATTTATTGTTATAGTCTCCCCCTCTGGCGCTCGCGGACGTCCCGTGCGAGGGCCAGGATTCAGGATTCATGATGTCTGGTCCTTTTTTGGTCGTCCTCGTCCTCTAATAGGTGCTATCGGAGCTGGAGTCTCGTTCGATCTTTGTTCAAACTTTGCAAGGGCAGAAGTGTGGTATTTGCCTATTGGTTTTTTTGGATCGTTAATGTTAGCGATTTCATAGGTCGAACTTCCATACTTGTTTATTATTATGTATGGACCATCACGTCGTAGTGCAAACTTTGCGGAAAATTGTTTTTCTTGATTGCTGATTGGATGAGTTTCCACTAATTTTGCATTTTCATCCTCCTGATCTGGTGTGAATCGATACAGGATTTTGTTGTGCAACAAGTATCCTCTTCTAGACCATTGAATATAATCTTCAGATCCAGTTTGATTTTCTAAAGCAGTTATTATATTTTTAACGTCTTCATCTTTTTCTTGTTCTTCACGTATCTTTGCTTCGTTCCGTTGAGGTAAGTCAATTTCCACTTGACATATTAAGCAATCTTCATTGTGTTCATCACATGGTGGACGTGACAAACTGTCAGCCAAAATATTTGTTTTACCTGGGCTATAATTAATTTCGAAGTTATAGGGTTGAAGCTGTAAAGCCCACCTAGCGAGGCGGCCTGTCGGTGATTTAAGATTCATTAGCCATTTCAAAGGTTGGTGATCTGTGATTGTGATGAACTTAGTAGTTAGTGCCTTCTATATAACCTCTGAAGCGTGTGACTGCCCATACAATAGCGAGTGCTTCTTGTTCGGTCACTGTGTAATTTTGCTCTGCCGGCGTCAATAAACGGCTCGCGTATTCAATTGGGTGTTCATCGTTACCCTCCCCCTGAAGTAAAGCTGCTCCGATAGCATATTTGCTTGCATCGGTTTTAATGGTGAATGGAGATTCAAAATCAGCTTGTTTCAATATTGGTGAGGTAGTAAGTGCTATTTTCAACGTGTCATATGCCTCTTGTTGTTCTTTATTCCATTTCCACTGAACCTTCTTTTTTGAAAAAATATCGCTATATTCAGTCAATAGGTCATTGAATTGAGTTTTTTCTTCGTGTGAAAAGGACTGACCTTCGTGGGGTTGTAATAATATATCAATCGAATAGAGTGAGGTAGGATTTATTGGTATATAATCAACACGTGGATCGAGTTTCGATTCGTTGTCGGCTGGTTCACGGGTACGCGCTGACCGAGGCGGCGTGTCGAACTTGATTAGCTGCCAGCGTGGTCTCTTCGGTGGTGAAGTATCAGCGTCATCTCGTTGTGGTGATGGTGTTTGCGGCAAAGGCGACAATAATTTTAGTTCACGTGCCCACACTAGGAAGTCAGGAAGTGTTTTTTCCATGTTTTCGTCGTTGAAAGTTAACTCTCTCGCAGCCTTCAATAATGGTATGTTCCTGTGATTTCTCAGTTGGAGGAATGGGAATACTTCTTCTGGCTTATCGATAAAATGCCAGGTTCTTTGTGGCGGACATAAGTTTATGCCCGCTGATTCTAAGAAATCAATTCCGAGTAGTGTGCGGTTATCAGTGGCTTCTGGTATAATTGTAAACGTTATTGGTTTAAGCCGATTGCTAATCATTATTTCAGTCGTGGTTGATAGGAGTTTTCTGTTTCCCATTGTCCCATCTGCTAGGGTAACTGTAGCTATGCGCTCCATAAAGTATGCACCATTTTCTTTTAATAGTTGGTACAAGTGTTCCCCGGCGATGCTTGTGTGTGCAGCTGTGTCTAAGTGTGCATAGCCAGTGAAGTTGTTAATTTTTACCTCAATAGTAGGTATTTTAACGTGATCCTCCCTTGTGGTTTCTATTGTGTAAAATTCCACTGGTTTAGGCGGGCTTTCCTTGTTATTGCAAGTAGCGCAATTGCTTCTGAACACCCCCGGTGCTCCGCAGCCGTAGCAGGTCACAGCCGGTTTTACTACACTATCACTCGGCCCTGGGTCATTGCTATTCAGTTGCGCAAGGCGCTTGCGGCATACATCGAATGTGTGGCCCCTTTTTGAGCAAAATACACATCTTATGATATTTTTAGCGAACCTCTTGGTGGTTTCTGGGTTTGTAGATGCGCTTGGCTTCGGAACTAATAACGCTTCCTGGTGTCGAGCTTTCTGTAACAATTCGGCGAATGTTTTTACGTCAGAACGCGCAATCGATTTCTTTAGTTCCAATTTTAGCAACCCATAAACAAAATCAAGTTGCTCATCTTCTTTGTCTTGCCTTTTTGGTGGTAGCACTCCAAGTAATAGTCGCTTACGGCACAAAAAATCGTCTATTGATTCGTTTTCCCCTTGCGGTGTAGCGAAGAACTCAATATAAATATCATGAGCCTCCCTTTGTGGCGCGAACGAGGCATAAATAGCTTTTAATGCCGCTGACCATGTCTTGCACTCGGCACGCACGCCTTGCCACCAGTCACTTGCTCTGCCCTTTAATAATAATGGTAAACCAGCTAGGGCATCTTCATCCGTAATACGCTCCATTTCCTTGTACAACTTGACAGAGTTGATAAATTCATCCACTTTGTTCCGATTATATTCACCGTGGAATCGTAAGGTACACGGCACAAAGTTTTTTGAAGTCATAGTTGCAGATGACGATGGTATACGACTTAATAACTCTGTAAATTGTTCTTGTGTCAACTGTATCGACGTCACTGACTGCACTGCTCTTTGCTCAGTAGGTTGTGTTGTTGGACCCATTTTGTGGGGTAGTTGTCCAAAATTATTAAATAATGTAGGGTACTTCTGTCACAAAATATCGGGTAGTTCTTCTTTGCGTTGGGCGCCAAATTGTAGGTAGTAGTGAAACGCCAATGTCGTCGTTACATTTATTTAACACATAAACTGATTAAATTACAAAGTATAAGGTTCATTCATGTGGCATACGTTAGGTGGAAAATGACCGCTTGTAGCTATCGATCTTCCTTTACTATACTAATGACCTGAGGAGCAGACCGCAGTGTGGGCTATCGTACTCCCGACTAAAGACAAACGCATAGGGCTGCAGTGTGCGCTTCCGCTATGGCTGTCGCTAGCTAAGTGACTTGATGCTGCGCCGGCGCCTGGTTTTATACGGTCGGGTCGTGTGGCTTCGGGAGACCTCGGCGATGCTCGGCGCTCGGGTGACGTCGTTGCAGTGTGCGAGCGAGAAAGTATTCGAGCTCGCGCGTAAGCGTAATTTATTGTTATAGTCTTAGTTAAAGAGGATGATCTTCCTCCGGCTAAGTGGTTATACGGTAGAATTACAAACAAACACCCTGGATTGGACGGCATTACACGTGTCGTTAGTTTAAAGTGCAAGGGAGGTAGCATAAAGAGATCCGTGGGAAAGATCTGTGTTCTTCCTGTGGAAAAATAATAGTTTTTTTTTTGAGTTTGTTAATGTGAAAATCTCCACAACAATTATATGTAACGTAATTTATATCTTAAGGAATCTTGCATGCCTACCCATCCCTGATGCGTAAGCATGTGAGAAAATATGTTTATCTGTTGCTTTGATAGTTTATAGTTATTTATTTAGTATTTAAGAAATCCACTTGTTGTTAGTGTCATGGTGGGCGGAATTAAGGACAACATGTCTCATAATGTCCTTGGTGGGCGGTATGTTCAATCGCCACTGCAAATCAATTAGGTTTCCTTAAGCCCGTCAACAGATGGCGCTAGTGGTACCCAATTATAGTATTACTTTCAACACTTGCAAGGAACCTAAATCATTCTAACCTTAGTTACAAAGGTTACCCCTAGATGTCGCTGTTACATCGGGAAACTGGGTAACGATGGGTTAACCCAAAGTATAGGGATCCAGAGCATACATTGTCTTTTTAATCTTAAGCTACTACCTACTGTACTGTAATATTGAAACATTGTGCGAATACAGTTATATAAGTGAGCAAGTAGTATTATTTTGGGATCATCCGTGTACACATTCAGTAAAATAAATAAAACACTTATTACAATTTTATATAATTTAACTATAACATGCAGTAAAATGAAACATATTAATTAGGGAGTGTATTAGTGACAGTGAACGAAAGATACGCAAACTCACACAAATGTTATTGATGCACATACGTTTATAAGATCCAGAATGGTGTTCTGAACGTCTTCAGGGTATGATTTGTTTATTGTTTTCAGGTATGCAGATAAAATAATATTGGTTTTAGATTTCAGATATATATTTGGGGTGCACTTCCAAAAAAATTTAATTTTGTATTTTGCGACACCCGTAAGATCGATTTCTCCAAGCATATTTCATAATTAAAAGAAAAATTACTGTTTATTTCTTTTTCAATTACATTTTACATCATACCGATGAGGCTTAATCTCATTCTTTTGAGATTTTTTTTAAATTATTTTTTCATTTTTATTTATTCGTACTTGGCTTACTACGAACTTTTTTGTACTTGATGTTTATGAATAAATAAACTATTAAAATATATTGAAAGCGGGCACTCACGTGTTCCACACACACACAGTTTTGATTAATACGCCTGTGTCAATTTAAGTGTGGACGAGACTTTAGCATGTGACGTAGTGAGTGTGGTGTGTAACCCGACATTGAACAATGCTGAAGAAAACGAGGGTAGATTCTCGCCTTCTCCGCTGCCCCCGCCAGCGCCTGCGCCAACCAGCCGAGCCAGCAGGGCGGGCCCGCAGTACAAAACGCGCCGGCAACGCGTGTGCTCATGACTAGTAACCGCGAAGCGATATTCAACCTAAAATACGCGAGTGACCCGTTTTCAATATATTTTAATATGTCTGAGTCTCACGGGAGTTAAGTTTTTTTTTTATGAGCACTTAAATAAAGCCCTCTTCACACAGGTGGGCGCCCCATCGCTGCCCGACTCGTGTATGCCACTCGGCATGCGCGCCTCGGACGCGCTCACGAAGCTGGTGGCGGTGACCGTGACGCCGGCCATCGCGCACCGCCTGCTCGCCGTCACCTTCGCGGCCGGGCCCGAGGACGACGCCGCCTGCTCCAACCTCGCGGGACTTGTGTGTGTGTGAGTACAGCTGGTGGCGGTGACCGTGACGCCGGCCATCGCGCACCGCCTGCTCGCCGTCACCTTCGCGGCCGGGCCCGAGGACGACGCCGCCTGCTCCAACCTCGCGGGACTTGTGTGTGTGTGAGTACAGCTGGTGGCGGTGACCGTGACGCCGGCCATCGCGCACCGCCTGCTCGCCGTCACCTTCGCGGCCGGGCCCGAGGACGACGCCGCCTGCTCCAACCTCGCGGGACTTGTGTGTGTGTGAGTACAGCTGGTGGCGGTGACCGTGACGCCGGCCATCGCGCACCGCCTGCTCGCCGTCACCTTCGCGGCCGGGCCCGAGGACGACGCCGCCTGCTCCAACCTCGCGGGACTTGTGTGTGTGTGAGTACAGCTGGTGGCGGTGGCTCCAACCTCGCGGGACTTGTGTGTGTGAGTACAGCTGGTGGCGGTGACCGTGACGCCGGCCATCGCGTAAACACAAACACGTCCACGGTGGCAGTGGATGTGGATGTACTCGTATAAGCGTAGGTAACAACAACACTACGCTACACCGAAAATGCTACGCAACTTACGATGTCTTGTTATTTATATTGTTCTACAGAGTGAAGACCGCGAAGCGAGATTTTTATCAGATTCACCAAACCGTCTATCCCCAGCAGCTTGTAACTATAACTTCACTAATAAATCTATTGTCCACAGGACGGCGGTGGACATGGACCGGCAGATGCTGACCATCCTCTCGCCTCAGCCGCGGCCCCTGCCCAACACCGTGCTACTACTCTCCGAGCTTCAGTATATGGACAACCATTAAACAGAGTGACCTCAACTCAACCGTATCGCATTGTGATAAGAAGGTTTACATTGTAATAGAGCCATTACTCTGTGCAAAAACGAGCTAAAGTATACCTTATTCCGTTGCTGTAAAGATCAACTGGTGGTCATCATCCTTGCAGCATATACCGTCGCATTACGCAGCTCTTCTAGCTTCAGTATATGGATAATCATTAGACTGTATAAACCAAATAATTTACTTTAACAACAAAGTTTTAACCGACTTCAATTCAGTACTCCGCCAATACGTCATTGAGAAGTTCCACAAGCCATCTGTTGTGGTCTTCATCATCACTTCCACTTAGTTACAATATAATAGAAAATACCGAAATTACTACACGCTTGCCTAATGTATTTGAGGAGTTCCCTCAATTCCTCATGGTTCCCAACATTCAACTGGAGTTTTGAAAACAATGGGACCAATCTGGAAGCATATACTTTCAATTAAAAAAAGATTTGTACAAATCGGTTCATAAATGACGGAGTTCTGAGGTAACAAAAATTAAAAAAAAAACCGAATTGAGAACCTCCTCCTTTTTTTTTGAAGTCTGTTAAAAAGTGACCATTAGTAGAACTTGTTTCAATGTAATAAAGGTTACTGGCTAGCTGCAGGAGAATATAGAACTATGTACAGATGTAGTGCATAGGTAATTCTAATTATTATCCATCGTATTTTCACGGAAACGTACGGTGTGTCTTGCTATTTCAGTCAGTCTCGGTACAAAAAGTACTGAGGTTGACTGAAGTAGCATGACAAATACGAACGTTTCCGAGAAAATACGATGGAAAACAATTATGCACTACATCTGTACAATATACCTTATGTCAATGCAATAAGGTTTTAATGGCTCCTTAACACGTGTGCCGATATATAGTTCCCACTCCAGAGCCCTAGGTTTAGCCAATAATGATCTGCAAGGATCTAAAACCCACACAAGACTGTAAATATATATGTTCTAAGATTATGTAATAAAGACAAATTTAATTGAAAACTGTATTAATTTCTCTTTCACTTTGAACTGACATAGACGACGAGATAGTCTGCTGCAGGCCGGGTGGTTGTTTTCCACCGACGCGGTTTAAAAATGAAACAATTTTTTTATTAAAATATTTATTAATAATTAAATTGACGAACCACAAGTATAAAGGAAGACTAGTATTGAATTTAATTGAAATTAGTAAATTACACGAGTGTTTTTATAACATCACGACATGATCAAATAAAATAGTACAATAAAATAATACAAAATGTTATTCTCTTCAACCACTTTACATTTTATCAGCCTCATAAAAAAGTTGTTAAAAAATTACAATATAATGATCATCACTTGATATTAAAATCATTACGTATGCTATAGATTGAGGAACAAATCCAGCAACATCCATTAAAATTGAAAAAATAAAAGTATCTTTTGCTGCCTTACTTTACCAATTATATTTAATTTAATAATTGTAATGAGTTACCAGAGTCAACAAGATGTTACTGTATTTGCTTGTCATTCGGATCGGAGTTTAACCGTTTAAATGCTGGGCGCAAACGTTTTCGACTTATAGCGCTAGCAGGCGTTTACAGAACAATAATTATCGCTCTAGAAGGCTGCAAGTCGAAAACAGTACGCGGAAATCGAATGTTTGCGCCCAGCCTATAAGAGTTGCATTTGAATACCTCGGTAATTAAAAAAAAAGAGATTCTACTCTATTTCTTACACCAGATGATTCAAATTTTAATGCTATTTTGAATTGTATGGTGGGCCTTTCGAGGATATAGGTTACTTTGACAGTGTATATCGTCGGGTGACAAGCGAAACTCACTAAGTAACAAATACCTACTTAAGGTGGTTCGATTGCCATACAAAGCGTTATTTGAGATTCGCAGGCTAACGGCGTGATATTTTAAGAAACTAATGTATCAGACTTTTATCAATTGGCTTCCCATTTGCGCCAAATTCCCCCTTTCCTAGAATAAACTTGTATAAACTAGATTAATTTGAGAAAACTAGTTTTCCCAAAATATCACGTGACAAACCAATTTCTCAAATTAATCTAGTTTATACAAGTTTATTCTAGGAAAGGGGGAATTTGGCGCAAATGGGAAGCCAATTTATGAATGTTTGTTACATAAGTTTCTTAAAATATCACGCCGTTGGCCTGTGAATGTCAAATAACGTTTTGTATGGCAATCGAACCACCTTAAATCAAAGGTGGTATGTCGATATCGACTACGTACCGAGATACGAGGTTTTGAAGAGTAGTGACAGTTTTGGTAGTGACTTTTGCTTCTCACCCGACGATATGCTGGATTTGGTTGATCCACGTTCTGGTAGCATCTGGCGTCAAATTTCATCTTCCCAGCCAGAACAGTCAGTCTAGCTAACTGGTATAACTGAACACTGGATGGAACATCGTGGGTTCAAATCCCGCCCGTGGCGAATAATTTTTCAATTTTCCTCTTTGATCGAAACTTAGAATTTCGTTAGCGGACGTTTCTGCTCAGTATAAATTTACTATTAAAATGGAGTAGCGCATTGTTACTAACGATTCTCAATGTAACTTGGGACGTTGGTGCCGTATCAGAAGTTTGTAACAACTTCACGGTAGATGTCGCTACGAGCCTCCTTAAGGTTAATTAGAATAGTGAAGGGGTTGAAAGATTCGTTGCCACTGACGGGAATCACGGTAGCTCAGTTGGATAAGAGCAATGGACGGATTCCGGAACGGATGGGTTCAAATCCCGCCCGTGGCGAATAATTTTTAAATTTTCCTCTTTGATCGAAACTTGAATGGAACATGTAAAGGTGTGCACGAATCTGGGCAAATTGGTGAGCCATGCGAGCCTCAAGCCACAAATTCATACGCACTTTAAAATATTAGAAATTTACCTCACAAATAACATTAAAATTTATGAAATACCTTTATTTTGTGATCCGTATCTAGACTAAGCAAATATTTATCTATGTCAACAACTACAACTAAATAAAATCTCATTCACCTCCTAGGTTTAGAAAGTACCAATTAATACATTAATATCGCCACAGCCAGTTACCTTCAGCAAGCTACTTGGAGCGGCAAAGAATCTCATTCTTGATCGCCTTTTACGTACAAAATAGAGCACCTAGACATAGCAATACATGGTAAAACTGCTGTGTTGCTTGGATTATAGTCGGGAGATAGTATACATATTGCCGTTTCTGGCTCTCAATATACGTAAAACGTATTATATTTTATTATATTTCATCACAATAACAAACAAAATCAGATGACGATTTGATTCAGACTATAATCTTTAATCTATCTTGTACAGCTGCATTCCTTTTTCAATCCCCGACGACAAAAGACGGGTGTTATAAGTTTGACGTGTCTGTGTCTCTGTCTGTGGCATCGTAGCTCCTAAACGAATGGACCGATTTTGATGCGGTTTGGTGCTTCCCCGCAGTGGAACACTCAGTTGGCGCCACTCCCGTCACGGCGCCCCGAAACAGCCACACCCCCGTGTCCCCGAAATAGGGTCATAGTTATTTATTTATTCTCATGGCAATATACATGGTCGCTTTTTAGGGTCATAGTGGGAGACCCGAGATTGACGCTCAGTTGGTGTTGGCGACCTTGCTGGAGGTGTCGTCGGTGGTGTGCGTGTGTGTGTGTGCGAACTTGATGGCGGCACGCATCGCGTCCTGCACTAGCTGCTCGCATGTTATCAGGCTCACCTGGTGAATTATTCAATATTATTTAAAGCGGTAGGTAGAGGCAGAATAGAAAAGGAATTTATTCGGATAACACTTTTTTTTTCAAGAAGGTACCAGCGAGGCTCGCGTTGAACACGGGCAGGATACTGCCCAGCCATTGCTGAGCGTTACACGAGTGTGTCATATCCTGAGGGACAATGTGACTCGACTGTATGGCTACTCACCTTGGTGCCCGTCATCTCCGCGTAGTTGTGCGGCTTGCGGTCCGGCGCCGGGGCCAGGCTCGCGTTGAACACGGGCAGGATACTGCCCAGCCATTGCTGAGCGTTACACGAGTGTGTCATCTCCTGAGGGACAATGTGACTCGACTGTATGGCTACTCACCTTGGTGCCCGTCATCTCCGCGTAGTTGTGCGGCTTGCGGTCCGGCGCCGGGGCCAGGCTCGCGTTGAACACGGGCAGGATACTGCCCAGCCATTGCTGAGCGTTACACGAGTGTGTCATCTCCTGAGGGACAATGTGACTCGACTGTATGGCTACTCACCTTGGTGCCCGTCATCTCCGCGTAGTTGTGCGGCTTGCGGTCCGGCGCCGGGGCCAGGCTCGCGTTGAACACGGGCAGGATACTGCCCAGCCATTGCTGAGCGTTACACGAGTGTGTCATCTCCTGAGGGACAATGTGACTCGACTGTATGGCTACTCACCTTGGTGCCCGTCATCTCCGCGTAGTTGTGCGGCTTGCGGTCCGGCGCCGGGGCCAGGCTCGCGTTGAACACGGGCAGGATACTGCCCAGCCATTGCTGAGCGTTACACGAGTGTGTCATCTCCTGAGGGACAATGTGACTCGACTGTATGGCTACTCACCTTGGTGCCCGTCATCTCCGCGTAGTTGTGCGGCTTGCGGTCCGGCGCCGGGGCCAGGCTCGCGTTGAACACGGGCAGGATACTGCCCAGCCATTGCTGAGCGTTACACGAGTGTGTCATCTCCTGAGGGACAATGTGACTCGACTGTATGGCTACTCACCTTGGTGCCCGTCATCTCCGCGTAGTTGTGCGGCTTGCGGTCCGGCGCCGGGGCCAGGCTCGCGTTGAACACGGGCAGGATACTGCCCAGCCATTGCTGAGCGTTGAACGAGTGCGACGTCATTTCCTGATAGAAGACAAGTAACTTTAGGATGATTGTGTTCAAACATGTACAGAGGATTATTTTATGACAATATCGACATTTTAATATTAAAAAAAAATCACTTTTCGAAAATCAAATCGCATTTTTGGGTAAGTCTTTTTTTGACAAAAGGGGTCACGTCTTCGCATTCATATATCTGTCTTGCAAAGTAAGAATAACAGAGACATCTAGGTGAGAACAGTTCGGTCGTCGTATGCATCACAGTTATCGTGAAACTGAAGAAAAGTGCCCCACTCATTCATTAAAAGAGCCGAGAATGTTCCACGCACATTGGAAGTTCTACGCAAAACCCCTAGCTGTGCCTAAGAGCTCGCTCTCGACAGTAACTGTTCCTGCTTAGGGTGGGTTATCTTATCTTATCTAGGTGAGGGCCCTTTCGGAAGCACTTCGACCCAGTGGGATCTTTTGTGCATTTGCCCTCTCCTTTATACCTGCTCCCAGGCTTGCTCCATCATTTCCACAAAGCGGATGATGCAGTTCGCCGGGAGCACCTTGAATTCCTTTGGTTGCGGGTAACCGTTACCAAAGTAGTTCATTCTTTGTCTGGCAAGGGCATGACATTCACACAATAAGTGTTCCATAGTCTCATCCTCCTCGCCACACATTCTACAGTCTAAACTATCAGATAACATCTTGGCCAAGAGATCCTTGACCCCGAAGTGACCTGTGAACACCCCAGATATTATTCTGAGTTGCTTCCTACTGGATTTCCAGAGTTTTCTGGTCCAGCCCGAGTCCACTCCTTCTATGAAGAGCTTAGAGTGCCTTAAGCCAGCCTCATTCCTCCATTCGTATTGGTGTTTGGTTTTGGCGTAGGCTTTAAAGGCCGATATTATGGTCCTCTGCGAGAGTCCCACAAATGGTTCTGGACCTACAAAGTGATTTGTAGAGCCCCCTCTTGCAAGCTCATCTGCTCTTTCGTTGCCGATGAAGCCCTTGTGCCCTGGTATCCAAACTAGTTGCACCTTATTGTGCCTTCCAAGTCTGTTAAGTGCTTGGACGCCATTATAAATTAGTCTAGAGTCCACTTTCGGCGCCGTAAGCGCTTTAAGGGCCGCTTGACTGTCACTGAGTATATAGATAGTCTGCCCTTTGTTACAATATGTTACAACTGGCACAATTAATAAGAATATTTACATCAATGAATGCTTGAAAAAACGGCTACTACCGTTCATTCAAAAACACAATAATACGGCCTTATTTTGGCCAGATCTGGCTACAGCCCACTATGAGCAGGATACCCTTAACTTCCTTAAACAAAATGATATCCAGATCGTGCCTAAAGCACTGAATCCGCCGAATATTCCACAGTGCCGTCCTATAGAAAGATATTGGGCTCTCGTCAAAGGAATCTTGCGTAAGACAGGTAAGACTGCCAGCAACCAGCAAGACTTCCTGAGAAAGTGGAACTCAGCTTGTAAGAAAGTTGCTAATGACACTGTCGCAGGGCTGATGGAGGGCATTCGACAAAAATTGCGGCAAGAGTGGGAGAAAAAGTAGAAATCTTAATTATAGACATAAAATGATAATTTTACAGTTTTTTTTTTAAATAAAATCATACAATTTAGACAAATAAACCACTTGGCTTACAGTTACGGCTTTTTCAATTTGGCAGATCCGTTACGAATCGGGCCTTAATTGGAAATGGATGAAAATTTTGAAGTGCCTGATTATTTTTTTGGTGATAGGAATAACCTTCCTTAGCACCGGAAAAAAGTTGCAGACTTTTCAGCTGCGTCAATTATTTTTGAAAAATATAAACAATTTCCTCACTTAGGTTTTGGGTTTAGGACGGCGAATAAGACATTTTGCTTGATACGTCTCATATTACAAAAAATATCTTAAAAATCCGTGGTAAACTGACACTCGCAATGATATTGACAGCTGCAGCAGCTATATTTGTCATTGCCAGTGTCAGATATTTAAAATATTTTTTGTAATATGAGACGGATCAAGGAAAGTGTCTCTCATTCGCCGTCATTATCATTACACAAAACGTGAGAGAGGAAACTGTTTATATTTTTCAAAAATAATTGGCGCAGCTGAAAAGTGCAACTTTTTTGTGGTGCTAAGGAAGGTTATTGGGGATATTCATTATTTTTGCACCCTTAAACGGACAGTTAAGGATAGTAACAAAACCGACAGTCAATGTCGATCGCTTACGTTTAGTAACAAAACCGACAGGTTAGACGTGACTTAAACATCACTTTAGTTAACCTTAATCGGCCATTGTTTTTTGAAATTCCCCTATTCCTATCACCAAAAACATAATCAGGCACTTCTAAAATATTCATCCATTCCCCATTCCCTCTGGGTACAAACAGCCGTAATAAAAGCCGGTGCCATGATGTATGAGCAACGCAGAAAGTGGACTATATAAATAGTCGTCCTGGCCGTGTCCGGCGACAGCGACTCCGTTTATTGCTCGTATAAAATAACTCGTATTCATTTGGATTATGGAACGCTCTAATAACACGGTGCGCAATGAAGTTGTCCAGCTTTCTTATGGAACGAGCGAGCGGAGCGAACGAAGTTCTATGCTTCAGCTTGAGCCAAAAATCGTTCGTATGTCCGGTGTCTGTCACACTGTCCGGCTGTTCTCCTGTACAAGGCGCATTTCTCAAACGATTCTCGTGAAATTTTGTGAGCAGGCCCCGTAGCATGGATGTCGTTATCACGCGATAAGTGATAGGATAAGCGCGTCGTCTCATTATATCGAACGGTGTCAGCCAGGGACGGCAGCTCTATCCTATCACTTATCGCGTGATAAGGCCATCCATGCTACGGGACCTGGTTTATTTATTATATCGTTTTTTTTGTCGAGACAATATTTCTAAATAAAAATAATTTTACAATGCAAGGTCTGAATGTGCCCCTTTATATGGTTGAACATAAACACGGGAAGTGGTCGATCCCAGCACGGCGGCCGCAGGGTGGACCGCGCCTGTGCGGGAATGGATTTCAGGCCAATATTCCCGCACACTATGCGGGAATGAGATTTCGTGAGTTCGTGACAATTAAAATTTCACCTTTTATGCAATTTTTTTTATTTCCTCGCATGATGCATTGTAAAATGTTGTATGATACACGTGCGAATAGGTTATTTCCAACTCGTGTCGATCAAAAACACTCCCTAACGGTCGTGTTTTTGATCATCGGCATTCGTTGGGAAATACCTACTTTCCGCACTTGTATCATATAAAACATGCAATGAAATGTCGTCATTACGTGGGTTATATCAGGCTTCAAAGTATCATGTTTCGGGCGGATCAACTCGAGAGAACTGTAAAGTAATTTTATACGAAATTGAAGGCCTAGGCCGGGAAGTATTTTTTTTTTAAAATTTTCATTCCACTATTTATGGCACAGCATCACCGCATGCAGCCATGAAAATTAGTTTAATTAGAGGAGTATTTATTTATTTATTTCATTGCATGTGTGAGAAAAGCACTATACATGCCTGGCCGTGAAAAGAGCTTGCCGGCTTCGTATCACTATCCGGCCTCTCTACGGTCGGCTGTCTATAGCTACTCACCCGGCAAGCCCTTCTTTCCCGGAGTCTCCAGTAATGTACTATTCTATCTATCTATTCAGCCCGTATCCACCCACTGTTGAGTATAGGCCTCTTCTTTATTACGCCACTCTCCCCGGTCCTGTGCTAATCTCATCGACTGTTGGCTTCCTGTTCGGCAGATATTATCATCGGTCCATCGGGCTGGTGGTCTGCCCGCTGACCGTTTCGATGACCTTGGCCACCATTCAGTAACCCGTTTTGTCCATCTCCCATCGTTTCTTCTCGCCAAGTGTCCCGCCCACCCCCACTTTAAGTGTGTAATGCGTTTGCCGACGTCCGCTACTTTTCGGCGCCGGATTTCAGTGTTAGGGACACGGTCTACAAGGGAGATGCCTAACATGGCTCGCTCCATGGCTATTAACAGGCATTTTATGTCGAGTCAATCGCTCTGGAAAGTGTACTGACCTCGGGCACGGTGCAGACAGCAGTAATGACTCCCTGTGCGCAGCCCATTAGCAGCGCCGGCGTGTGTTGGTCGCGCGGCGCTCGGAGCGCCTCCACGGCGGCCGCGGGCGCCATGATGTATGAACAGCGCAGGAAGTGGACCACGAAGTGGGAAAGTGTACTGACCTCGGGCACGGTGCAGACAGCAGTAATGACTCCCTGTGCGCAGCCCATTAGCAGCGCCGGCGTGTGTTGGTCGCGCGGCGCTCGGAGCGCCTCCACGGCGGCCGCGGGCGCCATGATGTATGAACAGCGCAGGAAGTGGACCACGAAGTGGGAAAGTGTACTGACCTCGGGCACGGTGCAGACAGCAGTAATGACTCCCTGTGCGCAGCCCATTAGCAGCGCCGGCGTGTGTTGGTCGCGCGGCGCTCGGAGCGCCTCCACGGCGGCCGCGGGCGCCATGATGTATGAACAGCGCAGGAAGTGGACCACGAAGTGGGAAAGTGTACTGACCTCGGGCACGGTGCAGACATCAGTAATGACTCCCTGTGCGCAGCCCATTAGCAGCGCCGGCGTGTGTTGGTCGCGCGGCGCTCGGAGCGCCTCCACGGCGGCCGCGGGCGCCATGATGTATGAACAGCGCAGGAAGTGGACCACGAAGTGGGAAAGTGTACTGACCTCGGGCACGGTGCAGACAGCAGTAATGACTCCCTGTGCGCAGCCCATTAGCAGCGCCGGCGTGTGTTGGTCGCGCGGCGCTCGGAGCGCCTCCACGGCGGCCGCGGGCGCCATGATGTATGAACAGCGCAGGAAGTGGACCACGAAGTGGGAAAGTGTACTGACCTCGGGCACGGTGCAGACAGCAGTAATGACTCCCTGTGCGCAGCCCATTAGCAGCGCCGGCGTGTGTTGGTCGCGCGGCGCTCGGAGCGCCTCCACGGCGGCCGCGGGCGCCATGATGTATGAACAGCGCAGGAAGTGGACCACGAAGTGGGAAAGTGTACTGACCTCGGGCACGGTGCAGACAGCAGTAATGACTCCCTGTGCGCAGCCCATTAGCAGCGCCGGCGTGTGTTGGTCGCGCGGCGCTCGGAGCGCCTCCACGGCGGCCGCGGGCGCCATGATGTATGAACAGCGCAGGAAGTGGACCACGAAGTGGGAAAGTGTACTGACCTCGGGCACGGTGCAGACAGCAGTAATGACTCCCTGTGCGCAGCCCATTAGCAGCGCCGGCGTGTGTTGGTCGCGCGGCGCTCGGAGCGCCTCCACGGCGGCCGCGGGCGCCATGATGTATGAACAGCGCAGGAAGTGGACCACGAAGTGGGAAAGTGTACTGACCTCGGGCACGGTGCAGACAGCAGTAATGACTCCCTGTGCGCAGCCCATTAGCAGCGCCGGCGTGTGTTGGTCGCGCGGCGCTCGGAGCGCCTCCACGGCGGCCGCGGGCGCCATGATGTATGAACAGCGCAGGAAGTGGACCACGAAGTGGGAAAGTGTACTGACCTCGGGCACGGTGCAGACAGCAGTAATGACTCCCTGTGCGCAGCCCATTATGTAACGTAAAACGTTACATAACTTTCGTTTTGTTAATTAAAATGAGTAATAAAAAGATGTAATATAAAATAAACATTAATGATTATAAATATGAACATTGTTATCGTTTAACATACAATAAAATATGTTAATAGTTTATTTCGTTGCGGCACGTATTTCCCTGACGAACTGTACCTCTCTACGAGCGCTTGATTATGACTCGTATAACCGGTGGGACGCGATGTGCCCTTGCACCCGCGCCGCGCCCGCTCCCGCGTGGCCTAAATAGCCGGCCGCGGCCGCCGGCTCAGAGAGAATTTGCAATCGTCGCGGGCGCACGTACACTTTTCTCACAGTGTCATCACACGTAGCGCCCGCGCATTCGATATATTGTTTTATATAATATCGTTCTGGGCACCAGATAGCCCCAAGTTACCTTCAGTGAGTGTTAAAACCCCTAAGATATTGGGTAAGTGCTGAACATTCCATAAGAAATAGCTTTAAGTAGGTAGATAAATAAGAGTGTGTCTAACGGTATTTCCGTTAGTATGCTTTCTTGCTTGTTTTCGCTTTAGTAAAGAACTTACATACATTTCACCTTCTTCCGCTGTTTAGTTACAACGCATCATTAATGTTTTGATTATAAATTATACCTAAAGTTAAAAAATTAATCTCATAAAATTAGTACTCATTTTGTAAACTCCGTCTGACTGTGACATCCGCATTTCACCAAGCCAATTCACCATCACCATCACGCAGTACTTTCTTTCCTGCTTCTGCTAATGCCGGTCACAGTCAACGGGGATAAATACTGGACTATTTTATTTACACGGCGGATGAAAATTCCAGGGTGCTACCTTGCGGCTGGAGCACTGCAAAACTTACACCAGGGTTCCCTGGTGCTGCCGGCTGACGTCCCTCGGCCCGTCCCATCTCCACGGCAGTCCCGAGATCCAGGGAAGTACTGGCGTGGTGGCAGCGACACCCTTTTTGAGCCAGGGAGCAATATCAGACGGCATTCCGATCCACCCCCTTTCGATTTTTTATTCGTGTGCTCGCGGCGTTAGCGGGAATAAATGCGTTTCATTATTTAAACTTGTAGTTTAATTTAATCTCGCCCGTTAAAACGTAGCACTGGCGCCCTTACCGTGGTTAATTTAAGGTCTGATTTTGCTCCCAGGTGGGTCGTTGTGGTTTGTGTGTGTGCTTGATATTTTTTTTAGTTTTGTGAAACGTTTTTTCAGTTTTTATTTTGGTTGCCAGCAACTAAGGTGTACGGATTAGGTACTTGTTTTATTGAGTGTTGTGAAATTATAAATTGAGTGGTACAGTCGGACACATAAATTGTGTTTTTTCTTTGTAAATGTACTTGTTTTAACAATAATTAGTATACGATTTTGCCGTGTCCGCTAGTACAGTCTGCCAAATTAAGTAGTTATTTTTAATATTGTGTTTTTTTGTTTAAAAAAAAAAAAACTTTAATTTTGTTTGGTTTTGTGTCCGTACACAATAGTTGCACTTTTATCGCTTTTTTCGTTTTTATTTTTTGAACGTAACTTTTTTTCTTTGGTTGCGCTTATTTTTTTGTATTTAGCCATTCGCTTATTAGCAAAGGAAAAAACAACCAAAACGTTCATAATTAATTTACTGATTCTGTAACAGACGGAGTATTTCGTTGTTTTTTTTTCTGACGGTTTGTTCAGCATTTATACAATTTAGGCACCTTGCGATTGCCTCACATATTTTATAATGGCGTGGCCTATTAAATTCATGTCGCTACAAAAAACTGAGTTGGAATATGAGGTTACAATTCGTGGCGAAACACCTGCGTCCACAGTTCAGGACCTGCGTAGGCAAATTGCTAGATGTGGACCGCTATTTCCGTCAGAAGACATACTCACGAGTCCGTTTGATGCAGACGAGGATATAGATGGCGTTGCAGAAGTGCTTGAAAAAATTAATTCACATTTAGACACCAAACCTCTGGACAAAAGCACCTTGCTCCGAGCACAAAATCTGATACACCACCTATATCATCGGCTTAACCGCATTACTTGTGAGGATAAAGATCACAAAGATGCTTACGACCAATGCGTCACCAAATTTAAACTTTGCTCCGATCGCGTTAATTTGCTCAAGGATAGCAACGTAGTTGATCCGCTCGCTTCATCCTCTAATGAGCCCCAGGTTTATTCTGCGAATTCTGGTTCTCCACTAAACATCTCTGTGACTTGTGACGCCAGCGGTGCAAACCAGCTGTCAAAATTGAAGTATGATGGCAAAACCTGTGTTAGGGCGTTCATACAGCGCGTCTCCGAATTCTGCGAGGCAAAAAATATTTCGAGTAGCAAACTCTTGCATAACGCCACTGAAATATTCACGGGTGATGCGATCCATTGGTTCAGAAGCGTCAGGGAGAACGTGCACACGTGGGATGAACTGGTCGTACTATTGAGGCAGGATTTCGGCCAGGCTGATTTTGATTACAGGCTGCTATCCGAAATCAGGTCTCGCACTCAGGGAGAAACGGAAAATATAGTGATTTACCTATCTGTTATGTCAGGTCTTTTTTCGCGCCTCTCAACCGCCTTGTCAGAGAACGACAAGCTTGAGATACTCCTTCATAACATTAGACCGTGTTACGCGAGTACTCTATCTTCCGTTTCTCAGATTAAGACCATAGACGAGTTGAAGACATTGTGTAGAAACTACGAGAGTATACAGTCGCGTCTTTCCCAGTTCAAAGAACCTCCGCGACCAAGTTCAGACACAATGGCACCTGAGTTTGCCTATACTGGTGGTAATTCTAAAATTAGGACGAATTATAATAACACCAATAGTAATGCGCAGTTCAATTTTAATAAATATAAATACAACAATAGTAATTACACCAAATCATATTCAAATAGCAACAATCAAGTTTTACATACTAAGACTAACCCTAACTACGTGGACGCTGTTGCTTCTTCGTCACGAAAGACACATTTTTGTCCGAGGTGTCGTGTAGACACCCACAATCTGCGACAGTGCACGGCAAACAAAGATAATATATTGTGTTTTGTTTGCGGACGAAAAAATGTTAAAACGCCTGACTGTCCAGATTGCAATAAGAATAAGAAGCAACAGCCAAAAAACTAATCAGTCAGAATTGTGTCAATGATAGTAATGTAGCTAAATTCGATAACGAAGATTGGCAAAAGTGGTTACGTACAGTCAACTTGTTTTTTCAATCATATAAAATTGACACAATTCTGAAAGAACACAATGAAAACGATAACAGACCTTACGTATCTGTAAAAATCAACGATGTTACTATGTCTGGGTTATTAGATTCCGGCTCGGCAGTAACTATTTTAGGTAATGGTGCTCATTTAGTACTAATTAATTGCGGACTGAAAGTAGTTAAAGGTGAATTTATTTCAGTCACGGCCGCAGGAGGACAAATGTTACAGAGTGAGGGTTATATTGACATTCCATTACATTTTGATGGCAAGTTTCACATTTTGAAAGCTTTTATAGTGCCAGGTATACAAAATAACCTCATTCTGGGCGTTGATTTCTGGCGCGCTTTTCAAATCTGCCCAAAATACCTCAGCAGTCTCGTCTTAGATACTGATAAAAGTAATCGTAACATATTACCAAAACCAGACGCTTTTATTCAAGGTTACAATAATTTGGACGATTCACAAAAACAACTAGCTGATAACGTCGTTAAACAATATGAAGACATTTCTTTTCAACGCAAGGGTCTAGGTGTCACTAACTTGATCACACACCGCATTGACACCGGCGACGCTAGCCCAATTCGTCAGCGTCATTACCGCTTGTCACCAGAGAAGCAGCGCATCCTGGTTGAACAAGTTGACGAAATGCTCGCACTTGATGTGATTGAGAAAAGTGAGAGTAGTTGGTCATCGCCGGTTCTGCTCGTCAACAAAAAGGACGGACAACCACGCTTCTGTTTAGATAGCCGTAAACTGAACTCGGTGACGAAACGAGACGCGTATAACCTGCCATATATTTCAGAAATCTTGGACAACCTCAGGGATGCTCGTTACTTGTCTAGCATTGACTTGTCCAAAGCTTTCTGGCAAATTGAAATAGCTCCGGAGGACAGAAACAAAACTTCTTTTTACGTGCCAACAAAAGGAACTTTTCATTTCAAACGAACTGCTTTCGGTCTGACCAACGCTCCTGCTACTCAACAACGATTAGTGGACCTGTTGTTCTCAGAGTTCGACCTTAAAGTATTCGCCTACCTGGATGACATTATCATCGTCTCCGAGGATTTCAATAGTCACGTCACCTTGCTTTTACGCGTCTTAGACAAACTCAAACAGGCCAATCTCACAGTTAATTTAGACAAGTGTAAATTTTTCAGTAGCCAGCTCAAATATCTCGGTTACGTCGTCGATGGTTCCGGTTTACGCACCGATCCAGCAAAGGTAGAGGCTATTTTGAATTACCCTACGCCGACGTCTCGTAAAGACGTCAAGCGATTTCTTGGTACCGCGACATGGTATAGACGATTTGTCCCTAATTTTAGCACCATTGCTGCCCCGCTAAATAAGCTGACTTCGTCGAAGAAAGGTTCGCCACCTTTTAAGTGGACCCCTGAGGCTAATTCTGCTTTCCAGCAACTTAAGGAGTGTTTAGTTTCTGCTCCAGTTCTCAGCTGTCCGGACTATAGCAAACCTTTCGAAGTGCATACCGATGCCAGTAATTATGGGGTAGGCGCTATGCTGACTCAGAACATCGATGGTAAGGAGCATCCGATCGCGTACATGTCAAAGAGCTTGTCACCAGCTGAGAGGAATTACAGCATTACTGAACGCGAGACGCTAGCTGTAGTGGCAGCCTTGGAGCATTGGCGTTGCTACGTTGAAAATGGACAGCCCTTCACGGTCTACACTGACCATAGTGCAATCAAGTGGTTCCTGTCCATTAGCAACCCAACGGGTAGATTGGCTCGGTGGGGCGTTCGCTTGTCAGGCTTTGACTTCATCCTTAAACATCGTCGGGGCGTTGATAATGTCATACCAGATGCTTTATCGCGGGCACCCGTGAGTGCTATTTGTACCTCCAACTCTCATTTGAACTCTAGGGACACCTGGTACACCAACATCTTTAACGGTTGCCTGCATAGTCCTATCGATTTTCCAAATTATATAATTAAAAATGACTCTTTATACCGATTGTCCAAAAACAAGCACGAACTTACTTCCGAATTTTCATGGAAATTGGTTGTTCCCGCAGAATTACGCGAAAAGGCAATTATAGAAAATCACTCGGAGCCTTCTGCCGGTCACATGGGCATTTTCAAAACGTACCGCAGACTTGCTTTGCGCTTCTATTGGCCAGGCATGCACCAGGACATTGTCGAGTTCATTGGAACGTGCGAAAAGTGTTTGTCTTATAAGGCTCAGAACCATCAAACCCTAGGGGAAATGGGGAGACCTAAACAATGCTCTCGCCCGTTTCAAATGATCTCGATAGATCTGATGGGCCCGTTGCCAACTACACGGAAAAGGAACAGCTACATATTTGTCATCACTTGTTGCTTTTCCAAGTATTGCTTAATATTTCCCATTAAACAGGCTACTGCAGAGATAATAGTGAAGATTTTAGAAGAATCGGTTTTCTTGGTGCACGGTGTACCTCAAACAGTGCTAATGGACAACGGTTCTCAATTTGCTGGGAAAGTAATGGACAATTTCTTAAAGTCGTATAATGTGCCAAATGTCTATTACACTCCTAAATACACTCCTATGGTAAATTTAGTTGAAAGATTTAACCGCACTATTATATGTAGTATTTCTACCTTCGTGAATGATGACCACAGGTCATGGGACGTGTTCATTCCGAGAGTCCAGTTCGCGATCAATTCTTCAGTCAATGAAGCAACAGGTTTTACGCCTTCGTTCTTAGTATACGGTAGAGAACTGGTACCATGTGGAACGCACTATACAGATACCGACATTGGAAAGGAAGTGTTGTTTCTGCCACGCGACATCTACGCTGAGAACCTAGGTTGTCTGTCCTCGATTTTTGATGAAGTCCAGAAGAGGCTTTGGCATGCCCATAGTAAAAACACCTCTCATTATAATAGTAGACGTAAGCCTGCTGAATTTAAGGTTGGTGACCTTGTCATGAAACGTACTTACTTCTTAAGTGACAAGGGCAAAAACTTTACTAAAAAGTTAGCACCAAAATTTATTAAGACGAAAATTATAGCCAAGAAATCCCCATTAGTGTATGTGCTTCAGGACTTAACAGGCAAAGATCTAGGCACCTGGCACATAAAGGACCTCAAATTGGTTGGTCTTAATAAATAAAACGGTACTACAGGCTTACGTATCATAATATTATCATGTATACAGTTTTAATTTTCTAGCGTCTTAACATCTTTAAGCACATGTACCTGTCAGGTTTCAAGTTCTTGTAACAAGTTACCTCATTGTATTATGATAGTAAGTGTCAGCAAATATAAAACTGAAAGTTAAATAATTGTTGACGTAAATATGCAAGCATGATGTTATGAATGAAGAATTATGGTAGTGTAAGTACAGGTACTCAGGTAGTGCGGATTTTATTACAACTAGATGTAATAAAATCCTTCACGACGCGCGGGGGTACTGTAACGTAAAACGTTACATAACTTTCGTTTTGTTAATTAAAATGAGTAATAAAAAAATGTAATATAAAATAAACATTAATGATTATAAATATGAACATTGTTATCGTTTAACATACAATAAAATATGTTAATAGTTTATTTCGTTGCGGCACGTATTTCCCTGACGAACTGTACCTCTCTACGAGCGCTTGATTATGACTCGTATAACCGGTGGGACGCGATGTGCCCTTGCACCCGCGCCGCGCCCGCTCCCGCGTGGCCTAAATAGCCGGCCGCGGCCGCCGGCTCAGAGAGAATTTGCAATCGTCGCGGGCGCACGTACACTTTTCTCACAGTGTCATCACACGTAGCGCCCGCGCATTCGATATATTGTTTTATATAATATCGTTCTGGGCACCAGATAGCCCCAAGTTACCTTCAGTGAGTGTTAAAACCCCTAAGATATTGGGTAAGTGCTGAACATTCCATAAGAAATAGCTTTAAGTAGGTAGATAAATAAGAGTGTGTCTAACGGTATTTCCGTTAGTATGCTTTCTTGCTTGTTTTCGCTTTAGTAAAGAACTTACATACATTTCACCTTCTTCCGCTGTTTAGTTACAACGCATCATTAATGTTTTGATTATAAATTATACCTAAAGTTAAAAAATTAATCTCATAAAATTAGTACTCATTTTGTAAACTCCGTCTGACTGTGACATCCGCATTTCACCAAGCCAATTCACCATCACCATCACGCAGTACTTTCTTTCCTGCTTCTGCTAATGCCGGTCACAGTCAACGGGGATAAATACTGGACTATTTTATTTACACGGCGGATGAAAATTCCAGGGTGCTACCTTGCGGCTGGAGCACTGCAAAACTTACACCAGGGTTCCCTGGTGCTGCCGGCTGACGTCCCTCGGCCCGTCCCATCTCCACGGCAGTCCCGAGATCCAGGGAAGTACTGGCGTGGTGGCAGCGACACCCTTTTTGAGCCAGGGAGCAATATCAGACGGCATTCCGATCCACCCCCTTTCGATTTTTTATTCGTGTGCTCGCGGCGTTAGCGGGAATAAATGCGTTTCATTATTTAAACTTGTAGTTTAATTTAATCTCGCCCGTTAAAACGCAGCGCCGGCGTGTGTTGGTCGCGCGGCGCTCGGAGCGCCTCCACGGCGGCCGCGGGCGCCATGATGTATGAACAGCGCAGGAAGTGGACCACGAAGTGGGAAAGTGTACTGACCTCGGGCACGGTGCAGACAGCAGTAATGACTCCCTGTGCGCAGCCCATTAGCAGCGCCGGCGTGTGTTGGTCGCGCGGCGCTCGGAGCGCCTCCACGGCGGCCGCGGGCGCCATGATGTATGAACAGCGCAGGAAGTGGACCACGAAGTGGGAAAGTGTACTGACCTCGGGCACGGTGCAGACAGCAGTAATGACTCCCTGTGCGCAGCCCATTAGCAGCGCCGGCGTGTGTTGGTCGCGCGGCGCTCGGAGCGCCTCCACGGCGGCCGCGGGCGCCATGATGTATGAACAGCGCAGGAAGTGGACCACGAAGTGGGAAAGTGTACTGACCTCGGGCACGGTGCAGACAGCAGTAATGACTCCCTGTGCGCAGCCCATTAGCAGCGCCGGCGTGTGTTGGTCGCGCGGCGCTCGGAGCGCCTCCACGGCGGCCGCGGGCGCCATGATGTATGAACAGCGCAGGAAGTGGACCACGAAGTGGGAAAGTGTACTGACCTCGGGCACGGTGCAGACAGCAGTAATGACTCCCTGTGCGCAGCCCATTAGCAGCGCCGGCGTGTGTTGGTCGCGCGGCGCTCGGAGCGCCTCCACGGCGGCCGCGGGCGCCATGATGTATGAACAGCGCAGGAAGTGGACCACGAAGTGGGAAAGTGTACTGACCTCGGGCACGGTGCAGACAGCAGTAATGACTCCCTGTGCGCAGCCCATTAGCAGCGCCGGCGTGTGTTGGTCGCGCGGCGCTCGGAGCGCCTCCACGGCGGCCGCGGGCGCCATGATGTATGAACAGCGCAGGAAGTGGACCACGAAGTGGGAAAGTGTACTGACCTCGGGCACGGTGCAGACAGCAGTAATGACTCCCTGTGCGCAGCCCATTAGCAGCGCCGGCGTGTGTTGGTCGCGCGGCGCTCGGAGCGCCTCCACGGCGGCCGCGGGCGCCATGATGTATGAACAGCGCAGGAAGTGGACCACGAAGTGGGAAAGTGTACTGACCTCGGGCACGGTGCAGACAGCAGTAATGACTCCCTGTGCGCAGCCCATTAGCAGCGCCGGCGTGTGTTGGTCGCGCGGCGCTCGGAGCGCCTCCACGGCGGCCGCGGGCGCCATGATGTATGAACAGCGCAGGAAGTGGACCACGAAGTGGGAAAGTGTACTGACCTCGGGCACGGTGCAGACAGCAGTAATGACTCCCTGTGCGCAGCCCATTAGCAGCGCCGGCGTGTGTTGGTCGCGCGGCGCTCGGAGCGCCTCCACGGCGGCCGCGGGCGCCATGATGTATGAACAGCGCAGGAAGTGGACCACGAAGTGGGAAAGTGTACTGACCTCGGGCACGGTGCAGACAGCAGTAATGACTCCCTGTGCGCAGCCCATTAGCAGCGCCGGCGTGTGTTGGTCGCGCGGCGCTCGGAGCGCCTCCACGGCGGCCGCGGGCGCCATGATGTATGAACAGCGCAGGAAGTGGACCACAAAGTGGGAAAGTGTACTGACCTCGGGCACGGTGCAGACAGCAGTAATGACTCCCTGTGCGCAGCCCATTAGCAGCGCCGGCGTGTGTTGGTCGCGCGGCGCTCGGAGCGCCTCCACGGCGGCCGCGGGCGCCATGATGTATGAACAGCGCAGGAAGTGGACCACGAAGTGGGAAAGTGTACTGACCTCGGGCACGGTGCAGACAGCAGTAATGACTCCCTGTGCGCAGCCCATTAGCAGCGCCGGCGTGTGTTGGTCGCGCGGCGCTCGGAGCGCCTCCACGGCGGCCGCGGGCGCCATGATGTATGAACAGCGCAGGAAGTGGACCACGAAGTGGGAAAGTGTACTGACCTCGGGCACGGTGCAGACAGCAGTAATGACTCCCTGTGCGCAGCCCATTAGCAGCGCCGGCGTGTGTTGGTCGCGCGGCGCTCGGAGCGCCTCCACGGCGGCCGCGGGCGCCATGATGTATGAACAGCGCAGGAAGTGGACCACGAAGTGGGAAAGTGTACTGACCTCGGGCACGGTGCAGACATCAGTAATGACTCCCTGTGCGCAGCCCATTAGCAGCGCCGGCGTGTGTTGGTCGCGCGGCGCTCGGAGCGCCTCCACGGCGGCCGCGGGCGCCATGATGTATGAACAGCGCAGGAAGTGGACCACGAAGTGGGAAAGTGTACTGACCTCGGGCACGGTGCAGACAGCAGTAATGACTCCCTGTGCGCAGCCCATTAGCAGCGCCGGCGTGTGTTGGTCGCGCGGCGCTCGGAGCGCCTCCACGGCGGCCGCGGGCGCCATGATGTATGAACAGCGCAGGAAGTGGACCACGAAGTGGGAAAGTGTACTGACCTCGGGCACGGTGCAGACAGCAGTAATGACTCCCTGTGCGCAGCCCATTAGCAGCGCCGGCGTGTGTTGGTCGCGCGGCGCTCGGAGCGCCTCCACGGCGGCCGCGGGCGCCATGATGTATGAACAGCGCAGGAAGTGGACCACGAAGTGGGAAAGTGTACTGACCTCGGGCACGGTGCAGACAGCAGTAATGACTCCCTGTGCGCAGCCCATTAGCAGCGCCGGCGTGTGTTGGTCGCGCGGCGCTCGGAGCGCCTCCACGGCGGCCGCGGGCGCCATGATGTATGAACAGCGCAGGAAGTGGACCACGAAGTGGGAAAGTGTACTGACCTCGGGCACGGTGCAGACAGCAGTAATGACTCCCTGTGCGCAGCCCATTAGCAGCGCCGGCGTGTGTTGGTCGCGCGGCGCTCGGAGCGCCTCCACGGCGGCCGCGGGCGCCATGATGTATGAACAGCGCAGGAAGTGGACCACGAAGTGGGAAAGTGTACTGACCTCGGGCACGGTGCAGACAGCAGTAATGACTCCCTGTGCGCAGCCCATTAGCAGCGCCGGCGTGTGTTGGTCGCGCGGCGCTCGGAGCGCCTCCACGGCGGCCGCGGGCGCCATGATGTATGAACAGCGCAGGAAGTGGACCACGAAGTGGGAAAGTGTACTGACCTCGGGCACGGTGCAGACAGCAGTAATGACTCCCTGTGCGCAGCCCATTAGCAGCGCCGGCGTGTGTTGGTCGCGCGGCGCTCGGAGCGCCTCCACGGCGGCCGCGGGCGCCATGATGTATGAACAGCGCAGGAAGTGGACCACGAAGTGGGAAAGTGTACTGACCTCGGGCACGGTGCAGACAGCAGTAATGACTCCCTGTGCGCAGCCCATTAGCAGCGCCGGCGTGTGTTGGTCGCGCGGCGCTCGGAGCGCCTCCACGGCGGCCGCGGGCGCCATGATGTATGAACAGCGCAGGAAGTGGACCACGAAGTGGGAAAGTGTACTGACCTCGGGCACGGTGCAGACAGCAGTAATGACTCCCTGTGCGCAGCCCATTAGCAGCGCCGGCGTGTGTTGGTCGCGCGGCGCTCGGAGCGCCTCCACGGCGGCCGCGGGCGCCATGATGTATGAACAGCGCAGGAAGTGGACCACGAAGTGCCGGCCGTCGCGGAGGGCTTCGGAGGTCGCGTCGCGGATCTCTTCCTCAACGATGGCGCTATGGAAAGAAGATATAATTAGTTACCATAATTTTAAGTTTAATTATTAACCTTTCCTTTACCCGATATGATATTTACCGGGCCCGCGAATTCGCGGCCGATTTTTTGCTACTCTCGTTTACAGCTCCCTTCCAATGTGGTTGGCCCCACATGTACCGCGCGTATTCGAGTGTCAGGTAGCAAAACGCTTGACTCAACGTTATCGCTCGTATGACTGAAGTGTTCATACTTAGGAATGTAAATGTTTACATTTTTTACAAGGGCATGAAATGGCCTACATTGTGTTTGTATTAATATATCATAACAACATATTACAATGTAGAAAACCATGGATCTTTGATAGGAAGGAAAAATAATTGTCACTCGCCAAAGATACGCTAAGATATGGAATTGTAACTATAAGATATTTTATTTATTCTAATTCTTCAAGATATAGGGCACGAACCATAGTAAATTACTAGAAGACATACCTGTAAAAATATTATATTCTTTGTATTCAAAAAACCGTAAGCACCCAAATTTTTTTTCACTCATCATGGTCGCAATTTTAACTTATTTTTGCGAAGTTATTATTAGACCTCACTGGTTTGTATTTTTATCTTAACGCAAATAAACTAATCAGAAACTGATATAAAACAGCAAAATTGTATATAAACACTAAAATTTCAATGAAATATCACTTTTTGTAACGGACCGGCAAGTACGAACCCAACTTTTATTTTCGCATTTTTTTTTAAACGAGGAATGTTAAAAGCACGCAAAGTTGAGTACTTACCATCTATATGGTATAAATTGTATAAAAAACATTAATTATATCCCTTATTACTTCAAAAAACCACTTTATAATACTTTTTTTTGGGTCACCGTCGTAGAAACGCACCACGTGGACCAACGGTTTTTGTACTGGCTACTACTGGTCGAATTTATGAAGAATGAAGTTTCGGTAGGTACCATTGATTTAGTATATGTAACTAGATATACAATCAGCCGAAAAAAATGGCAGTCCAAAAGAACCGGCTGATGCAATTGGCCGGCTCTTTTGCGTTTAGTCTGGTTTCGACCAAAGACTACAATATACATACTGAGATAGACAGGCAACTCGACCATATTGAGAAGGCATGCTTGCGTATACGGGCGCCATCTCTTCTGCGATACTTAAAACTTTTCTTTGAATGTACAAAACATACAAAAAGTGCGTCGGTCGCAGGGTTTGAACCACGGCTCTTCGACTCCAAATACCGCCGTCTGTACCCCTAGGCTACTGATGTGTTATGACAATACGGCGAATTTTGAAATACCTTGACAGCCTAGCCTAGCAATCGCTAGAGCTTCAGAGTTCGCGACCTATCTAGTAGGTGACACTATTTTCAATAAGAAACTGGATTTGCATTAAGTTCTAAGTTCGCATAGCATGGTTTCGACCGTGAGACTTGTTGGTTGTCAGATATGTCTTAATTTTTAGTCAAAAAATGCGTAAATACCAACAAAAAAACAAGAAAAAAAGATGGGATATACTTATTTATACCAGTAAGTTCTCTTGATAACGTAACGAAATTTGTGTAAACTCGTTGTAATTGAATAGTTTTTAACATGTTTTAAATAATTAGTTTTGTTAGTTCAAATGACATACGTCGAAGAACATAAATCTAAGAAGTCGTTATTAGATACTTTTTTATGACGTCGTTACCTACGTTATATGGTTTTAATTTTAAGATTTCCAAGAAATCCGCAGCGAAATGGTCTGCAGTCATAGCACGCGACAGTCGAGACGATTTATTCAAAACAAACGACTTAATATGATATAAAACGAAGTGAAACATCACTATGTTACACTCATCTGCCTAGCTAGCTCACTAGGTTTTATGTCGGCGAAAATGTACTGAAACGTCACGTAAAACGCGACATAAAGCCTAGTGTGCTAGCCCCCCTGTGAGCTGTAAATTTGCTACACGATATAAAACAAATGTACAGATCTTTAAGACATATTACATTAAGGACAAACCCGTTTAGCGGACATTATTGTAACTCCGAAAAGAAAAACAATAAAGAACTTTCTATTCTATTCTATTCGCGCGTCGTTTTTTCGACTCATTTTCCTGCTAATATATACGACAAAAAATGGATTGAACAGCCAACTAAAACTGCCACACCTGTCATGGAATTAAATAACTAACGAGTCCATTTCTTTCCATTACATATTTTAATTTCAATTATTTCCAGTAATTTGTCAGGCAAAATTAATTAGTTTATATGGCTCCGGTTTATAAAACAAACAAAATACAGCAAAAACAAGTTTAGTATGAAAAACTTAAATTTGCTGTATTTTTTTACTATGGTACTGAAGTTTATGTAAACTAATTAAGAGTGCTCTTCAAAAAAGCGCTCGCTCAGAATTCGGTATTTTGACAGGCGTAGTGCTTTTGTGTGTGTAAATACTACTAACACCCACACAAACGTACCTAACCCCCACATGCACAGCTAGATCGCACCAGCCGCGGGTGCCGTCCCTTTCTAGCTATATGTAAGTGCGATCGGGATAGAACTAACCGCGGAGCTTGCCGATGCAAATAGCTGTATAGCGCACCGTTGGAATTCGCTCCGTGACCGATATTGATACTTGCACTAAAAAGTGGTAAACATTACTTCGCTAACATGATGCTCTAACTTGAACAAAGTAAGTATTTGATTTTTGTGCACATGTTTTCTATTTATATTAAAATACTATGACAAAGTATATTCATTCTTTTTTACTAGCTTTATATTGACTTGCACTGTTTGTATGTATGTAAATATGTAAGTATGTAAGTTGTCCGTCAAAATTTGTAATTCATTTTTCAGTCACTTCCCGTTATCCAATTGAGCTGAAATTTTGCATGCATGTGTATATCGCATGACAATGCAATATTATGATGATTTGGAGCTGATCTAATGCTGGAGCAGGAAGTTGGCCATAGGAACTCCGCAATAAAACGACACAACCCTATCGAGTTTGGGCTCGTTATAATCGTCTCAATGAGTTGTTGATGATGGTATGCAGAAAAGTACAGTCGGCAATAAAAGCTTGTACCAAAAATGAACATTTTGACAGCAACTTATTTTTGTATAAAATAAACTAACAAGTTTTAAAGTTGTCAGTAATAAGAATAATAATTTGCTGTCTGGCACTACTACTTTCAAACACCGATTTATGCCTGCTTCCTGGACCTCTCCAAGGCCGTCGACAGAGTGGACTACAATATTCTCTGGGCAAAACTGGAGGAAGCAGATATTCCGGGTGATTGTACAGGTTTGTTGAGGTACTGGTACCAAAACCAATTAAACCAGGTGAGATGGGCCAGGACTTTGTCCACAGATTACAGGTTGGAATGTGGAGTACGGCAGGGGGGCCTGACGTCTCCTAAACTGTTCAACTTTGACTTATGTCAATTAGTACTGCAGTTCTTTTTAGGGTTCCGTAGCCAAATGGCAAAAAACGGAACCCTTATAGATTCGTCATGTCCGTCCGTCTGTCTGTCTGTCTGTCCGTCCGTATGTCACAGCCACTTTTTTCCGAAACTATAAGAGCTATACTGTTGAAACTTGGTAAGTAGATGGGTCATTGTCAGATTTAGGTTCGCGTCTCTTCGGTGGACATTGCCAAAGCTAAGCCTAATTTTTGGTTGATCTCTGAATCCGCATAAACGGCGTTGCCCCTTCTATAATCCTATGTGATAAAAACATATTATATGTGAGCGTAAGCCCGTAACTTTTGACCACCGGAAAGATGATTTTTGTTTTTGTGACTGACAATGACCCAGATGTATTCTGTGAACCGCATTAAGATTTTCACACAAAAATCGAAAAAAAAACATTAAGTTTTAGGGGTCCCCATACTCAGAACTGAAACTGAAAAATTTTTTTTTATCAAACCCATACGTATCTATGGATAGGTCTTCAAAAATGATATTGAGGTTTCTAACATAATTTTTTTCTAAACTGAATAGTTTGCGCGAAAGACACTTCCAAAGTGGTAAAATGTGTGTCCTGTAACTTCTAAAATAAGAGAATGATAAAACTAAAAAAAAATATATATGATGTACTTACATTACCACAGATGTATGAATATATTGTATAGTATTCTATGCTCTGAGTACATTACCATGTAAACTTCCACAGAAAATTGGTTTGAACGAGATCTAATAAGTAGTTTTTTTTAATACGTCATAAATCGTAAACCGCAATTTATTTCACGGAACCCTTCATGTGCGAGCCCGACTCGCACTTGGCCGCTTTTTTTAAAATGTATAATAATAATTGCTAACATAGTTTTAAGTTTATTTTGTTACTAACAGTATATGCACTATCACATGGTCTGAAATAAAACTATTGAATTGAATTGAATTAAACGAGGATTTGAAAGACGATAAGGATATTGACCGGGAGAGGAGGGCCTTATCAGTCCGCTGCAACATGCTGGCACGCAGATTTGGTAAGTGTAGCAACAAAGTCAAAGTGACATTGTTCAATGCATTTTGTCAGTGTTTCTACACTTGCCAACTGAGGTCTAAATTTATGCGAAAGTCGTACAGCACCATGAGGGTGCAATATAATGATGCATTTCGCACGCTCATGCGGCTGCCGCGCTACTGCAGCGCGTCCAGCATGTTCGCTGAGGCGCGGGTGCCAGATTTCTTCGCCGTAATGAGGGCGAGAGTTGCCGCTTTCTGGGACAGGCTGGGGCGCTCTCAGGACGAGATCCTCAAGGTCATCTACAACGACCTGGAGAGCCCTATTTTCCGATATTGGCTATCTGTGCATGATGAAATATTTAAGAACTTCACTTAGGCGTCAGATAGCTAACAATTGTGCGTGGAATTATAAATCTGGTATCTAAGAAATTTCTCTAACCTTGGTCAACCAATATGGAAAACGCAAATCCGTTGAAGAGAGCAATGGTGGAAGAAAATAAATGGCTCTTTAACGGTTTAGAAAACGGCCGAAGGGGCACATTCAATTCAATCAAATTAAAATGCCTGACTGGTAGAGAATGCCTCATGGCATTAAGTCCGCCATTTTTACTTTCCGTTGTATAGTGCAATAAAGTTTAATTAAATAAATAAATCAAGAGTTTACAGAACAGCATTTGATCTTAATTAAATAGCTATGCCGTACAATCATCATTGCAGCGGTTGGTATCTAAGAAATTCTTAAACTTAGCTTAGGGCCTGGAGGCAACATACCAACGGAACTAGTAATGTGCAAAGAACGAAAGTTTCTTCCTACATTACCCAGTTTTGAACGAAGACTATTTTTTCTTTGTACATTACTAGTAATGTACGAAGAACAAGGGGATCATTTTTTTGATGTTTTAGTTTAACATTTTAATTTTAATTAAGTATCTTGTCAAACTTGTATTTGTATTTTGGGTTATGTTTCGCCTGTGAATAAATGATTTATTATTTATTATGTATGTCTTTCCCGCTCACGGGACAGTGATGTCCCGGACCTTTGGGAGGCGTGCGTGGGGCTAGGTACCTACAAAGTACCAACTGAGCCAACACGTAGAGGCCCTTTTGACAATTTAATGAAATGCAAGGAGTACACCGAGCGGATGCTGTCCCTGCCCGTGTCATGGGACGCATACAGAGACAGCACCCGCTGGGGTGTATAGGGACTATTGCTGGTTGATGGAATCTAAAGAAAACGGGTTATTGGGTGAAAATGATGGACTAGTGGCTGGGCTATTGGGTGAAACATCGGACGCCTGCCTAATAAACTGTCTCATTTTTTATCTCTGGCAGACGGTGACTCGCCAACTGCTAGATGGGCCCCTATTATTAGCGACATTAAAAAATTGCCTAAGGGCAACACCAGTCAGAGAGGCTGGGGGGGTAGAGAGGTGGCACTGGACTTTAAACATATAGCCAACTCGCCACTTAGGTGTCCACATCTACCCTCGAGCAACAGCTCTTGCGACTTTACTCTGGACAGCCAGTTAAGGCAAGCCAGAGGTGGGGGGCCTGTCCAACCAACCACCCGATCGGCTCAGCCTGACCACAGGACACCCCCAGGGGCACTCAGGTACGTAGGGTCGCTACTCCCTAACAGCCCGCCACAAGCTGCCTTACGTTGACTGATTATTATTATTATTATGTCAATCACTCGTTCAAATTGAAAATGCCTCGTAAATCTACTATTGGTAAATGGTTAGAAACGTACCCGGAACTGGTTTATAAAGAACAAGATTCCGTGATACACTGTTCTGTTTGTTATGTTAATTTGAAACAGTTCAAAAAACATAATATCAAAAAACATGTATCAAGTGATTCACATCGTAAGAAAAAAACCGGCCAAGTGCGAGTTGGACTCGCGCACGAAGGGTTCCGAACCATTATCTATAAAAACGGCAAAAAAATCACGTTTGTTGTATGGGAGCTCCCCTTAAAAAAAAAATTGTTTTCAGTATTTGTTGTTATAGCGGCAACAGAAATACGTAATCTGTGAAAATTTCAACTCTCTAGCTGTCACGGTTCTTGAGATACAGCCTGGTGACAGACAGACGGACGGTCGGACGGACAGCGAAGTCTTAGTAATAGGGTGCCGTTTTACTCTTTGAGTACGGAAACCTAAAAACGTGTACCTGGTAACAAAGAAGAATTTTACTGAACTGAACTGATTAAATGTAAAATTGTTAACTATTAATTTTTCATTGATTTCATTGCAAATCTCTATTTAACATTTTCAGAAAGTCAAAAGTTATCTAAAAGAGATCGGTCTTTAGCGATAAGACCGCCTGTTGTTTACCTCTACTTTTAATCTTCTTTGATATGTTGTGTTGTGCTCTATAATGTATCGACAAAATATTTGTATCAGAAGTCGATAAACGAGAAGTCCCCATGACAGCTCAAAAATGTTACGAGAATTCCGATGACTGGACTAACTAGTAAATAAATTAAATCTATCAAGTATCACGATCACTCGTACAATAATAATTGACTATAGAACGCGTAGTTTAGACAAAAGGATCCAACCCACAAGACATCACCATTGAAATGTATGACTTTTGTTTTAGGTAGAAGGTTCAATTTTAAATGTTACGTATCCGGTGGGTTTGAGCCTTTTCGCTACACTACGTCATATATGGCAGCTATGCAATTCATAACTTGTCTCGATTAGCCTCACGAATGTATCCCCAGTATAGTTTGACCCCGAGGTTGGTAACAACTATGCCTAGTCGGAGATCAAAATAATATTATTTTATCTGAAGAGTGGCCGGTTAGCTTCGTGAATAGCCACAAATAAACACACTACACGTCTGTCTCGGAGGGCTATTCAGCCGGTACTGAGATATATTCCCGCGCGACGGTAAATTTATACTAGTTTTGAATAATTATTTATAAATATAAATTTTGACAAAAGTTATATTTTTTGGACTGGATCTTGTTGGTACAAGCATGAACTTTAATGTTGTGTAAGATTCAATACAAAAATAATTCAACAATAATGAGAAAATCCTTGAGTTTTCAGTACGATTTTGTTGACAAATATGGTGTAATTGAGAACAGTTTACATATATATACGTGCAGAATAAGGAAAATTCGAGGCGGCTAGGCGCAATGGCAACATATTACGCTAGTGAAAATAGAAAAAAACAAGTAGGTTCTCATATAACATCATGGAGTATTAGGGGCTCAAACTTATGACTCTGCGCTCTCTTCAGAAAACTACTGTCGGTAATCGGGTATTTTCGGTTAAAGTATTCAGTTCTTCGTAAATTGGAGGCGGCTAGGACCAATATGAGGAGTTTACCTATGCAAATAAGTAATCAGGATCTAGAAAAAGCTCTCCGTTTCTTAGAATTACAACGTCAAAAATCCGTCATTCTCGCTTATTCCTGACCAAAAAACGAGCGCCCTCTTAAAGACCTGGACGGTATTCTGAGTACAAAATTTTAGAGCAAACTAGCTAGTCGTTTTAAAATGAGATCGTAACTACGTTTGTATGGAGAATTGAGCTTACTGTGGACTCTTAATTTACTATAATATAATTGTTAAATCCAATATCAACACATCATTTGGAAATTATATTCAAAGCATAATCAAAGCAATCCACAAAGTTAAATATCCACAGCGCAGGTTTCGTCAAAAATGAGCACAGAGTGAGTATCTGCAACAAACTTCGTCTATTATTAAATACTTACAACCAATAATCAGCAACATGCTTCGTCAAGACTCGGTTACAAAAATAAAATAAAAATATACAATATATTTGGAAATTTGAAACTGTTTATACCCCACTTGTAAAATAAAAAAACCTGATTTATTTGTGATACTTATTGGTCTTTCTGTTTAAATACCTACATAAAATATTGTTAAAATAATTTTATAACGCGACTCCATTCATTCGCTATTTAGTTTTGACGTGAGCAGTTAAGTCACATTATGGTAAAATCTCAATAAACCAAAAAGTATTTTATCTGTTGATGTTGATTTGCTAATATGGTGCTTACATTAAAAAAAACGGAGTTCTTTTTTTATGTAACATATATCTTGATGCAGGTTATAAGTTAATGTCAGGATACGGGTACGCGACCCTGGACTCCTCGAGCTATCAGCACTACACTCCTCTTCCGTCCGTGGTGTTGATATCTTTTTCCCCCTTTTCCACTCCTCATCCCCCCTTTTCCCTCCCTTGCTTCCTTTGTGTACGCGGAAACCTCCCGCGTTTTACGCACGTCATCTGCGTGGCATTGTGGAAGGCCTAGGTGATAGATTGAGGTTGAGTTGCTATCGCCAGACACTGCATCCAAATTCTCTTCTGGTCGTAGCGGTTTACCGTTCCACCGGATTCAAGAGACCTAGGACGAGAGAGTGCACCTGCGTTTGCGCATACGTTTGTGCACTTTAATATATCCTGCGTACTTGACTGCTTCCGAATAAAGGACTCTTGATTGGCGTAAAGTCCAGTGGCGATGGGTTGAGGTAGAGAGGTTCGGTTTGATGCAAGCTGGGCTTTGTCTGACGCCTGCACACTGGCGGCTCTGGGGGTGCAGTATGCGCCGTGGTCGCTTTTACTCTGCACTGGGGTGACAGAGTTGATTCGGCAGCACCCAGAGTGACAAAGCAGCCCTATTTAGGGAAGCACTGCTTTCCCCGTTCAGCCGGGGAGGGGGCTAGAAAAGGTGCCCTAAAAAAAGCTCACCCCGCCTCAAGAGGATGGTAGTAACCGCGGCTGCCTCCGCATCTCTTAATTCGTGGTCGACGTAACAAAATAAGTAAAACTGTAAAAAGACCTGAAATGACTTTTGGCGCGTGGAACGTGCGAACGCTTCTTGACAGGGATTCCAATGCCTGTCCTGAAAGAAAAACCGCTATAGTAGCTCGAGAACTCGGCCGATACAACGTGGATGTGGCTGCTATCAGCGAAACACACCTTGCCGATGAAGGAGAGCTAGTTGAAAACGGAGGAGGTTATACTTTTTTCTGGAAAGGTACAGACTCCTCCGAACCTAGAAGGTCAGGCGTTGGTTTCGCGGTTAAAAACTGCCTCGTAAAGCAACTACACGAGTGTCCTGTCCATATTTCGGATCGCGTTACCACTTTGCGTCTTCACTTAGACAATGACAACTACCTAAATGTCATCAGTGTCTATGCTCCTACGCTAGACAAGGCTGATGACATTAAAGATAAGTTCTACGAAGAGTTAGTACAATGCCTCGATGGCATACGTCCCAGAGAACAGATCCTTCTTCTGGGGGATTTCAACGCCAGGGTTGGACGCGACTTTGAGGCCTGGCCCAAAGTTTTGGGCAGGCACGGAGTCGGCAATATGAACAGCAATGGTCAGCTGCTTCTTACCTTATGTGCGCAATATGATCTCGCGGTTACAAACACCATATTCAGATTAGCTGCGAAGCACAAGACGACGTGGATGCACCCAAGATCTAAGCACTGGCATTTAATAGATTATGCTATCGTGAGGCAAAGAGACGTCTCTCAAGTCCAAATAACCCGTGTTATGCGTGGTGCACATTGTTGGACGGATCATCGGCTTGTTGTCACCAAACTGCGCCTCAACCTTCATCGCCCTCGTCGATCTGGAAGAGTAAAGCCGACGTGTCTGAACGTGGATAGGCTGGAAAATCTAGAAGCGAGAAAGGAATATGCTGAAGCTAGGGTTTGCAATCCGGATATCCGGATATCCGAAATATCCGGATATCCGCCGAATTTTGGATCCGGATCTTACAGGCTCTTGGATCCGGATCTTTCGGATATTACGGATCCTTAAAACACAACAATGAAAACCGAAAATACGGCTACAAAATTATGTTTTTACCGAGTCCATGCTGAAAACCGAATGGTAGATTACTCAATCTCTGTTTTTATTCACCACTTCATCATCCCAGACCAGATTATTTTTGTTTTTAATTTATTAGTCACAAAAACTAATTAAACCTACATACTAGAAACTAGTAAAAATGCCGCAGTTTCATGGCGAAAGTTGGCGTTGGTTTAAATGCACTAATTCACCGTAGGCAAGGACACAAAGTAATTATTATAAATCCAATGTTACCTATAAACCTACTAAAGACTTACGCCCGTATTCATAAACGTTCAAAAAGCCTATTTTAATTATTTAAAATGGCGTTAAAATTCGTTTGTCCTTATCTGTCACTTTGACATTTGTGTTCGTAAGAAGTGGACAAAGCACATTTTATTTAGCAGCCATTTTAAGTTTTAAGAATAAGGGGATTAGTTTAGTTAAATAAACCTATAGAAATAATTAAGAAGTATAGTTGACCCAGGAAGTAAAAAGTAAATGCAGCAACAATACCTACGTTTAATACTTGTAATATTTTTTAAATTTTTAGTATGATGATCTTGACCTATAATATGATCATGTAATATAATACGCATGGTACGCTATATTAATGCCCGTTCACCGTTTTTGCCATATACAGACACAGTCTTGCCTAAAGGAATGCCCCCTGCTAGACAAACACCTTTTCCCTCGTCCGGATCACATTGTCAATTTCTCCTCCTAGATTTGATACCTAGTTACAACCCTATTGAATTAACTCCGGTACATAGAGCTCATTGAAATATATGTACGATACGGAGTTAACTTGACCAGCTGTGGTCAATCACGTAACGCATTGTATGCACGTAAGGTAGATCTACATGTCAAATGTTATGTGGGAAAATGACAGTTCGATAGCTAACGCGCGTTTGGAACGTTACGTTGATTACCCCTGGTTGTTATTCAAGTGACAGCTTTCAGTGACGTAACTCTCACTTTGCCGGTTAGTTTGTAGTTGTAAATAAAAAGTTGAATAAAAAAAGAAGTTTATACTCTTTATGACCTCGGTAATGCGTACCTATTTAAAATATTTCAGGTATACGGTGGTGTAGCCGTTTTTTCTTGATTTAAACTTACAATTCCTACTTTATACCAAAAAAAACCTTGTGGATCCGTATTATCCGAAAGATCCGGATATCCGGATCTGTTGAATTGAAATATCCGAAATATCCGGATCCAAAATATTGGCGGAGCTTGCAAACCCTAGCTGAAGCCTTAGCTGATGTGCTGCCGTCACTTGACGAAGATCAAGATATTGATGCGCTCTGGAGGTCTCTATCTTCTCAAATTTTAGACACCGCCAAAAACACCCTTGGTCTAGCAGTCCATAAAAATGAGGACTGGTTTGACAATAATGACAGAGTCCTGACGGAGGCATTATGCAAGCACAGACGTTTCCTACTAGGAGATACCGGCAAAAAGCAAGGCGGAAGTATAACAGAGATCAAAAACCGTGACTTGGAGCTGAGAAAACTTACTCGAGAAACCAAAGACAAGTGGTGGCAGGAAAAAGCTCGTCGCATGCAGTGGCTCGTGGACACAAATCAGCTCGGAGACTTTTACGGAGAGGTAAGGAAGCTAATCGGTACAAACCATCATGCAAAGGTACCACTTAAGTCAGTAGACGGTGACTACCTTCTAAAAAGCAGGGAGGATGTACTAAATAGGTGGGCAGAACACTTCAACTCTCTGCTCAACGTTGATCGAACAGCTAATTTACAATTTATTGGCTCCATACCCCAGCTCTCCAAGTATACAGAGCTCGATGACCCTCTGTCTCGCGACGAAGTAATACTTGCCATCAAGCAACAGAAAAATAAGCGTGCGGTTGGCGTAGACTTTATACCAGGTGAACTGCTGAAGTACGGCGGTGACGAGTTGCACTTGTCTGTGTGGTCACTATTTGTTCGTATGTGGGAGGAAGAACGTGTCCCGGCTAGTTTCAAACTATCTCGCATTAGGGCTCTGTACAAGAACAAAGGTGATCGTGCAGACTGCAACTCTTATCGTGGTATTTCACTTTTAACTGTCCCCGGAAAAGTCTTTGCTAGAATACTTTTAAACCGCCTTATGAAACTGTCTGAAGAAATCTTGCCTGAAACACAGTTTGGCTTCCGACCTGAACGGGGGACTTGTGAAGCAATTTTCTCTTTACGTCAACTTCAAGAGAAAAGCAGGGAACAAGGTCAAAATTTGTATTTCTGTTTCTTTGACCTTGAGAAGGCGTTTGACAGTGTTCCCCGTGAAGCATTGTGGATGGTGCTGACTAAACTAGGGTGCACAGATAAATTTATCCGACTGCTCAGACTTCTGCATGACGACATGGAGTGCTGCGTCGCTGTGGATGGTGACGAGTCGTGCTTCTTCCCCGTTACCTGTGGGGTAAAGCAAGGGTGCGTTCTAGCACCCACACTCTTCGCTCTGTACTTCGCAGTCGCTGTCCGGGAAGTCTTGCAGAATCAGAATTCATCGGCAGGAATACGCATCCGTTTTCGCACCGATGGCAACATCTTCAACCTAGCCAGGTTGCGGGCACGCAGTAAAGTGTCGCATGTAATGATCACCGAAATCATGTATGCGGACGATCTATGCTTCCTTGCGCAAAACCCAGGTGACCTGCAACAGCTTGTGACTGACTTCCACGACTCCTGTTGCAAGTTTGGCCTAAAGATCAGCATTAAAAAGACGGAAGTAATGTCTTTAGACATTCACGGTCGCGAAACACTGGATGTCAAACTTGGCGCAGATGTGTTGAAGCAGGTGGACAAATTCCGCTACCTGGGTAGCGTAATAACATCTTCGTGCGACCTTGATACCGAGATCAACAGCAGGATCAGTGCTGCTGCTGCAGCGTTCGGTAAGCTAGATGCCAAGGTCTTTCGCTCGCATGACTTGAAGCTAGGCACAAAGGTCTCCATATATATGGCAATTGTGCTGCCTAATCTCCTTTACTCATCTGAAACGTGGACCGTATATCGTCGTCACACCCGCACATTAGATCGATTCCACTTAAAATGCCTCCGTAAAATCTTAAAGATCAGCTGGCCCGACCGTATACGGAACACCGAAGTTTTGCGGAGAGCTAACGTAGGTGGAATCGAAGCCTATCTCATGAGACGACAACTTCGCTGGGGCGGCCACGTTTCAAGGATGGCGGCGGGTCGAGTGGCAAAGCACATCTTTTATTCGGAGCTTGAGGAGGGCAAGCGAAAGCATGGCGGACAACTCCTCAGGTACAAAGATGTGCTTAAGCGTCACATGAAAAATTGTGAAATTGACCCATTGCAGTGGGAGAACCAGGCAGCCAACCGCCAGAAATGGAGATCTTCAGTTAAAATCAAAACATCCACCTTTGAATCCCGTCGACGTATGGCTCTTGATTTCAAACGGGACGAGCTGAAAGCCCGACCACCTGCGGCGGTCAGCTATAACTTTGTGAATGGTGTGCTCACGTGCCCGTTGTGTACTCGGGTCTTCGTAAATAAGATCGGCTATGTGAGTCACACCAGAGCACATGAACGACATCAACGCCAGAGTTGAGGCAGTCGCCGAGGCCGAAACCGGTCAGGAGAGATTATTATTTATTATTAAGTTAATGTTATTAGCAACTACTGAAATATAGCTAGAGTTGTCATTTTGGGGCACATTTCTTGACATTTTTGTTCGGCATTGTGAGTCTATTTACTTTATGTTAAGTACGTCAATGGTTGGTACAGCGGCGGTACCACGAACTTCGAATCTCGAACTTCGTATATCTCCGTCTCTATCGCACTTATGGTTTATGGTAGTCGAGCGACCGAAACGGAGATACACGAAGTTCGAGATTCGAAGTTCGTGGTAGCGCCGCAGGTCGATTCACGAAAGCTGGCACGAATGGATTGAACGAAAGTAATGTCACTTGTCACTGTGAGTGGCAGTGTGAGTGACGTTCTTATACAGGAGCCTCCTAATATTTTGTAAACATGTAAGTACCTAATACGTTTTCGTTATTCAAGAAAAAAATAATTATATTATTATAATCTGCACCAAATATCATGTTAATTATTTTAGTAATTATTATTAAAGTCCTTTGTAAATAAAACGTATATTTATTTTTCTGACTTATTTTTAATGAATGGCTTGTTCGAATTGTATAAAATCTAAAAAAAGAGCAGACCAAGGAGTCCGTTGTCAGCAGAGTTTTTAATTTATTTATATCCTGTTTTCACACTGACGCCGCAATCTACAAAATGACGGCGAAAAGATTCGAAATTCTTAAAAAATTTAACTGTTATTTTCGCGTTTCACGGCATCGTCATTGTGCATGAAACATGGTTATAATTATATATTTATTTAATTATAAAATGCTAAATCTCTGAAACACAATTATCATAATCACTTTTTGCATCAACCTGTATTTAATCATTATGTGACGCACACATAGACATTGTTGTTAACAGATCCTATCGCAACTTGGGATTTGTAATGAGGACGTGTAAACCGTTTCAAAGTTTGTTAAGTCTAAAAATTGTATATTACGCATATGTGAGATGTATTCTCGAATATGCATCTCCTATATGGTCAGTCTGTTACGCTATTCATAAAAACCGAATTGAAAGAATTCAGAAGAAGTTTGTGAATCATTTAAATTACAAATTTGACAAATCATCCCTTGGATACGTTGACAACTGTCGAAAATATAATATCCTAACACTTGAAGATAGACGAAAAATAGCTGACATGAGTCTACTTTTCGACATAATTAGTAATCGATTGGATTGTCCTGAATTACTATCCGGCCTATCGTTTCGAGTTCCAAGGCGTACGCGACACAAGACCCTATTTCACGTTCCCTTTCACTCCACTAACTATGGAGCTAACGCTGTGTTGGCACGGATCCCTCGCTTGTATAACACCGAATTTTACATTGCTGATCCATTTGTAGGTTCAAAAAATAAATTTAAAAGTGATATTTATTCGATTTTGAACAAACATAAAGATAATACATAATATATGAATATATATGTATATATACTAAACAAAAAATAATTTGCCAATTCAACAAAAAAAAAATACATATGCAATAGGATCATCCTGGCGTGGACATGTGCGGGCAGTTAATCAATTTACTTCTTGATGTGTTCTTGGGTACTGGGTGTAATCACATGTGTACTTTACCGATCGATTTTTTTACTTTTAATGAAAGTGTTGAATTAATATATTATACCATCGGTGGTGTTTCTGTTACTATTAGTAGTTTTTTTTTTATTATTGTAAATCCTTTTAGTCCAGGTTTAACTTCGTCTGACTTTACTTTTTAAGTTATGTTAATTTAAGCTGTTATTCTAACTAACATTTGTTTTATTTTTTAGCGTCTTGTTAATTTTTTAGTTTTAGTTTAAAACCTGATTGAACATTTTCACTATGTTTGACTTACCTTGTTAATAGTTTCTTAAGTAATTAATGGATGACTGTTATTGGCCTTGTATTATGTAATTACCAAGTATTAGTTATATCTACGGCTGTTGTTATCCTCAATACCAATAAATAAATAAATAAATAAATTGTCATTCACTCGTACAATTCATTCGTGCCAGCTTACGTGAATCGACCTGTACAAATCGCTTCCTAATTTCATCGCCTTTGAATTAGAAAAAGCCCAATAGAATATAGCAATTATTTTGTTTTCAATATAGTTTTATTTACAGTGTGGGTAGTACCCAGTCCCAGGCCGTGAATTCGCGGCCTCGGTAAACGTCGGGTACATTTTCGCCGCCGTGAATACGCGGCCGCGGTAGACGACGGTACTTTCTATGCGATTTTCTTGGTAAATGCTAATAGCATAATTTTGGCCGTGAATTCGCGGCCTCGGTAAAGAAGAGGTCAAAAAACAAAAAAAAAAAGATCTAGAAAACGCAGATCTTTGGGTCATTCTTCAGATTTGTGACTGCGTCTAATTGACAAGACTCCATATAAAATGTTAGTAAAACGTCGCGATAATTACATCCAACCGCAGACACAATTCTAAAGAATGACCCCCTTATTTGAAACGATTGTGAGCTTATAAATATGTCACATTGAACTGTCATTTTTTTAAAGTGTGATTGAGGTTCATTTTTGATATGGCAAATCACGAATAGGGAACTTGCATCTTTTTATTTTATTACGAAAATCAAAAGTACAATCCAGCATTAAAACAACTGTAGCACTAAAACTTTCTTATGATTTATTTTTCTGATGTTATATGCATTTGAAATCTGCACACGCCGGCACTCCCTGAAAACGCTCTATATTAAACTGGCTTATGCTATGACGTCACAATATATATTCTCGGCGCGTTTACTATGGAGTAAGTCATTAATTTGCAATTATCTCCACAACATTTGCGTTTAGGTAGCAGCAATTATTTTGTTTTCAATATAGTTTTATTTACAGTGTGGGTAGTACCCAGTCCCAGGCCGTGAATTCGCGGCCTCGGTAAACGTCGGGTACATTTTCGCCGCCGTGAATACGCGGCCGCGGTAGACGACGGTACTTTCTATGCGATTTTCTTGGTAAATGCTAATAGCATAATTTTGGCCGTGAATTCGCGGCCTCGGTAAAGAAGAGGTCAAAAAACAAAAAAAAAAAGATCTAGAAAACGCAGATCTTTGGGTCATTCTTCAGATTTGTGACTGCGTCTAATTGACAAGACTCCATATAAAATGTTAGTAAAACGTCGCGATAATTACATCCAACCGCAGACACAATTCTAAAGAATGACCCCCTTATTTGAAACGATTGTGAGCTTATAAATATGTCACATTGAACTGTCATTTTTTTAAAGTGTGATTGAGGTTCATTTTTGATATGGCAAATCACGAATAGGGAACTTGCATCTTTTTATTTTATTACGAAAATCAAAAGTACAATCCAGCATTAAAACAACTGTAGCACTAAAACTTTCTTATGATTTATTTTTCTGATGTTATATGCATTTGAAATCTGCACACGCCGGCACTCCCTGAAAACGCTCTATATTAAACTGGCTTATGCTATGACGTCACAATATATATTCTCGGCGCGTTTACTATGGAGTAAGTCATTAATTTGCAATTATCTCCACAACATTTGCGTTTAGGTGTCAGATGAAACTTGTCATACAAAATATTATTTCTAATTCAACATTCTGTGTAACTGTTATGTTATTTCATCGAAAAAATCTATACATATAATAAAGCTGAAGAGGGTCGAAAGTCTGTACATGGGATGGATTCGAAAAAAAATTGGCTGGGGATACTTAGAATCGACAACAGAACACGTTCCAACAGTTTTTAGAATTTTTGTCTGTTTGTCTGTTTATGTGACCGCGCATCACGTGAAAACGGCTGAACCGATTTAGATGAAATTTGGTATAGAGATAGTTTGAGACTAAGGAAAGGACATAGGATAGTTTTTATCCCAGAAATCATCCTTTAAGGGGGTGAAATTGGGGGTGGAAATTTGTATGGATCCACTGAAACCGCTGCACCGATTTGGATGAAATTTGGTATATAAATAGTTTGCGTCCCGAGAAAGGACATAGGATAGGTTTGATCCCGGAAATCATCCCCTAAGGGGGTGATATGGGGGGGGGTGAAATTTTGGATGTAACCCATTTTGATGAAATATGGTTCAGAGATAGTTTAAGTCCTGGGAAAGGACATAGGATAGTTTTTATCCCGTTAATCATCCCCTAAGGGGGTGATATGGGAGGGTGAAAATTTGGATGTAACCCATTTTGATGAAATTTGGTTCAGAGATAGTTAAGTCCTGGGAAAGGACATAGGATAGTTTTTATCCCGTTAATCATCCCCTAAGGGGGTGACAATTTGGATGGAACTCATTTGATTACTATTTGGTATAGAGATAGTTTGAGTCCTGGGAAAGGACATAGGATAGTTTTAATTCTGGAAATCATCCCCAAAGGTGATGAAATGGGGGGTGAAAATTTGGATGTGTTAACGCCCAGCGTATGTGTGCCATGCAAGCACAGGCACACACACACTCACACGCGTCTGCAGCCAGCCAGCGCGGACGGGACCGCGCCCCACTCTCAATTCACCATCTAACGAACGCGTACCTACATACGTGTTTTACTTTATGTAACCTTAAAATAGTAAACGGAGTCAAAAGCAAGAACTTTCTTCATTATTTCTCGCCTCCGTCCACCGCCTGAACTATATTCGCTCCTGTTTTCAACAGATGGGACCCGTTTAGATGAAATTTGGTATAGAGATAGTTTGAGTCCCGGAGAATACAACGGATAGTTTTAATCCCGAAAATCATTTCGAAAGGGGATGAAATAAGGGGTGAAAATTGGGATAAAACCCATGTAGATGATATTTGGTATAGAGACAGTAGGAGTCCCAGGGAAGGAAAATGCATAGTTTTTATCCCGAAAATCATCTCCTGATTGAATGAAATTAGGGGTAAAAATTTGGATGGAACCCATGTAGATGAAATTTGGTTAAGAGATAGTTTGAGTCCTGGGAAAGGACATAGGATAGTTTTTAACCCGGAAATCATCTCCTGAGGGGGTGAAATTAGGGGTAAAAATTTGGATGGAACCCATTTAGATGAAATTTGGTTTAGAGATAGTTTGAGCTGCGGAGAAGGACAACGGATAGCTTTTATCCCGAACATTATCCCCTATTTCATCGGGGGTGAAAATTTGGATGGACCCTATTGAGTTGAAATTTGGTATAAAGATAGTTGGAGTCCCGGGGAAGGACAATGCATAGTTTTTATCCCGAAAAACATCTCCTGCGAGGATGAAATGAGTGGTAAAGATTTGAATGGAACCCATTTAAATGAAATCTGGTACATAAATAGTTTGAGTCCCGGGGTAGGACATAGAATAGTTTTAATCCCAGAAATCAGCCTTTAAGGGAGGAAAATTGGGAGTGAACATTTGTATGAAGCTACTATAACGGCTGCACCGATTTAGATGAAATTTGGTATAGAGAGTTTAATTCCCGGGGATAAGTCCCGGGAAAGGACATTAGATAGATTTTATCCCGGAAATCGTGCCCTAGGGGTGAAATAGGGAATTAAAATTTGGATAAATGGAACCGATTAAGATTTTTTTATATAGAGATTTTTTTTGTCCCGAAAATCATCCCCCAAGGGGTGAAATGGGGGACGAATATTTGGATGAAATCCATTTAGATGAAATTTGGTTTAGAGATAGTTTGAGTTCCAGGAAAGGACATGGGATAGTTTTTATCCTGAAAATCATTTCTTAAGGGTGTGAAATGGGAGGTGAACATTTGTTTGGAGCTACTATACAACCTCTGCACCCGTTTAGATAGAATTGTCTCAGGGAAGCACATAGGATAGTTTTTATCCCGGAAATCAATCCCTAAAGGGGAAATGGAGCGTGAAAGTTTTTATCAAGCTACGATATAAACGAGTTCTACGCGGACGAAGTCGCGGGCAGAAGCTAGTAATATATATTTTTTCGTAATTTTAAAGTGAGATAAAACTAATACAATCGTTTTTTTTTTCTTCTGTATGATATTTCTACGTATAACCGCATCAATTGAGTACAATTTATTCGAAATTGAAGTCCCATGCAAGTTCCCCATTCTCGGTTGCAAAGGGTAACGACGCCATATACACCTGCAATCTTATCGGAAGCATACTTCCGCTAACAAATACCAACCGATAATGCAAAAAAATTTTTACAATTGAAACAACAACTGGCTTTGACAAAACGTACTCACACATCTTCGACGACCACGATTTGATAGTCTTTACTTCTTTTGTTAGTATATAAATACACCTATTCAAAGCGACTGCTATACGAGTCCTATTAAAAATGAGGAATTAAACGCCCGACAATCCGCATACACCTGGAGGGATGTGGTAAGTAGGAAGAAGCGTAAGCAAAACCGCGAAGTAATTATTGGTACTGGGAAGGAGGATGACGACCTTAAGACAGTTGAGCGAATTAAATATATGCAAGCATGGTCATTTGAACCGAATACGACAGTTGAAAATGTGAAAAATTTCTTGAATAAAATATCGAACAGTCCTGAGTACTATGTCGAGAAACGTGTCATAAATTCGACGAGGCATGCATCCTTTATAATTGGCATACCAGAGAACCTCTTTGAGTGTTTTAAGTCGCCGGCGGTATGGCCCCCACGCGTTCGTATCTCGGAGTGGTTTCTCGTACATCCCCGTGTCAGGCGGGGGGAGCGAGATGGAGATAGCAGCGCTAATGCCACCGAAATGCACTAGTGCGATAAGGAATGAAGGTGATATACCGACGTACGCGCCGAGAGTAACTTCGACAAGTTCCCCGCAGCATAATAAACAAATACAAGTATTGCAAGTGCCGCTAATTACTGTCCGTAATCGCAGTGAGTGTAAACAGCTACGTATAATCCAACAAAATGTGCAATGCCTACGTAACAAGACCAATAGTATCGAATGTTTACTACAGTCGGACCTTAAGTGTGATTTATTTTTAATGACTGAGCATTGGTTAGTGTCACAGGAAATGGAAGTAGTTAGCATTGCTAATTACAACCTTATTTCGTATTACTGTCGGATGAATCGGAAACACGGTGGGGTGTGTATATATGCTCATAACAGTCTTACCTTATTACAAAGAGATGACTTGTGTAAGTACTCACTTGAAATGCACATAGAAATAGCTGCTGTACAGTTAATCGAAATTAATTTAATTGTGTTATGTATTTATCGCTCAAATACTGAAGGGGATTTTACTGTTTTTCTGAGCCAATTAGAGTTACTGCTTAATGTAGCAATCAATGAAGATGCCTATATTTTAGTAATGGGTGACTTTAACGTTGACCTGTTACATAGTACGAAACAAAAACGCGAATTGCTAGGTCTTTTGCATCTGTTTAATCTTACATCTTTCGTAAACTTTCCGACTAGGGTCCAGGGCACGTCCAAGACATGTTTAGACCACGGCTACACGGATCTAATGGAAAATCAACTGAAGGTGTACCCTGTTGACCTTGAGATAAGTGATCATTTCGCCGTGTGTTTTGAAATCACTATCAATGATAATAGACGGAGTATTCGTCACTGTATGAGGAGAATTATCTCGCAACCTAGATTAGCTACATTTATGTACCTAATTAAGCGAGTTGACTGGCTGTCTATAGAGAATAGCACAAATTTTGATAAAATTATGCAAATCTTTTTAAAAAATTTCAACTACTATTTTCCAGTTAGGAAGCTTGCTGTTTCAAGAAAAGAAGAGTCCTGGTGTAATCGGGAAACAAGCGAAAGTAAAGACTTTCTTCAACTCCTGTCTATGCTCTTGAGGTATCACCCAGCAAATGAGGAACTGCGTAACTTATACCTTACCTGCAAATGTAAACACGATGGTCTGCTAAGGAGGGTAAAGAAATTCTACCACAATAAGTCAATTACTGATGCAGCAAACACTTCAAAATCTCTGTGGCGTATGGTCAAGTCTCAGACCAACAAGGGGTTGCGGGGGGGCGACGTGCTGGGCGTCTTGCGGCATGCCGTGTGCGGCCCGGCCGGCTCGGACGCGCAGCTCGCTGACTCACTCAACGCATACTACCTGTCTGTCGTGCGCGATACGCCACAGAGACCTGATATCATTAATGCAACTACTTTATTGCGTAGGAGCGTCCCGCAGGTGGGAAAAACAATGTTTTTTTCACCTTTCACCGTAGGGGAACTTCAGGTCATAATCAAAAAGATAAAGTCTAAAAGCACGAAGGACATTTATGGCTTGCCTACATATATTTTGCGTTTTATGCCTATTAACTTCCTACAAGCTCTGTGTCATCAGTTTAATAAGTCAGCATGTGCTGGTATTTACCCTATCTCGCTTAAAAAGATAAAGGTAACGCCGGTCTACAAGGGCAAGGGTCCTAAAAAAGAGCAAAAAAGTTACAGACCTATTTTGATAGTCCCGGCTGTGTCGAAAATGTTTGAGATGGGGCTGTGTGATCGATTAACCAAATTCTTAACATTAAACAAAGCGCTTTGCGAGCAGCAGTACGCCTATCAAGTGGGTAAATCCACGTCCAGTGCTGCTAGACATTCGGTACGAATGGTCTTGGACCACCTGGAAAATAAGAAGCGCGTAGCTGCTGTTTTCTTTGATTTATCACGTGCTTTCGATCTAGTAGACCACAGTCTCATCGCAAGCAAACTTGAACATTACGGCATAAGAGGCATAGTGTTAAAGTTAGTTGCGTCGTTTTTACATGACAGGGCTCAGTCTACTGACGTTAATAATTCGAAGTCAGGCCTCAGTGAAATAGGTGACCGATCCGTGCCGCAAGGATCCAATATAGGTAATACATTATTTCTTATCCTAATGAATGACCTTCCATTCGACTCACCAATTGTTGATTTTGTAATGTATGCCGATGACATCTGTGCAATTGTAAATGCTGACAGCAGGGATCAGCTACTCACGAACGTCAAAACTGTAATTAGCAACCTCGCTGAATGGTTCAAAGCCAATGGAATGATGTTAAACCTCGAAAAAACGAACCTGGTTGAATTTAATCTAAAGCGTAGTTCAGATACGACCAGCAGTTTAAACTCAGTACTCGTGCAAAATGCAGCTGTTCCAATCGTACCACAAACTCAATTTTTAGGATTCATTTTTGACTCCGGCCTGAAATGGCAGGACCATATTGATAAGGTTTGCAAGAAACTCAACTCTGCGTACTATATTATATCCCGAATTATGCCCATCTTGTCAAATGAAAACCTTTTGATAGCCTATTATGCATACTGTCATTCGGTACTAACATATGGAGTAGATTTGTGGGGCTTGGCTGCGGACAGGGACAGACCCTTCGTCATTCAGAAAAAAATCATAAGAAAAATGGCAAGGGCTGCTCCCGATGCGCCGGCTCGCCAGCTATTTATGGACTTTAGAGTCCTAACACTTCCCTCGATATTCATCCTCGAGGTAGGTAAATATGTTCGGCAGAACTTGGAGGTATTTCAAAGGAGGATATGGACCAGCGGTCGTTTTCAGGATAGGAGGAAGCATGACCTGGAGGTGCCAAGACACCGACTCATGAAAGCGGCCAATGGAATGTATGTCTTGGGTCCGCGGATATACAACCAAATACCGACAGCTATTAAAGACTGTCGGACGTGCCTTGGTTTTACCCTGAAACTTAAATCCCTGCTGATGCGAAAGGCCTATTATTCGGTAGCTGAATTCTTGGACGAACAATTTTAATTATAAATTAAATAACTTTGACTGTATTGCTTCTTATATATATGCCTGTTGACATTGTCTTTAATGACTTTATTATGATATTTTAATGTAATGAATGACAATGTATGATCAATACGAAATAAATGAATATGAATGAATATGAATGAATATTCTGGTCGGGTTCTAGAAGGTCGATGACTTTGAAGCGTTGGTGCGCTTTACAGTAAAAATTGATTGTCTATAAAGTCGGTTTACGCACGATAATTTTACGTGATAACGTCATAAAGCCGAACGCTCGGCTCAGGCGGAACGGGACAATGAGTCATACTTTTTCGTGCGTGCTGCCGGTGTTCATCGATTTATAAGACGTTATCACGTCAAAAGTATACATACTCACTGTTGCACTGCACGCGCACTGCTCAAACCACCTCTGTTTGATGTCGGTCACTTCCTCTTTAGTCTGGTTTGGTTCTAAAAGGTCGACGACTTTGAAGAGTTGGTGTTCTTTGCAGTAATAAATAATAAAGTATACTGAGATACACATTCTAACCTCAACGCAACCGAGTATACATAAAAGCTCACATATATGTATTAGCAATAAGACAAGTAGTATGTAAGGAAATTGTACCTACTGATTTAGTTATTATCCTTCAATTTAAACTCATTTTCATTTTAATTTTCAATACTCGCTGCCCGCGCACTGCTCAAACCACCTCTGTTTGATTTCGGTCACTTCCTCTTTAGTCTGGTCGGGTTCTAGAAGGTCTACGACTATTAAGAATTGGTCAGCTTTGCAGCAATAAAGTATACTCACCTTTGAGTATTAAGCCCACTGGAGATGTCATAACGTCAACTCTTCGAACAAATTTTTTCGCAACTTTTAGCGGGGGGTGAGGTAAACACGTACAGCACACCACCAAAATATGATTAAATCAACAGACACAAATTTAGCTGTAGAGATAAACGCACACAACAAAAAAATTTAACACTTAAAAATTACTCGCACACAGACAGAGTTTTCACGTGACCGTGCAGCACACATACGAACAAGTTAGTGATGGGACACAACGGACAGATCTGAAGAATGAGTCAAATCAGTTTGATGAATGAACTGAATTATCTTATACTATTTATTATAAAATTGTAAAAGTGAAAATTCTGTACATTGAAGATACTACCCAAAAATATGTTTATTTGTATGTATGTCTGTCTGTATTTATGTGATACCGAGATAATGTGATGAATGGTAATCTTACAAATATCATATGCAGTAAGTAGCCAGCAGATCTTTCTTCAATAAGGTTCTTAAACTTACAATGAGGCATTGCGATGATCGGGTATCTGCTTGTATTGCTGCAGGTATTGCACCTTCAATCAATGTCTTTCTGTTAGTATCATTTTTGTAGCTTTCCGGAGTAAAGTGCTCCGAACAGATAACACTTGTACGTGTAGGTTTCCAAGAATAATTTTCGTTATTACAAAATTTTCTCCATTTCTCCTTTATATAGGGATCTTTTGGAAATCTAAACGGACATATAATTATATTAAATAAAGTATATAAATAATAGTATATGAATAACACATACATTCATCATCATCATCATCATATCAGCCGAAAGACGTCCACTGCTGGACATAGGCCTCCCCCAAAGAGTGCCACAATGGCCGGTCCTGCGCAACCCGCATCCAGCGGACTCCCGCGACCTTTACCAGGTCATCAGTCTACCTTGCGGGGGGGCCTACCCACGCCGCGCCTTCCAGTACGTGGTCGCCACTCGAGAACCTTTCCGCCCCAAAGGCCATCGGTTCTACGTAAAATGTGCCCCGCCCACTGCCACTTAAGTTTAGCAATTCGGAGGGCTTTATCTGTTACCTTGGTTCTGCTGCGGATAGCCTCATTTCTGATGCGATCGAGTGACCTTGAGCCTTCTTATGAGGCCCATAGTAAGCGACCACGTTTCCGTGCCATTTGTCATCACTGGCAACACACACTGGTCAAAGACTCTCGTCTTGAGACACTGCGGAATATTGGACGAAAAGATGTGCCGTAGCTTCCCGAATACTGCCCAGCCGAGTCGGATTCGACGATTGACCTCTTTCTCAAAGTTGGACCTACCTAACTGGACAGTCTGTCCTAGGTATACATAATCGTCTACAACTTCGAGCGTAAAGTGTCCGACACTACCGTACATTCATGGTCCCGCACTAAATGTATTCCTTTTACCTAGATATTTTTTTTGCCAACAATTCTTTCCTTTTTAAAACTAAATTTCAACATCGTATGTCCAGAGAAAAGTAATTTTCTAATTCACCTTACAAGATTCAAATGTAACATACACCTACTCTTTAATTCAATATCTAATAAAAAAAACTGACTATAAAACAAACTGACACAGAGATTGAATGAATGAATGATTCATTCAAATGTTGAGTCGCTTTTCGTACTTTTATCGCATCCCTAAAGACATATTCGACCCCGTTACCACGACACCATGTTTACATTTTCTGTCGTTTACGTATCGCAAACGGTATTTTCTTTAAATGGAGATTAGTACTTCAAAACACATTTAATAGTTAGTAAAAATACTTACCAACGATAGGAAAAGCGAACTTGTTGCGAATTTGAGCTGTCAGATCGCCTTTTACATGATAATACTGCACAATTCACCATTTTTCGAGAGAAACGTCACGCGACACGGATCGATACAAAATGGCGATGAAGCGACTTTAAGTAGTTTTATATAACGTGGTTGACCAGTTGACCAATGTACTTTGCCGGAGGAGGTCGCCTGTATATGACATCTCCAGTGGGCTTAATACTCAAAGATACTCACTGTTGTGCTGCCCGCGCTCAGCTCAAACTACCTCTATTTGATGTCGGTCACTTCTTCTTTAGTCTGGTCGGGTTCTAGAAGGTCGATGACTTTGAAGAGTTGGTGTTCTTTGCAGTAATAAAGTATACTTACTGTTGCGCTGCCCGCGCACTGCTCAAACCACCTTTGTTTGATGTCGGTCACTTCCTCTTTAGTCTGGTCGGGTTCTAGAAGGTCCACGACTATGAAGAATTGGTCAGCTTTGCAGCAATAAAGTATACTCACTGTTGTGCTGCCCGCGCTCAGCTCAAACTACCTCAATTTGATGTCGGTCACTTCTTCTTTAGTCTGGTCGGGTTCTAGGAGGTCGATGACCTTGAAGAGTGAGCTTTGCAGTAATCAACTATACTCACTGCAGTGCGAGCTCGTTGCTGGTGACAGCGCGCTTCTGCACTTTGTCCAGCACTTGTAGACACTCGCTGTACTCCGCGTACGGCGCGCCGCTGCCCGCGCACAGCTCCGACAGCTGCTGTTTGATGTCGGTCACTTCTTCTTTAGTCTGGTCGGGTTCCAGGAGGTCGATGACCTTGAAGAGTTGGTGCGCTTTGCAGAAGAGTTCGCGGGCCTGGAAATTTAGGGTTTCGTGAGCTTTGAGAAACATGAACAACACTTGGAAAATCATAGTCTGACATCTAAATATCTTAGAAACATCTCGCCTTTTTTGCTATAGGTTAGAGCTATTCCCTCGTCAATGAAGCGTACAACTAGAGGAAAATTACAACACCGCTTCTTGACCCTAACATGCAAAGTTGTAGCAACGTTTGGAGTGGGAAATGAGGTGTTTTTAATCATTTGGCAGCGAAAGATATTCGCAAGATTCATAAATCAAGGAGGGACGTTGTCAATTTATCTTATATATCAGTAGATGGTGGCTAAAGACACTAATCTCTTTGAGATGGTTTATCAAAATATCTGCACTCGAAAATTCGACCCTATGCGGTTTTGTACAAGATTCAGAATTCAACATGTGTTTTATTTTTCGTGAGACTTGGATAAAGTGCGTATGTAACTATGGTGTAGTGGCGAAATGGCGCAATAAATGTTGCCATTTTAGAATCAATTAATTATTGGCGTTGTAGGTTGGAAGAGCTCCTGTATCTGTGAAGTACAGTATGTTCTAGATAAATAATAGACGAGAGTCAGGAAATAAATGAATGGCGTGGATGTTGGGCGAGGTGCCCCCGGCCGCCTTCACGAGCGTCACGCACAGCTCGCCGACGTGGCCCGTGGACGGCACGTGTGTGCCTTATGTTGGTTCACTTACCTCAGTAGCCTTGGGGCCGGTGATGGCGTGGATGTTGGGCGAGGTGCCCCCGGCCGCCTTCACGAGCGTCACGCACAGCTCGCCGACGTGGCCCGTGGACGGCACGTGTGTGCCTTATGTTGGTTCACTTACCTCAGTAGCCTTGGGGCCGGTGATGGCGTGGATGTTGGGCGAGGTGCCCCCGGCCGCCTTCACGAGCGTCACGCACAGCTCGCCGACGTGGCCCGTGGACGGCACGTGTGTGCCTTATGTTGGTTCACTTACCTCAGTAGCCTTGGGGCCGGTGATGGCGTGGATGTTGGGCGAGGTGCCCCCGGCCGCCTTCACGAGCGTCACGCACAGCTCGCCGACGTGGCCCGTGGACGGCACGTGTGTGCCTTATGTTGGTTCACTTACCTCAGTAGCCTTGGGGCCGGTGATGGCGTGGATGTTGGGCGAGGTGCCCCCGGCCGCCTTCACGAGCGTCACGCACAGCTCGCCGACGTGGCCCGTGGACGGCACGTGTGTGCCTTATGTTGGTTCACTTACCTCAGTAGCCTTGGGGCCGGTGATGGCGTGGATGTTGGGCGAGGTGCCCCCGGCCGCCTTCACGAGCGTCACGCACAGCTCGCCGACGTGGCCCGTGGACGGCACGTGTGTGCCTTATGTTGGTTCACTTACCTCAGTAGCCTTGGGGCCGGTGATGGCGTGGATGTTGGGCGAGGTGCCCCCGGCCGCCTTCACGAGCGTCACGCACAGCTCGCCGACGTGGCCCGTGGACGGCACGTGTGTGCCTTATGTTGGTTCACTTACCTCAGTAGCCTTGGGGCCGGTGATGGCGTGGATGTTGGGCGAGGTGCCCCCGGCCGCCTTCACGAGCGTCACGCACAGCTCGCCGACGTGGCCCGTGGACGGCACGTGTGTGCCTTATGTTGGTTCACTTACCTCAGTAGCCTTGGGGCCGGTGATGGCGTGGATGTTGGGCGAGGTGCCCCCGGCCGCCTTCACGAGCGTCACGCACAGCTCGCCGACGTGGCCCGTGGACGGCACGTGTGTGCCTTATGTTGGTTCACTTACCTCAGTAGCCTTGGGGCCGGTGATGGCGTGGATGTTGGGCGAGGTGCCCCCGGCCGCCTTCACGAGCGTCACGCACAGCTCGCCGACGTGGCCCGTGGACGGCACGTGTGTGCCTTATGTTGGTTCACTTACCTCAGTAGCCTTGGGGCCGGTGATGGCGTGGATGTTGGGCGAGGTGCCCCCGGCCGCCTTCACGAGCGTCACGCACAGCTCGCCGACGTGGCCCGTGGACGGCACGTGTGTGCCTTATGTTGGTTCACTTACCTCAGTAGCCTTGGGGCCGGTGATGGCGTGGATGTTGGGCGAGGTGCCCCCGGCCGCCTTCACGAGCGTCACGCACAGCTCGCTGACGTGGCCCGTGGACGGCACGTGTGTGCCTTATGTTGGTTCACTTACCTCAGTAGCCTTGGGGCCGGTGATGGCGTGGATGTTGGGCGAGGTGCCCCCGGCCGCCTTCACGAGCGTCACGCACAGCTCGCCGACGTGGCCCGTGGACGGCACGTGTGTGCCTTATGTTGGTTCACTTACCTCAGTAGCCTTGGGGCCGGTGATGGCGTGGATGTTGGGCGAGGTGCCCCCGGCCGCCTTCACGAGCGTCACGCACAGCTCGCCGACGTGGCCCGTGGACGGCACGTGTGTGCCTTATGTTGGTTCACTTACCTCAGTAGCCTTGGGGCCGGTGATGGCGTGGATGTTGGGCGAGGTGCCCCCGGCCGCCTTCACGAGCGTCACGCACAGCTCGCCGACGTGGCCCGTGGACGGCACGTGTGTGCCTTATGTTGGTTCACTTACCTCAGTAGCCTTGGGGCCGGTGATGGCGTGGATGTTGGGCGAGGTGCCCCCGGCCGCCTTCACGAGCGTCTCGCACAGCTCGCCGACGTGGCCCGTGGACGGCACGTGTGTGCCTTATGTTGGTTCACTTACCTCAGTAGCCTTGGGGCCGGTGATGGCGTGGATGTTGGGCGAGGTGCCCCCGGCCGCCTTCACGAGCGTCACGCACAGCTCGCCGACGTGGCCCGTGGACGGCACGTGTGTGCCTTATGTTGGTTCACTTACCTCAGTAGCCTTGGGGCCGGTGATGGCGTGGATGTTGGGCGAGGTGCCCCCGGCCGCCTTCACGAGCGTCACGCACAGCTCGCCGACGTGGCCCGTGGACGGCACGTGTGTGCCTTATGTTGGTTCACTTACCTCAGTAGCCTTGGGGCCGGTGATGGCGTGGATGTTGGGCGAGGTGCCCCCGGCCGCCTTCACGAGCGTCTCGCACAGCTCGCCGACGTGGCCCGTGGACGGCACGTGTGTGCCTTATGTTGGTTCACTTACCTCAGTAGCCTTGGGGCCGGTGATGGCGTGGATGTTGGGCGAGGTGCCCCCGGCCGCCTTCACGAGCGTCACGCACAGCTCGCCGACGTGGCCCGTGGACGGCACGTGTGTGCCGCAACACAGCTCTCTGGGAACAAATGCATTGCTGGAAGACCAGTGCATAGTAGAACTGCCACTGCCAATTGGGCATTTTTGACATCTACCTTTTAGAGGTAGCTTGTTCCTGGCGATGGATAGCATAACCTTGGATCGGTTAAGCACAGTCACGATAATATAATATGATTTTTTTGTATTATTTGTTTGTGGGCCTTAAATATGCCGCTTCGACCAGCAAGTGATCTATTGTGGCAGCCCTTTCTTTAGAGTTCACCGTTAAGTCCCGTTGCCTCCAGGAAATTCCAGATTCTTTGGGCGGTGATATGTTGTAAATACTTCTTGTGGGTGCACTATGTGCCGCCCTAGGTAGGTACTTCTTTTATGCATGAGTGGTCCGCAGGAGCAGAGAATGTACATTGCAGTCTCCTCTGTCTCTTGGCAGAACCTGCAGGTTGCGTCAGCGTTCAGTGCGCATATATAGATGGCGGACTCACAAGTAACATCGTTGTGAGATCGCTCCAAGAATTTATTTGAAAAATGTTGTTTAAACTCGTGATGGAGTCCTAATTTTTGGTTCTACAGTTAGTGTACTACAACTATTAGTGAAATTAGACAATACCTAGACTGTGCAGTGCTTTAATTAGGTGATAAACGGACATTAAAACTAAAATCATCGGCACATATATTAAAACTACCTTCGAATTATGTTAGAAAAAAAGTGTGCCAGCTAAACGTACTATAAGCGCCCGGATCTGTATGGCGCATACGACGTTCTTCTCACGACGTCGGCTTACAGTGACACATCTAAGTGTTCAATATTTGATATGTTGTTTAAAGTAAAGTGAATACAAACTTATAAAACTAGAATAAATAAGGATCGACCGACAAGAAATAATATTTTTTTAAATTGTATTCAACAAGTATTCTAAAATCATGACAACTAAAATGAGCACCCGCCGAGATGTTCTACAAGACAAAATCAAAGCATTACAACAAGACTTGAAGTGTGCAAAGGAGTTAAATGACCAGTTAGAAAAGGAACATCAGGAGAGTGAATCAGAGAATCTACGCATACTCGGGATCAACACGAGACTAAAAAATGATCTAGCGGAGTACGACGTCCAATTGGAGGACTTGAGAGGCGAGCGCGACCAGCTGCAGACTAACGTGGAGCAGCTGCGGGCCTGTCAGGATGAGTACGAGCAGGCGCTGCAGCGTGTACGGGACCTCCAGCAGGAAGTGGAGGAACAACAGCTACTTATTGACACCAAACGAGACTGTTCTTGTCGTACATTGCCCAGTAATAGATCAAATTTATACGAGGAGTACGAGAGCCTAGGTCTGGCTGGCTATCAATCTCCAGTGGAAAAAAAAATTGAAGATAAGTCAAACCATAAAATCACAATCAGCAGCTCCAATAAGATTAAAAAGTATCTTAAATTACGAAGGTTTATTAGAAAAACCAATATGAATTTAAAAAATCTACAAGCACATAAATTAAAAAACAAAAATCTCAGACGATCGTATTCATCATTGAATACAGAACTCATGGAGTGCCAGCAAAAGCTTAACGTTACAACGGAAGCCTTAAAATCTAGTGAAGGGAAAATTAGGGATCTTAATCTCGCATTAGACGACATCATTCTGAATTACAATTTAAACTGTTCTGAAATGCAAGAATACAAGTCTTATATTGAACAAATAATTGCAGACGGAAATTACAATATTAAGTCTATTAAATCACTTTGCAACTCTTTATGTCGTAGCGGTCAAACCGGTTATGTGCGCCCACAGCCCTTATCATCAACGACCGGCGGCGAGGCGGCTGTCCCGGACGGTTGCACCTTCGCGCCAGCGGCTCGTGTCTGCACTCCCACTGCTGCACCTCGAGCCCGCGCCGGGTGTTCAACGACGCCGCCGACGCCGTGCGCTCTCAACTCGAATGAGCGCCCTACGGACGCTTCTAGTGATGCAGACGACAGCCTCAAACAGTGTCATAAACTTACTCATACGTGCAGGACGGTACTATATACTGACGAGGTCGGTGCAGGGTTTGGCGATATCTTAAACAGACAGTTAAACCAAAGTGTGTGCAATTATTGCCTACCTGGAACGACGTTGGCTCACTTGGCCAAATTGATCACGGCCGAGACGTTTGACAAAAACACCACTCTAATAGTGCTGCTTGGAAACAGCTTAAATGTTTCTAGACATGAACTAATTAAATTTAGTGAGATTCTAATTAGGATATCTGAATCGGGTATAGGAAAAATAATTATAAGTGGATTTCCTTACATCTGTAACCTAGCCCAAAAAACGAATATGGAAATTTTTAATTTGAATTCTATTTTACATAGAATAAGTGTTTATAATCACCTCATATCTTATTTTGACATAAATAAATTTATTAAAAATTTAGGTTTATCACGAAATTCCATTCAGCTCAGGAAAAAAGACAAATCTATGTATGCCAATTTATTGGCATTCAATATATTGAACCCAGTTGTAAACAACTCTGCTTTTGTAATCCCTACAAATGGGCCGGGCTCTGTCAGCATAAGTGCTGAAACACAGCCAGCTGTTTTAAACTGACATCATTGACGACGCCCGCGGCTGAGGCCGCGTCTGGCCGCAGTCGCGGTAGCCGAGACATTAGTAATATGAGTAACGTAACTGTGATAAAGTCATCTAGTCAAATTAATATTGTTCACCAAAATATCCAAGGATTTTCCGCTAAAGAACTAGAAATAGGACTATTTTTAGATTGTTTCGATATTCATGTACTATGCATCACTGAGCATTGGCTTAAAGAACACGAATTTATGTTTAATTTTAAGAACCATAGCTTTATAAGCTCATTTAGTCGCACAACTACGACCCGCGGGGGCTCTTTGATAATAGTTAATAATGGTTTAAAAAGTAAAGAGCGTAAGGACATTGTAAACCTATCTGTTGAACGGGTTATTGAGCTGTCATGCGCAGAGCTAGAACGGTTTATTATTATTAGTGTTTACCGCCCACCGTCTACAGACTTCAGTTTATTTGAATCAGTGATGGAGGATGCGCTTAGAAAAGTCTGTAACAGCTCTAAGTGTATCATTGTATGCGGAGACTTTAACGTAAATTTATTAGATTCATCAGCCATGTCAAATAGTATAATTAATTTATTTAAGTCATTCAATCTGATCAATTTGTTCTTACAGCCAACTAGAATCACTACGACCAGTGCCACCTGTATTGACAACATTTTTAGTAGCCAAGTCCCACTTCACAGTTGTATTTTAAATAAGTTGAGCTCCGATCACTGTGGTCAACTAGCATCCTTCTATGGGAAAGTCCCTAATAAACAACGAGATGTAGTTTGTAGACCAATCACTGCAGACCGCTTAGCCCATTTTAATAACGTACTAAGTAGCCGTCTTAATGCATTACCTTTTTCGCAGCATGGCCCAAATGACATGTATTCTTCTCTTTTTAATATCATAGAGAATGAGTTTACTTCCATTTTTAAAATAAAAGTAACCAGGGGAAATGAAAGGACAATTTTTAGTGATTGGGCAACACCCGGTATTTACAAAAGTAGGAACCATATGTACGAACTATATGGTATGAGAAGTGTAAACAAGGATCCTCAATTTTTAGATTACGTTCGCAACTACTCAAAAACCTTTAAACTAGTTTGTAAAGTTGCAAAGTCTATATTTATTTCTAAGAAAATTAAAGGCTCTGTTGATAAGGTAAAAGCGGTATGGAAAATTATTAATAGTGAAACTGGAAGAATAAAAAAGAGAGAGCCTCAAGTCACCCTTCAAATCGGGGACAATATCATAAACACTGACTTAGAAATAGCACAGGAATTTGAAACATTCTTCACAAATATTCCCTTAGAAACAACGAGATCCTTAAATTCGTCTCCTGACTTATCCGAATCACTTTTAAGGAGCTGTTTAAATGAAAGTGACAATATATTTAAATTTACTCATGTTACTCCAAGTCAAATAATTAAGACGTTTAATTTACTTAATGTTAAAAAAACTGAAGATCTGTGGGGTCTTTCCGTTAAGGTTTTGAAATCAGTCATTGTCATAATTGCACCATATCTAGCTGTGATATTTAACGCCTGCGTTGATGATGGAATATTCCCAGACTGGATGAAACTCAGCAAAATAATACCATTATTCAAATCGGGGTCAAGAACAGACCCGACTAATTTTAGACCAATCTCTATACTTCCAGCACTAAGTAAAATTTTTGAAAAAATATTGTTGGGACAACTCTTGTCCCATTTTAATTTAAATAAACTTCTTCATGAAAATCAATTTGGGTTCACTAAAGGCCGATCTACAACAGATGCTGGAGTAACACTATTACGAGCCATCTTTAATGCATGGGAGATGTCAATGGATGCCTTTGGTATTTTTTGTGATCTATCAAAGGCATTTGATTGTGTACACCATGGTATATTAATCCGAAAACTTAGTTTCTACGGGGTAAAGAACAATGCTCTATCTCTTATCACATCATACTTGTCAAATAGAAAACAACAAGTGGAGGTAAACAGAGTACAATCATCTGGGTCTAACGTCATGATAGGAGTCCCTCAAGGCTCGATACTCGGCCCATTCCTATTCTTAGTCTATATTAATGACTTGCCCTATCATATAAGCAAAAAACATGACATCATACTATTTGCTGATGACACATCATTAATTTTTAAAGTGAGCCGAAAACAAAACAATTTAGATGAGGTGAATTCAGTATTAAGCTCAGTTGCTAACTGGTTCACAGCCAACAACCTACTTTTAAACAGCAAAAAAACTAAATGTATTAAATTCACGCTTCCTAATGTTAAGGTCTGTTGCAGTGACCGGGTGAAGCTGAAGGACGAAACGCTTGAATTCGCCCGTAGTACGGTTTTTCTAGGTATAACCATAGATCATAAATTGCAATGGGGTCCACATATAGTCAAGTTATCAAATAGGCTTAGCTCGGCAGCATACGCGGTTAAACGAATGAGGCAACTCACCGATGTTGAGACGGCCAGGCTTGTATATTTTTCCTACTTCCATAGTGTAATGTCATATGGCATATTGCTCTGGGGAAAAGCCGCTGACATTGAAACCATATTTATCCTACAAAAGAGGGCAGTAAGATCAATTTATCAGTTAGGATCGCGTGTCTCCCTAAGAGAAAAGTTTAAACACATTAATATTCTCACAGTTGCGTCCCAGTACATTCTTGAAAATATCATCTATGTCAAAAGAAATCAGCACCTATTTAAATTAAATCGCGATGTGCACTCTTTTAATACAAGAGGTAAGGACAAACTTGTTGTGCCTCGGTTCCGTCTCCATAAAGTTAGTTCGTCTTTTATGGGAAATTTTGTACGTTTCTACAATAAAATCCCTAAAGATGTTTTGAGTCTGTCACTTACTAAATTTAAGAAAATTGTAAAAGACCGCTTAGTATGTAAGGCCTATTATAGTCTTAAGGAATTTGTAGAAGACAATAACTTCTTTTAAGCCAATAAGTCATTGCTCAGTGAAATTCAATTTTATTCTAGTTTTTAATTTTTATAATTTTTAAGTGACATTTTATTTATTTGACCTTGTTATTTTTGATGTGAACTGTTTTTGGTTCTAATTTTGTGTGGACTGTCAGCCGTTAAATTTTATAATGATTTTTTTTTTGATGCTTATGATTAACTTTTTTGTATCTTATCGTAATCTTTTCCGTGTCTTGTCAACTTTAACTTTTTTTTTGTGACGTTTCTTAAGCACTCTTTGAGTCTATTTGAAATAAAATTATTTTGATTTGATTGATTTGATTTGATTCGTCCTGCTTCATACCCATTTGAAACAGGTGTTTGTTCAATTTGCAATGTCCTGTCAGGATATGATATGATATGATACGACTCATTAAAAGCTGTAGTGAAGGGCCTGAATGACTCGAGGAAAGTCACCTGGGCATGATTCACTTAGCATAGAACATCTCCAGCATGCGGGTGTCCATCTGCCCAGAGTACTTGCCATGCTCTTCACTATATGTATGGGTCATAGTTATTTACCCGACGAAATGATAAAGACGATAGTAGTATAGGCCAATTTCACTAGCCACCATAATATGTAAAGTGATGGACAGTGTGCTTGACAAGCAACTTGAAAATATTGTGCCGCTTCATGACGCCCAATTTGGGTTTAGGTCCGGACTCTCTACAGAGGCAGTCCTGTGCCTCAAGCACACTGTCCGACACTACTCGGATCGTAAGACGCCAGTGTACGCGTGTTTTTTGGACTTGTCCAAGGCATTCGATCTGGTGTCTTACGATCTCCTATGGATAAAATTGTATGACGCTGGCATACCTGGAGAACTGGTTGAGCTGTTTAAATATTGGTATGGCAATCAGAGTAACAGGATTAGGTGGGCGGGCTCCTTGTCTGACTCCTTTAAGACTCAGTGTGGGGTGAGGCAGGGAGGTTTGACCTCTCCTAGGCTATTTTGCCTCTATATGGACCAGTTGATTGATGAGCTCAGCAGCACCCGGGCTGGATGTTCAGTCGGAGGTCAGTGTTTCAACAATGATGACATGGTGTTGCTGAGCCCATCGGTCTGCGCGCTTCGAAAGCTGCTACAATGCTAGTAAGAGCGAGCTACTTATCTTTAAAGCGGGCACAAAAAGCTACAAAATTGTACCACCAGTCGAGCTGGCTGGAGCTCCGCTTAAGATAGTATCGCAATTTAAGTACCTGGGGCATTGGGTCACCGCGTCACTAAAGGACGACCTGGACTTGGAGAGGGAGCGCAGGGCGCTGTCAGTGAGAAGCAACATGTTGATCCGCAGGTTTGCAAAATGCACAGCAAGTGTTAAATTAACCTTGTTTAGAGCCTACTGCCAGTCATTTTACACATGCAGCCTGTGGATCGACTACACGAAGACTACTTACAGCGCCCTGCGCGTCCTCTATAACAACGCATTCAGGATGCTGATGAGGTTGCCGCGCTACTGTAGTGCATCGGGGATGTTCGCGGAGGCGCGTACGGATGGCTTCCACGCTATCATGCGTAAGCGAGTCGCGTCCCTGATGCACGAGTGTTCGCGGCAGCTCTAACGGACGAACGGAGTGCAGTTGCGGAAACGCATGACAGTCCTATATTCCGCCAATGGACGAAGTCTCATAGCTCACAAGTACATAGACCTAAGTAAAATTGTTACTAACATATATGGATGTACCATTTACTCCGCAATAAACATATATTCATTAATTCATTCATTATGAAAAATTTAAGTCATATTTAGGCTTTAACAATACTAGAGTATGGCGAGGTACGAGACGGTTACCTATAGATCCATTCAACATTCAATTAAATAATCGTTCTTACGTTATACTCTCATTACCCAGCCAAAGCTCAAAAAGTAATTTAAGTAATAAAATGAATATTCTTCAATTATGTTCCTCCTTTACAATAGTAAAATAATAATACTTACGGCGGCGACATTGGTTCTGGCAATGACCCTGACAGCTTAAATAGGTAGGTCACTAGGAGGTGACCAAAGACCAACATAATTTCACAAATACGCTTGGTATTTCTCTAAATTAATAACTTACTTGGAAACAAGCGGTTCCCCAGCCAACACCAGCCGCAGCCCAGTTTCCGGATACGTTTCTCCCGGGACAGTCAGCACAGACTCGTCCGCGAGCTGCAAGCTGTCTACCACGCGGGACTCTACAGGGGTGTTAGACTGGATTGACTCACTGTTGAAACAAATTACTTCAGTTAAAATGTCTATCAAAATTATGGCCATGACCAAGATAGTGTAACCTCAATGGTCTATTTCCCGAAGCTACACGTAAGCACTTTACAAATATAAGCATGCAACACAGGTCAAATGGCTAGTCGTTATTGGTTAATCTCCTCAGCGTTGCCAATTTAAACTTCTAATTTGTTGCTTCGTGAATCGGACCACAGACTACATATTGCCTGACTTTGTGCAGTAGTTTTTAGTGGCCCGATCCGGTACACTTATGCGGTCACTTGGTGTCTGTGTGGCAGTTTTATTTAGTTTACAGAGCTGTGTTAATATAATAATGACATCAATACTACTATAAGATCACATGACATATGTACTGAGAAAGGAATCTTTATGTTATGTAAGACTGAGTGATGCTTTGTACCATTGTTCCTAAATGAACCACAGAATAAATAATAGTACCTACTTACAGAGGCCCTAGCACGATAGGTTTTATGTCACGTTTTACGTGACGTTTCAGTACATTTTCGCCGTAAAACGTGGCGATAAAACCTAGTGTGCTAGGGCCTCAGAAGTACTTCTGTGTACGTATAAACATTCTGGTCTTGTCTAACAAAACCGTTAATTGACAACTAGAAAATATGGCGCATACTAGCTTCTGCCCGCGACTCCGGCCGCGTGGAACTCGTTGTAGATCGTAGCTCCATATATATTTTCACCCCCTATTTCACTTCCTTATGGGATGATTTCCGGGATAAAAACTATCTCTATACCAAATTTCATCTAAATCGTTTCAGCGGTTTAAGTGTGATGAGGTAACAGACAGACAGCATTCTTTGCTTTATTATTCTTTACTTTCGCATTTATAATATTAGGATGGATACGTGCTCTCTCCTTATTTGTGCGATCGGGTGTATCAACACCTCATAGGTGCGCGGAAACCAAGTTTAGCCATAGCGGCAAGTGGAACAGGCCAGCTTCAACTCACCGAATCAACTCCTGCGCTCGCATCATCACGTCCTGCGTCAGCCTCTGCCCATAAACCGACAGATTCAAGGAGAGCCCCTCGTCCGTGACGCTCGACCCCGTCTGACACACCACGCTATCCGGCAGCACTCTCCTCACCGCCGCATTCAGCAAGTGCACCGCCGTATGATTCCGCATCACACAAAGTCGTTTCTCACTGTCAATTTCTAGTAACACTTCACTATTGCAATTAATATCGCTGTCCGTTAATGTGAAACTACCTTTATGGAACACGAAATCGCGAATTTTGAAAACACTGTCCACTCTAAACTGACTGCCGCGGATTTGGATCACGCCAGTGTCCGCGATCTGGCCGCCTTCCTCGCAGTAGAAATTTGTGTCTTTCGTTATTAGGTAATAAGGTTGATCTTCGGTTGGTTCTAAAAAGTCTATCCACTCGCCCTCTTCGCTTAAAATTGCTACTAGTTTAGTTTTAAGAGGTTCGAATTGGATTTTGTTGTCTATGAGCGTGTAGTTGTATTTGTGGGAGTCGCTGGTCGAGGTAACGTTGCCGGCTTTGAGGTTTTGTATGGCTTTGTCGAACAACAGCGCTCTGCTTGCCGTTTGTTCTTGGATGGCTGCCTTGTGTCTGGTCTTGTGTTGCTGGAGAAGCTTCCAGAAGCCTTTCTTGTCTATGGCCACGTTGTTCAACTTGGCGATGCGCTCGATCATATCCTCTTGGAAGCCGTGGGTGTCGTACAATTTGAAAACTAACTCCCCTGGTACTTCGGATGAATTTTGTTTCGACATAACCTGTAAATTATATCAAAATATGTTCAGCAAGAAATTGATTTAGCGTAAGATGGCAATATGTACGAGGAAAGTTAAAAGTTTATATTCCAGCAACCCACAAAGTGTGCTCCTATTTCAAACCAACTTCGAACTGAACATGCCATTTAGGTATTTATTTATTGCTAAAGAAATAGAAGAGTATATCAAGCAAAAATAGTTTATCCAAACACATCAACATTTACGCAGGATATATTTTTTCAATCCACAGCCACAGGTATGCGCCCCGGTTCTTATTGCGTAACAGTTTGTTGTTTATCCAAAGTGTTTCCTTACGCTTCTCTAATTATCAAAAACTCGCTGTGCGCGCGGCCATAATGCCGGGTATTCAGTTGGCAACATTTGTTAAACTTTTGCGACTTCTTTATTAACAAGTTTACCGTAAACACTGTTTCTGAAACTTGGCAGTCCACACTTGTCAGTTGTTTATAAACTAAAAATCAACTACAGTCATGTTTATAAACTCGCGCAACACACGTTCACACCTGTTGGTTTTTGCTTATTAACGGTTTATAAACACTTGCTCTCTCTCCACTCGAAGTGGGGAACACGGCAACATGTTTAATAAACAATGTTTCATCACCTGTGTTTATAAAATGTTCACAGAGATGATGAAACATTGTGAAACACGGTTTATAAACTGTCTATAAACAGTGTATATCACAAAAGTGTGTTCAAACGTTGCCAAATGAATACCTGGTTTAAATGTGGGAATGGAACACGTCTGTTGCACTCCCTGCTGCACTCTCACACATGATTGGTAATAGTATAGTCTAAGTAATATCTTTACCTCCTTGAACTCCTTGTACCCTCGCGGGAAGCCGGGCATCTCCACATCTGCCATGGCTTCCGCCTCAGGGTGCTGCGCAACTAGGTCACGCCACTTTTTATTCAGCTCCGACCGCAGTCTGAAAAAAAACAATCACTTGAAATTTAGGCCGTCGCATCACCTTTGATCGACCGGTTATTTATTATTTTATTTATTTAATATCCACAATTTGTTATCGTTAAATATGGTGCTGGCAGCTGTCATCCTATAGAGAGCTGTCTAACTTCCCATACAATCAAATGTTGTATGTTAAAATTCCATTTTGTATCAACAATAGTTATTTGTGTCTCTCTCTCTCTCTCTTCCCAGCTATATATCCCACATGGTGGTGGGGTCAGCTTTCCTCGTCTTACTTCTCCACTTCGCTCTGCCCTCGACATCGGTTTCGGATAACTTGCTCTCTCTTATATCTCTTAGCACTTTTTATCTGTGTCTCAAGGGAGCAAAATTATGTATTTACGGCGAGGGCGGTCCAGAGTGAAGCGAAGGATTCTAAGTTAGAATCCTGAGCATAACGAAGGATTCAAACGTTAACGCCCATGACGAAAATAAAATTTCCTCCTGAGTGACACATACAACTTTTCACACCGACTATGAGGAATGAGGTTTTTTATCGATTAAGATGAAATCACAATCGATTATTTTATTACGATGTGTGTTCAATTGGCACATTGCGTAAATGCTACATGCCAATGAATAAATTAAAAAAGTAGCTTAAACAGAAAAGTAACATATTGATCGCACTCGTCGTGGAGCAAAACTTACTTTTCCGAATGAAAGGTGTGAAAAAAATATTACGATATGGAGTTGTAATATGTAATACTTAGAAGATGGTCCGTAAGAAAAGGGGTTGAGAATGTCAAAAAAACCCCGCCGTATTAGAACCTGATAATTCGAGTTCGGGCGGGGCACAGCATTGCACGTAGAACTGATGGCCGTTGGGGCGGAAAGGTTCTCGAGTGGCGGCCACGTACCAGAAGGCGCGGCGTTGGTAGGCCTCCCACAAGGTGGACTGATGACCTGGTAAAGGTCGCCGGAGTCCGCTGGATGCGGGTGGCGCAGGACCGGTCACTTTGGAACTCTTTGGGGGAGGCCTATGTCCAGCAGTGGACGTCTTTCGGTTGATATGATGATGATGATGATGATGATGAATTCGAGTTCTGAAAAGTGACCCAGGAGCCAAGTGACATAATAGTACATTATGATACAAGTGTGCTAAGTTGGTCATTACACTCGAGTCGGTTTTTAAGCCTGAGCCGAAGGCGAAGGCTTAATGGAGACGAGAAGTGTAATGACCAATGCTCACGTGTTTCATACGACGTTTTTCAACACATTTGCGAGGAAAAAAATAAATAAATAAAAAATGAAAATGTTAAAAGATATGTAATGAAAAGGCACTAGTGCGATAATGTAATGTAAAAGTCACGGCATGGGTAATATTCTGCATTATTTTGCTAATATTTAAAAAGATATGTAATGAAAAGGCACTAGTGCGATAATGTAATGTAAAAGGCACGGCATGGGTAATATTCTGCATTATCAGTGTAAATACGCTGTAATAAGACCTACTTTACGAGCAGGTGTGTTGAAAAAAAATGTATTCAGCCAGGTACATAAGTCACCTCTTGTAAGCCTGCTCCTCATGTTCTATGATGAGTTTGGCGTCCTTGGCGCGCGCAGTCAGCTCCGGGTAGGCGTGGCCTAGCGACTCGGCCACCTCGTCGTATAGGATGCGCACGAGTCGATGGTTGCTGAACACGTCGGTCGCGATCTTTAGGGATGCGCGCATTATCTGCTTCAGATTTAGGCTGCAACAGAAACAGAGTAGGATTATCTTAATAGCTATTTACGATACAAGTGCAGAAAATAGGAAATTAGCAACGAGTGGTGATAAATTAAAACACGACCGAAGGGAGTGTTTTAAATCGAAACGAGTTGCGAATTACCTATTCGCACGTGTATCGTACAACGTTTTACAGTACATATGGCTCTTTAAAGTTTCGGCATATGCACGGAAAGTGCTACTTTTCCGCACACGTGCGGAAAAGTAGCACTATGTGTACTGTAAATACATTTTCTCCAATATGCTCGGAAATGTCCGCCTTACTGTAGCAAAAATAGTCCTTGAAGTTCCTCGTTACTGCCGAGCGCAAATTTAAAAAGTTAAAAGTCATTATTGTACAGCTTCAGCGGCCAGGAAAATGTATGAAATTCCTTTACTGTATAGTTTTTTACCTTTTAACCATATGTTTTGACTAAGGCAAATTACTGCAAACAGCCAAATGCTCGTACGTTTCAAGACCTAGCAATTTATCACAACAACTTGTTATTGTTAGATTGAAAGAAATGTATGGCTGTCTCTTTCAACTATTGCAAGTGAGTGTGACAAATTGCACCCGTTTGTAGTGTGCCTAAAGTTTTCCCGCGTTTACTGTTTTTTTTTAAGTCATAGACAAAACTCTTATTTTTGTAAGTGATCGAAGTGACGTTTTTAAAAATGTCTCAAATAGTTTGAAACGAAGAAATAAAAATATTTATCGATATAAAATTCACAATGAACTTTAAATACGTTTAGATTTCAATCCCGTTTAATCTTTAATAACTTTAATAAGTAAACATTGAAAACTGTGATCGATTCTAATGTTTTTAATTATTTTAAGTATGTAAATTGAAACTGGCACTACGAGTCATGCCGTGTACCTAAATATCTACTTTAAAAAAACAAGTTGGGTGGGAACTTGATAGGTTATTGACATACTCGCAGTTTTAAGATTATTGAAAATATTATTTGATTTCCTCGCATTTTTGGAGAAAAGCACTATATATGCCTCGGCGGGAACGGCAATACGTGGATTCGTCTCTATTGTCGGATTCAGCTTCGCTTCATCCGACAAAATCAACTTATCCACGAATTGCAATTTCCTGGCCTCTGCAATAATGTACTATTCCTAGGGTTATTTCTTCCTTCCTGTCCTAGCATTATTTTAAAGATTTGTTTTCAAACCGTGAACCTCGTTGTAGAATAACGGTTTAAAAACAATGTTTTCACTTCTCATGCTCGAAAAGTGTGGGTCATCGCCACTCGTTGGGAATTACCTACTTTCCGCACGTGTATTATACAACACTTTACAATGCACTTGCTCTGAATGTGCCCCTTTATGTGGTTCAACATAAACACGGGAAGTCGTCGATGCCGGCATGGGGGGCCGGGCGGAACCTGCCCGTACGGGAATGGATTTCAGGCCAATATTCCCGCATACTGAGCGATAATGAGATTTCGTGACAATTAAAATTTCACCTTTTATGCATATTTTTAGGGTTCCGTACGTAAAAACAATAATTTTTTAGGGGGGGGCTCCCATACAACAAACGTGATTTTTTTGCCGTTTTTATAGATAATGGTACGGAACCCTTCGTGCGCGAGTCCAACTCGCACTTGGCCGGTTTTTTTATTTCCTCGCATGATGCATTGTAAATAGTGTTGTGGATAGCGCTCATTTTGAAGCTTAAAGACTCGAACCCTAAAGACTCCCGAGGCTTAAAGACTCAAGTGACGAAAAGTCAATATTTTGCATTCATATGCGTAAAATAAACCAACACGGTTCTTAAACAGCATCGAGTCTTTAAGGCTCGGGAGTCTTTAAGGCTCGAGTATATAAGCCTCGAAATGAGCGTTATCCACAACACTAATTGTAAAACGTTGTATGATACACGTGCGGATAGGAATCACCTACTTTCCGCACTTGTATCATAAATAACTATTAGTTCAGTTGGGAGCTCGTAGAATATAGTATGTGATTATAGTTTGGTGTACGAAGTCTTAATTCAAACATTAAAGTCGACGAGTATAAAATAGTTATTTATGATACAATTGCGGAAAGTAGGTAATTCCCAACGAGTGGCGATGACAAAAAACACGACCGTCAGGGAGTGTTTTTGATCGACACGAGTTGGGAATTACCTATCCGCATGTGTATCATACATTTTACAATGCATCATGCGAGGAAATAAAAAAATATGCATAAAAGGTGAAATTTTAATTGTCACGAAATCTCATTATCGCACAGTATGCGGGAATTTTGGCCTGAAATCCATTCCCGTACGGGCAGGTCCCGCCCGGCACCCCCATGCCGGCATCTACGATTTCCCGTGTTTATGTTGAACCACATAAAGGGGCACATTCAGAGCAAGTGCATTGTAATAGTGCATTACTGCAGATACCAGTAAGTAAGCCATCCTGGACGAGTATGATTTAGCCGGCCTAATATAACCGGATAATACGAGGCCAGGATGGCACACTTATGGTCGAAGCATGTATAGTGCTTTTCTCAAAAATAAATACATTTTGTGACCAACTTGTAGGGTCGTTTCGCCGGTTAGCGACCACTTAGCCGAGTTGCTCACTTTAGATTAGTAAATGTATACCTATTCAATTTACACACATAATAGATGGTATTCGTAAAGGCTCTGAGTATAGTCAAGTTTTGAAACCTACAATAAAATATAGCACTTTCATCCATAGATTAGGAAAAATTATAGAAAAGGTTACAAAATAGCGAATTCGCTAGATAGCGACCGCTTTAGTCGGTTTGCGACCACCTGTTAGCTAGTTGGCGACCACTCTTGCAAATAGTGTTTAAGTAGTTAATAAAACGATTTATCATCATCATCATCATATCAGTCGAAAGACGTCCACTGCTAGACATAGGCCTCCCCCAAAGAGTGCCACAATGACCGGTTTTGCGCCACCCGCATCCAGCGGATTCCTGCGATCTTTACTAGGTCATCAGTCCACCTTGTGGGGGTATATCCACTCTGCGCCTCCCGGTACGTGGTCGCCATTCGAGAACCTTTTCGCTCCAACGGCTATCGATTCTACGTGCAATATGCCCCGCCCACCGCCACTTAACTTTAGCGATTCGGATGGCTATATCGGTTACCTACCTTGGTTATGTTGCGGATAGCCTCATTCCTGATGCGATCACGCATAAAAACTCCCAGTATAGCCCTCTCCATTGCCCTTTGGGTGACTTTTAGCCTTCTTATGAGGCCCATAGTAAGCGACAACGTTCCAGTGCCATACGTCATCACTGGCAACACACACTGGTCAAAGACTCGCCTTGAGACACTGCGGAATATTGGACGAAAAGATGTGCCATAGCGTAGCTTCCCGAACGCTACCCAGACGAGTCGGATTTGACGATTGACCTCTTTCTTTCAAAGTTTGACCTACCTAACTGCCCTTATACCACTACAAATAGGAGTGTAAACTAACCATTTATTATTAATCCAAAAAAAGAAGGCAAAATGATAAGCCTAAGTGACGAAAATCCCATTCATATATCTGCAAAAATTACGAAGCTACAACCGTTTTAATATTGCTTGTTAGAGAGAGAAAACGCTAGTGGATCGTGACGTCACAATCCCCGAGCATCATAGTAAATGACAATCATTTCATATGAAGGTGCGTTTTGCGGAAAAGGGATAGAATACACCCCCTCTAAAAACTTTGGATACTAAGTATAACTTTGTGATTACTTAATCCCCTGCTCTTTTTTTTCTCCATTTGACGTTACATTTAATCCTTTTTCGAGACAATTCATCATTATAGGTCATTTTATTTAGTGTCTACACCCCTAAATTGTTACTCTCCTAAATCTACTTTACATTGCTGTGTCAATGAAGAATAGAATCGAATAAAGCGCGCCATCTCGCTCACACCATAGTGCTTTTATATATATTGCTATTACAGTCACACATGTCATTCATAGTAGGTATCTAAATGCCACCTTTTTACAAGCTTTTATTTAACTTTTAGATTATATTCTACTTACACTAGCGTCTGCCCACGACTCCGTCCGCGTGGAAATCGTTTATATCGTAGCTTTATACAAACTTTCACTCCCTTAGGGGATTATTTCGGGGATAAAAACTATCCTAGGTATGTCTCTTCCCGGGACTCAAACTATCTCCATACCAAATTTCATCAAAATTTGGTATGGAGATAGGTCCATCGGTTCAAGCGTGAAGAGATAACAGACAGACAGACATACACACTTTCGAATTTATAATATAACTATCTCAAATAAATTATTTATTATTATAGCATGGATTGGCGCGGCTTAAATACCGACTCAATTTGCTAGCCAAGCTAAATATCGCGGGTGCCGCATAAGAATCCATAAGGAAAGAAAAAGAAAACGATGTGGTCGCTATCCGACTTCTTTGGTAATTATGTATTTGGGTACGCGACCACCCTATTTTATTTAAATCTATTTTTAAATATGCTGAATCTCAACGAAATTATTACAACAGCTAAATCATTTAAACGATCAATTAACTAATTTCAGCATAATAATAAAATTAAGTGACGTAACTAAAGTTTTCGCGCCAACTGTCGCGTTATTTTTTTTACAGATTCACTGCACGTCAACACTTTTCGGAAGCAATGTGTGAAATGTGTGAATTGAGGTTATTTTTTCTTGCTTTGGATTAAGCTTTGGGTTTTAAAGTGTATTAATTCTTATTTTGACACTATTCAAGAATAGTTAATAACTAATATTTTTTCTGTTGGGTTTGTAGAAATGTTAATATCTTTAATTGAAGCAGCCTAGTCCGTCAAGTGGTCGCTAACCGAAGGTGGTCGCGTTACCGGCGAAATGACCCTAGTTTGATGTTCAGCTTTCCACTTCATGAATTTTTCAAAATTGTGCAATTATCTCTCCTTGGACATACGTAGGAAGTTGAAAGTAAATTATTTATCACCAATTTCGCCTCGGCTTTTAAATAGAAATCTGTTTTCATGCAATCTGATTCATCAGTACTCATTTTTAACAATTTTATTTCAATGAAGTCAATCCCGCCAAAATACCAGTGCATTTTTTTTTATTGCTCTATGGTGTTTAAGATACTGATATTATGCCACAACCCCAATAGAATAAATACATAAATTTCGTATTAGTTTTATGTTTATTTTGAATATTTTATTTTATTCTTCTTTTTCTACAGTTAGTATCGAATTCCTAATTCCTAATTAGTATCAAAATAGTAAAAAATACGATTGAACTGAATCTTCCGCCATTTTACATCGTGCAATACAAGTACAATTCGGACACGTCAACCTCTATAGTACCTCCTTTTTATTAAAGGCCCTTAACTGCCAACAAGCTCCTTAGCTTATCTTTGATAAAAAAAATAGTTCCATATTTAAATATTATGATATGGATTTCATACTTACTTACTGGACACTTTTGCGTTTTCCTGGACACTTCTAGAAATGGTCCAGGATGAGACACTTTAGGATACTATCTTCACAGATGTTATGGGAACATTTCATACAATTTTTGAGAAAAGAGTATTTGCATTGTATTGTGTATTTACCTGGTATTGGGGAAGGCTCCATCAGCGAGGCAGACGGCAAGCATGCGCGAGTGGTCGGCGAGGCGGCGGAACCAGGTGTCGAGTTCCGCGCCGGCGCCGAACTTTCCGCCGTACCGCGGCGCGCCAGGGCTGTTCTACCCACAATACGACACCTTAGTGTGAATTTAACAACTCAACTAGTTTCGTAGGCGTCGTTTATAGACGGACAACGCGTGGCCATTTGTGCGAAAACGGTCAAGCGTGTACGTAAGCGCTCCGCTCGCATACTTGGCTTTAAGTTTCTGTATGCCCATGATTCCGCGCCGTGCAACAGTTGGCCCACCTATACGCCATCTATAGATTAATTATGTATAACAGACTTATTGAATTGCTCCATATTTTTTAGAAACAGTGCCCGTATTAGTGTGAGTAAAAAAGGAAGTGCCTGTATAATTGTGCATATTTTTAACTCAGCTTTGTTAGATTGTCCTAAAGTTATCACGAAGAGACAACTGTTTAAGGACCGCCTTTTATTTACCTATACACTTAAGTTTTATATTGGATTAGTTAGTTTTATATTGTATTAAATTAACGGATTAGCATTTACTTGACAGAAAAATGTGTATTAGTCACGGAGATACTTATATTGGTGCTTAATATCTTATTAATTCGCGGTAGCACAAGTACGAGTATGACAGTTCATAATCCTGAGCAATAGCACCAAATTGTAACGACCCCCTCTCCTCGTTGGACACTACAAATACCTATCTACTTTCCGTTGACTTCACCAACTATCGGTGCGCTGTGGAACTGCTATTGTTTAATTGATAACACATGAATTAACCCATTCGCCACCATTGACTTGAACTCAAGTTAGTCACTGTTGCAACCCACCTGTCACCGACGTCATACGAAGTCAAAAATAATAGACTTAAAACTTGCGTGGCGTGAATTGCATTTTTTACTGTGGCTGAAAATCGGTATAATAGTCGGAGATAATCGCCTACGTCTGTCAGTAGAGGTTCAAAGCACGGGGTACTTAGCAAAAGGTGGTGTAGAAGATTTTATTTTTTATGTCATGTAATATGGATAAAACCGAGCAATTATCAAAAATTGTTATACCTCGGGACAACTTTTGGCAGCTACAAATCCTGGAAATTTAGTGATTATCGCCGACTATTTTCACTTAATCGAAAAAGAAACCTTATATTTTTTTTTTCTTTTTTTTGACTTGCAGTTATATGTATGGAGTGCACCTCTAAAAGAATATTTTTTTCATTTTAGAATTATGTAGCGGCTAATAAAATACACATATCTTCTAAATTTTATTCAAATACACCTTATAGTTTTCGAGTAAAATGCCTGTGACATACGGACAGACGGATTAACGGGCATTCATGACGAAACTATAAGGGTTCCGTTTTTGCCATTTTGGCTACGGAACCCTAGAAAGGCCTTCTAGGCATTGTACCGAGTATGCTGGCGGTATTTCCTCACTCAACTGCAATGCTGATGCGTTGCACGAGAAAACTGCCAGCTCTTCGATTACCAGTTATGATGATACTAATGCTGAAATTACTGTCGATTCTGTAAATTCCTACAATTGAGGAGCTAAAATCTATAGTTAAATTCAAAATTGAAACGCAGAAGCTTAAAAACCACCATCTTGAAATAACTAACAAAACTTACAAGCCTCGTTTTCAACCATGGTTTTCTACTATGTCACTAAACCGAATTAATATGTTTTGGTACTCATTAGACGCATAATTTCATGTTCTTTAATTTCCTAGTGAGTAACTTTTCGCTAGGATGCACCGTATAGAAGCTACGAGTGAGAAACCAAAAAATTTCGAGGATTTGTGGCTGCGAAAAGTTGTCCCAAGATATCTCGTGTAATCATTTTTGATATTTGCTCGGTTGTATCGATGTAATCAATATTTAAAAAAAAACTTCTACACCACCACTTGCAACAAAGAAATACTCTACGGACTGGCCTAAATGGGTTAGACAGTAAACAGACGTGCGGTGACGTCACTCACCTGCCCAATAGCCTGCATGAGCGGCTGGAAGAGATCCGTGTCGTAGTTGGACTTGACACCCTGTATGAGGGCGGTGGTGCGCTCGAGACCCATGCCCGTGTCCACGTGGTGCTTGCGAAGTGCCTTCACTGAACCGTCGGCTTCTCTGTAATTACATTCAACGGGTGAGACAAGACATAAGATAATAATTTGATTTGACATTGAAAGTTTATAAACTAACGAAAAATATTGCGTTAAATTGTAAACGGTTTTGACAGTTCACAATTTTTCGACAGTTTATAATATCGCGGGTAAGATTATAAACTCACGGTGTTCACAATCAATCTAACGGTGACATATATATTACTGAATAAATGACAAAAAAATCTCACGCTAGTTGCCATGGTAACGTTTCCAGAGTCACTTTTTAAAACTGTGATTTTGTAGGTTTATAGCACACGTACAGGTTTTATGTCACATTTCAGTACATTTTCGCCGTAAAACGTGGCGATAAAACCTAGTATGCTAGGGCCTGAGATGTGGCCCTATATGTATATCAATTTATTATGGACCGTCTTTTAAAAATTGCCTGTATAAGAGCATCTTAAGCATGTTGAAGTCCATTTTGCAACATTCTGTCATTTTGTCGCCTTCCTAAAGGGGCAGAATTACACGAGATAGTTGATTGACCCAAAGATTGGTTAAATCCCCTAAACACAACGTAAGAAGTGTCAGTCAGACCAGAACAGCCCACTTTCGATTATATTTTTTCAGTTTTAACCCAACGGCATCTACTGTATGTTCTTATTGACTTTCGACGACCTTTACCAGACTGCCTGACTATATTGTAGTATTTGTAGTCTTGACTGCGATTGCCGAATCGTATTACAGATACACCATACGATCATAACAGACGAAATTTTCACAAATACACTGCCCAGAATATCAAGTAAATTATTAGTTTTTTTTTATTATACTACAATCGCTGTATTACCAGCCCTTCTAACCGTGGCGATAATTGCAATACCGAAGTAATTAAAGTTTGAATGTCCAGAAGAGAGAGAGAGTAAGAGATAATTATTTTACAATAACAAACCTCAATTGCAGCAATACTCTAACTAAAACGTATTTGATCCCTAGACACTTTTGGGCAGTGTATTTGAACTAAGCACGCGCTAAATTCTTGAAAGTAGTCATGTGACAATATGTGCAGTTTTTAAGCACCTTGCTCGATCATTGACTGTCAGAAAGATATCCTTTTCCAACGATTAGATAGAACGATCGAAGCGCAATTAAAATCATGAACTGTTCCAAATCAATTTACCACAGCAAAACCTGTAACTATCACACAGATGGTTTTGGTTTAGTATAGTTTGAACTTAAACATTACTTTGAATGTGTCACATTAATATCTCTAATCAGTTCTATAAACACATGGTAACTCGACTAGAACAATAAGTTTCGTCATAACAAGACCATGCAGAATATTCGAGTGATAATTACGTTGACGTTGCTGTTGTATGCGAAGGAGAACGTTGGCCAAAGACGGCAAATACCACGTAAGCCAATTCAATTTTTGCGTTATATCAATATTAATATTATGGAGAGGTAAAGTATGTGATGGTAAAGTTGTATGTAGGAGGTCATGCCAGCAAACTACTCATCTGATTTAAAAAAAATCTTTAATAATGCAGTTTGTGGTGAAGCATGGTGGGCAGCCAACGTGTTATGGGGTTGCATTGAAAATGATCGCGTTCTTTGAAACGCCGTACTGACTAGATTAGGAAACAATAAAGCCTGCGGCGCTAAGTTCGTAAATCTCTGTCTCTGTCGCTCGAGTACCATAAACCATAAGTGCGATAGAGACAGAGATGTACGAACTTCGGAATCCGATTTTTGTGATATTTTAGATATATGATTCTTGACTGATTATTTATCTGATTTAATCGATACATGATTGGCTAAAATTTCCTCGACAGAAAACAATCCAAAGTTGGGTGTTTGTTTTCCGTTTTTTACGCGGCCTACACAAACAATACATTATTTTACGACATCAAGTTTATACTATAGCATTTTATCTCATCTAAAATCTCCCTTCATGAAATATGAATAGAACTTCACATAATTAGCCTCTCTTTTTCTCGTGCGCGGAAGGCGTGTCTCTGTCAAGGAGTCGTGGTTTTCGCAAATGGACTCGAATCAAGGCATCGCCTTAAGGCGACGTAGGCTCGTGGTCTTCTCTCCCTCTCACTGAGCATAAGCGTGAGCGAGATGAAGTACGTATTCGAAAGCGCGGATATCATGTTTTTAAATTTTAATTTTTGTTGCATAAACCTATGTTCGTGATTTTTTTGTATCGAGCGAAAATTGCTTAATCATGTTTCGAATCACTGATCTCGCTGCAGAAAAGCCTCAAAATTTTGAAACCATATTATTATAAACAGACGCATTATATTGTTTCAAAAACTTTGTTCCTTGAACTTCGCTGAACCTGCGGCGCCTTAAAAGGCTCCGCCTTTTTGGCATTATCCTCCTAAAGCCCATGGGCCTACTGGAAGGATTTATTCTCTTAAATGAATTTAAACCATTTTGGGTTGGAATAGAGTTGCGTTTGTTTTGTTTATGTCATTTTGTGTAGTATGGGCTTTAGGAGGTTATGCGAACGGAGCGCAAGTATCTTGTAAATGTTTATACACCTTTCTGTACACGATTTGTACCGGTATATACTTTAAGAGATCACCTGACTCACCTGACCCGATCACCCAGGTGATCGTATTGGACGAATATCGCCTATGAGATCACCCAGGTGATCCTATTGTACGCCATATCCAGCACGATCCCCTGGGTGATTGTAGTGGACAGAATTATATCCAGTAGGATACCCCAGAAAGTAATATTACTCTTTCTGGGGTATCCTAATGGATATAATTTTGTCCACTAAAATTACCCAGGGGATCGTGCTAGATACAACGTACAATAGGATCACCTGGGTGATCTTACTGGATAAGTTCGTCCGATTGTGATCAGAGGATATACCGGTACAAATCGTGTACAGAAAGGTGTATTTATAAACATTTACAAGATGCTTGCGCTCCATTCGCATAACCTCCTCCGGCCCATACGACACAAAATGACATAAACAAAACAAACGCTACTCTATCTCATCTTAAAGGATATACCGATTTGTACTCCCAGCCGGCGGAATAACGACGCCAGCAGTGTCGTACTTGCCAATAAACTACAACAAGGACCCGTGCGGTGAGATCGTGTGCGTGAAGGCGTGCTGGGACGTAATGGAGCGGAACACGGGCTACTGCTTCAGCAAAGACCTCTGCGCGTGCTACGACAAGTATTAAACTAAACTTGGATGGTTGTTTTTTTTATTTCATTAACACCATGGGCCTCACAAGAAGGCTCAAAGTCACCCAAAGGGAAAATGGAGAGGGCTATTTTGGGAGTTTATCTGCGTGATCGCATCAGAAAAGCGGCTAACCGCAGCAGAGCCAAGGTAACCGATATAGCCCTCCGAATCGCTAAACTTAAGTGGCAGTGGGCGGGGCACATTGCACGTAGAACCGATGGCCGTTGGGGCGGAAAGGTTCTCAAGTGGTGACCACATACCTGAAGGCGCGGCGTGGGTAGCCCGAACGGCAGCCTGCTACTGCCGGCCGCTGCTATTCCGGTCTAAATCGGCCCTAAACCTAAACGCCCTAAACGCTCGGTGTGCGCCGATGCTATGCCAAACTCGTCTGCAGCTTGTGGCGGCTTCAAATTCCTCAATCTGCGGTGGTTCTTAGTCGCACTGACCTGCTGCACTGTATAAACACGATGTTCCATATCTCGGTGAGGCTGCCGTCGGGGTTCACGTGGTGTATCTCGGTGCAGGGTCCGCAGGGACCAGTAGCACCCATCTCCCAGAAGTTGTCTGGCGCCCCGAGAGCCTTAAGTCTGCTGGGTTGCACCCTGAAATAATCGGGTTGTTTTTAATCTTAAGGTCGATGTAGACGAAGACCTAAGGGCGCAGTATAAACACTTTGGGCGCCATTTTTTCGCGGCATGCCAGCGCACGGAATAGAACACGAGTCAATTTTTCGGCGCCAGTGACCTCCGCCCGCGTCTCTCGCTGCCCCCGCGCCTTATTTTTACTGAAAAGGCACTGTGTAAACGACTAAAGTGTCGGTTTGCTGGTCACTGGCGGCGAGATTAAGGCGGCTGAAAATAGTCATGTCTAAATGGTCTGATGATGTGCTGTACGGTAGACACTGGCGCCGTAATTTAGGCGTCTCAAAATAGTCTCCGTCTAAATCGACCTTTATAACAAAAATTCTACGCATTGGTTGGAAGGTTAGATGGCAGCCGCTTTGGTACTTAGTGCCAAATCTTGGGATTAGGTGACAAAAGGGACCCTGGGCCGATTTAGGGCAGTACCTGGAAAAAACGCTAGGAGGATGATGATCCATTTGTTCATGTGTGCTAAACGCTGTACTAGTATATATATGACATGGGCACTCTATGGCAAACGCTTAAATTCGAACGAAGAAAAATCCTCTTAGTTCGAATTTAACCCATATTGCTTTGACATAAAGTGCCCATGCCATGTACAGCGTCCAGCACTCGGACGTTTACCTTAGTTTGTTTTTAATACCTGCTGTCCTTATAGCATTGGGGAAAAACCAAAAAAAATTAAGAAGTATATTTTATAGGTTTGAGCGAATGCAATCAAGATCAATAGAAGCAAGTACAATTTATTTCGAATTTCCCTATAAAGTGTAACGGTTATTTTTCCTTTTGGCCGTTATTCCGGTGTAAGATGTTCCATATTCCAAATCATCAACACCATCATCATCATATCAGCAGAAAGACGTCCACTGATGGACATAGGCCTCCCCCAAAGAGTGCCACGGTGCACGTAGAACCGATGGCCGTTGGGGCGGAAAGGTTCTCGAATGGCGACCACGTACCGGAAGGCGCGGCGTGTGTAGGCCCCCCACAAGGTGGACTGATGACCTGGTATATTCCAAATAATAAATATTAACTAGCTGACATACCCTAAGGCCTTCCAAATATCCCTGCACTCGCGATCCTCGGGCAGGCCGATGATGACGTCACCCTGGAAGTACGTCACCACCAGGTTTTCTGGTTTGAACCGGTATGGGCCCAGGAGAAGGTCCCATGCCATCTTGCATGCTTCTTTCTGTAATAAACGAGTATTATGAGACTCAAAGTTTGGAATTTATATGCTACAGCTTTCTTTCTTTCAACTGAGTTAGCAAGGCCATTGACTGTTATGTTGTGTACAACACATTACTGTTTGATGGTAAGCCAATTATGTAGCTTATTGACGGTTAAATGCTTGTTTCTGACCTTTTAAAAACTTCATCACGTCTCACACTGCAATTTCGAAACATTAGAACGCATATACTTGGTATTAGATCACATGGCATAATATAATAATTTTTCAAGTAAAGGGCCGATTCAAACCGGAATGGCAGCAGGAGGCTCGCGTCACCGCGGGCGGCCGCGCGACCTTCTCGAGCTTTTCAAGCGATATAATTTGTATATAAAGTTTAAAATTATTTCACACAGAAAGTGCTCGCCGCGCCGCAGCGGGCGCGCTGCCATTCCGGTCTGAATCGGCCCTTAAAGCTGGACGACTGGACGTAATTTAGTGAAAAGGATCCCCCACCTATCAAATCATCAAATATTTAGGTTTTGTAATCGATTCAGGACTCACGTGGGCACCCCTTATAGATGCGACGTGTAAACGTCTTGCTTCTGCGTGCTTCGCGTTGTCTAGGCTAACTCAGTCTTTCTGAGGAAAACCTAAGAAAGGCCTATTATGGATACATCCATTCTGTTTTAACGTACGGTGTCGACATATGGGGTACTGCTGCGGATCGTGAAAGGTTATTTAAATTACAAAAGCGCGCTATCCGCATTATGACTAGAAAATCACTCGACTACCCGGCTAAGGAACTTTTCCAAAAATACAAAATACTTACTTTACCTAGTGTGTATAACTATATAATAGAAGCATGCAAATACGTGAGACAAAATCTTTATCAGATTCCCACTTATAGTCAACTCCTGGGTAGGGTGACGCGTATAGACCAATCAAATTAGCTAAACCCGGACATAATTCGATAACTGTAATTTTATTTTTCTATGATGTAATGTATTGTTAGTTATAGTTAAAATAAAAAGAATTAAAAATTTTAGGGTTCCGCGTCATTGTACAAAAACCAAAAATCTAATTTTTTAACAAATTCTGATTTCATAAGTGCAGCATAATATGTAACTTTGTAAAAGTGCCTCTATTATGATATAACGCTTGCATTCCAGTTAAAGAAATCAAAATTAATCTAATTAATCAACCGGGACAATCAATAATAAAGAAAGTTCAGTAAGTTACACATTTTCTGGCTTATCTTACCAGAAATTATAGATAACTGCAATTTAACAAATTATTCTGAATAGTATATTATGTGTGTTGATAAATTATTAAAAATTAAACAGATTCTCTTTGCGGATTTCTAAAATCACAAATATTGGTAGTTTTTGGAAAACCAAAATACATAACTACTTGGAAAGTGTTTGATTTATGCGGTCAACATATTATTAGTACTATAAGAAACAAATTAAACAAAAAATATCCACGATTATTAATTAATTCATATTTTTTCGTACTAAAGTTTTAATATGAACCTTATCTCTTGCAGAATAAGGCCGTCATTGTTTTGCGCCTGAACTACCGACCGTGCTGTCGCGAGTCGCAGGCATTCAAGGCCGAAACGCACTCACAGCGGTGGCGAAGCGGCGCGGGGTGGCGCGGAGGCGGTACTTGTAATGTTCGAGCTAATATGAAAGGATCCGAACGCTTTTTTCCCGGCCGGTATTCTGTGCGGACCCATTCGTATTAGATCGAACATTACAGCCGGTACCACCTCCACACTGCGCCGCGCCGCCGCTTCGCCACCGCTGTCAATGCGTTTCGGCCTTCATTTATTATGGATAGGTCAATGATTGTCAAACATATATAAACACGAACGTGGCGTTTACCACGGTTCGGCTAGGGTGGAGATTTATTGAAATATTGTGTTCATTAGATCGATAATAACTAAATTGTTCAGCATGAGACATAATTGTCGTGGAATGTCGATTACCTATTTATAAGCACTCAGTCTTCTGTATAGAATTATTTAAATAAAATATGTTACTTATGTGGGTGCAGAAAGGGGCATTATTGGAATTATTCTTATTCGAATAATTATTCGAATAAACATTTATTCGCGAATAATTTATTCGTCTACACTTTCGAATGACGAATGATTTATTCTCATTTCATTCCAATAAATCCACGAATAATATTTAAGGATGCGGTTGCTCGTTGTAACACGTACACGAATTTTACACGATCACTACAAGTGTACCTATTTTCAAGTATTAATACCCTTTTCTACTAATTAACAATATTTTTGTGAGTTAAATGAGTCACTTCATGGGGCATTTAACAGGTTTGTTTCAATATGTCATGTGTGTAGGCTTGTCCATATATTACGTCGTCGTTTTTAGGGTTCCGTACTCAAAGAGTAAAACGGGACCCTATTACTTAAGATTCCGCTGTCCGTCTGTCTGTCTGTCTGTCTGTCCGTCTGTCACCAGGCTGTATCTCACGAACCGTGATAGGTAGACAGTTGAAATTTTCACAGGTGATGTATTTCTGTTGCGGCTATAACAACAAATACTAAAAAACAGATTTTTTATTTTTATTTTTTTCTTATACAATCTTACACAAATAGATCTAGTCCCAAACTAAGCAAACTACATATTCATATTCATATTCATATTCATTTATTTGCTGCAACCATGGTATTTACAGGATGTTCTTAAAATTAATCAGTACAGACATGGACCCTACTAGGGTGTAGCAACATTTTTAAATACTAAACTAACCTAAACATACATATATTTTAAAAAAATCAACATATTGTTATATTTATATCTACTATGGGTACTAGACGACGATAAACATACTTATATAGATAAATAAATACATAAATACATAGAAAACATCCATGACTCAGGAGCACATATTTGTGCTCATCACACAAATAAATGCCCTTACCGGGATTCGAACCCGGGACCTCCGGCTACGCAGGCAGGGTCACTACGAGGGTCAAACTGAAAGTTTCGGGAATAGAAAAAAATATGCAGTTACATTGATTTAAGTATTTTTATTGTTTTTCAAAGTATTCTCTTTTATATTTTATGCACTTTTCCATGCGTTCAAACCAGTCGTTAAAACACTTATTGAACGCTGAAAAAGAGTCGACAAAATGGCCATTTTAAAAGCCTCCACTGCTTCTGCCGGTGTCTGAAACACCGCGCCCACCACGCAACTTATCCTTGATTTTGGGGAATGTGAAAAAGTCGTTGGGACTTAGGTCAGGGCTGTATAGAGGATGGTCTAGTCTAGTAGTTCGACTTTTTCACCTTCCAGGTACTCATTTGTTTTATGAGCGGTGTGAGGGCTGGCATTGTCGTGGTGAAGGACGATGCGGCGACTAGGCCTTTTTTCCTAAGTTCAGCAAAGACACTCGGCAAACCAATACTTGTTTACCAATCGGCTTTGACCGTTCTACGATCTTCAAGTGGAATAGTAGCCACGTGACCCGATTTGGAGACAAACATAGCCACCATCTTCTTGGCCTTGCTGCGAGAGCGAATAACTTTTGTTGGCTTGAAGCTCGTCTTCGTTACCCCATACTCGAGATTGGTTTTTAGTTTCAGGCTCATATGCGTATATCCACGACTCGTCACCTGATACGACCCTAAAAACTGCATTTGAGCTTCCTCCGTTGAATTTATTCAATGTTTTGCGGCACCAATTGACACGAGTCGTTTTCTGCTCGTCAGACAATGAGTGCGGGATCCAACGGGAAAACAACTTTCGCACGCCTAATTCTTCCTGTAAAATAACTTGTATCTGACTCATTCCAATCCCCAAAGACTCCTGAATTTCCCGATATGTCACATACCTGTCTTCTTTTATCAGCTGACTCACAATGTAGACGTTTTCTTGCGTAACTGCCGATTTTGGTCGACCTTCACGCGCGTCGTCCGTGAGGGATACTCGGCCACGTTGAAATTCTGAATACCACCTGTATATTGTCGTCTTTGAAGGTGTTTCATTACTAAAAGCAGCAATCATCCGGTCTCCACATTGTTTTTGTGTTCATCCACTTTGAAAGTCGTAATAAATTTTTACGGGACAATTCCATCTTCAGCGGCGACTCAACAACTCGAAAAAACAATTGAAACTGAACCATTGTTTTGTTAGGGTTCCGTACTCAAGGAGTAAAACGGGACACTATTACTAAGACTCCGCTGTCCGTCTGTCTGTCAGTCTGTCAGTCTGTCTGTCTGTCCGTCTGTCACCAGGCTGTGTCTCAACAACAGTGATAGTTTGACAGCTGAAATTTTCACAGATGATGTATTTCTGTTGCCGCTATAACAACAAATACTAAAAACCAGTTTTTTTTTTCTTTTACAATCTTACACAAATCGGCTTAGTCCCAAACTAAGCAAAGCTTGTATTATGGGTACTAGACGAACGATAAACATACTTATATAGATAAATAAATACTTAAATACACAGAAAACATCCATGACTCAGGACTTGGCCGGTTGTTTTTTGTCAATTCTTGACCCCCCCCTCCTATCATCATCCTGTTAATTCCTAAATGGACACTACCCGCCTCATAAAATGACTACCGTCATCCAATGTTTGTACCCCCCCCCCCCCCCCCACTGTTTTGAAATGACGTAATTTATGGACAGCCACTGTCTGTAATTGGATCAATGTTATGTTATTAGAGGCGATTACGCATGTAAGATTGTTCAACTATATACCTGTAATTGAACATTGTATGTACTTAATCATGTTATATTCTGATCTGTGTGTTTTTAGGGTTCCGTGCCTCGAAATGGAAAAACGGAACCCTTATAGGATCACTTTGTTGTCCGTCCGTCTGTCAATACCCTATTTCTCAGGAACGCGTGGAGGTATCAATCATTTAAAGTTTGAATTCCTGTGCATAGTGTGTGCATACATTATTTTAGAATTAATATTTTTTATATTAATGTTGCTGTGCCCTAACAGGGTTATGCTGGAACTGTATTTATATGTAACATCTTGTACGACCCATACTGCAACAAATAAATGAATTAAGCTGAAATTTATATCAGATACTCAGGTTCACTGTCTTTTGGAGCTGTGAAAAAATCAAACTTCTAAGCCAACGCAATCAAAAGATACAGCCGTTTATGCCGCAAATTTCCGCATATTTTCGAAACCCGCAAGGGAATCAAAACCTACTTCCCGTGCACTCAGAAACTTGAAATTTGGTGCGAAGCAACGCCCTATAGCGCAGATAAAGGAAAAATAGCAAAAACCGTAAATTTTTAGTTACATCACTGAAAATTGTATGTCCAGTATATACTGACACGTACTAAGTATGTGAATACATACTTAGTAAGTGTCAGTTTGTAGTGGACTTGGTTTTATTGTACGGGGTGGTCCGGAACCTTCGGTGCGCGAGTGTGACTCGCACTTGACCGGTTTTCTTTTTCACCCGTGGTAAAGCCGAAATAGTAAAAATAAAACAGGTGAAATAATTACAATTAATATCCGTTTCACCATGCACGGCGATGTTAATTGGTACCCTTGATGAAGCGGTAACCTTTTTCTAACAAATTTAGAAACTAGGTATCACTGTTCTGTCTGTAGGAAATTATTACGTTTTTGAGATATATTCCATTAAAAAGCATTCCTACAATATTCGTTCAAAATATTATTCCCGAAAAGCATTACGAATGATTATGCGAATGAAGAAGTTATTCGCGAATAAATATTGGCGAATAATTATTCGAAATATTTATTCGTCATTCGCAAATAATCCTATTTATTCTTAAACGTTATTCGTATTCGAATAAATTTATCCCATCTCTGGGTGGGTGACAATAAGCATATCTTCTCTTTTTTTTTGGCGTTCTGGCCAACTGTGTCGGCTCAATTTTGCCAATAAGGATATCGACTACCGTAGGCTCAAAGGGCGTTAGGGACGAAATGCCCATGCCCATATCCCGTGAACTCTCAATCTTGAAATTTGGTACGAAGTATTTATAGCACAAATAAAGGAAAAATTGCGAAAACCGTAAATTTTTAGTTACATCACTGAAAATTTGATGTCCAGTATAAACTGACACGCACTAAGTGTGTAAATACATACTTAGTGAGTGTCAGTTTATAGTGGACCTGTTTCTATTGTACGGGGTGGTCCGGAACCCTCGGTGTGCGAGTCTGACTCGCACTTGACCGGTTATTTTTTATGCTAACCACGATCATGGCATCATCTCTTTCATTTACTTAACAGTTAAGAGTTTACCTATGTTTTCGATGATAAAAGCAAATCAATCGTTCCTTACGCCCTTTGGACCAGAGTTTTCAAAGGGCGTAAGGGACAAACTGTGATTTTTTCATTAGAGCTAAAAATCCTACAATTAGGATATTCCGTTATATTTGTTTTATTTGTACACGGCGCGGTCGGTGCAAAACACGTAATTGAAATAAACTCGTTAAGACGGGTTCGCCGTGCGCTCGCCCGCTGGCGCCCCACTCCCTCCCCGCCTCGCACCCACCGCATGCATCTGGCTCCAAGATAAGGTCGCGAGTATTTTCAATTTCTTAAGCGTGAAATTAACATTCTTAATTTTGATGAAATCATGATTATCGTTCACAAAAGGCTATTAGTAAACAAAAAAATCATAGTTACTATTTATAATTACTGAGAAATACATTATTATTAAAACGTTAAAAATAAATGTTTAATTATTGTCTTAAATGTCTAAAAAGACGCAATATAGCTTAAACAGATAAAAACATCATAGTTACCATTTTGGCTTGTCTAGATAATGAGATCAGAGGAAAACTGTGAAAAAAAACGTATATGCGAATTTGATTTCAGTTTAATTTTGCTATTAAGTGATCGAATTTGAATGCACCTCAAAGTTATACTAACAAGGTACTTGGTTACCTTTATTACTTTTAGGAAAAAGTTAGGTAGTGTACGTTAACTCGTGTTTTTTTTAACTACGGTTACGATCGCGGATTTTTTACTTAATATATTTCATTAATATTTGATACTGAATAGTAAAATCCGATAAAACAATAAAAACAACAAGTTTACGAATTATGTCCAGGGTAAGCTAATTTGATTGGTCTAGTAGGCGTAATCAGCTGGTCGTGCCCGCGCACCGCCTGGCCAGAACTAGTAAGTATGTGCATGTAATGGGGATCAGACTGTACAATACACTGGACGACGAAATAAAGCAAGCTTCTAGCGATGCAATATTTGTCCGCAAACTAAAAGCTATTCTACTGGAAATGGCTTGCTATACCATCGACGAGTTTTTTGATGGCCACAAGACATTGGCTCAGTCGCGCACCTAATTTAATGCAGCCCCTTATTAAAATGTTAGTACCTTACCTATGTAGGTATATAAATTATTAATGCATAAATTAATTGGATAGTTATTCACTTATTAAATAATTATATTTATATTGAATTGACATGTAATGTGATACTTTTTTGATTGCAAATGACTTGTAAATGACAATATTTACCAATAAATAATACAATACAATACAATACAATACCTACAAGAAATCATCTTTGATTTTTTCTATTATTTTAGTCAGAAAGTAATTTCTTAAATATTGTGTGGGTTAGATCATTTTCACTAAACAACGTCCAATTGCTTCACCAAATAGCACCCTGCAACAATCAGTCTAACCTTATCGTAGTCTCCAAACGACCAGTTCCCCAGCATCTCGAAGAAGGTGTGGTGGTGTCCGTCGGAGCCAACCACTTCCAAATCATTGTGTTTGCCCCCCACACGCACACACTTCTGCGAATTGACAGCACGCAGGCAGGGGGGCTCCACTCGCCCAAGGAACACACCTTTAAACTGAAACAATAGGGAACATTACGTAAAACTCTGCATAGGGGGCGACACTAGGAGAGTTCGACATTGTATCTCGTTCCCACTTGCGGTATTGTCTATGCATGCATCCTTGTCACTCATTTGACAATCAATTGTGCATGTGTGTGTATATCCCTATCTTCCTCTACTGGTTTACGGTTTGTGCTAGTGCTGCACTCTGGCGGCAGAACATTGCAGTATAATTTCCTATTGGGTTGTGGTTAAGCTTCATCTATTATTTATTACATTATTACATAATATACTAGCGACCCGCTCCGGCTTCGCACGGGTTTATATGTGTAATACATGCACGTTGTCGCGAATTATGGCAGTTGATAATATCGCGATGGCGACCCATGGTTGGTGCGTGTAATACCGCCTTAAGAGATTATTTACCCTGGCAATGTTGTGGTATATTTGTGACTGAGGGTAATGTAAGAATAGCCTTTGGCATATTTAAACGTTTCTTCCCCCGTTGAAGAGAGCTAATTTTATTGTCTTGCGGCAAGTGTCGAAGTAAGCTGAAGTGTTCTCATCGAGGATCTAGGGACTTCGTAGCCGGTCCCGGACTAAAGCTAAGTGTCTTAGTATCTTGGTACTATTTGTTCTATCTGATTTATTGTTCTGCTATAATTGTGTTAAACCTGCATATTCTAAGATGTTTTATGTTAGTAGTATTTCCTGATTTAAAGCCTGCTTAGGGACACGCATGGCCGTGATCGGCATATATGTTTATCAGTCGCGTGTTATCCACACAGACGAAATGTGTGGATAGCAATGTACCCTTAGGAGAATACGATAAATAGATAGACAATGCTCGTTGACTAAGAATGGACTTGACGAGGACCTGACTACTGTTAGTTAGAATCACCAGTAAGATGCAATATCCTTGGATACTAGTATGACATAGTTGAGACTGATTCTATGTAGATATACAGACAATAAGGGACAGTATAGAGAACAGGAGATGGACAGAGTATAGTAGGAAGTGGAGGCCCAGAGTTGCTCTGCCGATAGGCGAGAACCTGAGACAGGAATATAAGGTGCACACACCTTTGTGGCTAACCTCTCGTAGTGCAAGGACCTGGCAGTATGTAAGTGAGATGTGCGTGACGATTAGTATATTTACAATAAGTGATACAACTTCAGTTGTTTCGTAGTTAGAACTTGTATGTGCTAAGTTCTAAGGCCTAAGGTGACAGTGGTGTCATGGTTATGTTTATAACCACAGGTGGTGCATGCGAGCATCATCGTGTCGGAGAGCGAAGCAGATATCGGAGGACTGCGTTGGATGATTAAGGTAGGATTCAAATTATCCCTCCTTAGATCATGTTTAAACCTATCGTGACGTCCTCAGTCTTTACGCAGTCTTATTGTATTATATATAACATATCATCAATATGTAACATTCCATTATGAGGAGGGCGGCACGACACACGTATTATACATATACACCTTCCTCTTGAATCACTATCTATTAAAAAAAACGTTTGAAAGATCTAAGATACATAGGGACAGACAGACAGACAGACAGCGGGAAGCGACTTTGTTTTATACTATGTAGTGATAGTGATAAAATTAGACCATTACTTGACTACTGACAGACAACGCACAGCCTAAACCGCTAAGATAGTAGCATGAAATTTGGAACACATATTCTTCCAAGGACTTAGAGGCGCAACAAGAAAGGATTTTTTTAATTTCAACCCACATGGGAGTGAAAGTGGGGATGAAAAGTTGTATGCAAATCTGTTATTTTTGAAGGTAGGTCTATGAAATTTGAGAATTGGCTTTTCGGTCACAAATTAAAAAGGGTTACCTTGAAGCATTATTGGATATTCTTACTTTAAAGGGGTGACATTTTATATGAATGTTTAGTTATTTTTGGAATTTGGAAGCTATGGATGATTTTGATTACAAAGTAATAATGACATCTATTCTTCATTCACCAAGCATCTTGAGTAAATCAACCCTTACCATGATAAAATCAGGTGTATTACCACAACATCATTTTGAGTTTGCTCATCAACACTAAGCTGAAACTACTGAACCAAGAGTCTTAAAATATGCAAGGTAGGTTACTTATTCAAGGTAAGCAAGCAATAAGTAAGGGTTTTACAAAATTCAACCCTTAACTGGGTTTAAAAAAGGTATAAATGTGTGTATGAAAAACAAGTCAAGTGCGGTGCGTAGGTAGTTTTTTCATATAATTTAACAAAACTCTGTTACCTACCAATGTGTTTTGTCCCATATAGGGTAATTTCACCGGATAGTGCCCACCAAATTTATTGTGCTGGATTGATTTGGAGATTCCAACAAAAATTTACTAAAATATCTACGTGTATCTATCTAGTTGCTCTTTAACAAAAGTAAATGTTTATTTTCTTCATATGTTGAAATGTTACTATCTTTCATTTCAGAAACCTTGTCTCTATGGCAGTTACTAACTGAAGCTGGTTGTGTAACCGGCATAGTGATTGTATTAAAAATTTTGATACAAGCCAACTAACTCGAAAAAGGAATATGTGAACATCAAAGGGCGGACGATGGATGCAATGTAGTGGAGAAATCATAAGATGGATAAGACTTTTATTAAATTTCTAGTAATATTTATGTATAAACATATACACCGTGTTTTTTTTTATTTCCGTTAACTTTAAGGGAAGAATCCTCAGGTTAAATGGAACTAATTTCTCTAAGAAACTAGTGTCTTAACTCTTACTATTTTTCAGATATTCAATAAATCAATTTAATGACCGAATCAGTGTGAAGGGTCCTTTATTTTATTTACGTTTTAATTTTCGTTAAACGAAAAAGGGAATTATTGGGATTTGAACCTGGGACCCCTCACTCTATAAGCAAACTATTTACCACTGAGCCATGTGTTGACAAGTGCTGTCGTAGGTGAAAATTAACTTTGTGTTAATTGAGATGAAGTGTTAGAGCCCTCCCACACTGTAATATTGATTTAGTTTGTATGAAAAATGAAAAAAAAACTTTTTTCGAATTTAACAAAAAGCAACATACCAGGTATAGTTGTTATTTTCTAAGCCGTCCGTTCCGCACTAAAGAACGCCGCACTGCAGAACGGACGGCTTAGAAAATAACAACTATAGCTTCTGTTAATTAACCGAACATCGTGTCGAAATTAACGGAAATCAAAAAATACACGGTGTATAGGTATGCAGTTTTTATTATACGAGGGTGGATCAAATAGTACCCATGTTTGACGGCAGGTGGCGTTACTTAGGAAAGTTGGCATTACCGTCGTGTAGTATTGACCTTATCAAATAAAAAAATGAAAACTGGCAATTGTCTATGGTTCAGTTTTTTCTGGCGGCAAATTTTGTAAGACTTGTTTTGTTTTTCGTACAAAATGGAGAAAGAGCAATATCGTTCCTTAATTCGCTTCTTATTTTTGGATGGAAAAACATGCGAACAAATAAAAGTTAAGTTAGATGCTGTCTACGTAGGTCTTTCGCCGTCTATGACAACCGTGAGATATTGGTTTAATGAATTTAAACGAGGTCGTACATCTGTTTTCGACGAGGACCGCCCAGGGCGCCCGGCAGACGTGGTTACCGAAGAAGTCGTCGTGCAAAAGGTAAAAAACATAATGGTTACCGATCGACGTACCAAAGTGCGTGAATTAACAGGGGCTGTAGGGGTGTCGTATGGAACAGCAATTAATATAATACATGATAAATTAAATATGAAAAAAGTGTCCGCCAGATGGGTGCCGCCGATTGCTCACCTATGAAAATAAGTGGTTACAGCTGTCAATGTCAAAGGAGTCTTTGGGCTTGTTTGAGCGAAATCCGCAGGAGTTTTTCCGTCGGTGTCGTTACTGTTGATGAAACCTGGATCCATTACTATACACCTGAGACCAAGGGGCAGTCTAAACAATGGATTTTTTCTAACGAATCTGCCCCAAAGAAGGCGAAAACGGTCCCATCAGCCGGAAAAGTCATGGACACGATTTTTTGGGATAGTAAGGGAATAATCCTTATAGATTTATTACAAAAAGGGACTATCACAGGGCCGTACTATAGTGAGTTATTGGATCGGTTTGATGAAAAAAAAAAGGAGACACGGCCCCATTTGGCAAAGAAGAAAGTGTTGTTCCATCATGACAATGCACCAGCACATTCATCCAAAATTGTCACTGCCAAATTAACCCAACTATGTTACGAATTGCTGCCACACCCGCCTTACTCACCAGATCTGGCTCCCTGTGACTTTTTTCTGTTCCCCAATATGAAAACATGGCTCGGGGGAAAGAAATTCAGGTCAAACGAGGAGGTTATAGCTGAGACAGAAGCATATTTTTAAGGGTTTGACAAATCCTATTTTTGGAGGGGTTAAAGAAGTGGCCGAAATGCTGGGAAAAGTGTAAGGACCTAGAAGGAGATTATGTTGAAAAATAAAATAAAACTTTTAAAAAATATATGCGTCTTCATTTCTACAACTGGTACTTTTTGATCCACCCTCGTACATATATCAGTCTGTACATAATACCTCTATCATCCATAGTACATAATTAGTATCTGTAGATTTAGAGAGGGCATTTTCCCTTTATAAGCGGATAGTGAACCATAAAATGAATGGACTTAAAATATGTAATATACAGGGTGGCTCATTCAAATTGGTCAGTATGGGAATGTCTGAAACTATAAGACATACGAAGATTTGTTCTTAGGAACTATGTCACCGATTTTGATAAAAAGAAAAACTGCATTCATACATTTGAAAAAAAACTGTACCCAGCTCGGGAATCGAACCCGGTTGTTTTGAAAAAATAAACTTACACTTTTTCTATTTAAATATCGATTGTGTAGGTCTTAAGCTGTAAATGTCTCTACGAAACATGATGTCTAAATGAATAAAATGCATTGTTTTGACATACTTTAATTTATCATAGTAGGTGTGCCAATATTATTATTTACTACAACAATAAAATTACATAACTATTTTGCAATTATGTTCTCGTTTTAAACCAATTGTACTCATATCCATATTATGTATATCATTTGACATGACATAATTTGCATCCTTCGTCTGCCCATTTGTGAACATATCCAAACATATATCTTATTTCAGTAGAGGATTATAATATCCAAGTTATTTATATCAGAGATCCTCTATAGGCTGCTAAACTTGGCCATATTTATGAAATTAGGATAGATTAGATGTATGTGCTATGTATTAGCAATAATAATGCAGATTAGTAGGATATGTATAAAAACCAATTCATATAAACCTAAAAATATTCAGTTAATTAAAGAACTAACACTATTCTGATAGGTAATCGAGTAGGTGTATAAATATTATAGTGTTTAGAGTAAAGTAGGTATGTAGGAAAGTGTTGTTTACCTGATTCATGCCAGCATTCACGAAGGGCACCGAGGGGTCGCACAGCGGCACAACAGAGCTTGATTTTACATGCTTATGACCGTGGTTATGGACAAAGTAGTCAATAAAAGTGCTCCTTATGAAGCTGCTCGACGACTTCGTACGAACCAAATACTTTTCAAGCCCAACTCTGCTTCTAACCGGTATTCGAAACATTGTTATAGGTTATACTGATATCCGCAGTTTAACCAGAGAATTAATACATAAAAGTAATCAAAACGTCGTAATTCAATACATTTCAAAATACATGATTGAAATAGGTTTAGTTTAAACCGCTTTTGTTTACGTAGAAGAAAACAAGAAGAAAAAGTTACGTTAGGTCGCACAGACTAAAAAAAATTGAAATGACAGATGAAATTGGAGAAAATATAGTATTTTTTTCTTTTCATAATATTCGAAACTCAAAAAATATGTGTTATTGATAAATATTACTGTTTAAATAAACAATATCAGTGGTTTTCTAATCATTTATTTCCTATGGATTGGGTTACTTCGTAAACGCAAAAACTTTTGATGGCTGCCAAGTTGACAGATGTGCTGTGCTGTTGCTGTGAATGGATTTATTCCAGAAAATATTTTTCCTGCAAATATTACGAATAGCACGTCGTAGTTAGCAACTTCATTTAAAACGAGACACGTGTACCATTGCCAATGGTATTAGGTAACAATTATTTCCCGTATAAATGCATACAATCAGTGTTAAAAATTTACTAATTGACACTTTATTTTGGGACACGTAAGTCTTCAACTTTAATGAGATAGTCGGTGCCTGTTTACTAAACAATGAGGGCGATTAAAGTGTTTATAATATGTTTGTGTGTAATTGTGTCTGCTGCGGAGCTACTAGGGCCCGTGAGCCAGAAAAAAGAAGACAAGGATAAAGAGGAAAGCGAAGAAGATCGCGCTCAAGCCGAGAACTTGGATTTTGAACATGAATACGTTAAAGGGCTCAACAAGGAGATTATAACGTTGCATGAATACGCAGAGGCTATACGCAATAACCAGGAAAACTCTAAAGAAGATGAAATATCTGAAGGTAATTCATTGACTACCATACATTGCTGGACAGAGCTTTTCTTTGTAATATATATAAAATCTTAAATAGTGGTAAAATGGCATGCTGTTAATACCAATGTTTGTATTTCAAGGTGTTTCAGAGTTTGGTAATGTATTTTTTACAAGAAACCCATTGGGTGTTGAGTAATTCCTAAATTAGTTGTTTATATCTAAGTTGGAACTGAACAAAAATCCTAATTGGAAAATCATAGTATTTATTCACTGCAAAGTTGACAGAATTGATAAAATGTCCATGAATGATACAAGCTTTATTTTAGAAGATATCATGTGTTGCCAAAATATATATTTCAAAAATAATGAAGATGTTTTTAACCCCTGATGCAAAAAGAAGGGTGTTATAAGTTTGATGTGTCTATGTATCTGTCTGTATGTCTGTCTGAGGCATTGTAGCTCCTAAACAAATGGACCCATTTGAATGCATATGTTTTAATCCGAAAACTGACGTGATTGAGATGGTTCTTGTCTGCGTTTCAACAAAAGTGGTTTCGCCGTTTTTGAGATATTGCACTTTGAAATTAAAATATTGGGGGTTTTTAAACTTTTCTAAGTTGTTTATTATTACATGATATGATTATGGAGTGTGATTAGGTATGTACTTTTGTAAATTTGCCTGGTGAATGTTTAATGGTGAGTGAGATAAATGCAAAAGAGCAAATAATCCTATTGTATTGTAAATGGCCTTTTACAGAGAACCAGCTGAAGCAAATGGAGTTTACCCTCAAAATGATGAAGAAGAGCCTCCTGAGACATACTGAAGGCACATGGTTGGGGGATCTGAAGGACGAAGAACTTGAAGGTGGCTTGGATGTAAGTGACGGAAACACATGAGTACTTTCCATACACGGCGGGAATAAGTTGACAAATCGAGATATAAAATTTAATTCAATTTAAGGTTTAAATTTCTTCCAGTTTTCGTTTCGACTTGTCAACTTATTACCGCCATGTACGGTATTTCCATCATCATCAATACAAGGAAAATATATTCATATTTTATTGCATATTTTATCAGCCGAAAGACGTCAACTGCTGGACATAGGCCTCCCCCAAAGAGTGCCATAATGAGCAGTCCTGCGCCACTCGCATCCAGCGGACACTTTATATGTATGATTGTTATGTCTGACTCCCTGTGCTACTAAAAGTTGGAAGGAAACAAAGGCAAAAATCATGTTGTACCTGTACCCCTACAGGTACAGTCGCCATCACATACATCAGAGCACGTCACAAACATCGGAACACACCTCTATTTACAAGGCATTAGGGTGCATGTGCCGATATTTTTGAACACCTATAGTGTACCTATGTATGTGATGGCGACTGTACAAGAAAAATTTACAATGAAATTTCTGGTTCAAGTTCTTTATTCATAAAGACTGTACCGCGGTATTTGAATCAACACTAATAGGAAATGGAGTTGTTTGTTTTGTTTAACAAACAACTCTATTTCCATTAAAAATTAAACAAAACAAATGCAACACTTTTCTCATCTAGGATGATATAAATTCCATTGATGAGGATGATGCCTTTTAATAGGACTTTGGGCGGATAAAGGATAATGTAAACATTCTCTTTTCCAGAGATTAGATGATAACCCCCAGGACATTCTGGACACATTACCATCTATTCCTGAAGAGGAGGAACCGGAATTGACGCCAGAGCTAAAAGAAGGTTAGCTTATAAATTATTGTATCCATACCATAAATCGTCTATAATGTGTTCAGAAACCATATATAATGACCACCATTATTGCAACCAGTAATGTAACATCAGCGTTTTATCTGTGCCAGTGTTATTAAAATGTATGAAAAATCATAATGGAACCAAAACCAGAACGGATATCAGACTACCCAAATCAGAAATAAAAAATTGTGAAACAGTCCTTGAGACCTACTTGCAGATAATAGATAATTAAAATAAGAATTGAGAACTTCATCTTAATTTATTTTACGTCATACCTGGCCATAAAGTAGGAATTACCGCACGCCATGCGTGCGGAAAACCCCACTTCCTGGCCAGATAGAGACGTAAAATTTTGTACTCACCACTGGCGGTAATAAAGAAAGCCTCAGAGCGCATATTTATCGCCCTTGCCTTCGGCTCGGGCGTCAAATACCTGCGATCTGAGACATTCTTTGTTTAACCACCCTAGGTAAGTAATGTACTATAACTCAACAGCTAAAGAGCTGTACGACGCCGCGCTAGTCAAGCTGAACCGCCGCTCCCCTGACCTACGTGCCTCCATCCTGCAAGTCAAGGAGGCCGCTGAGATGGGCTACAGCCCGGCCAAGATCAAGCTCGCCTGGAGCTACCTGTTCGGCGAGGGCGTTGAGCTGGACTTGGACAAGGCGCGCGGCATCTTCGAGGAGCTGGTCGGCGAGGGCAATGCTGATGCTCATGCTGTGAGCTCATAGCCTTATCCATCCTAATATTATAATAGGGAACAGTACGGAAAACTCTCCGTAGGTGGCGACACTAGCAACATTGGCATTGTATCTCGTTCCCACTTGCGGTATTGTCTATGCAAGCATCCTTGTCACTCATTTGACAATTAATTGTGCATGTGTGTGTGTGAATCCCTATATTCCTATACTGGTTTACTATTAGTGGTAGTGCTGCCTCTGGCGGCAGAACATTGCAGGAATGTTCCCTATTGCGAAAGTGTGTCTGTCTGTGTGTCTGTTACCTCTTCTAAACTGCTGAACTGATTTAGATGAAATTTGGTATATAGATAGTTTGGGTCCCGGGGAAGGACATAGGATAGTTTTGATTCCATTGAAAGTTTGTATGGAGCTACTTAAACCGCTGCACCGATTTTGTTATTATAGTATATAAATCATGAGCGTTTCTCGCCATCAAACGTCAAAGTTTAGCGAGTTATATGAAACTTGTAAAATGTAATTGCTTTTTTTGAATAAACAGAAAAAAAAAAAAGTTGAAAATTGGTAGAGAGATAGTTTGAGACTTGAGGAAGGACTAAGGATAGATTTCATCCCGGAAATCATCCCCTTAGGGGGTGAAATGGGGGGGTAAAAGTTTGTATGGAGATACGATATAAACGATTTCCACGCGGACGGAGTCGTGGGCAGAGCTAATTAGAATATAATGATATGGGTCACTCATCACGGCATTACGTCTAAGGTCCAATATCGCTGGACATGTTTCGAACCGATCAACGATTCTTCATAATGGCGAATACTATGAGCCCATGCTCTGTCCGCTATGGCGAAATCACAATCGCGGATTAATTAGTTACATGTCGAGCGACATTCGACCTTAATTACGTGATTGACATTATATTCTAATATCTGAAACATACGGTAGTTTTACGGTTAGTTTTCATAGCCTAACATCGAAACTGTTTGTGAGGTACATTGTAAGCATTACGAGCATGTTAACGGGTCTGAACTTAACGCTGCTATTCACACCAATGTTTACTGCCCGAAATTAAAGAAATATTGAACGAATGAGACACCATTATCAATGCTATATACTAAATAAAAATTTACTTAAAAACAAAGTTTTAACTTTTAACCAACTTCAAATCAGTAGCCAAATTGCTTCAAGTTTGCCTATAAAATTTGAAGAGGTCCCTCGATTTCTCCAGGATCCCATCATCAGAACTGGATTTTTCTGCCAACGCGACCAATCTGGAAATCTGCTTTCAAACAAAGAAAGAATCGGTTCATAAATTACGGAGTTATCGCGTAACAATCACAAAAAAAAATCATACAGACGAATTGAGAACCTCCTCCTTTTTTGAAGTCGGTTAAAAATAAAACGTTACAAACCTTTGGATCTTCTTTGTATGTTATGTTCAATTTGTCAACTTGATCTGCAAATCACTAAATTCCATATGGTATTTCCCAGGGCATGGGCTTTCTCTACGCCACAGGCATCGCCGTCCCAGTGTCGCAAGCCAAGGCGCTAGTGCACTACACACTGGGCGCGCTCGGCAACTCGGCGTACGCGCAGATGGCGCTCGCCTACCGCTACTGGGCGGGCGTCACCGTGCCCAGCTCCTGTCAGAAGGCCATGGACTTGTACATGAAGGTCGCTGCTAAAGGTGGGTCCAATAACTTCTACGCCACAGGCTTCACCGTCCCAGTGTCGCAAGCCAAGGCGCTAGTGCACTACACACTGGGCGCGCTCGGCAACTCGGCGTACGCGCAGATGGCGCTCGCCTACCGCTACTGGGCGGGCGTCACCGTGCCCAGCTCCTGTCAGAAGGCCATGGACTTGTACATGAAGGTCGCTGCTAAAGGTGGGTCCAATAACTTCTACGCCACAGGCTTCACCGTCCCAGTGTCGCAAGCCAAGGCGCTAGTGCACTACACACTGGGCGCGCTCGGCAACTCGGCGTACGCGCAGATGGCGCTCGCCTACCGCTACTGGGCGGGCGTCACCGTGCCCAGCTCCTGTCAGAAGGCCATGGACTTGTACATGAAGGTCGCTGCTAAAGGTGGGTCCAATAACTTCTACGCCACAGGCTTCACCGTCCCAGTGTCGCAAGCCAAGGCGCTAGTGCACTACACACTGGGCGCGCTCGGCAACTCGGCGTACGCGCAGATGGCGCTCGCCTACCGCTACTGGGCGGGCGTCACCGTGCCCAGCTCCTGTCAGAAGGCCATGGACTTGTACATGAAGGTCGCTGCTAAAGGTGGGTCCAATAACTTCTACGCCACAGGCTTCACCGTCCCAGTGTCGCAAGCCAAGGCGCTAGTGCACTACACACTGGGCGCGCTCGGCAACTCGGCGTACGCGCAGATGGCGCTCGCCTACCGCTACTGGGCGGGCGTCACCGTGCCCAGCTCCTGTCAGAAGGCCATGGACTTGTACATGAAGGTCGCTGCTAAAGGTGGGTCCAATAACTTCTACGCCACAGGCTTCACCGTCCCAGTGTCGCAAGCCAAGGCGCTAGTGCACTACACACTGGGCGCGCTCGGCAACTCGGCGTACGCGCAGATGGCGCTCGCCCACCGCTACTGGGCGGGCGTCACCGTGCCCAGCTCCTGTCAGAAGGCCATGGACTTGTACATGAAGGTCGCTGCTAAAGGTGGGTCCAATAACTTCTACGCCACAGGCTTCACCGTCCCAGTGTCGCAAGCCAAGGCGCTAGTGCACTACACACTGGGCGCGCTCGGCAACTCGGCGTACGCGCAGATGGCGCTCGCCTACCGCTACTGGGCGGGCGTCACCGTGCCCAGCTCCTGTCAGAAGGCCATGGACTTGTATATGAAGGTCGCTGCTAAAGGTGGGTCCAATAACTTCTACGCCACAGGCTTCACCGTCCCAGTGTCGCAAGCCAAGGCGCTAGTGCACTACACACTGGACGCGCTCGGCAACTCGGCGTACGCGCAGATGGCGCTCGCCTACCGCTACTGGGCGGGCGTCACCGGCTCCTGTCAGAAGGCCATGGACTTGTATATTAAGGTCGCTGCCAAAGGTGGGTCCAATAACTTCTACGCCACAGGATTCACCGTCCCAGTGTCGCAAGCCAAGGCGCTAGTGCACTACACACTGGGCGCGCTCGGCAACTCGGCGTACGCGCAGATGGCGCTCGCCTACCGCTACTGGGCGGGCGTCACCGTGCCCAGCTCCTGTCAGAAGGCCATGGACTTGTATATGATTCAGATTCAGATTTGTTTATTATCAAAATTTTACAATTAAAATCATAGTACAATGAATATACAGATAAAAATATTACTTGTCAGTTACAATAAAATACAATAGATGTGTACAGATGTGTACAGAATTGTTATTATTTGTAAATAGGTTAATAATACTCATAGCATAATGCTATTACATAAAATAGAGAAAGAAAACATAAAATGAATATTAACGTCAAGCTTTTAAGATCTTGTTATTATAGTTATTTGAAAGAAATTCTTGTAAACTAAACAGTGTTTTTTCAAGCAATAGTTGTTTTACATGGAAGCGAAAAGAGTTGTCGATCGTTATGGTTTTAAGGTTTGAAGGTAGCCGGTTAAAAAGTCTTTGTCCTATTAACTTCGGAAGTTTTGTGCCTATTCTAAGTCTGGACGAGGTTGTTTTTAAGTTATTCGCATTTCTCATTGATTTTGAACTATTTTTACCTCTTCTTTGAAATTCATTTGGATTACGTTTAACATGCATCAAAACTTCCAATATATAAGTTGAAACTGATGTTAACATAACGTTCGCGACACGTGTCTCTGTACTTACTTTGCATACGCAAGTACTCTAATTGCACGTTTCTGCATCTTTAGGATGCGCTCATAATCCGTACTGTTACCCCAAAGTATTATCCCGTATGAAAGTTGAGAGTGTATGTACGCATAATACAGCTCTTTTAAGCAACTTTCTGAGACAAGTGGTCTTAATTGTCTTAGAGCATAGATCCCTCTTGCTAACTTACTGCATAATGAATCTATGTGATCTTTCCATGACATTATTGGATCAATCTGAAAGCCAAATAGTTTGACGCTTCGTTCGTTTTGTAGTTTGACACCATTTGACAATGTTATATCAGTTTTCTCTGTTAGGCTGCGTTTCGCTTCAAATATCTTGAAATCATGATATTTGTTTTCTGAGCATTTAATTTCAGGCCATTTTTTGCAAACCACTTACTTAATAACGTTACCGCATTTTCAATTTTTTCTTTCAACTCAGTTTTTGTATTTGCATTGACTATAACTGTAGTATCATCTCACCATCCAGATCAAGACTTGCCAGGTCATTTAGAAATATAGAGAAGAAGCTGTTACCTAATGCATATCCTTGCGGGACGCCTAATCTTGTCGCCTGAGCTTCGGATCGGTGTCGTTTCCCGTCAATTTTTATTTCTACAACTTGCTCTCGTTCTGCTAGGAAAGATTTCAGCAGTTCAGCACCTTTTCCTTTTATACCATAGACACCCAGTTTAGAGAGCAAGAGTTCGTGATCTACTGTGTCGAATGCTTTCGAAAGATCCAGGAATATGGCTGCGACTTTTCTTTTTCTTTCTAGAAGGTCTACAATCGTCTCGGTAAACTTAAGTGTTGCGCTAGTTGTTGATCTGCCAACATTATATGCATATTGGGCGTCAGTTAGTAATTTGCTATCCTCAAGATATTGCATTAGGTTCTTGGACATTATTGACTCTACTACTTTAGAAATCGTTGGTACTATGCTAATTGGTCTGTAGTTGGCGATATCAGTTCTGTCTCCTTCCTTTTCCTTTGTAAATAGGACACAAACGAACCTGCTTCATTGATTTGGGATAATGACAGAATAAGAATGTTATATGTTAACACACTTAGTATATAAATTTAATTTAATCTAAACAATCGATGACATGTAATATTAATAATATTATAAATACAAGACTTATGACTTATGACTAGATGTTAGGACCTTATTTACAAATAATGTCATTAAATCTTTTAACCTCAACATTATGTCATATAAGAGGGATCCAGATATATCATAGACATCTTTAGTTAAGGACTTACATATTTTGTTTCTTATGAGATGCATTAATTCGTCCGAATTTACCAGAGCGAATTTAAATTCTGGCTTATGCCCCTCTTTTGACAACGAGCTCTGGAGTGCTCGCATGGCGTCCCTGTGATTAGGTGGGTTGTCTTGTTCGAGTCTCACACCTGTTTCTGCGTAATAGTTGTTGATATAGTCAGGCAAGTCTCCTGTTGTTATTATTTGATTTGTTTTTTGATCGATAATGTTCCATTTCAAATCCGTCACTGTGCTATTTGTTTCCTCTGTAATGGTGTTCCAAACCTCCTTTTTTGGGTTTTTTGCTCGTCTTATTTATTCGTTTACTGTTTTCATAAAGGGTTCTTCTAGTGTATTTTTTTAAATGTATGGTATTCTCCATCTCCAGGTATGAAGGTCGCGGCTAAAGGTGGGTCCAATAACCTAGGTTTTACCTAAATTAAGGGTGGGTTCTACCAAACTGTCTGCAATCGCAAGTAACGTATGGCAAGTTAGACAGATTTCTTTTGAATTACAGCTGCCGGCGCCATATTTAACGTTGATCGGTCGATATTCGTAAGTTGGTACAAACCGCCCTAAGCCGCTTGACTCTTTAAAAGTCAAAGTAAAAAGGCCGCCATTTGACGCTTTCAACTTCTGGTTGGGCCGCATAACCGTTTACCATGAAACACGCAGCGGCAGCAACTGTGGTTAGGCCATGAACTTGTACATGAAGGTTGCTGCTACAGGTGGGTCCAATAATCTAGACTTATCCTTCGGGCCCTAAATTAAGACGCTTGACTCGTTAAAAGTTAAAGTATACTGGCCGCCATTTGGTGTTTTCAACTTCTGGTCGGATCGCATTCCTGTTTACTATGCCATAAGACTATGGACTTATGAAGATCGCTGCAAAAGCTGGGTCTATTAACTACATACTTATCCTTGGCATTCCGGTTTGCCCTAAATTAAGACTCATGACTCAAAAGCTGCATTAAAAATGGACCCAATAACTTTAGTCTTCTCCTAGTGTCTGCACTAGTACGAACTAGTATTTCCCCGGGACTTCGGCCGCGCGAACTCTCGTATTTCTTCCCTTTGGGACTTATCTACGAGTAATGGCCGCCTTTTTAACCGGCTTAAAAAAAGGAGGAGGTTCTCAATTCGTCTGTATGTTTTTTAGGTTCCGTACTCAAAGAGTGAAATGGGACCCTATTACTAAGACTTCGCTGTCCGTCCGTCCGTCCGTCCGTCTGTCTGTCACCAGGCTGAAAATTTTCACAGATTATGTATTTCTGTTGCCGCTGTAACAACAAATACTAAAAACAAAATATTTTTTTTAAGCGGGGGCTCCCATACAACTAACGTTATTTTAGGCCGTTTTTATAGATAATTGTACGGAACCCTTCGTGCGCGAGTCCAACTCGCACTTGGCCGGTTTTTTTTTATGTGTGTTTGTTACGCGATAACTCGGTAATTTATGTACCGATTTGAATTTTTTTTCTTTGTTTGGAAGCATATACTTCCAGATTGGTCCTGTTGTCACCAAAATCCAGTTCTGATAATGGGATCCTGGAGAAATCGAGGGAACTCTTCAAATTTTATTGGCAAACTTGAAGCAATTTGGCTACTGATTTGAAGTCGGTTAAAACTTTGTTTTGCAAAGTAAATTATTATGCTTTCAACATCTGGACAGACTGCATTCTCTAAATTCCCTTCTACCATGGTGTCTAGCATGAGGGCCTAGGGCCTTATTAATGGACTCAAAAGTAATCAAGTTAATACTGCACTCAACCCTAAGTCTTATGTATAGTAAAACTTCTATTTCATACCAATCAAACTTGATTACACATGAATATGGTGGACTGATGACCTGGTAAGGTCGCGGGAGTCCGCTGGATGCGGGTGGCGCAGGACCGGTCATTTTGGCACTCTTTGGGGGAGGCCTATGTCCAGCAGTGGACGTCTTTTAGCTGATATGATGATGGTCGTCAGTCGTCTTCAAACGTACTCCTCACAATTACGACAATGGCCATTGAAGAAATCTTTGTTCCAGTGGCCAGTACGGTGACGCTAAGCGGTGGGCCCTCGATACAACGAACACGTCTCTTGGATGAGGCCGAAGGCACGGGCGGCGGTGGAGCCCTGGACTCGGATCTCATCGAGTACTACCAGCTGCTGGCTGAGAAGGGAGATGTGCAAGCACAGGTAGGGGAAATTGTACGCTATTTATATGATCGCAATTTCAACGCGATTGTCCATTGAGAGAAGATACAGGCAAGGCCGATTGGTAAGCGATATTGCACCTTATCTATGTACCTATGATAACGTTCCAATTGGCGGTTCCAAAAATGGCGGTCGGCATTTTCGGTCACGAGACATACCGATAATAAAACTACGATTCTAATTTTCAAATTAAAAATGAGTTATGATTTTATAACAAAATTATGATATATTCGTATTTCTTATGGTAAAAGTTATATATAATAAAAAATACTTTGATATAATTAAATTTTTAACCGACTTCGAAAAAGGAGGAGGTTCTCAATTCGTCTGTATTTTTTTTTTAGTTAAAATTTTGTTTTTTAAGTAAATTATGATTGATGAAAATACCCTACTGTACCTTAGGTCTTCGGTGAGGCCGGGTACTCATAGTGTATCATGAGCTACTGATAAGGGAGATGTGAAAACACAGATAAGGGTAAGAATGGTTAGCAGGCAATATTGTACCTTGTGGACGAAGCAGTAGTGTGAGAATTCACCCGTGGTATCGCAGGATTTGTAGTAATACGGGTACTGGCTGTAGTTCGGCGTCTGAACGAATTTAGACCTTATTTGAATAATACAGTAGTGTAGCAATCAGAATGCGTTTCTCTTTTGTAATTCCAGATAATGACTGAAAGGGAGCACTGGTTTATGATAAAATATACAAAGACAATAATTAATTAAACATATTTTAATGGAATAATATTAAAAAACAACAATTTACAGCTAAAGGTACCAGAGTAGCTTATTTTTAATAGTAAATATCATTAGGAATACATTTATCGAATATATTTGGTAACAAAATAAGACTGTAGACATACTGTAGAATTGATGTCGCGGAAAAATCACGCATTATTCAAAAACTGAATCCTTAGCGATTTTCGTCGCCGCAGATATTCGTACCACATCTCCCGGTGGCTACGCAGGGACAAGAAAAACAATATCACTCCAATCATGTTCAATATGCTCACTATACACACAATATTTTTCACTTGCCAAGACTCTGTGCACAAAAACACTAATGCCAGAGGAAGATAGGAGACAATCCCCGAAGTTATACACGCGGCTATCGATAAGATAATCTTTTCACACATTCTTCTGGAACTACTGTCGCCTACTGCTAGTGCTATAAGACTATAAAAAACGGTTACGTATAAAACGGTATTCGCCAGTACAAACAAACAAGTTATGCCCGTGGTGATGTATTCCAGATCACGCACTTTTAATTGACAGTAAAATACCGTTGTGAACACTATGGTTCCTTCCACGATCGGCGCTACCCAGACGAATATGTTGGTGATCAAATACCGTCGGCTGATGCGCTTGTTAAACACTTTCACGACGTCCATGTAAAACATCACTGTTGCCACCAACAGCCAGTGGCTCAACGATATGCGCAGCAGCGCAGATATTGCATGAACTATGATAAAACACAGGTTATGTTGGAAATACACATGGTTGTCTAAACAACGAATATTGTTGACATAGAGTTGTGCTATTGATAACAGCGCGGTCAATGATATCCCGATGAGAAATACATAGTTCTGGAACTGTCTCCACTTGTCGATGAGAATCCATGAGATGACTCCGAAAATTACACTGACGATAGCTAAGAATACACTGAAGGCGAAAAACCCGAAGGCTGTCCAGAAAACGTAGAAGGAGTATGTATCTTTCTGGTATTTAGTCCCCAAATACAAGCCGCATTCATGAATGTATATCGCTGTCATCGAGAAATCTCATTGAAAAATCGAGAAAAGCGAAATTAGCGGCGGCTTTCATTGTCAGTTATTGTACTCTTATTAAAATGAGCTCAAATGAACAAGAAGCGATCCAGTGTTTATTTACTTTTTTTATGACGTTGATATTCTTCTTCTTACTACATTGTTGTTCTTCGTCTTTCCCTTTTTCGTTTTTCATATTTGCACATAAACACACTATCACAGCGGCGACTGGATAAGTAGGTACGTATGTTAACCTTTATTGTTCACAAGACAATGTTAAAAAATATAGACAAAACAGGTGGACTATTTACAAAAGCGAATTTATCCGTATTGAATTCTAGCAAATATGTATGAAATTTGAACAAACTACTTAATAGCAGGCTGACTGGTTTGTAACTAAAAATAATCACGAATACGAAATCAGCGTAATGCGGTTGAATACATTTTGTTTTCCTCAAAATTTTCCTTATTAAGGTGGGTTCGAATTTGAACGGCTCAGCCTGAGGCATGCTCGCCCCGCGCGGCGAGCTGCTCGCGAGCAATTTGTTGCACATCCGTTCAGACCGGTCGCTTAAAACCGCGTTCGTGCAACACGTAGGAATGAAGTAGGTAGAATAAGTGTTTGAGTGTTAAAAACTTGAGTCTTATTTTTCCCCGTGTCTTATATTTACCCCACCTGACCCTACCTTATCATTGGACTATAAAGTTGTATTTTGTTCGGCAGGTCGGTTTGGGCCAGCTGCACTTCCAAGGCGGGCGTGGCGTGACGTTGGACGTGAATAAGGCGCTGCACTACTTCCTGCAAGCGGCCAAGGCTGGGAACGCTGTAGCCAACGCTTTCCTTGGCAAGGTGAAGACCTGTATTTAGTTGTAATTGGTTATACATTTTACAATGCACTTGCTCTGAATGTGCCCCTTTATATGGTTGAACATAAACACGGGAAGTGGTCGATGCCAGCACGGGCAGCGCCGGCCTGCATCTGCCCGTGCGGAATGGATTTCAGTACAATATTCCCGCACACTATGCGGGAACGAGATTTCGTGAGTTCGCGACAGTTAAAATTTCACCTTTTATGCATATTTTTTTATTTCCTCTCATGATGCATTGTAAAATGTTGTCACGTGCGGATAGGTAATTCCCAACTCGTGTCGATCAAAAACACTCCCTGACGGTCGTGTTTTTGGCCATCGCCAGTCGTTGGGAATTATCTACTTTCCGCACTTGTATCATAAATAACTATTCTTGAAGTTATTATGTCTCGGTAAGCTAGTACACAATAGTGACAGAGTTTCTTAGAAAAAAATATTATAAATTGGACTTCTAGCATGCTTAGCAGATGCCCCACCTTAGAATAGGTTCAACGTTATAACAAAAACACATGTTTAGTGGATTTAAATCCTATGAAATCATAGCTTTAAAGAGTTTTCCTTAAATGGATTGCCTACTGGTAACTAGAATAGTTTACTACTGGTAACTAGAATAATTTGAGAAATTCGTTTGGGACGTGATTCTTTGGGAAACTAAATATTTTTCTCAAATTGTTCTAGTTTATACAAGTTTATTCTTGGAAAGGGGAAATTTCGCGCAAACGGAGAGCCAATTTATGAAAGTTTGTTACATATATTTCTTAAAATATCACGCCGTTAGCCTGCGAAAGTTAAAAGACGTTTTGTATGGAAATCGAACCTCCTCAAGTCCGATCTGCAACACTGCATGTATAAAGTGTGATGTTAAATGAAATAAATATAAATATTTGCGGACAATCTTACACAAATCAACCTAGTCCCAAACTAAGCAAAGCTTGTACTATGAGTACTAGACGACGATATAGATACTTATATAGAGAAATAAATACTTAAATACATTGAAAACATCCATGACTCAGGAACATATATTCGTGCTCATCACACAAATAAATGCCCTTACCGGGATTCGAACCCAGGACCTCTTGCTTCGTAGGCAGGGTCACTGCCAACTAGGCTAAAGCGGTCGTCAATAATAAAGGTTTTCTATGTCTAAACGTCTTTAATTTTTCAGATATACCTTGAAGGCGGTGACGGTATCAAGGCGGACAATGAGACAGCGCTACGATACTTCCGGAAAGCGGCCGAACAGAACAACCCAGTGGGACAGAGCGGACTGGGCATCATGTACTTGCAGGTAAAGCAGGGTAGATAATGCAAGGAACTTTTATGACACCCATGTTTTAATTAAGTAGTTCAGTTGGTTCAAATGGGGATGGTGCGAGTCAGCGGAGTGCCGGTGTGGCTGCCCAGATCAGACGGTACATCATATCATCTTTGAGTGTCCCATCACCAAATTTAGCGGGAATCCGGCTGATTTCAATTCCAGACTCTCTCGACGGATGCAGTTGCTTACCTTAAATCTGTATCATAAACATTTAAGCAGATAAATTTTATGCCATTAGATAAATAAATAAAGTTGGTGCTTACGGATATACTCGATTAACAACGCAACATTTATTATTACTCCAAAAGAAAGAGGGCAACATAATATGCCTAGTGACGAAAATCCCATTCATATATCTCAAAAATGTACGAAGTTACAACCCGTTTTAATATTGCTTGTTAGAGAGAGAAAACGCTAGGCGAACATGGCGTCACGATCCCCGTGCGTCATAGTAAATGACAATCTTTTCATACGAAGGTGCGTTTTGCGGAAAAGAGACATAATATACTCCGTCTTAAATTAAAACTTTGGACACTTATAATTTTGTGATTATTTAATCCCGTGGATTACTTTTTTCACCATTTGACAATATTTTAATCCTGTTTCGAAAAAACTCATCATTATTGGGTATTATATTTGGTGTCTACACCCCTATTGTGAGTGGCCTATGTTTTACAATAAGTGGAAATGTTTACTTTGTACTCAAAAATCATGATTCATCATCTTCCAACCGCCCACTCTAATCCGGGGTGCGCTTTGGCACTGAATCGAAAGATAAGGTGTAGATACTAGATGTACGAAACCGACTACCATCTTACTTTCCAACCCAGAGGGTAAACTAGACCTTACTGGGACTAGACCGGTTTCCTCTCGATGTTTTCCTGTACCGAGCTACTGTTAAATGCCAATAGAATCCTAAACAACTTTAATAGTATTTTATGCAACTGTTGTACAAGAAGGGTATTAAAAGGCGAGTGGCTTGAGTTGCGATGCGAGCCTTGGCGAGCATCGCAATTGAAGATGCCACGAGCGTTTTTAGACCAGTTATACACCGTTGCATACAATACTTTTTCTACGACAAATTTTAAATAAATAGCAGACTACAGAATAGTTAAACTTTTCAGGCAGCAAGTTTTCTATTCGTACATTTGCTACTCACGCAATTTCTTCAGGAGCGCAGTTATTAATTTCTTCGACCATTTTAAAAGGAACATACACTTTTGTCTTCACAAACACGAATAAAATCTTAATAGTTTAGGACTAATAGTTTATCCATCTTTCGTCTTTTCATTTTGAACTGTATTTTGGTGGGAAATCGGAAATGTGACAGCTCTTGCTTATGGTTTGTTTTGTTTTTAATTTGTTTGCACCTGCCATCCGAACCAAACCGAATCCGGACCCGGACCGAATTCGAACTGTTTATTTTTATAAATAATACCAAGAATTTATAAAACATGTAATTTAACACATAATAGATGATGATTTATTATTATTGTAGTAAATAATTTATAATATACAAATGTGAAATCGTAAATAAATACTTTTATTTCGAAATATTTGTTTATGAAGTTGGCACGACTGCAATATAGCGGCCGATTAAAAAAAAAGTTAAACAGTGCTTTTATGAAAAATGTATGAACCAAAAAAGTACGCTAAACAGTGCGTTTTTGGGCCATAGAGCGACTGTTTGAGTTTTTCGACGACTTATTAGTGGTGTCATTGTATTTGAGCTACAGCCTATATAAATGACAGATAACGGTACAGGAGTAGAAAAAAACCTTTTTAAAGTTTTTATGTTTAATTTTCAACACATGACATTAGACTTAGGTTCTTCATACTGCCAAGTCATTTAATGATTCGATACGTTTTAAAACAATAATTGACTCCTATTTTATCTGGTTTTATTAATTTAGTAATGGAAAACGCGGATGTGAAATTTATTAAAGCAAATCAAATAAAATGACAAGTTGATTCTACGAAGTTTTATTGTGCGTGTGGCTGTTAGGCCCGATTATAACTTAGTCTTTAAAACAATTTTACTTTTTGCACTAGCTAGACTCTAGAGCATAAAAGTACCCTAAACCGACGAGCATGTATGAGAAATGTTATGAAAGTGAGTGAAGCGAAAGTGGTTTGTCAGGATCGTAGCAAATGGAGATCCGTGATCTCTGCCTACCCCTCTGGGAAAGAGGCGTGATTATATGTATGTAGACCATAAAAGCGGCATTTTATGCAGCATACATCCAGCACAAAGCCGAACTTTGCGAAAATGAGAAGTGAAAATGATATTTCGTACTGAATAAGTCCTCTTTAATACGAGCCGGTGGGGTTTGAACCGACGAACTCGACTCGATTGAAATTCGCGTGCCTTACCGCTCGCTATCTCTCTATATCGGTCCCTCGTGGTTGCATCTGGAGCGAATGATCTGTCTGTTTCCACAGGTTTCTGACCTGCACATGCACAGTTTATTAGCACACAGCGCGCGAGCTGCCTTGCGGTGAGATAGAAAGAGACGGATAGTCTATCTCGCCGCGCTGCGCGTACCTTATTACCGTGTAGAATGGGGATCTCGTTATCTACAGTAGGCACTGCCTTATACCTAGTCGGTCCTTAAGTTTTGTCACAAATGTTTTGCCGCATAGTAATTAATACCAAGAATATTTTTGTTTAATGCTATATATGGTTTGAAAGCTCATTAAATACTGATAAATTAGAACGATTATTGTATTTAAATGCTTAAAGCCATATTCATTACACAAATGCTAGTTTCTTCAGAGATTTTGCACTTTTTTAGGCAATCAAAAACACGGACGTGATTCACTGTATCTTTTTTCCATAATTCTTAAAACCTTACAAACTTACTTGAGATTTTAGTCAGAACCCCTCCCTGAACCCTCCCTCCTCCATTTTGAAGCATAATATAAGTAAGTTTGGATAAAACTCATTTTCATATTCACATTTTACGTAGTGTACTTGTTGCCAACAAGATCAAATTTACGCGTTTGTCTGAAAATGTAAAAAGAACGTAAAGTTCTCGATGGGAGCAGTTGGAATTGAAAGCTAACAGAAAATCAAATGCTAGTTGCTAAGCATGGTCTAAAATCGAGGTTTCAGAATATATAAAAAAAACCTTGTTGGTCATCTGAAACACTGTTTTTTTATTAAATTTGTTGTAAGTGGTATTTCTGTCAGATGCGGCGTGTTTTGGGTTCACGACTGTCTCATTACAACTTACATGGTTTTTTTGTCATATTGCGATAATTGTATTGCAATTTGATTCGTATAAAATAAGCTTTTTAATCATGTATAATACGAATATGAAAAAGTTTATTGCTGAGTTTTATCTATCAAAAACCTTTGTTATTATTTATTATTATTATTTATTTATTAATCACACACAAGTTTACAGTTTATAACCAAAACACTTATGAGGTAGGTACACATTCATAGGAGGTAGCATCACTATAAAAAATACAACAATTTAGGTAGGAACAATTCAAAAAGAAGCAATCATAAAAATAAACTAAATATACCTAAATTACCTAATCAATCAAAGATTGAGCTGAGCAAGCATTGTACAGACTCGTGAAACTAGGAAAGTATGGCTAAAACTTTTCTACAAAATACGCCAATACTGTCGGCAAATATATCAATGTCGTCGGTTTCCTGCATGATCTTGTTTAGGATGGTTCGCGCTCTAGCAGTGGGAGCGTTCGCTCCGCGCCTGGTGCGCACGCCGGGCACCGCGAACAGACGCCGCGGGCGCCGCGCCGTCACCGCACCGCCCGCGCCGCCCGCCGCACCGACCGCCGGCCCACTCGCACGCGGTACATGCAAGCCCATTCGCTCCAGCACGGACGCATTGTCAACTTTATTGTTGAGCAGTTGGTAATAGTGCACTACATGCAGCAGTTTGCGCCGTGTCTCAAGAATGTGAAGCCCAACCATTCCTGAAACGAAAAGGGACGGATACATATACGGGTAGTATCCGTACTTTCGCTTGTATATGTACCTGGCAAATTTCTTTTGGATTCTTTCCAGCATTGTGATGTATTTAAACTCGTCCGGAGCCCACACTACCGCACCGAATTCGAGCCTACTACGAATGTATGCTTTATATAGCATGACTGCTATCTTGATGGTAGAGAATTGGGAAGCCATCCTCATTATAAATCCCAGCGTTTTAGATACCTTTTTGCAGGTCGTCGTTATATGTTGTCTGAAGTCAAGTTTATTATCCAAAGTCAGTCCTAAGTCACGTATTTCGTCGGTCTGATGAAGTGGCATTCCGCGAAGGCTGTATTCGGTAACGATAGGTGAGCGGAGTCTAGCGAAGGAAATGTGCACACATTTCGAGGCGTTAAACTCCAGCCGATTAGTCTCACTCCATTCAGAAATAGCGTCTATGTCGTTCTGTAATTGTACTCTGTCATTGTCATCCCTAACACTGTGGAATAGTTTTATGTCGTCTGCAAACATTAGGCACTTAGACGTGCTGACGACCCTCGGGAGATCATTAATCATGACAAGAAATTGTGTAGGTCCTAGCGTGCTGCCTTGACTTACACCAGAACGAGTGAAGTATTGTTGAGACTCGAATCCAGCAAGTTTGACATATTGTCTCCGATCCTGTAGATAACTGGCAAAGAAGTGTAAAAGCCGGGGCGTAAATCCTATGTCTGCGAATTTACGCAGGAGGATATCGTTATCTACAAGATCGAAAGCTTTACGAAAGTCAAAGTATGCAGCATCTACCTGCATTCGGGCATCCATAGCTTCGGTTACGTAATCAACCAAGACTATGTGATTAGTTGTTGTTGAGCGACCTCGACGGAAACCATGCTGAGCATCGTCCATTTTGACTGTGATCTGCTGAGTGATAAGATGGTCCACGATTGATTCGAACAATTTCCCAAACACAGAGAGCACAGCAATAGGACGAAATCCAGTCACGTCGGACCCTGCACTGCTCTTAGGTACAGGGGTTACTCTTGATAACTTCCAGTACGATGGATACACGGCGTGTTGTAGGGATAAATTATAAATAAATAAAAGAGGAGACTCTAAAACAGATATACAATCCCTGGCCAAAAACGTGGGTATTCCGTCAGGTCCAGCCGAGGAGCGCGGTTTGAGCCGCTTGGCAGCGCGCCGCAAATCAGCAGCGTTGACAGCGTTTACTGCGACTCTCGCTGCGTCGTGTGCATCCCCCCGCGTCGCTGCGCTGTCCCGCGCCGCTTCCTCGGCGTCCAGGCGAGGTACCTCACTATGGAATACAGAGCTAAAATACTCGGCAAAAGCATTTGCGGCGTCCTGTCCCGTAACAGTTCTGTCGTGGTAAGTAAAGTCGTCAGGTCGTCTCAAATCCTTGCGTTTACTTTTTACATAATTCCAAAACTTTGTAGGATCGTCAGTGATATCACGCTCAATACCTGCTTTATAATTTTTATACGCAATATCAATCAAATACTTAGCTTGTCGTCTATAATACCTAAACATCTCCCTATTAAAATCGGCATTCGTTTTTCTATATTGTTTTAAATGAAAATATTTAGTCTCAATAGTGTGCACAATTTCAGGACTGTACCAAGTCGGGTATATGTATTTCCCTACTGCAGGTTGTCGAATTCTTTTGATTGGAACATGGTCAGCAATACATTCCTTCAATTTAATGTAGAATGCCTCAGTCGCAACGTCAACATTATCAGAATTTAAGACTGTCCCCCAATCCATTTTAGCCATACTAGCATATAGTGCACTAAAGTCCGCTTTGCGAAAGTTCCATTCCGGTACTTGAGAGACATTGTGAGATTGCATGGACCCGGGCACCGCGTCGGCTCGAGTGCGCGGCAGCGACAGCGCCACCTCGAGCGGCGGGTGGTAGCCGTCAGGCGGCACCAGCGCCGTGGCGGCGCGCTCAACACGCACTCGCCGCTCGCTAAGCCCGCTCAGAACCAAGTCAAGCAATCCATCATGATTATTGCGAATGCTATTGTATTGGCGTATTTCGCAGAACTCAAGGAAACATTCGAATTGGTGGTGGACGTGGGCACTACATGAATTAAGGTTAAAATCACCTAACACTAAGACATCCAACTCTGAATATTTACATATTGCATTTTCTAAACAATTCAAAACATTTAAATACTGATCATCTTTATAATTTGGCGGAAGGTAAACAACACAACATAACAACTTAGTACACTTGTACTCTAATTTGACTATTAGGACTTCCATATCATCAGAGATACCATCAATGTCAGTTATTTGGCGCGCAGAATAGTTATTTCGCACCGCAAGTAGTACGCCCCCCCACCCAGCGTCCCCCGCGCGGTCCTTCCGCAACACCACATAACCAGGAGGAAATAATTCAGCGTCGTGAACGGAGCTAGTTAAGAAGGTTTCAGTAAGTGCAATAATGTCATTATCAGAATTAAGTAGATTATTGTAAAACAAATCGGTTTTTGACCTGAGTCCTCTTACATTTTGGTAATATACTGAGGTATATAAAAATGATTTGGTTTGATGTACTTTAGCGACGAAAATTATCCCTCCATGGTTTGATACATATGTCCAGCGCCCAGTTTTCACTTGCCTGAACCAGGTCCGTCAACTTAGGCGGCACGCCTAGTTTAAACGAGGCATAGTTTCCGCGCGCGTTGAGACATTTAACAGTGCACACGTCTGCATTACCACAAATCTTTTTCAAGTGCAACTTGACTTGATCTTCAGTCGTTCCCTGTTTGACATAGAAGAGATGTAGGTATGTCATTCTTTCAGCAGCCTGTAGAAAGGTGGTACCTGGAGCTGCTGAACCTCTCACCGTGTTGGCTGATGAACGACGTATGCGCTTAGATTTCGAATCGGTCCATATCTCCTTATCTAGAGAGATAGCATCCACTGCGCCTAGCTGGCTCGATGAAGTACTAGGGGTGTTGACAGAGCCGGCGGCGGACGGTGTTGTAGTTTGACCTTGACCTGTTGTGACCTCCAGTGACGAAATAGGCTTTTCTTTGGCTTTTTTTGAACCGCTAACATTGGACTGATGAGAGGTGTGACCAGTTGAAACCGCCTTACTTTGATTTATAGGCTTGTTGATCTTTTTTGCTGATGGTGAAAGTGCCTGCTCTGTCACTTGTATGCCGGGTGTTCCTGATATCGGAGCCTTATCTTTGCCTCCCAAGGCCTTAGAATACAGTACTAGAGGTAGCAGTGATATCTTAGGTTGTACGTATGGTAAGGTACTAGAAGTTTGTTGACTATTATTGGGCATACTTTCAGTTGCTTCTAGGGTTTGTTTAGTTTGTTGTATTTCGGAGCTGATCTCTTTACTGTTGGGCTCCAGTAAATCCACGCGTTCTGAAATACGGTTGCGGTGTAGTAATTGAGAGTCTTTAGTGGCGCTTAATATTTCAACAGTATCTAATATTTTTTTCATATCACTCTGTAGATGTTTGTATTTATTACAGATGTCACTTAAAGATGAGTGCATGAATTGAAATTGTGCTGCCATACCGTGCATGATTGATTCTTGGGCGTCAAATCGGCTTGCTGTTTCTTTCTGTAATGATCTGAGTTCCAGCAGTATCAAATCAAATGAGCATGCACAGTTGCTATCTTTTGCACACGGCGGCGGCGATTGGACCTCGCAGGTGTTTGCAGAAGTCACAGGTAGCAAATTATTTATTCTTATGGTGGTATCATTCTCATCCTCAGTTAGTTGATCAATTAGCGTATTGGTGACAGCGACGGTATCACTAACAACAGAGCGCTCGTAGTCATGGGGGATCGCGGGAGCCTCGTCGTCGTTGTTATTGTTTTTCCCCACTAAAGACTTGCATTCCTGACAAATCCAATCTGCTTTATGTGTCGCTGTCATGCTGTTATAGCATAATTTAGATATGTTGGCACACTGTAGGTCATACATCTTCGTACACTTCGAACAATTAAGATAAAGCCTGTTGGGTATCGGTTGCTTACAGCCTTCACATATACGTCCCATCTTATGAAAAATGCCCTCTAGCGGCTTACACCGAAGTAATTTGCAATATCCAATATGCTCCAATCAATAATCCGGTATAGTTCCACACACAGCCGCTAGGTGGTGTAGTTAAGATTTATATGCAAAAGTCAATCTAGTTCAGAAAATATTGTACAGATGGCGCAAATATAGATACGGTGAAACGTCTTCGTTAGACACAGAGGTTTGCATGAAATTTGGTAGATGTCACTGTTTACTCTGGGCAAGAATAATAATATGGTAGCGAATTGAATAATGAAGCTTAGATTTGAATTTTGGAAAATTAACCGCTTGTTGATGAGGTTACTTTTGCAACGAGATTTTAATTGCGACACGAAACACTGTTTTAAAACTGTCACTGAGATAGATGCACTTGACTTTTTAAATCCTAAATCACTGAAAACTGCATAGGTAATTAGTTACAACTGATAACACAAAATTGGCGGGCTAGGATTAGCGGGTTAATGTTTTTTCACTTTATAGTTCGAAATCGTTAGTTTTTTGGATAAATAACACTTGTACTGTTTAATTGAGTTATAACTTTGTGACAGAACTTAAGGACCGACTAGGTATATGATCCTAATCTGTTGTCAGGGTCGAGGGGTGCCGAAGGACACGACCGCTGCGCTCAAGTTCTTCACGATGGCCGCCAACCAGGGCTGGGTGGAGGGGCAGCTACACCTCGGCTTCATGTACTTCAGTACGTATAACCATACCGTGACTTTGATATAAATATTGCTTAAGGTGACTTGACATCCGCAGGCTAACGGTGTGATATTTTAAGAAACTTATGTAACACACTTTCTTTCATAAATTGGCTTTCCATTTGCGCGAAATTCACCCTTTCCTAGAATAAACTTGTATAAACTAGAATAATTTGAGAAATTAGTTTGGCCTTGATACTTTTGAAAACAATTTTTCTCTAATTATTCTTCAACTTCGGAACGAAACGTTGGAACAAGACTGGCTTAGAGATTGTTCATACCATATTTGACCTTACAAATGAATAACACAAACTCGCATTTTGCGTGGTGTGTAGGATAACGGATATTCAATAATATCTTACAGCACTTTAGCTAGAAATGTAAGCTTGAGTGCTTTAAGATATTCGTGAAAAAGTCGGCAATTGTACGGTCCTTTCTCTTAGTGTTTAACCCAGCTCCTCTATCACCATCGTCCTAGCGTTATTCCCGGTTGTGCCCCTAAAGGAGCCCGGGGTCCGCTTTGACACCTAATCCCAACATTTGGCATAGGCACTAGTTCAGGCATAGGTTTAACGAAAGCGACTGCCATCTGACCTTCCAACCCAAAGGGAAAACTAGACCTTATTATTTAGACCGGTTTCCTCAGGGTGTTTTCCTTCACCGAAAAGCTAACGGTAAATATTCCGTAAATAAGTTCCGAAAATCTCATTGGTACGAGCCGGGATTCGAACCCACGACCGCCGCTTGACAGCCGCATGCCTGAACCACTAGGCTACCGTAGCTTGTAACCCAGCTCCTCTATATAATTTGATAATAATTGACAACATTTCATAATTTTTAGCCCTTAGTTCGATTAGCTCATTGTATTCTACTCGAAAAGAGGAACACGCTGGTAGTTTTATATTTCCAGTATTATTTATCTTCAATTTTTTACGATTTTAAAAAAATGCATTCATACCAAATCTAATTCTACTGCAGAATAGGCACCTTGCTTTGGACCCGTTTGGACGAAAACGTTTAAGTTTAAATGTCAATTTCGGGTGGGTTACATTGACGCCATCTTGACAATGTTTGTTTTTAATTTGGTATATGTAAACAAGACTAAAGCAAGGTGCCCATTCTGCAGTAGAATTGGATTTGCTATGAGTGCATTTTTAAAAATTCGTTAAAAATGAACATAAATAATACCGGAAATATAAAACTACCAGCGTGTTCCTCTTTTCGAGTACAATACAAGGAGCTAGTCAAATCATGGACTTAGAATAATGAAAAGTTGTCAATTGAATGTTTCGTGGCAGGTGGCATCGGCGTCCGTCGCGACTTCAAGCAGGCCAACAAGTACTTCTCGCTGGCCTCACAATCCGGACACGTGCTGGCCCTGTACCACCTGGCGCACACTCACGCGCAGGGGCTGGGGGTACTACGGTCATGTACTACTGCCGTTGAGGTCAGTCAATCCGCCATCTTTAAAAATGTACAAGACGTCTTTTGACATTCGCAGGCTAATGGCGTGATATTCTTATGTCCTTTAAGTTTTCATTTTATTCGTTATTAATGGTTTTATTGCTCTGTGTTCTTATTTATATGATTTTTTGTGCTTTTGTGCGATCGTGGCGTCTTTGGTCCGTGTATTTCACCGACTGGTCGTAACGGAAGACCAGCGCCTGGCGCCGCCAGCATTTACGCTGAGTTGTGACCATTTCGTGTCAAATGTGTATGTGCGTATGTGTCTGCAGTTTGTTTTATGTGTTTTATTATGTCACGAATAAATGTTTTCTTTCTTTCTTTTCTTTCTATGTAACAAATTTTCATAAATTGGCTTTCCATTTGCGCGAAATTCCCCCGTTCCGAGAATAATCTTTTATATCTAGAATAATTTGAGAAAAAATCGTTTTTCCAAAGTTCACGTCCCAAACCGAACCACCTTCACGGGTTATATCATCATATTTTTTTCGGATAGTAGCCAATTGTGCGAAGCGTTGCGAGCAGCGATGCCCGTAATCCGTCGTAAGTCGCGACTCGGTAAGGGCCGGTCGCGGGTGCGGGCGGGGCGCAGGCGCGGCGCACCGACAGCAATCCGATAAACTCTGCGCTCCCAGCGCTTAGTATGTTCGTGCAACTGCACCATATACTCCCGGCGTTCAAGTCCTTGTATCTTCAAAACTGTGAACAGGATGAGGGCATATTGTGTTGATTTTGTATAATATTCGCACCTTTCCGTATTGTATAGAATTGAGTGGCAAAAGGTATGGGATTTTATGGTACATAATTACGCCCTAAGACGTTTGACCCACTGTATTTACGAGTATATTGCACACTTGCACAGAATCACGAGCTCTTCCAATCTTTTATCTACATAATTATGTCGAAAAATAAAAGTTGTCAAGAAAGTACAAATAGGTCAATTTACGCTTTTGTCATATGTCCAGTTATTCAAAAACGTGTGCGAGCGCGGCGCATGGGGCTCGCGGCTGATGCTCGCCCACGCCGCGTGGCGAGCAAGAGACTCGGACTCCTCGCTGCTGCAGTACCTGGCGCTCGCCGAGCGCGGCTACGAGCTCGCGCAGAGCAACGCGGCCTTCCTGCTGGACGCCGGTGAGTGTTGGCTAGTGTCTCCAGCTGTTCAAGCGTGTGCGAGCGCGGCGCATGGGGCTCGCGGCTGATGCTCGCCCACGCCGCGTGGCGAGCAAGAGACTCGGACTCCTCGCTGCTGCAGTACCTGGCGCTCGCCGAGCGCGGCTACGAGCTCGCGCAGAGCAACGCGGCCTTCCTGCTGGACGCCGGTGAGTGTTGGCTAGTGTCTCCAGCTGTTCAAGCGTGTGCGAGCGCGGCGCATGGGGCTCGCGGCTGATGCTCGCCCACGCCGCGTGGCGAGCAAGAGACTCGGACTCCTCGCTGCTGCAGTACCTGGCGCTCGCCGAGCGCGGCTACGAGCTCGCGCAGAGCAACGCGGCCTTCCTGCTGGACGCCGGTGAGTGTTGGCTAGTGTCTCCAGCTGTTCAAGCGTGTGCGAGCGCGGCGCATGGGGCTCGCGGCTGATGCTCGCCCACGCCGCGTGGCGAGCAAGAGACTCGGACTCCTCGCTGCTGCAGTACCTGGCGCTCGCCGAGCGCGGCTACGAGCTCGCGCAGAGCAACGCGGCCTTCCTGCTGGACGCCGGTGAGTGTTGGCTAGTGTCTCCAGCTGTTCAAGCGTGTGCGAGCGCGGCGCATGGGGCTCGCGGCTGATGCTCGCCCACGCCGCGTGGCGAGCAAGAGACTCGGACTCCTCGCTGCTGCAGTACCTGGCGCTCGCCGAGCGCGGCTACGAGCTCGCGCAGAGCAACGCGGCCTTCCTGCTGGACGCCGGTGAGTGTTGGCTAGTGTCTCCAGCTGTTCAAGCGTGAGCGAGCGCGGCGCATGGGGCTCGCGGCTGATGCTCGCCCACGCCGCGTGGCGAGCAAGAGACTCGGACTCCTCGCTGCTGCAGTACCTGGCGCTCGCCGAGCGCGGCTACGAGCTCGCGCAGAGCAACGCGGCCTTCCTGCTGGACGCCGGTGAGTGTTGGCTAGTGTCTCCAGCTGTTCAAGCGTGTGCGAGCGCGGCGCATGGGGCTCGCGGCTGATGCTCGCCCACGCCGCGTGGCGAGCAAGAGACTCGGACTCCTCGCTGCTGCAGTACCTGGCGCTCGCCGAGCGCGGCTACGAGCTCGCGCAGAGCAACGCGGCCTTCCTGCTGGACGCCGGTGAGTGTTGGCTAGTGTCTCCAGCTGTTCAAGCGTGTGCGAGCGCGGCGCATGGGGCTCGCGGCTGATGCTCGCCCACGCCGCGTGGCGAGCAAGAGACTCGGACTCCTCGCTGCTGCAGTACCTGGCGCTCGCCGAGCGCGGCTACGAGCTCGCGCAGAGCAACGCGGCCTTCCTGCTGGACGCCGGTGAGTGTTGGCTAGTGTCTCCAGCTGTTCAAGCGTGTGCGAGCGCGGCGCATGGGGCTCGCGGCTGATGCTCGCCCACGCCGCGTGGCGAGCAAGAGACTCGGACTCCTCGCTGCTGCAGTACCTGGCGCTCGCCGAGCGCGGCTACGAGCTCGCGCAGAGCAACGCGGCCTTCCTGCTGGACGCCGGTGAGTGTTGGCTAGTGTCTCCAGCTGTTCAAGCGTGTGCGAGCGCGGCGCATGGGGCTCGCGGCTGATGCTCGCCCACGCCGCGTGGCGAGCAAGAGACTCGGACTCCTCGCTGCTGCAGTACCTGGCGCTCGCCGAGCGCGGCTACGAGCTCGCGCAGAGCAACGCGGCCTTCCTGCTGGACGCCGGTGAGTGTTGGCTAGTGTCTCCAGCTGTTCAAGCGTGTGCGAGCGCGGCGCATGGGGCTCGCGGCTGATGCTCGCCCACGCCGCGTGGCGAGCAAGAGACTCGGACTCCTCGCTGCTGCAGTACCTGGCGCTCGCCGAGCGCGGCTACGAGCTCGCGCAGAGCAACGCGGCCTTCCTGCTGGACGCCGGTGAGTGTTGGCTAGTGTCTCCAGCTGTTCAAGCGTGTGCGAGCGCGGCGCATGGGGCTCGCGGCTGATGCTCGCCCACGCCGCGTGGCGAGCAAGAGACTCGGACTCCTCGCTGCTGCAGTACCTGGCGCTCGCCGAGCGCGGCTACGAGCTCGCGCAGAGCAACGCGGCCTTCCTGCTGGACGCCGGTGAGTGTTGGCTAGTGTCTCCAGCTGTTCAAGCGTGTGCGAGCGCGGCGCATGGGGCTCGCGGCTGATGCTCGCCCACGCCGCGTGGCGAGCAAGAGACTCGGACTCCTCGCTGCTGCAGTACCTGGCGCTCGCCGAGCGCGGCTACGAGCTCGCGCAGAGCAACGCGGCCTTCCTGCTGGACGCCGGTGAGTGTTGGCTAGTGTCTCCAGCTGTTCAAGCGTGTGCGAGCGCGGCGCATGGGGCTCGCGGCTGATGCTCGCCCACGCCGCGTGGCGAGCAAGAGACTCGGACTCCTCGCTGCTGCAGTACCTGGCGCTCGCCGAGCGCGGCTACGAGCTCGCGCAGAGCAACGCGGCCTTCCTGCTGGACGCCGGTGAGTGTTGGCTAGTGTCTCCAGCTGTTCAAGCGTGTGCGAGCGCGGCGCATGGGGCTCGCGGCTGATGCTCGCCCACGCCGCGTGGCGAGCAAGAGACTCGGACTCCTCGCTGCTGCAGTACCTGGCGCTCGCCGAGCGCGGCTACGAGCTCGCGCAGAGCAACGCGGCCTTCCTGCTGGACGCCGGTGAGTGTTGGCTAGTGTCTCCAGCTGTTCAAGCGTGTGCGAGCGCGGCGCATGGGGCTCGCGGCTGATGCTCGCCCACGCCGCGTGGCGAGCAAGAGACTCGGACTCCTCGCTGCTGCAGTACCTGGCGCTCGCCGAGCGCGGCTACGAGCTCGCGCAGAGCAACGCGGCCTTCCTGCTGGACGCCGGTGAGTGTTGGCTAGTGTCTCCAGCTGTTCAAGCGTGTGCGAGCGCGGCGCATGGGGCTCGCGGCTGATGCTCGCCCACGCCGCGTGGCGAGCAAGAGACTCGGACTCCTCGCTGCTGCAGTACCTGGCGCTCGCCGAGCGCGGCTACGAGCTCGCGCAGAGCAACGCGGCCTTCCTGCTGGACGCCGATGAGTGTTGGCTAGTGTCTCCAGCTGTTCAAGCGTTGCGAGTGCTCCTAGTTGCAAGATCGATCGTTTACTGACATTCTATTTATTATATATTTGTATTCTACAGGTGAAGTGACCCTATTCCCTGAGCAAGAGCGCTACCGACGCGCCCTACAGCTGTGGAGCCGCGCGGCCGCGCAGGGCTACTCGGCCGCGCGCGTCAAACTCGGCGACTACCATTACTACGGACAGGGCACTGAGAGGGACTTAGAGGCCGCAGCGCATCACTACAGGTACGAATACACTAATATTAATTAACAGATCATATGTACTTCTTACCAGCCAGTGGCCAGTGTTTGCGCCATTAAATGAAATGTTGCAGGTGCATTAAACAGTCCAAACGGCATACCAGTGAATTGGCAGAATCCATTGTATGTCTCGAAGACCGTTTTTATTTTATTTTATTCCTTGTCTTTAATTTCTACCAGCCAATAGCCACTTGAGAGAGATATTCGCCCCATACTTCGAGGGAGTTATATTATTAATATATCTCTATTGACATAATTTAAAAATATTCCCGTTTTACAAACTTTTATTTAACTTGCTATATTTGTTCGGGTGTAATCTTGCAACTCAAATTTGAAGCAGATATCTTCAACCTATTAAGTTAAAATTTTGGGCTTAAGTATAGTTTGGATGACAATTCAATATTATGGTACCATCGAGCTGATCTGATGATGGAGACAGAAGGTGGCCATGGGAATTCAGGGCTTAACAGCCGTTATCCCCTTGAGTTTCGCCTCAACGATTAGTTGATGACGGTATACAGAAAAGTACAGTCGGCAATAAAATCTTGTACCAAAAATTAAATTTTTGACAGAAACTTATCGTAATGTAATTTGAAATTATGCTTCCTTTTGGTTTATCTGGACTTGAGCTCAACTAAAACTTTTCTACAGGATAGCATCAGAACAACTGCACAACGCTCAAGCTACCTTCAACCTCGGCTACATGCACGAGCGAGGGCTAGGTCTAGCTCAAGACCTGCACTTAGCCAAGCGTTGCTATGATCTAGCCGCCGACACATCACCTGATGCGCGACTTCCTACTGCCCTCGCGCTCGCTCGCCTTAACGCCGAGACGGCCGTCACACGACTGGCTAGTGTGAGTATACTATAACAACTTCATAGTGTGGGCTATGAGTGAGGTCTCGGGCTAGCTCAAGACCTGCACTTAGCGAAGCGCTGCTACGATCTAGCCCCTAGATCACCTGATGCTCGTCTTCCTACCGCACTCGCGCTAACGCGGAAGCCGCTGTCACACGACTGGCTAGTGTGTATAACTTGCAACCAGTAACGTAACATCAGCGTTTATCTGTGCCAGTGTTATTATAAAGTATGAAAAATCATAATAGCATCGACAATCGATGTTATTATGGAAATCAGGTCCGCTGTCGGGATCGTGCAGCATGATGTAGTTGGTCATGATTTGAAATCTAGTCGGCCATGGCGGTGCAATACAGGTTATTCTAATGGTTCCCGAACACATCATTGAGGATTTATAACATGTGGGTAGATACACGTAGTCTATGTAACTGTACATAATTAGGCCCCTCATTTTGTACAGTCACATAAACTACTATCTATGTCCCAATTATAACACTGTAGCACTTTTATTCACAGGTAAGTTGATTGTATAGTTCGGAGAACAGAGAAACACTCAAGTCAATATATACAATAGTTTACTTTGATTAAACACAATAGGTACACATTACAGTCATACACGGAAGGCACGATATTACACAAGCGTTTCGAATAAGTGTAGAAAAACATACAGAACGGAAAACACGGCAAGCTATAGCAAGAAGCGAATCAATATTGACACGTAAATAAGAAGAACGGATTTCTTTAACCAAGCGAGCGTGCGACTGGCGTCAGAGCATAGCGGACAATAGCGAGCAGCGGAGACGGCCGATGGCAGCCGAGCCACCTGCGCTCGCGCTGGTCCCGAACATTACAGACGGATGCCGGAGACTGCATTGCTAAGCGTTCGGCCAATGCATGTGCAATCTTCGCACGCTAAATAAGTGTGCGACTCTTGTCGCCACAACACCTCCTTATTTATATAGCCATGACATTTTTTCAACAACAATGACAATTTATCTGCTTTGCCTTAACTGACTGGTAGAGAATGCTTTGTGGCATTGAGTCCGCCTTTTTGTACTATGAGTTCTTCTTATGCGCAGTTTTTTTTTCTATCGTCATTTTAGTAATAGTTTACTCTCGTCAAGTGCATTATTTCGTTGTACAGTCGGTATGGGTGTCGCCGCTGACTGGCGCGCTGGCGGGCGAAGCGGTCTCCAACTGGGACGTGTACCTCATCACGGCGCTGCTGGGCGCGCTCGGGCTCGTGGTGTACCTGCGCCGTCCGCCGCATAACAACTGAGGGACGCCAGTTCACAGAGTAATCGTGATTACATTTCCTATGTAGACTAGTTCAATATTGAACAACGTGAACATGATGACCAGGCCCCTACTTCACCAACTTGACAATTGTCACCTGACAACGACAATTCTCAGTACATTGCTGGTTCTACAAGTAACCTAGCGACCACCTTAACTTCTAGAACAAGCAATGTATGGCTAATTGTCACTGTCAGGTGACAATAGGGAACATTACGCAAAACTCTTCGTAGGTGGCGACACTAGCAGCGTTGACATTGTATCTCGTTCGCACTTGCGGTATTGTCTATGCAAGCATCCTTGTCACTCATTTGACAATCAATTTTGCATGTGTGTGTGAATCCCTATATTTCTATACTGGTTTACTATTAGTGTTAGTGCTGCCTCTGGCGGCAGAACATTGCAGTAATGTTCCCTATTGTCAAGTTGATGAAATATCTGAAGTTTCGCGGCAAAACATAAGACTGTCGCAATTTTCGTATTGGGAGTTTCTTTTTCGATATATGTAGATGGTTATTATATGAAAAATTAATGTGTGAATAGACTTTCAGTAATTTATAATTAAATTATTATTTTCAATGAGGTGGTATATAAAATAGTTACTTCTTTTAAAAAAACCTGATTGTTGTAATCTTACCGAATCTTTTATATATTTAAAAGACGGTCTACGAATAAAAACTTTTTATTTTTATACAGAGTGTTTTTTTTTTTAAATGGGACAGTATGGGGAAATCCGAATCTAAAGGAGATAGAGGAAAAGTGTCCAAGGAGACATTAGGTGTTTTTTTATGTAAACAAATTTGGCTCATTAAAATTTTTGGTCAAGCGTGAGTTGTTCTTAAAAAATTATAAAGTTGGTCCATTTTTTTTTTGACGCGGGTCGGCTCTGTTTCATGTAAGGATTGTTTCATTGTATGGAAAGAAAAAAATCTGAACAGCAGAAGTTGGTCAAATTTAATGAAAACTAATCTTCATACAATTGCACATACCAATTACAGAAATGTAACCTGCGGTCTTTATCTCCAGGTAGTAACGCTTGTACAAGTCGACCTTCTATGTAACACTTGTATTTATGAGCCTTCAATATCTTCCTTACAGTTGATTTATGAATACCGATAGTTTCAGCTGCTTCCCGTAACGAAGCTTTTGGATATGCTTCAAAATATCCCAATACGGCAATAGTTATAAACGTCTTAGGTTCTTTATTAAACTACCAAATATCTTGCGATTCGGTACTACACGGTCAGGATAGCGTTCTTGATACCACTTAAGTGCATTATCTCTACTGCGATAATTAAGAAAATACGCCTCAATCAAATCAACTTTATGTGAATTAGCTAACGCCATGATGAATAAAATTACAAGCATGAACTGATTGGAAACAAAATCACAGCTGCAGAAATAACTTACGTTCCAAATTTGAATTTTTGCTGCAGAAATAACTTACGTTCCAAATTTGAATTTTTGCTGCAGAAATAACTTACGTTCCAAATTTGAATTCTTTGCTGCAGAAATAACTTACGTTCCAAATTTGAATTCTTTTTTTTATAATTTCAAGACTATCGCGTGCCATGATGTTTACGAAGATTAAAAAAAATGTTCTTCTCTTGAATCATCTGGAGCTCTTATCGATTATCGAAATTTAAAAATGGAATCATTTTAAATATTTTTTACACGCCTAGGCACTTGTAACAATATTAAAAGGCGAATACTGCAATTGTATGAAGATTAGTTTTCATTAAATTTGACCAACTTCTGCTGTTCAGATTTTTTTCTTTCCATACAATGAAATAATCCTTACATGAAACAGAGCCGACCCGCGTCAAAAAAAAATTTGACCAACTTTATAATTTTTTAAGAACAACTCACGCTTGACCAAAAATTTTAATGAGCCAAATTTGTTTACATAAAAAAACACCTAATAATGTCTCCTTGGACACTTTTCCTCTATCTCCTTTAGATTCGGATTTCCCCATACTGTCCCATTTAAAAAAAAACACTCTGTATAATAATCATCAATATCGTTCATTGTGTTGTGGCACTCCTTGGGGGACGCCTATGTCCAGGAGTAGACGTCTTTCGGCTGATATGATGAGGATGAGGCTAATAATCATCAATATCTCTTAAAAAAACACTATAAAATTTGCAACAGTCTAATATTTTGCGGCGATAATTCCGATGTCTGATGATGACTTTGTATATTCTTTTAAATATAAACTTGATTACATGTACACATACAGATCTAAATAATTATGATTTCATGTAGTGTGCAGATACATTGATAACGAGACATTGAACTGAAATATTATTGTGAAGTATTTTTTACATAAATACATATAAACTTAACTTTATTGTATGACAGCATTCAGAGGCTCTAGTATAAGTTTTATTGATACAATACGTTTTCGAACGCGTTTGCGTTTAGTTTCAATTTGTATGGCAACGCGTAGTTCCTAATAGTTACCACCAGAGGCGCTGCTCCCGGTGCCATACAAATTGAAACTAAACGCAAACGCGTTCGAGAAAGTATTGTATCGATAAAACTTATACTAGAGCCTCAGATGAAAGTAATCCTGATTACTTTAAAGATTAATATGGCTCGTGATTATATATACAGTCGTGGCTAGATAATTAAGAACAAGATTTTTTTCCCCATACAACTGCATACAAATATGACTTTTCAAATTTAATGATGATTTGAAATATGGTTGGGCAATTTTATTTCTCAGTATATGGAGGTATCTGTTTATAAATAAGAGGCTCTAGTATAAGTTTTATCGATACAATACTTTCTCGAACGCGTTTGCGTTTAGTTTCAATTTGTATGGCACCGGGAGCAGCGCCTCTGGTGGTAACTATTAGGAACTACGCGTTGCCATACAAATTGAAACTAAACGCAAACGCGTTTGAAAACGTATTGTATCAATAAAACTTATACTAGAGCCTAAGATTTAATTTAGTTAATAAAGCTCCTGTAAAAGTAGTGCTTAAAAAATGAAAGTCTAAATTTTACACAAGCTGTTTGTGCACTATATTAAATACTGTTTAAACACGGATACATTCGTATAATCAGAAACAAAATTAATCAAATACATTATAAATTATCATCAAATTAAAAAAATCATATTTGTATGCAACTGTATGGGAAAAAAATCGTGTTCTTAATTATCTGGCCACGACTGTATCTTTGCGTTTTACTGCCCTCCCGAGAATCAGAGTATTATTATGTGTTTTTGAATTAGGAACTCTGTTATTCCGTAAAATTTCAAAGCTAATTTAGAAATTTGTATGAAATTATGTAGGGTCGTTCATTATGCCGGTTACGCGACCACCTGAAGGAAATGGTTTTTTTTTTCAATTGAAGATAACATCAATTCTACAGAGCCGATTTAAACAGTTAGCTGTTTGCATTATTGTTTGTTGTTAGAATAGGAATTTACAAAAAGACGAGAAAATATGCTTTCAATTTGACAACTCAGCTAAGGGGTCGCTAACCGGCACATGAAATTAGGTGGTTGCTAACTGGCGAAATGACCCAACTTGAAGATTTCGTGACGAGGGTATGTATGATTACATGTTAAATTTTGGTGCATTTAATCATGATTTAATTTATCAAATATTGGCAACGGTTGTACGAGTATAAAGGTCACAGCTCACTACAGCCACTCGGCGCCCTTGCCGCACCGCACCGCCTCGTCGTGCGGCGTCCACTCGTTGTCGACAGCTGGTCCGCGGGGGGACGCCGCGTTGTCACCTGTCAACACGAGCGTGGGCAACGAGACCCCCCCTCCCCGTCGCCCCTCCCGAACCTCGCGTTGCCAGCTCGCGGTAGGCAAGCATGCCAACAGCGAGTTATCATCGAGTGGTCCACTCGCAGTCCGCGCGTGGACACTGAGCGAGCGAGGCGATCCGGTGATGCTACGGAGTTGATGTAGTGAGCGCATGCCCATACTAATCCATATGAAGAATACTAACCGCGAGAGGCGAGGCGGTGCGGCAAGGGTGCCGGGTAGCTGTAACAAGCTGTGACCTTTAGTGAGATCTTGAATCCCGAGTAGCGGGGTTCGATATGATATAGGCCAAATCGGAGTGCCGCAATAGAACGACGAAACTACGACGCTATTGTTTTTATATAAATTTGACATAGGTACAATATTTTTATATATAGTCAGCAGCAGAAGTTGCTAAGCGGTCCTAGTGCTCAAAATGATCTACACACGAATTTTTATGTCAAGGGAATAAGGTTATTTATTTTGCTTAGCTACTTCCGATGCTGACTGTACTAACGACTATTTGCTATAAAACAATGTAAAAGTTTATGTATGTGGTCAATGGTGTTTTGCTATTAAACGCTAAAGCCGGATTTGCCTAACAAGGATAAGGTTTATTCCAAGATTAGCCCATGCTATGTTGACAGTTTAACCTCAGATTAAGTCTTTATTCGTTTTTGGTCAAATCCGGTTTGAATCGCGATTTTAGGGGACAGTACAGTCGGTATCATATGGTCAGTAGCTGCCAAATATTTCGGTACACGTCTTTATTACTGCGTCTTTAATTAGGATGTGTTACGATATATTTAGCTACTTTGGTTGCTACTAACTATACGATGATGACTTTACCAACATGGATTGTACCACGTAAACTATTTATAATATTACTTAGAGGTGACAGAGTTCTGCGGCCTGGGTGCTCCCTCGAAGCGGAGCGTGCAGCGATGTGCATATAATATGTAACAAACGCTGCACGCCGAACTCGATCGGACACTTAGTGCGGTAGCTGTGAGCCGAAGACTGCCTGGCCAGAGTGGCCAGTCTAATCAAGTCCTTATAATCATATTACACAAAAGGGGTGTAGACTATGATTCTTTTACGATGCCATTCGAACCAGTTTTTGGAGTGGAACAAATGTTTGTATGGGAGCAACTACAATTAAAGAACATAAATACCAAAAAAATTGAGACAATGATTGACCTCGCTGACGGCAGCCCATAACGCTTCATACTAATTGATATAAAAGTATGACGTCACAATCCTGTATGGAAAATCAAGTAGATTGCTGTTTCTGTGGCGCAATACTGCGTTTAGGTCCATAGTTGTCATACAATTTTGTTTCTATAAAAGCGTAAGGAATCTATGCCTTTAAATTTCGTCGGGTGACAAGCAAAACTCACGAAGTAACAAATACCTACTGACATCAAAGATCGTATCTCGATATCGACTACGTACCGAGATACGAGGTTTTGAAGAGCAGCGACAGTTTTGGTAGTGACTTGCTTGTCACCCGACGATTTACTCTTGGACAATAAAATAAAAATAATTCTAAACTTTCAAGGTTTATCATTATAATTGTATGTATTTTTTATTAATACTTTTTTACAATAGTTTGATGGTTTACTATCCATTTAGCATGACTACGTAATCAATTTTAACATGAGTCTACACCCCCATTGACTGCATCCCCAACTCTAGAGCAAGAGTGGTAGAAGGGTAAAATTATGTATGATACGGTAAATAATACGAAATTGTCACAATAGTTTGGCAGAGAGTACAGTTATTAAAGTGCTAAAGCTAAACAAGCCATTTCGTCAAATGCTTTCTAAAGAAATTTTTTTTCATGTAAAACATTTTCTTTATGTTTCTAGTCTCTGGTGTCAGGTGTTTTAGTGTTGACATGTGAATGAGTTGTTGCATGCACTGGATCGGATGACGAAGCAATGTAAAACTATCAGTCCTATTTTCACTTAGGCCTTGTTCGGACTAGGCTAGTATTTTAGTGCGTGTCCATTCAAAGCCCGTAACTGAGAGGAGCTTGCTGGTGACAAGGAAAATGGCGTAAATTGACGTTGGTAGGGCGTACAACTCATGACGAAGCCTGGTTTAGAATTCTCGCGAATAAGCGATCCAAGAGGCACCAGCATAGCACCTGTTCCCCGCGAGCAAGTTTCATTTGCATGACTTGTGGTCGTGCGTGCCGCTCCCGTATTGGCTTATTTAGCCATGAGAGACGTTGTCTCTCCCCTTAACACTGTTTTTATAGTCTGTAATAGACTGAAAGGCCTATGATGATACAAAAGCTACTCGCACTTGCAAGAAATGTATGAACTCGCACTAAAATACTAGCCTAGTCCGAACAATTCTTTAGGCTGGGTCACCAAACCGTCTGTAAAATCGTAAGCGGTGTTCGTTAAAATCTCAATGTATGGAAAGTTTGACAAGCTTCTATGGAGTGACAACTTTTAACGTTGATCGGTCTGTATCGTAAGTTGGTGCAACCCGTTCTTTTAAATCTCGAAGAACCAAAGAGTGTTGCTGGACAATATGTCGCGATTCAGACAGAATTGACAACATTTCATAACTTTTAGCCCTTAGTTCGATTAGCTCATTGTAGTCTACTCGAAAGGAGGAACACGCTGGTAGTTTTATATTTCCAGTATTATTTATCTTCAATTTTTACGACTTTTTTAAAAACGCATTCACAGCAAATCCAATTCTACTGCAGAATAGGCACCTTGCTTTGGTCCCGTTTGGACGAAAACGATTAAAACGTTTAAATGTAATTTTCGGGTGGGTTACATTGACGCCACCTTGACAATGTTTGTTTTTAATTTGGTATATGTAAACAAGACTAAAGCAAGGTGCCCATTCTGCAGTAGAAAGGGATTTGATATGAGTACATTTTTAAAAATTCGTTAAAAATTGAACATATAGGTACTGGAAATATAAAACTACTAGCGTGTTCCTCTTTTCGAGGAGAATACAAGGAGCTAGTCAAATCATGGACTTAGAATTATGAAATGTTGTCAATTGTGGCTTGTCTATTCAGACATAATAACTCTATTATCTTTTCATTATACATATTTAATTAATTCATAGCAACTATGCACTGTAATCATGCTATCAAGGTATATTTGGTAATTTTGTTGGTATGGTCATATAAAGTGCTTAACTAGTATCGGGAAAATTACCGAATTACAAGCACTGGATCTTTCTTGATTTCTAGTTACTGGTGGTAACCTCGACGGCCTCTATACACTTATATCAAAACCTTACCTCCACCATGACTCCTTCCCGGAGATCAATTGTGTCAATGGAAATGAGTCGTAGCTTTATATAATATTATACAGCTTTATATAATACGTCAAAGATATATGTACTTTTTTCACAATTAAACACTTATACTATTTTCGATGACGTATTGTGTGTGTACTGGAACACTTACACGCAATAACAAATGGTAATTTATATTTATTTCATAGAAGTGTATTTAATGCACACTTTTAAAAAATCCGTTTCGTCACATGTACTTATTGTGAATTACACTACAGATCGCACTGTGAGAGTTTATATTGTATGCTTTTGCTGCCTACACATGTCTGTTATATACTCTCCTGTATCCTTATAAAATCGATAAACCTTAATTAGACCATTGTATTTGGGTTGATCTAGACACCTGTCAGTTAATTACAGAAACAGTTTAGACAGCCAGAACATACAATATAATCTTTCTAATATATTTAGGGAAATAAACTATGTGATAGTGAAGATGTTTATTTAAGTTTTGTTGAAGGTTTTGTTTGTATTTATATACTGAGATTCGGAAGTGCTTATATTATTAAAAGTGTCTTAGCCATGTTTAAACGGAACTTACGGCGAGAAACAAAATTACCCATGAGTGCATAAAGGTTAATTCTACCGTCGCTAGACGGCTTCTCCTATTGATATTGGACGTATTAATTCGTGTACAAAGGGTTAATCGGTTCCTGAAATATAGATGTAAACCATCACTTACAATTTTACTATCTTATTTTAGTTTGAAAACTATGTAATTTTATTCGCCCTAAGTACTCTTGAAATTATTAAAGCTGTGTCAAAATGTATTTAAACAAATCTCTGCATGGAGAAGAATATTTCTGCAAGAATTTAAGTGCAATAAGTTAGTTTAACATAGACGAGACAGTTCTTATAGAGTGCCAATGTAAAAGAAAATTACGCGTCTCATATTTTGTAACTGTATTTTTTTGTTTTCTTATTGGCATTCTAGTATAACTTTCTGACAAAAGATACACAAATAATGGGATAACATCGGAATGTATGGTTATATGTTGAAATCAATTTGTAAATAAAACATGTGAAATATAGATTTGTAAGACTTTATTTTGTTTTATTCCTTACAAATTATGCAAAATCAGTCTGGACTTACCTAAATATAAAAGTCTGTAATAGACGTAGATAATGTAATGAATGATAATATTTACCTACGTAAAACAAGTTTGTTAGTTTGACACTATCACGAATAAGAGGCTTATTTCCTTTAAAGTAGATACATTTCTCTTTTCAGAAACACAAGTCTTGCTATTGATTGATTATTGTAAGAAAACGCTAATATTATATAGTAATTTTATATTCATATATCCGTTTACAGTTCTGTCGCCTATTAACTACGCCGTTTTTACAAGCTTTCTATTAACTTGCAATGTATGTATGTACCTGACTAATTATGTACTAGTAACTATGTGTGTTCGAGTGGAATCTTGCAACTCAATTTTGAGAGACATATATTCAACCGATTGAGCCGAAATTTTGGGTAAAGGTGTAGTTTGGATGACAATTCAATATTATGGTACCATCGAGCTGATCTGATGATGGAGACAGTAGGTGGGCATGGGAATTCAGTACTCAACCGACGTAACCCCGTTGCGTTTAGGCTCGTTAGAATCGTCTAGTACCAAAAATTAATTTTTTGACAGAAATGTATTTATTTACTAGGACAATAAATCAGTATGTAATATCTACAAAAATGGTACAGTAAAAACCATAGCTCAAGAAAGCAGTTGGTCTTCGACTTGCACTATTCGAGCGATAGACAGGGAAAACGATTTTCGTGGGTTCTCCCCTGGTCTGATCGGGTGCCGCGGAACGCCAACTTCGTTCTCCCTCTCTCTCGCTCGAATACGCGAGTGCAAGAGAAGTAGAGATACTGGGCTACCTACAATGTCTACGATTGTTAGGTCTCGGTTCACATACAAACTCCCCAGGCGAGCGGCTGCCGCGAAACGCCAACTTCATCCGTTGGTTCTCACTCTCTGTCGCTCGAATATGCGAGTGCAATAGAGATATACGAACGAACTTCGCGGTAAAAGCTCAGCAGCCTACAATGTCTACGATTCTCTTCATATATCTTCAGCACCTGCAATGTCTACGATTCTCTTCATATATCTTCAGCACCTGCAATGTCTACGATTCTCTTCATATATCTTCAGCACCTGCAATGTCTAGGATTCTCTTCATATATCTTCAGCACCTGCAATGTCTACGATTCTCTTCATATACCTTCAGCACCTGCAATGTCTACGATTCTCTTCATATATCTTCAGCACCTGCAATGTCTACGATTCTCTTTATATATCTTCAGCACCTGCAATGTCTACGATTCTCTTCATATATCTTCAGCACCTGCAATGTCTACGATTCTCTTCATATATCTTCAGCACCTGCAAAGTCTACGATTCTCTTCATATATCTTCAGCACCTGCAATGTCTACGATATTAAGGTGTTGATTCATACATCCTCCATCCTCTCGAGTTGTTCTATCTTGCGCGCGATGTCGTCCGACGAGTATATGAAGTCGATGGTCGGCTTCTGTTCGCTCTCATTCGGTTCCTTTTGCGTTTTCTGTAAAATACGTCAACATGAAAAAATTGCATACCTAACTTACATAGTTATTTAAAATGTCTATATCTAGTGGCGGTTCTTGTACCGGTTGAAATTGTAATAACTTCATAGTTCTCACTAGAGGGCGCTACGGAGGTAATGCGTTTAAGATCTCATCGAAAGTTCAATACCCAGAACACATGACAAAATTCGTCGGATGAATGAAAATCGTAATAGTAAACTGTAAAACATCAAGACTTGCGTGAGTGAAAATTTAGATTGCATACTTACCTACAAATAATAAAATTAAAAGAAAGAAAAATTGGCCCGATGTTGAGGAACCGCTCTATGTTGGGCAAGCGTTCTGCTACGACATTGCTGCAGAAATCAGCATATTCCGGCTCTTCGGGGGACTTCGGTAGATATCGGGCGCAGCAGGCCCGATGATGTGCACTTTCTGCTACGGCATTGTTATGACTCACCCAGAAATCAGCATATTCGGGCTCTTCGGGGGACTTCGGTAGATATCGGGCGCAGCAGGCCCGATGATGTGCACTTTCTGCTACGGCATTGTTATGACTCACCCAGAAATCAGCATATTCGGGCTCTTCGGGGGACTTCGGTAGACATCGGGCGCAGCAGGCCCGATGATGTGCACTTTCTGCTACGGCATTGTTATGACTCACCCAGAAATCAGCATATTCGGGCTCTTCGGGGGACTTCGGTAGATATCGGGCGCAGCAGGCCCGATGATGTGCACTTTCTGCTACGGCATTGTTATGACTCACCCAGAAATCAGCATATTCGGGCTCTTCGGGGGACTTCGGTAGACATCGGGCGCAGCATGCCCGATGATGTGCACTTTCTGCTACGGCATTGTTATGACTCACCCAGAAATCAGCATATTCGGGCTCTTCGGGGGACTTCGGTAGACATCGGGCGCAGCAGGCCCGATGATGTGCACTTTCTGCTACGGCATTGTTATGACTCACCCAGAAATCAGCATATTCGGGCTCTTCGGGGGACTTCGGTAGACATCGGGCGCAGCAGGCCCGATGATGTGCACTTTCTGCTACGGCATTGTTATGACTCACCCAGAAATCAGCATATTCGGGCTCTTCGGGGGACTTCGGTAGACATCGGGCGCAGCAGGCCCGATGATGTGCACTTTCTGCTACGGCATTGTTATGACTCACCCAGAAATCAGCATATTCGGGCTCTTCGGGGGACTTCGGTAGACATCGGGCGCAGCAGGCCCGATGATGTGCACTTTCTGCTACGGCATTGTTATGACTCACCCAGAAATCAGCATATTCGGGCGACACGGCCTGCAGCTGCGCAATTCTATCCTCCATCTCCTTCAGTCTTCGGTAGATATCGGGCGCAACCGGGCCGATGTTGAGGAACCGCTCTATGTTGAGCACGCGCTCCGCGATGGCTCCCGGCAGCTGTGATGCCGGCGAGGGCGCGGGCGCGGGGAACGAGGACACGGTCTGCGGGCCCCACTCGTTGTGGACCTTGCGTACTGGGGAATAAGGGTTATTATTGGCTATTCTTTATGGTATTACATGTGTAGGACATCTCAAGATAGGTGACAGGAGCGAGCGTTTTTGTTTATTTCAATTTTTCTATTCAGGTCAGTAGGTACCTGAGGTAAACGTCCGAGTGCTTGATGCTGTACTATTATATGGCATGGGCACTTTATGTCAAAGCAATATGGGTTAAATTCGAACTAAGAGAATTTTTCTTCATTCGAATTTAAGCCATGTCACTTTGCCATAGAGTGCCCATGTCATATACTAGTACAGCGTCGAGCACTCGGACGTTTACCTTACATAATAATTGTAACTAAACAGGATTTAATTATGCCCGTTGATGGCCGTTGGGGCGGAAAGGTTCTCGAGTGGCGACCACGTACCGGCGCGGCGCGGCGTGGGTAGAGGCCCCCCACAAGGTGGACTGATGACCTGGTAAAGGTCGCGGGAGTCCGCTGGATGCGGGTGGCGCAGGACCGGCCATTGTGGCACTCTTTGGGGGAGGCCTATGTCCAGCAGTGGACGTCTTTCGGCTGATATGATGATGATGATGAGAATTTAATTGCATAGTTATAAAAGTTACATTAAATTTAGATTGACGGGTCGGTACGTGCTGCACTCGCAACCTCCATGGTCGCGAGAATATGGCGAATGGGGCGATATTTAAATACAGACGGACGGCGAGGTCTAGTTTACTAGTCTCAGGTTACTACTCACCAGTGGCCGTTAATTTTCCAGCATTTTTGGTGCAGCGTAGTGTTGTTAACGGAATTGGAAAGAAAGAAAGAAGAAAGAAAACATTTATTTGTGACATAATAAAACACATAAAACAAACTGCAGACACATACGCACATACACATTTGCCACGAAATGGTCACAACTCAGCGTAAATGCTGGCGGCGCCAGCGCTGGTCTTCCGTTGTGACCATTGTGAATTGACATAGACAATATCAACCAAAATTGTTAATTAGGGTAAATATTGACATTATTAACGCTAATTAGCGTTAATAATGTCAAGCATTACGATTGAAATAGTTTATACCAATTCCGTTAACAACACTACGCTGCACCAAACATTCTGGAAAATAAATAACTAAATAAATATTTGCGGACAATCTTACACATATCAACCTAGTCCCAAACTAAGCAAAGCTTGTACCATGGGTACTAGACGACGATATAGATACTTATATAGAGAAATAAATACTTATATACATAGAAAACATCCATGACTCAGGAACAAATATTCGAGCTCATCACACAAATAAATGCCCTTACCGGGATTCAGGCAGGGTCACTACCAACTAGGCTAAAGCGGTCGTAAAGAAAAATTAACGATCACTGGTACTGGAAAGTTTCCGAACGCACTCGGGTGTAAACGTCAAAAACAAGTAGCGTATAAAATAATTATGTTTTTAGTGTAAAATCTCAAAATTTGTATAAAATAAGTAGTCAAAGTGATCCGCAGTGAATGATTTAGCTGTGAAAATGTTATCTGGAAGTTATATGGACCACAAAGGTCAGAAATTGAGAATAGCAGAAATGACAGTTATGTCAAAGGATAACGTATAAAATTTGAAAATACGTAGTATTCTACTGTGTGAATCCTGAAGTTCGCCTGAATTTTTCAAGCAGGGGAGTATTGTTTACGTAATAATTACCTTAAGTTAAGTATAAGTGAATAATTAGTCATCAGAATATAACCTCTTTGTTGCTTTTGTACCAAAATTTAGAAAACCAAATATAGTTCATAACACTAGCTTGACAAAGTAAACCTAGACCAAATTAGTGCACAGTCATTTGTTTAAGTGAATATACGTTGAATTTACCGTGGTCAGTGTGCCTAAAGCTTACTTAATTTAAGGATTTTGTTAGATTTTGAGTCAAATTTAACTGTAGTCACAATTTTACAATTGTAAAGCATAGACCTTGCTACAAGCCTTTGACATAAAGGTCTAGTCCGGATATCAAACATTTTGAATATGTTTTCAGCCAACTACACCAAAGCGGTTACACGCAAAGATGCCAGAGATGCTTTAATAAGCAAACTACAGCAAACTCAGAAAGATCTCAAATCGGCCACAGAGCTAAATGGAAAGCTCCTGCAGGAAAGGGATGAGAGTGAAGAGGAGGTCTTGCAGGTCATCAGGCTGAACACAACCCTCAAAGCAGAGCTCGCGAAGCAAGATGTTGTGTGCAAGGACCTCATGGCTGACCGGGATGAACTTCAACTCTCCGTAGACCGGTTCCAGCAGTGCCAGGAGGTACATGAGCAGGCATTGCAACATATCCGGGACCTGGAGCAACAGCTGGAGGAAGTTGAGGCAAAACAGATTTGCAAGTATTGTTCCGGACTGGCTGATAACAATTTAAGTATACTTGCTGAACTAAATAGTTATTGTGAGATAGACATACTGCATGATAGTATTATAAGTCTCCCAGTAGTTGAAACCATTGATCTGACCAGTTCTGTTTGTATAGGGAGTAGAATTGATCAAAATATTATGATGAGAGGATCTAACAAAGTTAAGAAATATTTGAGATTAAGAAGATTTATTAAGAAATCTAAGATATTATTGAAACGCCATAAAATGTGTTTCAAAGCAGTTTCATCTAGATATAATTATGCAGAGTTGAATGATCAGCTCTTAAACTGTCAAATGGAACTAGACCAGGCAGTTATGGAATTAAATAATCGCACCGAAGAACTTACATCATTAGAAAAAAAACTCGAGGACATTAGCGGCAAGCATGAACACTCAAATAATACCTTACAGGAGTACATACGCTTTATGAATTGTGTTCTAGAACCGGGGAGCGGCATACCATTGCACTTCGAGTCGCTTCGAGCACCGGGCCGTCCCTCCGGGTCATACCACGCCACCGCACCTGTCATCCCCGCGCCTGCACCGCGTGTGACGCCATGGCCGCCGCTGTCGGGCCGAACTGAGCCTACACCACCGTCACCGCAGAGCCACGCTGAGCTGGAGCACCCGATGCTGAGCCACACCGAACCGGAGCCGCCGCCGACGAGTCCCACGGAGCAGGCGCCGCCCACGACGAGCCACACCGCGCCGCCCTCTCCTCCCGCGCCCGGCCGGCCGCGCCGCACCGTGGTGTACACCGACCAGGTGGGCCGAGGCCTCGGGGCGCTGCTGGCGGGCCGCTTGACGCAGAGGGTGACCAACAACTGTCTGTCGGGGGCCTCTGTCGATCGTTTGGCCTCGTGTATTGCCGCTGACGACTTCGATTGCGATTCTACACTAGTAGTGTTCATAGGAGATACTTTAGGATGCACCAAGCGGGACCTCATCAAACTATCTGAGACTTTAAGTGAAATTGACCAACGAGGGGTAAGCAAAATTATTATTTGCGCACTGCCCTTTTCAGGTACCATGTCGGAGAAGGAATGTAGAAAAGTAGTTTATTTGAATTCCATATTCTTTAGACTGTCCTTGTACAGCCGTACGATTTCGTATTTTGACACGAATAAATTTATAAAACATTTTGTCTTGACTCGTAATCGTACCTATCTACCGAGGAGGTACTTACGCGATTGTGCTAAGCTTTTAGCATACAATATTTTAGACTCCGTCGTGGCTAGCACGATGTCTGATAGTTGTAAGGTAGACTACGTCGTGACTAGCACGACGTCTGATAGTTGTAAGGTAGATTCCGTCGTGACTAGCACGACGTGTGATAGTTGTAAGGCGGACCCCGTGTTACGTTTTAGTAGCGTGGGATCTAGAAGGGAGCCGGAGCCGGCCGGTAATTTAAACTGACCACTCCGACAACGCGTGCTTCTGCTTCCACCGGCTCCCAACCCCTTGATAGCTGTAACACTAGTATTCATATAGATAGTAATGTCATTAATATGGTACACCAAAATATACAGGGATTCACTAGTAAGGAACTAGAAATTGACTTGTTTATACAATGCTCAAATATCCATATTCTTTGTATAACGGAGCACTGGCTTAAGGGTCATGAATTTATGTTTAATTTTAGCAATCATGGCATAGTAAGTTCATTTTCTAGGAAGGAATGTAGGCGTGGAGGGTCTTTAATAATGGTAACACACAATTTGAAAAGTAAGGAACGTAAAGATATTGTTGACAAATCCATCGAACGCCAAATAGAGCTCTCTTGTGTTGAGTTGGATCAATTCATAATTGTATGCGTATACAGACCTCCATCGGCGGATTATAGTCTATTCGAGTCAGTTATGGATGACGTGCTCAGTAGTGTTTTTATAAGTGCAAAATGTGTTATTGTGTGTGGTGATTTTAATGTTAACTTACTTGAGAAATCGCCCATGTGTGTGAGTCTAGTGAATACTTTTAAATCGTTTAACTTAGTGAACCTGTTTTGTGAACCAACCCGAATTACAGCAACCAGTGCAACATGTATAGATAACGTTTTCAGTAATGAGGATGCAATTAATAAATCTATTATTAACAACTTAAGTTCTGACCACTGTGGACAACAAGTCTCCTTCAGCGGGAAAACTGACGAAAATCCACGAGATACTATGTGCAGACCTATTTCCGAAAAGAGATTAGATTTATTCAATCGTAATATTGCGAAACGATTACTTTATCTTCCATTTACTGAGGAAAGCCCAGACAGTTTGTATGCTCATTTGTTTAACTGTATCAAAATGGAATTTGATGCCTGTTTTAATTTAAGGAAACTTCAAAGAAAGATAAGGACTAAATTTAGCGACTGGGCTACCCCGGATATTCACGAGAAAAGACGCCGACTCTATGACTTGTACGATTCGAGAACTATTGATAAAAGGCCGGAATTTCTGGAGTATGTTAAGAACTACTCGAAATCTTATTGTGTGTCGCCGCTAAAGCCGATTACTTGTCAAAAAAGATCCAGAACTCCAACGACAAGGTTAAAACTGTATGGCAAGTTATAAACAATGAAACTGGGAAACGCAAGATAAGAGACCCACACTACAGTCTACGAATTGATGATACTTTGGTAAGTTCTGACCATGAAGTAGCAGATCATTTTGAGCGGTTCTTTTCTAACGTACCTTTTGAGACCACGAAGTCTTTAAACTCATCACCAGATGTCGCTGAATCATTATTGAAAGCAAATGTAGCGGAATGTACAGAAAACTTTAGCTTCACTCACGTGACCCCTCATATTCTTGTAAAAACGTTTAAATTGTTGAACTTAAAGAAGACTGAAGATCTTTGGGGCATTTCAGTCAAAGTATTACATTCCATTGTAGAATCAATCGCACCTTTTTTAGCTGATATTTTTAATAAATGTATTGATACTGGAGTATTTCCTGATCTCATGAAACACAGTAAAATTATTCCGCTGTTTAAATCAGGAACGAAAACTGACCCTACCAACTTCAGGCCAATATCAATACTACCGGCACTAAGCAAAGTCTTTGAAAAGATTATTCTTAATCAGCTTATGTCTCACTTTAATTGTAATAAACTGTTCAATAACAATCAGTTCGGTTTTACTAGGGGTCGCTCTACCACTGATGCCGGTGTGGTACTAATTAAACATATTTTTGAAGCCTGGGAAGAGGCTCAAGATGCTATTGGAGTGTTCTGTGATTTATCAAAGGCATTTGATTGCGTTGATCACGAGAATTTAATCAGAAAGTTAAGACATTATGGGATTAAAAACGGTGCTCTTGATCTTGTATCATCGTATCTTTCTGAGAGAACACAACGAGTAGTCGTCAACGGGATGCACTCAGCGGGGACAACTGTTGCTCTTGGTGTTCCTCAAGGCTCGATTCTGGGTCCATTTTTGTTTCTGATTTACATCAATGACCTACCAAATGTGGTGCAAGATAAGCATGATATAGTGTTATTCGCAGACGACACGTCGCTTATTTTCAAGGTAGACAGGAAAGAGACAAGCTTCGATAATATTAATGATGCGCTCAACACTGTTGTGGAATGGTTTACAGCAAATAATTTACTGTTAAATTCCAAGAAAACAAAGTGTATCAGATTCACTTTACCTAATGTCAAGCACGTAAACAATACCAGGATCAAATTAAAGGGCGATGAACTGGAATTTGAAGATAGAACAGTGTTTTTAGGCATCACCTTGGACTCAAAACTACAATGGCATGCGCATATCGACACCCTTGCCGGCAAACTTGGTTCTGCAGCCTATGCAGTAAGACGTATAAGACAGTTAACAAACGTTGAGACGGCCAGGCTGGTGTACTACAGTTACTTCCACAGTGTTATGTCCTACGGAATCCTGTTGTGGGGAAAAGCGGCTGATATCCAGACCATCTTCGTGCTACAGAAACGAGCTGTACGCTCCATCTACGAACTAAAAGCCCGAAATTCTCTCAGGGACAAATTTAAGGAGGCAAATATTCTTACTGTAGCATGCCAATACATTCTTGAGAATATTATGTATGTGCGGAAAAACCTTCAGGACTTCAATCTCAACAGTGATATCCACGACTACAACACCAGAAGTAAACACAAGATCGCAGTGCAGTACAGTCGTCTTCGCAAGGTTAGCACGTCGTTCGTGGGGAACTGTATACGTTTTTACAATAAAATACCTACCGAAATTGTTAATTTGCCGTTAAGTAAATTTAAGTCTCATATAAAAAAATATTTGCTAAGCAAGGCGTATTATAATGTCAACGATTTCATAAACGACAAAAATGCCTTTAAGCCAGTAGCAGTCAAATTGTATTAGAATTAATATACCTTCGAGTATGATTGTCTTGGCGTATTACCTTTGTAATTATTATAAGTACCGGAAATAGCTGTTCCGTTTTATGTAACATGAGAGCACGTAATGCTTTTTCTCGCCGAACAAGTAGCTTTAATCTTTGCTATTATCAATGTCCAGTGTGGCTTGAATATGTCATGCTCGCTTAAAGGGCTTTGCTTACGGTGGCGTCGTTGATCGGGTCGCCACCTTCCCTAACATATGGTTGAGGGAGGCGATGGCTGAGATATGCGTCATACTCGTGATCGGGTGCTGTTTGTGGAGTCCGGTCTGTTCATGCTTGCAAGGGCATAGTAACTACCTAAATACTAGTGTTATTATCATTATTTTGACGAGAGACATCATTCTGTTCTTGACACGTTTTATTGTTATTGACCCTGTACATCTCTGACAATATTACATTAATGATCCTTTTTTTTCTGTTTTAACGCTTAGGGACAGTATACATCTCTACAAGAACATTAGAATAATTATTAATTGTATTTGGATGCTCAGAGACATTATACATCTCTGGGGTACTAAATTATATCATAAACTTATTGTTAATTCTGATACAGACCTTATATCAAATGTATTTGATAATATTTTACAATTTTGGATTGTTCTAGTTTTCATTCAGTGACATTTAGTTTGTAACCATTTAGGTACTAATTAGTTAAAATCTGCAATTTTAAAATGATTATTGTGTAAGATTATTAATATTATATTGTAGAACACCATTTGACATGTAAAAGTGCCCTTGTGGCCTATTTGCAGAATAAATAATTGATTTTGATTTTGATTTTGACTCACTCTTCAAATGCCCCTTCGAGTCGCTCCGTCTCATGAACTGCGTGCGCACTCTTGCGCACGTATCTTCCGTATCGCTCTGTTTGTCCACACCCGGAATAAAGTCGTGGATGTTGTTTATGTTCACCTGATGGAAGCAAACACAAAACAAAATAATTAACTACTTGAATTTTTTTTAAAACCCCCGACATTTTCATTTTAAAGTTCAATATCTCAAAGACGGCTGAATAGGAAACATTACTGCAATGTTCTGCCGCCAGAGGCAGCACTACCACTAATAGTAAACCAGTATAGGACTATAGGGATTCACACACACATGCACAATTGATTGTCAAATGAGTGACAAGGATGCTTGCATAGACAATACCGCTAGTGGGAACGAGATACAATGTCAACGCTGCTAGTGTCGCCACCTACGAAGAGTTTTGCGTAATGTTCCCTATTGGTTTTGTAGAAATGTAGCTAAGAATAAGAACCATCTTGATCACGTAAGGTTCCAGAAAAAAAATAAGTCCGCTCCATTCGTTTAGCAGCTACGATGCCGCAGACAGACACACAGACACGTCAAACTTATAACACCCCACTTTTTGCGTCGGAGAGCTAAGGCGTTGTAGGAAGGAACTGTTTGAAAGATTTAGTGGCCGAGACAGATTGTTCCGATAGCTCAGTTCGTTAGTAGCGACGGATCATGTATGCCTGTTGTCGCCGGGTCGAATCCGGCTCGGTGCATTGAATTTATATTTTTTTCCTTTAATTTGAAATTTGCATTAACTATATCACCAGCTGCGGCAAGAGGAACCAAAATTCAGCAATCATGTTGAACCATCATCAATTTGATTGGTGGATTTTAAAAGCTACCCTCAATAAGACTCCTCCAGTACAAAAAAGTCTCCTCAAGTAGTAGGTATCAACTTTGTTTGTCCAACTTTGTGTTGATGTCCCTTAGTTTTTTCTTCATCGACAATTACCACAACATGTCTATGTTGATAAAATGTATAAGTTCTTTTAGCCAGATAAACAGTCGAATTGAGTCATATATATGTTGCATTTCGCAAAAAAAAACGTATTCTAGCAGAAAACATGGCTGTCCAGGTGACAAAACACAATTCTCATACAAATCGGGGGACATTTTACGTCCGCCGGACAGCCGGTGAAATTCAGGGCAAATTAATATTTTTTAGTTGTCATGCAGTTACACGCTATAATTATTTGAGTAAGGAATGCGCCAACAATTAACTACAGCAGACATCGTATTTTCTTGTAATCTCCTTTTAAACAGCAAATAGTAGACTGGGAGGTCACTGAAAAGTTGATTTATCCAGTAATACGGGTGTACAGTGTATTGAATTATTACAGGTACCGTACACTAAATAAAATAATCAATAATGTACACTGTACACTAAATAAAATAATCAATAATGTTGCATTTTCTCGAAAAGGGATTAAAAATTTAGTCAAATGGAGAAAAAAGCAACGCAAGAGGTTAATTAATCAAAAAGTTATAAGCGTCCAAAGTTTTAAGAAGGGGTATGTTCTGTCCCTTTTCCGCAAAACGCACCTTCATATGAAACGATTGTCATTTACTATGACGCTAGACGATTGTGACGTCACGATCCCGGAGCGTTTTCTCTGTCTAACAGGCAACACTGAAACGGTTGCAGCTTCGTAATTTTTTGAGATATTCGAATGGGGTTTTCATCATTAGGCATATTTACTCGCCTTCTTTCTTTTGAAGTAATAATAAATTGAGTCTACACCCCTATTCTCTCGTGCTCTGGAAACCCTCATCACAATAAACCACTAAAGCTGTGTTCACCTGGTCCCGCTTCCTCTCAATGAAGTTCTGTATGCGTCGCTGCAGCTCTTCAGTGGTCACATTGATTTGGACGAGGGTCTCGTCGACCACTTCTGGTGGCGACGGCGGCGTTCGCTCGCCTGGAAAAGTTACGATTACATTTTAGGACTACCTAGAATACCTACCTGTGGCGGCGCGTGAAAATATTCAATGGGCAACACGGATCGAAAAAAGTTATGAAAGAGTTTGGATTATACATATAACTATAGGCTTACCTAAAAATAAATTTTAGGTAAGCCGGTGGGAATCGGCTTGTATGGGCGCTCCGCCACTCTTACCTACTAGATAGTAGGGTCATTTCGCCGGTTACGCGACCACCTTCGGTTAGCGACCACTTGAAGAACATGGTTTTTTCAATTGAAGATAACATCAATTCTACAGAGCCTATTGAAACAGTCAGTCGTATGCCTTATTGTTTGTAGTTATGGAATATGAATTTACAAAAAAAACGAGAAAATATGATTTCAGTTCTCCAAGTCAGCTAAGTGGTCGCTAACCAGCACATAAAATTAGGTGGTCGCCAACCGGCGAAATGACCCTATTCGGTGAAAACGTTATGTTGTAGCGCACACAAAACTTTACCTAACCAAATTCTACACTGAAGAGCAAAAAAGAGGTACACTTTGTAAGAGATCGGTTACACGCTAATTCTGGCTTCAGTTCAGGCCATCATTCTGATCAGACTGACGAGAGAATTATCGTGTGATCCTTGTGAATGACAGAAAACTGACAGGAGACTGACCATCAGTCCGAGGGTTACATGCTGAACTGAAACTAGAATTAGCGTGTAACCGATGTGTAATATGTCACTTTTACACTGTAATTTCTGGCAAGTTTTGTGTGATAGAGACAAACATTTGTCATTTGAGCTGTCTAAGAGAGGTCAGTTCCTCGCTTCTATGGAAACAGCGTTAATTTTCTGTACAATAAAATACTGTAGCATACAGCGTTAAGTCAAAATCATGGACTAAATAGCTCGCCAGTTTCTGTTCAAATGGAGACATGCCTTTGATACCCATTGTGCAGTCGACATCAAAGACATGTAGGTATACATTTTTCGCCATATTACAATCGAGTAACGTGCAAATTGTAACCATATACTTATTTGGTCTTATAATTCTGATCGTACTGAAGTTGTAATTTTAATTTGAATTGAATTTTGTATGCCTTGTGGCAAAACACAGTGAGACATGTTTTTCGATACCCTACCATACCTTTTTATATCTGTGTTTCTAAATAAATAATTTGAATTGTATCATTCTTCGCCGGTCCTATGCCGTGGGTAGGTAGGTATTTATTTGAAAGTGGCTTTATACCGAATGCGACGTATTTGCTAAGCAAATATGCACAGCCGAATTTGGTAGGTAGTTGAAACTATAATGTTTCTGTCTCTGCGTCTTTAAAATTGTAATTTTGTACCTACTTAATTAAATTATAAAAGTCTATTTTTCCTTCTGTAGCTATTGGTCTGAATGGCGATTTAAAAATAAGCTAAACTTTCTAGGTATTTTAAAATTGTATTATAGACCCCGCGGCTATGAAGTCAATCCTGAGACATGCCTCTAGGGTTGAATATGTATTTTTTCCTATGGTTGACATTGTCATTATTGAGAAACTTCATAGTTGCGCAATGTGTCAGGATTGACTTCATAGCCGCGGGGGACAGTAAGTCATTTTCTAGAAAAATATAACTTATATTAAGGTTGAGAATGACACAAATGTGTTGGGGTTTATGATACTTCCGACTCATAAAATAAACACACACGTAATTAACAATGTACTTTATTATAAGATATTTTATCTGCTTATAATAAGACAACCCGAGCAAAAGAGCAATAAAAAAATTAAAAAGGTTCTAAATAAAGTTCATACAACCTACGTAAATCACATAAAAACTCATAAAATGTAGCTATCCCTAAATTTCATAAAAGCAAAAAGCTACAATTGCAATAGAATGATAACGCCAAGAAAAATTAGTGTTGTTTAAAATAATGGTCCAGCACTTTTTCTTTGGCTTTCGCATTCTATTATTATAATATAATAGTTACGTATATCTTTTAAATGAATGTTAATAGCATGTCATATTGCAAACAAAAGCTACGTGGTATTCAATACACAGTACATATTGCACCATACAAATATTATTGAAATGTACTTGATCTTATTACAGCTCGCTATAATAACGCTAAGCGTACACAACCTCTACATTTATATAATCTAGTAGTGGAACTCTAGTTTATTGTCATATCATGACGTCTACTTATTACTAAAATTGCTCAAGTATATCACTTTTTTTGAATATACAGTCAGATCTCCAATACTATGCAGGGAACCTTTGAAAAATATCTATGGGTATACAGTCTTTATTGTTACTGGCATAAGACGCATGTGCAGATTTTTTGAAAGGTAGTCAATATAGACATTGGAGAACTCGACTGTACATTAGTATCGTATCGTTAGTACCAGCAAAGTAACCAAATATATCCTTAATCTTACAGCAATAAAAGGTCGATTTATATTTACAGACATTGAGCGTGCCAGACGCGTGTCGTGGCAGACAAAATAATATTCTTCTATACAAAGTGTTTTAACGTAGATATTTTGGTATAAATGTGTCTGTGACGTGTACCGAAATTCTTGGCTACTTTGGCTGCTACTAACTATATGATGCTGTCGTACCTACGCATTTATATAATGAAATTAAATTGCATTGTTTCGGGAAATAAATACTGCATTCGCATTATTTAAAGAGATCGATAATTTAATAATTTGCCATGTTGCCATCTGTACATTTACAAACGGCAAGTGAAGTAGTTCGCCTTGATGTTTAGATAAGAGACTGCCTTATCTATTCAAATTTAGAGTTGCATGCCTACGTAACCCGTTAGGCATCTAAATGTAAGCTTAAATAGCTACAAAAAAAGGAACTATTCGCGGTAGGTAGAAATTAATGCAATGACTTATTTTTTTGTAAAATTACGTAGGTATATTTTTTAAAGGGGACTTAATAAGATACTTATTCGAAAATACGGCTAAATACTCTTCGAGAAAATGGCGACTACCCTTTGGCTTGTCAAGATGGGGCCATGCCCCCAGATATAATCCTAGGAGATCGGGTGAAAAAAAAGAAAACCCTGTTTTAATCGTACCGTGAAATTATAACATTAGGTAACTAAGGTAAGTCGGGTATACCGAGGGCGCCAAAATTACTCTTAATTCTAGTCGTAATTCTTCATATTCAAGATGAATGCCAGATTGCACCATTATTCCTAAATATGGACTAAATCTGAGGTTAAATCTGTTTGGACTAATCTGGGGATAAACTCTGTTCTTGCTTGATCGAATTGACAAGTTCAAGTATTCATGCAATTTGTCTACTCTAAATGTTGCTAAACCATCTGTCCATTACAAGCCCTATTTTTACTAGACCACGCACATTCCACGTTCTCCTTCCAGGCGGGGGCCGCGTCCTCGTAGACCTCTCGCTTCCACACGGGCACCTTCGCCTTGAGCAGCTCGATGCAGAGGGAGACAGCGTCGAGGGAGTCGCGTCGGTGCGGGCTGGAGACTGCTATGATGACGGATGCTTCGCGGCACGGGACGTTGCCTAATCTGGGGGATTTTTAAATAGTATTTTATCTCACTGTATTAGGAAACTAGCTTGTTGGTTAATATATGCTTAAAATACAACTTCAATCGTAATTGATAGTGGTCAATAATATTGATTATGAATTATGTTATGACTAGCTCTTGCCCGTTACTTAGTCCAGGTGAAGTTTTATGCCAAATTTCACCCCCTTGGGAATCCCAGGAATAAAAAGTATCTTATGTTTTAATCCAGGTTGAGAACTATCTGTGTGCCGAAATACATACACATCCGTTTAGACCAGTGGTTCTTAAACTTTTGTTAGGCATAGACCACTTTCAGAATTTTAAAAATACCGCAGACCGCTGTCGAAGACAATGTTGAAAAAAAAACTCATTTCGCGCGAATTACAGCATATTTCTTATCAAAACGTTAAGAGTGACCGAAGTGGCCGTGGACCCCTATCAATTATGTCACGGACCCCTAAGGGGTCCATGGACCCCACTTTCCTGGTTTAGACATTTTTGCGTGATTGAGTAACATACATCCAAAGTGTCACATTTCGTTTTTTTAAGTTATATTTAGTAACCCAATATAAAGAAACATGGTCCGCGCGGATATTAGTCAATTTTTCAACAACTATTTAACCATTTTAGGGGTTGATTTTTATGAATCCTCACTTAATTAGTGAAACAATCTCGTTGAAAGTATTTTTTAGCTTTTTATTTGCAGGCCAGATGCCTAAAAAACACTATAGGTAGGTAATGGAAGACTCAATAAAAACTAAATTGAATGACCAAAAGTGCAGAGAATAGACATATTCGTATTGTTCCTTCTGTGTGTAGTCCAAACACAACCCGGTTGATACAATCCACTCAGACCACATCAAGTTACAATGTAGTTTAGTTAGTTGACCTCTCGCCTTGGGGTCTTTCTACGTATCAGATACAAGCAAGTAATAAAGAGAAGATAATGACCCTTACAACACAAGCTGAGATAAGGCAGGTTATGCGTTATGAGCAAATAAACGTCACTAGAAAATTGCGACACTGAACAATAAAGCATGTTTACCAACACAGATTTTGGATGCTTTTAATTATGATTTTCAAATCAGCTTACGTTTAAACCAAATGTCAATTATGACCATAAAATAGTCAAATTAAATACAACATTACGAAAACGCCGGCTTAATATGTTTTACATGCGCTGTCTTCGCAACATCCTTGGCATCAGCTGGAAGGACAGAGTGACTAATGAGAGGGTGCTGGAAATCTCACAGCTGCCCAGTCTCACCGCTCTGCTCAAACAGAGAAGGTTGAGATGGCTGGGGCATGTGCATCGTATGCCACCCACTCGTCTTCCACGCCGTATCCTGCTTGGCGCCGTAGCAAATGCTAAAAGAGGTGTAGGTAGACCTCTGGTACGCTTTAAGGATTGTGCCAAGCGGGATATGATAGCATTCGGCATCAATCACCAATGTTGGGAGCACATTGCGGAAGATAGGATTAAGTGGCGAAGGGCTCTCACGGACGGACGCAAGAAACATGACGGGGCCTGTGGTTTGACCTTCTCGAAGGTAAAAGAAGGAGAAAACAAATAAACACCCCGCTATTACCTATAATGCACAATTCTCCTGCCACCTATGCGGAAGACAATGCCGCTCCCGCATAGGGCTACACAGCCATTTAAAAAAGTGCTCTACTATGCATTCGCAAAGCGCTGCTTGAATCGTCTGATAAAGACGTAGAGGCCAATGATGATACTTTATATGACAAACTTTTTGCAAATGAACTAGAAAGACAAGGGTTTTCCAAGTAGGTACTTAAATGTCAATACATCTTAATCAACGGGGTTAGGTTCAACGCCAATACGTCACTCAGCCTTATTTTACATAAGCATTGTAGAAGATAAAGTCATTGCATATCAATGGTACATTATCTAGCACCGCGAAGGTCAGATTATGCATGCGGGCATTGCACATTTGACGACCTTATCTCAACGACCTAGATGCTATTTTCGAATAGCATCATATGTTTTCTATAATTAACCCCTACGAGTATAATGGATTGACGAAACTATGCAAGCAATTTTTAATGCTATTCCACAGATTTAAGGTTTAAAACGGTATACAACAACGCATATTATTAAATGTGCCTCTAATTTACAGATAATATGAAGCACAGAAATATAGTAACATACATACTGTAGAATCAAATATAATAGGCATGACGCCTCATGTTAAAATTGATAACGTGGTGTTAAATGGATAGTAAACCATCAAATTATTGTAATAAAGTATAAATTATAAAATACCTACAGGGTGGAAAGTTAAAACGGGGCAGTAAGGGCAGCTACTAGATCCCTTGCCCCTACGCACAAATGTCATTAAGATTTCATTCCTATCTTTTAATCTACATTCACAGATTTGTGAAAAAAGTACAGTCAGCGAAAAAATCATCAATTTTGAAAAAAAAAAAAAATTATGCCATTCTACCAAATTCCTATTAAGGATCAAAATCCTCTTTGGGACCGACTAAGTTTTGACTACTAGAACGCCCAGAAATCAAAGAAAACTTTTTCCATACAGTTAGTATGGGAATCCCAAAGTGCAAGTAGTCCTTTAGTTAGACGATCATGCCATTTTTGCGTGGCGGCAAGGGATCTAGTAGCTGCCCTTACTGCCCCGTTTTAACTTTCCACCCTGTATAATTAAAATCATAAAAAGATATATAAAGACCTTGAAAGTTTAGAAAAAATATGTATCTTTTTATCGTACAAGAGTAAATTTAAAGCTACCAATAAGTAGAATCCTTACGCTTTTATAGAAACAAAATTGTACAACAACTAAGTATGTACCTAAACAGAGTATTTCGCGAGCGAAACAGCAATTTACTTGATTTTTCATACAACGATTAATACCTATAAACAGTTGTGACGTCATACCCTTGTGACAATTAGTATGAAGCGTCGCCGCCAGCGACCAGCCAACCAGCGAGGTCAATTTTTTGTCTCAAATTTATGTTCTTCAATTGTAGTTGCTCCCATACAAACATTTGTTCCTCTCCTAAAACTAGTTCGAATGGCATCGTAAAAAAAATCTTAGTTATCATCCCTATTACGCCTATCGCATTAGGGGCAAAAATCTATTCCGCTTCATGCGCATACATTGCTCATACATGATCTTCGGCTTAGGGTACTCTTGACCTCACTTCCATACTCCTAACATGTGGTTAAATGTCGGCCTTGCACTGTACAAATCATTCCCTAAGCAACGTCAACAAGTAAAACCAAAAGATTTTTCAAAAACCCAACTGCGAAAATTGTTGTCAACACAACTTTCTAAACGCTTATTTTTACTAAATAAATATTAATTAAACCTAATAATGATTTTAAAATACCTACTCAACGATACCCCACATTGACATAGTTCGTCCACTTTATTTTTTTTCTTTTATACGATACTAGCTTCTGACTTCTACGACTAAGTTCGTGTGTAAATAGTTTATATCGTAGCTCCATACAAACTTTCACCCCCTAATTCTCCCTTCTTCCTTTATTTCCCTTAGGATGTGATTTCCGGGTTGGGTAAAAGAACTATCATATGTACTTTCCCGGGACTCAAACTATCTCTATATACCAAATTTCATCCAAATCAGTTCGGCGGTTTAAGCGTGAAGAGGTAACAGACAGACAGAAAAACAGACTGACACACTTTCGCATTTATAATATTATAGTATAGTATATAGTATAGTATACAGGATGTGGCCTGTAATAGGAGCAAAAAAATTAACGGTAGATTATTAAGCTTGTGAACAATTATTTCCACATGGTTAAACTTACAAAAAAAAAAAAAAAAAATATTTTTTTCAAAATAAGTTTAGTTGTATCTTTTTACTCTTCTGGAGTGTTATCAGTAACTTTTTATTTTAAAGACACTAAAAAAAATGAAATAAAAATAACAAAATCACAAAAATATCTTTTGTAAACAAAAATGCAAAAATTATTATTAGTCGTCACATGATGTTACCTCAAAATCCGCATTGACTGCTGTGCTATGATGTCGTGGTGCCAAGATACATTACTTGGAGGTCATAACTTTAGATCAAAATATCTCCGAATCCAAAAAATAATAAAATGTGTGGGACACAAGGGGTTACTACAAATGCTCTAAGGAAGCGTCCCTTTGAATATTTACTCCTATTACAGGCCACACCCTGTATAGTATGGATGGCGTCTGGTGGCCGCCATTTTGAATTTTGATTACAGAGGCTCTAGTATAAGATTTTTCGATACAATACGTTTTCGAACGCGTTTGCGTTTAGTACCAATTTGTGTGGCAACGCAAACAGCGCCTCTGGTGGTAACTATTAGGAACTAGGCGTTGCCATACAAATTGAAACTAAACGCAAACGCGTTCGATAACGTATATGTATCGATAAAACTTATACTAGGGCATCTGGTCTTGTCTTCAGTGAGACTCGCAAGATTAAAACGAATCGATTGACGTATGACTCATTAAAATCGACCCACGCGTTTGATCTGTAGAGTGCCACAAAGGCACAAACATACATACATAGACTGGTAAACACATTACCCTCTCTTGCGTCGTCAGTCGGGTAAAAAGGGTTACGAATTAGTACTGTAAAAGTAATTAGTCGATTATTTGATAACACAGCGCGGCGTGTAAATTACAACTGCATATCCATTCAATTGACAACATTTCATAAATCTAAGTTCATGATTTGACTAGCTCCTTGTATTCTACTCGAAAAGAGGAACACGCTGGTAGTTTTGTATTTCCGGTATTATTTATGTTCAATTTTTAACGAATTTTTAAAAATGCACTCATAACAAATCCAATTCTACTGCAGAATAGGCACCTTGCTTTAGTCTTGTTTACATATACATACCTAATTAAAAACAAACATTGCTGCTACAACAAACAAAGCTGGAGGTCCCGGGTTCGAATCCCGGTCAGGGCATTTATTTGTGTATTTATCACGAATATTTGTTCCCGAGTTATGGATGTTATATATGTATATAAGTATCTATATGTATGTATCTATTATATATATCATCGCCTAGTACCCACAACACAAGCCTTACTGAGCTTACCGTGGGCCTAGGTTGATTTGTGTAAGATTGTCCCGTAATATTTTATTTTTTATTTTTTTTTTATTGTCAAGATGGCGTCTATGTAACCCACCCGTAGATAGAGGATATATAGATGGCGTCCTAGCGTATACCCAAAAGGGATGATGGTAAATTAACCATACTAAATTAAGAAGTATCAGAAGCTATTACACTCTTGACGTCTAATGTCATTTATAATTTAGTCGTATTATATCGGTGACGTCATGGTGGTGTCAGTTTCAGTACAAATTTTGACAGGTGTGGTGGCAAACAAAAGATCCGTATACGCGATGAGGGACAGAAAATATGACACTGTATCTCGTTCCCACTTGCGGTATTCCCTATGCATACCTCTTTGTCACTCATGTGTGTATGCGTGGGTGACTCCCTCTATCTATTCTACCTCTATGAACCCACCCGAAAATGACATTTGAACTTTTTAAATGTTTTCGTCGAAACGGGACTAAAGCAAGGTGCCTGTTCTGCATCGTAAAAAATTGAAGATAAATAATACTGGAAATATAAAACTACCAGCGTGTTCCTCTTTTCGAGTAGAATACAATGAGCTAATCGAACTAAGGGCTAAAATGTATGAAATGTTGTCAATTAAGGGTTAAAATTGAACGCTAAGTGGCATGCATTGACATGATTCCCTCTGTTGTGATATAATGGAAACGGAGGAGGTTGTTCATTATCTGGACGGTCGAAAATTGCCGACAGTCACGGCTCGGCGCTTTATTTGATCACGGTGCACGCAATCAGTATGTTGCAATAGCATTCCGCAAAAAGACGATACTAGCGGAGCCGTAATTTATATTTTACAGCTACAATAGTTTTTGATGCATAACTAGAAGTAGACCAAATTTAAACACATTAGAAAAAAGCTGTATGATCTCATATGACGTAAGTAGTAGTCGTAGTGGTAGCTAAGAAAGCTACGGAATTGTCTTGTCTTCTAATAGAGGTATTTAGCCGACGGAGGTTATCGCTGAATGTAGGTATATACTAATTTTCGCCAGTGGAAAACCAGATTTAGAATCCAACCAAATGATCGTCGCTCACACGGCAAATGTTTGTACTGTTTAAAACGTATGTTGTTACTATTTATATTGAGCAACTGATAAGGTGGCACATAATTAGATAAGAGCACATCTTGGCTCAACTTGTTTTTGGGAGATAAAATCTGACACACTAACGTGATAAAAAGACGTCGTAATATTATGTAAGTGACACGTTTTGTTTACTATGATAAATGGTTACAAACTCACCACTCCCTTGCTTACTTTTCTGAGTGTATACTGTATTTTCAGAAAATCGTTTTTTTCTAAGTGGCGGCTCTTAGTCCGCTACTATTTAACCTCGTAATTATTTATTTATTATTAAAAACATGTTAACACAACATAACAGTCCTAAAACCAATGCGTCATGAAAACGATACTAAACTATACAACAAAACAAACAAAACACATATAATTACATTGGTACAGTTGATTGCCTGTCATCCATCTCCTCACAGAAGCTCAGACATTCACCGCACACATACATCCATCGCCACGCAAGTAAGTCACACTCCGGTGCTGATGCCAAGAGCGCATTGAGATGTGAGAGAGCACGGATCAGCGGCGAGTTCCTAATGGAACTTTATCATTAAAGAAATTCAAGCCCCGCTCCCAATCAACCTGCGGACGATATAGTGCTCATTGCTAACACAGCAAGTGAATTGCAAGACACTTTACACCTTTGGGTCAACACTCTTGAAAAATCAGGTCTGAAAGTGAGTAGATCCAAAACAGAATATCTGCAGTGTAGATTCAGCAAGAACAGCCAGCCCTCTGCTGTGTGCTACCCTGACTCGAAACCGGTGCCAAAAGTCACACGTTTTAAGTACCTGGGATCAGTCATCACAGAGGACGGAAATATAGAGGAAGATGTAGCGCAAAGACTTAAAGTGGGCTGGCAAAAGTGGCGTTCATTGACTGGAGTTTTGTGCGACACTCGTATGCCAGTGCGCACAATAGGAAAGGTCTACAGAATGGCGATTAGACCAGCGCTACTCTACGGTTCTGAGTGCTGGCCTGTCAAGAAAACAACGTGCAAAAACTCCACACGGCCGAAATGAAGATGCTTCGTTGGTCGGGAGGGGTTACAAGGCTGGACAAAATTAAAAATGAGCACATTCGTGGTAGTTTTAAGGTGGCCCCTATACCCGAAAAGCTAACAGAACACCGCCTAAGGTGGTACGGCCACGTGATGCGTAGGGATTAAGAGTACGTGGTCAAAAAAAGCTCTAAACCTGCCGGAGAAAAAGAGAGACAGAGGACGACCGCCGCCAACATGGTGGACCAGCATCACAAAACTATCAAGTAGGCATAATTTACCCGACCCGACAACCCTCGACAGAGTGTCGTGGCGCAAAATAATTAGGAAAGCCGACCCTGCCTAAAGCGGGATAGAGCAAGGAAGAAGAGGAGTTTTTTCTAAGTGGCAATTAATGCCATTCGCAAATTTTACCACTTTGTTTTTTCTGTGTGTTTGCCCGCGAGTTCGTCCGCGTAGAATGTAAATGTTTGTTTAAGGAATGATTTAAAAAAACCCTGAAATTGGTTTACCCTCTACATATAGACTCTACATATACCTACACACTAAATATTTTCAAGAATTTTCATGTCCACAACATTAAATTTCAAAATTGATGCCATTTTTGTAACTAATGTTACAAAAAACCATAAAAACGACACTAATATTGATATTTAGACATTTCGACCCCATCGCACCCCAACAGGGAGATGGTATTTCACGTCCGCCACGTTGGGTTTTAAAATCGTTGTTTGTTTCGTATTCAGCGACCCGAAAAACCATAGAAACAATACCCATGTTGATTTTCAGACTTTGTCACCACATTTACCCCTTTTAGGGGTTGAATTCTCAAAAATCCTGAAACACGTATTTACTCATTTGTCGTTAGGAATACTCGTGTGAAGTTTCGAATAAAATAGTCGAACAAATCTTGTTTCCCCATACAAACTTTGGACCCCCATTTCACCCCCTTAGAGGATGAATTTTGAAAAATCCTTTCTTAGTGCACCCCTAGACCTTATAAGGAACCTACGTGCCAAATTTTGAATCTTTAGAACCAGCGGTTTGAGCTGTGCGCTGTTAATCAGTCAGTCTCTTCTTTTATATATTTAGATACATACCCATGCGAAGCCGGGGCAGGTCGCTAATATACATATATATATATATATATATGTATAAGAGGCTATACAATACACATGTTGTACAGTCGCCATCACATAGATCGGCGCAAACAAGCACGTCACAAACATCGGAACACACCTCTATTTTCAAGGCATTAGGGTGCATGTGCCGATATTTTTGAACACCTATAGTGTAACTATGTATGTGATGGCGACTGTACGTTGTTTGCCTGTCAGTAAAGCCGGATTCTTACATTTAAGTATTTATTATTAAATACAATTTATCAACATAACAGCTTACGCCATGGCGTTGGTAAACGTAAAGTAACTTAGTACCTATAAGTACATATTTATACATCGTACAATGAATGAAACGAAATCATAAAGGTAGTAGTAATAAGTAACAATTAAAAATAGTTTTCATAGAACTGTAAAAGTGTAGAGCGAAGTTTGCTCCATTTACAGGCAAACAGGACGCAATTGCATAAGAAATGAATTGATTTATTAGCGCTTGCGCATGGACAACCGGTGAGTGGTCGTGCGCCGCCGTGCGAGTCGCCTCCTCTGCCAGGCCCCGTAGCATGGATGGCCTTATCACGCGATAAGTGACAGGATAGAGCATCCGTCCCTGGCTGACACCGTTCGATAGAACGAGACGACGCTCTTATCCTGTCACTTATCGCGTGACAAGGCCATCCATGCTACGGGGCCAGGAGACGGTAGTTGCGGCCGCGCAGGTACTTATCAGGGACGAAGAGGCGACATGTTCTTGAGACTAAGTCGGAACAATCTGACTCACCTCTCAAAGTCTGACAGGCAGTGGACAAAAGCTCGATATAACGTCTGACCTGTAAGTGTAAGGCCTGAATGGACGCTCGAGTCAGGCGTGAGGGGGAGCGGGGCGTGCGGCGTGCGTTAAACAAATGAAACTCATACAGATGTCCTGAGTAGACGCTGCACAAAGCGAATGTACGCTCGCCCGCCCCGCTGCACGCCCCGCCGAACGCTCCGCTCCGAGCGTCCACTCAGGCCTTACACTTAGGAGTTGAATTCCGACATTCCTAGTAGGTGTTTGGTGGGGTAGAGGAAGAGACAGTACCCGTTCTTCTTGTAAAGAAAGCGGAGAAACGCTTTATAATGCACTTTTTCTAAAAGAAGGGTGTATGAATTTACATAGCTGACGTGTCGTGTCGCGACGCACGCGACATACAGATATCAGTTTCATACATTTAGTATGCTATGCTTAGATTCACATTCATCTGATACGCTTTGACGTGACGGCTACTTGTGTCAGACAGATGTCAGCATCACGTCAGATTAGTATGTATCCGCCTTTGGCCAGGCATGGTAGGAACTTTTGTTTATCAGACTTCTAGACGCTTTGTCGCGTCTGTATTTCTGGAATCATAGAACATCGATGTCTTCAAGGTAAGAAGTCAGGTATCTTCTGGGTGAGGTCCATCTAAAACCTTGTCTTAACTTTCCATCAGGTTAGACGAAGGTCAGAAGCAATTAGACTTTTGACGTGATAACGTCTTATAAATCGATGAACTCCGGCTGCACGCACAATAAAGTGTGACTCATTGTCCCGTTCCGAAGGCCAGCTGCGCGCAAGAAATATCAACGCACAGCCCAAACCGCTGGTTCTAGAGATTCCAAATTTAGCACGTAGGTTCTATATAAGGTTTAGGGGTGCACTAAGAAAGGATTTTTCAAAATTCACCCTCTACGGGGGTGAAATGGGGGTCCAAAGTTTGTAGCATTATCACGTTAAATTATCGTCCGTAAACCAACTTTATAGGCAACCAATTTTTATTTAAAAAAATTATCATGTTAATGACGTTACCTATGATACATAGCGATGCCGTGCACGGCGCTCCACTTGCTTCTGACTTCGTCGCAAATGGCCTTCATGGCCTTCAGCGCCATCGGCTCGTAGGCTTCATACTCAAGCCGCAATACCTGCAACATAAACACTTTGATAATGCATTCTCCACTTTATATAGGAAGGTATATGGTTCAAGTTTGAGTGTATTGTGTCAATGCCGATGTTATTTGTTACACACGTTCAGTTCGTAGCTTTTAGCGACAGCGACTCCAAGACTTGATACGCCAGCCGCAATACTGGAGTCAACACCGTTAATTGTAAAAAACTAATTGAATTGAATTGAATTTGAATTGAATTCAATTCAAGACACACACAATATGTGTTAAATTGTAATGTATGCCTACTCCCTTTGTCTCTGTGTGTCTTTTGTGTAGTAAATAAATGTCTTCTTTCTTTCTTTCTTTCTTTCTTTTCTTAATTGTATTCTACACTTCATTCTACAATTTATGTTTGTCTACAATCTATATGGTTCAGATTCGAATGGGATATATGGCTTATTTGCACAACACATTTTCAATTTTACAATCCAGACTTATTATCGCTTACAATATGGTCCAAATTGGAACGGGTTGAAAACAGCCTTTCAGTGCCATTGGCCATGCTTTGTATGCCAGCCACACCTCAGGTCAATATCCTCCCTTGTTCAACTTGCATTCTAGACTTTATACAGATTACAATATGATTTAAATTTGAACAGGCTAGCAATCAAGTTAAGTGCGTCAATACCACCATAGTTTTAGTTTTTTTAATGTTCTGCCTTGGTTTAAAGATTATGTATTTCTTTTATGTTAGGTATGTACAGTCGGCATCACATACATCGGAGCAAACAAGCAACTCACAAACATATGAACACAACTCTATTTTCAAGGCATTAGGGTGCATGTTCCGATATTTTTGAAAACCCTGTAGTGCACCGATGTATGTAATGGCCGACTGTACTATTTTCTCAGTCCTACGCCATCTAGCCCAAATAATGGCTACACTGAAAATCTGCGTCACGGAATGTTTCCTCGCTCCGTGACATCAAACTGAGTGCAAGCTTTTAGTGCAAATTTCTTAAAAAAATATGTGTATTAAGTTAAGTTTAGTTGTAATCGATGTATAGTTTTTTGCACTAATAAACTATTATTTCTTTCTCATTACACTCAATATGTTTTTCACTGCAATTTTCAACACATCAGAAAAGAGTATATAATCAAGCTGAAAAAGGAGACTTCATTCGCTTCGCTCGCTCGTTCAAAAAAGTGGCGCAAATAATAGTTATTTGCTAACCTTATTAGTCATATACACCACATTATACAATATCCTACTATTTAAGTTTAAAAATGTCAACTCATCGTCGCCATTACATATCCCATTACGGAGACATGTGCTAAGTATTCTGGTGACAAACCAAATATTACTACCTAAACACATTAAATCTATTTTAATTTATTGAATTGTATGTACTCTGCCAGGTAATGTAGTGTCGCGGCAAACAGGCTAATTTTGTTCTGATATTTTCCTCTTGGGACTTTTTTTTATTAATATTGAGTTTATAACTTGTTTATCGCGCCGCAGGCAAACGATACTGGTATTTTCAAGCGATACTGGTCTTTTAAATATGTGGATAAGGTTTAAAATGATTTTACACTGAAAGTGCTCGCCACGCCGCTGCCGGCCGCTGCGATTCCGGTCTGAATCGACACATGGTCTTACACATCGGTTATACGCTAATTCTGGTTTCAGTTTAGTCCATCATCATCACTATTGGGTTATTCATTTTTTTATTTATTTTCAAGCCAATACTACCATTACGACCGTTAGATTTTAATTATTAAATTTAGTTAAGAATGTTCTAGTTTACTTTAAGTAAAACCCAGTAGTCAGGCGCATTTGAAATAACAGTTATATGCGGCCGAGCACTGGGTTTAGCGGATCCAGTACTCAGCCATTAACCTTGCGTGGTACGTCGATGCGAAAATAATGTCATTGAGATAAGGTTCAAAATTGTATAGATATTTTTGACGTTGACTGTATTGTTTGAATGATGGTTTTCTTATGTCTGTTACGCATATGTCAGTTAAATACCAACATAATTTTATTTTCTTATTTGTGGTAAAATGTTTATATTTTTTGATGCGGCTGAATACTGGATCGGTTTTGAGATCCTAGAACCGAGACCCCAATAGTCAGCCGCCGCGCCCGCTACTAATGTAGCGGCTGACCACTGGGTATCTAAAGGCTGATATGAGGGTCTCAGGGGGCTGACTACTGGGAAAAAGGCCCCAATTTCACTTTTCTTTAAATATTTCAGATATTATAATGTTATCATTTTAAATACGTCTACTAAATGAAAGATTAATATATTCTCCACAGGTGATAATGATTTGGCCCATGTATGACAGATTCACAAGACTTTGAACTTAGAAATTATGTTAAGAGGCTGACTGCTGGGTGCCTTTACCCTACATACATAAATATCTGTACACGCATTTATGACATTGACAAATAGAGTCCTGTACAGATATTTATGTCCTTATTTATGTACGTATTCGTTCACCTTCGACTCGACGCCCTTCTCTAGAAGGCATACAATTTTGCTCTTTAACATTATAAAGTTGCTTGTTTATATAAAAACGAGTTCAAAAATATGTGCACGCATGCCATCAAAAATATATGACCACAGCTTTATTGTTAAGAGATACTAATGAACCTCTGTTGTGTTATTTATCTCTGCTGAACTACGTAAATATTTACATTACTGCAACGCATATATTTGCATTACTTAAGATCATTAAGTAACATACTTAGATTACTTATAAATAATGGCTTATTATTATATAACATATAAAAAATAATTACTTTGATTGTTAAGAAATCACCAGTCTGTCATTCATCAGTCATCATTTTAAGTACTTCCTGTATTAAGTAATATGTATGTATGTATACAAGAAGTTTATTATACATGGTACAAAACACAACAACAAACTAAATATTAATAGAGCAGATACCTAAGTACAGAGGCAAGCTTAATCTAACAATAAGGGATTTCTTCCACTTACCTTGTTGTAATGCTAACAAAATTAACATTTATTTTAGAGAGGGGCTATTCATTAATTACGTACGGGCCCCGAATGGGGGCAGGAATTTGAAAAATCTATACATAGTTTTGGCAACCACTTTAGCCTAGTTGGTAGTGACCCTGCCTACGAAGCGAGAGGTCCTGGGTTCGAATCCCGGTAAGGGCATTTATTTGTGTGATGAGCACGAATATTTGTTCCTGAGTCATGGATGTTTTCTATGTATTTAAGTATTTATTTCTCTATGTAAGTATCTATATCGTCGTCTAGTACCCATAGTACAAGCTTTGCTTAGCTTGGGACTAGGTTGATTTGTGTAAGATTGTCCGCAAAATATTTATAGTCTTACGTCAGGGGGAGGGGGGTCAAAAGCCTTTCTTACGTAATATTGTTTCTGATGTACAGTCAACCAATTTGATTCCTAGGCCATCATAGAACCTTGCCGTTGTAAATGCTATGTCAATAAGGGCTACTAGGATTATTGCGTCGCTATGTAGCGGTTGACAGGGTTCTACGGTGGCCTAGGAATCAAATTGGTTGACCGTACGGATTATTTATATGTCTGACTGTCAAGATTATTTTTCTGAGGAACGCGTAAAGGTATCAAGTTGAAATTAAACCCAAATACTCAAGTCTGCAGCCCCTAAGAGCTGGAAAAAAACAACTTCTACGTAAACTGACATGCCCCAATTTAATTCAAAATTATTTAAATTCTTAAAAGATAAAGCTTTTTATTTAGTCAATCGGTACTTAAACTGTAATTAGCGAAATATAATTAATAATTAAGACTATCTATAGGTATATAAATATGTAATGCATGCTGCTTGCAAATTTGTATGCCTAAATGGCCAAACATAGTGATACACATATTACCATTGTTGTTGTATTTGTGTCTTTGTTACCTATGCTTTATAAATAAACTTTACTTTACTTTTAACACAATCAAAAGATAAAGCAGTTTAGGCCGCATATTGTCGCACGTTTTAACTCTCCCAAGGGAATCATAACAAAAGTTTTACTTCCCGTTGACCTATAATTTAAAGAGAAGCAGGGTCCTTAATTCAGGCAAAGGACAATTTATATATTCTTAATTTCATCACAAGAAATAGGGCTCCTATACGGGTGGAATTTAAAAAAAATGCCCATAGTTAAAGTGCCCATAGTCACAAAAGTTAAATCGTAGATTAGATTAAAGGCTCTTATAATCTAATCTACGATTTAACTTTTATCATTCTCGTAACGACAATTACCCAAATAAAATGTATGGATAATTTCCGCTACGAAAATGATAAAAGTTAAATTGTAGATTAGATTAAGGCTCTTAACTATGGGCATTTTTTTTTATTCCACCCATACAAGGAACGGTATGTCCATATTTTAAAGTCAGACGCTTCTATTGTGTGTGACTAAAAGGGATGAGACCTTAACTCAGCATTGGGTAGTTCAAGGTCTTCAAGAAGTCATCAAAATAATTTAAATCGCTGATGATATCAAAAAAAAAGTTAAAAGCTAATGTTTCTGTTTAGCCCAATGATTGACTGGTAGAGAGTGCCTGAAGGCATTAAGTCCGCTGATTGTACTTTTATTTTTATATTTGCGCAATAAAGTTTAAATAAATAAATAAATGCTCAACAATTATATAGTTATAGTTAATTGTATATTAGGCATCATCAGTTGTTTCTACTGCCTGCCTGATAAATAAATAAACAAAAAGAAGAAAATAAATATCAAATAATAAGTCTTAAGATATCCACTACACTATATACAGGGTGGAAAGATAAGTCAGGCCCTGGATGGAAACTACCTTAAATCCTTAAGCTGGCTCATTTTACTTAAAGGAGACATTACTTTATTTTCAAAAAGAAACAAAACTGCATTCAAAGATTTTCAAAAAAGCCTTACACACGGCCGGGAATCGAACCCGGTCGAATCTGTCTAAAAAAAGGAGTTCGTTTTTTTGCGTAAATTAATAGTTCTAGGTGTAAGGAACTATTGTTGCTAATGAACTATGTATCTGCAATCACAGGAAAATGCTGAATTTCATAGTTTAATGTACGGAAATGGACCTCCCCAACCCCATACTAACCCGTTTAGTATGTCTGTATGTAAGTATGGCGAGATGTGATGTGAAATCTGAAACTAGACGAAATTGGTAAATTCGTAGTTTTATTTATTTATTTTCATTATTTACACCAATCTTTTCAAAACTGTAATAAAATATCATTCCCATACTTAGGTACCCATAGTAGGTACCTACCTACTGTTTGTACGAGGAGATCAATTTCCGTATTTAAACTGTTAATTTCAGCATGTTCCTGTGATTGTAGATACAGGGTTCTTTAGCAACAAGTGTTCCATACATCCAGGACTATTTATTTACGCAAAAAAACAAACTCAGATTTTTAGACAGATTCGACCGGGTTCGATTCCCGGCCGTGTGTGAAGCTTTTTTGAAAATCTTTGAATGCAGTTTTGTTTCTTTTTAAAAATAAAGGAATGTCTCCTTTAAGTAAAATGAGCCAGCTTAAGGATTTAAGGTAGTTTCCCTCCAGGGCCCGACTTATCTTTCCACCCTGTATATACTGATCCTTTCCATTTCTTTCGTTTTATGAAAACAAAATAAATTCTTATGTAAGAAGAGGAGGGCAGAGGTCCGAGAAATCTTATGTGTCGTAACAGGGGGATAGGGGGGGGGGGGGGGGGGGGTCATAAATTGCTATGCTCCTTGAGGCCAGACTACTATAGTCATCATCTTCATACAATGAATAAATAATAATATAATTATATGAATTGACTAACCTTTTTTCCTTCAAAATTGTCTCTCGTAGTGCCCACAAAAATTGAAACTGCACCACAACTGTCATCCACAACCAGCTCACTCACCGCATCCACTGACAACTTGTCCACCGTTAACTTTAAATGGTCCATATTGACCGTAAACTTTGTTACAGTATAAACCTAGCCTCCACTCAGTGGCGGTATCACAGCAATATGATCTCTATCGTTGATCTCAATATCTATGCTCTCATCACATACTTCTTCGTTCTTTGCCAATAATATGTTGCTCTTTATGGCCTGAAGGTTGTAGTTCTCGGTGATGATGTTCAGCAGCTGTTGATAGCTAATCTTCTTTGGTAGCTGGATGGAAGACTCTCGGGTGCCGGCCAGGTCTTTGGATTGAGCAAAGAATAAAAGCTTCACATTTACCGCAGGCTCAATTTCCATATTTCATTCTGTAAAAGACAAACATAAAATTTAAGGAATAACAAAATTAACTTTTTATAACCTATTTTGAGACCCGCTGGGCAATGCAAAAAATTTTAAAACATGTAGGTAACAAATAGCACAGCACTTTAAAAACAGCATAATTTTTGACATGATAAAGCCTTGTAAATCGATGATCACGCACGAAGTATGACTCATTGTCCCGTTCCGCCTGAGCCGAGCGTTCGGCTTTATGACGTTATCACGTAAAATTATCTCCCGTAAACCGACTTTATAGACAACCAATTTTTTTATCAATAAATTGTAACACCAATAAAAGTAATTTGAAATATTTTAGGTTTGATAGTAAACATGCAAACAGTAATTTACTGGCATATTAATATATATATAATTAAAGGGAAAACTATCCAAGTGCAATAATAATGTAATCAAAAGATTCTAATCTAATTGGCAAGACTTCAGTAAAACTTTGGCACCATTCAAATATTTTTGTCAGTGAAATATAAATAGCTGTTATATTTGTAAAAACACGATACAAAAACGAATTAAAATAATTTATACAATCCATTGAATTGAACATACGGAATAAATCGTGGATATAGTAACGGTGAAGTTTGTATTTACACGTAAGTAAAATATGAGGAAGGAAACAACAGCACAGACAGACTTTCTCGATCGGACTGCAGGCATCATGCGGCAACGAAGAAGCCGGTTTCGTAATGTTACAGAGATCACCCATGCGTAAAAAACATGAACAACAAGTTTCGCTACATCGATTAAAATATTCAAGTACTTAACCTTGACAAGTAAGTGTCGCAGAGCATTCGTTGTCTTGCGTTCGACACATGTAATTAAAAACGGCGACGCAAGTCATTTAAATTTCACACGCCAGATATTTTGAATAACCTCGCGTAACGCGTTGCGATCTATCAATCAGTCAGTATCACTCTTGCTTGACAGTTCTTTTTTCGTGTGACATTGACATTTTGACTTTGGTCAGCATGAGATGACATTTAAATAATGTTGCTATTATATAAAATAACACAAATGTTTTTGTTTTTATAAATTTACTAGCTGACCCCGCGAACTTCGTTCCGCCGTACAAAATTCATGAAAAAAAATGTTTTTCAATTTTTTTATAGTTATTCTGCTATTCGGGGCGAAGACAAATCCAACAAATCAACAATCATCAAAATCGTTCCAGCCGTTCTCGAGTTATAAGCAAAGGAACTAACACAACTTTCTTTTATTAATATATGTATAGATTTAGAGCGTAGATAGAGGATATAATAGATGGCGTCCTAGCGTATATCCGAAAAGGACGATAGTAATTTATTCGTGTTATATCGGTGACGTCATGGTGGTGTCAGTTTCAGGTAGGTTTCAGTACAAAGTTTTGACAGGTGTGGTGGCAAACAAAAAATCCGTATACGCCATAGAGTGAGAATAGAATAGAGGGACTCATCCACGCTTACACTAGAACTTACGATAGAAGTGCCAAAAAGCTGCCGCAGCTCACACCCGATGAGCCGGTTCGCATGCGAGACAATAACGTCTCGGTGCCCGCAAGGGTAGCAGGCGTCGCGCGTGGAGAGCGTTCATACTGGATCACTACGGACAATGGCCGGTCATACCGGTGAAATCGTGTTCAGATTCTAAAAGGTAACAAAAAAGCGTCTTCGCCTTTGTTACGTTCCACAACAGCGCCACTAGTCGCGAACAGATCTGTATCTCGATTTTATTCTTCCAGACACAGACGAGGAAGTGACACCTGTATTTTCCACTCCAATTTCAAGTCCTGGGTCTCCGCAAGGGTCACGCAACGCAGGTGCGGCAGGTGGTAGTGGTCTCGTCACTAGGAGCGGAAGGCTAGTTCGTCCGCCTAAAAGATTCAGCTTTGACTAAATATAAAAATAAAAAAAAAATAAAAAACATTTATTTCAGACCATACAGATCCATAGTTTTGTTAGTAAAATCTTACGTGTTATGTTAGTCTTGGGAACAAAAAATAAAATAAAGTAAGAAAATAAAAGCTTTAAAAAATACATAAAATTTTTAGGTTTTCTAACGAGAGTTGGCTATTGAGAGAGTGAAGAGAACACCAAGGCTACTTAACTCTCCCTATAGCCACCTCAACCCAAAACTTCATCATCGGGCAGTCGAAACTTTCAGCCAACGCCCCGAGAAGACCGTTGCTGCTGCTGCGCACTCGCCTTAGCATGGAGGCGACTCTTTTTCTCCTAATGGCAAAAAAGTCATCGAGTCGCGCTCCCGCGAACATGCCAGATGCACTGCAGTATTTCGGCAGCCGCAACAGCATCCTCAAGATGTTATTATATTGTATGCGTAACGCATTACAGGCCCTTTGTGTAAACCTCACCCACAGGCTGCATGTGTAGAATGTCTGACAGTAAGCTCTAAAGAGCGTCAATTTAACTGATTCGTTACACCGTGCAAACCTGCGGGCGAGCATATTACCTCGAACTGCCATTGCCCTTCTTTCCCTTTCAAAGTCAAGGTCATCATTTAAGTCTTCTGAGAGCATGTGTCCCAGATACTTAAAACGATCGACTACTTTTAGTGGTACCCCGCACAGCATGATCTTAGGTTCCGTAATCGGATTATACTTACGTGCTTTGAAAACTAGCAGTTCACTTTTCGAAGTGTTGTATTTAAGACCATGCTGCTCGGCATACCCCTCACAGATGTTGATTAGCTTCCTCACCGAGTCAACTGAGGGTCCCAGCAGTGCCATGTCGTCATATAAACTTGGCTTGTAACGTAACTTAGATTTTCTTTTTGTTTCGATTTTCTTGTTTTGTTTTATTTAAGGAAGATGTAATGTTAGTTAACATATTTTTATATCTTTCTGAAATTGTTCTAATTGTATAAGAAGGAAGATGTTGTAGTGTAGCCTCTTTAATAAACGTCAATGCTTTTGACGCACGACACTTACAATAAAAGCGCAATATTTAAAACGACCTGCCCCGGCTTCGCATGGGTTTATGTGTATAATACATGCTTGTATGGTTTGTATTATACATATAAACCTTCCTCTTGAATCACTCTATCTATTTAAAAAAACCGCATCAAAATCTGTTGCGTAGTTTTAAAGATCTACGCATACATAGGGAGAGACAGACAGCGGGAAGCGACTTTGTTTTATACTATGTATGTATTGATAAACATATGGAAGCGATGGGGTAATTTTTAGTTACATGGCCACCCCACGGGTATCATCTACTTTGTTGCCGTCCCTCATTGGCGGCCAATACACGGTGAATAAATACTGATGATCCACCATAGGTGTCTCTTTCTATAACATGCAATAGAAAGAGACAGCTATGGTGGATCATCAGTATTTACTCACCGTGTATGGGCCGCCATTATGGCATCACGTATAGCCTGTCCATAGTATCCTAGGTTCATGTTTTATGGTATATTCTCTTTGATGTGTTGCTTATACTGGCAACACTATGAGAACTTAGCAGTTTTTAAAGATAGTTTTAGAAATATTTTCTTTACTTATTGTTACATTTCCATCTTTGATACAATATTAGGATAAAAATAAAAAGTTCTCTTTTAATCCTCAATTTTTATTTAGTTACCCAACTAAATAAAAACTGAAAATTCAGCAATTGGTATAAACTCACTTTGTTTCACGGCCCCATTCAAGTGCAATTGTGGTATGAAATAAAACATCTTGATACGTTTTATTTCATACCAAGATTCCAATTGAATGAAATAAAATGTATCAATACACTTTACTTTTAGCTCGAAATAAGTAATTTGATAAAATACAAATATTTGCTTGGAAACAAAATAGCAATTTAGAAAAAAAAAACCTAATTTTAGTTACTACACTTGAATGATAGTGTATAGAAGTTTTAAATTCGCTTGATGTTTGAACTGACACTACTGTCAGTTGAAATTAAAAAAGTTACCGGATTTCAAACGGTCATCGCTTCGCTCACAAAGTACTTTGTGTTGTGCTTCGCTGTGAATTTACGCTCGAGCTCAACCGCTTTTTGGCAAGTATCCCTCGGGCGCGCGCGTTACATAAAACGTCGCATTGCGCGCACCACAAAAAAGTTAAAAATAGATTTCAGTGTGTTGCTCGTATTCAGCGCCGACATTTTTGTTTTCAAATGACATACATATCAAGACGATGCTCGTATTACGTATTAGAAATCTAAAGTGAAACCTACTGAAATCGGTTAACTGTAAACATTGTACTGATTTTTTGTTTGCATCTCGTCTCCTGATTGACGTGCGGTGTGGAATAGAATATTCATTGTGGACGTGTTCGCGGTGGTTTGCAGTTCCTATGGATTGGTTCGAGTGAATATCGTAGTGCCAAGTGAATAATTAACTGTTAGAATGGCTAATAACGCGGAGCCTATGGACATAGATGACGACAGTGTTTTCGATAATAAGGAAAACGCTTATCAGCACTCCAATGTGCTCCCAAGGACTCCATGCACTGAAAAAGGATATGAAGAACTTGATGTCTCAGAGCTTAACATGAAGCTGAGGTATTCCATAACTCCAGCAGCCTCACCAATGTCAAAAAGTATGACACATTGTTTGGACAACCGGCAAAACACTTTAACAGATGAGTCTCTAAACAACACAATTACCAATGAAGATGAAAACAATTTGACCCGCTCCTTAAATTCCACATTAAACAAAACTGAAGTGAAATCATCGAAAGTGTTACCATTGCAAGCTCTACTAACAGATATTGTTGACAACAACAACAGGAGTTCTGTTCTCCGACCTTTGGACACTGCATTAGAAAATGATGTCACAATAACTGTGAGTAATGAAAATGAAATAGATAATTTGTCATTTGGTAGCTCATCTTCCTCTATGGCACACACTCCTGAAGCGACAACACCTACTAAAGAAATCCCAAAGCATGATAGCGGTTCCCCAATCATGAGGGGGCTGAAATCTGTGTTAAGCATGTTCAGGTCCTCACAGAGCCCTATACCTCCAGGAGAAGAGGGTCCTAAGCCAGCAGACCATGCTATAAGTCCTGCCGATGTCCTGTTGCCTGAGTCCAAGCCTAGACCTGTTGCATCAACGCCGAAGAATGAAAATAACAACGAAAGAAGTGTTTCCAGACGGAACAGTCCTCTTAAAGAAAGCATAGTATTCAATGACGATTTAGAAAAAGAATTGCAATGGAATGACGACTCAACCATTGTTTTCAGCTCAGAAAAGATTCCAATACATAAGTTATTTTTTCAAGACAAGCCCTCTAAATCTGCTCTTTTTAATGAAAATGTACAACATGAAGATGCCAATTCCGCTGTTGAATACATGGATGTATCTTACAATGATCTGTCTATAAAAGATAAAACTCTTAATGGAACTGTAAACACAAACAAAAAGAATGAATTGGCGGAATCAGATGGAGAATTTGTTGATTGTGAAACAACATTTACTCAAAATGATGCACACTCTATAACTGAAGAACATGATGCAGCAAAAACGAATAACAGTCGGATTTCAAATATTCCTGAAAAATTGGTTAAAAATATGACTATGGTTAATGAACCATTTATATTAGACACAACTAAAGATATTATTAACTCAATAGATGCTTCTCATCTTGGTAACCAAGTTGATGCTACTACAGACATTGTTAACCAATTATCTGACCTTATAAATGACTCTGAAACAAGTGCAACTAATGTAATTTCAGTTGAAAACAAAGGCACTGTAATTTTAGATAAAAAGGAATCTACAACATTAAACGAGGTGCAGACCCTAAATAATGTTCAACCAGAATTGCTACACAACCAAGTAACAAGCCCTGTGAACTCTGCTACGGAAGCCCTAGTAGCAGCTGCTGAAACGGTAAGTATTCAAATTGAAGATTTAGGTCATACATCAGGTATTGTTCGTGACACTATTGTAGGTCATTTAGAATCGATTGAACCTAAAATGAGTTTAGCGCCTGTTGAAGCTAATGCTGTAACAACTCATGAAGTTTCTCTAAAATCATCATTGGATGAAACCATAACCACAAATGAAGGAACAAATGACAATGCTGTTGCTTACACGTCACCAGCCGACATTCCTTTACCGAATGACGACGATATTAATGAAATAAATGACAATTTAGTAGAAAATGAAATAGGTGCTGAATTGCAGGAGACAGATATACTAAATGCTAGCACATCTCAAAATGCGCTGATGGCAGCCATTGATAAATCGATTACCGAAACAACCCAAGACATTGAATATACACAACTTGAAACACAAAACAAAGTCACCACTTGTCCACCTAGATTATTATCTAGTGATCTTCCATTACAAAATACAGACACTGTTGACAACATTAATATTCCGCACGAAGCTATTACTGTTGTTTGTGCTATAAATGTTGATCTTATTAATGATGCAGTCAATAAATCAAATACTGAAGTGACTGCTGATATAACTCCTGCTCAAATTGAAGTTGAAAACATAAAAGCGGATATCCCGTGTCCCCCCAGCCCTAGTGACATTCCACTTCCTGGTATGGATGACGATATCGCGAATGATGACCATCATTTGGCAGAAGATGCTGTAACGGTGGTCGCTCATTCAGTTCCTCAATGTGCTATTATAAATCCTGATGCACTTTCACTCGAAGATAACTCTACGAAAGTAAATTCAGTTAATACAACTGATATAATTAAATCTGTAGAAATTGTCCCTGATGAAGTACCTGTGGATGTGCCTTTGAACTTTAACAAATCTAAAGAAGAACAAATGGAGATATCCTTCGTTGAATCTTCCAACGACAAACTTTCTGAAAGCATAGCTATGGATGTAAGTATGGTTGATGCCAATATAAAGATAAGAGACACAGTACACCAACCAGAGGCATGTCTGAAAGTAAGTCAGTCCTTTAAAATCATACCTGAGATACCCGAGATTATTACTCACAATATTGAAGTAATTTCTAAAGATGTTGTTAATGAGGAACAAAAATCTGCTAGCAACGAAATCGCGCGCAAAGACATTGATGGTACAATAAATAAAGAAATTATTTCAGACCCTGTACCCGTAACTGCAATGGCCAAAAATTTGGCAGATATGCGAAAGTCTTCAGATTCATTGCAAGTAAATTTTAATACCTCAGTAGGTTTGACAACGACTCAAGCGCCATCAATATCTGATAATTCTCAAGATGTTAACATTGCAGATGTCATTAACGTCGCTAAAATCGCAAACGATTTGAATCTGAATAATGTATTGGAAGATGCTACAGGTATTATCGCGACAGTAGCACAGTTTTCGAATGAACAAGATTCCAGTATAATTCCCGTTCCTACAGTCTCCGACAAAAAAGAAACATACAATGTTAAAGACAACACCATGCTTCCAGATCTTGCAAAGGGTCCTAATGCTACCATAAATTTAGATCCACCTGATAGAGTAGAAAGTACTCCGGCATGTGAAGAGAAAATAGACGAAGAAATAGTGTTATCAGAAAGCAATAGTCCATTTGTTTCAATGTCAGCTGAAGAAGAATTTGATCCTGAATCGAAAAAGGAAGAGTTTGAAAAGATTGAAAATCCATTTTTGACGACGTCTAAAGTAGATCAGTCACCACCAATATCTCCTAAAATAGTTTCTAAAGGATATAACTTCGACTTTGATGAGATTGATACTATTAATCCATTTACTACCAAAACTAAAATAAGAATGTCACCACCTCCGGATGGATCTCCGAATACTTCATTAGTGACCGAAGATGTGAAGAAAACTGAGATGATGGAGCCTTTATATAATAACAAGAATGTTAACAGAAGAAAGTCAATGCCAGAAAGAAAGAAGCCTTTAAAAGCTAAGAGGCATTTGAATTCTACTATCGATAGTCCAGAAAACCTGTCATCAAAAATGGCCACATCTAAAAACGATGACCTCAAAAACAGTCCTAAAATCGAAGTACAACAAGTACAGTCTCTGCTCATCAGGCAGCAGGATCTAAACCAAACTGATATCAATAATGTCGCTTCTGTTACGCAAACTTTTGTTAATGATAAACAAAACTTCATCTTACCATCTGAAATACCTGAAGAAAAGGTTAAAGAGCCCGAAGCTATGCATGGCGGCGTTGATGCCCAAGAAGATAAAACCATTACAATAGAAAATGAAACAAATATTGCACACAACAACGAAACAATACGAAAAACAAAAGTAATCGAAGATACTATAAGTGCGTCATCTTCTGAACAATCTACGTATTTCTCGACCGGTGCATCATCCACGGAACTAACAAACTCTAAAAACGTATTCAATTTGCCTGAACTGGATGATTTCAATCCATTTGCAACGAAATTGAATATACGCCAAACTCCACTTAGAGACTTAGATACTGATAATCCTTTTGCTACTAAAAGCAAAATGGAATTTTCGCCAGAAACATCATTTGTTGTCACGCAGCAAGATTGTAACAGCACTGTAACTATTGATAATGATAATGAATTGAAGGAAGTGACATATAATTTAAGTACTTGCAGTGGATTGTCTAAGACAAGTGAAGAAAAAGATGTTACTGTTCACGAGGTTCTTACTGAGGATGAAGATACCCTTGAAGGACCTTTCCTTGAAGCAGATGATGGCAACAACAGTGATAAAACTCCTGAGCTTACCAATGATAAAGTAGATGTGGTAGATTTTGAAAACCTCAATCAACCAGACAACGATGAAGCTGCGGAAATGTTTATAGACGCAGAAGCTTTTGAATTTTTGATGAATCAAAATAACACTGATGAGGTTGCTTACAGTGGGAAAGAGAGCTTGTTCCTCAAGTTTGATCCACTTTTTGCCCGTAGAGTCACGTCAGAAGGTGTCGCGGCAGCTTTGAATGATAAAAAAAGAAAAGAAAATACTCCTAAAAAAACTTCCAAGCAGCCTCCTGCTAAGGAAGTGGAACTTGTGTCATTTGAGAAGCCTGTCGCTGGACCTTCCGATTTTGATATCACATCTGAAATGCAAAATGTTGTCGAGGAGAGATCTGACGACATGAATGTCACCACATCTAAGCCGATGATGGCAGTCATACCGCCTGTTAACCCGAAGCCTGTTGCTGGACCTTCCGATTTTGATATCACATCTGAAATACAAAATGTTGTTGAGGAGAGATCCGACGACATGAATGTCACCATGTCTAAGCCGATGATGGCAGTCATACCGGCTGTTAACCCAGTTGTGACGCCTAGAAAATCGTTGACACCTAGTAGATCAAACAGGCTTTCTATGACGTTTACTTCACCAGCTATGGCAGTTATTGATAGGCTTCTCTCATTAAGTGGCAATAGCCCGTCAGCAAGCCTCAATGCGACAGTCACTCATGTCGACAGATCGCGCAGCGAGGCAGACCAAGCCTTAACTCAACTGAGGGAATTGTTAGCTGAAAAAGAGATAAATGTCTACAACCTAAGATGCGAAAGTAAGGAACTAAAAGATAGACTAACAACTTTAGAGACTCAGATGAAAGGTCTGGAAGCAGAGAGCGCAGAAAGATTGAAGAAAGTAAATGAATTAACTGCAAAACTAGCTGAAAAGACTAAGATGAACAGGAACATGGCGACAGTGGTAGAAGAGTATGAACGGACCATTGCTAGTTTAATATCTAAAACTGAGCAAGACAAGAAACGCTACGCCGAGGAACGCATTCAGCTGGTTAGGGATAGAGACGAGCAGACGGCGCATTTGTCCAGCATGGAGGTTTCTTTCAACGACCTCCACAGCAAATACGAGAAGAGCAAGCATGTTATAATGGGTTACAAAACCAACGAAGATGCCTATAAAAAGTCTATTCAAGAATTCGAGGAAAACCTCGCAAAAATGCACACGAATTATGAGCTACTAAAACAGCACGCGACATCGAAACTCAATCAAGCGAACCAGGAATTAGAGAAGATAAATAAAGCTCACGAGGCGGAGGTTTTGAAATTCAACGCTATGATTAAGCGTAAAGAATTGCATATCACGTCGCTCGAAGAAAGCCTCACGCAGAAAACCAAAGCGAACGAGGAACTGACAGCCATATGCGATGAGCTCATCAATAAAGTCGTCTGAACTAATTTTAGGCGTACACAAACATTAACAACGTTTTATAGTTTTCCTGATGTATGAATAGATTGATATCTCGGGGCTTGTTACTTGTGTGCCTATCTTTCGGTAAGCACCGCCAATGTGAGCTGGTCTCCTAGTTTCAATGTGCCAAATAACTTGGACTTACATCTAAAACGATGTGAAATTTTCCTCTTCAATTTAAGACTGCAAATTGTGATAAAAAGTTAATTGGATATAATTCGATGTGTGTAATCGTTTTGTTGGTAATTTTTCAACTTTTCATTAATTCTCTGAACTTAACTTAGTACCTACTTCTAAAAGAACAAAATATGTGCGTATCACGTTTTGTACTATGCTGGTCATAATGAGAATGTGTGACGCGCCTATTGACACGATATTATATTGCATATCAATCCATTCTCGGTAGATAGATTTTTAACTGTGAATAGTGTATATTTTTGCATGTTTAGTATTTTTATAATCACCTAGTATCTAAAAGGCCTAGAGAACTTATTTTTGCGATAGGTTCCTCATAAATTCATCATGATATGGGTCATTTCGCCGGTTGGCGACCACCTAATTTCATGTGCCGGTTAGCGACCACTTAGCTGACTTGGTGAACTGAAAGCATATTTTCTCGTTTTTTTTGTAAATTCCTATTCCATAACTACAAACAATAAGGCATACGACTGACTGTTTCAATAGGCTCTGTAGAATTGACGTTATCTTCAATTGAAAAAACCATGTTCTTCAAGTGGTCGCCAACCGAAGGTGGTCGCGTAATCGGCGAAATGACCCTATACCTTTTCAAGATATTTTTATAACTGTGTATTGGAGATGTTTCCATTAAATGTACCTATTGTTTGACATTAAAAACCATACTAATAATAGTAATAATTTTGATGGACATTTTGAGTGTGTTTTAAATATTCGCCATGATACACTTATTGATTATAACCCACTGTCAGATCTCTCATTATCATGTTTAGTATATTTTTTATATGATCTTAATACCTTTTAGAAGTCTTTCAAATTATGTCGAGATATTTTTAGATAGAAAATTGTACAATGTGTGTGTCAATGTTGAAATATTTTTGTAATATAATAGGTTATAGATTATTTTAGTTATTAAAGTTCTTAACTATTTAAGATAATTGTTTCATTCTATGAAAACTAAGTCCATTTTGTTGAATCATCTCATTTTGCCATACAAACACAAAGAAGTTAGAACCAAGTGGTTCAGATAATAGTTTAAATTTTACATGTGGTTGCCCTAAAAAAAACTAATGTAATACTTTGACCATTTTGCTCTTTCTATAGGAACTCGGGAGGTTAAATATTAAATAGGCTAAGGTGGGTGTCACAAAAATTACATAATAACATAATAAATAATAACAATAAATCAGCCTATATATGTAGTATACGTCCCACTGCTGGGACATGCCTCCTCTCAAGGATGAGTTTTCCCCTTCTCTGGGCAGTAGTTACCACGCCGGCCCAGTGCGGGTTGGGGACACAAATTACACATTCCCAAAAAAAAGATGGTGGTGATAGCAATATCTTTGTAACATATTTTTGCAGCTGACTCTACATGGGGCTCATTGAGCGATGATTTATACGATAGCTTATCAATCGGCATAATTTATGCATACTTCTCCTTTTCATTTTGCATAGTTTATGAATACAGCGCTCATAAAAGCGATGTCATATTTCTAAACGGTAAATGCATGTGATATGCCGACACGTTCTATCTGTACCACGCGGTGCCAAGCCATCAGCGAGCCATTATTTTTAACAAAAAAGGTCCTAGTTTACCGGGGGCATTGGTCGGCTCTTTTTGCCCAAGAGCTCGAACAAGGAGGTTCGCTCGCGCGCGCGTTGCCATGGCAATGAGGGACAAACACTGTCAAACGCTGTCGGAGGAAGCGTGCGAAGTTGTCTGCGCTTCTAATGAGTGTCCTCGGGTGATGTATGACGAAACAGTGGAGGTCAACGCGAGGGAAATTGATAGTCCCGTATCCAGCTCGGACGAAGAGGTGGTCAAAGCGGCCATGTCCAAGTTTAACCCGCCGGCGCGACACACGGCGCGCCACGACTTCGATTCCGAAAGCGAAAGTGACTCCGACCCCGAGAATGAGAACTTTTTGAACAATGTCAGGAGAGATGCGGTAAGATGATATCTTTAATTATATGTGAGAATCAGATAATGCCGTAACAACGATATTGTTTGCCTAATTGTCCGTTTATGACCGTGTTGTGTAATGTAGAGTCCGGAACGTAAACCGATCGAGAAAGCTGCGGAGCTGCCGAAGCAGTCTTCTATTTCTTCGAAGGAAGACAGTATCAAAGGCAGATCGACCAGTAAACGTGCGGATTCTTCGGAAAATTCAGGTAGGTAACAGGAAACTAAGCAATCTACACAATGAGGAAACATTTATCCAAGCTGATTACATAGTTGTTGTTGTTGTGCAGTTTTTCCTGAATGAGTGAGATATATAATATAACACTCATTCAGGAAAACTCTTGCACTTTGTATTGTACGCATATTTGAATGATTACCTTACACGGTACGCGAAATAAATATACTTAGTTGAATAAATATCGCGTAAACCCGTGTAAAGTAATATGCGTGAGTTAGTTTGACTTGCATAAACAGTAGGTAGGCAGAAACCGTATCATATGATGACGCGACAAATCTTATTCCCTTTGTCCACTGATGTGAATGACTTACATTGTTAATTTCGCGTAGGTGGAGAAGGTTTGAGAAAAAATATTAACGGTTAATATGCAAATGATCGGTTGCCAAAATAATTGAAGTCTGCTGCCAAACAAGTATTAATTAAGGCTAGGTGCATGTCGTTACTCTTGCCAAATTATTTGGTAGCTTTTGTTCTACGTAGATACTAAAGTTGTTGTTTAGTCAGGACATACTTTTAGTCTCTTGAATTGAAATACGTAAATATTTACGCACCACGCCTGTTTCCCGGAGGGGTAGGCAGGGATAACGATTTCAGTTAGTTCATGGCGACTGTAAGTACGGCCTCACTCCTTGTGAGTGACACATTTGTACCGTGTCGCATTAAACGTCATGTTAAACTGCCATATGAATTTGACAAACGAGTGAAAACGACAAGGTACAGTCACGAGCTTTAATTTGGGACCCAACTAAGGTGGAATATCGTTTAGCAAACTGAAGACATTTAGAGCTAATATTTTAATGTAGTGTCATAAAGTTTGCCATAGACAACTTACGTTTACACATGTATAGGGGCAACCGCTCAGTTACGTCAACCGGGCGCAACGTGTCAAACGATCGTTTCCGATTTTTTCCGACTAATTGTCACTCGTCTTTTTGACCCTGTCCTCTTCGGCCATATTTGTTAATTGCAAATTAGCTATATTTCGTGAAAACGCCCCTCTGGACACGTGGTCCGATTGCTTTGTCCTACTAATCGGTCGTCCGATCAGTAGGACAAAGCAATCGGACCACGTGTCCAGAGGGGAAAAGACATTTAATTGTTTTATCTTGACACTTCACCGCTATTATTGAACTGAAATTTTCGACCTTATTGCATTGTGAATGTTCTAACAACATTTGAAGGAAATGGATCTTAAATTAAAGCTCGTGACTGTACTTAGGTGTTCAGCAACTTATGAGGCCGATTGTACCACGAAATGTTCGTCGTTCATATTCATTGTGTAATTTGTAAATTATGTACTAGTTTTTGCTGGACTTGCAATGGGACTTTCATTGCATTGATTTCCCAGATAAATAAAAACTACTCTACTAATCAATATGTCTTTCCCCAAGATTCAAACTATCGCCGTACCAAATTAATTTTAATCTCGATCGGTTCAGCGGTGTAAGCGTGAGAAGGTAACATGCAGACATAGTTACTTTTGCATTTTTAACCTCTTGCCACCCATTATAAGAAAAATTGACGATGAAATATATATGAGACGGAAAGCATGAGAAATATATTGAAAGGAGAGTGAATGCAGGGAATCGAGTGAATGGGGCACTGAATGCCTTTATGGGCAGCCAGAAGATATCGCAAAAAGCACGCGTGGCTGTGCATAGGGGAGTGTTGGTGCCCACACTTATGTATGGTAGCGAAAGTTGGGTGTGGCAGAAAAGACATCAAAGTCGAGTGAATGCAGTAGAAATGAGAGCGTTGAGAAGTGTGTGTGGAGTGAAATTGAGTGATAGAGTCAGAAACAGTGTGATAAGAGAAGTGTGGAATGGGTGGAGATATAGTCACAAACATTAAGAAGGGTATGTTAAGGTGGTTTGGGCATGTAGAGAGGATGGATGAAAGAAGATTAACGAAGAGAGTGTATATAAAAAGAGTGGAAGGGCAAGTTGGAAGGGGAAGACCTAGGCGAACAAATTGGATAACAAAAAGGACGACGAGCATGTATGAGAAATATTATGAAAGTGAGTGAAGCGAAAGTGGTTTGTCAGGATCGTAGCAGATGGAGATCCGTGATCTAAAATCAACTAAAAGCGTCAACTTAAATAGAAAATAGAGTAAGTATCTTGAATTAGAAATCGATTGAAACAGAACAAATTGCAACAGAGCATAATATGGATTACTAAGTTATTTATTACATACTGGATTTGCTACATATAAATCCTCAGATGCTCCATGACCCTGAATGTTTATCACCCAACAGAGAGTGACAGCGCAGAGCTCGGCCTGGACCGTCCTCTAGCGAGCGGGCGCAAGCGCGCCGGCGTGGTGATCCCCGCCGAGGGCGCCTACGACCCCAAGCAATTCCAGGACCTGAAGGTGCCCGCTGACATGGAGAACATCTTCCAGTACATCATGAAGTGAGTACCTATACCTTAATTTGACAACAAATTGCGATGGGTGGATTGGTGACGTAGAAATAATTCAATGATGCATCAAGCGGTTTAAGTAGTTCCATACCAATTTCCACCCCCCCCCCCCCTTTCCTCCCCTTAGGGGATGATCTCGGGTATAAAAACTATCCTATGTCCTTCCCAAGAACTCAAACTACCAAATTTCATGTAAATCGGTTTAGGCGTGAAGAGGTACCAGACAGAGAGACAGAAAGTCAGACAGACAGACATACAGACACACTTTCGCATTTATAATATTAAGTATGTATATATGCACCCGTAAGTACTTATTTTCTAATGAAATTCCATAATTAAAACCCAAAAAAAACTGGTTGGCAACATCCATTTATTGGATCTCTGGGATCCATATAATATATTTATATCAGAAGTAAGATTGCGGTGCACTATTTTTGCAAACGAAACTCCACTGAGAGCAGGGACTGCATAACCGAAAAATACCGGTATTCTATTTTAACGGTATGACGTCATATCGGTTGTCAAATAGCGGTTTCGGTAGCGGAACCTTTATATTTCGCTACCGAAATATAAAGGTACCTTTATTTTTTCCGGTACCGTAACCGCTATTTAAAGGTACCGATATATCAAATTTGGCCTGGAGTTGTTGCCAAACCGCCGGCAAAGGCTCTGCTGCTTTGTCTTTTAGTCTTTAAATGTTTAGTAGCCAATGCTACCTCTGTAGAGTGCCAGCTCGGTAACTTTTCTCGATAACCTTTATAATACCGGTATTATAAAGGTTACGGTACCGTTATGTTCGCGCGTCGCGCATAACCTTTACGACATAACGGTACCGTAATGGAATACCGGTTTCATACCGGTATAACCGTAACCGAAATCAGTCCCTGACTGAGAGCCTGCTCTATTAGTTTTTCCAATATATTCTGTAAGCGTGAATACTAAGTACGGTTCGTGCTACATGCTTTCAAGAATAATTTTACGTTAAAGCAATTTATTGATGCAAAATCACTGATGCGTGGCCGGAACATAGCGGCTGCTTGGTAAATATTCAATAGTTACCTAATTAAATCTTTAGAGCACACATATGATATATATACGAGTATGCTGGGCTGATTACGTTTAACGAGGACATCGTTACATGCAAATCAGTATTGGGTGAGTATTTATCCACCAGAGGTGTGCGAAAAAATATACTAGGGACCAGCTCACTGAGTTGAGTGCAAAATGCTTTGACAATCGATTTATTTAATCGTATGGCGTGTGTTTCTGTATGCATGCATTCGCAAAGCGCTGCTTGAATCGTCTGATAAAGACGTAGAGGCCAATGATGATGGCGTGTGTACATACAAGTGTCATGCAATAAAGTCCACATTCCCCTGAATGACATCCCGAGCCAATAATTTGTGTGAACGGCAACTTCCTTGGGCTCAATTTCGAACGCGCTACCTACTGACTTATTGAGATTAGATTAGAATAGGGAACATTACTGCAATGTTGTGCCGCCAGAGGCAGCACTACCACTAATAGAAAACCAGTATAGGAATATAGGGATTCACACGCACATGCACAATTGACTGTCAGATGAGTGACAAGGATGCTTGCATAGACAATACCGCAAGTGGGACCGAAATACAATGTCAACGCTGCTAGTGTCGCCACCTACGAAGAGTTTTGCGTAATGTTCCCTATTGTATTGTATGGTGCGCTAGCGCATAACCAAATATATATCGCACTAACCAATTTGGTTCGCATTAAATGGGCGATTCTAATTCTTGTGCACGCTGTCACAGCCGTGGATGTCACTACCGTGGATATAAAAAAAAATTGTGGCGAGGTAGCCGGTCTAAATAGCATGTCATTATACAAACAGCGGACACATTTTCAGGCAACCGCTGTTTCAATCGGCTGCCTCGCGACAAATATTTTTTTTTACATCCACGGTAGTGATCATCCACGGCTGTGACAGCGAGCGTGCACAAAATATGAGAATCGCCCAAATCTTAAAATGTCGCGTATTCCGGTAATGAGTCTTGTGGAAGATAAATTTCGCGAATCCGAGTCATCTGTTCGTTGACACTGATGGAAGTATTATGATTTCTTTGCTTTAGCTGATAATAACCATACTTCCTAAGACGGAAAGCAGTAACTATATACAGCGATCATATGAACTTATGTCGTTTTGCTTTTGCGGCGCACGGTGGGCTGAAAATCGGCCTCCATAGAAATAGAAACCGAAGTCTTAAATTTGAACTTTTTTCTATTGGAATAGCTTTTGTTAGGTTTTATTATGTCCCAAAATTAATCTTAGCTAATTTGGTTGGAAAAATAATTCATCATCATATCAGCCGAAAGACGTCCACTGCTGGACATAGGCCTCCCCCAAAGAGTGCCACAATGGCCGGTCCTGCGCCACACGCATCCAGCGGACTCCCGCGACCTTTACCAGGTCATCAGTCCACCTTGTGGGGGGCCTACCCACGCCGCGCCTTCCGGTACGTGGTCGCCACACGAGAACCTTTCCGCCCCAACGGCCTTCTTATGAGGCCCATAGTAAGCGACCACGTTTCCGTGCCATATGACATCACTGGCAACACACACTGGTCAAAGACTCTCGTCTTGAGACACTGCTGAATATTGGACGAAAAGATGTGCTGTAGCTTCCCGAATGCTGCCCAGCCGAGTCGGATTCGACGATTGACCTCTTTCTCAAAGTTGGACCTACCTAACTGGACAGTCTGTCCTAGGTATACATAATCGTCTACAACTTCGAGCGTAAAGTGTCCGATTGAAATGGGAGTTGGTACTACATGGACGTTTGACATGATCTTCGTCTTATCGTTAATCCTTATTAGAACAACTCGCTCGGAAGCTTTACTGAGGTCATCGAGCATAGTACTCAAGTCCTCCATGGTCTCAGCCAAGACTACTATATCATCAGCAAACCGAAGGTGAGTGATGTACTCGCCGTTGATGTTGATGCCTAACCTTCTCCAGTCCAGAGTCTTGAAAACGTCTTCCAGTGCAGCGCGGAACAGTTTTGGGGAAATAACATCCCCTTGTCTGACACCCCGCTGCAGCGGAATAGGCTTCGAGCTCTGATCCTGAAGTCGGACTGACATAGTGGCGTTCTCGTACAAACACTTCAGTACTTCGATATAGCTTCATTATTAGGGCGAATATTCAGCGTTTTTAAGGCGTTTTTTTTCGTCATTGTCGTCGCTAGCAATTACTATTAAAAGAGAAGATATCAGAGTCCAATTCTGATGAAGAAGTAAGCCAATACCGGTGCTGAGTCTTTTTTGATTTAAGTTTCCGCGGTATGATTAACCTCTTCTTAAATAATCTTGAGCCGACAATGACTTTAGGTTAGAACCGAGCGGTTCAAACGCTCGGAGATTGGCCCATCAACAAATGACACATTTACAACTGATGAGTCTAAAATTAATGATCATTAATGAGGTCCGGTTACAATCGTTAGTAGATACTATGAATGCAGTTTAATCATTAAGGTTTTAATCGTTATGCTTATAATTAGACGTAAAACTAATTACAATAACAATGATATAAAATGGTGGTGTTCATTAGTACTTGCAATAAATAAGTAAGGGGTACATTTTTTGCAAGTACTATTTATATTTTAGTTCATCTTGAGCTTCTCAACCGCTAACTTATACGACCATAAACCAAAGTTCGCGTTATGTCAAAATATCCTTAATAATTGGTACTTAAATCATCTGCAAGGATATTACGGTATATACCTTTAATTTTTGTAAAAAAAACCGTTTTATTCGTACGGCTCCATACATTTGATTAGAACGAAAATTCACTACGCGTAAGTTATTGGTTCAATCAAACTCAAATTTATTTTTTGTAGTTAAAGTAACGAGTGTAACCGTATTACACGTTTTATTGTTTTTGACCCTGTACATCTCTTGACAATATTACATTAATGATCCTTTTTTTCTGTTTTAACGCTTAGAGACAGTATACATCTCTATAAGAACATTAGAATAATTATTAATTGTATTTGGATGCTCAGAGACCTTATACATCTCTGGGGTACTAAATTAATATCATAAACTTATTGTTAATTCTGATAAAGACCTTATATCGAATGTATTTGATAATAATATTTTACAATTATGGATTTTTTTAGTTTTCATTTAGTGACATTTGGTTTGTTAACCGTTTAGGTACTAATTGGTTAAAATCTGCAATTTTAAAATAATTATTGTGTAAGATTATTAATATTATATTGTAGAATACCATTTGACATGTAAAAGTGCCCCTGTGGCCGCCTATTTGCAGAATAAATAATTGATTTTGATTTTTGATTTTACAATAAAATAAAAAATTAAAATAAATGAAAAAAATATATCGATTTAAAAAAAAAGTGCACCCGTAGAAAAAAAAATATTATGTGGAAAAATCAAGAATAATTGGTTTTAAAATCATCTGTCAGGATATTACGGTTAACTTTTTATTTTCGGAAAAAACTCGATTTTTCTAATACGCACCCATACAAAGATTTTGAAAAAAAATATTATTAATTATTTACTTATGAATAAATAATAACATGATTTCCCTGTGTCTAAAACTTTATTGCACTGAGTTTTCGGATGACATATTTTTAGAAACTAGGGTAAATCGTTAGTAGCTGGTCACCGTTCAATAACTGGCCACGTCATACTTAATTGAATTCTTGTTGTAGGGCAACAGAGTTCATTTTTAGTATGAGGCAGCTATTAACGGGTGCCCAGCAACTGGCGATTTACCCTATAAAGAGCCTTCAAAAGTTGAAACATGAACAAAATCATACATAAACTAGATAGATAGATAGATAGAAAAGTTTATTTCTCCGAATATGGTACAATTGTTGGTATGTCTTACAAATTTCAGTTTCACATATCCTGCCGATATCGGCGTAGAAATATTATTGAATTTAAGGGGATCCCATACGCCAATGACCTTCGATCTGAATCCCTTAGTTTTCTAATGTTTTTTGTAGCTTATCATATTAACAACAACAGCTTTAAGCAATATATTATCCCATATTTACTTCAAACATCACTGTCTTCGAGATATTTGGCATCAAAGTTGAACAATTTTAGACCAAAAACAGGTTTTCTGGCCATAACTTTTGTGTTAATCAGTTTATAACGAATACCGTACACACGTTTTAGAGACATCAGAGACGAACCCAAATATGTAGATTTTGTATATGTTAGGTCTTTCATTGCAATTATATAACAAAAAATGTATTTTTGTAGACAATGTTTAAAAAAATCATAAAAAAAAACCTGTCCATTGTTTTCAAAATATGGTAGACCAAAGTGGAGATTAAAGATTGAAGAATCGATAACCGGTTGCCTTATAATTCTATCTGTAGTGCAAAAGTATTTGTATCGATTCAAAACTAGTCAAAAATCGATGAAAACCTCGGGTAGCCCCTTAAGTAGTTAAATCATAAACATTCAAATTATCAAGCCATAAATATTAATTATATACAACATACAATACGACAAATTAATAATAAAAGTAATAATTAGAAAATTAATAATTTAAAAATTCATTTACGGAATAAAACAAATGTCAAGCAGCCAGTTAAATAATTTCCTGTCAAATTGAATATTTGGTAAACATTTCATGTCATTTGGAACATTATTGTACAATTTTATTGCCATAATATAAGCATTCTTACTAAAAATTTTCACATTCTGTCTAGGCTCATAAAGCTTGTGCGGATATCTACCATTGGTTTTATTTAGGACAACGTTATGCAAAGGGAACATGTGCGGATGTCTTTTTACAAATGTAGTTATCTCATTTATATATAAGCAGGGCAAGGGGAGAACCTTTAGCTCCTTAAATATTGGTCGGCAATGGGCCAAATAATGGGCTCCATAGGCAGCTCGGACACATTTTTTTTGTGAGATAAAAGCTCTCAAACTTTCTATCGTATCTACTACTACTAGGTATCGATATGTTTAGTTTCTCATCCATCATCAGCTAAATCTAGGTTTATTGGCCTAGGATTAATGTTCTAGAAATCTAGAAATTAGTTCAGATATTTCCAGCTCCATTACCCCGCATTGACCGCCCGCGCAGCCTTGCGGTGTGATCTACTAACCGCTACAGCTAAATATAGCCCCTGCTATGACAGAGATACGGTTTAAATTTAATTTGACTAATTTGTTAATACACTGTGTAGGTTGTGGATGTCACAGTTGGTACATTATCAGTATATTATTATTCTAACGAAGAGATCGTAAATGCATGCCTGCATGTCTCTATCTGCCAACACAGCGAATCCTTACGTGAATAAAGGGTCGACACCGCGCTTGTGATTCTTCTGGAGTCACAAGCGTCCATAGGCGACGGTACCAGCTTAACATCAGGCAGGCCGTAAGCTTGTTTGTTACCGTCGTTGTATTAGAAAAAAAAAAAACCACCAGAGATGTGCAAACTTGTATTTTCTTATAAGTATTTGACACCTAACTAACTGCCAAGCGTGCGAGGTGTCAAATATATGACAACTCATATTCACACATCTCTGATAGATATTCATCCTTAGGGTGGGTTGTCACAAACCGTCTGTAATCTTAACTGGGGTTCGTTTGGATCTCTTTATATATAAAGTTTGACAAGTTTGTACGGAATGACAGAGCTGGCGCCATATCTTTTAGGTCCGGACTCTCCACGGAGACTGCAGTTCTTTGTCTCAAGCACACTGTCCGGTACTACACAGACAGGGAAACACCTGTGTACGCGTGTTTCCTTGATTTGTCGAAAGCCTTCGACTTGGTGCGTTATGATAAACTGTGGCAGAAACTGTACGAGGATACCAACTTGCCCAGTGAGTTGACTGAATTGTTCAGGTACTGGTACGGTCACCAGAAAAATGTTGTCAGATGGTCCGACTCGCTTTCTGATTCGTACAGGCTGGAGTGCGGGGTAAGACAGGGGGGTTTGTCATCGCCCAAACTCTTCAGTCTGTATGTGAATCGGTTGATTGATGAGCTCAACAACACTATGACTGGATGCTCAGTGGATGGCACATTTGTGAATAACATTAGTTATGCAGATGACATGGTGTTGTTGGGCCCATCGGTCAATGCCCTTAACAAGCTGCTCAGGGTCTGCGAAGAGTATGCGGTGTCCCATGGGCTCAGGTATAATACTTCCAAGAGTGTGTTGCTGGTATTTAAGGCGGGGTGCAAATGCTATCCACGCGTTCCACCGGCTTATCTATACGGCACACCTCTGCAAATGGTAAAGGAGTTCAAGTACCTGGGTCACTGGGTCACGGAGACCCAGAGTGACAACAAGGACGTGGAGAGGGAGCGTAGGGCACTGTCAGTCAGGAGCAACATGTTGATTCGTAGGTTTGCAAGGTGTACCACCGACGTAAAGATTACCCTTTTTAAGGCGTTCTGCCAATCATTTTACACCTGCAGCCTATGGATCAACTATACGCAAAAGGCTTACAGTGCCCTACGCGTCCACTATAATAATGGGTTTAGGATGTTATTGGGGCTGCCGCGCCATTGCAGTGCATCAGGGATGTTTTGCGAAGCGCACACGGATGGGTTTCACGCCATAATGCGTAAGCGGGTCGCGTCCCTGATGAGGCGCCTGCGCGGCAGCCCGAACAGCCTCCTGCAGACGGTGGCGGCGCGCTTGGATGGTCCCTTCCTGTTCCATTGGGATAGGTTGCATAGGCCATCCAACTGGTAATTATAAGTGTAAAAAAAATACCTACTAACATAGTTTTAAGATCACTGTTACTAACAAATTATGGAAATAATATTTCTGATGTAAATTATTAAATAAAAAAAAATAAAATAAAAAATAAAAAAATATCTAATGATCAACCTGTAATCGTTAGCGGGTCAACCAAGAATCGGAACCGGTTTTTACAAGCTTTATATTAACTTGCACTGTTCGTATGTAAATATGTAAGTATGTAAGTTGTCCGTCAAAATTTGTCATCCATTTTTCAGTCACTTTCTGTTATCCAATTGAGCTGAAATTTTGCAAGCATATGTATATTGCATGACAATGCAATATTATGACTCGTTAGAATCGTCTCAATAAGTACTTGATGATGGTATGCAGAAAAGTACAGTCGGCAGTAAAAGCTTGTACCAAAAATGAAATTTTTGACATAAACTTATTTCAAAATACCCCGAAGGAGTCTATAATTTTGAATTATTTTAGGCTCTTAATTTACAGTCACCATCAGTTCAATTGTAGCGGCAAAGGTGTTCACAAATATCCGAACAACCAAAGAACGAAATATCATATTAATACCGGTATTTTTGTATGGTGGAAATACCAGTATCCGACCCCTGGGTGTAACCCGCCCTTCGTCTCGGGTTTGTACCTAAATAACCTAGGTCTCGTCTCGTCTCAAATCGTAGGTTCTGTAGGTACATACCTCGACCCAAGAAAAGAGTTACACGGACGGATTGCAATCGAAGTACGTTTGCACGTCGTGGCAAATTACGTAGGTAACAACAGTTCAGATTCAGCTGATCTGCGTGGAACATCATCATCATCATCATATCAGCCGAAAGACGTCCACTGCTGGACATAGGCCTCCCCCAAAGAGTCCTGGTCCGCCCGCATCCAGCGGACTCCCGTGACCTTTACCAGGAACGCGAATCAGGAGCCAGAACCAGGAGGCGTGGAACATACACTAATACAATACGTATAAGAACAGAATACATAAAACTCATCATAAACTGGCAGGCTGATCGCTCAACAGCGATCTTTTTCAGTCAACCTTAGCGGAACAGAGATATCGCAACATATTCATTAAGATTAAGTAGAATTGGTGGTAAGTCTTAGTCATTTATTTATAGTAATTTTTTTATTTTTATTTAGGTATCTACTGGTTTATACTTAAGTTCTGGCAGTGCATGTGTCAGTGTCGGTCATCTGCATCTAATGTATGGCAGGTACCTTGTGTAAATTATAAACAAAACATGTTATGAAATATTGTCGAACTAGCATTAAACAGTGCTTTAAACAGAGCACTGTCGGTTAGGAGTAATATGCTATCACGCAGGTTTGCACGCTGTTCGCGCGAGGTGAAGATAACACTGTTTAAAACTTACTGCCAAAATCTATACACGTGCAACCTGTGGAGCAACTACACCAAAAAGACCCTCAGTGCTCTGCGCGTCCTGTACAATAACGCCTTCAGGGGGTTGTTGGGGCTGTTCTGGCGCTGCAGCGCGTCAGGGATGTTCGCCGCGTGGAGCACCGACGGTTTCCAAGCCGTGCTGCGCAAGCGGCAAGCATCCTTGGCCGAGCGCGTACGGGGCAGCGCCAACGCTCTCCTGAGGGTGATCGCCGGGAGGATGGACAGCCCTATTCTAGTTCACTGGATGTCCATGCATGTGTATGCCAACTATAATTATACTTTCCACTAACATTAGTAATGATAAGTAAAGTAGTATAAGTTTTTTTACTAACATAATATGGATGTGTGTCCGAAATAAATGCTTTCATTTCATTTCATTTCATAAATAGACGTGTTGATTCAATCCCGCCATGGACATCGATCGATCACATCGATTTCCCTTTAGGGTGAATAGATTTGCGAAGCTGTGGTTTCATATATTTGACACTTCGCAAGCTTGCGATAGGTAGGTATCGAATATATTTATGAAAATACTCGCACTCGCTCGGCTCTGTCTTCAACCATATCTTCTTGATCTCTTTGTACTTGTACATTTTGTACTTCCGTCTCAATGCCAAATGTATACGCGGGGCTTTGCGCGCCGCGTTGGGCGGCCCGGGACAAACTAAATTGCAATTATAGCGCCGCATAAAAGCGTTCGCGGCCTCAACTAACCAGTGTGTCTTTTAGACAAAGCAGTACCTATAACGACGCTTAAGAATCAATACCGTCTAAGTAACAAAAATACAATTTTATAGGAAGCGTGGCATGCTATTCGTTACTTTTTTCTGCACCTAACTGCATTAAAAGGTAAAAAAACGTCAAAAATGTTAGTTACACAGTATTGATTCTTAAGCGTTGATAAGTGCATTTAACTCTCGACAAAAAAAAACTTTCAACTCATGCATCTGAGTCCTAACTAAAATATCTCAACGAGGTCAATCCACCTCCAGAACAAGGTCAATCTCCCCCTAAACTAAAATCCTGGACTGGTTACGTGGTGTTTACCTATGGCTAATTGTCTAACTTGTTGACAGGTACACGCCTCAGAAGATCGACATCGAGTTCAAGCTACAACCATTCGTGCCTGAATACGTGCCCGCTGTAGGAGACATTGACGCGTTCCTGAAGGTCACCACACCGGCGCGTGGCGTGCGCGGCGAGCCGCTCGGCGAGCAGTTCCTCGAACATATTGACAACCTTGGTAAGTGCAACAACTAATGCTCAACATCGATGAAAATCATCATCATATCAGCCGAAAGACGTCCACTGCTGGACAGGCTCAGGCCTCCCCCAAAGAGTGGCAAAATGACCGGTCCTGCTCCACCCGCATCCAGCGGACTCCCGCGACCTTTACCAGGTCATCAGTCCACCTTGTGGGGGGTCTACCCACGCCGCGCCTTCCGGTACGTGGTCGCCACTGGAGAACCTTTCCGCCCCAACGGCCATCGGTTATACGTGTAAACACTGTGCCTGTGTATATTGTTTTGTTAATGCTTAGACCGTACCGGAAGGTGCAGCGTGGGTAGGCCCCCCACAAGGTGGACTGATGACCTGGTAAAGGTCGCGGGAGTCCGCTGGATGCGGGTGTTGTGGCACTCTTTGGGGGCATATGTCCAGCAGTGGACGTCTGTCGGCTGATATGGTGATGATGAATGCCTTCACAACTATCCGGACTAGTTTAAAATGCTTCTATGGGCAAGTTACCACTTTAATATCGCCAAATAAAGGAGTATGTTGGCTACTAATGCACTGGGCGTCTACTCCACCGACAAGAGCCAAGCCTTTTTAATTATGACGATGACGCAATAAAATCCGTCTAAATCGTTTTATCCTCAGAGCATAGAATACTAGGAGAGGACAAGCCGCCGGCGGCCGCGTCGCAGTTGTTAGCTCAATGGGCATACTCTGCCGTACTGTGCACGCGTGCTGATCGCAGAGAATATTACTTTTCTTCCCAAAATGCCTGATATAATGCGCGTGTATTGACCAATAAGAGCGTAGGTATACAAGTGTGTGTGTTTTAGATGTGTGCGTGCTTTGTCTTGTCAATTACTTGAACTTTGTGTGGGTTAATTAACTTGCGACAGGCGTACTCCATACAAATCGGCCGGTATGTCAAAATCAAAAATCAAAATCAAAAAATCTTTATTGTGACTACAGGTGCATGACAAGGTGTTACATTGTTATAGTGACCACGACCATAGTCTACCATATTTATGCTATACAATATTTTTACATAAAAAGTCAAAAATACCCAGTGAATTATAAATTAAAATGTAAATATTTATTACATTATTATTAATAACAGTGATCATATAAATAATGAGTTAACATTTAAGAATAATTAGAAATTATAATTATAATAAACAATTACACTTGAACATTAACATATATTATACCTTGCCTTTATTATTTAAAAAATCATTAGTCGTATAGAACATTTTATGCAATAACCATTCATTAATTTTTTTTTTTAATTTAGTGTTGTCTAGGGATTTAAACGTATCTGGAATACAATTGAATATTTTAATAGAAATGAAATAAATACTGTTTTTATATAATGCTGTACGTGGGCAGTGAATACTGATCAATTTATTATTGTTCCTAAAATTCCTATTAAAGCTACGAAGTGTTTCAAACAATTGTTGGTGCTTTTTAACAAACATCGCCACCTCTTTAATGTATAAACAGAGGTAGTATTTTATATTTAATGAATAGTGGTCTACAAGATTCGCGCTGGGATGCACCACACAGAGCCCTTAGACATCGTTTTTGAGATTTGAATGCCTTCAGCCAGTCCGATCTCCTTATATTCATACATCTGTAAAACCACAGATCTCTTACAATTGGCAATGTTCCCCGTTCCAGGTCTCACCGTGCTGGACGAGCCTTCGGCCGAGCAGAGCGAGTCAGCGTTGTTGCACTTGCAGCTACGCGCTCTGTCCAAGACCAGCAGCTCCAAGCCCACCGTGGTGAGACACTGACTATTGACTACTTAATTACTTGGGTGACAGGGTGACAATTACACGTACAATAGCTCTGGTCAGCTTTACTGTGCTTCCTGCGACCGAGTGTTTAAGAATAAGTTAGCTTCGCAAGCCATATCAGGGCTCACGCCCGCAACTAGCTAGGGTCGCCATCGCCGGCCACGGCGTGGATAGCTTATCTTAGAATAATAACGCCTAGAAACGCAGTTCACGCGCAACGGTGAGGCCACCAAAACTCAGCCATAAATGGCGTAGTACGCCGATCGGTGGAGCACTATTGGTGCGTTTGTGTGCGTATTGGCGCGTGTGAATACGAGTTGATCACAACTACATGAATCCATTTTATGCCACACGCTTGGCGCGTCAGCCGTATGAAACTATCATTTTAGGCGTTATTATTCTAAGTATATTAATATATTATTACTTACGACCTGCGACCTGCGGCTTCGCAGTTTGGCAAATCTTTAGTTTATGTTTAGCTTTGTATTTATTTTGTTTGTAAAAAAAGAAAACCTCTAGCCGACTGATGGCTCATGGCTCATGGCCAATGACGCTCCAGGAACGTCACGCGAGTTCCTTTAGCCAGACCAGTAACGAATAGTCTGGTTGAACGATTTTTAAAATAGAAGGTGACAGTGCGAATGGGTTAATGTGGTTTTCTAAGAGCTAGTGGTGCCAAAAAGACCCGACAAGTACTTTAAGAACCTTTTCACCTCACTAGCTCGGAAAGCCCTTTTTGTATGTTTGATATCTATTGAGAAAATCGCTTTTTATCCACATGTGATGAAAGTAGACGTAGAACGCGAACGTTAAATTAAAAGTACTATGACGTAGAACGTTAGATGTTTATTTTCCTGACATATTTTTTTTAACTTTATTTTTATTCTTTTTACCTTTTTTTTTACTTTTGTTTTGTGATAGTGTGAGTTTTTTTGTTTTTCTTATTCCCTTTTTCTTATTTTCCTCGCTGAGGTGAAAAGTTTTGTGTTATACACGGGTGAAAAGTTATTTTACGTCTCGTGTGTTGAAACACTCGCTACGCTCAGGATTCTATTTTTGAACCACTCGCTTCGCTCGTGGTCAATCATGCGTTCCTTTCGCTAGCTCGTGTTTCAAATGAACACTCGAAGGTAAAATACAACTTTCCCCCCTTGTATAACTATTTGGCAGTCATGGTTGTCCTTCGTCAGCTTCCTTCGAGGACGGGTGGCGATTTATTGTGGAATAAACCTATGTATTTCATTGTGAATTTGGCTTTTGGATGTATTTGATAGCATAAAACCATCCCTGGAAATAAAACAAAAGCTAGTGAATGTATACTGGCACTATATTAGTCAACATATCGTAATAGCATTTTCAAATAGCGCAGACAGCTGTCTGTTTTTATTTTTAGGTACACAGCTGGAACTATGTCGGTATATTTTTTACTATGTCCATATCAAATATCGAATAATATCCGCAAAGCTACTAGATTCCAATTTTCACCAAACCAAAAAAACAACTCTGATTACTACATCATAAAGTACTAAATCAAATGGCGGTTCACATTTGTCTACTACGAAAATGTGCCTCGAAAACAAGTGACGGCGTGCTGAGACGAGCTGACGGGCGGAACGGAGTATCGTGTTACACCGCGTCGCGTGTTGAAAGTCTGAGCCGCTACCACAAAATGCTAACTTCGTTCGTTCGTGTATCTATCTCTATCGCACTTGCATATTAGAGGGATAAAGAGGGAGATATGCGAACTTAGAATTTACATTTTCGTGGTAGAGCAGTGACGACTGGACGGCTTGCGGTCTGATTCTCGAGGTTGTATGTTGTTTCTTTTGTGGAATCTCGAATAATAAATTACTGGAATCTACCAGCCAACCAATGTACCCATTAGTAGGTCTAGGTAATTATCGTATACTTAACCACACTAAATATCATACCTCTCGTAGGTTGAATTGAATTTCAGTTGGTAACCCATCCAAAAACTGACTGGGGCTTACGCTACAAAAACATGGAGTCTTCTAAACCAACAAACATCGGAACGCCACTAAGTACTGTATCAGTCGTTGACTACATTGTTAATTGATCAGCATTTATTCAAATGCATGCGCATTTGAATAAATGGCTGTTCAATTGTTTTTCTCCGTGTTCATTGACACCGCCAACGAGATGTATGGGTTTTAAATTAAGTACGGAATACGCTAGTTCTAGCGAACGGGCAACTAGGACAGTATACGCTTGTATTTCAACCGACACTAAAGCAAACATTTGATGCCGCTGAATTTTTTTGTGAAGGTTACACAAAACCCTTAGTAAAGGTGCAATTCCGTGCATCGCGGCCGATCGCAGCCGCGCGCGATGCGACAATAGTCAGTGTATGAAAATGTATCTTAAGCTAAGCTCTTTGTAATTCTTCCTGTCACTAGGTAAATAAATAAATTTTGTATTTTTAGGGTTCTGTAGCCAAATGGCAAAAAACGGAACCCTTATAGATTCTTCATGTCCTTCCGTCTGTCTGTCGGTCTGTCCGTCCGTATGTCACAGCCACTTTTTTCCGAAACTATAAGAGCTATACTGTTGAAACTTGGTAAGTAGATGTATTCTATGAACCGCATTAAGATTTTTACACAAAAATCGAAAAATAACATTAAGTTTTATGGGTCATACTCAGAACTGAAACTCAAAAAATTTTTTTTCATCAATCCCATACGTGTGGGGTGGGATAGGTCTTCAAAAATGATATTGAGGTTTCTAATATCATTTTTTTCTAAACTGAATAGTTTGCGCGAGAGACACTTCCAAAGTGGTAAAATGTGTCCCCCCTGTAACTTCTAAAATAAGAGAATGATAAAACTAAAAAAAATATATAATGTACATTACCATGCAAACTTCCACCGAAAATTGGTTTGAACGAGATCTAGTAAGTAGTTTTTTTTAATACGTCATAAATCGTAAACCGCAATTTATTTCACGGAACTGTTCATGTGCGAGTCCGACTCGCACTTGGCCGCTTTTTTTTTGTTTCCGAAGTCTGCGACGGACGCGTGCGTGTAGGCCGCACGATGCACGGAATTGCACCTTAAGTCTGTATTCCGTTGACCATTAACACAAATCGGCTCCGGCTAATGGGGGAGTCCCCCGCTCCGAGTCCATGGCCGCCATGCTTTTTTATGATATGTAAAATCTGTGAAACATACATTCAATGAAACGTTTGCCGACGGAAAGTTTCCTATATTGTGAAATGTTTCTGCAATTTCACATAGGAGAATTTCGGAAATATTCCTCACTTTTGTATGGGAATTAAAACTTTCCATTTCCAACATGGAAATTTACGTACTGAGAAGCATAAAGCATTTTTATTCCGAGAACTTTTCCAACTTTTTGGAAACTTTCCGCAATTTGCACATCACTAGTCGGTAATACAAGGTACAGTCAAGGAATTTTGTATAACCACCAATCCCAGATACCTACATTATATAGTATAGTAGTAGTAGTAGGTAGTAGTTGGACGACCGCTTTAGCCTGGTTGGTAGTGACCCTGCCTGCGAAGCAAGAGGTCCTGGGTTCGAGTCCCGGTAAGGGCATTTATTTGTGTGATGAGCACGAATATTTGTTCCTGAGTCATGGATGTTTTCTATGTATTTAAGTGTTTATTTTTCTATATAAGTATCTATATCGTCGTCTAGTACCCATAGTACAAGCTTTGCTTAGTTTGGGACTAGGTCGATTTATGTAAGATTGTCCGCAATTGTTTTTGATTTTCTTGAATCGCAGGTGACGAAGAAGCTGGATAATGCGGAGAAGAACGGCAAGGCTCTGGAGCGCTGGATCCGCGACGTGAGCGAGCTGCACCGCGCCAAGCCGCCGCCCACGGTCGCGTACGCACGGTATGCGTCCACCAGGCTTACATCCTTACTCCTATCATCATCATATCAGCCGAAAGACGTCCACTGCTGGACATAGGCCTCCCCCAAAGAGTTCCAAATTGACCGGTCCTGCGCCACCCGCATCCAGCGGACTCCCGCGACCTTTACCAGGTCATCAGTCCACCCTGTGGGGAGCCTACCCACGCCGCGCCTTCCGGTACGTGGCCGCCACTCGAGAACCCTTCCGCCCCAACGGCCATCAGTTCTACGTGCAATGTGCCCCGCCCACTGCCACTGAAGTTTAGCGATTCGGAGAGCTATATCGGTTACCTTGGTTCTGCTGCGGATAGTAACAATGCTGAAACGTGGTCGCTTACTATGGGCCTCATAAGAAGGCTCAAAGTCACCCAAAGGGCAATGGAGAGGGCTATGTTGGGAGTTTCTCTGCGTGATCGCATCAGAAATGAGGCTATCCGCAGCAGTCTTATAGTAATAAATAAACACGTGTTGTGATATATTTGGTTACATTAGCTGCTACCAGGTATATGATGCTGACAGTACATGCGTCATTAGGTACCGATGAACGTGAAGCAACATTTTTGTCGTCTTGTTGGCCGAGTTTAGAGAATGTTCCTCCCGAGCCCCAAGTCCCTATAAATAAATAGTCATTTATTTCAGATTCTCATCAATGAAATTATATTTTATTTTATACCATTGATGTTCTTCCTATAACTCCATTTTTAATGGAAGAGAAAAGAGTTGTATTTGTTTTGTTTCGTTTTATTAGGGTTCCGTACTCAAAGGGTAAAACGGGACCCTATTACTAAACTCGGCTGTCCGTCCGTCTGTCTGTCTGTCCGTCTGTCACCAGGCTGTATCTCACGAACCGTGATAGTTAGACAGTTGAAATTTTCACAGATGTATTTCTGTTGCCGCTATAACAGCAAATACTAAAAAATTAATGAAATACGTATTTAAGGGGGCTCCCATACAACAAACGTGATTTTTGCCGTTTTTATAGATAACCCTTCGCGCGCGAGTCCGACACGCACTTGGCCCTTTTTTTTTAGAATAAATTGAAATTTATTTCGTTATTATTATATTAAGTTCGAATATTTTTCTTCCAAATAATATGACCTTTTTCTATTATTTCCAGTAAAATGCCTGACATCGACACCCTAATGGAAGAATGGCCCGACACCATGGAAGACAAACTCAACGAGGTCGGCTTCCCGCCCGCCACGCTCGCCTGCACGCTGTCGCAGTACGTGGACTTAGTGTGTGGCATCTTCGACATCCCAGTTGGTGGAGACACACTCAATGACAGGATACAGGCGCTGCATTTACTGTTTAGTTTGTATTCTGCGGTTAAGAACTCGCAGTTGTATGCTGAGAGACAAAAGGAAGAAAAGGAGAGTGTAGGATAAGATAATAAAATTGCGTTCGATATTTTTTGTATTTTATTTTAACCTTTTCACCGCCAAAGACACACATCATTCACGCCATCAGGCTCTGACATGGCTCTGACGATAATAATACCAAACATTATAAAAAAGTTCTAGATGGTTTTTATTGGTTCTTGGACGGTCGTCATTTGATGTCGGTGGCGTCCGTGGCACGGCGAGTCGCTTCGTCAGCTAGCAGTGAAAAGGTTACATTAGTCTGAATAGATTCTTCTACCAAATATTTTTTTCAAATAGTGTCTGGTATTTTGAACAGCCCTGTCGCGACATCTGGCAGTTGATATCGCGAAGACTTTAACTCGTGGTCGGAACGTGTAGTGACGCCTTAAGATTATTTGCACTGGCAAGGTTATGATATAGTTGTGACTGTGGGTAGACTAAAGTGGGAGTTTTGGAGCATTTAATCGTTTGTTCCGTGGAAAAAGCCTCATTTTATCATGGAGCGGCAGCGAAGGTCGAAGAAGTCTACGGAGTTCTCGCCAAGGAGCCGGGGGCTACGCAGGTGGTCTCTGAAAGCTAAGTGTCTTAGTTTCTTAGTACTTTATTTGTTCTATGAAGATTTATTTGCTCTGATATAATTGTGTGCTATAATCTACATATTCTAAAGGTTTTATACTAGAACTATTTCCTGAATCCTGTGTTACTTAATGACAATTAACCATCGCGATAACATGCTACAGTAGCCTGAGAACATAGTTACTTCTGATAGATAATATGCCCTAGTCATGATGACAGTATATAGGGGAGGTACCTCCATAGTTTCTCGGTCGAAGGGCGAGAACTAGATACAGTAATATAGTGTACACACCTTATGTGGCTAACCCTAGTGAAGGAACGACTATTCGTATATTTAGGAGAAGACGTGGTACAACTCCAGTTGTTCAGTAGGTAGAACTTATATGTGCTAAGTTTCTAAGGCCTACGTGACAGGTGTGTCATGGTTATCTTTATAACCACAGATGGTAGACGCGAGCGTCACCGTGCGAGTGCCGCGAGCGTCATCGTCTAGAAAAGCGAAGCAGATATCCGTGGACTGCAGAGATGATTCAAGGTAGGATTCAGATTATCCTTCCTATGTCCACATATAAACCCTTTCGCGGCGCCCTCTAATATTGCGCAGTCTAACTGTATTTGTACCGGTTACATTCCTATATAAAGAGAGGGCGTTCGCGACATGGTGAATGGTGCTGGGATATTTGAATCCGTGCCTATATCGGTTATATTGAGCTGGTAGGCAGTCGGATTAGCCAGTTTGTTTCAGGCAGTTTTATCTTAACCCTTGGTTTGGCGATTTAGTGTTGTGGTGGAGTATGGTGTAGCATACTTCAATTATTTATCGATGCACATACAATTCCTTGATTGACTGAAACACGCTAACAGCGGTATGATTTTATTTGTCCCAATTTTACATTTGTTTGAGAATAATGTAAATTTAAGCTAAATTATACATGGTATAGAATGTATTACATACAATACCAGTTGAATAATGATACAATAAATTAGAGCTTCTATGGAACACTAATGGTGATGTCAATTCAGCCGAGGGCCCCGGCTAGTTGCTTCTCGATCAGTGCTTCAATGTTGTAATGAAGATTCCTTTTATAGTTCTTCCATGTTTTCAATAAAATTAATGTTGGTACGTTGCTATTTTGAACATTTTGAGAACACGTACAGTTTACAGAAGCTAAGAAACAGTTACCGTATAAAATAAGACGGAAAAGCAACGGATTAACTGTTTTCATCATAAATTTGCGTATCATATTGCATCACAGATTTTTTCAGTCTAATATGATATAAAAGCGAAAGATTGAAAAGCTGTTCTATATTATGTCGGATACCATATTTTAATGAGTATCAAGGATTTGTGCTTGCATTGCATTCAGATATTGGTGGAAGTACTTCTACTTCTAATTATATAATAAAAAAAAAAAAAAAAAAAGAGGTTAGTTGAGAAGAGTCGTGGCGATGAGACGAAATATTTCTACAAAGTGAGTCGAGTTAAGAGGGTAGCCTAGCAGCATTTTTCCATACAAAGCATCAATCTTGCCAAGAATTTGTTGTGAAAATCGGTCTAAGCTGCGGTTGTCCCTATCGCGCATCGCACGCGGTCGCTTGGGGCAACGCGACGGCAATAGTTTGTACAAATACCTATTTCTCAATTTTGTCGCAGACCGACTACGCTCTTAAGTGTTGGAAAGGATTTAGATAATCGTGATTTGGAAAGAACCGTTAATTTGAGAGAGATACAGCGCATTACCTTTGGATAGTTAACGGTAAGAAAGTTAGCTTAAATAAATACGAGGATCTCGGGGTTAGATTCAGTTTGAGAGGATTATCTTGAAGTTTGGAATCGATTGTTTCCTTCAACAATGTTTGTAACAGCAGTGGTACGAGACATGACCGCATATGTACCTACATACTGTTTTTGTGAAATGCATGAACATTTCTTTCCAGGATGTGATTCCTACAGGACCTGCGAAAGTAACCAGTAGCACTACGTCGTAGCGCGTTGCAGCTTGATTTCTATACGAGGTGAAGTTCGTTAGTTTTTGCTGCCAACGCATATATGAGTGTCGTCATAATTGTTCCTAAATTATTTTACATTTCAATTTGATGCTAATGTTTTGATCTAGCTTGTGAGCTCCAATTATTGTTAGCCGTGGTGATGTTAAGGTACAGCAGTATTTATTGTCCCCGAGCGATTACAAACGTGCATATGTGAATCGATTTTAGGGTATTTGAGTATAAAGAAAGGTGCTACTTGTGAGTACGTAATTTTAGCTAATACACGAAAATAGCTCTTTGATTGTAAATCGACAAATTGACTTCCAGTAGTTGTGGTGTTAAAAGAGAAATTATTACCTATTTATCGTGTCTAGGTAGTTCCTAGTGCCGTCAAATTTTATTTGTTGTAGGTACTTATTGCAACTATATAGCCGTGTAAAATATTAAAGGCGTGAGGTTAGACGCAGCATTTATTTACAGACATAAAAACATAACCCTCTCTCCTTCGGCAGTCGGGTAAAAACAACAAAACGCAAGGGAAGTGGATTTAACTAGGTCCGCAACTTCGGTTTCATACGTACATTGTTATTGTTCCAGGAGTGATTGACTTGCTGCCTATTGCGTAATTATGTTGTAATGTCGTTTCAGTTGTGTACGAGTCCTTGCAGTTTGCGTTTATGGCAAGTATCCATAACATATTTACATTCAACGTTAATATTTTCAGTTACTCAGTACATTGTATATTCGTGTTGAGCATTTCAGTGCAATAAAGAGATTTCAACGAACTTAAGGAGTCATATTTTTGAGAAGGTTAAAGGTAAATTACATTAAACGTAACATGTTATGGAACGAATTCATTTACCAGTATTTTTCCTTGGACTATATTAACTTGGTAATGAGTATGAGATCTCGTAGGATTAACCAGTATTCTATTCTAATAATCATGCGTACGAACGACTATACATAGGTGTATAGTAGGAGTATTTATGTATGTATGTTGGGTATAAGTAAAAGCAAAAGAACTTGCCAGACTTTTGAGTCAGAGTGGTCAGTCATATTTTGTGGTAAAGCAATAGCTTTTGTGAAAATCATATCAGTCGATATTTTATTTCATGCGCAATTATAGCGGGATTCTCATGACCATTTACAATTATGGATTTCGTTTCCAATGTCGGCCTAGTATTTTTTATACATTATCATCAGATCATCATCAAATAGCAATAGAAAGTAAAAATACGTGTGAAAATTGAAAGAATCACTATAGTTATGCATATAGGGTACGTTTAATCATGGAAATAATCAGACGGAGAGCGGATGAGTATGGATTTAAAACGAAAAAATCATTTTTGTCTTTACAATTAAATTCAATGCGACTTTGACTTATTGCTTTCATCTTATTTTAGAATCATATCATTTAAATACCTACTAATGTGATAAATTGATAATTGACTATTGCTATTTATAGTGCCGAATTATGTGGATTAAAATATTAAAGTAAGTAAACTTGGTTAACGGAAGAACTTAGAATTAATTTACCTAGTGCACAGACTAACATAGTAGTAATGATTACATAGATTAATCAGGAATAGATATATATTATTCCGGTACCCAATAGTACATACATTTTGACGAAGATTAATAACGGTCGTACATATTAAGCTTGAACAAGCTATGATGCATAGTATGCCTATCTAGTATTAATTATTTTTCAGTGCGTATACGTTCGAGATATTTATCCAGTTTCATGTTTTACTTCAGAAGCATAGGTACATGCGAGTAACAGTATTGTTAAGGGAAGGTTTCATACAACTTCGAAATATAAGACCGCGTTTTATGAGTATGTGTCCAGCCTATATACAGATCATAGAAATGTTTCGGTCTACAAATTCCATTGCAGGATGGGCGTGTTGTTGGAACTACTTGGAACAGTGTACGTACCTATCACTCGTGCCGTCGTGAACGATTCCAGTAATGATTTACGTTCTAATCGAGCAGTTTCTTTCACGCAGTTGGATTCCACTCTTGTTGTTAAAGTCTTTAGTAGTTCCGTCTCTTTGGTTCGTCGTGTGCGTACATATAAGGAGATGGAATGCCGAAAAATTGATTTCATGATATTGTATTTTCTGATAGTGAGCAACCGAAGACGGCTCAAAAATTTGTTTCAGAGTTCTGAGAACGACTGCTGCCTTCAGAGTGAAAATAATATGATTTTCCAACATGACGTGATAGTTCCTTCTAAGTAGGTACTTAGTAATAATCGGGTTAAAAGTTTTCTGATACATTAGCGTACTAGTTGTCAATGTAGTGATTTATAGACGAATGAGATAATGATTGGGTAGTATAATATGTCTACGTACGAGACTCAATTGAAAATAGAAAGAGAATGTGGGAACAACAATGTTTTTCTTTTTAACAGAGTTCTTCGTCTATAATCTCATTTCTCGTTGCAGCGTGATTGTAGTGGTGTTGATACAACTGTTGATTGTTTATGGCGTAGTTACGTGCTATGGTACTCGATTATTTCAAAGACAGATGGGAATACGTAGGGTATGTAGTTACTAACCTACATGTAATGGTGTAAAAGTTACTGAGTTATTCAGTGAACATACTTCGATATGTAGGCATTATAATTATAGTATATAATTAAAGTCTTTGGTTACGTTTGTCAGTCTAGGACGTACCTAACCAACTCATGATGTAGTCACGTGAAGTTAATGTGGTTTTCACATATGTGTACCTAGTTATATCATCGGGATAGGCTTGAGCATTTCAAGTATGAATTGGTAGGTATTGTGTGCATAACCGTGTGTAGTTGTGTGAAGTTTTGTGAGTCTTAAGCTCAATACCTACTCGACTAGTTATTTCAAATAATAAGCCTTACCACTGTTATTGTAATAGTTATGTACTATACCGGATACGACTGGGAGGACATCATCATCATGTACTGTATTGATCGTAATATCTACGCGAACTGTAGGTACAGTAAAATGTTATTAAATGTTTTCATCTTCTTACTTAATGGAATAGTCTAAATTTATTGATTATGGCAATTATTTGAATAATAAGAGAAAGCTAGTATGTCGTTAGCTACGTTTGATCACAACCAGTTGAAGTACCTAAATGAGTAATTGATATTCTATATGAATAGGTTCAGTACTGAAAATGAAAGGATTCGTCATCATCATCATATCAGCCGAGGGGCGTACACTGCTGAACATGGGCCTCCCCCAAAGAGTGCCGGAGTGGCCGGTCCTGCGCCACCCGCATCCAACGAAAAGGAATAAAAAGAAATGTGGGAAAGGATGAAAGAATTGTTCGAATCAATTTAGATGTTACACGCGAAATGGAAATAATTCTATAACCCCTGAATATTAGACAATAGACATAGGTAGTATATATCAATAGAGATTTGTATATACATTCAAGTACTTAGGTACTACGAGTTCGTTTAACTTGTCAATGACGTTTAATGCATAATATCACAGATTATCTTAAATCGTGCTCATCATCATCATACCAGCCGAAAGACGTCCAGTACTGGACATGGCCATAGGCCTCAGATCGTGCTCAATACATAAGTATCCAAAGTATGGACATGAATGACTAAATAGTTTCAATTTAACATATAGGTAATGACGGCTCATTACTTAAGTTATACTTGTAGATGTAGACGGTACCATCACTTACATACATTTTCCTATTTTGGTTAATACGAGTATTTATTAAATATTTTTTCTTGTTGAAGTTTACTATACAGTCAAGGATTTGAGCCAGCATTGATAAAGTCTAAAGATTATAATATGACTTAATATGAATATTTGAATGAATTGACAGTTAAGTATTACTTGTTTGCAAGATTTAGATGTAAAGCTTACATTAATCTAGAATTTTCTCTGAGAGACATTGTATTGAAATTTGAAACGTCTGGTAACTAACAATACAAAGAAAGATACAGTTACCTTATTGAGAAAAATATTTTGGTCGCTGAAATAAGTAGTAGTAAGTAGATACCTACATGGTATCTAGTATTATATATCGAAATCTTGATTTGACCCTTGGTTGTTTAGCCAGTAGCTATGGTGAAGCTATTAGTGTAGTTATGTAATTATTTATGTGAGTCTTATACAATACTTAGGTATTATACTTCGAATGATGTTCAGACATAGGAACTTAGTCGGAAGTCGGCTTTTGCAGTAGAATTCACTCACGATCGGAGAAATGGTTCCATAGATAGTTGTTTCTAAGTAGAAGATTAGTAACACTATTTATCCTTGTAGGAGGCCCGATGATCTTTCTACCAATTTCTGTCGCTAATGATATTGTATGAATTAGGTGCTCGATAGCATCATTGCTTGTTAATTTCAGCTACACATTCGAAGTCAATACTCATGGATTCTGATTTAGAACGTTAGAGAAACATAGCCGATATAGTTAATCATTCGACATTTGGAGTGTAGGAGATAAGTCTACATCCTGGTTACGCTTATGCTACTAATGAACAGCATCTGGTGACATGCTGTTTTATGAGATATGTATTGAATTGTTGATAATGTGGTACCGGGTATAAGTAGCGAGAAGGTGGAGTCGGTGACTTGTTCGATAACTAACGAGTAATTAGGTGGTTTCGAATTCGAATAAAAGTTGACGTATCAGTATATCGTAACGTACCTAGTAAGAGTTGAAGTTTTGGTATGTCGGGGTATGTGGAAGTTAAGGTTGTTTAACATTTGCAAAAGCTTAGAAAGAATCGGAGAGTCGTCCTCAGCGTTCGAATAACCTCTGATCTAATCTAAAGAGAGATACGTGGGAATACTGGTCGTCAGTTGTACTAGACGGAGTGATGGAAGGAGATTATTGTTTCAGGGTAGACAAGTCAACCTCCGTCGTAAAAGAATAAGCGATGCTGAAGGTACATAGTTTAATAGTTTCTTGAAATTGTTACATTACACGTGTCGTGTCTTATATTACACGAATTTTTTTTCAGGGGATGTAACTCAACTGATCAAAGTGTCTTAAGTATTTGGTAACAATAGATAGAAACAGAAGGAGGAAGGTTCGATAGATACCTACCGCTCAAAATTGTTGATGTCTATAAGACCGTATCAGTTTGGACAGAAATGAGAGATCGATAGCTGGTATACCACCCTAACCTGTTGTAGTTATCGTCGGAAAAGGCAGTTTTTCTTTTGGTTGGGGAGGGTCTATCGAATATGTTGAGCCTGTCATTTCATTACCAGAGATCCGACAGTGAGGGTGTTAAGATTGTGAAAGTAAACTACATACTTAGCATTGATTTTGGGAATACTAGAAAGGCACAGAAATAGCCTTGGTTCCCTTTAAGTAATAAATTAATTTCTTTTGGTCTGTTTGTTCGGAGGTACTGAATTTGAACACCTTAATTATAATGTATGTACATGACTTAACAGCGAATGAAATAAAATGAACGAGATTTGATTTGTTGATTTGGACTTCGAGAAGTGAGAATAATTATTGATGTTGCGAAGGGATATAATTTGAGATGAAGCTTCGTAATGATATGGATGACGTCATTGACAATGAATGACTGTAACAATGAGTTAAGAGAGAATTTGCCATGATGGCCTGCAATTATACAGAAACATCGAAAGCTAAGTATATTTATAGATCTTAGTAAAGCTTACAATGGGTTTATGGATTTCTCTAGACAATTAATGTATATACATATAGGGATTGCCACGTGATATACGTGATGAGATCCATGTTGTGAATGTAAAATCTGAGCTCATCTTAGGCAAGGCGGAAATGGTACATCTTATCGAGGTGCGGCGGCTGCGGCTGCCGTGATCTCCCGTTCAGTTGCGAGACCCTGCTCGCTTATCGAAGTGCGGCTGGCTTCGGCCTCCGTGTACTTCACCATCTTTTCGGGACCCTGCCCGCATAGTATAAGCTTATCGAGGTGCAGCGGCGTTGGCCGCTGTGATCTCCCGTTCAGTTGCGAGACCCTGCTCGCTTATCGAAGTGCGGCTGGCTTCGGCCTCCGTGTACTTCACCATCTTTTCGGGACCCTGCCCGCATAGCGATGTTTACTTGTGTCTACCTTAGGTGGGATGAGGCCGGGTATGTCTGGGCTTATCTTGGATAAGGCTGACAAGGTACATCTTGTCGAGGTGCGGCGGCTTCGGCTGCCGTGATCTCCCGTTCAGTTGCGAGACCCTGCTCGCTTATCGAAGTGCGGCTGGTTTCGACCTCCGTGTACTTCACCATCTTTTCGGGACCCTGCCCGCATAGTAAAGCTTACCGAGGTGCTGCAGCTTTGGCTGTGGTGATCTCACGTTCTGTTGCGAGACCCTGCTCGCTTATCGAAGTGCGGTTGGTTTCGGCCTCCGTGTACTTCACCATCTTTTCGGGACCCTGCCCGCATAGTGCAGCTTAGCGAAGTGCGGATGGCTTTTGGCCTCCGGGTACTTCACCTCTCTCTTTTCGGGACTCTGCCCGCATAGGATTAGCTCATCGAAGTGCGGATGGCCTTTGGCCTCCGGGTACTTCACCTCTTTTCGGGACCCTGCCCGCATAGGACAAACTAACCGAAGTGCGGATGGCCGTTGGCCTCCGGGTACTTCACCTCTCTTTTCGGGACTCTGCCCGCATAGGAATAGGGCTTAGCGAAGTGCGGATGGCGTTTGGCCTCCGGGTACTTCACCTTCTTTTCGGGACCCTGCCCGCATAGTGCAGCTTAGCGAAGTGCGGATGGCTTTTGGCCTCCGGGTACTTCACCTCTCTCTTTTCGGGACTCTGCCCGCATAGTGATGTTTACCTTTGTCCGGCCGAGTAAGATGATGCTCCTCTCGATAGTAGAGAAATAATGAGATTGTTTGGAGAGTACTATACTTATGAAGATTGCTAGCACATACCTAGGTGATGCTCCTCTCGATAGTAGAGAAATAATGAGATTGTTTGGAGAGTACTATACTTATGAAGATTGCTAGCACAGACCTAGGTGATGCTCCTCTCGATAGTAGAGAAATAATGAGATTGTTTGGAGAGTACTATACTTATGAAGATTGCTAGCACAGACCTAGGTGATGCTCCTCTCGATAGTAGAGAAATAATGAGATTGTTTGGAGAGTACTATACTTATGAAGATTGTTAGCACAGACCTAGGTGATGCTCCTCTCGATAGTAGAGAAATAATGAGATTGTCGGGAGAGTACCATGCTTATAGAGCTTTCTAGCACAGACCTAGGTGATGCTCCTCTCGATAGTAGAGAACTCTTGATAGTAAAGAACTCTCGATAGTAGAGAACTCTTGATAGTAAAGAACTCTCGATAGTAGAGAACTCTTGATAGTAGAGAAAGTAAGTAGATGGAAGATTTGATTGTCGGGAAAATATTTACTTAACTAAATGACATGTAAACAGGATTTATGAATAAATTGAATGAATATATGAATATGAATGCCATACTTGTAGAGCTTGTTACGAAAATGGCGCAGTCGGTAAAGTGATTAAAACATGAACAAACAAAATCTAAGACAATTGAATATATTTGGATATAGATATAATAAGATAAGAAAAAATAAGAATATAATTGGAGTTAAAGAATAATGGAGTCCGTGCTTACACCTCCGTTGTGAAAATGTGACGAATATGACGTTGGGTGATTTGTGTGAATCCTGAGAGAAGTGGAAAAGGGGGTTCAGAATATATTCCAAGGCCTGTGAACTGAATAAGAAATCCGAAGAGATACAGATGAATATATTTACATGTAGTGGGAGAACAGTGCCGTGAGATTGTCAAACAAAGTCCTACTAAGTGCTTGACGTTGGATCTCTGTGTTTAATTGATGCGCTCCCCGTGCTTTTGAGAAGCTTTCTTGTACAGACCTAAGAGAGGCTCAGTTTCAGTACCTACCGTAATAAGCGAGACCCACGCTAATAAGCTAGTATCGGAATAAGTTTATTTGCCACATAAGCTAATAGCGTGCAAGTTTGAAGTTTTTTATCCGTAACTTAGTAAATGAATTGAAAGAAAACCTTGTAGTGAGTGGGAAAAATAAGGTCAAGGAATGGGAAATGAGTGTTCTAGATCTAAGCACAACTGTGCCAACTTGGGAAGTTGTTTGCCTAGTCTTATCTCTAATGGTCGTCAGGAGGGTCTTAAAGGATGACGTCCTGTGACGTCGCGTCTTTTGACTTTCCAGTGTTGCGGCCAACCACTTCGAGATGACTTCACTTCTTTTGGAGTGGGGAGTGTCGCGACATCTGGCAGTTGATATCGCGAAGACTTTAACTCGTGGTCGGAACGTGTAGTGACGCCTTAAGATTATTTGCACTGGCAAGGTTATGATATAGTTGTGACTGTGGGTAGACTAAAGTGGGAGTTTTGGAGCATTTAATCGTTTGTTCCGTGGAAAAAGCCTCATTTTATCATGGAGCGGCAGCGAAGGTCGAAGAAGTCTACGGAGTTCTCGCCAAGGAGCCGGGGGCTACGCAGGTGGTCTCTGAAAGCTAAGTGTCTTAGTTTCTTAGTACTTTATTTGTTCTATGAAGATTTATTTGCTCTGATATAATTGTGTGCTATAATCTACATATTCTAAAGGTTTTATACTAGAACTATTTCCTGAATCCTGTGTTACTTAATGACAATTAACCATCGCGATAACATGCTACAGTAGCCTGAGAACATAGTTACTTCTGATAGATAATATGCCCTAGTCATGATGACAGTATATAGGGGAGGTACCTCCATAGTTTCTCGGTCGAAGGGCGAGAACTAGATACAGTAATATAGTGTACACACCTTATGTGGCTAACCCTAGTGAAGGAACGACTATTCGTATATTTAGGAGAAGACGTGGTACAACTCCAGTTGTTCAGTAGGTAGAACTTATATGTGCTAAGTTTCTAAGGCCTACGTGACAGGTGTGTCATGGTTATCTTTATAACCACAGATGGTAGACGCGAGCGTCACCGTGCGAGTGCCGCGAGCGTCATCGTCTAGAAAAGCGAAGCAGATATCCGTGGACTGCAGAGATGATTCAAGGTAGGATTCAGATTATCCTTCCTATGTCCACATATAAACCCTTTCGCGGCGCCCTCTAATATTGCGCAGTCTAACTGTATTTGTACCGGTTACATTCCTATATAAAGAGAGGGCGTTCGCGATAAGCCCAGTGGGTGGAGATACCCTAAATGACAGTATACGGGCGCTGCATTTGCTGTTTAGTTTGTATTCTGCGGTTAAGCACTCGCAGTTTTATGCTGAGAGACAGAAAGAGCAGAAGGATAGTGTAGGTGTTAAAATGAAGTTACGCTAGTTGATTTTTTGTTTTTTTTTTCTCAATTCCCCTTCACACCGCATACATATGTCATAGCAATGAGGGGTTGCCTTTAATTGGCGACGTCCAGCCGGCTGAATATACTCGTTTCCGCGATATCCTTTAAGATCACCTGATCCGAGGTGATCGTATTGGACGAATATGTCTTATATGAGATCACCCAGGTGATCCTATTGTACGCCATATGCAGCACGATCCCCTGGATGATTTTAGTGGACAAAGTTATATCCAGTAGGATACTCCATTAAGAGTAATATTACTTTCTGGGGTGGATACCAACTTACTGGATATGTCCAATATAATCACGCGGGGATCGTGATGGACATAATATGGTCCAGCACAATCACCTGAGTGATCGTACTGGATAAGTTCGTCCACTAGAATCACTTGCAAAGTAATATTACTTTCTGGGGTATCCTATTAAAGGATGTCATGCTCCCTGGCAACCTCACTTTGAAGTACAATTTTTTTTAATTAAGTACTAATTCGGTACAATTTTTTCACATACTTAGAAATCCCGAAATCGAAGGTGGGGTTGCCAGGGAGCATGACATCTTAAAGGATACCGCGCTCGTTGCCAGTCTTTTCACATTTTTTTTCTGATTAAAATCATTTGCGAGTATTTACTACTAGTAGTAGCATCACCGAGAATTGAACTAGGGATCAGTTTGACATATACTTAGTAGCGAATCCCCAAATCAATAATGGCTTGGCGTGCATTTGTCTTCTAGAGTTGCAAGCGTCCATAGGCTTCGGTAACAGTTTACCATCGGACGGGCGGTAACCTATCGCAATCACTAAATTTCATTTCCCAACTGTATAGTTTGTTTGAATTTTCATTTCGGCAAAAAGCCATTTATCTCGAAAATCCAAAAGCTTATAATTTTTTTTATACTTTATCGCGTAGAACCCATTAGGCTTTTTTTTTAATTTATTGACCAATATAATTTGAGTAGTACATATTGGTATAAATTTTTTACATCAGCGGAAACCTAAATAATACTCTTGCGACTATAATTGACTGGCTGGACCTAAATAAATTAAATATTAATATTGACAAGACAAAGATAATGCAATTTCATAAATCTAAAACACACTTTATAAATCTTGACATACAATGTAAGGATCAACGTATAGAACAGACTGATGTAGCGAAATTCTTAGGTATTGATATTGATAAAAACATAAGCTGGAAACCACATATTGACTCTTTATCCACTAGAGTAAAAAACTTTGTATTTGCCTTACGAAAAGTTTCAACAATATCTAATCAAAAAACAGCGTTACTAGCTTATTACGGATATGTGGAGTCAATTTTACGATACGGCATAATATTTTGGGGTAATTCAGTACAAAACTCAATTCAAAGAATTTTTATAGCGCAGAAAAAGTGTATAAGGGCAATGTGCAATATTAAACAAATTGAATCATGTAAACCCCATTTTAAAACACTAGGCATACTGACTTTAACAAGCCTGTACATCTTTGAAGTGTCAGTCTTTGTTCAATCAAATCCGGTTCTATTTCCAATAGAAAGCTCCTGCGCAAGCGGAAGATCGATTCGGCATAGATATAAAATAAATGTGGCCCCTGGCAAAACTGCATTACTAAGAAAAAGTATATTGGGAATGGCAACTAAAATTTATAACTTTTTACCAGATGCTCTTAAATGTCAAGATCTTCACATATTTAAGAAGGACCTGAAAAACAAACTGGTCGAAAGAGCTTATTACACGCTAGATGAATTCTTTAATGACCAAGTCTAATTGCATGTTTATATAATTTAAATTTATTGTCATGTTTAAAATAGAATTCTCTTGACATTGTGAACTGTAATTATTATTATATATTGAAATTTTTATTTTCTAAATCTTTAATTGTGACATTCCTTATTTTTATTTTTGTTCTTAATTCTGTATGACATCTACTTACTATTGATTTTGTATAAAACAGTTACGCTGCTAATTTATATGTTTAAATCTGTTTAACATATATAGGTATTTAATATAAGAACACATGTGCCATTTATTATTGTAATTGTTTTCCTGTTTTATTTTTTTGTACGCCGCAAGGTAGAACATAGAGGACTCTCAACCTAATTTAAGATCTACAATGTATACATACCTATGTTTCACAAAATAAATTACTTACTTACTTACTTACCTCTGGGGTTTATATGCTGATGGTCGCTATGGTACATTCATTTACTTGAGGGTTTGTTTTATCCTGAAAATGTCATGTTATCAGAGAAAAACGACTTTTAGGACAAATGAAAATTCGGACAAACGATTCAGTTGGGAAACAATTATTAGTGATTCAGATAGGTAACCCCGGACGGGCTGTATGCATGTTTGAGATTTATAAATAATATTTCAAGATGAAACAACGATTACTTTGGCAATTACGTTTATTTTCCAATTTCGTTACAATGTTCTAAATAAAAATATACATTTTACTTTTATTAATACTAGCGCTTTAATAATACCGAGTTACGATATCTAAACACTTTATTTAATAACATTTATTTAGACTCCTTTGTTACAATTACACATTCAAACAAATCTTGTTTACAAAATAAAATTAACACAAAAAAACAATTCTTCCAGTTTTTAATAGACTAGATATTAATAACCACATTCAAAATATCACAAATATTGTGGTCATACAAATTATTATCAGTTTTTCCATAACTTAAATCTCTGCCATACAAAAAAACTAAATAAAAAACTTAGGGTTGTCCCAAAACTGAAACACTGAATCTTAAAAGGAGTCTAAACATACTCTAAACCAGTGTTTTTCAACCTGTGGGTCGCGACCCCCCTGGGGGTCGCGGCTGCTTGGATTCTTACTCTAGGGGGTCGCGCCATGAAAAAGGTTGAAAAACACTGCTCTAAACTGTACATAGTATACTAAAATTACTAACTGTGTTGGATTGACGCACATTACCATGAGTGTGGACGGCAAATCGTATTTAATCCTGACGCAAAAAGTTACGCTTTGGTCTAAAACAAAAAAAAAACCACCCAGGTCTACCTCAGAAATATTGATTACTGTTACTTTTGGACCAAAGCGTACTTACTTGGTGTAGCTATAACATCACTAATTTGAACTAAGGGGCCATCCATAAATCACGTAACGCTGACTGAAAAAGTGTTTACATCTCGTGACATTGAGGATTAAAATAGTGCCATTTCTACATATAAGTTGCAGTCAATTAAATCTGTTAAAAATATGCTGTTACATCCAGTCTCAGGTTTCTCTCTTAGACTTATGTGATTTATGAACGCCCCTCTAAGTGGTCTTGAAGGTCATCTAAGTGTCAGGTGTAACGCTATAATGAGATCTACGACATTAACAATAGGATTCATACTTGGAAGACTACTCGTAAAAATAATTTATGATTAAAACGCTTGGACTAAGCTATAAATAAATAAATGTGAGTTTTTATAGGTGATTTACCAAGGAATATAATATAATAGTATCGTATATTATGGGGTTATATTAAATTAACGGCATTTTTTGTCCGCAGTACTCATTATTTGTACATATATCCAGGAATATGGTAAATACATTCAAATTGGTATTTTTTACGTTTGACACTGCTGGGCACAGGAAGAAAGAACTATTATAAAGAAGGAGAAAAAAAACATGAACTGGAACATGGAACACAACAATGGAACACCAGATAACAACAAATAAGGTATATAGATGGATATATGTAAGCCGTCTCTTCACTGCCTTATGTGTTTAACACTAACATGCTATATTTACATACCTTTCCGATATCACAGCGCCCCACTCTCCACACATATATACAATTTAATCAACAGGTAGAAAATAATATGGACCTTGTTACCTAGAGTTTAGGTACATTATAGGTTATTATTGACAACGCTGGCTAGTATTTTACAAGCTTTTTATTAACTTGCAATGTATGTAAGTATATAATTTGTTCGGGTGGAATCTTGCAACCCAATTTTGAAGCAGATATCTTCAACCGATTGAGCTGTAATTTTGGGTAAAGGTATAGTTTGGGTGACAATTCAATATTATGGTACCATCGAGCTGGTCTGATGATGGAGACAAAAGGTGGCCATGGGAATTCAGTAATTAACCGACGTAGCCCCGTTGAGTTTGGGCTCGTTAGAATCATCTCGATGAGTAGTTGATGACGGTATACAGAAAAGTACAGTCGGCGATAAAAGCTTGTACCAAAAATTGCATTTTTGACAGAAACTTATTTGAAGTAGAGTCCATTAAATGTAAGATTTCAGCAGAAGTTTATTTAGAGGCGTTTAAAAAAGTGTACAGATACCCTGAGAAAATTACGGTTTTTTTGAAAAAATTTCAATATCAGGCTAATTATTTGTATACGGCTTTTATATGTTATTTTAAACAACTTTTACTACTGAGTCAATAATTATATGGACCGGAAGTTAGGAAAAAAAATTAACCCGCAAGCAAAAATGCTATCAGTATTTTTATAATGAAAACATGTTTGAGTACACAAATTTGGAGACTTACTACTTGAATCCAAAAATATATGCATCGGGAAATAACGGCATTTTAATTAAATATTTACGACCTTGAGATAATATTGAATTTCATCTGGCCTATAGAAAGGTTTATTCATTAACAAAAATAAGTGGATTATGCGCGTATCCCAAAGAACGTATATAGACGTAGTCAATTATAAAGTAAAGAAAGTTTATACCATTTTCGCCTGATTTTTACGGAATTTATGAAGATTACTTTTCATTATTTTTTACCGTATCGGTATTAAATTTAGGTGGATTATTAATGAATATTTAGTCAAATCACCCAACCTATTTTTTGGTGTAAAAATGTGGCTGATATCGATATATTGTTGTGTTTTCATATAGCGAAACCGTAAAGTTCTCAGGGTAAGAGTACTTTTTAAAAATAAATTCGTTTAGGTACACTCAGCGTCATACATATAGTAGCAGCCAAAGTAGCCTAATATATCGTAACACACCCTTATTCGTAAAGTAATAAAGCTGTGTTGCGATATATTTGCGTGCTACTTACTACACTCGCGGACAATGAATACGGAAATTGCTAATACAGTTGGGTATTAAAAAGAATACTATACTCTGTTAATAACTAGTGGTAAATATTAAAAAAAACCTATTGCGGTTATTTAATTTAGGGTGACCCGTATTCATTGTCCGCGAGTGTATTATGCCGAATGTAACGTTTTATTTTATCACGTGTCAGAATCATGAGCGGACTCAGGTATTTATCAAATTAAATTTGGAATATGAAAATGATACTTACACAATATACGCTAGGTACAGTCGCCATCACATACATAGGTACACTATAGGTGTTCATAAATATCGGCACATGCACCCTAATGCCTTGAAAAAAGAGGTGTGTTCCGATGTTTGTGACGTGCTTGTTTGCTCCGATGTATGTGATGGCGACTGTACACTATTTTGAAAAAAAAAACGCCCCTTTTGTGAAAAGATGGGTCTATCCTCAAAAAGATATGGGTGACTTACAAAGTTCTAGGGCTAACTGGATTTAATTGTGTATTTTTTAAATGGGACAGTATGGGGAAATCCGAATCTAAAGGAGATTTGGTCAAGCGTGAGTTGTTCTTAAAAAATTATAAAGTTGGTCAATTTTTTTTTTGACTCGGGTCGGCTCTGTTTCATGTAAGGATTATTTCATTGTATGGAAAAAAAAATCTGAACAGCAGAAGTTGGTCAAATTTAATGAAAACTAATCTTCATACAGTTGGTTTATTACTTGAGTAAATGTTCGATGTGGCCGCCGTCTTGTCTTATGCAGGTACGAGCACGCTTCAAGACACTTCTAGTTGCATTTAAGGGGGTTCGATTGCCATACAAAACGTTATTTGACATTCGTAGGCTAACGGCGTGATATTTTAAGAAACTTATGTAACAAACTTTCATAAATTGGCTTCCCATTTGCGCTAAATTCCCCCTTTCCTAGAATAAACTTACATAAACTAGATTAATTTGAGAAATTGGTTTGTCACGTGATATTTTGTGAAAACTATTTTTCTCAAATTAATCTAGTTTATACAAGTTTATTCTAGGAAAGGGGGAATTTGGCGCAAATAGGAAGCCAATTGATGAAAGTTTGTTACATAAGTTTCTTAAAATATCACGCCGTTAGCCTGCGAATGTCAAATAACGCTTTGTATGGCAATCGAACCACCTTAACAGAGACTTATTGTGTTTAAAGTGTTGTAAACAGCATCTTTTAATTCTTGTACGGAGTTGTATCGGGATTCATAAATTCGACCCTTAATTATAGTACATTACTTACCTAGGGCGGTTAAACAAAGAATGTCTCAGATCGCAGCTATTTGACGCCCGAGCCGAAGGCAAGGGCGATAAATATGCGCTCTGAGGCTTTCTTTATTACCGCCCGTGGTGAGTACAAAATTTTACGTCTCTATCTGGCCAGGAAGTGGGGTTTTCCGCACGCATAGCGTGCGGTAATTCCTACTTTATGGCCAGGTATGACGTAAAATAAATTACGTTCCAAATTTGAATTCTTTTTTTTATAATTTCAAGACTATCGCGTGCCATGATGTTTACGAAGATTAAAAAAAAATGTTCTCTTGAATCATCTGGAGCTCTTATCGATTATCGAAATTTAAAAATGGAATAATTTTAAATATTTTTTTACACGCCTAGGCACTTGTAACAATATTAAAATGCGAATACTGCAATTGTATGAAGATTAGTTTTCATTAAATTTGACCAACTTCTGCTGTTCAGATTTTTTTCTTTCCATACAATGAAATAATCCTTACATGAAACAGAGCCGATCCGCGTCAAAAAAAAATTTACCAACTTTATATTTTTTTAAGAACAACTCACGCTTGACCAAAAATATTAATGAGCCAAATTTGTTTACATAAAATAACACCTAATGTGTCCTTGGACACTTTTCCTCTATCTCCTTTAGATTCGGATTTCCCCATACTGTCCCATTTAAAAAAAAACACTCTGTATACCTTTTTTAGAGGGTATTTATTCAAAGTACAGGACAATCATCCAAACTCCAGGCCATTTTGATCTCTATCAAATCTTATAATGGCTACCGAAATTACTAGGTATCTTCATAAATACGTTTAGGTACTATGTCATAAGATGAATATAGAAGAATTAGATATCAAGCTAAGCTACAGTGAAACTATAAGAGTATACGGTCGATTGCAGACTCCATTGCGTCAGAACAAGTTATTATTTAGAACTACTACATTTATTCAGAATAAGATAGTGAAAAATGACGCAATGAAGCCAATTTGACAAGATGTCCTATATTTTTCGATAGAATTTTTTTTTATTTTCACATATTTTTATAAAGACATTTACAGACGTATAGTTGAACTAAAATACACAATTATAAAAAAGGTAAACCAATAAATTCTCTCTTATCACACTCGCTTGTATTCGACGTGCATACAATCTCATATAAACATTGTCTTTTTGTATTTTAAATATTAAAATAAAACATTCCTTCAAACAAATAACATCACAAGTCCAAAATAACTTAAAACTATTCTGACTAATAATCGGAAAGCACTAAAACAAATAAAAGCTGCGATAGTTAAACATATTTAAAGTTCCCAGGCAACTAGAACCAGGGTCAAACAATCAGTAGGCAGGGTAGGACCACACGACTTTGAACTTTAGTTATCTGTGATAAGGTTTAAAGTTAATGAAAAAAGGTATTAATTGCTTGGCTAAGCGTCGAATGTCTATTGAAAATTACTCAATTTTTATTGGGTTTTGTACAATGTCTCCGAGGCAAGCATTGGACCAGTAAACAAAGCCAATTAGACAAGACAACCTGTGTAAGTTTTCACCTTTCTACTTAATGATGTAATATAAAAAAAGAGCTAGATAGGTTAAGGTATAAGCGCTCCAAAAGTGACACGCTAAAACTGAGTCAATTGCACCCTATTGCCTCAGTTTCGCGTCGTCAATGGACACGTATGCTGTCAGATTTGGTGGCCATTTTTAAACACGGAATTTCGTATAGACAACGTATCTACATGTTTTTTATATTATATTACATCATTGTTTCTGCCAGAGTATTATTAGAATCTTTTTTATTGTAATTCAAGTTGTGTCTCGTTGGCTTTGCTTTAGTTACCGAGTTGAAAAGATGATCGCACTGACATCGCCTTGGCATAGTAAGAATTTTCAAAAACATTGGCTTTGTATTCTGCAGTGAAGTCCCTAGCAGACAAAGCCGCTGTTTCAAAGAACAGCAGGGTCACTTCAGCAGTTCGGCCCTGGAAACTTTAATAGCCTCTAAAGGTTAACAGTTAACATAATACAATCATTGCCACGAGGGCAACTTAAACAATAACATAGGTTCCGACATTTTTTAATATAATTCTTACGGTATACATACGATTCATAAAATAAAATGCTAAACTATTGAGTATATTATTGTTTAAATGCCCGAAACTTGCAAATTTCGATGCGCTACGTCACGATTTTATCGCCACTTCAATAATCTTTAACTTAACACTGAATTTATCGTATCACTCGAGTTTATTCACATCACTTCAGTCAGTTTCATGGCAACACTCACTTTAGTTGCTATTGTGATATTTTTTAAGTTCACTAAATTTTCTAAGAGAAACATCAAATAGTGTTTTACGAAAATTACTATTTTTCTAAATATTAACTTTAATCACATTCACGTTCCGCAATCCATAATATGTTCCAATGTGGCTATGGAAGAAATTGAGTGAATGTTCCACTACACGTAGCGGAACAGGTTCCAAACAGTAATAATGGAACTTATTGCATTGACCGCAGTAGATCCCACAGGTGGCACCAATAAATAAGTGCGTATTGAGTAACTAGCAAGTGGTTTATGTTCACGAATCGAATACGTTGTGCCATTAGTGGAAGTGGAACAGGTTATGCCACCAATGCTAGTAGAATATGTTGTGCCGCTAGTGACATTGGAACACTTGCCTCTAATGCTTTAGTGATACTGGAAGGTGCAGCTAGTCCTAGTAGAACAGTGCCGCTAGTGTTAGTGGAACATGGTGTTCCACTAGTGGTAGTGGAACATGGTGTTCCACTAGTGGTAGTGGAACAGGTTGAAGAGCCGCCGGTTGAAGGGGAACCGTTGCTGCTTCAGCTCCGATAAAGGCTCCTCGTCATTTCTGATGCAGAAGTAGGAGGTGATCGCGCTCCGGCAGATCGGGCATTTGTCCAGTTTAGCTGTAATTAAAAATATATTTGGTTGAACAAATGTATCTACACTAATATTAAAAAGAGGAAGGGGAGTACGGGTGATCCTAATCTCTCGAAATCCTGTAATCAATTGTCCATTCTATAATAATATATTATTGAAACCATTGATTACAGAATTTCGAATTCGGGATATAGACTTTTATCACGCTGCCGCAGCGCAGCATTATTTGTAATGGCGGACGGAGTATTTTTTTGGCTGATTTAATTAGGCTGGTAGGTAACAAACTTATATTGTACTACCGACCCGCCTCGGCTTCGCCAGGATTTATATGTATAATACATGCATGGATATTCTCTTCTCTATGTATTTAAGTATTTATTTATCTATATAAGTATGTTTATCTTCGTCTAGTACCCATAGTACAAGCTTTGCTTAGTTTGGGACTAGGTCAATTTGTGTTAGATTGTCCGCAAATATTTGGTTTTATACTATGTAGTGATTAAGTAGTACGCCGCCTGACTATTAATTCATATGTATTCCGTATTATAGCTGTATATTTTAGACTAAACTCAGGTTAGAATAGAAGAAGTTTATTTCTCCGAATATGGTACAGTTGTTGGTATGTTTTACACATGTCAGTTTCACATATCCGGCCGACATTGGCGTAGAAATATTATTGAATTTAAGTAAATCATAAACATTCGAATTATCTAGACATACATAACAATTAATTAAATACAACATAAAATAAGACAAATTATTAATAATAAAGTAATTGAATATTTGGTAAACAAATAAACATTTCATGTCATGATTCAGATTATTGTACAATTTTATTTCCATAATATAAGCATTCTTACTAAAATGACAACTTTCTTTCTGTGCGGATATCTGCCATTGGTTTTATTTAGGACACCGTTGGATGTTTTTTAACAAATTTAGTTATCTCATAATAATAATAAGCCCGCGGGGGCAACTTGTGGCGAGCTGACGGTGAGTGGCGACACCGCGGACCCCTAACCTCCAGAGGGCCCGAGTGATCTGGCCCGAGCCTCTGTGCTTGCCTTAACCGGCCGGCCAGAGTGGAGTCGCAAGAGCGGAACCTATGCTCCAGGTTGGAAGTGTAAAATGTCATAACGCCGGTGGACCTTGAACGGAACACCGGGATCTGGCGCACCGCAGACTCACCTCTCGACAACCTCACAGCCGCTCAGAGGTGTTGCCCCATTGTCGCACTGTGCGTGTGACTGTTTTGTGGGGCCCATCCGGCGAGCTGGCGAGTCACCTCACCGCCTGCCTTAATACAATTTTGAGACTGATTGTCACGGCAGTATATACGGAGATTATCCAGTCCATCCAACACTCAACTCAATAACCCATGACCTTAATTTCCATCGCAGTCACAGTGCTGCACTGCAATAGTCTGCACCTGGCAGGGACCATCACCGGTTGGATCATGTTGTGTGGTCCGAGATGGTATCCCCCATGTGCATCCCTCGCTTTAGATTATTTTTGTCTTACAGGGCCTCTGCGCTGTTGGCTTCGGCCCCACGCATGCCTTCCAAAAGTCCGGGACCCCATGGTCCCGTGGTATGGCACAGACATACAAATAATAGGCCCATAGTTACAAATACCTTAAAGACTAACATACATACAATTATAAAATGAAAAACGAATTATTATTTAGGCGACGAAACAAGCAGCAAGCAATTTATTTAAATATTGTTCGGCAATGGGACGATTCCGGTTCGTTACAGCCAAATATCATAATAACGTGTTCCTAGAATATCAGAATGTCAAAACAGATTATTCTCATAATGTCTAAAGCTCGAAATGCCTTACGCCTACTTCTTAAATTACCGTATTCTTAATATGACTATAATTAATTTAAACTGTATCGCGTTTTGATAAATTGACAATACTACCATTTCCCAAAATGTCTAAAACTTGACTCGATCATGTTTTGATGAATTTTCAATTATACCATTTCTCAAAATGTCTAAAACTCAAATTAACTACATACAAATGGTATAAATGGGGCTGGTGCGGTGCGACTCCTCTTGGTGTGTGTGTGGGTGGAAACCCCGATCAGGCAGTCAACCACATGGTTCTGGAATGCCCGACAACAAAATTCACAGTTGCTTTAGAGTACTTGAAGAGGACTAATCTAAATCTTTGGATTAATCAATTTTATTATCATTATTATGTATGTCTTTCCCGCTCGAGGGACAATGATGTCTCGGACCTTTGGGAGGCGTGCGTGGGGCTAGGTACCTACAAAGTACCTACTGAGCCAACACGTAGAGGCCCTATTGACAAATTAATGAAATGCAAGGAGTACACCGAGCGGATGCTGTCCCTGCCCGTGTCATGGGACGCACACAGAGACAGCACCCGCTGGGGTGTATAGGGACTATTGCTGGTTGATGGAATCTAAAGAAAACGGGTTATTATTATTATTTTCTTATATAGCCTTTATATGTAATCCAATGACCAAAATGCCATACGATAAATAAATAAATTACAAGATACAAAAAAGGCACATTGTCAAAATATCTAAAACACAGTATCTATGGAAAATATTTAAAATTATGTTGAAGTTTACAGTTTTTAAGCAATGTGTAAATAAATTAATTATCAACGGCATCCCAATTTTGTCTTGTTGCTATTTTTTAGGTATTATGAGACAGTGTCATTTCGATCTTAGGGCCTGTCAACAAAAGGCATTTTTGAATTCTGGTAATTATGAAACTAATGCATTTGAAGTTATTGTTAATTTTACCAACTATACGTTTTGGATACCGGATGTAATGTGTAAATGTTATTATGACATTTTATTGTATTAAAAATAAGTCAATTTGGGAATTTAGGCATTTTGAAACTAAGACAATTAGAGATTTAGTAAAATATGTAAATGGGCATTATGATTTTTGATTGTAACAAACCGGAATCAATGGGACAAATAAAACATGATGTGTTTCACACGCTTCCATTAGGTACTTATTGTACGAATCACGGCGTATATTCAGCAATATTAAAGAAGACTAAATCATAATAACAAATGCTCTATTTCAAATAGCAATCTCATCTCGATATATCGGATTTTACCTCAAGTCACAGCTCTCGAATCGTAAAAACGTCTGAGGGTAAACACATGATCGCAAGATGATACATTCATAAGGTTTTCCTCTGGATTTCCTGCGCATCAATAAAACCAGTCCTTGATGACTGTTAAGGATATCACGTCTTTCGGCTGATGCATGCTCTGATGTCATTATTGATTACCGTGCCGAGGTTGGGCACGTAATGATCTTATGGTTGGCATATTATATCACTACATAGTATAAAACAAAGTCGCTTCCCGCTGTCTGTTTGTCCCTATGTATGCTTAGATCTTTAAAACTACGCAACGGATTTTGGTGCGGTTGTTTTGATGTGTTGATAGATAGAGTGATTCAATTGATTTATATGTATAATACATATATATTTAGTATCAGCATTGCACCCGTGCGAAGCCGGGGCGGGTCGCTAGTATACTAATATTATAAAGAGATTTAGTCTGTGGGATCATATAATGTATTGCAAAATAAACTACAGTCACCGGCATCAATATATGATGGATCAAAGGCCGCAAAAATATCTGACACGCTCTAACGGTTATAGGAGTAGAATTGTCATCAGATATTTTTGCAGCCTTTGTTCCATCATATATTGATGCCGGAGACTGTACACAGCTGAGGCCGTAATTAAACTACTCTTAATTTTTTTCTCATTATGTAACGACTAGTCATATATTTTACTAGCTTTTCCCCGCGACTTCATCCGCATGGAACTCGTTTACTATATATCGTAGCTCCATACGAACTTTCACCCCCTTAAGGGATGATTTCCGGGATAAAAACGTTCCCCAGGACTCAAACTATCTGTATACCAAAGTTCATCTAAATCGATTCAGCGGATTAAGCGTGAAGAGGAACAGACAGACAGACACACTTTCGCATTTATAATATTAGTATGGATATATTGGATATGGCGATTACAGTCTGCGAATGATGATAAATGATGAAATAAATAAAGAAACACTTTTTTTATACATAAAAATATTTCACAGCAAGGGGCAAATTGAATACCAGAATGGATGCCTTTCAGCATAATATCATGAAAATCATGACGCTGATTTTCTAAGGCAATCTGGATAAAGCATGAACAAAATAATCAAAAGTAATAGGATTTAATAAATTAAAAAATTGTAAGTTTAAGTTTGAAAGGTTAACGTCTCTGCCTCAACATTGACTCTCGCGAGTGCATCACGGGCGGTGGTCATTGGTATTGACAGCGGGTAGTATCGGATGTAAAAACGTGACCGAAAATCTGAGCGTAACGCCTCTCAACACTGCGACGCTAGCTATACATAAGCTATATAACGTAAAAGATACGGCAATAGAGACATCTCTCAGGGACCGAAGTCCAATGAGAGTTGTTAGGTTGTTAGTATATATATCGTCGTCTAGTACCCATAGTACAAGCTTTGCTTAGTTTGGGACTAGGTTGATTTGTGTAAGATTGTCCGCAAATATTTTTTTTTTATTTATTTATATTTATGCAAATGATTTTAGAAACTTCGATAGCGCGATGCAGAACTCGTCAGATTTTACACATAACTATAGATCGTTCAATTGAAGAATATTATAGCTACGCTACGCTGACCCGAACCTATATTTTGAATGGTTATTTCTTGAACATATAATAAACAATCCGTTCGTTAGAAAGGGCCAGGGCCGGATTTGGGGGAGGGCAAGCGAGGCTCCTGCCCCGGGGCCTCCGCAAGAGAGGGGCTCCCACAATAGAGATAAATATATATTGTGGGGAGGCCCTCTCTCTCCGCTTCTTTGTTGCCCTGTCCAAATCCGGCCCTAGAAAGGGCAAGGAAGGAGGATACTATACTAATAATATAGTTAAAGGCAAAGTGTGTGAAATGGTAATTTACTTGACTTGGGATGACCTGGTAAAGGTCGTTGGGAGTCCGCTGGATGCGGGTGGCGCAGGACCGGTCATTGTGACACACTTTGGGGGCGGCCTATGTCCAGCTCCAATCTTTCGGCTGATATGATGATGATGATATTCCTATTTAAACTTTCACGTTTCTATATTTTTTACTAAAACCTATCCTTCGTCTAATGGCGATAAGAGCGAGATGGGTACGTTACACTTGACGCCTTTGGCTTTAAGATTCGTTCCCAGATAGTTCAGCATTCACACTGCGACCAGCCGCGAGGGCCAAGGCGACGTGTGACGGGAATTAATCGGAACACATTCGATGCCTTTTGTTATCGAGTCGGCATTGGACTGCATCCAAAGGCTGAGCGAGGTTAAATAAACAAACAAATGTTGTGCTGAGAATAGCTCTAAATGAGTTAAACTTTAGATTTAGAGTTAATGAGGAATCAGAATCAGAAAGAATGTTTGTTGTAGAACACAGGTAGGCTGCAAGATACAGAGTTGTTAAATAAATTTGGTGATCATACTATGTCTTGCCAATGGGCGTACAAAACATTAGGTAGGCAGGAATACAAATTGAAGGCTCGACGTTTCAAATTTTTGTAAAAATGAGTTGTTTAGTAACCATTTTATACATTATGACGTAACAATTTTATGGTCGGCAAAAATATATCATAATCTACAAGATATGAGAAGTAACATAGTTTTCGTAAAAATCTATTTTAACAAAAGAAAGTAGAGAATTTTTTTTTTAAGTGAACCCTATTATTTCACTTGTAACTAGTTTACAGCTCCATTTTTTATGAGAATAAGATGAAATTTTGTAATCTTCTTCATAAAGTACATCATTTTATTAACAATAACGTCATTTTCTTACTTATTTAAATTTCGTCTCATTTTCTGAAATATTCAGAAAAACATGATATCCGCGCTTTCGAACACGCACTTCCATCTCGCTCACGCTTATGCTCCGTGAGGGAGAGAAGACCATGAACTTGTGGAGCCTTAAGGCCTCATCCAATTGAAAATATAAATAACACAATTGATGGTGATTGAGAAACATTCTTATAATTTCAAGTTATTGTCAGTAAGGACACATTGGAAGAAATTTGATCCCCAAAGGAGCTTGAAAAGTCGCATTTTACTGCATGTAGAGCTTAGTTTGATGGATTATTAAAGTATATCTTATTGTAAATTAAATGATTTTTCTTTTAGTACATATAAAACATAGGTACAGTTTATGTGACTGTACATGTGAGTTTCATAATAACATCACACGAGTGTTTTAATGCCTAATTATGTACAGTTACATACACTACTTTATCTATCCACATATCATAAGCTTCCATGATGCATTCAGGAGCCGCATATTATGACCGGCATCGCAGCGTTGTTTTCTGGCAGCTGTCATAGTTTTTTTTTATTCAGAGACAAACTAGAGTCACATCCAACTGTCATATCGTTCGATATCTTACTAACATGCGACATTTGCCAAATTTGTATGCAATTCATTTCGAACTAAACATCATCGCGACTGACATTAGAATAGAGGTCAAACCAAATTTCTTTGTTTTTCAGAGATGTTCGAAATTTGAATGAAATAATGTTATCGAAATCGATGTTATTATTTGGCAATAATAACATTTTCACAGATAAGAAATTTGTTCTAACAAAACAGTCTATTTTTATGGTGGTCATTATGTGCGGTTCTTGAACGCATCATGGAGGGTTTATGATATTTGGATAGATAAATATGTTTATATAATAGGTATAAAAAATTGATTACCTACATGAGTGCACAAACCAAAAAAACAGGACCTCCCTAATTCCAATCTATTGTTTATATACCTACAGAAGAAGTAAGTAATAGTCAGTACTGTCTGATCTTAAACGGTTAGCGCTGATATAGTTTATAATCTGCACCCAGACCAAGTCTGATAAAACGACACTAATCGTAAAGTGATAAAATTACACTGTAATTTCTACTATGTACTGTATATAGTGTAGTTCCTAGCTACTCGCCAGTTTCTGTCTGCATTCTGAATATTGGGTCCTACTTTTTGCTTTTCATCATTATCAGGTCAGCCGGAAGGCTTCCCCCAAAGCGTGCCACAAAGACCGGTCCTGCGCCACTCGCATCCAGCGGACTCCCGCGACCTTTACCAGGTCATCAGTCCAACTTGGTAGACACCCACGCTGCGCTTTCCTTTCTTCCTTTTTTCTCAGTTTTAGTAAATCGCAAATGTATTTACTAAAACCATCTATTGTTCATGAATAAAAAATACTATGACTATGATCGATCGTTGCGTGGCTTAGTCGATCATACACAATTTATACACGGATATTTTAACGGCCTCCGTAGCCCAGTGGGTAGTGACCCTGCCTACGAAGCTGGAGGTCCCGGGTTCGAATCCCGGTCAGGGCATTTATTTGTGTGTTTATCACGAATATTTGTTCCTGAGTTATGGATGTTATATATGTATATAAGTATCTATATGTATGTATCTATTATATATATCATCGCCTAGTACCCACAACGCAAGCCTTACTGAGCTTACCGTGGGCCTAGGTTGATTTGTGTAAGATTGTCCCATAATATTTATTTATTTATTTATATCAATAACAATCTAACCCAAATAAATCAGAATTATTTATAAACCCAACGGAAACGGGCAATCAAAATCTGCAAGAAAAAATGAATGTAATCTATAGGGTGATTGACTGATCTAGACTTTTGACGATAACATAATAGTTTACAGCGACATAGACGCATATTTTTTCCATATTGCATAATGCCTACTCATTGGTCAAGCAGGCTTTTTCCACATATATTTGTACTTACTTCTAGTACATAAAAGGCTCGAGACTGACATAAAAACCGGATTTTCCTGTCAAATTACAACAGCTGATCGTTTGTTCACATTACAAAACTAACTTGCTTGATATCTTGTTTGTAGATGATTAATTAATGGTTGTTTTAATAGGTCACGGCGCTAGTCAACCTCAACTTTAACCCTTACTCTGCTCAATACCATTAGCGAGTAATATATGTAAGTTTAATAAATGTATTAATGAAGCATTTATATAATGACCCGCGCCCTGTGCACCCTCAACTTAATAACAGATAACATAGACCTGTTTTCGTGTTCTCTGAATGAATTCACAAAGTCGGCATTGTTTATATTATGTTATAATAATACTTAGATATAAATTGTAACATGGTTGTACAAATAGTTACACTATTGTCTTAGGCTTAGTACCAGTAAAGATAGTTGTAAGTGTAAAAAAAAAAAAATATATAAAAAACAACAGTATTGTCGGTCGCGTAACGTCTTAATTGTCTGATAATGTTAAGGCTGGACGCAAACGTTCGGAATTAGATTTTCGACTTATAGCGCTCGCACGCGCAGGCATTTAAAAGAAAGAAAGAAAACATTTGGGTGGTTCCATAAAAGTTGGGTACCTAACTTTCTGACAAATTTTGCCATAGGTGTTTTTAGATACTAATTAGACAACTTTTTAGTCAAATGTCAATGAGTCCAGTCACTTTTCCTTTTTTCTGAGGTATTTTAATATTTCTTTCTCTTTGTACTCTGCTAATAAAATTGGATCACTTTTTATATTTTCTAGACGTTTGTTTGCCTGTTCTGTTTTTTTTTTGCCTTTTCTTCATTATACAACGGTATTTTCTTTCGAGGCGCCATATTCTTCAACAAACAGAACTATTTTCAATTGGCGAATCTATTTAAACTCACATTTATTATTATTTTTTTTTAAATTTCATATACATTATAAACTAATATTTATAACAAATATAAATATAAAAAAAAAGAACAGATGGTTATATGTAGAGAGTAGAGAGGGGTTAGGGGGCGATGTTGGGTAGAGCTGCCCCGTCGTTGAGGCCGAAAAAATGCTTTACTATTCTGAATTTGTGCCGGGTCCCGCGAATGGATTATTGATATTATAATCTTTGACCTTAACCAGCCCATTATTATAGATAGGGGTCGGTTCCAGCAGTTTGCAATAGCTTCATATATTTAAACTATTATGAACATCAGGCCCTAGCCGTCGCATCAGTCCCTAGTCACATTTACGACCAGGGCCTGATGGTCTAGGGACTGACGAATCAGAACTAAATCACTCTTAATCTTAAAAAGAAATACCGAAACTTGTAGATAACATCAGAACAAACAAATCACATATACGGGTCATTCTAACCCATTTACAGAACAATAATAACCGCTCTAGCTAGAGGGCTGTAAGTCGAAAATCGAACTCGGAAACCGTACGCGGATTCCGAACGTTTGTTAGCAGTCGATTAGTAAAACGCGTGTTGGTAAGGTAAGCACATAGCACGCGTTACTTCTTTGATTGAGAAAAAATTAAGTTTTCATCATGGGCATGCCAGCATCAGAACTACATTGAAACAGTGCTCAATAAATATCATCTGCTCTAGTCATTGAAAGGAACAAGACAACAAGTCCTTCTTCGAGTTCTACAACGTAATGCTGCAGAACTAATAACGTCCATGCTTAGTAAATCTGGTTTGTTGCAAGTAAAACCACTTAAATATCTCTTCCCGCACTACTAAGTGCTCTTTTTGCTTGCCAGGGTTGCCAAGTTGGCGCATCGTACTGTTATCTGGTAAAGGTCTCGTAGTCCGCTGGATGCGGGTGGCGTAGGACCAGTCATTTGTGGCACTCCTTCGGGGAGGCCTATGTCCAGCAGTGGACGACTTTAGGTTGATATGTTGAGAATGCGGAATACTCTATGATAGATACCTAACAGTATCTATCTACTACCGCTTGACTCCTGGGAGTATTCCGAAATCGAGTGAAATCACGCCTACGTCAATTCTTGGGATAAACCGTCTCCCAACCTAGTAAATTTTCGGTAACTTGAAAACAAATTCCTAAGTCAAAAATGTAATGAAATTTTTGCGAACATTCTACAGAAATTTTGACTATGCATTCCATTTTCAAATGTATTTTAGGGTCGTGATTTCCTGATACCGGTAAATGAAAGCAGCGACACTTTGGGCTTCTTCAGAAAACTAAGATGTGAAGGTATATATTAGTCCTATTAGGTAGATACAATACGTGCCACATAAGTTTGCCTCTCCAAAGTTCACCTCTAGTCGCCTCCCGCACACCCCTCGAGCCCCTCTGATACCTCTGCGACGCAACTAGTAGCTGATATAGGTAGACCGCTTAACTAAATCCTCGCCTGCGGCGAAGCCTCGCCTCCCGCTCGCCGCCCGCGCCCCATTATCGCCATAACTCCACTCCCGCGCGCCGCGCAGGCGAGGACTGAGTACTAAACTTATGTGGCGCGAACTGTATCCTTAGTCCTTCATCATATCAGCCGAAAAACGTCCACTGCTGGACATAGGCCTCCCCCAAAGAGTGCCAAAATGACCGGTCCCGCGCCACCCGCATCCAGCGGACTCCCGCGACCTTTACCAGGTCATCAGTCCACCTTTTGGGGGGCTACCCACGCCGCGCCTTCCGGTACGTGGCCGCCACCCGAGAACCTTTCCGCTCCAACGGCCATCGGTTCTACGTGCAATGTGCCCCGCCCACTGCCACTTAAGTTTAGCGATTCGGAGGGCTATATCGGTTGCCTTCTGCGGATAGCCTCATTTCTGATGCGATCACGCAGAGAAACTCCCAACATGGCCCTCTCCATTGCCCTTTGTGTGACTTTGAGCCTTCTTATGAGGCCCATTGTAAGCGACCGCGTTTCAATGCCATATGTCATCACTGGTAACACACACTGGTACTGGTCTAGTCTGGAGTAGTCCTTATCTCGTCGCAATAAGGTTTAGGATTGATCAGATGGCTGGTAGGTTAGGTTAGGTTAGGTACTCACGCAGACAGTGCGCGCACAGACAGGCGTGCCGGCACGGCAGCAGCGCGCGCGACAGCGGCGCCGAGGCGCACACGCAGCACAGCGCCGCGCCCTCCCCGCCCGCGCCCGCGTACCGCTCCGCCTCGTCCATCTGCTCACCCGTCACGTACAATTGCTAGAACAAAATATACTATTTAGAAGAAAAACATCTGACAATAGGCTATTCATCCTCCTAGCGTTATTTCCGGTTGTGCCCCTAAAGGAGCCCGGGGTCCGCTTTAACACCTCATTCCAAGATCTATTATACTAAAAAAAAAAATTTAGTCTGTCAGTTAGATTATTAAGATATTCAGCCACGATAGGCTGGGATAGGAATGGATTAGCTGGCAATTCATACACACCGACGTAATTATAAAATGACAAAACTGTCAACTCCATTCCCAAACTTATCAAGGTCGAGTAATAGCAGGCTCCTTGAGTCCTTGCACAATATTTCCAGCATTGTGATAGGGAGACCCGTATCCGAGTACAGTATATGAATAAATGGTACTAAATGTAGGTATGTAAGAGAGGTAGGGCACAGCGGAATGTCATCTCGCTCGAATGTGGAGCAGGCCAACTGGGGAAGTACCTCCACCTCACAGAAGACCGCAGCCATACTAGCACCACTGCTTTGTAGTGTTGCTATATTATTGCATGCTATGAAGTATGTGGTGTTGTGTTCCTGCTTGACATCAGGCAGGCCGTAACCACCGTCGTTGTATAAAAAAAAACAATTCCTTTTTAATCGACCTCAAAAAAGGAGGAGGTTATATGTCCCACTGAATGTTTTTTTTTTCTATGTAGGTATGTTCGCCGGTTTCTCCGTCAATTGTGGACCGATTTGATTGTCGACCCATTGTCACCAAGACACCAAGTCAGGATCTGATGATGGGATCCCAGGAGCAGCGTGTAGTAATTTCGATATTTTCTACATATTATAACTCGTGCATTTACCCGCGGAAATCGCAATTATGGTGAAGTGGAACTGATGATGAGGACCACAGATGACTTATGGAACTCCCCAAAGATGTAAAGTACGTCAAAGATTCTGACATGATTCCGTTGAAGTAGCTACTAATGAAGTGTTAATTCTGAGATCCTTGAGGAATCGACGGAACTCCTCAAACATTATCAGCCCACAGATAGCGAATTGGGGTTTTTCTGTAATAACCAACGCATGTGCTCTCGGAGAGCAGTTCATGTGGTTAATTGGAAAGGAAATGTGGAAATTTACATGTACCACGTTTTTAAAGTAAATTATATTCTCCGTTATGAAGTAAGTAGCTTGTAATATTTATTCGGTGGCGACGCAAACGCATCGTTTTAGTATGAATTAAATGCACGAGCTCGCTTAGCACGCATGATGAAAACATGCGCTCCGTACTCGAACCCCGCTCGCAAATCACGAGTAGTACCTAGATGATGTAGGAAATTAGGAATTCTCCCAATGAATGGGGAATGGATGAAAATTTTAGAAGTGCCTGATTATTTTTTTGGTGATAGGAATAACCTTCCTTAGCACCAGAAAAAAGTTGCAGACTTTTATGCTGCGTCAATTATATTAGAAAAATATAAACAGTTTCCTCACTTACGTTTTGGGTTTAGGACGGCGAATAAGATAATTTGCTTGATCCGTCTCATATTGCAAAAAATATTTTTATAATCCCTGGTAAACTGACACTGGCAATGATATTTACAGCTACAGCAGCTATATTTGTCATTGCCAGGGTCAGATATTTAATAGTACATTTCGATGCTAGTGCGGAAAGTATGTCATTACTTTACGAGTGCCGAGATATCTTGCCACGAGCCGTAGGCGAGTGGTAAGACTCGGGACGAGTGAAGAATGACATTTCCGCACGTGTATCGAACGACGTTTTTTAATACAGTTGCGAAAAAATATGAAAAACAACAAGAAAAATCTGCAACTTTTTTCTGGTACTGAGGAAGGTTATTCCTATCCCCGAAAAAATAATCAGGCACTTCTAAAATTTTCATCCATTCCCCATTAGACAAACAAATCATTTTTCTTGCGTTGCATACAAATTGCGTATGAAAGAAAGTTCACTGGAGCATGCGATTGCTCAAAACAAAACCAAAGTTTCCGCGTCACTCAGACTTGAATGGTAAACTTCATTCATTCGTAAAATCCCCAACGTAAATATCCGCTGGCCAACAGAATGTGAGTTACCTTAAGACAGGAGAGATGCCCGTTGGCTTGCTTGAGGTACTGCGCAATGATGCCGCTCGGCAGAGGGCACTGGTCATCACGGATATGCACTACGCTCACTAACGCTACCTGGAATGTGTTATATATGCATTAATTTAACCAATATTCAACGAACAATATTAAGAAATATTTAGGTATCATGTCGATGGGTGTCCTACAGCACCCCAGTGGCATAAAAGGGCTTCACGCCACACTTCGCGGTCCCAAGCAGCGATCCCTAATCTCATTGCAGCTACAGCAGAGGGCTTCCAGCTTCCTTTCAACAGAGCGCCGCAAAGTGTGTGTATGGCTCGAATTGTGCAGGTTTCTGCAGGGACAGCTACTTCATCCTTGAAGGAGGTCTTGACTTAAGTATAAATACCTGGAGCTTTGGACGCAACTAGGCAGTGTGTGTGGCTAGAATCACGACTGGCAGGTTCTAGGTTCTAGGCGGAGACTGTTTAAACTATAGTGATTCCGGTTACTGCTGGGGCAGTCAGGCCGGGGACGCACTGGTGGGGCGATTGGCGACGGCAATTTCAGTACTTGGGCGACTTGGAGTACGGGGATCGCCGCCACATCGCTAATCGCCTTATGCGCGACCTTACCGTATCATCGGGCCGTATTGTAAAGGTCGCAGCTCACTACAGCCACCCGGCACCCGACCCGCACCGCCTCGCCTCGAGCAGTTAGTATGCTTCATATGGATTTGTATGGGCATGCGCTCACTATATCAACTCCGTAGTATCGCCGGATCACCTCGCTCGCTCAGTGTCCACGCGCGGACTGCGGGTGGACCACTCGATGATAGCTCGCTGTTGGCATGCTTGCCGAGCGTGAACCAAGAGCTGGCAACTCGCGGGAGGGAGGTGGAAGGGGGGGGGGGAAGGGGGGCTCGTTGACCACTCGACGTCCACTCGATGCCCACGCTTGTCCACTGCTGACAACGCGGCGTCGATCCGCGGACCAGGCTGTCGACAACGAGTGGACGCCGAACGACGAGGCGGTGCGGCAAGGGTGGCTGTAGTGAGCTGTGACTTAGATTATTCCGCCGGCTTCCGGGTGCTTTGTATCGCCGAGTACAGACAAGTGGCACTATACTATCCGCAAAACTATCTGGCCGGTAGGGCAATAAACGTCCGCTACCGTTAGGGGTGTAAAATGTCGATAACTTATAATGTAAACGTCGATATAATTATTATATTTTCAAATGAAATCTTATATAATAAATAAATAAATAAATAAATATTTGCGGACAATCTTACACAAATCAACCTAGTCCCAAACTAAGCAAAGCTTGTACTATGGGTACTAGACGACGATATAGATACTTATATAGAGAAATAAATACTTAAATACATAGAAAACATCCATGACTCAGGAACAAAAATTCGTGCTCATCAAACAAATAAATGCCCTTACCGGGATTCGAACCCCAGGACCTCTTGCTTCGTAGGCAGGGTCACTACCAACTAGGCTAAAGCGGTCGTATCATTATTGATATTGTTTTTAAAGTTATCTAATGAATAATACTAAATGTTTAAGATATTTCTTAAATAATTAGCTAAATACGTGATTAGGTAAGTAGATATAGATAATGAAACATGCATCTATTTAAGTCATTAGCAATAATTGATAACAAAATATACTATAACATAAAAGGGTAAACATCACAATGCATAACTCATTCGTTATACGAACTTTGTCTGTGAACCTACGTCGTAATGGAAGGATGGTGGACTTTTTACAAAAAATGGATCAGTTACGAGTCTGGGGTCTCTGGGGTTAGCTAAAGCACTTTTTATTGACACCAACCGTCTTGTCATTAACCTACAAGACGATAGTGACACTGAAGACGAAGAAGAATAGCTAGTATTTTCCTTGTTTAGTCATTTATTTTGTTATACCTCCTTATTATTTTATTGTAATACTTTATGTCAATAGTTCAATATACCTATTTATATTTCGATAGTAACTATACAATACTGTTATATAAAACACCACGTAATTTATATTCTTTGTTTCATTACTTTATCGACATTCCTTTTTATGCGTAACGCTTCCTGCCCTATTGCTGCTCGGCCCGCTCCATAAGCCGTGCAGCCCCCGTAGCATGGATAGCGTTATCACGCGATAAGTGATAGGATAAGCGCGTCGTCTCATTCTATCGAACGGTGTCAGCCAGGGACGGCAGCTCTATCCTATCACTTATCACGTGATAAGGCCATCCATGCTACGGGGCCAGGCCCCGTAGCATGGATGGCGTTATCACGCGATAAGTGATAGGATAAGCGCGTCGTCTCATTCTATCGAACGGTGATGATGACGGCTGAAAGAGAACGATTCCGATGATTTATGACCTGACCGGTCAGATAGTTTTGCGGATACTATAGCGAGTGGGCACTAGTGGGCAAACTGGAACCTGGTCGTTGGGCGGTTGTGGCATTACCGTGTCATCTGGCCGGAGCTCGGCGGTGTCGCGTGGGTCCCGCGCTAGGATCACGACTAGAGGGTAGCAGGTTCGAGGCGGGGGCCCCAGCTGTAGGGGCTCTTCTGAACTCAGTCGGAGAGGTCGCTCGTCGTGCGGGTTACTTCTGTAAGAGGGGACAGATTTAGTTGATTGAAGGAACCTGACTGCTGCTGTTGGTAGTGTTTTTATGACTGGTTTAAGAGGGGTGTGGTAGTGAGTGGGTGTACCTACCTAAAGGTCGTAACTATAACTCAGGCATATAGCCGTGTCCACTCACAGAATCGACGTAGCGTACTTAGTTTTTTGAAGTAAAAAAAACAATTTATTTTTACGTACATTACATAATGATTTATTATATCAACTGTTAATGTACAAGGTACTTTTGTCGTCTTGCTTATTGAGTTAGCGATCCCGGGTTCCCGGGTTCAAGCCTATACCTACTGAGAGAGTTAATTAACGAAAATTATTTCTTGAATATCTTCGAAATAGTACGAATTAGGATACTATGTCTTAGAGGAGTTTACTTCGCTTTACCTCAGGAATGCGTCTTCGAAAGGATCGGAATCCAATAAAAACACGGTGTATATTAATATAAACGAATTATATCCGCGACACTTAGAATTTATGGATGTAAACGGGGATACAAGTATGATGATTAGATAATTATGATTTATAATGATGATGACTTGATGACGATCATTACCATCAAATCTTCAATACTAAAGCATACTAGTATAAATCGAGGAACATAAATAGAACAAAACCTGTTACGAGACCAGTTCACACGGTTATCACTTATCACGCTGTTTTAAACATGTCGACAGGCGTCATTATCTAATGATGGACTCTATCTCAAGGTATTGGAGGCTGATTTCCAATAGCAAACGTTGAGGTCGCTTTATCACTGTTATTAAGTGTTTATTTTAATTTGTCCTATTTGACCTTTTTATATTGAAGTGAAGGGGCTCTCCCGCCTTCGCCCAGCAGTGGAACACTTTACAGGCTTAGAAAAAACGTTAAATACCTCCTAAAGGCGGAGTCCCACGGCCCGTGTTATTACAAGGGTGTTTAAGCCGGGGACCCACAACCTGCTTTCTCACAGGACAGGTTAGATCACGCCAGGCCAGACCGACAGGCCATGTGAACCGTCGCGTCCGCACAGTGTTTTATAATAGTTATTTATGATACAAGTGCGGAAAGTAGGTAATTCCCAACGAGTGGCGACTGGCGAATGGCGATAGCCAAAAACACGACCGTCAGGGAGTGTTTTTGATCGACACGAGTTGGGAATTAATTACCTATCCGCACGTGTATCATACAACATTTTACAATGCATCATGCGAGGAAATAAAAAAATATGCATAAAAGGTGACACGAAATCTCATTCTCGCACAGTGTGCGGGAATATTGGCCTGAAATCCATTCCCGCACGGGCTGGCTTCGCCCGGCACCGCCGTGCCGGCATAGACCACTTCCCGTGTTTATGTTGGACCATATAAGAGTTTGTAGGTATTTCAGAGCAAGTGCATTGTAAACCATGTTTTTGCCACACGTCGTTTTTTTTTAAAATCGATAGATAGGTAACTATAACTATCACAAATATGAGACTCCCACATCGATAGGTCATGTAGTTTTTGATTTATTAAATATCAAAGTTTGCTTACATCCGGGTCATGAAATTCACATTTTTATTTATTGCATGTTTACAAAAAAAATTGATTACAACAAGTGAATCTGCATATCCCTACCGTTTGCTTTTTAACCGACATCAAAAAAGGAGGAGGTTATTCTTCCATACGCTTGCCGTGCTTACTTTCGGATGTAATATTTTTTTTCGACTTTTCGGTTTTGGTTTTTTATTCCACAATTCCGCAGTATTAGTGGAGATAATTTAGCATATAATAGCTCAACTGTACCTTTATCAACAGTATTTAAATCATGGTCTAATTCCGTGGAAAATTGAAGACATTTGATTTAATTCAGCCAACTCAAATAACGCTGAATTAAGATGTCAGAAGTTTAGGAACCGATTTCAAACAACGTGACAGAAATTTATATGACTCCACCTTGGCTTGTAAATAGGTTATCCAATCGAAACGAAAACCGTTTTACTATTAGCGTGGGTTTGAATCAAAACGTGTGTCTCCGGTTCTGTCTGACATCTGAATGCCAAGGACTTTCAATTCATTTTGTATTAAAAGCAGTAACGTCTGCTAAAGAAATTTATAAATTACAAAGGGAAGTAATTTACCTACTTTAAAACCAAGTTTTAACAGACTTCAATTCAGTACTCATATTTATTTTTTATACAACGACGGTGGCAAACAAGCTTACGGCCTGCCTTAAGTAAAGTTAAGCTGGTACCGTAGCCTATAGACACTTGTGACTCCAGAAGAATCACAAGCGCGTTGCCGACCCTTTCTTAATCCACTTGAGGATTCGCTGTGTTGGCAGATAGAGACATGCAGATCCCGCACTCCCAATACAGTGCATCCTAGGGAGATCTGGCGACCTTACTCACCACCAGGAACACAACACCACATGCTTCATAGCATGCAATAATATAGCAACACTACAAAGCAGTGGTGCTATTATGGCTGCGGTCTTCTGTAAGGTGGAGGTACTTCCCCAGTTGGGCTGCTCCACATACGAGCGAGATGACATTCCACTGTGCTCTACTTTCTCTCTTATTTGAAGAGTTCCCTTGATTTCTCCAGGATCCCATCATCAGATCCCAACCATGGAAATTCCTGGAATGGGAATTCCTGGGACAGATATTACCCTTTCATATAAAAAAAGAAGTCTCCGAATCGGACCAGGCGTCTTCGAGTAATCAGGGAACATACATAGGTAAAAAATAAAAGATTCCGACGTTTTAAGAAACTCCTCATTTTCTAAGTCGGTAAAAAAAAATAGCTATGAGCTAGACTCGTACCAGCAGTCGCTCTAACCTACTGGTAGCTGAACCATGCCATCGGAACTGGAATATTTAATGTTTGCTCTGTAATTATAAATAAATAAATAAAATTCGTTTAATTCAGACAACCACGGGTCCATACATGTTAAAATTATTATCTAGGTTTACCTACTTAATTACTAGTGTTAGTTATTTCAAAGTATATAAAAGAACCAGGACACTCACGTGTACGAGGTGACTATAGAGTGTACTCTGGTCCAATGTATGACAAGCTGACTGTCCATCCTGTCAGCTATAACGGCCAGGAGGCTGTTGCGGCTGTCCCGCAGGCGCCGGAGCGCGGCTGCGCATCGCGCACGCATGATGGCCGGGAAACCATCCACGCGCGCGTGCGCGAACATACCGGACGCGCTACACCAGCGTGGCAGCCGCAACAGCGCCCTGAACGCGTTATTATACTGGACGCGGAGAGCACTCAGCGCCCTTTGCGAACAGCTGGTCCATATTATAAGGACTTGTAAGGCTAATAAGCTTGTAAGGAGGCACGCAGGAGTCAAATGGCTGCGTTCTTAAATCGCTGGACAGTATTATTATATTTTATGTTCTATTTTTAATTTCGTTAATTGTCCCTTCTCGTGTTTAAGGTGGTTCGATTGCCATACAAAACGTTATTTGACATTCGCAGGCTAACGGCGTGATATTTTAAGAAACTTATGTAACAAACTTTCATAAATTGGCTTCCCATTAGCGCCAAATTCCCCCTTTCCTAGAATAAACTTGTATAAACTAGATTAATTTGAGAAATTGGATTGGGACGTGATATTTTAAAAAACTATTTTCTCAAATTAAACTAGTTTATACAAGTTTATTCTAGGAAAGGGGGAATTTGGCGCAAATGGGAAGCCAATTGATGAAAGTTTGTTACATAAGTTTCTTAAAATATCACGCCGTTAGCCTGCGAATGTAAAATAACGCATTGTATGGCAATCGAACCACCTTAACTAAGTTTTTATCATTATTTTGTTTTTTTGTTTGTTATCCACCGTGAACTCACTCGACGGTTCCATCGGAAGACCAGCGCTGGCAGCAATGCCAGCATTATGCTGAGATAGAACCCTTTCGTGACAACCGCTGCGTGTTGTTTGTCTCGGATAAATGTTTCTTTCTTTCTTTCTTCCTTTTCTTATAATCTCTAAAGTCCAAACTACAGAGTCACGAACACCGACAGGCAGCGAGTATACCTAGCTTGCCTAACAGTATTTTATCGGAGACATTTTGGAGTGTGCGCAGGAACTGCACGACCTAATTCCACCTTCCCCGTTCCACCACCGAACGACCAGGCGTGGGGAGCGAATGCATCCTTATGTTGTCAATTTACCATTTATTCGCACGAAGCGATTTGGCTCGTCTTTCTTAATGCAAACTGCTAAGGAATGAATTCGAAACGACATTTAGCAAAAATAGGCTTGATAAATGGCATAATTATTTAGATATTTTTCTCAGCGTGTTTTGTTTAGTTTTATAAGCGTAGTAGTTGAATCGAAACATTCACTAATATAGAACATTAGAATCACCATAACTGTCTATGCCGTTAGTCAACATTTTTTAGGGTTCCGTAGCCAAATGGAAAAAAACGGAACCCTTATGGATTCGTCATGTCTCTTTGTCTGTCCGTCCGTATTGTCCAAGCCACTTTTTTCCGAAACTATAAGAACAATACTGTTGAAACTTGGTAAGTAGATGTATTTTGTGAACCGAATTAAGATTTTTAACACAAAAATAGAAAAAAAACAATAAGTTTTGGAAGTTCCCCATACGTGCCCATACTTAAAACTGAAACTCATTTTTTTTTTCATCAAACCCATACGTGTTACTAATCTATGGATAGGTCTTCAAAAATGATATTGAGCTTTCTAATATATACAGGGTGACTGGTAATTCGACCTATTCCTTGAATAGAGCTAATTTGCAACAATTTATGTCCAGTCAACCAGGGGTCAAAACACGATTTTTTTTTAATTTTTAGAGTTTTTAGTTTGTTTGAAAAAAAATCGCCTTGCAGCCTTAAAGTGCTGATTGTGACAAAAATGTTTTTTTACCATCCAAATGGAAGTACTTTTGTCACAATCACCAGCTTAAGGCTGCAAGGAGATTTTTTTTCATACAAACTAAAAACTCGAATATCTCGGAAACCAGCGAGTTTCGACCCCTGGTTGACTGGACATAAATTGTTGCAAATTAGCTCTAGTATAACCCCTTTCAAGGAATAGGTCGAAATACCAGTCACCCTGTATATATTTTTTAACTGAATAGTTTGCGCGAGAGACACTTCCAAAGTGGTAAAATGTGTGTGTGTGTGTGTCCCTGTAACTTCTAAAATAAGAGAATGATAAAACAAAAATATATATATGATGTAGATACATTATGCAAACCATGCAAACTTCGATCGAAAATTGGTTTGAAAGAGATCTAGTAACTAGTTTTTTTTAATACGTCATAAATCGTAAACCGCAATTTATTTTACGGAACCCTTCATGGGCGAGTCCGACTCGCACTTGGCCGCTTTTTTAACTAAAATTTATTTTTACAAACCATCTTCCGCGAAACCGGGCGCCCTTGACGTGACGTTTTCTTGTTTTGGTCGTGTCGTTGAACTACCACGCCTGCCAACGGCGCCAACTGACCCTACCATGTGTTTAATATTAATCACATTTGCTAAAACGTGTTCGAAACGCTGAAGGTCGTGTCGTGTGTCCATTGTTTATGTTGATATCGAAAGTGTAATGAATGACAATTGTGTATAGTTACATGAATGAACGTTGCCCCTTCTGTTATCGATATTTATCAGGTTCGCATACACACGAAACAGAGTAGTAAAACACGCATATTTGTTACTCATATTGTACCCATAAATTATTCGTATTATTTATTAGGTACTAAGCAATGTTATTTTCTTATAAAAGATAATCTCTAGTCTAGTCTCACCTGATGGTAAGCGACGACAGAGCCTAATAAGATGAAGCTCACTGGTTCAGTAATAGCCTATTCACTCTTGTTTTGAAGGCACTCAGTGGCGGAGCGCCCATACAAGCCGATTCCCACCGGCTTCCCTAAAATTTCATGCCATATATTACCAAACTCGTAAATCATCACAAAATAGCCCTTTTATTTGGCTCCGGGTTGTCCAAGGAAAATTCTTACGCGCCGCCACTGGAAGGCACCTAGATCGTTGTTCTCAGGAAATACAGATGAAGGGAGCGAATTCCATTCCTTAGCAGTTCGCATTAAGAAAGACGAGCCAAATCGCTTCGTGCGAATAAATGGTAAATTGACAACATAAGGATGCATTCGCTCCCCACGCCTGGTCGTTCGGTGGTGGAACGGGGAAGGTGGAATTAGGTCGTGCAGTTCCTGCGCACACTCCAAAATGTCTCCGATAAAATACTGATAGGCAAGTTAGGTATACTCGCTGTCGGTGTTCGTGACTCTGTAGTTTGGACTTTAGAGATTATAAGAAAAGGAAGAAAGAAAGAAAGAAACATTTATCCGAGACAAACAACACGCAGCGTTTGTCACGAAACGGTTCTATCTCAGCATAATGCTGGCATTGCTGCCAGCGCTGGTCTTCCGATGGAACCGTCGAGTGAGTTCACGGTGAATAACAAACAAAAAAACAAAATAATGATAAAAACTTAGTTAAACACGACAAGGGACAATTAACGAAATTAAAAATAGAACATAAAATATAATAATACTGTCCAGCGATTTATGAACGCAGCCATTTCACTCCTGCGTGCCTCCTTACAAGCTTATTAGCCTTACAAGTCCTTATAATTCATCATCATCATTGGCCTTGTACATCTATGATAAGATGATTTAAACAGCGTCTATGTCAAGGTGGTGCGGCATTTACGCACATGACTCGTAAGGCCGATACGGGAGCGACAGGCCCGACCGCATAATTGACAAGTAAATGTTGTGCACGATGATATAGGGAGGACAGCAGCAAGCTGGTGTCTCTGTTCTCGTCGGAACGACAGAAGATCGAACCAAGCTGCATCATGCGCAACCATACCTTCGCCCAGGGTCTTCCTCCAGTGGTCTCGGTCCTCAGATTCCAGTTCCCATTTGGTTGGGTCAATCTTAAAGGACAACATGTCTCGTTTTGCGTTGTCCTTAAAACGAAGCATTGGTCGCCCTACTGGTCGTTTCGCATGGGCTATTTCGCTCAGGAGAGTTATACGTGGCAAACGAGAGGGCTCCATCCTTTGCACATGCCCCAGCCAGCGAAGACGTCTTTGCTTCAAGATAGCAATAATGCTGGGTAAACGTGCGATGCTAAGCACCCTCTCGTTTGTAACTCGATCCTTCCATGAGATCCCTAGAATACGCCGAAGACATCGCATATGGAAGTTGTTCAATTTCCGCTTATAATTACAGAGCAAACATTAAACATTCCAGTTCCGATGGCATGGTTCAGCTACCAGTAGGTTAGAGCGACTGCTAAAAGGTCGCTGGTTCGAGTCTAGCTCACAGCTATTTTTTTTTACCGACTTAGAAAATGAGGAGTTTCTTAAAACGTCGGAATCTTTTATTTTTTACCTATTTATGTTCCCTGATTACTCGAAGACGCCTGGTCCGATTCGAAAACTTCTTTTTTTATATGAAAGGGTAATATCTGTCCCAGGAATTCCCATTCCAGGAATTTCCATGGTCGGGATCTGATGATGGGATCCTGGAGAAATCAAGGGAACTCTTCAAATAAGAGAGAAAGTAGAGCACAGTGGAATGTCATCTCGCTCGTATGTGGAGCAGCCCAACTGGGGAAGTACCTCCACCTTACAGAAGACCGCAGCCATAATAGCACCACTGCTTTGTAGTGTTGCTATATTATTGCATGCTATGAAGCATGTGGTGTTGTGTTCCTGGTGGTGACTAAGGTCGCCAGATCTCCCTAGGATGCACTGTATTGGGAGTGCGGGATCTGCATGTCTCGATCTGCCAACACAGCGAATCCTCAAGTGAATAAAGAAAGGGTCGGCAACGCGCTTGTGATTCTTCTGGAATCACAAGTGTCTATAGGCTACGGTACCTGCTTAACATCAATCAGGCAGGCCGTAAGCTTGTTTGCCACCGTCGTTGCATAAAAAATAAATAAGAGTACTGAATTGAAGTCTGTTAAAATTTGCTAATTGAGGAGTTCCACTACCCACTTGCTGACTCCATCATCAGACCATCGTCACCAAGTATAATGTAAAGAACTCATCAAAACATACCAAATGAGCCCACACTCGAGGGTATACAAGTAGCCGTTGACGAGTTCCACTATCCACCTCCTGACTCCATCATCAGACCATCGTCACCAAGTGTTATGTTCTATACATCAACCGAGTGCCTCTATACCGATACCAAATGCGCTGTGTTTACCCCCAAGGGCCCCGAGTATCCGAATCCGAACCGAACTACATTCGTATTCATGGAAACTTATTTAAAATAAAAAATCAGGATTAGTTTTATTTGAATAAGAATAAGTTATCTTCATTCAATTCTTATTCCCAAGAATTATTCCCGACGAAACTTATTTGGAATAACTTTGACGGGGATAAAATCAACGTGATTTTATTCACGCGTTATTCTTATTCTATTCATGATTTTATTCTTGAATGCCCAACTCTGGTCTCTAGTTGTCACTTTTACTTTTACCTTTGTGGAAAGGAGACAAATCATATTTTAGTTAACAGAAGTCAATGTAACCTGTGGTCAAACTGTAGGTAATTTTTTTATTTTTTTTTCTCAAGAATTTCAGCAATCGACTCCTTAGTCATAATCTGATGTTTTCTTTCTCAATACAGGTTTGGATGGTTGATATTCCAGTGAACATCATCCCAGAAGTTAGTTTCGATGGTCCAGGTTCAATATTTGCCATCTCTTGAGTCGGTTGACAGTCTCCGAGCTATCCAGGAGTTGTTGTGCTAGATCATTACTATGCATTTGCAGTCTGTTCTTGTATCTTGTGAATAACACATATTAATTAGGGCCGTGGGTCTGGGACAGTTGCCAGATAATCCACCAATAGCATTGCTATTACCCTAGCCTAGCTCAAGGATCTCTGTCTATTGGTGATTTTTTTTCTCAATCATCCGCTATTGTTTATTTATTTATTATTGATTTGTGGGCCTTAATATGCCGCTTCGACTAGCAAGTCATTGTGGCAGCCTTTTTTAGAGTTCACCGTTAAGGCCCGTTGCCTACAGGAAATTCCAGAGTCTTTGGGCGGTGACGTGTCGTACCTCTTCTGGGTGCACGATGTGCCGCCCTAGGTAGGTATACTTCTTTTTCTCAAAAATGGCCCGCAAAGTGAACATAACTCGCTACATATTGGAAGGTAAAGTGTATAGTTTAAGGTCAGATCAAAATAAAAAAAACATTTTTCATCACACTTGCTCATAAATGGTGTTATTCCTTGCCTGTATACAGAAGGACAATGGCCTAAATTGTCCCCGCGGGAAATAATGACACATGGGAGTTATGAGCTTGTGTGTGATCTGATTGGTTAAGCAAATCTGGACGGCCGCTAGCGACCAGAATTCTGCTCTGTGATTGGTTGAAAATATAATCAAGCAGGCTCTGTGATTGGTTGAAATATTGAAGCTACGCCCTCCACTCGCACTGATCTGGAAGTGAAGTTGTCAATCTCGTCAACATTTGATTGATGCGCTTGTATAAAACATAGGTTTTCTGTCTTTTTTGGTTATTTATTTCCTCGCAAATGTGATGAAAAACATTGTGTATAACACGGGCGTAAGAATATTGCAAACTCGAGTCATCAAAAGCCCTCCGCCTTACGGCGTCGGGCTCCTGATAGACTCTCGTTTGCAATATTTCTCATACGCCCCTTGTTAAACAATGTACTATTAGGCCGCCTGGAATGTTACATATAAATTCCTTTATTTTACCAAACTTTAAAAATAGTAGAAACTGGCATATAAAAGACGGCACAGGTCGTATTCAGCCAAATCAAGTAGTATTTTTCTATTGCAAACGCGACATTTTTGTATGAGTCATAAAAAGATTGCGTTTTTCGGTGGAAAAATACACTTGCGATTTTGTTTAAAAATATATATTATGACGTTTAATTTTATGTAATTTGCAGTATCCTCAATTTGTATTTAATAATTAAGCTTGATTTAAATTTAGTATTTTTTACTCCCCCATTTTGAGAAAAGCACTAAATTAGCCTCAGCCGGAATGGCAATTGCCGGCTTCGTATTATAATTAAAAGGCCTCGCAAGCTCGTCCGTTTAAACAAATACTCAGCCTGCAATTGCCTCCTTCTCGGCCACGGCAATAATGTACCTACTATTGTGCATGAGTGGTCCGCAGGATGATCGCTCCGCTGCCTCGCACATCTCTGGTGGAAACTCTCTCTAACGCCTTGGCCACGAATTTGGTCTTAAGCGACCTGCGACCAGCGTTTTACCTGTTCATTGCGCGTGATGCCAACCAACCACAGTGCGTTTCGCGTCTCGACCGCGCAATAAACAGATAAAACGCTGGTCGCAGGTCGCTTAAGACCAAAGTCGTGGCCAAGAGATGTGGAAACTCTCTCTAACGCCTTGGCCACGACTTTGGTCTTAAGCGACCTGCGACCAGCGTTTTATCTGTTCATTGCGCGTGATCCCAACTAACCACAGTGCGTTGCGCGTCTCGACCGCGTAATGAACAGATAAAACGCTGGTCGCAGGTCGCTTAAGACCAAAGTCGTGGCCAAGGCGTAAGGGTGAGTAACCGCCAGAGTTGTGGGAGGTTGCGAGGCGGTGTGCGAGGTAAATATTGACCAATAGGAAGCGATGCACAAGCAAGGCCAGCAACGCTATTGGTGGATTTCTTCCTCGCAGATCGCTGGTGGATTCCTACTCACCCTAACTCTAATGTCAGCGCAAGAGTCAGTTAATAAAAGAGTATCAACTGAGTTGGCAACAGCAATAACATGTTGAATTATCGCGTATGGAAACCTAAACTGGTTCACAGAGGTCAAGTTGTATCGTGAGTAGTAAATCTTATGAAATGCGATAAAACAATACAAGCCATTGGAATTGAGGTACAATGGCATTGTGACTGCCACCTGACCCAATCGGAGCGATGCTGAAACTGGCGCCTTGGTCTTATGAAGCAATTTCCAACACTCATTCCATTAACATTTTAAAAAGTTACTCGTACCTTCCAACTTTGGCAAAAATCAAGGTTTTATTCATATGGTTTTATCGGTTAAAAAAGGAAATCTAAAGATTCGCACCAATTTCGTAACTCTTTTTTCGTTAGTTTTCAAATCTGGTCTTTAAAACCGCTAATCTGATGGTTGCCGTGATGTATTAAGTTAATATAAATTACTAGAGGCTCTGGAAGCTGTAAAACTCGCAAGCCTGTTTTTTTGATATATATTTTTTTAATTTCGAAAAACTGAATTGTCCTAGAAATTCTATATAAACCTGCTCACAAAATTTCACGACAATCGGTTCAGAAATGCAACCTGTTGAGGAGAACAGCCGGACAGATACCGGACATACGAAAGAGTTTTGGCCCAAGTTGAAACGGAGAACTTCCTTCGCTTCGCTCGCTCGTTCAATAACAACGGTGATTTATTGACATACTTAGTCGGAAAAATTACGTCACTTACCCGGGGCGGCAAAACAAAGAACGTCATCACAGGTATTTGACGCCCTTAGGCCGGCCATAGACGGGCTGCTTAGAGCAGTTACCCGTGATCAACATACACGGACGGCACTTGCAGTCAGAGCTGCTTGACCGCATGATGAAAATTCACCGTGCTGCCAAACGCCCGAAGCAGTTGGAACTGCTTAAGCCGTTCGTGTATTGTGAATGACAATTTTGTATTGAAACTGCAGATCACCCAACGGCAACCGCTTGAAGCTGTTGGCATCTAAGCAGCCCGTCGGGCCGCCATACACGGACTGCTTCAAGCAGTCAGTGCCAACAGCTTCAAGCGGTTGCCGTTGGGTGATCTGCAGTTTCAATACAAAATTGTCATTCACAATACACGAACGGCTTAAGCAGTTCCAACTGCTTGCTGCGGCAGCACGGTGAAATTTCATCATGCGGTCAAGCAGCTCCGATTGCAAGTGCGGTCCGTGTATGTTGATCACGGGTAACTGCTCTAAGCAGCCCGTCTATGGCCGGCCTTAGGACGAATTACAGAACGATACTGTTCTTTCTTCATTTTTTGCAATTGAAATCTAATTCTGAAATTCAACAGCCGAGCCGTTAAACGAAAAAAATCAAAAGAAGGCTGTAATATATTTTTAATTTTTCCGGCCCATGAAGGATGCCTTAAAACGGTATACATATGTTTTTTTTTTTTATACGGCGGTGGCAAACATGCTTACGGTCTGCCTGATGTTAAGCAGGTACCGTAGCCTATGGACACTTGTGACTCCAGAAGATTACTACAAGCGCGTTGCCGACCCTTTATTCACTTGAGGATTCGCTGTGTTGGCAGATAGAGACATGCAGGTCCCTCACTCCCAACACAGCGCACCCTAGGGAGCTCTGGCGACCTTACTCACCACCAGCAACCACCAGGAACACAACACCACATGCTTCATAGCATGCAATAATATAGAAACACTACAAAGCAGTGGTGCTATTATTATGGCTGCGGTCTTCTGTAAGGTGGAGGTGCTTCCCCAGTTGGGCTGCTCCACATACGAGCGAGATGATATTCCGCTGTGCCCTTAGCTCTCTTCAACCAGTGATAAGAATAACATTTGAAAACGGGTACTTATCAAACAGCCCTCGTAGCATGCTGTCTATGCTGTGTTAGACACATGACACATGTAAGCCTACTAAACTAAAAGCGCGTCACCGGCTACTTATTGTACTTCTAAGGAATACTTGACTAGAAGTAGTTCGGTTCGTTTACCTAAAGGAGTAGTAGAGAACTATTATATAATCTGTGGTAGTAGTGCAAAAGTGTGTATCGATTGAATCGTCTCATAAATATGTACCGAACCCTTAATCCGCTGACATAAGGGCGATGGGGCATATTTATGAGTAAGTTGTATGCACACATTTTTACACTTGACTGCACTATATCTATCCCTTGTTAAATTAAAACCGCCCGCGTGGTTGGTGCCGGAGGTGTCCAGCGAAATTTCTCCACGCTACACTCCCACCCTCAGAGCATAGAATACTAGAGAGAGGACAAGCCGCCGGCGGCCGCGTCGCAGTTGTTAGCTCAATGGGCATACTCTGCCATACTGTGCACGCGTGCTGATCGCAGAGAATATTACGTTTCTTTCCAAAATGCCTGATATGATGTGTGTGTACAAGTGTGTGTGTTTTAGATGTGTGCGTGCTTTATCTTGTCAATTACTTGTGCTTTGTGTCGGTATGTACTTGCGACAGGCGTACTCAATACAAATCGGCCGGCATGTCCGATCTTCTTATATTCATACATCTGTGCTCCCACCCCACCGCGCATTCCGATCGCTTTATTGGGCTCGGCCTATAGAGCATTAAGCAATAGACAGGTAATTTAAAAAACGAAATATCTAATATTATAGGCATATTAAAAGGTACATTCGTTGGTAGCCATCAAGGCTAGGCTTGAAGGTATGACCTCGGCACGTCCGCGCGGGCTTAGAGCCGGCAGTCGCATTCCTATCCTCTCACCGACAGACTTAGGTTAAACTAGCTTTAAGTGTGGTCGAACACGGGTATAATGTTTCCTAAAATATGTATGCCATTACTAAAACATGATTCATCCTTTTAAATAAATAAGAGTCATTTATTTCGGAGCAATGGTCCATGTAATATGTTAGCAACAAAAGACCTTACTCCTAGTGTTAGAAAATACAGAAAATAAAACAAATAAAATTAAATTAGAGAGAGAGAGAGCAGGAAGGAGGCTCACAAGTGGGTGGGAGGCCACCCACTTGGAGCTGCATCCGATGTGCTTGGATGGGACGGTCCAACCTTCCAGCCAGAACTGTTAGGATGCTATTGGCGCTGCCGCGAATGCGTCGCATCAGTGAGGCTACTCGCTTGCGTTCCTTTACCTGCTGGTTTGGCTCTACAATTTTAAGGGAAGTGATGACGATGATGATTATAATGTATTCCCGTTATCTCTCAATTAAAATACAAGTTAGAACCCGACCGCAGATAGCAGCAGCAGACATGTCGCAGCGACACTATACCTACTGGTTTCTATGAAAACCAGACAAAATAATACTAAGGAAAAAAAATTAGTGAAATATATTGTTTTATTTTCTCTATTCAAATCACCAAAAAAAGTTGAGCTTATGAGCATAATCCGAAACCCTTCGTAAAATTAACCTAATTGCAGTGAACGAATATACATAGAAGTCTAACTAGCGCCGAAAAGTGACCCCACAAAAAGGATGCACTTATAGGCGGGGATTAAAAAGGATGCCTAGCAGCCGTTCAGTTCAAACATGGCCACCGTGTCAAACTGTTAAATAAACCAAACATTCGGTTTCAATAAATATGCCTTGTTGTGCCGTAAAATGGTGTGTGAGTCGTTCGGACAAGCACAACAAAAAAGATGGAATCACTTTTCACAAGTTAATACAGCGATAAATATATTATTTTGATTTTATTGTGTTGTGATGATCACATTTTGTATAGGGATGGTATTATGCCAACAGCAACATAACTTTTTTTAATAAGTTGGTTTCTATTTTAACCATTGAATATCTTATCAATATTTTGTAATTTTTATCAATGCATTTCTATCTATAAAATGAAAAAAAAAAATGTTTTTAGTTTTCCAACACATCCAATTAGAAACGAAATATGGAATGAAGCAGTTCGTTTGAAACGACACGATTCGAAATGGCATGCCAAAAAAAGGGATCTTCTTTGTTCTTTACATTTCATCTCGCATTCATTGCAAATAAATGTTTTGGTATATTTCCTCTTTCGAAGATGTGACTGATGCATTTAAAAACGATTCTTGCAGCCATCAAATTCTACTAATTAAAAGCGCAATGGAACAGTTTCTAATTGTTCTCTACTTGTGCTATTTTCGTATAAGTATTTTAGAATATTGATATTTATTTATTTAATCGTATGGCGATCTGTAATGTGATATTTTTATAGTTGCGCCTGTTTCGCCGGAAGTGTTGTCGCTCATTTAGCACCACCCAGGGGACACGTGCAGGGTTATATTGATATACTGGGGCTCTACGTGTTGTGCTTTTAGAGACTCCCAGATAGATAAGTGTGACAAAGTATCGAAAGCCTTCTGGTAATCTATAAAGGCAATGTATTCCTGATATTTTCTATAAGGAGCTCTGCATTACTTATACTTGTATTATATTGTAAATAAAAATAAATCATTTGGTATTTTACCTGGCGACTCAGCCCTACTTCTTAAACAAAAAAATCACGCAAACGTTATCATAAACTAAGTTGCTTCTTGTTGCATGTAACTATTCAACAATTATCCGTTTTCGACGTCACTGTCACATGGCTGTCGTCCGTCGTGACGCACGACGGCTAATCACAGCAATGCATTCCTAAATTGACCAATCGCATCCATTTGTGTTGGGTAATTGAAAATAGGCTGACATTTTGGGTAGCTGTGATTGGATACGCAGTTGACTATGCGCATACCGGGTTTTGGGCCCGAGTTTGGGTAGAAATTTGTATGGAGCTCGTGTTTTATGTATATTCGTTCACTGCCTAGTTGGTAATTTATGTGCAACGGTCAATAACATTAATAACTTATAAGTTATAAGCATTAATATCACTTCCCCGGAAACTACCATCAATATGTTTTTGACCAAAATTTAATTTTTGGTACAAGCTTTTATTGCCGACTGTACTTTTCTGTATACCGTCATCAACTACTCATTAAAACGATTCTAACGAAACCAAACTCAACGGGGTTACGTTACGTCGGTTAAGTACTGAATTCCCATGGCCACCTTCTGTCTCCGTCATCAGATCAGCTCGATGGTACCATAATATTGAATTGTCATCGAAACTATGTCTTTACCCAAAATTTCAGCTCAATCGGTTGAAGATATCTGCTTCAAAATTGAGTTGCAAGATTCCACCCGAACATACATAGTTACATAGATAGTTGATAGATAGTTAGGTACAGTCAAGGTCACCAATATGTATATACCCAAAGTTGCAAAAATATGTATACAACAACCTTACTTCCGTAGTAATAAGGTCTGTATACATATTTCTGTAACCTTGTGGTGTATACTACATATTGGTGACCTTGACTGGACCTACATACATTGCAAGTTAATAGAAAGCTTGTAATATATAAATAATTATAATTATAAACAAGCTAGTTCTATGTGGTTCGTATTTCTTGTTACGCACTCTGATTTCTTCCGCTTTAATATCTTTTTAATTATTCTAATCAGAATATTAAAATTTGATTAATACTTAACTTCAGACTTTCCACGGAAAAAAAACGGTTAGAATGAAGTGAACGATATCACAGTAAATATATTAGCTAAAGCAGTATCTCAACTAAGGTCTCTTAAGATCTTTTTATACCTGGGGCCCATTTCTCAAAAGCTTGTAACTTGTAATGTAAATACAAGCGGACGCCTATTTTCCACTCCTTCTATTAGAAAGAGACTTTCGCTTGTGTTACAAGTTACAAGCCTTTGTGAAATGGCGCCCTGCGCTCCATTTATTATCAGTTGTATATATATTATGATTATGATGAATCAAAGGCCGCAAAAATATCTGACACGCTCTTACGGCTCTAGGAATAGAGTTGTCATCAGGTATTTTTGCAGTCTTTGTTCCATCATATATTTATGCCGGTGACTGTACCTTCAACTAGTCCGACTTGCACTTACGTTTATTATATCAACAGTAATTCGACACGTGTCTGTGTGAGTCCGATACATCGGAATTGTTTTACTGTTTTAACCTATATAAATATCTACTGTGATGATATCAACCACGCACTGACGCCCACGCACAAGATAAAATATCTAAGTTGAGTTCGCTACACTCGCTAATTGGTATGTCATGGTATTCTCCCGTCGGCCTGTGTTTGTATTTAGCCATTCGCTGAATATGTGAGTGTCTATCGTTAAGTGTGTTATTTGGTTACATTACAGTAGGCGGTTTCCCAAGCAAGAGTATAGAAAAGGATCACAATACCCGGACAAAAACAGCTCTCTGACCGGCGCGGCGCTCCCAACCTAACCCAACCAGCTCACGTGGTAGTACAGTACCTCACTGTCGACGACACGACACAGCGAGCGAGGTAACCTGGTGAAGCTGAGGTGCGGCGAGGCGAGGATGTGCGGGAGCGAGCCCCAGAGAGTGGCGTGCAGCTCTCTGACCGGCGCTCCCCACCAGCTGGCGTGGTAGTACCGCACTGTCGACGACACGACACAGCGAGCGAGGTTACCTGGTGAAGCTGAGATGCCGCGAGGCGAGGATGTGAGGGAGCGAGCCCCAGAGAGTGGCGTGCAGCTCTCTGACCGGCGCTCCCCACCAGCTGGCGTGGTAGTACCGCACTGTCGACGACACGACACAGCGAGCGAGGTTACCTGGTGAAGCTGAGATGCCGCGAGGCGAGGATGTGAGGGAGCGAGCCCCAGAGAGTGGCGTGCAGCTCTCTGACCGGCGCTCCCCACCAGCTGGCGTGGTAGTACCGCACTGTCGACGACACGACACAGCGAGCGAGGTTACCTGGTGAAGCTGAGATGCCGCGAGGCGAGGATGTGAGGGAGCGAGCCCCAGAGAGTGGCGTGCAGCTCTCTGACCGGCGCTCCCCACCAGCTGGCGTGGTAGTACCGCACTGTCGACGACACGACACAGCGAGCGAGGTTACCTGGTGAAGCTGAGATGCCGCGAGGCGAGGATGTGAGGGAGCGAGCCCCAGAGAGTGGCGTGCAGCTCTCTGACCGGCGCTCCCCACCAGCTGGCGTGGTAGTACCGCACTGTCGACGACACGACACAGCGAGCGAGGTTACCTGGTGATGCTGAAATGCCGCGAGGCGAGGATGTGCGGGAGCGAGCCCCAGAGAGTGGCGTGCAGCTCTCTGACCGGCGCTCCCCACCAGCTGGCGTGGTAGTACCGCACTGTCGACGACACGACACTGCGAGCGAGGTTACCTGGTGATGCTGAAATGCCGCGAGGCGAGGATGTGCGGGAGCGAGCCCCAGAGAGTGGCGTGCAGCTCTCTGACCGGCGCTCCCCACCAGCTGGCGTGGTAGTACCGCACTGTCGACGACACGACACAGCGAGCGAGGTTACCTGGTGATGCTGAAATGCCGCGAGGCGAGGATGTGCGGGAGCGAGCCCCAGAGAGTGGCGTGCAGCTCTCTGACCGGCGCTCCCCACCAGCTGGCGTGGTAGTACCGCACTGTCGACGACACGACACAGCGAGCGAGGTTACCTGGTGAAGCTGAGGTGCGGCGAGGCGAGGATGTGCGGGAGCGAGCCCCAGAGAGTGGCGTGCAGCTCTCTGACCGGCGCTCCCCACCAGTTGGCGTGGTAGTACCGCACTGTCGACGACACGACACAGCGAGCGAGGTTACCTGGTGAAGCTGAGATGCCGCGAGGCGAGGATGTGAGGGAGCGAGCCCCAGAGAGTGGCGTGCAGCTCTCTGACCGGCGCTCCCCACCAGCTGGCGTGGTAGTACCGCACTGTCGACGACACGACACAGCGAGCGAGGTTACCTGGTGATGCTGAAATGCCGCGAGGCGAGGATGTGCGGGAGCGAGCCCCAGAGAGTGGCGTGCAGCTCTCTGACCGGCGCTCCCCACCAGCTGGCGTGGTAGTACCGCACTGTCGACGACACGACACAGCGAGCGAGGTTACCTGGTGAAGCTGAGATGCCGCGAGGCGAGGATGTGAGGGAGCGAGCCCCAGAGAGTGGCGTGCAGCTCTCTGACCGGCGCTCCCCACCAGCTGGCGTGGTAGAACCGCACTGTCGACGACACGACACAGCGAGCGAGGTTACCTGGTGAAGCTGAGGTGCGGCGAGGCGAGGATGTGCGGGAGCGAGCCCCAGAGAGTGGCGTGCAGCTCTCTGACCGGCGCTCCCCACCAGCTGGCGTGGTAGTAACGCACCTTCGACGACACGACACAGCGAGCGAGGTTACCTGGTGAAGCTGAGATGCCGCTAGGCGAGGATGTGAGGGAGCGAGCCCCAGAGAGTGGCGTGCAGCTCTCTGACCGGCGCTCCCCACCAGCTGGCGTGGTAGTACCGCACTGTCGACGACACGACACAGCGAGCGAGGTTACCTGGTGAAGCTGAGATGCCGCGAGGCGAGGATGTGAGGGAGCGAGCCCCAGAGAGTGGCGTGCAGCTCTCTGACCGGCGCTCCCCACCAGCTGGCGTGGTAGTACCGCACTGTCGACGACACGACACAGCGAGCGAGGTTACCTGGTGAAGCTGAGATGCCGCGAGGCGAGGATGTGCGGGAGCGAGCCCCAGAGAGTGGCGTGCAGCTCTCTGACCGGCGCTCCCCACCAGCTGGCGTGGTAGTACCGCACTGTCGACGACACGACACAGCGAGCGAGGTTACCTGGTGAAGCTGAGGTGCGGCGAGGCGAGGATGTGCGGGAGCGAGCCCCAGAGAGTGGCGTGCAGCTCTCTGACCGGCGCTCCCCACCAGCTGGCGTGGTAGTACCGCACTGTCGACGACACGACACAGCGAGCGAGGTTACCTGGTGAAGCTGAGGTGCGGCGAGGCGAGGATGTGCGGGAGCGAGCCCCAGAGAGTGGCGTGCAGCTCTCTGACCGGCGCTCCCCACCAGCTGGCGTGGTAGTACCGCACTGTCGACGACACGACACAGCGAGCGAGGTTACCTGGTGAAGCTGAGGTGCGGCGAGGCGAGGATGTGCGGGAGCGAGCCCCAGAGAGTGGCGTGCAGCTCTCTGACCGGCGCTCCCCACCAGCTGGCGTGGTAGTAACGCACTGTCGACGACACGACACAGCGAGCGAGGTTACCTGGTGAAGCTGAGGTGCGGCGAGGCGAGGATGTGAGGGAGCGAGCCCCAGAGAGTGGCGTGCAGCTCTCTGACCGGCGCTCCCCACCAGCTGGCGTGGTAGTAACGCACTGTCGACGACACGATGCTGCTTACACCTGGAGACAAAGAAAAAAACGTTTGATAAGTTATCCTGTTTTAGCATTTTCTGGTAAAAGGGTATGGTGTCCAAGGTTTGGGATGAGGAGGACCTTGTTCCCTAAGAGAGACAATTTAATGCGATTCTCTTTATCGAGTTATAATATAAAATAGCCCAACGTAAACTTGCATAACACAGCTCTACAGTAACGGCGAGCTGCAATGCCGTTAAACAAGGTTATTTATTTATGGTCTCTGAAAATATTAGGTGTTAATATTTTTTTCATATTAGCACCTCTGATCCTGCACATGACAACTTGGGAAAACGGTATTCGCACGATTCGTAGATCCCCTCTGGAGTGTCCAGAGTGTGTACATTGTGTATATTACCCCTTACAGCCAAACAGGAAGTGTAGTAGTACTATTAGCCAAAAAGGAAGAAACCTCATTGAAACGCCTGCACTAGAGCGGCGAAGCGATTACGAGCGTGTATGTAAATTGATTGATACTGGCAAAAGACTTGCGGGTTCTAATTTGTGTCAGGTTAAAAGGATCTTTGCGATGAATTAGTATGTTTATGAAGAACTGCCATTTGGTCCCATAAAAATATTGACGAGAATACAAGCGTTGACTTTGAAAAAGCCTTTTACGCCGAACCACATTCGTTAACATTCTTCCGCTCTGAGTGTTTCCTTGTTAGCATGCAAGTAATCTATCTCAGAGTTGCATTGCCTTTCACAAAGCATACGAGTAACTACCGACCAGTTATCTACCAGAGCAATATAAACCTGACGGATAGTTGTTGTATCCAGATAATTTTCGTGGGGACTATTCGAATAATTTGAATAATCAAATTGCAAACCCTACCTGATATCCGATTACACGTAATTTATAATGAATCCTTTTCGTTAGTGTTCAAGGAGTCCGGAGACAGCTTGCCACCTACTTACCTAACTACCTACCCCGGCGTAGAAACTACTTTTTGCGGAAGCGGATACAACGTGCCTTTCAAAGCATGGAAGCGCTCACTGTAACCACTCAAAGCGATCACTCTTCCATAAAACCGCTGGTCTATGAGCGTCACTAGGCCATGGACGATATCACATAACTTGTACGAAGTCTCATATATCATTAGAAACACGTTCACAGTCGTGTTGAAAATATTTAACGGATAGATACCGCCTAAAGGCGCGCCCGGCTCACCACGGAAAGGTCGCGTCCATTTCCGGCGCAAATGTTTGGGCTGGTAAAAGGTTTTGTTGTTGTTGTGTCTGTCGCGCAGTCTGGTTTTGAATTTGTATGCAATACGATAAGTGATATTAATGTAGGCACAACATGCTGCAAAGGTAAAAAGGTTACTGTATAATAGGGATGATTCTTCATGTTAAAATTGATAACGTTGTGTTGCTAAATGTATAAATAAAAAATAGTAAACCATCAAATTATTGTAACAAATTATAAAATATAATTAAAATCATAAAAAAAGCGGCCAAGTGCGAGTCGGACTCGCACATGAAGGGTTCCGTGAAATAAATTGCGGTTTACGATTTATGACGTATTAAAAAAATACTACTTACTAGATCTCGTTCAAACCAATTTTCGGTGGAAGTTTGCATGGTAGTATTTTTCTTAGTTTTATCATTCTCTTATTTTAGAAGTTACAGGGGGGGACACACATTTTACCACTTTGGAAGTGTCTCTCGCGCAAACTATTCAGTTTAGAAAAAAATTATATTAGAAACCTCAATATCATTTTTGAAGACCTATCCATAGATACCCCACCCCACACGTATGGGTTTGTTCTGTTTCTGTTCTGAGTATGGGGACCCCTAAAACTTAATGTTTTTTTTCGATTTTTGTGTGAAAATCTTAATGCGGTTCACAGAATACATCTACTTACCAAGTTTCAACAGTATAGCTCTTATAGTTTAGGAAAAAAGTGGCTGTGACATACGGACGGACAGACAGACAGACGGACGGACATGACGAATCTATAAGGGTTCCGTTTTTTGCCATTTGGCTACGGAACCCTAAAAAGATGGACCTTGAAAGTTTAGAAAAAAGCCATTGCCATGCCATTTGGCGTTAAGCTCGCCATTTGTAATTTTTTAAGTAAGTATTTTGTGCAATAAAGTTTAAATAAAGATTTTTTTTTCCAAGAGTAAATTTAAAGGTAGGTACCAATAGAATCCTTTGGGGCGGAAAGGTTCTCGAGTGGCGAGTAGGCCAGGCCTCCCACAAGGTGGACTGATGACCTGGTATAAAGGTCGCGGGAGTCCGCTGGATGCGGGTGGCGCAGGACCGGTCACTTTGGAACTCTTTGGGGGAGGCCTATGTCCAGCAGTGGACGTTTTTCGGCTGATATGATGATGATGGTGATGATGAATAGAATCCTTACGCTTTTATAGAAATAAAATTATATTACAACTATGGACCTAAACGCAGTATTTCGCGACTGAAACAGCAATTTACTTGATTTTGTGGCGTCATTACCTGTGTGTCAATTAGTATGCTGCCGCCATCTTTGCCTCAAATTTTTGGGTATTTATTTACATAATATGTTCTTTAATTGTAGTTGCTCCCATACAAACATTTGTTCCTCTCCAAAAACAGGTTCGAATGGCATCGTAAAAAAATCTTAGTACACAAGCCTACTCTAATGGTCTGAAGATATACCGTGTGGCTTAAATTTTTAGCTTGAGCTAGTTGCAAGTCGTCCGACGTTAGAAATTAAACTTCAAGAGGGATTGAACATTTAATTATGTTTTTGTACTCGACGATTAAAATATGTGTATTAAGATTTCATAGAGAATACTGCAACGTCACTCTTTTCATAGTTGTAGTCCATGTTACTGTCGAAACAATCGAAATAACTACTTTTCGATACGCTCCAGACAACTAAAATAAATTCGACCAATCACGTGGCTGCTTTACTGAACTGTAATGAATTGGACCAATAGAATCGCTTTGATGTCGTACGCTCGTTGATTTCTTTTAAGATATCAACAAGCGTACGAGCGATGAGCTGCACTTCGTTTCAACAGTATCGAGTTTGTTTAATTAGTTCAGTTGACTCGTAGAAAATTTATGTTAATGAACTCGTACAAAAAGTATTGTTCACAATAGTGTTATAATCAAGCTTTTTAATCTCGTACCTTACTTAGGCCACTCAGCAAGCTTCGTGGCCTAAACACGGTAGTCGACTAAAAAGCTCTTTATTATAACACGATTGTGAAAAATACTATTTATCGACTATTAAGCTATGATGTTAGTGAATCTCTTCGCTTGTTATCGACTATGCGAATTCCGCTCTTTCCAAGGACACACAATACACACGTGGACGTTTTTATAATACTCGTAACACAGATTATATAATAGTTCTTATGAATAATAGGTACTTAAATAGAATAGAGTATTTTTTTTTTTTTTTTTTTTTTAATCTTTTTTTAGGAGCTTAGTCGTTAAACGAGAATGTCGCTCCATACGTCCGCTAGTGGAGATACAGCTATCTAATGCACAATTTGTAGGTCTTATACAATGATTTCGCTTGCGCTGACTCAGGATCAGCCAGCGCCGCGTTACAAAATCCGGTGTGGTAGGTAGTGCGATGGGACTCCCCCCGTACACATTCCATTAAGATGTGGTATACGTCCTCTATTACCCCGCAGTCAGCACAGTAAGGGTTGGTAACTTTTCCCATAAGGAACTTAAATTTATTAGTTGGAACATGTCCAGAGCGGAGCCTCAACGCTATTACAACATCTTGCCGAGAAAGCGAACACTGGGTTATCCAAGGAGACTGTAACGGCTCGGGCTGGATAGTTCTGTACCAGATACCTTTTTCTTGGGACCGTTTATCGAAAAACTCTTTCCATATATCGGCACAGTACTTCCTGACCCTACCCAGGGCTTCAGTGTAAAATGGCACCGCTTGTAGAACTGTACCTTCGGAGGAAGCTTCCTTAGCTAGTCTGTCTGCTATTTCGTTACCGGTGATACCTACGTGAGAAGGGATCCATTGTAAGACAACATTTTTGTTTCTGGATTTGTGCTTCTGAATGAGGTCTAAAATTAAATAAGCTGTCGGTGTTCCTCGATACATCGAGGTACATCGAGCTATGTGTTGTAAGGCACTCCGGGAATCGGTATATATTACTATATTGTTTGCCTGTATAGACTCTAAGTAAGCCAATGCCTCAACAATGGCCTGTAGTTCGACTGACATAATAGAAATTTCAGTTTCAATTTTAAAACACATTCCTGTTTTTAATTGTACATCATAAAAAGCTGCTCCAGCCCCATTGTCATTTTTCGACCCGTCTGTATATATTTGATAAAACCGCGGATACTTGTTTTCAACGAATTGACTGACTTCTTGCTGCAAGTTGTGTCTACTATACTGCCTTTTTGCCCCAGTAATGACATCGATCTTGGTATATATATTTAATGTGATATTTCCATAATTTACCCACCAATCGAGTGAAAACATTTCTAATTTGTCGCTACAGTGTATTAAGACGTTCTTAAATAGTTCATGAACCGACCACAATAATGGATGTTTTTTTCGTTTCCACGATTCTATTTTAGGAATACACTCGCCCAGCATAGCTATCATATTATTATTAAATTTGAGAGATTTGCACTTAAACCAGAACTTCCCACCCAGGTATCGTCTTCTTATAGAAAGGGGCTGCAGACACAGCTCACTTTGCATGACATGAATAGGCGTCGTTTTAATGAAGCCACCAATAACCCTCATGGCTTGATTTTGAATTTTGTCCAATTTGTTTGTATGACATTCAGCACTATCGTCGTATAAAAAACTACCATAGTCCATGCGACTTCTAATAACTGCTATATATATACGCCTTAGGTGTTTTGGATGCACTCCCCAGCTCGAGCCCGCTAATACCTTTAATAAATTTAAGAATTTAACAGTTTTCTCGGAAATTTCATTTATGTGTTTTGACCATCTCAGGGACCTGTCCAACCAAAGCCCTAAATATTTGACATTTTGTACTACTTGTAATCGATTATGGTCAATATCTAGTTTAACTTGTAATCTCTTGTGGCCTTTCTGGAAAATGCACACATTAGTTTTCTCTGGCGATATTTCCAAGCCCATGTCACTTAGTCCCTGTACGACAGAATTTAAATCGGCTTGTATTCGCGTCGCTGAGATTTCAAGACTCTTGTTGGTGCAATATAAGACAAAATCATCGGCATACTGAGAGATGTTAACTTCACATGAGCGCCTGCATATATCCATCGTAGATACGTTAAATAATAACGGTGACAGGGGGTCACCCTGGGCAAGACCACGGCCGGTGTAACGACAGATTTGGTTGCTATCAACTTTTATTTGTAGGTAACGTTCCCTGAGGTATTCCCACAAATAATTGCACATCTTTTTGCCGACCCCCGAGCGGTCCAAAATCGCCAAAAGCCTTGTAATGTCTACATTATTGTAAGCATTATTTATGTCAATAAAGCAAGCTACCGTGGTTTCATTATTTAAAAAACCCTTTTGTATTTTAGTAATAAGTTGGCTTAAGTTATCCAGACATGACCGGCACCGTCTAAAACCAACTGTTTTGTCCGAAAAGAGACTGTGCGCTTCGAAAAACCATTCTAACCTTCTCTGTATTAAGGAATGAAATATTTTAGCCAGACATGACATCATAGCTATCGGACGAAGAGACGATATTGACTGGGGATCCCTACCGGGTTTTGGAATGGCAACTACGTTAATTTCCCTCCATTGAGTAGGGACAAAACCCGTGTTCAAGAACATGCTATACATATTTGTCAAGGCTTCTTTTCCGCTACTTGGTAGATGTTTAATCATGGAATATGATATATCGTCGCAGCCCGGGGAAGTATCTTTTGACTTTATGCACTTTTCCAATTCTGAGACGGTAATATTGACTTCCAGCTTGTCATTTTGAGAAACAAAAGCCGGCTTAGGCGGTGAAACGTGGTCAGGTGCTAAACTTCGCAACAGATTTGCAGCTCTGTCCGCATCTACATTATGTCTAGGTGACCGATGTCCCTTCAGCCATCTCATTTTCTGCCACACAGTACTAGCAGATGTGGTTTCATCTAAACTGCTACAAAATGCTCGCCATGCTTCATTTTGTGCACTTCGAATTAGTTTTTGTGCCTCGCTAATCCTTTCCTGTAATAAGGTTAAGTTGCTTGGAGTAGGATTTCGTCGAAACTCAGCCAGGGCTAGCCTACGCCGTGCCACTGATTTGGACAGCACAGGGTTCCAGTATGGCTTGGGAGTAAATTTACTTTCTGGATTATGGCATATTTTAACAAATGGAATATGTTTTTCAGCTGACTTATATAGACATCCTACAAAACAGTTATACGCAGTTTGCGGATCATCTGGTACAACTAGATTAACAAACATCTCGTCCAGCTGCGCTGAATACGACGCCCAGTTCGCTTTTTTAAAATTTCTTTTTTGAGTTACATCTAAATTCATGGCAAGTTTAGTCCTTAGCTTAATTACTTTATGATCACTTCCTAAAGTTTCGTTCAAGACAGACCAATAAAACTTGGAAGCAATATCTAGGGAAACTAAGGACAAATCTGGAGATGAGAGTCGTATACTACCATTGGCTAGCTGAAAGCGAGTCGGGTCACCTGTATTTAGGGAAACAAAGTTGTTTTCAAGCAAAGAGTCAAATATCTGAGTACCCCTACTATCCGTTTTGTAAGACCAGCTAGAGTGGTGACCGTTAAAGTCTCCCAGGATAACGGTTTTCCTATCAAGGCTTGTAAACAGACCGTCCCAGTCGAGCTGCGTAGTAGTTACATTTGACGGACAATATACTGATATTACATAATTTAAGTAAGCGCAGTTCGATAGCTTAACACAAACATATTCTATACCCGGGTTTGCGCACGAGAGTAAGACATGTGTTTGAGCCCGTATTGATTTATGTGTCAGAATTGCAACACCACCATAAGACGAATCTCTATCCTTACGGAATACATTATAGTTTTTTATGTTCAAACTACTATCGGGTTCAAGCCAAGTCTCACTAAGCGCTACAATATGGATTTTTTCCTGTATTAATAGATTTTCAAATTCTCTTACTTTTGGCCTAATACTACGTGCATTCCACTGAAATAAATTTAAATTTATACATACTTTTTTCGTACTATCCATTGGCTGATCCGAAAACTGTTTTGAGCAATGGTAGTTCTGACAATATTTTGACAATAGATGATATAATCCAACTCTTTATCGTGCTAAAACAAGCGAGTACCTTCTCCTGGAAGCTGAGTTTTCTGACAAAAATAATGTTCTTCAAACGCTCTAATAAGTCACTCAGACAAGTAATTTCCTCTTCACTTCGTTCCCTACAACCATCTTCTTGGTGCGATGTCTCCGGAAGTCCGCTATTCAAATCAGCCCCATTGTCCCCAACTGATTCGCGTATGTTAGTCCTTGGGACCGGTAATGAACTATCCTGCCTCTTCTGCCAGTTATCCTTGTTCTTTTGGCGTGTATAACTATCAACCTTACCAACTACGTGGTTTTCTGGTACTTTACGAGTTATATCCCTATATGAAGGGTGCACCGTGGGGTCCGCGGGCGTAGCGCGGGGCTCAGATGTATTTGCTGAGCATGCTGGAACATCAGGTGTAGGGAGGTGGCGATTCTCTGCCTGTTCAACAATCGCAGGGTTGGTATCTGGTAACGGCGATGGTGGTACATATATATCGAGTGCTTTTTGATACGTGCAATTGAAATCCCTCATAAGTTCTCTGATGCGTTTCTCTTTCAAATACATAGGGCACTTCTTGGACAGAGCTAGATGGTCGCCCCTGCAGTTTGCACATGAAAACTGTTGCGTCTCACAGTTTGAATGACGATCACCACATTTTGGGCAAATTGGTCTGTTAGCGGGGCACATTTTAGCTGTGTGTCCAAATCTCCAACAACGCGAACATTGGGTGACCGGAAAAATATATGGTCTCACTTTAATTCGTAGTTCACATAGGAATATGTGGGTGGGGATCATTGATCCCTTGAATCCAATTCTGACACTCTCGCTTGCTGTCCAACCATCTGGGCACACTCGGTTGAGGCGTTTGACAGAAACTATATCGACGTCACTTTTCATATCATTTAATAGATCTTCCTCGGATAGGTCTGGCTCAATATCGCTAATGATACCAAACGATAAGCCTACTTCTGAGGTGCTTTGCCTTTTCCACTCTAATTTGCTTATCTCGGGATTGTTGGTAAACTTTATAGCGCTTTCATCGTTTTCAAAATTAATCATAAGTTTATATGGGTTAATATACCTCACTTTCAAAACACCCAAGATTCCATGTTGCCTAAATAATTTCGCCAACGCAAATTGCTTAGGAAACGCATTTTTAGAAGTCACTGCCACTTGATGGGGAGTTGCTGCGTGCTGCGATGATCCAAGATCCACGTTCCCCTGGTTTACGTATACATTCAGCGGTACCCCGTCTCTCATATTCATTTTTTTATTTCTTCTTAATACTTCATGCCATTCTTCTTCCAATTCCGCTTCATCCCGATTTCTCTTCTGTAGTCTTATCTCTTCATCTCGCGTAATTCTACTATTCGTGTTTTCCGCACTGTTAATATTCATATTATTCTCATTACCGTCCAAACGTTGTGGGTCATCTTCAATCAACTCGATTTGCACCTCTAAATTATTGTCCTGCAGTTCCGAGTCTAAACTAAACTCTTTATCCATTGTCAACAAGATTCATTTTACACCACTTCACTAGTCGAACCAATACACTAATGAGGGTATGCCTTATTTAATTCACGCAGTTGACGTAAACAACCCGAGCCGGTTACCTGGCCGGACAATGTTATCGCTAAGTGTACGTCTTATTCGTATGGCTACCGAATAGACACTGCGAATAGAGTATTCTTTTGCTATTACGCTCAAGAACGAGTAGGTCTATTAGCAATAATGCGATGCACCTACTTGCGTATTTTATAAGCTTTCTTATATTAACTTGCGATGTATGTAACTAACTAACTATGTATGTCCCTACCCTATGTCACTATGTTTGTTCCGGTGAAATCTTGCAACTCAATTTTGAAGCAGATATATTCAACCAATTAATGAGAAATTTTGGTTAAAGGTATAGTTTGGATGCCAATTTAATATGGTACCATCGAGCTGATCTGATGATGGAGACAGAAGGTGGCCATGGGAATTCAGTACTTAACCGACGTAACCGCGTTGAGTTTGGGCTCGTTAGAATCGTCTCAATGAGTAGTTGATGACAGTATACAGAAAAGTACAGTCGGCAATAAAAGCTTGTACCAAATTTTTTTTTTTTACAGAAACTTATTTGTACATCATGCGTAATAATCTCCGAACTAATAACTAGTAAATAGTTACGGACGCACGACGCAAAGTAAATTCAATCAATTAGGTAATAATAGTTGCTCTGTGATTGTGAAAGTTCGAGACTATTTTCAATTTTGTCCGCTGTCCGTCCGTCTTCTGTCTGTCTATCCGTCTATCACCAGGCTGTATCTCAATTCTCATGAACCGTGATAGTTAGACAGTTGAAATTTTCACGGTTTCTGTTCTGTTGCCGCTACAAATACTAAAAAACAGAATAAAAAATATTTAAGGGCGCTCCCATACAAAAAACGTGTTTTTTTTGGCCGTTTTTAGGGTTCCGTACTCAAAGAGTAAAACGGGACCCTATTACTAAGACTTCACTGTCCGTCCGTCCGTCTGTCTGTCACCAGGCTGTATCTCAAGAACCGTGATAGCTAGAGGGTTGAAATTTTCACAGATTATGTATTTCTGTTGCCGCTATAACAACAAATACTAAAAACAAAATAAAATATTTTTTATGGGGGGCTCCCATACAACAACCTTGATTTTTTTTGCCGTTTTTATAGATAATGGTACGGAACCCTTCGTGCGCGAGTCCGACTTGTTTTTTTTTTTTTTAATTTACAAAATCTGAATCGTCAGAAAGCTTCTACATAATTATCGAAGCTGCTCATAAAATTTCACGAGAATCGGATGACAAATATATCTATCTGTACAGGACTCTATTATCAATGTCATAAAGGCGTGTACAGATATTTATGCCCTTATTTATGTACGTATATTAATACCCCTGACTATACCTAGAGGAGAACAGACAGCCGGGCAGCGAGACAGCCCAAGCTGAAACGGAGAACTTCGGTCGCTTCGCGCGCTCGTTGCCCGTTCAAATAGGTACCTTATTTTGAGCTGATCAAAGTGTGAAAAGAGGTGAATGGTTAGACTTAAAAAACAAAAATCTTTAAATTTAGCGATTTGAAATGCTGGCTGGTTTTCGTCTCGTCTCATACTCCATGCAGCTACCGCTATAGTATATTTAATCAAACGCTCGCTGCGCGCGGGGCCATACATTTTGAGAACGAGACACCTCTGTTGCGCTTTCTGTTGCACTTACCTGCCATGATTAATGCGACAAAGAGCGCAACAGGCAACTAGCGCAGCAAACATTTGATAATACTAGTTGTACCTATAGTTAGTTTTTTGGTTGTATTTGTTCTGATTAAGGCCTGGGCACACCAGATGCGTTGTAAAGTATGAATCCCCATAAGACATGTCACACCGGATACGTGTTCGTAGACGTGCACGTGGCTCGGCCTTGATTCAACGGAAACGATGCGTTTTCTCTGCGAGTGACGCTTAGTTTACATTGCGAACTGCGCCAGTTCTAACAATGGGCTTGTGACCTTAAATTTGTTTACGATGCCATTCGAACCAGTTTTTGTAGATGAACAAATGTTTGTATGGAAGCAACTACATTTAAAGAACATTAATACCCAAAAAATCGAGTTAAAGACGGACCTCCCCGACAGCAGCCGAAATGCTTCATACTGATTGGCTTTAAAGTATGACGTCACACCGTGCAATTTGTACTAACCGTTTCATGGAAAATGAAGTAAATTGCTGTTTCGGTCGCGAAATACTGCGTTTAGGTCCATAGTTGTCATATATATTTGTTTCTATAAAATCATAAGGATTCTATTGCTACCTTTAAATTTACTCTTGGACAATAAATAAAAAAAACTTTTTTTTCTAAACTTTCAATGTTCATATCTTTTTATGATTTGAATTATATTTTGTAATTTATACTTTATTACAATCATTTGATGGTTTACTATCCATTTAGCAACACGACGTTATCAATTTTAACACCACGCAACAAGCCTATTGGCAATAAGCACGGGTCGTTATAAGTGGCGCGTTCTAGGTTCGTCGGCCAAGACCCCTCCGCCAATAGGAGTGTAGACTCAAAATTTATTATTACTTCAAAAGAAAGAAGGAAAAAAAAATATGCCTGATGACGAAAATCCCATTCAAATATATATTTGATATATTTGAATGGCTTAGCTTCGTAGCTACAACCATTTTAATGTTGCTAGCTAGAGAGAGAAAACACTATTAGACGATCGTGACATCACGATCCTCTAGCGTCATAATAAATGACAATCGTTTCATATGAAGGTGCGTTTTGCGGAAAAGTGGCAGAACATACCCCCTCATAAAACTTTGGACCCTGAACTTTGTGATTATTTAACCTCTTGCGTTGCTTTTTTCTCCATTTGACTACATTTTTAGTCCCTTTTCGAGAAAATGCTACATTATTGATTATTTTATTTAGTGTCTAAGTCTATTGGATATCTATCGTTATTATGACAAATACGAAAGTGTTTCATTTCAGTACACATTATTTACCTATTACTTATGATGAAGCAATAAGCGGAGTCTTTTATTCTTTGCACAAGTACCTTCGTGCATCTTGCTATTGGACATAACATAAGTATTTGATGTTACATAATTAACACCGGTTAGCCTAGTGGGTAGTGACGCTGTACAATGACATCCTCTTTTTATTAGACAAATCTATTGCTTGAATCGTTACAAATGCGAGACGAGATGTCCCGTGTGCCGATTTTCAATATTTATTCAAATATTTTTTTTTAAGTTTGTGTGGCATTGTCACGAATGGTCTTAAATGTGAATAGAGTCATCGCAAAAAAAGAATTTCTCCTATTTGGTTTTTATTTTTTATTTTCATTTCTAGGTAGTACCTAGATTATCTGGATGAGTGCGATAGATTTCTTATAATTGGTTGTATAACGTCTATTTTTTTTACACTCGACATACGCGGATGTTTAGAGAAAATTAGATTAGATGAAAAACCCCCGACATTTTCATTTCAAAGTTCAATATCTCAAAAACGGCTGAACCGATTTTGTTGAAACGTAGCTAAGAACCATATAGATAACGTCAGCTTTCGGATACCACCACCACCACATTCAAATCGGTCTATTCGTTTAGGAGCTACGATGCCACACACACACACACAGATACACAGACACTTCAAACTTATAACACCCCTCTTTTTCCGTCGGGGGTTAAAATGTTCTAGGGCTGTCATGTCACTACCCTAGGAAACCATAAGAAAAAAACCTCAATACAAAAAAATCTGTATTTCTCTAAACATCCGCGTATGTAGAATGTAAAAAAAATAGACGTTATACAACCAATTATAAGGAATCTATCCCACTCATCCAGAGATTCTACTTCGATCTAGAAATGTAAATAAAAAATAAAAACCAAAAAGGAGAGGTTCCTTGAGAGTACGAGTAGTGTAGTGTACACCCAAGTTTGCAACCCTGAAAATTCTGGTATTTAGTTAGCTCTATTAAATTATAAGCAAACATCATCATCATCATAAATTTAAGAGCCAGGCTCTTGTCGGTGGAGTAATCGCCATTCTGTTCTTCTTTCTGCCACTGTTTTGAGCTCCTGATACGACATTACATTAACTTTCTCTTTAGCTTGGTCCATAAACGCACGTCTTGGCCTTCCTCTGCCTCTCCTTCCTTCAATTTTTCCTTCAATTATAGTTTTTATGTAATTGTCATGTCGTATCAGGTGCCCCAACATATTTCCCCTTCTGTTTTCAATAGTTTTTAGTAGACATCTTTGTTCTCCTATCAAATTTAGAACCTCTTCGTTTGTTCTTCTTTCTGTCCAACTAATACCTTCCATCCTTCTCCATGCCCACATTTCAAATGCGTTCAGTCTCTCTCTGTCACGCTGGGTTAGAGTCCACGTCTCACTTCCGTACAACGCTATGCTCCAGATGTAGGTCTTAATAAAACGTTTTCTGATCTTTCGAGATATTTTCGCCTTTAATAATACTGTGACTCCAGATGCACTTCGGATATCATCGCACGCATAGCCATGGCCAAAAAAGCTTTCAATGCCAAAAAGCAAATATTAAAGGCGAAAATAAGCAAACATACTTATCTAAAATACTGTTTTACCCGGGTCTAACGCGATATTTATTTACCTTTATTTCTGACGTTTCGACACGGGTTGCAGCGGTCATTTATTTATTTATTTATTCAAGGCAAGGTAACAAAATGTAAATTATTATACACATAATTAGCATAGTTCTAAGAAAATAATATTAAATTTACATTTCTATAACAACCAAGCACAAAATACTAGCTACTAAAATAACAAATCGAGATGAGGTAATTGAGCAAGAGTCTAACTTATTGTAATTAACTTAAACTAACTTAAGTATTTGAGATTATACAGTACATTAATGAGATCGTGTAATAAAAATAAACATATCTAACAATGGGACAATTTTGCAACGCAAGTCTTAAATTCGGTCGCAGATACTTGCAAAACGCTTCCTTAGAGTATTTTTTTAGGAAGAACTGAAACAAGTGCCAAAAATTCCTAGTTTTTCGAGCACTATGGGGGTAGCACAGGATTTTCAGGGTTGCAAACTTGGGTGTAAACTACTCTCAAGGAACCTAACAACATATAAAAAAAGTCGTAGATACGTGCGTGTTTGCGAGGTTTGCCTTATTTTGTGTCGATATTGACTGGCCTACTAAGTGATGATGAGGTCGAGGCTGTTACATGCATAACTAGAGTGCTTATTCACACATGAAAATATCCAAGTTATAAATAGCTGGGAAAAGGTTTGCCGAGAGTTACGTGAAAACATGTTATCAAACTCATAGTTAATTAATAACATGCAATCAAAATTATAATCGTCGAAAAGTTAGAATGGCTTCTTCGATTTTGTTTACCGTCATTACGTGTAACGAGCGCCCGGGGCCATTAGCGGCGCCCTAACCGCAGCTGCGGTACTCCGCTAATACGCGATTCATTAACGGCCCCCCTGGCCACGACTTCGAGCGGCGGCGGCAGCGGTTTTTAGTGTTCCGTAGCCAAATGGAAAATAAGTTTCTGTCAAAAATTTCATTTTTGGTACAAGCTTTTACTGCCGACTGTACTTTTCTGCATACCATCATCAAGTACTCATTGAGACGATTCTAAAGAGCCCAAACTCGATGGGGTTGTGTCGTTTTATTGCGGAGTTCCTATGGCCACCTTCCAGCTCCAGCATCAGATCAGCTCCAAGTCATCATAATATGTATGTAATCATAATGCCTGCAAAATTTCAGCTCAATTGGATAACAGGAAGTGACTGAAAAATGGATTGCAAATTTTGACGGACAACTTACATACGAACAAGTGCAAGTTAATATAAACTTGTAAAAACGGAACCCTTATGGATTCGTCATGTCTGTCTGTCTGTCCGTCCGTATGTCACAGCCACTTTTTTCCGAAACTATAAGAACTATAACTGTTGAAACTTGGTACAGTAGACGGCAAACTTCGTGCGCAAATGACCTTGCCTGCGCAAAGGTGAATTGTACGTGCAAGCTGCCCCCCCACTTCCCCTCATTTGCGCACGAAGTTTGCCGTCTACTGTAAGTAGATGTATTCTGTGAACCAACCGCATTTTTTCACACAAAAATAGAAAAAAAAACAATAAATTTTGGTGGTTCCCCATACTTAGAACTGAAACTCGTTTTTTTTTTCATTAAACCCATACGTGTGGGGTATCTATGGATAGATCTTCAAATTTCTAAGTTTCTAATAACATTTTTTTCTAAACTGAATACATAGTTTGCGCGAGAGACACTTCCAAAGTGGTAAAATGTGTGCCCCCCCCCCCCCCCTTCCTGTAACTTCTAAAATAAGAGAATGATAAAACTAAAAAAAATATATGATGCAAACTTCCACCGAAAATTAGTTTGAACGAAATCTAGTTAATACGTCATAACTTACTACGTTACTTTATGCCTCAAAGGACGCAGTAGAAGTACAAAAGTGTGTTCAGGAGGATTTTGAAAGTATCACGAAGTGGGCACATGACAACGGAATCATCATTACTTCGCTAAAACTAGATGCATGCATATACACTCGCCATACAATCAGGTAGCTAAAACTGCGAACGCAAAGGGTCTCGATATAGTAGGACACACATATGATTGTTTACATGATAAGTTATTATACGTAGAAACGTTTAAGTACCTAGGTCTAACAATTGACAAGAACTTTAACTGGAAGCCACATGTAACCGATATATGTAATAGACTGAGGTCTGTATTGGCAACATTCTATCAACTCAATAGTACATTAAATAAAAACACATTGCGGGTTGTGTATTACGCGCTCGCCGATTCTCTGATGAGCTATGGTCTTATTGTTTACGGCCGAACATTTATAACTTACATTAATGATGTCAAAAAACTACAAACTAGAATAATAAAGTTCCTCGTTAGCAAAAAAGTTAGGAAAAAATGCAACAAAGAATATGACAAGTTATTTCCCTTATCTACCGGCTAAAGATCTTACCGGTCGATAAAAAGGTTGAATATTTAATAGGGTTAGAACATTATTATAATGATGATCACAAAATAGAAATTAGTAATAAATATAATACAACAAGGGTTAGAGAAAAAAAACTAGTAAAACAGAAGACTAGAAACTATTATGGTGAAAGAATGTCTAAATATATTGTACCAAAAATATTTAACAAAATTAATATCTTAAGAGAAACTCCCAAAGTATGTGTTAAAATCAAAGTTAAAGGGCTTCCTCCTGGAAAGCGAGTCACTGTCGACTAGCTAGCTAAAAGGTAACTTTAAGGATAAATTGTTACCTACGAGCATGCTTAGTTGTTTATTTTTATTTTTTTTGTTAAGTTAAGTTAAAGCACTTGATTGTAGAAGAGGCAAACTTATCCCTATAAGGGAAATGTTACTAAATTGGAATGTAAATCTCATTAGGGATTGAGTAGATAATGTAAATATAAATTCATATTTATATTATTGATTTAGTTTTTGATGGGATTTGCATTCTAATTTAGTAAAATTCATTAAAATTTGTTATATTTAAATAGGTTATTAAGTTATTATAGTATATAACATGAGCGTTTCTCGCCATCAAACGTCACAGTTTGGCGAGTTTAATGAAATTTGTTAAATGTAATTGCTTTTTTTATAATAAATAATAAAAAAATAAAATCGTAAACCGCAATTTATTTTACGGAACCCTTCATGGGCGAGTCCGACTCGCACTTGGCCGCTTTTTCTAATTCATTGTGTGTGAAGTGATCCCAACTAAGCACAGTGCGTTGCGCGTCTCAACCGCGCAATGAACAAATTAAACGCTTGCCACTCCGCAATTGGGAATGGATGAGAATTCCAGAAGTGCCTGATTATTTTTTGGTGATAGGAATAACCTTCCTTAGCACCAGAAAAAAGTTAAAGATTTTTCAGCAGAGTCAAGTATTTTTGAAAAATATAAACAGTTTCCTCACTTACGTTTTGGGTTTAGGACGGCAAATAAGACACTTTCCTTGATCCGTCTCATATTGCCAAAAATACTTTAAATATCTGCCCCTGGCAATGACAAATATAGCTGCTGCAGCTGTCAGTGTCAGTTTACCACGGATATTTAAGATATTTTCTTGTAATATGAGACGGATCAAGGAAAGTGTCTTATTCACCGCCCAAAACGTAAGTGAGGAAACTGTTTATATTTTTCAAAGAGAATTGACGCAGCTGAAAAGTCTGAAACTTTTTTCTGGTGCTAAAGAAGGTTATTCCAATCACCAAAAAATAATCAGGCACTTCTGAAAATTTCATCCATTCCCAATTAATATGCATTCGCCTTATACGAGTAGAATGCTCAAGCAAAGTGTTTCAGCACCTTAAGAAGATGAAGCCCTCACAGCCCCGCCCCGCTATTTAATTTACCCTGAGAACTTTACGGTTTCGCTATATGAAAACACAACAATATATCGATATCAGTCATATTTTTACACCAAAAAATAGGTTGGGTAATTTGACTAAATATGTATTAATAATCCACCTAAATTTAATACCGATACGGTAAAAAATTATGAAGAGTAATCTTCATAAATTCCGTAAAAATCAGGCGAAAAGGTATAAACTTTCTTTACTTTATAATTGACTATGTCTATATACGTTCTATGGGATACGCGCATAATCCACTTATTTTTGTTAATGAATAAACCTTTCTATAGGCCAGATGAAATTCAATATTATCTCAAGGTCGTAAAATATTTAATTAAAATGCCGTTATTTCCTGATGCATATATTTTTGGATTCAGGTAGTAAGTCTCCAAATTTGTGTACTCAAACATGTTTTCATTATAAAAATACGGATAGCATTTTTGCTTGCGGGTTAATTTTTTTTTCTAACTTCCTGTCCATAGAATTATTGACTTCAGTAGTAAAAGTTGTTTAAAATAACATATAAAAGCCGTATACAAATAATTAGCCTGATATTTAATTATTTCCAAAAAAACCGTAATTTTCTCAGGGTAATTCTGCAACTTGTTTTAAGCTCACCCACAAAATTTTGACGCCGCGATTCGCATTAACTACTTTTTCTACTCCTGTACCGTTATCTGTCATTTATATAGGCTGTAGCTCAAATACAATGACACCACTAATAAGTCGTCGAAAAACTCTATGCTCTATGGCCCAAAAACGTACTGTTTAGCGTACTTTTTTGGTTCATAAATTTTTCATAAAAGCACTGTTTAACTTTTTTTTTAATCGGCCGCTATATTGCCGTGGTGCCAACTTTATAAACAAATATTTCGAAATAAAAGTATTTATTTACGATTTGACATTTGTATTTTATAAATTATTTACTACAATAATAATAAATCATCACCTATTGTGAGTTAAATTACATGTTTTATAAATTCTTGGTATTATTTATAAAAATAAATAGTTCGAATTCGGTCCGGGTCCGGATTTAGTTTGGTTCGGATGGCAAGTGCAAACAGATTAAAAACAAAACAAACCATAAACAAGAAGTGTCACATTTCCGATTTCTCACCAAAATACAGTTCAAAATGAAAAGACGAAAGATGATAAACTATTAGTCCTAAACTATTAAGATTTTATTCGTGTTTGTGAAGATAAAAGTGTACGTTCCTTTTAAAATGGTCGAAGAAATTAATAACTGCACTCCTGATGAAATTGCGTGAGTAGCAAAAGTACGAATAGAAAACTTGCTGCCTGAAAAGGCTAACTATATTGTAGTCTGCTATTTATTTAAAATTTGTCGTAGAAAAAGTATTGTAAGCAACGGTGTAGAACTCGTCTAAAAACGCTCGTGGCGTCTTTAATTGCGCAACCCACGCCACTCGCGTTTTAAGACCCTTCTTATACAACAGTTGCATAAAATACTATAAACGTAGGTAGAAGTCTAGTTCCGTTAGGCCGTGAGTCGTGACGGGTGGGATGAGGCGCATGAGCGCGTAAAGTATAACAGCCCAGTTGACTTAAGTTTGATGAACTATTACCTAGTTAGTCGATGACACCACGTTGAATGAATGACATTGTAGAGTAGATCTCAGTAATAACAGTTAAGACAACAGCAAATTAACCTCGTTGCAATGGCAAATTAGATTTACGACGCGACTTAAAAGAGGATGCACTTTTTGGCGTGATAACGTCTTATAAATCGATGAACACCGGCAGCATGCTCATAAAAGTATGACTCATTGTCCCCTTCCGCCTGAGCCGAGCGTTCGGCTTTATGCCTTTTGTCACGTAAAATTATCGTCCGTAAAGTCAACCAATTTTTTAATACGACGAGGGTGACAAACAGACATACAGCCTACCTGATGGTATTAAGACACCGCAGCGCCCATTAAGAGCTTGGGACGCGAAGTAATCAGAAGCACGTTGCTGTCCTTTTATAAATATGAGGTTTCGTTATATTGGCAATAACAGAGACAAATGCAGTTTCAGCACGGCTATTACGTTCTAATTAGCAAGCGACACAGCTCGCGGGCCGTCCTGGGCTGTTATTCGCTACGCGTTAATGCCGCTCACCCCGCCGGTCACCCGTTACGAAACTAGACCTCTACCTATACGCTTAATTACTACGCATCGCGGTGTCAAGGTATAATTGTGGGTAAGCGTTGAGGTGAGTTTAAAACAAGTTACAGAATAGGGGGGCTGCATGCACGGTTAGCGCGAGACGGCGCGCGAGCTCTCTCGCACTATCCGTCCCTTTCTAAGTTTTCTAATAAGATAAATGAGAATTTTCAAAAATGTATGTACCCGATTAGCGTGAGTTGTTAAACAAAAATTCAGATAATCTAATACCAGAAACACAACGATGCGGTCTTCTGTAAGGTGGAGTTATTTCCCCAGTCGAACATCTCAGGGCTCGAACACGCACTATGTAAGATTCGTCATGCTCATGAAATATACATGTTTAATACCTACTGTAAGTATGAAATGCCGTCGAAATTGTACACATAATTATTGAAACACAGTCATATTTATTGTGTCAGGATTCTAAGGTTACACAAAAGTCAATTTATTTTATTATGCTAAACTACCTATGTAGGTATTGTTAGCCGTAATAGGTAAAGTTTTCACGCTACGGACGGATATATCAGCAACGTCGGTTTGACAGCAATGACGAAATAATCCGTGAAAGCACGCAATACCACTGAAATCGAAATTCACATACTTATGATTCAACAAATGTGCATCATAACATTTATAGATAACACTGAAATGAAACCATAGGTTCGTTGTTTTTTTTCTTTATTGAAGACCCCAGACGATTGTTTAACGCCACAACTATGCAAATTGGCATAATAAAAAAAATAGCTCTATTGTTGCTAGAACTCGTTTGCAATAATAATATTCACAAGCATACACCGAAGAAGCCAACGCACGTGTATGAAAATCAGGGCTGCTATTCGTAACGACCGACCACGACGTCGCAGCACGACCAGCATAATTATACCTCTGATTAGGCGTAGTTTGAAGAGTTCGGGGTCAAGTTTTACTGGGGATGAGGGTGACTAGGTGACAAAGTTTTGTGAATAAGCGGCTCTTTGTGAAGCGTATGCGCGTTACACAATTTAGACAATTTGCATAAACAACTTTGTTATTAGAGCCGAGGCAATATTTATGTTCAGAAATTAAGGTAACCATAATGCATAAAGTGAACACTATTAGTGAACCTAAAGCTAAACTACCCACTCACGATCTAAAACAACTTTGCGAAGATATGATACAAGTGCAATTCTTAGATTACATTCATATTTACACTGACGGGTCCAAAACAAGACACGGTTCTAATAGTTGCGCGTTTTACGATGAAGCTGCGGATTTTGGTGCTAAATTTGTTATTGAAAATCCATGTATACCCATAATGGGAGTCGAATTGACAGCAATTAATGAAGCAGTACATTACTTAGAATCGACACCATACCATAAAAGTGTAATCTTTACAGACTCGAAGAGCAGTCTACAACATTTGTTGGGAAGTGCTTAGGGCGGCAGTGACGGTAGATACGAAGCTTACCTCATTATTAAATGTATCCATAGATTGATACGTAACGGGGTTGAAGTTCGTCTACAATGGATCCCTTCACATGTGGGCGTCAGGGGTAACGAGGTGGCAGACTCACTCGCATCCGAGGCTCTACAGAACGGAATACCTCTCGACACCGTACCGCACTATACTGATCATCTTCCAAAAGTGAAAACCGACAATTACATTAAATTTAAATCCTATTTCAATGAGTGCTCTCAAAACAAGGGCATCTGGTACAGAACCATTGTAGACGAACCACCACGCGTACCTTGGTTTGCCTCAAGAAAACTCAACAGAAAAGAATTAGTTATTTGCTTCCGAACCCGAACTTACCACGTCCCACTCAAGTCCCACTTAACAAATTTAACTACATCATGAAAAAAAGAGACGATCCAAACTGTGCACAATGTGATAAAGAAGAGGACCTCCTCCACTTGGTTCTAGAGTGTAAAATCAACGAACAATCGAGGTTGGATCTCTTAGAAGAAACTGGGTGCTCTGCGGGGGAACTTCTCTTCTTCTTCCATCAAATCTTAAGCTCAGGGTTCACTACCGAACACAGTGGCACAATTTTAAGTTTCATTATACACTCACTGAACTTAAGATTTGAATATTATAAAAATACTCCTTAAGTATCAATCCCAATGTTTAAAGTAAAACCTAAAGTTTAAGTAACATTGTAATTATTTTTAAGCCGACTTAATCATAAGATGTATGGCTTATAAAATAAATGAGATTAAAAAAAAAAAAAAAAAAAAAGGTAACCACGCTACATGGATTATAAAGTTATAGTGAAATTATAAAACCTACACACACAATCGCTACAGAACTTTGTATCGATAATCGGCAAATATCGGAACTTCGTTGAGTTGACTTGCATTTACAATTATGTTTTATAACACTTACATTTTAGAAAGAATCACGGACACAATCGGCGATCGTGAGAGATCGGGGGAAGGCGGTTTATGTTGAATTTCCACTTAATCAAACTCTACAATTCACCATCGTGCGGTTTTGCGAAGGACTCCAGGTTCAAAAGTGTTCAGGCACAAATAATTTCTCGTCCTGTTTTCCGGTGCTGAAGTTATTCAAAAAAATCCGTACAAACTGAAATTGTACTGTGTAATAAGTAATATTATAATAAGAGCCTGTAATAATGTTTGAGCGATGGTAAAGGTGTTTGTATTTAGTGCTGGACGGCATTGCCATTGTCACCAGGCCTACTAAATGCGCCGCGTTGCGAATCTTGAACCTGGATGACTCGGTTACAGCAGACAGCGTGATGGCTGCAGTAGCGAAGTTCGGTGGCTGCTCCTTAAGCCTAGTGAAGGCCGGAGAAATACAACGCGGCCCTGGTGGAATGGGTGCCGTAGTTGTACGATGCCCTGTGGCAGCAGCGAAGGAGTTGGTGACAAAGGGTCGCGTCTTGGTTGGCTGGAGCTCTGCCCGTGTGATTGCATTAGAGCAGCTTCCTAGAAGGTGTTACCGCTGTATGGGGCTTGGTCACACCAAACCAATGTGTCCGTCAGCAGTGAACAGGGAGCAACTCTGTTACCGGTGTGGTGAAGGAGGGCACCGATCTTCGACTTGCTCTGTGAAGGTGCCTAAATGCGCTGTATGCGCTGAGTCTGGTAGGCCTCATGGTCACGTGATGGGTAGCCTAAAATGCACTCCTCCGTCCAGATTGGGGAAGGTGGTTCCACGGACCGGTTCTGCAACCAACACCGGCTGCTCGCCGGTCCAAGAGAATGAGGAAACTGACATGCAAGAGTAATGGATCAGACTCTGCATGCCAGTTTTCTCCAGAGTAACCTTAACCACTGCGCCGGGGCTCAGGACCTTTTCCTGCAGTCTATGGCGGAATGGCAGGTCGATATAGGAGTAGCCTGCGAGCCATATCTGGTTCCATCCCAACCTCACTGGGCGGGCGATTTAGACGGTCTGGTAGCGATAACCACTAGATCAGACAGCCAGTCTCCCCTCACATCACTTGAAAGAGGTCCAGGATTTGTTGCTGCTGGTTGGAAAGAATATGTAGTTCTGGCCATCTACTTTTCTCCCAATCGCAATCTAGCTGAGTTTGAACTGTTTTTGGACTCCCTCAGAGCAGTAATAGGTAGGTGGTCTTGGAGACCCATGCTGGTCCTTGGAGACTTCAATGCGAGGTCCAGTGCATGGGGGGACACCATCACCAATCCACGTGGCCGGGCTCTAGAAGCCTGGGCTCTTCAGGCCAACATGTCTCTTTTAAACCAAGGAACGTCGCAGACCTGCGTACGATATCAGGGAGGGTCCGTAGTGGATGTAACATTTGCCACTCCGGCTGTCGCACGCCGAGTACAGGACTGGAGAGTAGAAAATGAGATGGAGACCCTTTCGGATCACCTTTACATCCGATTTGCGGTCTCTCATCATTCTACATCATTAACACGAACTAGAGAGCCTAGCCGATTCGTTCGCTGGGCCTGTACTAAGATGGACCGAGAGCTTGCCCGTGAAGCAGCACTCGTGCAGCGCTGGGTTACTCCCAGCGCGATGATCGAGACATCTTCGGTGGACGACCTGGCCGACCATTTACGAAGCTCGTTGGTCAAAGTATGTGACGCGGCCATGCCTAGGATAAAACGTCGCACGGCCAGACGACAGGTCTACTGGTGGACACCGGAGGTTGCAGCATTGCGGGCAGAGTGCAACTCCGCACGCCGAGCTTATGTGCGGTCTCGAAGGCGCTACGGCTTAGACCTTACAATTGAGGAGCAGCTGAGGGGCGTTTACCGGGAAAAACGTAAAGCTCTACAGGCTGCCATAAGTCAGTCCAAGGCTAGGGCGAGAGAAGAAATTCTGGCCAGTTTGAGCCGGGACCCCTGGGGGCGTCCGTATAAAACAGCACGGAAGAAACTCCGAGTGCAAGGCCCCCCTGCGACAGAAACACTTCCTAGAGAAGTTTTGGATCGGGTCATGGGAGAACTATTCCCGGCATCTGTGGGACACGAGCCTCCTACGATGGCGCCGCCACTTCCCGCCGTTACTGAAAACGGAGTAGATTTTCCCCCAGTTAGGGATGGGGAAATGACCAAAGCCTTAGAACGACTCCGTAGAAGACGGACAGCCCCCGGGCCAGATGGCGTTCCAGGTCGGCTACTGTTTGCTGTGGCAGAAGCATGGGTAGACTGGATTCGGGAACTATTTAACAAGTGTCTGCGTACTGGCCAGTTCCCAACCCTATGGAAGACGGGTAGAGTTTGCTTGATTCCTAAAGAGGGACGCCCTCAAGGCCACCCCTCAGCATTTAGACCTATCGTGCTGTTAGACGAGGTGGGTAAACTTCTTGAGAAGATCTTGTCTGACCGCCTCGTTCGACATCTCGAGGAAGTAGGACCGAACCTTTCTAGTGTTCAGTTCGGCTTTCGGGCAGGCCGGTCTACTATTGACGCAATAGACTACCTGAAAGTTCTCTCCAAAGAAGCTACGGATGGAGGAGATGTAATGCTGGCGGTCTCCCTAGACGTCAAAAATGCTTTCAACAGTCTCCCATTTGAAACGCTCAAGGAAGCCCTTCAGTACTTTGGAGTGCCTGTCTACCTGAGGACACTGCTGGGAGGCTACTTGGAAAACCGCTACGTTGCGTGGGAAGACGGAAGTGGATCAATGCTCCAGCGACAAGTTAAACTTGGCGTCCCACAGGGATCTGTCTTAGGTCCCACATTGTGGAACGTCGGTTTCGACTGGCTCTTGCGAGGCCCCGTCCTGCCGGGCATGAGTGTACTCGCTTACGCCGACGACACCCTCATCGCATGCAGAGGTCACTCCTATGAGGAGGCTGCCAGAAGAGCCACGGTCGGGACATCACTTATGATCGACCGAATTCATCAGCTGGGTCTCAAGGTGTCCCTTCCAAAGACAGAAGCTCTCCTATTCCATGGTCCTAGGAAAGGCCCTCCTCGAAATGCCGGAATAAGGGTAAATGGGGAGGTAGTGACGCTGAAACCTCACATCAAGTATCTGGGTCTTATCCTAGACGGACGATGGAACTTTGGGGCACACTTTGCCAAGCTTGCTCCGAAGTTAATGTCTACAGCCGCTGCCCTTAGCCGGCTGCTCCCCAACATCGGTGAGCACAATGCCACGTGCAGGCTCCTGTATTCAAGGGTCATACGGAGCATGGCTCTATACGGGGCTCCCATATGGGTTGATGCCCTCTCGGCGACAAATAAGACCCTACTCCGCAGACCTCAAAGGGCAATTTCGTTAAGGGCCATTCGAGGATATCGTACGGTATCATTTTCAGCGGCAACGATCCTGGCCGGGGACTCTCCTTGGGACCTCCAAGCACATGTGCTCGCTAAGGTCCATCAACATAGGGCTGAGAAAAAAGCGGCAGGGGAGTTCCCCGACCGGCAGGAGTTCGACCGCGTTCGAGCGTTTGCCCAGAACGAATCACTCCGCCAGTGGAAAGAGGAGTTGGGGTCTGCGGATTACGGCTTAGTAACAGTAGAGGCAGTACTGCCTCACTTAGAACGCTGGGTTGAGAGGCAGCATGGAACCCTGACGTTCCATATGGTGCAGCTGCTTACTAACCATGGCTGCTTTGGTAAGTATCTGCATCGCATAGGGAGGGAATCCTCCCCTTGCTGCCATGAGTGTGGCGCGCCTGTGGACACGGCGCGTCACACTTTAGAAGAATGCATTGCGTGGAGGCCCCAACGGGCTGCTTTAGAAGCAGTGACGCGGTCGGACCTCTCATTGTCAGGTGTTATTAGGGCCATGCTTGACAATAAGGAAGCATGGAAGGCGATGGCCTCCTTCAGTGACCAGGTTATGTCACAGAAGGAGGCCGCGGAGCGGGCACGCGAGAATGATCCCCTCGCGGATCTGCTCCGCCGGCGACGGGCGGGAGGCAGAGCCAGGCGCTACGCGCATTTACTGCCTCCTCCGTAGTGGGATGGTGCGGGGTTCGGGGGATACCCTGCAAAAATGAATCCCACTGGACTGAATGCGCTGACCTGGCGCGCAATGTCTGCGGCCCGCTACCCTGTAGGTCGCCCGTCGGGACGTACGCGGTCGAATGCGGAAAGCGATCCCGCGGCGCCCCTTTCTTAAGGCGGAGCTGGCAATCGTTGGGGTTTTAGACGGTAGTCCAAGGCTTGCCGCGGTTAGTCCGTCATACCCGCCCTGTCCCTTCCCCGTGGCGGGCGGGATGCGTAAAAGCATTTCCCCAACGTAAAAAAAAAAAAAAAAAAAAAAAAAAAAAAAAAAAAAAAAAAAGGGTTCCGTACCCAAAGGGTAAAACGGGACCCTATTACTAAGACTCCGCTGTCCGTCCGTCTGTCTGTCTGTCCGTCTGTCACCAGGCTGTATCTCATGAACCGTGATAGTTAGACAGTTGAAATTTTCACAGATGATGTATTTCTTTTGCCGCTATAACAACAAATGCGAAAAAACAAGTTGCAAGCGTCCATACGCTACGGTAACGTACGGTACGTGATTTTTAGGGTTCCGTACTCAAAGAGTAAAACGGGACCCTATTACTAAGACTTCGCTGTCCGTCCGTCCGTCCGTCCGTCTGTCTGTCTGTCACCAGGCTGTATCTCAAGAACCGTGATAGCTAGAGAGTTGACATTTTCACAGATTATGTATTTCTGTTGCCGCTACAACAACAAATACTAAAAACAAAATAAAATATTTTTTAAGGGGGGCTCCCATACAACAAACGTGGTTTTTTTGCCGTTTTTATAGAAAACTAGCTTCTGCCCGCGACTCCGTCCGCGTAGAGCCCGTTTATGTCGTAGCTCGATACAAATTTTCACCCCCCCTTTTCAACCCCTTAGGGGATGATTTCCGGGATCAAATATACCCTATGTCCTTCCCCGGTACTCAAACTATTTATATACCAAATTTCATCCAAATCGGTTCAGCGGTTTAAGTAGCTCCATACAAACTTTCACCCCCATTTTCCTCCCCTTAGGGGTGGATTTCCGGGACAAAAACTACCCTTTATGTCTTTTTCCAGGACTCAAACTATATCTATACCAAATTGTATACAAATGGGTTCCATCCGAATTTTCACCCCTAATTTCACCCCCTTAGGAGATGATTTCCGGAATAAAAACTATCTTATGCCTTTTTCCAGGACTTAAACTATCTCCAAACCAAATTTCATCAAAATTGGTTACATCAAAATTTTCACCCCCTCATTTCATTCAACCCCTTAAGGGATGATTTCCGGGATCAAACTTATCCTATGTCGTTCCCCGGGACTCAAACTATTTATATACCAAATTTAATCCAAATCGGTGCAGCGGTTTAATTTGTCCATAGAAAATTTTCACCCCCAATTTCATCCCCTTAGGGGTGTATTTTCAGGATAAAAACTACGCTATGACCTTTCCCAAGACTCAAACTATCTCTATACCAAATTGTATTCAAAGGGGTACCATCCTTATTTTCACCCCTCATTTCACCCCCTTAAGGGATGTTTCCGGGATAAAAACTATCCTATGTCCTTTCCCAAGATTTAAACTATCTCTCATCCAAACTTTCATCAAAATTGGTAACATCTAAATTTTCATCCCCTCATTTCACCCCCTTAGGGGATGATTTCCGGGATCAAACCTATCCTTTGTCCTTCCCCGGGACTTAAACTATTTATATACCAAATTTCATATAAATAGGTGCAACGGTTTGAGTAGCTCCATACAAATTTTCACCCCCAATTTCATCCCCTTAGGGATAGATTTCCGGGATAAAAACTATCCTATGTCCTTTCCCGGGACTCAAACTATCTCTATACCAAATTTCATCTAAATCGGTTAAGCGGTTTAGGCGTGAAGAGGTAACAGACAGACAGACAGACAGACAGACAGACAGACAGACGGACAGACAGAGAGACAGACAGACAGACACACTTTCGCATCTATACATATAATAAAGCTGAAGAGGGTCGAAAGTCTGTACATGGAAGATATTCGAAAAAAAATTGGCTAGGGATACTTAGAATCAATAACAGAACACGTTCCAACAGTTTTTAGAATTTTTGTCTGTTTGTCTGTATATCTGTCTGTTTCTGTGTTTATCTGTTTGTCTGTTTATGTGACCACGCATGACGTGAAACCGGCTGAACCGATTTAGATGAAATTTGGTATAGAGATAGTTTGAGTCCTGGGGAAGGACATAGGGTAGTTTTTATCCCGGGAATCAACCCCTAAGGGGATGGGTCCCCTAATATTTATTTATTTGACCAAAAGTTTTGGGTTTTCTTTTGTTTATCATTTGATAAAGGCGACAACGACTATACCAAATCGGTTGCAATGGTTGACTGGTAGAGAACCCGCCTATTTAACGTTTTTATTTGTGCAATAAAGTTTAAATAAATAAATAAAGCCAATAATTCATTTGTTATTTTGGAAATGAATGAAATTTTTATTTCGTGTAACCATGGACACATGTTGTTAGTAGAGTTTACAAAACTAGGGGGTTAGTAGTTACCAGTGGCGGAGCGCCCATACAAGCCGATTTCCACCGGCTTATGAAAACTTATTTCACGCATCAGTCCCAAATATACCGAGCCTATCGTTAATTTTATTACAGAGAGGCCGAAGTTATTTTGATTGGAAATTGACATTACCATAAACCACGTTATTCAAGTGAGTCAGAGTATTTACATTTGACTCCCTCGTAAAATCAAATTGAATATTCACAAAGGAAGAATGAGATTTTATCGTAACTTAAAAAAAGCACAAGAATCTTAGGATATTATGAAACGTAAGGCAGTATTGATTAAACCAGGAATAAATTATGTATTTAAAGCGGAGCCTTCATTGCGTTCTTTGCTCTCAGTTTTAAGAGCAATGCCTATTAGCTGAGCAACTTTTGAAATCTCAAATTTTTGACGCAATGTTTCTGTCGCGCTGTTGTGGACGGCGGGAGCTGTCTATGCGATAAGGACAACTGCAGCTCGAACTAAAATTCCCACGCAAAAAACTCAAAAATCGAGGTTTCGCTCTCGACTGTTTCCTCCTCAAAAACGCAACCAATCATCATAAAATTTTGGAAACTGCAAGAGGAAGAAATAATCTACGCCGATTGATTGATTTTTTTGATATTTGTTGTTATATTTGTATACTGCGCCTTTTTTTGCATCCATTTCTATTAAGCCAATTTTGCGATTTTTGAGGCGCTGTAAGTTTCTTTAAAATAAAAAGATCCAAAAAAGCTAAACATAGCGGCATAAATATTGATAATATTGACCTTATTTGAAAAAAATAATTGCTCTAGCTTCAAAAACCAGGGAAGAAACAGTCAAGAGCGTTTGTGTGGGAAAATCGCAGATAGGCATTCCTCTTAAGGTACTTGGCCGGCAGTAAAGGCATACTTTAGTATGGGTGTGTCATTTGGGGAATATTTACGCGCGGTACGCTTGGTAAATAATCCATATGTACGGTCAACCAATTTGATTCCTAGGCCACCGTAGAACCCTGTCATTTTAACTGCTACATAGGGACGCAATAATCCTAGTAACCCGTATTGACATAGCATTTACAACGGCAAGGTTCTGTGATGGCCTATAGGAATCAAATACGGTATTTGACAAAAGTCAAATCAGCTTCTTTTCACAAAAACGCTCCATTAGTATGGAATTTGTAGGGATTACTGTGTTGTGACGTCACAAACAAATAACTAAACAACGTTTTTATACATTTAAAAAGCTTAAAATAGCAAATATAAATGAAAGCATTGTACTCGTACTTTCCGAGTATTATCGTAATGTTTATCTGTTGCTAATGAAAAAACAATTTATTTTCACTGATGTCAAATACCCAATTGGTTGACCGTACAGGTAAAATCTAAAAACCTTTTCCACAAGTTAGGTAAAATTCAATATTATGCCAATGTCATAAAGACTGACAGAGAAAAGCTTTTCTCACTCTCTCATGGAGTCCTAGCGAATGTTCAAAAGGGATAGAGGTAAATTAACCTGACTAAATTGACAAGGATCAGTAGACTAATACATCCTCTGCATCTTCTGTCTATATACTTTAGTCGTATTATATCCGTGACGTCAGTTTCAGTACAGTATTTCGAAAGGCGGTAACATACAAGCTGGTGATAAACAAAAAAACGGGCCAAGTGCGAGTCGGACTCGCGCACGGAGGGTTCCGTACCATTACCTATAAAAATATTAATTTTATTCCGTTTTTAGTATTTGTTGTTATATCGGCAACAGAAATACATCATCTGTGAAAATTTCAACTGGAACTATCACGGTATCAGTGAGATACAGCCTGGTGACAGACAGACAGACAGACAGGCATACAGACAGACAGACGGACAGCGGAGTCTTAGTAATAGGGTCCCGTTTTACTCTTTGAGTTCGGAACCCTAAAAAGCCTATACGCGCTGAGGGGCAGGAGATTTGACATTGTATCTCGTTCCCACTTGTGGTATTGTCTAGGGAATGCAAACCGGTTAACCGGTTAGCCTGTTAACCGGTAAATTTACTAAATATGAGGCCGGTAAATTAGCGGTAAATTAAAATCAAAACCGGTAATTTACCGAAATACAAATTATTAGTAAAATACTACATTTTAACGATTTTTATTGCTTCACCGTCATCGTCATGATTATACCTCAATTACCCTCCTTTTATCATGTAAAAATGTCAATTGAATAAACTTGTTAGCGTTATCTTACCTCACGTAGGATCAAATTAATGCAATCGTTTGTAGAAGCTTCTTAAAATATAAACAGGAGATAGAACATAAGGACGAGAGAATATTATAAATTGTGCTTCGACTCTCACCCATCTCTACAAAATGTTCCACCACCTTCGATTACGGCCATAGGGGATGTGAACTGTAGAAATTACATACAGTTTCACGACGTCGTTCTTGTCGACTAACCATAGTTACAAAATGTATGAACCAATCCTCACGAAACTTACCAAAGTGACTGACAGACATATAGACGTTACAATGACAGTTATACATAATTTTTGTTTTAATTTATTTTTCACATTTTACATAGCCAAACTTTGTCTAAATTTCACCCCGCATACGTTAGACGGTCGCCAACACGCCCCTCCGACCGAGCGACCTTGGTCCGCACCGACCGTGTAGACAGTTATTTGCAGTAAAATGTCATACTACAGCGGTCGGTGCCGACCAAGGTCGCTCGGTCGGAGGGGCGTCTATATGTTTTAAGAACCGTGTTGGTTTATTTTACGTATATGAATGCAGAATATTGACTTTTCGTCACTTGAGTCTTTAAGCCTCGGGAGTCTTTAGGGTTCGAGTCTTTAAGCCTCAAAATGAGCGTTATCCACAACACTAGTTAAAAGTACCTAAAGCACGTGGGCGGCTTCGAATTTGCAATATGCAGAGCCGTTTCTTATTTTGATTAGAATTTTATTCAGACAAGTAGTATAAAGTTGATGGTATCAATATCATACAAATGGATTAGTAAATTCATTTACGTCATACCTGGCCATAAAGTAGGAATTACCGCACGCTATGCGTGCGGAAAACCCCACTTCCTGGCCAGATAGAGACGTAAAATTTTGTACTTACCACGGGCGGTAATAAAGAAAGCCTCAGAGCGCATATTTATCGGTCTTGCCTTCGGCTCGGGCGTCAAATACCTGCGATCTGAGACATTCTTTGTTTAACCGCCCTAGGTAAGTAATGTACTATTTTAACTCCCGACGCAAAAAGAGGGGTGCTATATGTTTGACGTGTCCGTGGCATCGTAGCTTCTAAACGAATTGCCCGATTTTAATGCTTAGCTAGGTTTCAACAAAATCGGTTAAGCCAGCTTTGAGATATTGAACTTTGAAATGAAAATATCGGGGCTTTTCAACTTTTTAAAAATAGCTTAGTCTCATAATGCCTAAACTTCAAAACAACTTAGTTATTTTTAATATTTTGTCATAGAAATGACAGAAGTAAATCGGTAGGTACCTACTTGAAGGAATTTGTGCATTTCAATCTTTAAGTACATTTAGAGAATATGACACGTTTAAGGTCAAAGTCATAATGAATATCGTTCATTTTAAGAATGCGACAATTTGACATTTAGGTATTATGAGCCCATGGTAATTGGAAAATTAGGGGTAATAGTGTAATTTAGGTGGAATAAGCCCTAGTTGGTAAATCTTTGTGCTGAACATGGGAACTGATATAACAGCACCCCGCATAGCCGTCTTTTTATTTATCCTATCATTATGGTCGCCTCAATGACCTCATTTTTAGTAACTGTTAGTAACCAATTGACGAGAATATCCGTACCTTATTACAAAGTACCGTACATGCACGCTACTCCAAACAGTAAACTTTTTCATCACCATTCGTAGCAACAAAAGTGACTGATTCATGAGGCGATATAATTTCTTATTCTTTTGACATGTCAAAATAATCTTCAAGCCTTCTAAATGTTGCGAGTTTTTAATACTTACTACTATAAGTACCATATTTTTTTCTAGCTTGATTAGAATGACAGATGCCAAACTGACGTGTATTACTTAGTGTTTGAACTGATTTGAGGTCAAGTCTATATAAAATTCGCATATTAGACGTGATTTAATTTTTACAAGCAGTATTTGTCCCTTAGAATAAATATGAATTTCGCTTACCGCCTTACAATACAAATTGAAATGCTATCATGAAATGACATCTATCATTCTAATCAAGCTAAAAAATATATGGTATAGTGTGTTTTTAGGGTTCCGTACTCAAAGAGTAAAACGGGACCCTATTACTAAGACTTCGTTGTCCGTCCGTCCGTCCGTCCGTCTGTCTGTCTGTCACCAGGCTGTATCTCAAGAACCGTGATAGCTAGAGAATTGAAATTTTCACAGATTATGTATATCTGTTGCCGCTATAACAACAAATACTGAAAACAAAATATATTTTTTTTAAGGGGGGCTCCCATACAACAAACGTTATTTTTTTGCCGTTTTTATAGATAATGGTACGGAACCCTTCGTGCGCGAACCCAACTCGCATTTGGCGTTATGGGCACGACACGACAACTCACAATTTCTTTTGTTGCATCCAGCAGCCTGAACGCCTTGGCCACGACTTTGGTCTTAAGCGACCTGCGACCAGCGTTTTATGTGTTCATTGCGTGTGATGAAGTATCCCAACTAACCCAGTGCGTTGCGCGTCTCGACCGCGCAGCGAACAGATAAAATGGTGGTCGCAGGTAGCTTAATACCAAAGTCGTGGTTAAGGCGTAATGTACGCCCCGAGTACACGCTCCGCTACGAGCGGGGGCGTACAGCGTGCATATAAAACACATGCAATTTATATGGACGCTCCACTCTCCGCTCATAGCGGACAATTACGTACGGCTTGAGCAGAGGTTCTAGTACAAGTTTTATCGTTACAATACGTTTTCGAACGCGTTTGCGTTTAGTTTAAATTTCTATGGCAGCGCGAACAGCGCCTCTGGTGGTAATTATTAGGAACTAGGCGTTGCCATACAAATTGAAACTAAACGCATACGCGTTCGAAAACGTATATGTATCGATAAAACTTATACTAGAGCTACAGGAAGTCACTTGGAAGTGGGAGGGCTCCTTATAGGGTCGTCCCGATGAACCGAAAATGCGTTGAAAGGATTAAAAAGTCCCCCCTTAAAGTTATTCCATCGTATCTGTGTCATCTTCAGGCAAAAGGAGTCCTAATAGGGCAGCAGGTTCCGCGCTTCACACTCTGGTGGAGTGTACCGTGTGGAGGCATCAGCGGACCACCTTACAGGCGGTAATAGGGGCAAAACTCTCGCTGTCGAGTGTCGTCAACGCCATGCTCAACAGCGAGGAGGCGTGGAGAGCGATGGCCTCCTTCTGTGACGACGTAATGTCACAGAAGGAGGCTGCGGAGCGGGCTCGCGTAAATGATCCTCTCGCGGATCCGCTTCGCCGGCGACGGACTGGGGGCAGAGCCAGGCGCTATGCGCATCTGTTACCTCCGTCGTAGTGGAACCATGCAGGGAGTCGGGGTCCCTGTACGTAAAGGTTCCACAGGACTGGAGCTGATGCCTCGAAATGTATGTGGCCTGCTACTGTGGGCCGCCCGCCGGGACGTACGCAGTTGAATGCCAGGAGCGATCCTGCGACGCCCCACTTTACAAGGCGGCGCCGGAACTCGTTGGTGGTTTTAGACGGTAGTCCAGCTTCGGTTAGTCCGTCATACCCGTTCTGCCTCCCCGGACAGGACGGGATGCGTAAAGGCATTTCCCTAACGTTAAAAAAAAAAAAAAAGGTGATAATGTGGACACGCTGGACAAAAGGACTTTTTTATGGGGTTAATTTTGAATTATAGGTATATTATTGATATCTCTGGTTCTAAATCACTGAGAATCACAAACTTGGTGTCTAAATATACATATTTGGGGTCAGGGAATTCAACTAGATATTTTTAGGGTCGAGTTCCAAAAGGATACCATACGGAACCCGTTACCTAGCCTCCGCTGTGGGTCCGTCTGTCAAATTCAACCTTAAAAAATATCTAGTTGAATTCCCTGACCCCAAATATGTACGAGGGGCGGCTGATAAAGAAACGTTGAAGTTCAAAGTATAGTTAATAGTACACATTCAGTAACATTCTGAGAAATTTAACGGTAACCACCACATTAATATAATACCATTATATTATTATAAACAGACAAGAAAAGGTCACCATGTCTGCAAAATTCGGGTATTTCGGCATTTTTCAATTCCGCTCATAAAGGTAACCTCTTGTTAGAAAGAGAATATCCCCTACAGTAAAATTTGAAGAGTTGATTCATATTCTGCAGTCTACCATCTTTTTGTACGCTATTTTAAAAGTATAAGTCAGCTTTATTTAAAAAGGACATTAGCGCCTTAATGTCAATCCCGGCTCAGGGCGAACTCTTGTGGTGGTGTCTGGGAAAATGTAAAAAAAAAAAAAATATGTTCTATCTTATAAAAATCTAAGAATGTAGCAGGTAGCAAAAATGCAAAAAAATCATAAGAAATTGACAAAATAAACTTTCCACGTATATATAACGTAATAAGTATCCTTGAACTGTGTGCTACACACACATGGCCAGAGCGCTCAATAAATAATCGTGAGTTCGTGAATATAAAGTTGGGACATTCATTAGAATTAGGCAATAGCAATTCTAATGAAGTTTTCTATTATATTGTCTCCGTAGATGTAATTTACGCATGCCAGTATGACCCGATTATAAGAAAATTCTACATGCTGCGATTTAAAAAAATTAAAAGGATACCGAAGAATTCCAATAATAAAAGTCGTCTTAAAGAGTTCTATAATCGTGTTTTAGTTCGATAAAGGTATTTTAGTAAATATATACTTGTCAATAGGGATGACAGGGACTTGTCATTATTGCACAAAGTTGTTGAGGCCAGTACGCAAAGCCAGTTTTCAGGAACGACGTGGTAAACTCGTATCCAAAGTGATATTTTCATAGGACACCATGTCTGTTCACTTGTCATGAGTTGCCAGGCAGATCATCAAATAGACTCGATGCGCTAATATTAATCGCCTACCCGAACATAGGGACCTGGTTTCGAGTTACAATATTCGGTTAACTAATTTGAAAAACAAGTTACGCTTCCACAGATAAGACGAAAAAAAGCTGACATAGTAGTTTTGTAGGGATATTTTAAGAGCAAAACTAAAAAATTTTTTTTGGGCATATAAAGGACTAATATGCTTGATGTGTTAAGTGTTTTTTACTCAAGGATAGACATATATTTCAATCAAAATTTTTGGTTCAGGCCTTTCTTTCAATTTATGTCTTAGGCTTAGAACTTATCAGACGCCCCTCGTATACTTAGACACCAAGTTTGTGATTCTACGTGATTTAGATCCCGAGACATTTATAATATACATATAATTCAAAAAGGACCCCATTAAAAAAAAGATGGGCGTCGGAGGAGTTGGTTCCTAATGTTCCTATCAAAAACTTAAAACTATGTAACTAACCAGTACCTGAAAAAATTTGATTGTTTTTCAAATTTAATTTCCAAAATATCGATCCTAGAAGAAAAATTGTGAGGACCAAACTTGTAGAGAATCAAATTTCCTAAAATTTTTGTCCTCACGGTTTTACTGTAAAATCAAAAATGGCCGAGTTATTCAAGAAAAACCGTTTTTCGAATAAGTATGTACGCAGGAGCCTGATTCAGTCTACTTTTTGAATTTACACTCCCAGTGACCCCACCGAGGGACCTACGAAAAAAAAATCCAAGAACTAATTATTCACGGGTCAAAATCTATAATGACTGAACTACCTGTCCTTCTTACCTACGCCTTCTGATTTTTGCATTTGCTGTTCTGACGTCACAGAAGACAAAATGGCGGTCGGCGTTTTCGGTCACGTGACATACAGATAATAAAACAACGATTATGTTATGTTTTTATAACAAAAAAGTGTTATACTCGTATTTCTTATGGTAAAAACTATATACTTTGTTAATTTATTTTGATAGATGAAAATTTATTTTGATAGGTAAACAAAATACTTTGATAATTTATTTTGATAGATGAAAATACCCTATTCTATTGTAGAGTCGTTGGAGCTTGTCAGCTATTTTGAAGTCACTAGCTGTTAATATTTATACCATAACAAAGCGCGTATAAATATCTGACACGAGCCTAATTCAAGGCTCGTGAGGAAGCGTCAAATATTTTTGGCGGCTTTGTTACGGCAGGTTCAAACGCATACCTACACACACACACACGCACACACACACACACACTTATACCCTCTCTAATATGTTATGTTTAATTTTACTGCACGTTTTAGTTTAAATTATATAAAATTGTAATATACTGTGTTTTTTTTATACATATAGAATTAACATCAAGGCGCCACTGAAAATCAGCGCTGCGACATTATAGGTATCACCATTTCGTGGCACAAAGCTGAGTGGCAGCCATTTTAGTATTTAATAATTATGTCTGTAATATTTTGTCTTTCATCCTACAAAATGTGCTAAATAAACATATTTTATTTTCTTTCAGTAATAATGCCGGTGACTGTGCCTTTTTATCCAAGAACGAGGCAGTTGACGCATTTCCTCATCTTGTATCGTGATCTTTGTTATCTGTGGGCTGTGCGAAGCACCGGCGGTCGAGGTCAACGCCCCGGCGCCGGCGCACCCAGTGCGAGCGCACTCACCAATAATAAACTTACCTACGACTCGGAGCGTGAGCAAAAACTTAGTCCATGGTCCTGCTGAAAGGACTTATCATTCTAATGAAAAATTAAATCATTTTCAATTGGAAAATTTGTTTTGTTCTTTTGTTAATAATATGTTTTGTTAAAAAAATTAAATAGGTATTGTATATTTCTTTGACGATGCTTATACAGGGTGACTGGTAATTCGACCTATTCCTTGAAAGGGGTTATACTAGCGCTAATTTGCAACAATTTATGTCCAGTCAACCAGGGGTCAAAACACGATTTTTTTTTAATTTTTCGAGTTTTTACTTTGTTTGAAAAAAAATCGCCTTGCTGCCTTAAAGTGCTGATTGTGACAAAAATGTTATTTTACCATCAAAATGGAAGTACTTTTGTCTCAGTCACCAGCTTAAGGCTGCAAGGAGAATATTTTTCATACAAACTAAAAACTCGAATATCTCGGAAACCAGCGAGTTTCGACTCCAGGTTGACTGGACATAAATTGTTGCAAATTAGCTCTAGTATAACCCCTTTCAAGGAATAGGTCGAATTACCAGTCACCCTGTATACACACGTGGCTGAATTAATTCTCCATTTTACTAGTTAGGCGCTTATTTTAAAAACAAATGTATGTAAAAATCCAAACACATATTTTAATAATATATTTAATAGAACCTGAATGTATCTATTACAAATTGTTGTATGCTGATTGCGATGCAATTTTTTAGGGCTCCGTGCTCAAAGAGTAAACCGGGACCCTATTACTAAGACTCCGCTGTCCGTCCGTCTGTCTGTCACCAGGCGGTATCTCACTGATACCGTGATAGTTCCAGCTGAAATTTTCACAGATAATGTATTTCTGTTGCCGCTATAACAACAAATACTAAAAACACAAAATAAAATAGTTTTTTATAGATAATGGTACGGAACCCTTCGTGCGCGAGTCCGACTCGCACTTGGCCGGTTTTTTTCAATTAATTCTACTTGAATCAATTAATTATTTGCTCCTTCTTTATTTAAAATATACGTCATACATACTTCTCATAATATTCAAATCTATTTCCTACAGTAGCGGAATCACTGCCTATTTTTAAAGGTTCCGTACATAAGGTAAACCCATATGCACTGACTCTTGTCTGTCCATCTATAACAACCATATAATATTATCCTATCCTATCGATTTGAAATTTGGAATTTGTAAGGCAAAGCTAACCCAACTGTATAGAAAATCTTTTATAAATGAAACTTGCACGGACGGAACCCACCGGATTTTTTTTTCAATTACATATTTGATGTTGGTGGGCTGTGAGTGTTAGATAAAGTTGTTGTGTTATGTGAGACAAACAAGATATGAGGATATATGACTGTTTTAAGGACAAATGTTTTAACAGTTAAATATTTTCATAATATTTGTTTATGTAGTTGAAACACCTTTTTAAACCACCAAACCAAACTATTATAATAAATATAATAATACTTATTCCACGTACCTATATACTTCCCAAGCTTTCTATTTCTATTAACATGGAATGTATGCACCAAACTATGTAATTTGTTTGGGTGGAATCTTGCAACTCAATTTGAAGCAGATATCTATAATTTGAAAAGTACGGTCGGCAATAAAAGTTTGTACCAAAAATAAAATTTCAACAGAAGCTTTTAAAACGAATACCTACTTTAGTATTTGCCTGATGATTACACTTTTAATGAAACCTCAAAAACGCTTTTTTAATACAGTTGCTCAAAAAGTGGTACTTTTTGTAGCTGCAAATCGTGCGCAAAGTTGTATTTTGCGCACTAGTGCTTTTTACTTTTCCACGTGTATCGAACGACGTTTTTTAATACAGTTGCGAAAAAATAAGAAAAACAACAAGTAAGGAATTTGAAACTTTTATATTATTAGTTCTGTAACATCATTGTTGAAAAATAATGAAGATGTTTCTAAAAAAATTTTTTTTAATACAGTTCTTACTTGTTGTTTTTCTTATTTTTTCGCAACTGTATATAAAACGTCGTTCGATACACGGGCGGAAATGTCATTCTTCACTCGTCCCGAGTCTTACCACTCGCCTACGGCTCGTGGCAAGATATCTCGGCACTCGTGAGGTAATGACATACTTTCCGCACTAGCATCGAAATGTACTATTTTTGTCTGAAGGTTTTAAAGAAACAATACTTAATAACGTCACAATTTTGTATGTTCAAATAGCGACAATTTTAGAGCAATGATCATGTATTTATAGTCTCTTTAGTATTTTCGTGAGTTTTGTTTTATTTTAACTGTTGTAAAATACCGTATTGTAATAATAGTACATTATTGCCGTGGCCGGGAAAGAGGCAATTGCAGGTTGAGTATTTTGTTTAAACGGACGAGCTTGCGAGTCCGTTTAATTATAATACGAAGCCTGCAATTGCCATTCCGGCTGAGGCTAATATAGTGCTTTTCTCAAAAATGGGGGAATAAAAAAGACTAAATTGAAATCAAGCGTTATTATTAAATAAAAATTGAGGATACTACAAATTTCATAAAATTAAACGTCATAATATTTTTTTTAAACGGAATCGCAAGTGTATTTTTCCACCGAAAAACGCAATCTTTTTATGACACATGCAAAAATGTCGCGTTTGCAACAGAAAAATACGACTTGATTTGGCTGAATACGACCTGTGCCGTCTTTTGTACGCCAGTTTCTACTTTTTAAAAAGTTTGGTACTCGACAAATAAAGGAATTCATATGTAACATTCCAGGCGGCCTGCAATGTTTTTTATTTTTTAATTTTGATCTGGCCTTAAACTATACACTTTACCTTCCAATATGTAGCGAGTTATGTCCACTTTGCGGGCCATTTTTGAGAAAAATTAATTTAATGTATCTTCGTTGCAAAGCATACGGTCATATCATACACCACCTAGAGAAACAGGATTTCCAACGCAAGATAGTATTTATACCATAGTGATAAGTTGCTGCAACCAGCTGGAAACAAGCAAAGTATGTGGAAAGAAGTAGTATATCTCCGACTCTAGGAACTATTCAATGTGTGCTCAAATCATTTATTTATTTGGAAATACAAATTATCAACCAGCTTTACGCCAATGGCGTTGGTAAACTTAAACTTGTACATAAAATAATAGAATAATTTGGAGAACGCTTGGAACGATCTAGCTTTGTTTCAGTGTAAATAAGTTCTAAGTTGCGTCGGAATATTATGTTCTGCATCTTGTTGAAACTCACTGTTTTCATATGATGCTTCGTGCCGATTTATCATTGATTTAGACAATAACCTCCTTATTCATAAAACTTAAAATGCCTCTGCTAAATAAAATGTGCGTTGTCCTTTTCTTACGAACACAAATGTCAAAGTGTCACATAAGGAGAAACTAATTTTAACGCCATTTTATTTTAGTTAATATAGGCTTGTAGCACGTTTATGCATACCCCGGGGTTTTCGGTGCAGGAATGATTGACATTAGCCAAAGAATAGTTATAGACTTTTAATAAAAAGATACTTAAATGGAAAGTGTAATAAAATAGTTGGTCTCAAATAAGAATTCTGGCTATAGCACACTAAAAACTATGAATGAATTGTTACAAGGCAAAGAAATAGAACTGACTGAATTGACTTCTTAAAAAAAAATTGCACCTATTACGACTGCTGACGTAGAAAGATCGTTCAGTTTGTTGAAATGGATATTTACAGCTAGACGCCGAAGCTTAAGTGTTCCAAATGTAGAAAAAATATTAATTGTTTATTCTGAAAATCGTGTCAACTACTAATTGACGGCAATTAATAACTTTATTTTTATTATTATCTCGTAAGGCTTGGTAGAAATGCTAAATTACCTACTATTTAAAATAAAATTGTATGCAATTCGCAGGAAGGTATTTATTCATTAGGCACAATATGATATTTTGTCAGAATAACCTATCTGTTTATGTCTACTCTTTCTCTAGTTATTCCCGCACCGAAAAACCCGGGGTTTGTATTATCATATGAGTATGGCCGTTGAACTATATACTAGCCCCGATGCATATGTTTTCGTCTAGTCAGAACAGTTTTGTAGGTTCTCCCATTTGTAAGGAAATAATGTTTTCGATCAAAAATCAATACCGTTTAATACTAGTTGTATAATAGTTCAATTATTTACGAAAATATTCCACAGTTACACAATTATATTATAAGGATACTACTTTTATGAGCAGAAGAAATTTTGCGTTTTTTTTTCAAACTTATTTCGGTAACGAATTCAACAAGCGAAAAAAGGGCCATTACTAGGGAAAGCGACACGGCAAAGCTATATGCTGACGGTTCTGCTTTGAGCCCATGAGTCAAGAAGTGCAGTTGGAGACCACAATTAGAGTTGGACAATAGTTATTAAGTGCCCTTTTTTTCTACTTACAATAAAAACCTTTTAGGGTTTCTATTTAACATGAAAATAAACTACATTAAACATTACTAATATTGTTCCTATTACTTAGTCGTTTGATCTGAGCATGTAATAAATATCAAGATAAATGTGATAGTTGTTAAGTACTGGACGAACTCTTCTGCATCCGGGCTAGTAGCAGTTCAACCTAATCTGAAAAAGAATTCAGGTAATGGACGTTTTACGACTAGTTTTCGAATGCTTGTCCGAGCTTAGTAGAGAATAAAGCCTGCTAGACGGTCGCCAACACGCCCCTCCGACCGAGCGACCTTGGTCGGCACCAACCGCTGTAGTACTAAATTTTACCGCAAACAACTGTCTACTCGGTCGGTGCGGACCAAGGTCGCTCGGTCGGGGGGGGCGTGTTGGCGACCGTCTATATAGCAGAGGCTTTATACAGCCAGAAAATCGGCATGTAAATAATAACCGGACTGGAGCACTTTTCCGAACATAACCGCATGGGATGCGCACGCGCACACAAACAAGCCGCGTGTTGGAGTTATACTACTCGTTGTACTCTGGAAGGGGTTAGCCGTGACATCACCGGTGGGCAGCGAGACCCACCACTTTCTATTTCAAATTGGCTTTCACCCACTAAGTAACTTGTTTACGGTGTATGGATATTAGCCAGTTTCATAATAGTGCGTGTTGGCAGACTGTTTTAAACTTGCCAATAGTTATTAACTTAAGTGTCAAATAGATCAATAAACTTCCGGTTTCATAAAGATCCCTTATGTCAAAACTTAATGCACTAATTGAATTTGATTTGAAATTTGGTATAACGCATCTTTGTGTGTGAGTGATAGCAATCGTCGCCAATAAACACTGTTTGGCGAACTTATAAGTAATAGAAAATGTAACTTATTATTTTTGGAAAAATAAATAAAATAAAACAGCCTACATTTGTTCACTTGAAGATCGGTTTAGTCTACGAAGCTGGTAGTCCCGGGTTCCCGGTAAGGACAAATATTTGTGTGATCAACATGAAAAAAAAACCGGCCAAGTGCGAGTCGGACTCGCGCACGAAGGGTTCCGTACCATTATCTATAAAAACTATTTTATTCTGTGTTTTAGTATTTGTTGTTATAGCGGCAACAGAAATACATCATCTGTGAAAATTTCAGCTGGAACTTATCAAGCATAAAAATGTTATTCGTTATTGTACCTAAAGTGTACACTAATATTGATTAAGTGTAAATAAAAAATAGCTAAACGCCTGGTTGAACGTATCAAAAAGTTTAAAATGAGCGCATTAGCTCACTAAACTGTTCGTGTATTATGTTTTTGCTGTCTAGGATCTAAATGTACACTAGATAAGTAAGATACTGTTGTACTTATTGTTATTAATAAAGACATTTTATAAAGAAAAGAAAGAAAGCTGGAACTTATAACGGTATCAGTGAGATACAGCCTGGTGACAGACAGACGGACGGACGGACAGCGGAGTCTTAGTAATAGGGTCCCGTTTTACTCTTTGAGTACGAAACCCTAAAAACCGGCCAAGTGCGAGTTGGACTTGCTTACGAAATGTTCCGTACCAACATCTATAGAAACGGCAAAAAAATCACGTTTGTTGTATGGGAGCCCCCCTTAAAAAAATATTTTATTTTGTTTTTAGTATTTGTTGTTATAGCGGCAACAGAAATACATAATCTGTGAAAATTTCAACTTCTAGCTATCACTTTTCTTGAGATACAGCCTGGTGACAGACAGACGGACGGACGGACGGACGGACGGACGGACGGACAGCGAAGTCTTAGTAATAGGGTCCCGTTTTACTCTTTGAGTACGGAACCCTAAAAAACCACAAAAAATTACAAAAATGAGGAAGCTCGACTCGACACAAGTCGGCTCGCCAAACTAACGTAGTTCTATTTCATTTTAAAACGGCATGCTGGAATAATATTAAAATAATATACACAACGGGATACGACATCTTGGTCGGAAACTAGTAGAGACAGGAATGTTAGTATGAAAAACTTCTCGTGTAATTTTTTTTTCTCAAACTTGCAATGAAATGTTGACATGACTTACTTCAAATTATATAGGTCCGGAAATACTACGTATCCGGTGCGACTAGTGAAGATGACATGTAAAGGAATTTCATACAACCTTACACACCTAGGCCTGCAAAGCAACCGTCTTTTGTTTATAAACGTCAAATTGTGACAGAACGTCTTGGCATTCAATCACCAAAAAAAAGAAAAAGATTAGGACTAATGTTAATGTCACCGGGTAAAACGTTGCTTCAAAAAAGTCTTCTTTTATTATTGGCCGGATTTGTCAATAGTTCGTAATTATTTTGAAAATTTCTAATAAAAGCCATCGATTTCGAAATGAGATCAGACGAAAATGATATGGAATTGAACTGTACGCCTCCGGAATTGCGAGCAGAAGTAGCCATGAATAATTTAGTGCCCCCGAAATCAAAAGTTAGGTAGGTACATGACGGCGTATGAAAATTTCATAAAAATTGTAAGTGTTTTCTTTGTTGTAGTGCCTCGTCTATATAGTTAGATATAAGTTCATATAACTATAAACTAATACTTAATTTAGGGAATAAGCGAAATGTTAGTAAGAAATGTGGGACACAATTATAGGTTATGATGTAACAGCACCGACAGCTATCAGAAACGTATTATTTAGTTGTACGAATAAAACATATTGACTACTTTTTATTTCATTGCAAGTTTGAGAAAAGCAGTATACAAATCTCGGCGAGAAACGGGGTTGCCGGCCGCATATCCCTATCCTATCGGCCGTCTATATCTACTTGGCCTGCAACCCTTCGTTTCCCGGCCTCTATAGTAATGTACTATTACAAGCTTTCTGTCACTATGTTTGTTCGGGTGAAATTTTGCAACTCAATTTTGAAGTAGATATCTTCAACCGATTGGGCTCAAATTTTGGTTAAAGGTTAAGTTTGAATGTCAATTCAATATTATGGTACCATCGAGCTGAATGTGGGGACAGAAGGTGGCCATGGGAATTCAGTACTTAACCGCCGTAACCCCGTTGAGTTTGGGCTCGTTAGAATCGTCTCAGTGAATAGTTTATGACGGTATACAGAAAAGTACAGTCGGCAATAAAAGCATGTACCAAAAATTTTTTTTCTATTATAATTTCTAGCCTATTTTTATATTGAGCGTCGAGCTTCCGTGGGACTAAGTTCCTGCTTTATCATAAAACTCAAAACAAATTAGGTACTTCGAAGTTTAAGCGACGTCAATAAATATTTTATTGCATGTCAGACTCAGTGACATTAAACGGAATCCGAACAAATGTATTAGGCGTCAATCAAACCATCGCTTGATTCCCTAACATAAGTTCCACGAACGGCGAATTTACAGTTCCCGACAGGTATGACGGCGTCAATTGTTATTTCAGACAACACATGATTTGCGTTCGCTTGACTAACAATTGGCTATTATATTTTTTCTTTTACTTTATAATATATGCCAGGAGTACTGGCAATATCGCAACTGTCTCACGGCGAGATAGACTTTCCGTCTCTTTCTAAGTGGTCTAATCGTACAGAGATGATGTTGATGCCGTGCTTCGAGTTTTAGAGAGGTAAGTATGGCACAACGGATGTTTCTCGCTCATATTTGGAGCCCATCTTGGAAAGTACCTACCTCTTTACAGAAGACCGCTGCCATAATAACACCCCTATTTGCTCTGTAGGTATGTGGTATATGTGGTGGTACTGTTGAGTAAGGTCCACAGAGCTCCGAGGATGAAAATGAATTTTATTAGAAGGATAATAACTAAACCGCGATAAGACCGCCTGTTGTCTACCATATTGTTTATGTTTCATTTACCTCTTTGTTTCTATTGTGTACTATTTCTGGTGAGCGATAAAGAATATTTGTATTAGTTGTCATCCTCCTAGCGTTATTCCCGGTTGTGCCCCTAAAGGAGCCCGGGGTCCGCTTTGACACCTAATCCCAAGATTTGGCATAGGCACTAATTTTTACGAAAGCGACTGCCATCTGACCTTCCAACCCAGAGGGAAAACTAGACCTTATTGGGATTAGACCGGTTTCCTCACGATGTTTTCCTTCACCGAAAAGCTAACGGTGAATATTCCGTACATAAGTTCCGAAAAACTCATTGGTACGAGCCGGGATTCGAACCCACGACCGCCGCTTGACAGCCGCATGCCTGAACCACTAGGCTACCGTAGCTTATTTTTATTTGTACGAGTACCTATTGTATTGTATTGTAAATCAGTAGGTACAATTTCCTTACATACCGACCGCTTTAGCCTAGTTGGTAGTGACCCTGCCTACGAAGCAAGAGGTCCTGGGTTCGAATCCCGGTAAGGGCATTTATTTGTGTGATGAGCACGAATATTTGTTCCTGAGTCATGGATGTTTTCTATGTATTTAAGTATTTATTTATCTATGTAAGTATGTTTATCGTCGCCTAGTACCCATAGTACAAGCTTTGTGTTGATTTGTGTAAGATTGTCCGCAAATATTTTTTATTTATTTATACTAGGTACTTATCTTATTGCTAGTGCATCTGTCTGAGCTTTTATGTATGCTCGGCTGCTTTCAGGTTAGATCACCCGAACTAGGTCGCCCTGCATGTCAGGGTCCTTTCCTCTCTCCAACCGGACATGGTGCTGTATTGAGACATGAGAGTAAGGAACCTACCTTTACTTGTTTACCTATCAACAAAACGAATCCTCGAATCAATAAAGGGCCGGCAACGCGCTCCGAGTCGAGCCCAAGCCCAAGACCTCAACCCCAAGCCCAAGAGCGCAAGCTCAAGCTCAAGAGCCCAAGCCAAAACCAAGCCTAAGAGCCCAATCCCAAGCCCAAGAGTGCAAGCCCAAGCCCCAGAGCGCAAGCCCAAGCCCAGGAGCCCAAGCCCAAGAGCGCAAGCCCAAGCCTAAGAGCGCAAGCCCAAGCCCAAGAGCGTAAGCCCAAGCCACGGTTGCTGGCAAGACTTGGTCTGTAGCCTGACTTGGCACAAATTTTATGTGTTTATCTCATTTGAAATTTGAATCTGACATAGAATAGGTTAGGAGTCAAACTAATTGTAATCTGTTTTTATTTTGGGAGTCCGCTGGATGCGGCTGGCGCAGGACCGGTCATTGTGGCACTCTTAGGGGGAGGTCTATGTCCAGCAGTGGACGTCTTTCGGCTGATATGGTGATGATCCCTATGCATGCTTAGATCTTTAAAGCTGGAAACGCACAGACAGCGGTGGCGGCGCGGTGCGGTGCGGCGCGGGCCGGAGGTTGTAATGTTCGAGCTAATATTAGGTCCTTACCTATGAAATTGGCGGTGTGTATAGAGAATTTTATGAAAACTGTGATTTTCATACATTGAATTTTGCGGATTATTCAGCAATGTCAAATTCAAAGCAAACTAAATTTTGGTAGGAATATAAAAAACTTTTAAGCTACTTTACACATATCTTCATTCCTTAAAAATAGTTCGCATCATAAAACTATACGTAATTGAAACACTTTAACCGGCAGCACATGAAAAGGGCGGTTTTCAAGCTTTAATTTGAAACACTAAATAAAAAATTCAAACCTATTTTTTGTATTTAAAACCTTTGTTACATAGTCTAATAATGAAATTAAAAAATAATTTGGAAGTTGCAATAGAAATTAATAAATTACGTACAAAATAATATCTGTGAAAAAACCGCCAATTTCATAGGTAAGGACCTAATATGAAAGGGTCCGCACAGAATACCGCGGCGCTCTATGCGGATCCTGGCCTTAAAACTACGCAACGGATTTTGATGCGGTTTGTTTTTAATAGATAGAGTGATTCAAGTGGAAGTTTTATATGTATAATACATATATATTTAGTATCAGCATTGCACCCGTGCGAAGCCGGGGCGGGTAGCTAGTAGTATATAAAAAAAACCGGATAAGTGCGAGTCACACTCGCTCACCGAGGGTTCCGTACAAAATTACAAATTCAGATTTTTCCCTGTACCTGTAGTATAAGACGATATTACTTCCCAAATTTCTAGGTCATCGGGAAGTGCCCTATACATTTTGATCCCTTGAGAGTGTCGAAATATACGATTCTTGGCCGAATCTTTTTTTTTATGTTAACTTAGATAGACGTTTGATTTTTTTCACAGCTTCAAGGGACTGTAAATTTGAGTACATGGTTTTAATTTCAACTGGATACCTCCACGCGATTCGTCTTGATAGATAGAAGGTTCCATTTTTATCTTTTTGAGGTACGAAACCCTAAAATCGTGACATGAAAGGTATCCTAAGCCTATTTCCAAGAAACTCTACAACTGTTTTCTTCTGAAGCAAAGTCCGCATTGTTGTTTAGGTGTGATACACAAGAGAACCTGTGTTTTGAAGAGAGCCTGTGAAATTATAAATTCCATGTCGAACACATAAGCAAAACCATAAAGCAGTCCATAACATCATGTTTAAAAGCACCAGGCTAACAGAAAACTATCAACGTCACTTAATATGTACCTTAAAATACATACAAAAGGAAAGCACAATATAACTTACACGGACGTAATAAGACTTGTTTTTGAACGACCGTCTCGCATTACTTTTAACGGGGTAAAACTATTGTCAGTAAAGGACAAACAATCGTTTTTGTTAAGCAGTTTTGTATGGGCGTGTTGAAACAGCCTGTTCACAATGTTATTGTTATACGTTCGGCAAGAGAACATTTATGTATAAGCAGCAAAGAATGCAATCTGCCAGTACCTATAACGTTAACAATAAAGAGGTTGCATGCAATGTGCATAATCTCTTTTGCGACTAAAATATCTGGTATGGGTATACCTTATCCTTTAATTTTCCATTTTCTAGTATGAAGTACCAACGGATTATTTTGAAAAAAAATACACATTGCAGATCTTTATTTAAGCAATTACCTAACGAAGAACTGTTCGTGTCGCTTTTCTAGAAAGCCAGAAAAAATACTTTAGTTTTATTTCCTACATTTATCCAAGATTTTTTTTGAAAAAATTAAATATTATTTAAAGAATACGTGAGTCTCTATACTAATGGAATACTGTACCAAAAATTTACGTAAATCGCATTAGCCAGTGTGGGTTTTTTTTTGTTTTAGTAAAATGTTTTAAAAATCATATCTCAGAAAATAACAAAGGAAGCTGAAACTCACAGGAAATAATATTTGCCATGAGGGCTTTTAATAAGAAAAATACAGTATACATTTGGTCGAAGGGCCGATTTTCCATGAAAACACGGCTACGCTCTTTCGAACATCTCTGAAATCAAAGAAATTTGATTTGACCTCTATTCTATTATCAGTCGAGATGACGTTTAGTTCGAAATGAATTGTCAATTTGCATACAAATTTGACAAATGTCGCACGTAAGTAAGATATCGAACGATATGATAGTTGAATCCGACTATAGTTTGTCTCTGAATTAAGAAAAAAACTATGACAGCTGCCAGAAAACAACGCCGCGATGCCGGTCATAATATGCGGCTCCTGAATGCATCATGGAGGCTAATGTTATGATGATATGTGGATAGATAAATTAGTGTATGTAACTGTACATACATAATTAGGCATTAAGACACTCGTGTTTAATGCCCTTCATTATGTAAAGTCACATAAACTACTATATTAGTACTTTATTACATGCGTTATCCTAGGGTTAGGTACTGGGCTATAACTGCGAAAGGTAAGGTTAAGTGGGTTCAAACCTCGCCTGAAATGTTCAAATTCTAGGGGCACGGCAGTGCCCCCGCCACGTCGAGCAAAACAATGAGGCACGGCCGTACCATCCTTTTCTCGAAGCCAATCAGGCCATTTTCAACATCCTGTAATTTTGTGCTGGCTAAAGCCAGAACCCTGAATTTTCAGTAACATATAGGGCATAATATGGCATAGGTACATATATTGTCAATAACATTCAATTTGAACTTTTAGTTTAAGAACTATTATTGCCCGTCAAAGTTCTATAATTATTTTCGATTGATTGCACAACGATACACAATACGTATGATCTCACACGACGAAACCTCATCGCAATAGTGCCAAATGTAATTGGAACTACTGCGGTAAAGAGGTTCAATATTAACTTTTATGCGAACACGTAAGATAGGTAGGTAAATGAGGCAGCCGCTTAGAGCGGTACTATCAAAAACATAGTCTTCATGGGTACTAGAATTTTCCACTACATAACATCATGCACGGCACAGTTAAAATTTTGAGCTTAACACACATTATTTACGAGTCATATGTCATATAAAATCTAATCTGATTTGTGTTAGGACTAGTAATTAACGTAAATCAGTGTTTTTCAACCTGTGGGTCGCAACCCCCCGGGGGGTCGCGGCTGCTTGGATTCTTACTCTAGGTGGGTCGCGCCATGAAAAAGGTTGAAAAACACTGACGTAAATAAATTTTGACCAATCCAAGGCTTACTGGCAAGCCTGAGATAATTTGGCTCACTGTTCTTCGATAGCAGAAGACTATAGAAACATTAATTTGTGACACACATAACATAACACATAACAACAAATAGGAAACAAAAGAAACATGCCGTTATAACTACAACCAGGAGGCCAATTCTCGGGCCGTTCGAGATGATGTCTAATAGACATGTCTCGAAAAAACATGGCGGATATCGAACGAAAAATAATTTCCGTATTCTCGAAATCTCACACTTGAGATATGTCTACTCCCAGCGATCGAGATGCAACGAGTGGTCGGTAGCAATCGAGATGGTAGTATCACCGATTTTCTTATAGATCTGTCAGTGGCGTTAATGGCGGAAAATATTGACAGCTTACAAATACTAGTAGTCTTTGACACGAAACTGCCAAGTCCGAACAGTTTTTATGCGCTCCTTTTCACGTAAGTTCTTAATCGAGCAAACACTTAAGTATATTTTTTATGTCTTAAATCACTATAATTATGGATTACACTCTTGAAAATTAATAACTCTTTTGTTCTTGATATGAATTCAGTGGAAATACTTAAAAAATATTATATTATTTTATAATCGATTGAAAATAAACACAATCAAGAAAAACGGAACGTATGTTGCAATATACATTGAGATTGTCGCTCTATCATGCCCCAGAATAAGAAATTTTGCTGTCTTCAGTATTTGGGTGACATTTTCCGTAGAGATTAAGTCAACAGAGATCATCTCTATAGGCCGAAACGCACTGAAAGCGGTGGCGGTGCAGCGCGGCGCGGTGCGGAGGCGGTACCGGTTGTAATGTTCGAGCTAATATTAAAGGGTCCGCACAGAATATCGCGACGGGACGCGGCGCGGCGCGGTATTCTGTGCGGACCTTTTTAATATTAGCTCGAACATTACAAACGGTACCGCCTCCGCACCGCACCGCGCTGCACCGCGCAGCCACCGCTGTCTGTGCGTTTCGACCTTTCGACCTTATACGACATTATCTCGATCGGCTCGAGAATTGGGCTCCAGCGCTGGGAGGCAAAAACGACCGAAATGCTACTTTGAAATAGCGATTGATAATCGGAAAACGACTGGTGTTGACCACTCGTATTCAATTCTATCTTCTATATTATAATCGGTAGGTACAATCGTATTTACTCGTATTTAATTCTCGAGCGCTCGAATGTCAAAAATCAGGCCCCTGGCCCCTATTTCACCGACTTTACAATTGTTACCTGACAACAACAATTCTCCGTACATTGCTGGTTCCACAAGTAAACTAGCGACCACCTTAACTTTTAGAACTAGCAATGTATGTCCAATCGTCAGTCTCAGGTGACAATTGTCAAGTTGGTGAAGGGTAGACAGACCTACAGACCCACTATTGCCGAAATACCAGGGTCTTTCGGCAATAGTGGGTCTGTAGGTCACAATTGTCATTAAAAAAAATGAATACGCATACATAAGTCTCCTCGGCAGAATAGGTATGTCTGCAATAGCATTTTACACATCTCTGATAAATGGCGTGACCTTGATTAGTGATAATCACTCACCTCTTATTACCTAACGGCAAACACTAGGACATACGGAATGTCAATGTGTACATAGTTTAATTACCCGTACTGAACCGTGAATCATGCAGCTTTATATTCTAGATTCTCACGCGTGCATCGGTCGCATTGACGCAGTCCCGACAAGACACAGTGGGCGATGACAACTTGTTTCGACTCACCTAAAGTCACCTCACTACATGCCTTTTTTTCATGGTGAAAACCTGCGAACCATGCATGTGCCCAGCTCTCGGGGGAAGTCTGGGTTATGTGGTATTTCTACGCACTAGAAACTCCACGTCAGCCACCATATGCGGTAAGTATAATTCGGAGGACTCTATAGGATCTCAGCACGGCTAGCGGCTATCACAAGAAGGCGCGCGAATTTTTCTCGCAATATAGGTACGTATCTTTCCAAGTTTTCTAATAAGAGGGAGACGGATAGTGCGAGAAAAATCGAGAGAGCTCGCGCGCCGACCTGTGATAGCCGCGCAGGTTGAACGCTCTGCTAGCGAGGTAGAGCTCTCCTCGGCTGGTATTCGCTACGCGTTAATACGGCCCACCCCGCCGGTCACCCGTTACGAAACTAGACCTCTACCTACGCTTAATTACTACGCATCGCGGTGTCAAGGTATAATGGTGGGTGAGCGTTGAGGTGAGCTTAAAACAAGTTACAGAATAGGGGGGCTGAAGTTTTCCCCTGCGGACTCGTTCGGGGCATACTCGTCGCCTTCTCTGGGGCACATAGCCAAATACAAAAAAAAAGGAGGCTATTGCAGATGCAGATTCGCAGAGATTCGCAATATCCTACGCTATGGACGGAACACATTTTTAAGACGCGTATGAGCTCCCGAGGATATGTTGGAAGCAAGGGAAATCCAGCTTTCAACACAACAACGAATCCCCAAAAAAAAAAAAATCGGCAACGCGTTTGTAACTCCTTTGGAGCGTCCATAGGCTACGGTATTAAGGCTTAACATCTTGCAGGCCGTATGCTTGTTTTCCACCGCCGTCGAATAAAAAAAGTGGGGCGCTTTTTCACGGACAGAACGAAATTCGCAAAAAGCGCGAGTTTATAGTTGCAAAAAGTCGATGTGCGTCATACTCCTAGTAATGGCTCTTTGATACCAGTGCTAATGTGCTGTTAAAACATTCAACCGTGTGAAAATCTTAAAACAGGTACCTTTTCTTTCTAGTACGTTCCGTTGTCCATAAGCATATGAAACAGATCCAGGATTTCGCAACCCAATATACGACCCGCATTAAGTAATTCGAACTTTGTCAGTACCTACCTAATACTCAATTGTTTCTAGAGAATGGGTCAGTCGGTGAACGCTATCGGTATCAATTAGCGCCTGTGTGTCAGTGTGAACATATCAATAAAATTACTAACTTCAGCATACTCGTATCAAAGCGTACAGATACAGGGACACCACAACATTGTTATTGAGCTTTAAAGTTCAATATTCAATGCTTTGGACGACCGTTAAAGTGCCTTGCGGTAAAGCGAGCCAACATGCCGGTTACTGACACAGTTGTCTTCATTTGCAAAATGATTTCTCTTCAAAATTTAATTGGCTATGGTTTGCACAGATATCAACGTAAATTAGGAGCGATTATGGAAATTAGGTTTAGCACTTGTTTTGGTGTTAAGGTAAACATTAACTGGTTGGTACTTATACAGTCGGCCGTTCATATTGGTGCCATAAGGCAATATTTGACATACTTTGATGCTATTAGTGTGGCGAACGTAGAATTATTCGATTTAGCTTGATTTGAACAAACCGGGGTAAGGACATCGAGATTAAGGGAGAATATTCAACAGAGCCAGATTCAGTACCGGAAGGCGAGGCGTGGGTAGGCCCCCCACAAGGTGGACGGACACTCTTTGGGGGAAGCCTATGTCCAGCAGTGGACGTCTTTCGGCTGATATGATGATGATAATTCAACAGAGACTGCGGAGCCGTGTGTTCATAGATTTGACAACTTGCATGCACATCTAGTGGACAAATCTGTTCTTAGTCAGTTAATTGGTACAATGAGAAGGGAGGAACATGTGGAGATTATAGCGGGTAAATACCATATTATCTAGACTTCCCCTAAAACATGACTCGCAATTTTTCTCCACGAAAAAAAAGGGGCTAACAGAACTGACCAGAACTAGTAGTTTCCTCAATCTGATTACTAAAGTGCGACCGGTACTGATGCCGTGGTGATTCTTGTTCTTGCTGAAAAGATATCGAAGACAATGACAAATAATTTCGATCCCGCAAGATTTGGCTTTATCAATTACGTAAACCAGCCTTTTTTCTACGACGGCCGCAAAGACATTTTAGCTAAGGAGCTCCGAGCCACAAGGTAAATTTATGGTTTTTATACTGGGATCGCATGGTGGATGGCGAGGCGGGCCACTCGCAAAAGCTCGGCGGACCGCATGCGTGCTATAGACAGTCTAGCCAAGACGACGATATTTTCGGAATTCTTTTCATACAAATATCTTTCCTTCTGTCAGTAGAGGGCTGTTCCTGAGCTATAGTCGCGTTGACTTCGAATTGAGCCCTTCGGGGAGATAGGAATACGTCTCCGACAAGAAAATTATATCATATTTTACACGACAACGGGCATTAAGTACTTGTAAGATTTAACATGCATATATGATATAATGAATATGTGGTAACGATCTGCGGCGTCCATTGCAAAATTGTCCCGATGTCAATGAAGCTCTCGCGTAGCTGTGCAATTGCAAGGCGTTTAACGTCTTGAAATAGGTACACTTTAGCGTAAATTACCCAGCATTACGCATTTACGGCCCATTATTTACACAGATTTTCGTTTTAACAGTTTTGACAATAGAAGATAGCCAGTGCTAGAATTCTCACAGTCAAGTTACCCTCTTGCGAAGGGTTTGGGTTCCATAGTCTAGTTTCTCCTCTCGGTGGAGGTTCAGAATGCCTACGCAAATATGCGTACCTAATTTATGTGCGTCACTTGAAACTATCCAGACGATGTAACAGCGACGTTATGAATGGTTATAATATCATTGCTGAATCTTGCAAATTGTTGCAGACCCATTGTCCAGTCGCATATCAATTCCCATAAGTAAAGGTTGGTCAGATTGGCCGCTAGATGGGGCTGTACCGCCTGCGTCGAATCCTGAATCGCGCTCTTGTATTTTTTCCTACGATAATGAACTCTGGTCAGTTTTTGATTATTCTGTGCTCAAGTAACAGTACTATATAGTACCATCTCCGATGATCTGTTAACACGGATCTTCAATCTTGTTGTCTCAAGGGCCACACTTCACTTAATATAAATTCGTGCGGGCCAAGACTGATGACATATGATTATTGGTTTGTTTTATTTCGAACTCGTGGGCTCTCGCACTTTCTTTCCGCGGGTCGGATTAGAAGGGCTCGCGGGCCGGACATGGCCCGCGGGCCGTAGTTTGGCGAACCCTGTGTTAAGGCAAGGTAAAAGCTAGGCAGATAACTTTAAAATGTATGTGAAAGGAGACTCACCGCTGTAGCCTATGGAGTGGTTCTCCTCCAATTTGAAGGTGAAGGGGATGTGCACCCGCTGCATTAGCAACCGTGGGGGCTGCATCGCCCACGCGTCGTGGTGCCGGCCTTCGCCGACTATGCCGATGAACTCCATATTCCTAGACAATACATATTTTTTTTTGTTACTAATCCAATAAATTAAAGTAACTAAACCACTGTAACCGAGCGGTACGAGCCGCTGTAGCCAAGAGGTAAGGGTACGTGACTTTCAATCTGCACGGTATATAATATAAGGTTCTATCACAAGACGGCGCGCGAGCTGTCTCGCGGCGAGACAGACTATCCGTCTCTTTCTAATTAGAACACTTAGAAAGTGACGCAAGAAAGCTCGCGCCCCGTTGTTATAACCGTGCTGGTCGTGGATTAGAAACTCGGCTCGTACCATTGGGTTTAAAAAAAAGCTTATCATTTGATATTTAACGGTAGCTTCTACGTGAAGGAGAATACCCGTGAGGAAACCAGTGTAATATCAACATTGTCTAGTTTTTAAAGGTCAGGTCCCATTGGTTTGGCGCAGGGGCAGACTTAAGTCAAGAGATCGCGCCGTCACCGAATAGATGGACAGAACTGCCCCGTCACCGACCGATCTGGCAATGCCATACACAGGAATAGGCGGAGAAATGTAACTAGACCTAGGGCCGCTCTGTCAAGAGTGATCGACTAAGAAGAGATTCGATGCCACGCCTCTAAGCTATGAAGAATAACCTTCTTGTTCATAATTCGACGACCGGTTAGCCTAGTGGGTAGTGCTGCATACGAAGCTGAAGGTCCTGGGTTCGAATCCCGGTAAGGGCAAATATTTGTGTGATGAGCATTTATATTTGTTTCCGAGTCTCGGATGTTTTCTATCTATTTAAGTATTTACACAAGCCTTGTTGAGCTTACTATGGGACTATTAGGTCGATTTGTGTAAGATTGTCCCCTAATATTTATTTATTTATTTATAATAGTTATGCAGCAAGATTGTGCAAGAAGTTCGAGCACTTCGTTAGTGTTATTGCTTTCGCTGCTAACTAGCCTAGATTCCGTGAAAAGTCATATTATTGTACGAATCCCATATTGTATGATTTTAGGCTCAGACTGCACACATTAGGAATACCTGACAAGCAATCTGGACTTGGCGGTGGCAACGACTACACATGCAAATTTTGAAGAGCATTATTTATTTACTTATTTGAAGTTTATTGTACAAGATACAGAAACATAAATGTAAATGGCGAGCTTAATGCCAACTGGCATTCTCTACCAGCTAACCATTGGGCTAAACAGAGATTGATAAAAGGCGCAAAGAAAAAAGTATGATAATATTCTGGTAAGAGAACATGAAGAAAAAAAATTACAAACTTATTATACACTACATTTATAGACATACATAAAAAATACCAGATATATACAGGAATAGATATACTACAACATATTTAATACATACAATAATTATTATATAAGGATGGATTCTTAGTCGAATTCATGTTTAATTAAGCGGGTGCTTACGCAGCAGATTATGTTTATCAGCGAAGACCTTTACCTTGGAATTAAATTGCCCTTTAACTAAGTTGCCATAAAAACCCACACTATTAAATCAGTATACCCCTATTAAATATAACCCTATATTACATTTGACATGTTGGGTTTTCTCTCACGAGTTTAAATCGTTTAAAAATACCTATATTACGTATGAAAAACGTTAACAAAGTAGGTAGTTCATGCTCTATGTATGTTTACAATTATGATAATATGGGACTCATTAACACAGGTAATGTAATGTTACTTAATATACTGTAACGTGGCAATAGGTATCTATGAGTACGACTCGCCAAAAAAAACTTCGTTATTTTTTTTTAAATTGCCAGTAATGTTTTTCCACTACATATAAGTCCAACGTAATAAGGCAAAGATATATTATTTACTGTGACAGAAGGTTACATCTATGATGATGACGTAATATCTAGATCTAACTTTAGATAAGAACTACAGTAGTTCTTATCTAAAGTCAGATCTAGTAGTTCAACTACTACGTCATTATAAGTATCTAACGTAAATATTTTCTTCAAATGTTGTTGATGTTGGGTGTGGCTTATTTTTGCACAACCAAGATAAATATTGGCAGCTTATATATCACTACATAGTATAAAACAAAGTCGCTTCTCGCTGTCTGTCTGTCTGTCCCTATGTATGCATAGATCTTTAAAACTACGCAACGGATTTTAATGCGTAATATTTTTTTTAAATAGATAGAGTGATTCAAGAGGAAGGTTTATATGTACTCGTATAATACACACATGTATTATACATATAAACCCGTGCAAAGCCGGGGCGGGTCGCTAGTTATAGCAAACATATTAACAGTCATAGCAAATCTATCACAGTGTATAGTAGAACTAGCGGCTAGTCGCTTCCCGCTGTCTGTCTGTATGTCCCTATGTATGTATAGATCTTTAAAACTACGCAACGGATTTTGATGCGGTTTTTTTAAATAGATAGAGTGATTCAAGAGGAAGATTTATATGTATAATACATACATGTATTATACATATAAACCCGTGCAAAGCCGGGGCGGGTCGCTAGTTATAGCAAACATATTAACAGTCATAGCAAATCTATCACAGTGTATAGTAGAACTAGCGGCTAGTCGCTTCCCGCTGTCTGTCTGTATGTCCCTATGTATGTATAGATCTTTAAAACTACGCAACGGATTTTGATGCGGTTTTTTTTAATAGATAGAGTGATTCAAGAGGAAGATTTATATGTATAATACATACATGTATTATACATATAAACCCGTGCAAAGCCGGGGCGGGTCGCTAGTTATAGCAAACATATTAACAGTCATAGCAAATCTATCACAGTGTATAGTAGAACTAGCGGCTGCCCGCGACTTCGTACGAGTATAAATTAAGACTATGTGCTATTCTGATGTGTAAGCTAAGCTACAATACAGGAAAGTGTAATCAAAATCCGTTTAATAGTTTTTGCGATAACTGGAACGATTATAATATTACCTACGCTGTTCTCCTCTACCTACGTCGCATTTCTCCATCGATTGTCGTGATATTTTGTTATAATAATAAGCATGATGCCTCATGTTAAAATTGATAACATAGTGTTGCTAAATGGATAGTAAACTATCAAATTATTATAATTAAAATCAGTGTCATGGGAACCTTTGCGCCAGGGACGACTCGAGTCGAGGGGGACTGTTTGACTAGGCCTAGGAATCAAATCGGTTGACCGTACATATGGATTATTTACCAAGCGTACCGCGCGTAAACATTCCCCAAATGACACACCCATACTAAAGTATGCCTTTACTGCCGGCCAAGTACCTTAAGAGGAATGCCTATCTGCGATTTTCCCATACAAACGCTCTCGACTGTTTCCTCCCTGGTTTTTGAACCTAGAGCAATGATTTTTTCAAAATGATTTTTTAAAGGTACTTTCGCGTGTGCTACCTACATCTCAGAGAGTCACTAGTTATACTAGTATTGTCGAACGATCGAGCGCAGCGAACGAAGTTCTGTGCTTCACCTTGGGCCGAAAATCGTATGTCTGTCCGGTGTATGTCCCGCTGTTTTCCTCTACAGGTCGCATTACTCAACCGATTCGCGTGAAAATTTGTGAGCAGGTTCGTTAATTATGTATATAAAATATAAATAAAAAATAAGTTGACAGGCTCTCGAGTCCTGCTGCTCACAGACCCACTACAATACAAATACTCTTTACTGCATACCTCAAACAAAATAAGTAGTTTCAAAGAGAAACAAGTTTCTGTCAAAAATATAATTTTTGGTACAAGCTTTTATTGCCGACTGTACTTTTCTGCATACAAATTCGATGGGGTTGTGTCGTTTTATTGCGGAGTTCCTATGGCCACCTTCCAGGTCCAGCATAATATTGCATTGTCATGCGATATACGTATGCATGCAAAATTTCAGCTCAATCGGAAACCGGGTCCAATTTCAATTACTAAATTTGGCCCAAGAATAAAGAAAAAAAAAACAAAAGGGGTGAGCTAAAGAATACCTGTTTCAAAATGATTTAAAGAAAGGTTACAACCAGACATCGTTAAATTTGTAGCATTTTGGTGCAGCGAGCAGACATCTTAACCTTCTGTCCAGATTTAAAATGTTGCATGTTATAACAAACACCAAAGTAAACAATAGTCTGCAAAGCTATTTATGACTTGTATGACTTTATCCTTAATGACAAAGTTGCCTTTTCATGTCCAATACACCAATAATTCCATTGTATGACAATTACAGGTTATATAATGTAATCTCGACTGTCTCTGTGAGTGACTAATTACAGTGATGGTTGTTAGATGATTAAATGAATACCTATATGTTTATTTCATCATGTTAGATGCTTATACAATGTGTCGTTAATTGCGAGGGAACATAGCTAAGGTCAATTAAATTTGATTTCTCCAAGACACTAAGTATCTTAACTGTTATCAAGATATTCGATATTGTAATTTAACCAGTTTTGCACGTTTTATCCATTGGTAAAGGGATAAAACGTGCAAAAAACTTTCTAGTGGGTCTCCCTTGTTAGACCTAACAACTTTAGCCCTAATGTTTGATTAGTGGGTCTCCCTTGTTAGACCTTACACCTTTAGCCCTCAAGTTTGATTAGTGGGTCTCCCTTGTTAGACCTAACAACTTTAGCCCTAATGTTTGATTAGTGGGTCTCCCTTGTTAGACTTACCAACTTTAGCCCTAATGTTTGATTAGTGGGTCTCCCTTGTTAGACCTAACACCTTTAGCCCTAATGTTTGATAAGACCTAATGTTTCACTAGACCTAACCTAATGCATTTTCCTTCGAAACAGTGAACTTTTTCTTAGAAGGGTTTTCTTTGAATATCATCATTCATCAAATAGAAGTGATTAGGTTAGGTAAGGTTTGTTTTGCAATAATCCTATAAAGTTTACTACTACTATAAAATAGGTTTGCTAACCGATTGTGCATTAAGGTAAACTGCAAAAGGTTTTGATACCTCATCAAGTTAATTTATATTTAACCTTCTACCGTCGTACCGGAAGGCGCGGCGTGGGTAGGCCCCCCACAAGGTGGACTGATGACCTGGTAAAGGTCGCGGGAGTCCGCTGGATGCGGGTGGCGCAGGATCGGCCATTGTGGGAGGCCTATGTCCAGAAGTGGACGTCTTTCGGCTGATATGATGATGATGATGATGAACCTTCCATAGAGCTGGTAAATACTTTTAGTCAAGGGAACTGATGAGGTCTATAGTGTGCTGGTAAAGGCAGAGATATTAGTGGAGGTGATGCAGGGATGGAAAGAGGTCCCTCGTGAGAACTTTGGCGTCAGTTTCCCGGAGAGTTTAAGCGCTGGGTTTAATGATGAAAGTGGTTATACTAGGTGCGTGCTTTCTGATTGATTGCTTGAAGTATTGAATAAACAGTGGGAATACAGTCACAAACTTTAATTTGGTACCCACTTAAAGTCATGTCATAATGTATAAGAACCCAAGAATATTATGCAAAATAATGCCGGCTTACTTAGTAATGGCAGTTTATATTTATCTCTTAAAAGTTTTTGGGAGAGAAACAAAAACTAGCATTGCAGTATGCAGTTGCAAATTCAACAGACGGACTAAGCCCGTCAGAGGACCGGGGCAGCAAACCTGGAGGAGTTAATTTTTTTTTTGTTTTAAATAAACAATGGCACATAAACATTTTACAACTACATTTCAAAATCATTATGACTTACTTATCTATTGTTGATAATTATAATTAACTATCTCTTTGAAAATACATAATGTAAGATAAGCTTATCATCAATAACATGCAATGTCACATTTGAATATTGAAGCATAAAGAACTTTATCTATCCAAATATCATAAACCCTCCATGATGCGTTCAAGAACCGCACATTATGGCCACCATATAAATAAACTGATTTGTGAGAACAAATTTCTTATCTGTGAAAATGTTATTATTGCTAAATAATAACATCGATTTCGATAATATTATTTCATTCAAATTTCGAACAGCTCTGGAATCAAAGAAATTTGATTTGACCTCTATTCTAATATCAGTCGAGATGACGTTTAGTCCGAAATGAATTGTCAATTTGCATACAAACTTGACAAATGTCGCACGTAAGTAAGATATCGAACGATATGAGAGTTGGATCCGACTCTAGTTTGTCTCTGAATTAAGAAAAAACTATGACAGCTGCCAGAAAGCAACGCCGCAATGCCGGTCATAATATGCGGCTCCTGAATACATTGTGGAGGCTTATGATATGTGGATAGATAAAGTAGTGTATGTAACTGTACATAATTAGGCATTAAGACACTTGTGTGATGTTATTATGAAACTCGCCTTCGGCTCGTTTCATAAACCCACACTCGTGTTTAATGCCCTTCATTATGTACAGTCACATAAACTACTATTATCTATATACCTGTTCTTACTAAACAAACCTATGTGCCCGATTCATCAATATTTTGAATTTCCTCATCCTCTAGCTACCCACCGTATTTTATAATAATAAAAAGTATTTATTTAACTCCACCACAAAGTATACAGTTTACAAAGTATAGGTTATAATATAATTAATGTTTTTGAATTTGAGCAGCAATATAAAGTAGTTCTACATGGACGGAGTTGCGGGCAGAAGGTAGCAGAAAATATATTTGTTCGTTTTGTTTTAACATCAAACGAAACAAAACAAATGCAACTCTGATCCAATTTAGAATGGTATAAATTCCATTGAAGAGGAGAAGGCCTTTTAATAGGCCCTTGGGTAGCTAGAAGTTAACCCAGTTTATTTTCATTTCTATCCAAATCTTATCTTATCTTATCTAGGTGAGGGCCCTTTCGGATGCACTTCGACCCAGTGGGTTCTTTTGTGCATTTGCCCTCTCCTTTATACCTGCTCCCAGGCTTGCTCCATCATTTCCACAAAGAGGATGATGCAGTTCGCCGGGAGCACCTTGAATACCTTTGGTTGCGGGTAACTGTTACCAAAGTAGTTCATTCTTTGTCTGGCAAGGGCATTCACACAATCTATCCAAATGAAAACATTCCAGTATTCTTTATAATGTTACCATGTTCTGTTACATTAATTACCATTTATTTTGTCAAAAACAAATCACTTAATCCACTATGTAAGTATCTATCTACAGTGAAGGCTTCATCAGATGAAAGCAAAAAGAAAATTCACAACAAGCCTCATGTTTAGATTTCAGAAAATGTATGGCTTTGGCATTAATGTTCCCGTGCAATAGGTAAAGTGAGATAAGTCCATCACCCAAATACATAATGATTTATCTCACAAAAAAACTTCAAGCACCTAAAGCTGCATTCTAGTTTTGATGAATTTACCATTTATTAGTCATCTGTCTTGACAGATTGTTAATCAAAACATACATACAAATTTCGAATTATTTTAATCAGCTAATGTAATGTAAATTGAGTGAAAAGAAAATAAATAGTGTCATCACATCAGTCATCTTATAATCACTGCCATATGATTTTACAAATAACTAAATAAACAAAGTAAATTAGGTAATTAGCAAACACATGAGATGAATAATGATGTAAATGTAATTTCAGCAATACTAAATATGCTGAAGGTTAAGGGCAACATGTTATTATGTATTTGTTTTTGAAACTAGTAAACTTACTAGAATTGTTTGAGGTTTCTTATCTTTGACGCTAAAGGTCAAACTTGCGGGTTCTAGTGGGCAGAGATAGCATTGTGATAGCCGACATAACAAATAACATCTAATTTTAACTCCAGTGACTCACCTGAGAAGTATAACGAGCATTGCGAACAGGGCCACCAAAGCACCTATCATAATAAAAATATTTGGCAAATCTGCCAACGTTAGACCCGTCGACCCCATCGCTGCGACCACACAACACTGGAAACCAAGAGAAACAACAAGAGAACGCATCAGTTCCCACGCACTACTCCAGCATCTCTTGACCTTGCCAACGATCTATTTTGCAAAACCAAAATGGATATTTCATGACAATTTAAACTCGCGGCGCTTCCAAACGGTTTTAATTTTGTACAACACTGATTCTATTCTCACTGTCGTCCGCGCACTGAAATGTTTTCATTTCGTGCGGTCACAACAATAACAAAATCATTGATCGCGTATCACAAAAATACGAGCACAGCGAAACCGTGTAGCGCTGCGTTTGACACGGTTTGACAGAATGGTCGGCGTTTCGTTCGCGCTCGCGCGACGGCCGGCGCAACGTGAACGAACAAAACAACCGCGACGGATGCGTTCGCATTCACGAGTCACGAGCTGGTTGTGCTCGCGTGATTGCATTTTTGTGTTCAATTAAGGCGCATCCAGACGGTACTGCGTGGTGGAGTGGTCTGTAAACATCCTGCTACCTACTGATACAATACAAAATAATTCAAATATTCTATACAATAGTAGACTATAGGCGGTCTTATCGCTAATGAGCGATCTCTTTCAGATAATCTTCGGGTAGATAGCGGAAATGAAGAGAATGATAAAGTAAGAGAGGAGTATGAATATCAAGGTCATTCGAATTCCTATCTCATTCTATCTTGAAGCTTGCAGCACGGCTATCAGGACGGCCCTCGAGCTGTCACGGCGAGATAGACTATGCATCTCTTTCTAATTAGAACACTTAGATAGAGACGGATTGTCTATCTCGCCTCGACATAGCTCGCAGGATAGCCGTGCAGACCATCACACAGAACTGTCTGGTGCGCCAGACCGTCACACAGAACCGTTTGGTGCGCCAGACCATCACACAGAACCGTCTGGTGCGCCTTTAGTTTAAGTGATACTTATAATTTTTTTAAGAATAATTATTATAATCACCATCATCATCGTCACCACAAGTGTACAAAAGCCTCTATCTATAAACTACAAGAAAAAAACGAATATTTATTAATTAATTAACTTGATGGTTTTATCATCATTCTTAATAGCATTGTTTCAACTATCTCTAAAAAATAGTCCACAGGCTTAGGAAATTATTTATATACAGGGTGTATTGAACATAATACAGTCTGTATATTTTTAATAATTTAGCAATAACAAAACACACACTCAGTCTCGCACACACAGTCTAGGGAATAGGGATAGTGCGAGAAAAATCGAGAGAGTTCGCGCGCCGTTTTGTGATAGCCGTGCTGGAATCTTAATTTCGTGTCTAGACTAAGTAGTCATATCTCAATGCTAAGATGAATTACGTTCGAGTTATTTAATACCTTCAATACGAGTAGGTACTTAAAACAAACAATACAAAACTATTTAAAAACAAAACCCCGCCCTCGACACATCCCAATAGGAGACGCTACACGGGCCGATATATGCCGGCGGCTGGACTGCATGCAGGCCGACACGTGATTCGGCCCGTATGGATACGTGTCGGAAGCACGGCGGCCAACCAACTAGATTTTCTGTGACCTTGCTTGGCCGTCCGCCGATATCGGCTCGTGTGGCGTCTCCTTATGTCAACCGGTAGGTCGATCACGTAACGCATTGTACGAACGTCGGGTAGGTCTAAATCTCACTTTTTATATGGAAAATTGACAGTTAAATTGTACCGACGTGCGTTCGGAACGTTACGTGATTACCCCTCTGGCAAAGAGTAAGGATATATTTCCCAAGACGCTCGCCGCGTTTCCCTGTTGGGTGTTACTTTAAATACATTTCTGGTTCAACTTTGGTATTTCAACGACCTTTCCTCGCATATAGATATATAGGTACCCGTGTCTGTACCTATAGCGTGTGCGCTTTTGATGCGAACTGCGGATTGCGGAAGTCAGTGTGCTAACTTTAGTGCGACCTTGGATTCCAAAGGCGGAGAACATAACTTTTAATATCCGTCGTAAATGACATGCGCTTTATATTAGACCTATTGTAAGTCTATTGTTGACGTAGGCGTGAATTTTCTGTAAACAAAAGCGTGAAGTAGAGACATATGCAGAGCGCCCGCGTTGTAATTCGAATCACATTGGATTCCCATTGCTGAATAAAAGTCCTGCCATTTTCTGCAGTCACGTGTCCATAGGCTACAGCAGTGTTTTTCAACCTGTGGGTCGCGGCTGCTTGGATTCTTACTCTAGGGGGGTCGCGCCATGAAAAAGGTTGCAAAACACTGGGCTACAGTGTTTGCTTACCATCAGACAGACCATATGATTGTTACAATAAAACAACCAGTCAAGTGCGAGTCAGACTCGCGCACCGAGGGTTCCGGACCACCCCGTACAATTGAAAATAGTCCACTATAAACTGACACTCACAAAGTATGTATTTACATACTTAGTGCGTTTCAGTTTATACTGGACATAAAATTTTAAGTGATGTAATTTAAATTTTACGGTTTTCGCAATTTTTCCTTTATCAACCTTTATCTATGCTATAAGACGTTGCTTCGTACAACTTTCGACTCGCGACTTCGCATAATTAAGCGGTTGTTCCAACGAGCCGACGAATGGGTAGGTAGCGTATTGGTCCAAAAAAAAAATCCTCCCGATTCATTTTATCACCAAATGATAGTTAATCCAATATTCAGACGAAAAAAATCAGCTGACTGACGTCATCATCATCATCATCATATCAGCCGAAAGACGTCCACTGCTGGACATAGGCCTCCCCCAAAGAGTTCCAAAGTGACCGGTCCTGCGCCACCCGCATCCAGCGGACTCCCGCGACCTTTACCAGGTCATCATTCCACCTTGCCTCCCAACGCCGCGCCTTCCGGTACGTGGTCGCCGCTCGAGAACCTTTCCGCCCCAACGGCCATCAGTTCGACGTGCAATGTGCCCCGCCCACTGCCACTTAAGCTTAGCGATTCGGAGAGCTATATCCCAAACACGTAAAAAAAAACTATTTTGCTATTTCCTCCCGATTCATTTTATCCTCATTCATTTGATACAACATTCTGAACCTTCTCACAAGTTATCGCACGGGAGTTGATTGGTCACGAAAATCTGTTGCTAGATCGTGGGCTATAAGAACAGTCCGACGTCGTTTGAATTTGAACCCTTGGTCCTAGAACCACCTAGAACGTATGACGCTGACTGTACAGTTAATTAATACTCGTTTTTTTTTTTTTTTTTTTTACATTTTATTTCATTTAATAAATACACCACTATAATTAAACTAAACTAAAACTTAAATACATCTAAAAAATACTCGTTTTAAATCCTGCGGCACATGGGTCCAACGGGCTTTAAAATCGGCTGCGGCTATCTATCACAAGACGGCGGCGCGCGAGCTCTCTCTATTTTTCTCGCACTCTCTATTATCTCTATTATTATATTAGAAAACTTAGAAAGAGAGGTATATTGCGAGAAAAATCAAGAGAGCTCGCGGGCCGTCATGTGATAGCCGTGCCGGATAACGTGGTTTTCTCCGAGGCCCGTAAATAATACTAATAAAAATTATAGTCTTTCGTAAAGTATTGTCTGCGTAGAAAATTATGAGGTACTTAAGTAAAAAAATCTGAAACCATTCCTAGCATACCTGCGATTTATAACTTCGATTTCAAATGGCTAAGGTCATGAAAGTTATAGGCCAGGAGCCACACTATAATGTTGCACACCTGGGGACCGATTATTGACATTCGAATTTCGAGCCGCGACTCTTTCACTCGAAAATTGTAAAAAATTATGAAATGCTATTTTGAAATAGCGATAGAAAATTTAAAAACGGATGGTATCGACCACTCGTTAATCAATTCTATCCGTCAACACATATTTACACAGTAGATACGATTTTAATTACATTCATTGATTCGTTTACATTTTACATTTACTACAAACTGAAAATAATTTATTTTTAATTTAGGTTAGTGTGTGTTATAACCTAAATTAAAAATAAATTATTTTCAGTTTGTAGTAAATGTAAAATGTAAACGAATCAATGAATGTAATTAAAATCGTATCTACTAAACTATATTATAATTATAACCATGGTCTATGTAGACGAAGAGTGGAACCTCCCAACACAAGTATTGCCATACCTACTTACCGGGAGATGCCAGCCACGAATGTACTTTTACCTACTTTAGTATGATAAGTATCTGCAATCTTGAGACTGTAATCGGATTTACTTTTATTTAATTTTCGAGCGCTCGAAAGCCGAATTATATTATACATACATATTATAAAATCATATTAAATTTAATAGAGACAATATTGGGAGGTATTTAAAAACTGTGTATTTACTATATTGAAGTGTAGTGAGATATTTATACTTCATTAATTTAATAATGAACTGTTTATGTTTCTGTTCTTGTTTTATTATATTCTTCGTAGGAACAAATGTGGAAAAATAGTTTGTAACCAATTTTTAGTAGGATAAAACTTTCGATTAAAGGCGAGAGTGAAAATACGTCAGCTCTTGGTCTATCTGCTGCCCTACCACCGCGGTTGTCATGTACACAGCCCGACTCAAACTGTAAACAAAACCCCGATCGATATAACTCTATACTACAACTAAAAGGCTTGCAGCTTTCACGAAGAAAACACCTCAGCGTAAAAATATATATCTAAAAAAACTTTCCTTCCTCTGCCGCGTAATTTGACGTAAATTTTGGCGGGAAATGCGCCCAGTGTCAGTTAAGGAACGCGAATGAGTGACTCGTTAGAGTGTTCTAAGTTCAAACTGTGGAACAACGTGGCGTCCTGCATGGAGAAATGGTTCGGTGATAAGCGGCTGTGGTTATTCGGTAATAACCTGCCTCTGCTACCGCGGAGGTGAGTTTCTCTTCACTAATCAATATGTGAATGACCGCAGTTAAAATCGGCATTTTGTCAACGTGTTATTAGCCATTCAAAATACAGTAGGTATGAATTTAGCTAATTCTGGCTTGATCCGCTTGATTCGTATTAATAAAGTTATTATATAATGTAGGTATTTGATTTACTATCTGTAATTATTTCCTTTATAGGGTTCCGTACTCAAAAAGTAAAACGGGACCCTATTACTAAGACTTCGCTGTCCGTCCGTCCGTCTGTCTGTCACCAGGCTGTATCTCAAGAACCGTGATAGCTAGAGAGTTGAAATTTTCACAGATTATGTATTTCTGCTGCCGCTATAACAACAAATACTAAAAACAAAATAAAATATTTTTTTAAGGGGGGCTCCCAAACAACAAACGTGATTTTTTTGCCGTTTTTATAGATAATGGTACGGAACCCTTCTTGCGCGAGTCCAACTCGCACTTGGCCGAAAAAAAATGTACCTACTTATATAAAAGAAATAAACGTGTGATGATCGATCGATGACCGATGATAAACACAGCATACTCGTAACAGTTAAAAACCGGCCAAGTGCGAGTTGGACTCGCGCACGAAGGGTTCCGTACCATTATTTTAAAGGCCTCCGTAGCCCAGTTGGTAGTGACTCTGCCTACGAAGCTGGAGGTCCCGGGTTCGAATCCTGGTCAGGGCATTTATTTGTGTGTCTATCACGAATATTTGTTCCTGAGTTATGGATGTTACATATGTATATAAGTATCTATATGTATTTATCTATTATATATATCGTCGCCTAGTACCCACAACACAAGCCTTATGAGCTTACCGTGGGCCTAGGTTGATTTGTGTAAGATTGTCCCGTAATATTAATTTATTTATTTATTATTTATAAAAACGGCAAAAAAATCTCGTTTGTTGTATGGGAGCCCCCCTTAAAAAAATGTTTTATTTTGTTTTTAATATTTGTTGTTATAACAGTATATTAATACCTTTCTACAAAGGAAAAGGAGATGTCAGAGACTGCAGCAATTATAGGGCCATCAAGTTAATGTCTCACACTCTTAAAATTTGGGAACGCATTTTAAACAATAGACTAAAGCACTATGTCTCGCTTACACCAAATCAATGCGGGTTTGTAGCCGAGAAAAGTTCCTCTGACGCTATTCAGACGGTGCGGATAATGATGGAAAAAGCCAAAATGAACAAGACAAACCTTCATATGGTTTTCATAGACTTGGAGAAGGCTTTCGATCACGTCCCACGTGATCTCATCTGGGAAGCACTCAGAACGCAATTAGTGCCAGAATCTTACATCAATCTTATGCAAGACATGTATAAAAACATTACTACCCAAGTCTTAAGTCCCGCTGGTAGAGGTGAGAAGTTTGAAATCAGCGTCGGGGTTCATCAAGGTTCTACACTCAGCCCACTACTTTTTAACACTATTATGAATCATCTCACAAAACAATGTCAAAAGTCGCTACCTTGGAACATCCTCTATGCCGATGATGTTGTTCTGATCTCGGATAGCCCAGAAGCACTTCAGTGGAACTTCAACTCCTGGATTGAAGCATTGGAAACAAATGGCTTAAAAATAAGTAGGAAAAAGACGGAACACATGTCGTGCATTTTCGATGATGTCTCTAAGCAGGAGAGTATAAAAATATATATAGGAAGTACTGTTACACCTACGGTAACCCAGTTCAAATACCTAGGCTCAATACTCAGCAACGATGGCAAAATTGATAACGACGTTACTCACAGAACAACAACTGGATGGATGAAGTGGCGGCAACTAACAGGCGTCATGTGTGACAGAAAAATGCCGCTTAAAGTCAAAGGGCACTTATATAAGACTGCCATTAGACCGGCCGTTCTGTATGGGTCAGAGTGTTGGGCGACCAACAAGCAGCAACTAAACAAGCTGCACACCACAGAAATGCGCATGCTACGCTGGTCAGCTGGGGTGACGCTACTGGACAAAATTCGAAATGAGTACGTAAGAGGAAGTTTCAAGGTTGCCTCGGTTATTGATAAAGTCAAAGAGAAACGCCTAAGGTGGTATGGCCACATCCAAAGACGTCCAGATGACCACTTGGTGAAGCTTGCCCTCGACTTGCCTACCACGAAACGAAAACGTGGAAGACCACCTACTACCTGGTTGACGACGGTCGAAAAGGACCTAAAAGAGTCTCATTTAAATAAAGACGTAGCACAGGACCGTGCTAGATGGAAATTACGGACAAGGAAGGCCGACCCCAAATAAATGGGACAAGGTCTAGCAGGAAGAAGAAAAAGTTGTTATAGCGGCAACAGAAATACATAATCTGTGAAAATTTCAACTCTCTAGCTATCACAGTTCTTGAGATACAGCCTGGTAGCAGACAGACGGACGGACGGACGGACGGACGGACAGCGAAGTCTTAGTAATAGGGTCCCGTTTTACTCTTTGAGTACGGAACCCTAAAAACTAACTAAGTCACTGTGAATTACAAATTAGATATATACATTTTATATGACAGAAGAATTACGAGTACATATTATAACTATCCATCACCTCAGAGTAACTTTAAGCATTCACGCACGATACACCAATGTATGTGAATAGGTACATCAAATGAACACTGCTTATTGTAAGCAGTAAGAACTCTGGTAAAGATTTATCGCTATGACCTATATAAAAAGCGATAAGTATTAAATGTGACTGCAGTAGAAATGAGAGCGTTGAGAAGTATGTGTGGAATGAAATTGAGTGATAGAGTCAGAAACAGTGTGATAAGAGATAAGTGTGGAATGGATGGAGATAAAGTCACGAACATTGAGAAGGGTATGTTAAGGTGGTTTGGGCATGTAGAGAGGATGGATGAAAGAAGATTAACGAAGAGAGTGTATATAAAAAGAGTGGAAGAGCAAGTTGGAAGGGGAAGACCTAGCCGAACTTTCTCCGATCAAATTGGAGAAATCTTACAAAAAGGCCAGGTCAAAAGTACCCTAAACCGACGAGCATGTATGAGAAATGTTATGAAAGTGAGTGAAGCGAAAGTGGTTTGTCAGGATCGTAGCAAATGGAGATCCGTGATCTCTGCCTACCCCTCTGGGAAAGAGGCGTGATTATGTGTATGCATGTAAGTATTAAAGTTTTTTTAGAAAACGGATAAACTGTTAACGAGTGAGTTACCTACATGATTGCTCCTACTCCATTCTGCTTTCCGTTGACATAAAATCGCTTTGATGTTAGGTACCCATTAAGTAACTACCTAGGTACCTAAATATAAAATTGAGATATAATATAACTTACCCCATTTAATAAATATGTAGCCATATAAAACATAATCTGACGGTCTTGCCTAATGCGGCGGGCTATAAGATAGCGCGAGAAAGGGATATGCATGAGCATGGAATTGCTCTATTAGGCTGCAGGCCAACCTTTACTATAACTATTATACCATATACTTAGATCATTGCAATAAAAAAATTGGTGAAAATTATATTAACAAGTGTAACGGATATGCCACGAGATTGTAGTCGTAAATCTTAATTAGACAGCTAATTAATGTAATGCTACGTGACATCGGGCAGGGCATCGTGTTGACAGAAATCGCTTGAAATAATCTAATTTTATTACAAATGGCTTTAGTAATTTGTAGTACCTATCACGACGTGTTCATGTTATTGTTAAATTACGTAATAGCTATTACGAAGGTTTGTTATCAGTTAAATATTCGGACGAATCTCATAATAAGTGAGATTATTATCAGTTGTTTATGAAATAAGTCATATCACAATGAATCTACTGTTGCACGTGTGTGCTCATGTAAGGTGTAATGTAAGGTGCATGATAGGTAGGTAAGGTAATAAGCAATTGACAACATTACATTTTTTAAAGTGGGCCATTTTATGATTCAGTTCGCTAGAAAACGTTTTTTAAGGGACGTGTGTTTTTTTATGTGTCACTATGTCACTAACTACTTAAATGGGGCTGGCAACTGTCAAACTGACAGCACCAATAATGGTCCCTAAAAAAGCTAAATTTGTATGGCGGGTAGTAGTTTTTATTTATTTTTGCGAAAATTACTTTATGTTTCGTCCCGCATTGCTCCGAAGTGGTAATCCACCGTTTTCCGAAAAAGGCTAAAAATAAAAGGCTACGTATTAAAGCTATGGGGAAGATTTTTGCCTAAGAACTGTATATGGTTTCCATACAAGTTAGGGACCATCGATCCTCTGTCTCTCTCTCTCATCGTATGGAATCTAGAAGAGCGCCATCTACAATTAGCTTTCACCGGCCAACCCCATTGTAATTTTCAATCAGAAATATTAAATTTAAAAGTAGCGAATTCCAGAAGGTCGTAAGTAAATTATGACGTCAATACCTACGGCTCTGTATGGCAGCTTGACACACCTTTCATATGACAGACGTATTATTAACGTCAAGAATTCGCGATTTTCTTAAAAACGAGGGACAAAGAAAAACGGACTTTATTACGTTCAGGTAACATAATTACCAAAATGGTTTTCAATTTTGGCATCATTACATATTTTGAAATGTTGTACAAATACAACTCGTTTATTTGTCAATAGGGAACATTACGCAAAACTCTTCGTAGGTGGCGACACTAGCAGCGTTGACATTGTATCTCGTTCCCACTTGCGGTATTGTCTATTCAAGCATCCTTGTCACTCATTTGACAATCAATTGTGCATGTGTGCATGCATATACTGGTTTACTATTAGTGGTAGTGCTGCCTCTGGCGGCAGAACATTGCAGTAATGTTCCCTATTGGGAACTGGGAATGACTGAAAATATCAGAAGTGCCTGTATTCTTCATCCGTGGTAAACTGACCCTGGCAATGATATTGACAGCTGATATTTAAAATATTTTTTTGCAATATGAGACGGATCAAAGAAAGTGTCTTATTCGCTGTTCTAAACCCAAAACGTAAGTGAGGAAAATGTTTATATTTTTCAACAATAATTGACGCAGCTGAAAAGCCTGCTACTTTTTTCTGGTGCTAAGGAAGGTTATTCCTATCACCAAAAAAATATTATCGGGCACTTCTGAAAATTTCATCCATTTCCAATTGATCTAATTTTCGATCTCGACCAATAAAATGTTAATAAGATTGCAAAAGCACAGGAATTTTGTAGTCGTCTCTCGGTCTATTTTTGGTGGTTTTGCACGGAGGTCTCACTCTCTGATAATATTTACTACATAAATGCACTACCGGCATAGACTCTGCATACCGTAGTAGGTGTTGTGTTTCCCGCTATGTTGTGAACATTTGTCGTAGAGTAGAGGTTTGATGCATAGGCACAGAATTATTAATAGTACCCTTAGTGTACTTACCTAAAAGTGCCTAAGTGTCGACGTTAGCTCGCTGCCGCAATATTACAAGGTTGTATGTTACATGAACATCGAACGGAGATAATTAGCTTTGAAAATAAGTATAACTATATTATATTTCGCTGGTTATAGATCTGGTAGATAAACGAATATCTCAATTGTAGAAACACAAATACACTTATGCCAAAAATACAAAAATACACCTTAATCATTCAATTATTTATTAAATATAAACAATTTGTTATTTACATAGAACTTTGGTCCCGTTAGGTAAACATTCTGTTGAGTAACATAGGACTTTGTTTGTCTCTAGCGTAGTACTTAGTACTAAAATTATTCATTGAAATCGGAAAAATGCGGAATATATAGAGGGAACAGGTGATTGGACGCCGAGGCCACAGGCGAGCGGTATCATCATCATCATCATATCAGCCGAAAGACGTCCACTGCTGGACATAGGCCTCCCCCAAAGAGTTCCAAAGTGACCGGTCCTGCGCCACCCGCATCCAGCGGACTCCCGCGACCTTTACCAGGGCATCAGTCCACCTTGTGGGAGGCCTACCAACGCCGCGCCTTCCGGTACGTGGTCGCCACTCGAGAACCTTTCCGCCCCAACGGCCATCAGTTCTAAGTGCAATGTGCCCCGCCCACTGCCACTTAAGTTTAGCGATTCGGAGTTTAGCGAGCGGTATACAGGATGTTAATTTAGATCTTTTCAATATAGTATTATGTTTAATGAGTTCCATTTTGGCTTTCTATTCGTTAAATACAGTTTCGTAGTACTCCACATCTGCTCGTGGCATCCACCTGTACATTGATTTGATAGTATCTATTTTTGTCTTTCCTACAACGGGGTTTTTCAAAATCTTTGGAGTACCACTAATATTGCCGTTATTCTTCTTTTTCTTTCTTCTTGTTCTTTGGGGTTTTAATTTTATGTTTATATACGTTTCCTCTGTGTGAGACTGTTTATAGCTCACTTCAAATACCGATTGAGTATACGTACCGTACGTCATAATGAACTCCGTTGCGAAAAACAATTTTTTTTGCTTGAAATAACTTGCTTTCTCAAACACGAATATTATTGTGAAGCAAAATTAAATGAAATGTCATAGTACCTGTTTTTTCTTATTTTCAAATAAAGAATAGGTGTCAGCATGCCACTATTAAATAACTATATAAATGATACGATGCAGGACACGTTTCTCTAATAAAGAGATCGATCACACGTTAGGTATTATATGCTTATCCTGAGTGTTATAAGTAGGTATGATTTTATACATGAAATGCAATAAAATACACTTTAATAGTGAAAGGTTATCTTATCAAATTAAATATAAATTATATTACTATTAATATTATATAATGATATAGCCACTTATACAATAATAACAATCAAACAAACATAGAACCTTGTTGCCCTTGTTAGTTTTATATCCACAACATAGAACCACGTAACATCGGGATTTTCGGACTATTAGTTGACGATATTAAGTTACAGGTTTCAGTAAGATATAGCTAAAGACACGCAGAATTACGTACTAATCATAACTCACATTATGAAAAAAATTTAAAATACAACCTTGTAATATTGCAGCAGCGAGCTGTCACAAAGACTACAATATACATACTGAGATAGACAGGCAACTCGACCAAATAGGGAACATTACGCAAAGCTCTGCGTAGGGGGCGACACTAACACAACCCGTGAACAAACCGGTGCCGGTTAATGTACGGCCCAATAATTGGCATCCTCTATATCTATGTCTCTTTTTAACTTATACAAAAAGAGAGAGATAACGATAGATGGACGCGTATTACCGGGCCGTACATTAACCGGCACCAACAAACCGCCATGACGTACAATGTCATATTTATTTACCTAACAAACAATAACGAATAATTAATTGATGAAAACGCGTTAAACTACAATCGTTTTATTATCATTCGTGTGTAAAATACCTGTACTGTGATATTAAAATGGCATCCTATAGCCAAGGTGGATGAGGGCTTTTTTTTGCTTTACGACGTATTGCCGCTTCCCATAGTTTTCATATCATCGTTTCCTTCGGAAATGAATGATGCCCTTCATTCTTGCATCCAATTACGCGGCACTGATGCATTTTATTCATTGAAATATTTTCTTCACTATTTGATCCAGAGCTTTGAAGGACTTGTCAAAGTTGTCAAAAAAATTGTTTACTAATTGTGTTAGTGCTGCACTCTGGCGGCAGAACATTGCAGTAAAGGGAACATTACTGCAATTGAGAAGGCATTTAATGCTTGAATGTTAAAACATACAAAAAGTGCGTCGGTCGCAGGGTTTGAACCCCGGCTCATCGACTCCAAATACCGCCGTCTGTACCCCTAGGCTACTGATGTCTAATGACAATACGGCGATTTTTGAAATACCTTGACAGCCTAGCCTAGCAATCGCTACAGCTTCAGAGAGTTCGCCATCTATCAAGAAGGTGGCACTGTTTTGAATGAGAAACTGGATTTGCATTAAGTTTTTTTTTTTTTTCCGTATTGTGGCTTTTTGCTGCTTAGGCACTTTGAAAATGTCAAGTGCATGCAAGTTCTAAGTTCGCATAGCATGAGCTGTCATTTTTTGGCAATAGACAATCATAGAGTGGGATAGGGTTGTCGACGTACCACATAACCAAACATCCAAACTAATAATTGTTTTAGTTTCTGTTTGTTATCGAAAAAATCTTCCATTTTGAAAATAATATAACCGGATTGTCCCCTAATTTGTATTTTGTGTTTAGGTAGATTAATTTTAATAAAACAGTTCATATTATTTTGCTATGGGATTGATTACTTCTTTCGTCATGTTAGCAAAATTTTGTAAAATTTAAATTCGTTTAATGATGTGCGATCAATTAAATTATAATGTTACTACGTATAACAGAACGTCACTGTGTGCGATACGCTGTACCTACTTACCATAGATTAAGCGTCGGTTCGCGCCAAAATGACAGTGGGATAGGCCTGGCATAGGTATGTAGTACATACAATACAAATACAAATTATTTATTTCGGACTATAAAATCCATAGTGTTAGTGGTTACAAACTTAGAGCTATGCTTGCTTTGAACAATGCTTGTGTGTTGCAGTGGCGGAGCGCCCCGTGTAAGCCGATTCCCACCGGCTTGCCTAACATTTCTTTTTATATACTCTACTCTAAACTCTTTCTTGACGACCGCTTTAGCCTAGTTGGTAGTGACCCTGCCTACGAAGCAAGAGGTCCTGGGTTCGAATCCCGGTAAGGGCATTTATTTGTGTGATGAGCACGAATATTTGTTCCTGAGTCATGGATGTTTTCTATGTATTTAAGTATTTATTTCTCTATATAAGTATCTATATCGTCGTCTAGTACCCATAGTACAAGCTTTGCTTAGTTTGGGACTAGGTTGATTTGTGTAAGATTGTCCGCAAATATTTATTTATTTTATAACTTTTTTTTTCGGGTTGCCCATCGAAAATTTTCCTCTTGCCTTTGGATATGGTACCTACCAAAGAGGTACCTACCTACGTAAGTACATGATAGATGTATACCATGATTTGATAATGTTTGATACAATTAGAGACAGGACTATGGAACGATAAAAAACCGCTCTCAAATTGACATCCGTTTGGGAACTACGATGCCACAGACAGACATATACATACGCATATACACATGTTAAACCTAACCCTAACACCCGTCTTTTTCATCGAGGGTTAAAAATTTGAAAAGTCAGCCCGGAAAATTGAAAAAAAAAACATGATTCTTCTTTGACATTGTCAGCCAAATTACTTTTATTTTTCACTTTATTTTATTTACAACTACAATTAAGCAAACTTTGGTTATGAATGTTACAAATCACCTATTAAGTACGTATTTAAATTAAATGTGTTAAATGCAGATATAGAGCCCAAACCACCCGAAGGTAGACAGAGTTGAAAGCTTTCCTAACATTGCCTGTCGCTGGTTGGAGGCTACTTGTTATGATAAAATTACTGAGTGATGAGGGGGGAAATATATAAGGCTCTTCAGGCACCTCAAAATGTGTGTGAGACGTACGTATTTACTTTCCCAGTGTAGGGCCTGAGTGCAAGCTCCGCTACGAGCGGGCGGAGGAGCGTCCAATGATGTGATATAAAAAAGAGGTAGATATGTTGTCCATACGAAATTCCCTGTTTAATTTTATTTTTATTTACGTGTCTATTAACGACGCGAAACTGAGGCAAGTTGGTGCAAGTGATTCAATTTTAGTGTGCCATTTGTGGAGCGCTTCTAACCTATCTACCTCTTTTTAGGGTTCCGTACTCATAGAGTAAAACGGGACCCTATTACTAAGACTCCGCTGTCCGTCTCTCTGTCCGTCTGTCACCAGGCTGAATCTCATGAACCGTGATAGTTTGACAGTTGAAATTTTCACAGATGATGTATTTCTGTTGCCGCTAAAAAACAGAATAAATATAACTATAACATTTTTTCTTTTATAATCGTACACGAATCGATCTTGTCCCAAATAAAGCAAAGCTTGTACTATGGGTACTAGACAACGATAAACATACTTAAATGAATAGTTAAATGAATAAAGAAATACTTAAATACATAGGAAACATCCATGACTCAGGGACAAATATTTGTGCTCATCACACACATAAATGCCCTTTCCGGGATTCGAACCCGGCACCTCCGGCATCGTAGGCAGGGTCACTACCTCACTACCAACTAGGCTACATGGGGGCTCCCATACAACAAACGTGATTTTTTTGCTGTTTATTGATAATAGTACGGAACCCTTCGTGCGCGAGTCCGACTCGCACTTGGCCGGTTTTTTTTATATTACATCATTGGGAGCGTCCAAATACATTGCATTACCGCGGCTTACAGCGGCGCGGGCGCTCAGACCGTACAGTAATGGAGTACCAACTGTCCCGACTATCCGTGTTCCCCCTATCAGGCCGCGTCTGGACCGCGCGAGCGCGAGCGGCCGGTCATACATTGAAGTAGCTCGAATATGAACGCCCGCTCACCGCCTCGCTGCCCGCTGGCTTCCAGACCGCGGCCTTACAGAGAACGCAGGCGGACCAGTGGCATAAGACATATCCTAACACTATTCCGAAGTTCCAGTAAGACAATTATTGGGACAGCATCAGAAAGGAGGCTATCCGCAGAGTTAAAAAAACCGATATATATATAAGTAGCCCTCCGAATCGCTACAATTTAGTGGCAGTGGGCGAGGCACATTGCATGCAGAATGCACCCATGGCCGTTGGTGTGGAAAGGGTCTCGAGTGGCGACCGCGTGCCGGAAGACGCAGCGTGGGTAGAATGTGGACTGATGACCTGGTAAAAGTCGCGGGAGTAGGTACGCTGAATGCGCGTGTCGCAGGACCGATCAGTCTGGCACTCTTTGGAGGAGGCCTATGTCCAGCAGTGGACCTATTTCGGCTGATATGATGATGATGATTGGGACTAGGTAGCAGGCGATCCCCTAGCTCCTCCAGGTTGAAAGCTGGTGATGGCTAAGATGAGGAGCATTAGTTCCTTCATAGGTACCGAGGTACTTAGGTATCGATCGTTGAATCAATGAGGACACATTCCACTCCTTCTCATTCCGGACACATACAAATACTCACGCACGTATCCGTCTTGGACTTAGAGCATTAAACCAACCGGAGACGACACGCGCACACTTTTCTATCTAAAAAAGTCTGCCGTTTTCGGCGCGGGGGACGAGGCAACGCACACAAATCATGTTAACACCAATGCATTTTTCCGATAGTGTCACTACACACGCACACGACAAAATTATCAAACACCAGCATAAACTATACTCACACAAGTACAAACACATACACAGACAACCTGTCCGTGAAAGAGATGACGTCAGCTCGAAGTTAACATCGATAGTGCGAGGAACACGTCGATAATAAATAATAAACTTATCGATATTTCATGTAGGTCCGGAAACGAATGCTCAAAAAAAGGTATAGAGGGAAATGCATGGAACACAATTTTTGACTTCGTAACTTTGTTTGGACTAGTTAGGAGGTAAACATATCAAAAGTCCTTGCCCGTAACCCTTGAGCCGGAGGGGAGGGGGGGGGGTTTCAAAGTCCCATTATTCGGTTTTTCACCTATATCTCGGAAACTATGCGTCCTAGCGACATAACTATTCTAAACAAAATGAAAGGTGATTAAATTTGCCACAATTTTTATAATATCAAGTTTTTCGATATCTTGTACAGTTTTCGAGATATACGATATTATACCATCGCGTACTATCGAGCTGATCTGATGATGGAGATGGAAGGCGGCCATAGAATATCATATTGAAATGCCATGATCGGTACTTATTAAAAGGGATTTTTTTTTATGCACGTAATATACGATCTTTGGACAGACGGTAAACGGATAACAGGATTTTTTTTCCACATGAATAACTGGCCTGAATTTTGGTTCAGGCAGGACAGGTTAACACTGTACTGTATCTTTTGGAGATAACATAAAACAAGAAACAAATAATAAAAAGCAACTTTTATAAAATAACATTCAAAATGCTGGGAGCAAATAGTGCTAGTCTCGTTTAGGAGTCCACGACACATGATTTCCACAAGCTCGGATACAGACATCCTGAATCATTACATCTTTTGGGAATCTGAAAAATAAATTATAAGAATAACATACTTATAATGTTTATCGACATTTGTTTTTGTGCTGTCCCTTCACTAACTTTCCTAGTACAGTGTTGCTAGAGTAACAAATTTAAAATGCATATTTACGGAACAAGTGACGATCGTAAATTCCGTATAATTAATAAAATACAGCTTATTAGGCTGTATATGTTTAGACATATTATATTTAAAACATTAAATAAAAATATTATATGGTGAAAATAAAAGAATAAATGAATTTGCAAACAGTAATCCATCATTAATTAATTAAACATCTACAATTATAAATTTCACGTTATTTATGGTTGATACCATTTTTATTGTATAAACTGTGTTAATAATAACGAATTTAAAGTAGAACTTATAATTAAACATCTATACAGTCAACTTTAAAAAATACCCAAAAGTAGAGCTAGTACCATTAAGTGGGAACACTGTTAGATTGACAATATTTCTTAGTTTTTTGCAAATTTAATGCACTATTTGATAATATTTAAACGTAATAATACTAACAGATGAAAAGTAACGTTATCCTTTTGTACATTAGATATTTCTGATCTCTTATTACACGAGAACACGTTGCAATTCGGCATTTTTAGCTCAGGTCATTCCGCGCTCACTGCGATTCATTGAATGGCGCGGAGCGCGCGGCAACTAGTTTTATATAACCGCTATGACCGGCGGTCTCGTACCTTTGGCAGAGGGGAACGCCTGGCAATGGCTACTCCGGTTGGTTTAATGCTCTAAGGTCTTGGATTAAAAGTATTACATTTTGCAGCTATTAACGTATGTAAGTCTTGTGGTTATAGTCGTTTGCAAACTCCACATAGGTTTAGTCACCTGAATCAATATCTGTATCTGACTAGACAAATGACGCAAAAATATGTGACTCGCCCTTTTAGCTCTAAGTGGAAATAGAGGGGCATGCGTTTACTCGTATTTATATCGTGGAAACGATAACAATAGAAGGAGGTTCTGAAGTCATCTTCATATTGTATTAATTTGTATTGTCTTTATTCAATGTAAAACTTTAGTACGGTAGGATGTTTTTTATAAGTATGAATTAATGCGGACAAGAAACTATTGTGCCCACGGCAGCTGGGTGGGGCTCAAGCTACAGGTAGAGCTACAGGGGAAGGAACCACCTGACGAAACCTACACGCCTTGTTGCTATGCTACTCAAAACTTGTTTCACCTCTCCATACCGCTCACTGCTGATATATCTTGAGATGCAATTCGTAATAACAACGCGTAATCGGAGGCCTGACTTGACTGGTTCACCGGAGGCACCATGAGATAAGGTGAATAAGAGCTCTACACACATATGTATTCTATGCTCTGAGGCTCTACAGGACCGCGTCTTGCCATCTTTCTAACGCTTAATCTACATCAAGCATTAGCAAGCCATCAAAAGAGACGACGCTTCCAGATCAGCATCAGGCCCTGTGATAGTTCTATAGAAGTCCAATTCACCCACTCCCCTTAAGCTAACGGCGCGGTGGACGAGGGAAATACGACTGGCGTGCTGATTTCGCCAGCCCAGTCCCAGTCCCATTTCAACTTGGACTCGTCAGAGACCTGGTAATCAGGACAAGAGGAAACCATGGGTGAAACCTACTTAACAGTCTTAAATTAAAGTCATGTTAACTCGACGCTTCTGCCGTTCCGAGGCAAATCAATAATTCGAGATGAGATAGGTGCTGCAGCCTTACAGTCTTCTACTCAATACCTTAAGTTGGCTCGTCAGAGACCTGGCAATCCGGACAAGAGGAAACCAAGGGGGAAACCTTTGCTAAAAAAACAAATAAATTAAAGTCATGTTAACTCGACGTCTCAGCCGTTCCGAGGCAAATCAATAATTCGAGATGAGATGTGCGGCCGGCGCGTCACATGATGGCAACCGCTCATCTCAGACGCAGGACGCGTCCCGCCTTTCAACTTAGGAAATATGCTTTAGCAGTATTGTTTTGACTGATCAATACCCTTGTTTCCAGATCGCGCGCCAGCAGCCGCGCGATGGAGCGCTACGAGAAGCTAGCCAAGCTCGGCGAGGGCTCGTACGGGCTGGTGTACAAGTGCCGCAACCGCGACACCGGCGAGGTGGTCGCCGTCAAGAAGTTCGTCGAGAATGAGGACGACCCGCTCATCCGCAAGATCGCGCTCAGGGAGATCAGGATGCTCAAGGTAAGCTATATTATTGAGGAGTTATATATGGTTTTTGGCACAGACCGTCAGGTATAAGCCTCTGCTAGACGGTCGCCAACACGCCCCTCCGACCGAGCGACCTTGGTCCGCACCGACCGTGTAGACAGTTGTTTGCAGTAAAATTTCATATTACAGCGGTCGGTGCCGACCAAGGTGGGGGCGTGTTGGCGGCTAGAGGCTTCAAAGAGCTCAGCAAGATCGCGCTGCAAGAGACCAGGATGTTCAAGGTACGGTGCTAGGGATCTGACAATGTCGTCTAATGTGGAGCAATTTAGCCTACACCAACATCTTTCTGAGGAAATCGTCAGATATAACGCTCATGACTCATCCCTTATTCATGAGATTACACGAGGGGAGAGATCAAGGTATGATGCGAGTAGAAAGTATCACACTAAGTAGGACGCTGGCAGTTTGTTCGATGTTAATGAGGGTTTCTAGAATACGTTGTGACACCAGCTGACATTGTGGCGAGAGGTCTATGTGTCAAATTCCACCAATCATGTTTAATAATCATCAATTTGATTGGTCGAATTTGACACATAGACCTATCGCCACAATGCTGCCAGCTGGTGTCACAACGCATTCTAGAAGCCCTCATTAAAGAATGCGGACAATAAGCGTGGTTATTCGCAACAACAGGACAAGATAACAACAAGAGTGGATGGACAAGAGTGGCTCGAGATATGGTGCTTAGAGTCAATTCAATAATTTATGAGACGTTAGACGACGACGACGACGTTTTTCACGTTATGAGAGAGGTAAATGATGCGAGTAGATACGTCAAGGAAGCTGCAAAGCTGATGTCAACACAAAGCAGGTTGGACAGTGTTAAGTTCGTCGAGAGAACATTGGAAGCTTTAATGACGCCATGGCCTTATCTTATAAATCCAATTCCCTTATTCGCATACACGCTGAGCGAAGTCAAGGTTGATGCAATTTGCAAAGCAAATAGATGTATCAACTATGGTCTATGACAGCCAACGTAATGGAGAAAACCAGGATGTTTTTCTCGTTTCTCAGCAACATCTCCACGGCTATCACAGGACGGCCCGTGAGCTGAGAAAGAGACGGATAGTCTATGTCACCGCTCTCGCTTTTTCTCGTAATATCCGTCTCTCTCTTATTAGAAAATTGAGAGAGCTCGCGCGCCGTTTTTTGCTAACCGTGCTGTGATACATTGTGCTGATTTTATAAAAATACCAATGTACCTTGCTTCGAGAAGAGTTGCGGAGGTTCAGTGACTCGATATATTTATTTAAGTATGTTTTTCTTAGTAATCGTAGGTATTAGATAGGTAACTAGTACCTACCTATTTCAACAGTGTTGTAAGATTGCAAATTTAACCCTTAGCCCTTACCTTACTATTATGTAAATTCTGTCGCTTTGTGAACCTCGACAAACTCTGCGCGTCATAGGAAAATATCGCTGGCATTTTATTAAACTACGTAAGTAAGTACTTAAATTTTGTGATGATGTGCAAAACCATCGTTATTAAAATCTTACTAATTTAATATTACTAATTACTATTGTAAATGATGTCTCTTAGTTCGTATTAATAAAGTTTTTAACCAACTTCAAAAAAGGAGGAGGTTGTCAACTAAGTTATTTTTTATGTATTTCCCCCGATTACTCGAAGACGCCTGGACCGATTACGAAAATTCTTTTTTTTTTGTTTCATTTAGTTTGTTAACAGGTTATCGGTCGTTAATCTGCAATTTTTAAATGATTATTGTTTAAGATTATTATAATTTTATCGTAAATTACCATTTGTCATGTAAAAAAACCTTGTGGCCTTATTTGCAGAATAAATAATTGATTTTGTATTTTTTTTGACCTGGTTTCAAGAATTGGCCTAACCACGAAAAAACCATATAGGTAACCTAATTATTTCAAATATTACACATTCAAATTCAACCTTTTGAAACAAATCAATACCATCAATGACTTAGACATACGTCACCTTGTAATCGCATTCGGTTCGGCTCACACATGAATATTCTATATTGTAGATAATTGACTCTAATGGCAGACCTGTCGTATCACCATACTAAGTATGGGATTGAACTTCCGTTGGTACAGTGGAAGTGATTAATAACTTGCACAATTTAAAATGGGTTGTGGGTTTGGAACACTTTGGGAGAACTGTGATATAGGTAACCTTATTTTTACTATTTATTTAACTTGCACTGTTCGTATGTATTAAGTTTACATTAATAAGGACATAATAAAATGAATGAGTATATTAGAGGAAGCCTGAAGGTAGCACCTATCATCGACAAATTGAGATGCCATCGCCTTGCGTGGTATGGGCATATTATGCGGAGGGATGACAGTCATGTGACCAAAAAAGTGTTAGGTATGAACGTGGAGGGATGGAAGAAACGAGGTAGGAACTTTCTTGAGCCTAAAATACAAAATGTGCTTAGTTTTACCTAACATCAATACTGCACTAGGTCTACTAGGGTGTACACTCAAATTTTATTATTACTCCAAAAGAAAGAAGTCAAAAAAATATGCCTAGTGACGAAAATGCCATTCCTATATCTCTAAAAATTACGAAGCTACAACCGTTTTATTATTGCTTGTTAGAGAGAGAAAACGCTAGGGGATCGTGACGTCACGATCCACGAGCGTCATAGTAAATGACAATCGTTTCATATGAAGGCACAGAATAAGTGATAGTACAAATGAAGGTGCGTTTTGCGGAAAAGGGACAGAATATACTCTTAAAACTTTAGACACTTACCTATAACTTTGTGATTATTTAATCCCCTGCTTTACTTTTTTCTCCATTTGACAATATTTTTAATCCTTTTTCGAGATATTCAATATTCAATTCATCATTATTGGTTATTTTATTTGGTGTCTACACCCCTTATAATGTATGGTATACAATTTAAGTCTTTTTGGAGTTGTTGGCGTCCGTAGGTTACAGTAACAGCTTACCTATAGACAGGAATAAAAGCGGGAATTCATGTTCGTATATAGGTAGCTTATAATAGTTATAATTTTGACCGATAGTGAAGGATTTTTCAAACTTTCGGCCAATTTTAGCTGCGATAATCTTCTGATTAACTTTCTTGGCCTGCTGCCATGCATTTTATGGTGTTGTCATGAGACGTAGGCGTAGATATTTGGAGTGTACTTACGGTCTATAAGAAGCATACTTAGAATAAAATACGACTACTTATGTAAAAATAATGAATCTGGCTATAACTTTATTTTTTGTTCCGAGGCATGAAACCAAGATATGGTTGAGTTGAAAGTGTTGAAACTTACTTATTTATTGTGGCCGTCTACGTCTTTATGTAACTAACTATGTTATGTATGTTCGGGTGGAATCTTGCAACTCAATTTTGAAGCAGATATCTTCAACCGATTTCTAGAAGTTTGGGTAAAGGCATAGTTTGGATGACAATTCAATATTATGGTACCATCGAGCTGATTTGATGATGGAGACAGAAGGTGGCCATGGGAATTAACCGACGTAACCCCGTTGAGTTTGGGCTCGATAGAATCGTCTCAATGAGTAGTTGATGACGGTATACAGAAAAGTACAGTCGGCAATAAAAGCTTGTACCAAAAACGAAATTTTTGACAGAATCTTATTATAAAACTGTTAGTGTTATTGCAATTTGAACTTTCTACCTTGGACGGTAGAGTTGCTTTTTGTATGGATTATTTGGATGCAATTCGGCCAACTCAAAGAATCTCAAGTAGGATAAATTAATTAGCTGACCATCACCGTTCAATAACGGCCACCTCATTCATACTAAATAAGTTTCTGTCAAAAATTGAATTTTTGGTACAAGCTTTGATTGCCGACTGTATTTTTCTGCATACCATCATCAACTACTCATTGAGACGATTCTAACGAGCCTAAACTCGATGGGGTTGTGTCGTTTTATTGCGGAGTTCCTATGGCCACCTTCCAGCTCCAGCATCAGATTAGCTCCAAGGCATCATAATATTGCATTGTCATGCGATATACATAGCTTGCAAAATTTCAGCTCAATTGTATAACGGAAAGTGACTGAAAAATGGATTGCAAATTTTGACGGACAACTTACATACGAACAGTGCAAGTTAATATATTCATATTCATTCATATTCTATATAAAGCTTGTAATGAACTCTATTCACCTATTAGAAAATTGATTTTAGTATTTATAAGGTTTTCAATTACTGGCCACCCTTCAATAACTGGCCACGGCATACTAAAATGAATTCTGTTTGTAGGGGGACAGAGTTCATTTTAGTATGAAGAACTAATAATAAGTACACCGATGTTACTTCTACCACAAAGCATAGCTTATTATTTATTACGAGTATTATGTCATAATATATGCACTCGGGTTTTTTGGCGACGAGCGTTATTTCCCGGCGTGTCACGGTCGCCCCAAGGTTAATTGCCTATTTTAATTTATAGAATTTTGACTCCGTAGGTACCGTACGTAGCTAACGTATGGAATCTCTACTAATGTGTGATTTAGTCACCATTGTTACCATGTGTCTCATACTAAGTCGTATCTGCCAATTATGTATACCAATTAATTTAAGATTTTTCGAGTGATTCAAACTCAGGTGGCATACCACGGTAATAGTTAAGTCGGCGATTTGCTTCTTTATGCTTTATCTTTTTAGGGTTCCGTACTCAAAGAGTAAAACGGGACCCTATTACTAAGACTTCGCTGTCCGTCCGTCCGTCTGTCTGTCACCAGGCTGTATCTCAAGAACCGTGATAGCTAGTGTTGAAATTTTCACAAATTATGTATTTCAGTTGCCGCTTTAACCTTTGCCGCTGTCAGTGCGCTGCGAGTCCAATACAACAACATTTTTAGGATGTTGATGCAGCTGCCCCGCTTTTGTAGCGCGTCAGGAATGTTTGCGGAGGAGCGCACGGATGGGTTCCACGCGATCATCCGCAAGAAAGTGGCCTCCCTGCTCTGGCGAGCTCGGAGCAGCAGCAACAGCATCCTGATAATGTTGTCAAATAAATTTGACTGCTCCATTTATAATAAGTGGAGGCAGATAATGCTTGGCATATAAATATAAATTTAATTCAATTTTATTTAATATCATTTAATATATAATACAATTTCTAATGTAATAATTCATACTAACATAGTTTAGTGATGTACTGTACTAACAACTTTATGGGCTCCTGGCCTGAAATAAATAAACAATAAATAAATAAAAAAAAAATTTAACAACAAATGCTAAAAACAAAATATATTTTTTTTAAGGGGGGCTCTTATACAACAAACGTGATTTTTTTGCCGTTTTTATACATAATGGTACGGAACACTTGGCCGGTTTTTTTATATGTCATCGATTATATAATCTGTTACAGTTATTCGAATCTTGGTCTATTGACGCTATTTAATAACTATTTCCGTGGTATGGAAAGTATTCAACAAATCCTTAATTTTTAACCAAAACTTTAACTTAGTACTGAATCTGCAGTTTCTATGGAAACCCTTATTTTGTCATGACGCTTGTTATCGCTGGGGGCAATAACACGCGACGTGAGCTGAATGAGATGGAGAATGGGAGTGAGAAATGGGAACTGGCTTACTTGAATATGTAGGTAAGGTTGTTCTGTGTACTGGGCCGCGACGACTTAAGCGGCTTGCCGTGCTGATATGATGGATGGGCTGAGTAGGAGTCTTCTTCTGGTTTCGAGCCGACCTTGAGCTGATGAAAGTCTTCACGCACACTGAGGGTTATAATTCACTCGCGCGCCTAGTTTTGAGCTGATGAGCCACGTAACGTCACAGTCACTACAATAAGGGTACCGGCCGGTATAATCACGACACTTTCGTAGGTTCAGGTGAGCACGGAACGCTGGGATTGAGATACACGTCAGTGCGCGACGGCGGTCAAATGGCTACTCTCGCGGCGCGTCGCTTGCGTCGGCACGTCAACGAGTGAATCGATGAATGATTGAACGAGTTACCTATATCGTCGCGCCGATGGCGCGAACATCCTGGGGGGCCCGTAGTAGAGCCTCTTCCTGAGCTGAATCCAATGGAAACCTGGCTATCTTTAGCACAGGTCTGCGCAGATGTCCACTGGCGGTGTCCAGATCCACAACTCGGATCACTCCATCCTTGCCAGGTATTGTGCGGGTAATTCGACCCAGTCTCCATTGCAGCGGTGGCAAGTTATCTTCCTTGATGAGCACGAGTTCGCCAACTTGAGGAGGCGATGAAGGGGAAAGCCATTTTGAGCGGGTTTGGAGAGTATGGAGGTAAGATCTAGTCCACAGAGTCCAAAAGCGTTGAGAGAGAGCTTGTATGAGCTGAAAGCGTTTAAGAGCAGATAACGGCCTGTCATCAAAGGACGGCTCGGGCAGAGTAGTGAGTGGACGGCCTATGATAAAATGTCCAGCGGTTAAGGGTTCAATGTCCGTAGGGTCGGATGAAAGTGGGCAGAGAGGTCTAGAGTTGAGTACAGCCTCGATTCGTGTCAGGAGTGTGGAGAATTCCTCAAAAGTAAGGTGCTGTTCCCCAACTACACGATAGAACAACTGTTTCGTAGATTTGACGTTAATTTCATGTAAGGCACCGAACCAAGGCCCCTTGGGGGGGTTCAGCAACCAGGTTACCTGCTGGTTGGCGAGCTGGTGTGTGATTGCATCATTATTTTCAGCGAGGAAGTTTTGAACTTCTTTGAGATGATTTCTAGCGCCTACATAATTCGTGCCGCAATCCGATCTAATTAGAACTGGTGTACCGCGACGCGAGACAAATCTTTGCAACGCTGCAAGAAAGGCCTCCGTGGTAAGAGCGGAGACTGCCTCCAAATGAACTGCCTTCGTTGAAAGGCACACAAATATACAAAAGTACGCCTTTAACAGTTTAGCGTTCCGTAACGTGCTAGACTTAACGAGAAATGGGCCGGCAAAGTCAGTCGTGACTTGGCTAAATACAGGTTGTGGGTTAACCCTATCTGCTGGAAGGTCAGCCATAAACGGGGCTGCTGGTTGAGCGCGAGTTCGGAAACATCTAATACATTTGAACACACGGTGTCGGATCGCACGGCGAGCGGATAGTATCCAGTATTGCTGGCGGAGCATTGCGTGTAGAGTGTCAGCGCCAGGATGGCAGTGCACTCTGTGGTAATGGTCAATGATGAGGTCAACGAGCGGGCTTGAGCTGGGAAGAATGAGTGGGTGTTGAGCGTTGTACCTAAGTGACGCATGAGAGAGACGACCACCGACTCTCAAGAGCCCATCTTTCAAGAATGGGGAGAGACGCTGGAGTCGATTGCTGCAGAGTTTATTAGTGTGGAGACGATGAATGTCTTCTGCAAACTCATTCCGCTGAACAGAGCGGACCCAGAATAACAGAGCTTCTCTCCGTTCACAGGCTGTCAACGGTCCAGAGCGACGTACATCTGGGCCGTGCTTACAATTATAAATGAAGCGCTTGATACAAGCCGTCACTCCGACGAGCTTGTCAAAAGAGCTGAAGCGGGTAAGCAGATCATGATCCAGATCAGGAACTGCTATATGAGCTGGCACACTTTTTGGCTTAAGGCCTGGTAAAGCGTGATGACCCAGAGCGGCTGGCATCTGGGGCCAGGTATGAGGAGGCTCTTTGAGCCAGCTGGGAGACCACCAGAGGTCATGGGTTGATAGAGATTGGGCTGACATACCCCTGCTTGCACAGTCTGCAGGGTTGAGGTTCGTAGGGACATGCCTCCACCTAGGGCTGATCGGGCTAGACGTTATTTTAGCCACTCGGTTGGCTTCAAATGTCTGGAGTCGGTGAGGGGGCGTGTTGAGCCATGCTAACACTATTGTGCTATCTGACCAACAGGTATGTTGTTCTATAGCAATGTGAGCTGACAATTTAGCTGACAGTCGTGTCATGAGCTGTGATAAAAGAGCTGCAGCTGAGAGTTCCATTTTGGGAATTGAGAGGCGATTCTTGATAGGAGCGACCTTCGACTTGGCAATGACCAGATGCACATTGACAAGTCCATTGGCATCGAGCTCGTGCAGATAAGTGACAGCACCATAACCGGCTTCTGAGGCGTCCGCGAACCCGTGAAGTGAGTAAGTGGACGTGGGCTTGTATTTGCAGATGTGCCGAGGTAAGCGGAGATTTGAGAGTTGAGGAAGGTCTTGTGAGATGTGCTGCCATTCTGTGTGAACTTCATCGGGGGTGGGCTCGTCCCATCCCAGTTTCAGAAGCCATAACTTCTGTAAAAGTAGCTTTGCGCGGAGTATGACGGGTGTAACCCAACCATTGGGGTCGTACAGCGAAGCTACTGTGCTGAGGATTGAGCGTTTTGTGACTTGGGTCAGTGAGGGGAGAGAGATGCGATAAGTGAACTCATCCGATTGAGGAATCCATTGTATACCTAATACTTTAATGGAATTCGATTCTGGGCTGATGTCGAAGTCTTTAGGCATGTCACATTGGTCATCTGGGAACCGATTAAGGAGCTGAGAAGAGTTGGAGGTCCATTTACTGAGCTGAAAACTACCTAGGGCCAGTAAGTTAATCAACTCTGTTTGGAGCGCTTGAGCAGACTCCACAGAGTCATGACCACAGAGTATATCATCGACGAAAACTGAATTGCGTAGGACCTGAGCAGCGTGCGGGTAGTGATGACCTTCGTCATCCGCCAATTGGAGCAGAGTACGGAGGGCGTGGTACGGGCTTGAGCGTAATCCATAGGAGACGGTATTTAGTGCGTAAGTGAGCAGGGGCTGGTCCGGTGAAGACCGCCAGAGAATGAGCTGATACTGTCGTTGGTCTGGGTGGATGAGTATGTTTCTGAACATCATTCTGATGTCAGTACTGAAAACTATGGGGTGTATCCTGAAAGACATGATAATGTCAACTATATCTTGCTGGAGAGCTGGACCTGTGTGCAGGCAATCATTAAGACTGACGCCATTTGAGCTTTTACTGGACCCATCAAAGACAGTGCGTAACTTGTCGGATCCCGATTTGAAGATGCCGTGATGAGGAATGTAGAAATGAGGCTTGTTCGCGAAGGTACTTGGGTGGCATGGTGACATGTGTCCTAGGTTGAGATAGTCGCTCATAAATTCAACATATTTAGAGCGTAGGGGCGGATTTGCTTGTAGTTTCCTTTCCAGTGTAAGAAACCTGCGTAGTGCAATGGCATGAGTGTTGCCTAAGGCCGGCGCATTTGGTAGAAACGGCAGTGTTACCATATAGCGGCCTGATGGATCTCGGGTGGTTGTAGTACGGAAAATTTCCTCGCACTGCTCTTGTAATGGGCTGGTCTGTACATGAGGTTGTGGTTCTTCTGTCTCCCAGAACCTCTCAAGGTTCTTGTAAATGTCATGTGTGGGTACGTCAGATTCTGGCTGAGAGCTGGTAATATGAGCTGAGTTGGCCTGGTTTGCAGGTGTTGCATATAAGTCCTCAATGGGTCCTATCAATGCGAAGTCGAAAATCGTGCCGAAGGCTATGGGCTTCCCTCGGCCTAAGGAGACCTTAGTCCCGTCCAGAACTTGGCCGAGAACATCAGAACCTAACAAGAGATCGATTGGAGCGGGTGTGTTATATCCTTGATCTGCTAAGGGAATATTTGGCTGGCCTCTCACTTGTGCTATGTGTGGGACCTTTTGTAACGGTAGATAACCGGTAACGTGTTTTAAAATATGCGCAGTAGCCGTAATCGTGGGTGTGTCATGATGTGTAGGTCGACAGATTATTGTGATTGATGCCTTTGATTCCTGTGTGTGGTGGTTGCCCACTCCTGTGATTTTGAGTGATGTTGAGTTTTGTGGTAACTTTAAATTACGAGCCATGCGCTGAGTGATAAGTGTGAGCATACTACCGCAATCTAGCAGGGCTCGTGCTGTGTGAAACTGGCCATTTACGTCTGCTATTTTTAGCGTGACGGTAGGCAATAATATGGGCTGATTGATTGCGTGCTCATCCTGTCGTGGGTAATCACAAGAGGAATGATTCGCTGTTGGTGGAGCTGATCGCGGTGAGCGAGCTTGAGATGTCTGGGTATGGGCTGAGTGTGTGTGGTCTGCGTGTGAGTGTGTGTGTTCTGGGTGTGAGTGTGTGTGCTGATTGTCTTCCTCTTCACAGTGTTCAGTTATTGTAGGTAGTCACGATTGACCACCTGCTCGGGACGTACTGGGCGAGCGAGGGTGGTCCTGAGACGTGGGTTTCGCCTGTGAGGCGTGTGCCGAGAACGGTTGGTACTCATTAGCTGGACGCGTCCTGGGCTGTTCTCTCAGATGTGGAGGTAGGAGATGAGCGGACGAATGAGTTGGAGAAGAAGCACCGGGGCGGTGAAGAGATGTGTGGTGTCTGTCATTCCCACACTCTTTGCAAGCCTTCGTGGACTTGCACTCATTCTCATAATGGGGGCCTAGGCAGCGTCGGCAGCGGTTGCGGGCCTGAACAAAGTCCCAACGGCCTTGTATTGGTTGGTCGTTGTACCGTGGGCAGGCGATGAGCTTGTGCCCTCTTTCTCCGCAGTATGGGCAGGGCATGGTGTTGGTGGTGTTTGCGTCTTGAGGTGACGGTTGAGCTGAGTAAGTCGGCCTGTGCTGAGCTGAATAGTCTGACCGGCTCCTAACCGGGGTCATGGGACGTGATTCATGATACGCAGTCTGTCGGGGCGGGCCTCGAGGAAAGTTTACGGGAGACTGCCTGCGGTACTGAGCTGGTTGTGGCGAATGCTGAGTGAGTTGGGAGGTGCTGGGCTTGGGTGAGCTGGACCATTCGGTCTCTACACAACGCGCGTGCTCTTCCAAGAAGGTGATCAGGTTCTTGAGGGTGGGCAGAGACTGGCGTGATCCGTACTTTCGTTCAAAAAGTGTCCGAAGTTCACCTTTAAGTTTTCGCACTACTATAGACACAAAAACATAGTCACTTTCTTGCATGGGCAGATCGAGGTTATTGAGGGCGCATTGCGCGGAAATGAGCGGAGTTAAAAAGAGCGTGCGTATATCGGAGCGCACGTGAATGTTGGGCAGTTCAATGATGATATCTACAAACCGGTCGATCAAGACCCGACGATTTTCATAGCGCCGAGTTAGAATATTCATCGCTACGGCGAAATTGTCGTTGGTGAGCTGGAGGTGGGATACCATACTGCGTGCCTCGCCTGTCAGGCACGAGAGCAGGTAGTGGAGCTTTACGGCATCCGAAATGATGGTCATGTCGTCCGTTAAGCTCCTGAAGATGGTAATGAAGGACGGCCAGTCTTCAACCTTTGAGCTGAACTTTGGGAGCGTGATTTTGGGTAGCACAGTTGTAGGCGTGGCAGACGTGGAGGGGTGAGAAGTCTCTGGGAGGGCCGCAGTCACGCTCAATTTGTCGAACGCGACTAGGATGTAATTGTAGTCCGTTACCGCGGTGTCATAATGTTTTGTGTAGACGGCTTCGGTCTCGTCAGTGAGTTCCTCGTCGTCTAGTATTTCATAATAGACGTCCTCTAGCTTGGATTTATAGAGGTCTACTTTTGTGTACCGAGCCGTGAAATCCGACAATGTATATTTTTTCGTATCCTTTGCTAGTGCTGCCTCCGCAATCTCCTTGAGCAGAGTAATTGCCTTTGTTGCCTCTCGGAAGATGGCTGCTTGCGATTTGGACGGCATGGTGTTGTTTATGTGTACTTAAATGAGTTGAGAGACAAAAAAAAAAAAAAATAATAAAAAAAAATAATAATAATTTAAAAAATATGACACCCTGTATGATGACTTGTGATGAGCTGACTAACAATTGACTGTTACACCAATGTGAATTTGTCAACAAACGATAAAAAACCAAAAAAATTGTTGCACAAAAAAAAATTCTCCCTGGACACCCTGTGTTTCACGATGTAAGTTACCTAATGAGTAGGTACTAATTTGAGTGAGGGAAATAAGAAACTATATTAACCACTAACCAATGTGGGGTGTTACCAAGTTGTGGCTTGTCTCTAATAGGTACTTGTCATCGGGCAGATATTATACGGTTATTGAATTTTGAGCCTTATCCTCTGAGCAGTAAGGTTGCTTTTTAATGTATTATTTTAGATCTGCGAGCTGTTCAATTGTTTACAAAAATTAAACGTTTATTTATGCCTAGTTATATGTATCTGTTACATGTATGAGCTGGAGAATGAATTTAGTACCTATGAGGTATTCGTAATTATGACGGCGCTTTAAAAATTTTGCTTTAGAATAATGATGCAATCAAACGTGTCTTTTTGAAATGAGCGGTTTCGTAAGTTATATCTATAGGTTATTCTACACACTGTCTGATTACGTTTCGAGAATGTTTGCTTTTAGGAAATAGCTTATAAAGGGCTGAAGACCGCTGTAAGTGATCGGTAACTCAGGGTAGCTACCTACAGAACGGACGGAATGTTCTCGAATGTGCAGAATTTCGTAGGCAAATAAATGAGATGTGGTACTTTTTGGTAATGTACCTTTGTTTGAAATGGGCTGAGTTTACATGTAATGTTATATATTACGTTATGAGTTGAATAATTTGGGCGAAAGAATTAATTTTTTTTTTTTTTTTGAAATGTGGGTGGATTTTTTTACCTAACTGGGTGTGCTTTTTCGAGCAAAAGAAAGACTGCTTATCCAAAGGGCTGGTGTGGGTGGGGTTTTTCGAAGGACCAAAGAATCCGGTTCGAAGGACCAAAGAATGTTATCGCTGGGGGCAATAACACGCGACGTGAGCTGAATGAGATGGAGAATGGGAGTGAGAAATGGGAACTGGCTTACTTGAATATGTAGGTAAGGTTGTTCTGTGTACTGGGCCGCGACGACTTAAGCGGCTTGCCGTGCTGATATGATGGATGGGCTGAGTAGGAGTCTTCTTCTGGTTTCGAGCCGACCTTGAGCTGATGAAAGTCTTCACGCACACTGAGGGTTATAATTCACTCGCGCGCCTAGTTTTGAGCTGATGAGCCACGTAACGTCACAGTCACTACAATAAGGGTACCGGCCGGTATAATCACGACACTTTCGTAGGTTCAGGTGAGCACGGAACGCTGGGATTGAGATACACGTCAGTGCGCGACGGCGGTCAAATGGCTACTCTCGCGGCGCGTCGCTTGCGTCGGCACGTCAACGAGTGAATCGATGAATGATTGAACGAGTTACCTATATCGTCGCGCCGATGGCGCGAACAACGCTTCAATATTGTAATAATTAACTATATTTACTTACCAGTTATGTGATTTTAATTTTATACCTAGCTTGTAATGTATATGTTTGATTTGTAATGAAAACATAATTGTATCCTAAAGTCGTTATGGGTCGGAATTGGATTTTACAAAATTCCAAATTAAGTCTATTACCGATGGTATGATCCCATAACACTCGGTAATAGTAACTATGGGAATCTTTTACCGACCCATTCAATATTTGTTTGGGTCGGTAATAGGTTAAAAATAAGTATCTATTACATACAGAGTGACATTTTAGTATTATCTTAAAATAAATCACATCTAGAGTTCCGTTGGTACATTTTCATTTGATAAAATTGTAAATTACAGTGGAACGTATTATTAAGATGTGTGGTGAACGGAGATAATAACATATCACAGCAAAATTTATAAATTAAATAAATACCTAAAACATTTGGAGCCCAGGAACGACACATAAACATAAGTATGGGTGTTACTTACACAAAACGCAAAATATTTTTTTTGCGTCATTTAGCCTTCCCAAAATACCTTGAATTATAATACCAAAGTCATGAATATTATTTTAACCCTCGATATTGGGTACCAAATTGTGTATCAGGTTACTATATATTACTGATGGTAGAAAATTGCTGCTTTTTGTTTCCTCGGTAATAAAAGCTAAATTCGCGGTAATTAGAATCACATCTCATCCATTGATCCATTACCACGGTAATAGAAGACTCTCCTTTCGTGGTTTCAATAATTATTTTATCAAATATAATAAACTAAAATTGATTCAAAAAGTTACGACTCTGAAAGTTCAATAAACATTCTTAAATAAAATAAAAAATCTAGGACGTTAAGGAGCTTTCATACCCTTCATTTTTTTATAATCATTTGAAAACTACCTATTTACCACGGTAATAGGCACCGTTACCTTACCCTTTATTGACGGCTCGGTCCTCTCTTAAAGTGTCTGCCAGACGGTCGCCAACACGCCACTCCGACCGAGCGACCTTGGTCGGCACCGACCGCTGTAGTATGACATTTTGTGCGGACCAAGGTCGCTCGGTCGGAGGGGCGTGTTGTCGGCCCTCTAGCAGACACTTTATCGGAAAAAGATGACCAGCGAAGTATGTGGGATCTCTGCCAGTTACCTTTTAATTATAACAAGATAAATAAATAAATAAATAAATAAATAAATAAATATTTTGCGGACAATCTTACACAAATCAACCTAGTCCCAAAACTAAGCAAAGCTTGTACTATGGGTACTAGACGACGATATACATACTTATATAGATAAATAAATACTTAAATACATAGAAAACATCCATGACTCAGGAACAAATATTCGTGCTCATCACACAAATAAATGCCCTTACCGGGATTCGAACCCAGGACCTCTTGCTTCGTAGGCAGGGTCACTACCAACTAGGCTAAGGCGGTCGTCAACAAGATACAAGATATTTATTCATAAAAGTCAACGTTTTACAAGTCAGGTATTTATGTACATAATAAGTAGTATTATTTATTAACTAGCTGTTGCCCGCGACTTCGTCCGCGTAGAACTTATACTTAGAAAATATAATGCAAACAAACTTCTACTTACCATCTTAAGGGAGGATTTCCGAGGCAAAAACTATTCTATATCCTTCGAAGGGTCTCAAATTATCTCTATACCAAATTTCATCTAGGTACATGGATTTTATCCAAACTTTCACCCCCTATTTCATACCCTTAGGGAATGATTTTCGGGATAAAAACTATCTAATATCATTCTTCGGGACTCAAACGACCTTTATACCAAATTTCATCTAAACGGGATTAATCCAAATTTTCACCCCCTTAGGGAGTGATTTCCAGAATTAAAACTATCCTATGTCCTTTCCCAGGACTCAAGCTATCTCTATACCAAATTGTATTAAAATGGGTTCCATCCGAATTTTCACCCCTAATTTCACCCCCTTGGAGGTTGATTTCTGGGGTAAAAACTATCCCATGTCCTTTCCCAGGACTTAACCTATATCTACACCAAATTTCATCAAAATAGATTACATTACCCCCCCCCCCCCCCCCCTTTTCACCCCCTTAGGGGATGATTTCCGGGATAAAACCTATTATATGTCCTTCCCCGGGACTCAAACTATTAATATACCAAATTTCATCTAAATCGGTGCAGCGATTTAAGTAGCTCCATACAAATTTCCACCCCCAATTTCAGCCCCTCAGATATAAAAACTACCCTTTGTCCTTCCACGGGGCTCAAACTATCTGTATACCAAATTTCATCTAAATCGGTTCAGCGGTTTATGCGTGAAGAGGTAACAGACAGACAGACACACTTTCGCATTTATAATATTAATATGGAAGTATGGATTATTAGTATGGATAGTATGGGTTATTTCCGCTTGTCTTCCAAATAGAGGTGTAGCTGTAGACTCACTTTAAAAGAAAGAAGAAACGAAAAACTCATTCAAATATCTCAAAAAATTACGAAGCTACAACCGTTTTAATGTCGCTTGTTAGAGTGAGAAAACGATCAGGGACCGTGACGACACGATCCTCGAGCGTCATAGTACAAAACAATCGTTTCATTATAAAGGTGCGTTTTGCGGAAAAGAGACGCAACAAACCCCTCTTAAAACTTTATACACTTATAACTTAGTGATTACCTATACGAGTATAGCATCTTGCGTTGTTTTTTTTCGAGATAATACAACATTATGATTATTTTGTTTAGTGTCTACATCCCTATTTTCGATAAGATAAGATAAAATAAGATTTCTTTATTGTCAGAACTGTGTACATTTAGTTGTTTTGGGTAAAATAAAGTCCAACAGCTTGCCTATTTCGGACGTACAATATTAAACTTAAAGCTAGTCAAATATACTAAAACAATAACAACAATAGTATTTCCAAATAACTTTAACCATATTCACACATAAAATATTAATTTAGATCTATCCGACATCCGTATTTTCTTTTAAACCAAGAACTTCAGAATTCGAAAATATTCGGGTATCTCTATCTCTATCGCACTAACAAATGACAGGAATGCAGATATATTATACGAACTTCGTGTTTCAGTTTTCGTGGTTTGGCTGAATACGCAAAGAGCGCGCGCGCGTGCCATTCAAAAAAACCAAGTTTATATTGTTCGAATTTGTTGTAACATTTGTAGAAATTACGCCTTAATTCGACATTTGCGCATATAAGTTCGCATATCAAAATCGATTAATTTTATATTTGCTTTTGGTACCTATGTGTCTCGTCAATGTATATCGTAGACGGGATTAAAATTATTAATAATTAGGCGAAAGAAAGGCAAAGAAATTCCGCCATTTTGTCCGTAGTATTTCTTATTACTGTGATTTTGACGTTTCTTTTAGCTGACAGATGTGGCGGCGATATACTTTAAGAATAATAAATGAAAAATTAAATGAAGTCGTATATTACGGAAAATAAATTAATTGTCGCAGTCGGATAAAAACTATCCTAAGTTGCAGCTGGAATAATAATGTACCTATATAAAATGTTTCATATTTTTCCGTCCATTGGATGCTGAGAACATTCGTACCGCAGAAAGCTTAGTTTCAAACTGGCTGATTCTTTTTTTAATTTAGAGATTTATTATAAGTGGAGATTACATCGGATGTCAAATAAGGTCGCATATAGCTTTACATGTCTGAACATACTACTAATCTACATCTAACAATCGTGGTGACATTCGCTGTGCTGCACATCTCTACCTACAATATTCCTATTATATATACAACATACTATACTGCATGATATCTGTGCCAACACATGCGCTTATGCAAGTGCAACTACAAGAAATACTCTGTTTTTATATCGAATATATTACATACATTACTATAATCGAATGTGTATCGCAACAGATTTAATGAGTGCATTGTGGTAGGGTCAAATCGGAAACCAAGTAAAGAAAATTGAGCCTTATGTCTCAATCATAAGTATCAAAATGTACCTAAACGTATACTTTATTCATGTATTGATTGTATTCCGATCAAAACAGCGTAAAAGCCTTGTATTTCACACGAAGATATGGCCTTTAGTAGTTGTATTTCGTAATGTGCGTTCATGAATCGCGTAACAGGCATTACTTACGTGCTTATTCTGACCCTCCGTTTCCTGATGCATGAATGCAGCATTTAATTTGTATGAGGTTGTAATAACTTAACATAGGTTTAAAATGTTAATTGTTTGGTTTATTATTTACGTTAGCAGTCGACTATACAAAGAGATCGATACGGCTAAAGTTACAAAAACTTGTACAGCCCTAAATTTTATACAGCCCCCCGACCCGCTAGTAGTTAGAAGCATTAAAACCAAATAGGAAATGTATAATGAATACCCTTTGTTGTTAGAAACACCTAAATTAAAAGTGGGTAGTCTTAAAGAAAAATTCAAACGAATATTATTAGATAAGTATATAAATTCCATTAAATAATGTAGGAATGTTGTGCCATCGACGTCGAAGATGTGTATGCATTGTCCGTCTTATTTCAAAGGATAGGATAGGTATAGTAATGCAGGCATATCTTTGGAATCGATCGTAGGTACCTACACATTTAGTAGATAAGTGATTATTATTTTTTAATTTTTTTCAAACGATTGTAACCATATGTACCTACATAACGATTGCAGCTATGTGCAAACATATGTAGGTGCATACGAGTAACTAATATATATGTTGCATTATCCTCTGCCGTACTTAAACAGTTCGCATAGTTAAACAATAAGTAGAGTAAAAATAAATCACTGCACATCCGTGCCGCCAACAGGTCGTAATTTCGTATGAACTCTGTAGGGACTTACGGCCTTTTTGGCTGGGGCGGTAAGTAGTGTAGTGTTTCGATGTACCGCGATAATATTATCTTTTTATTTAAGTGAGCGAATCGCCAACAAACTGCTTTGCAGTTTGGCGAATCTTTAGGTTAAGTTACTAAAATTGTTTTTTTTTTTTTTTTTGATTTCAATAAAAAAAAAAAAATAAAATAAGTAACTGTTAAATGTTGCAACACGACTACTGTAGTACAGTGAGACTTAGTTCTCCGTTAGGAACAACAATTTAAAGCTGTATTAAATTATTAATTTCACCAGTAGGTAGGTATTCAATAGTTAATTTACTTTTGCTACTCCTGTCATTTATATATGCCGTAGCTCAAATACAATGACACCGATAATAAGTCGTCGAAAACCTCTATGCTCCATGGCCGATAAACACACTGTTTAGCGTAATTTTATGGTTCATACATTTCTCATAAAAGCACTGCTTAGTAAACATCGTGGTAAATGTGTTGATAATATTTAACTTTTTTTTATCGGGCGCTATATTGCAGTTGCAGCTACCTTATCTGTCATTTATGTATGTTGTAGCTCAAATACAACGACACCGATAATAAGTCGTCGAAAAACTCTATGCTCCATGGCCGATAAACGCACTGTTTAGCGTACTTTTATGGTTCATACATTTCTCATAAAAGCACTGCTTAGTAAACATCGTGGTAAATGTGTCGATAATTTTTAACTTTTTTTTATCGGGCGCTATATTGCAGTGGTACATACCAACTTCATGAACAAATATTTCTAAATAATGGTATTTTATGCAACTGTTGTATAAGAAGGGTCTTAAAACGCGAGCGGCGTGGGTTGCGAATGTTGCGATGCGAGCCTTGGCGAGCATCGCAATTAAAGACGCCACGAGCGTTTTTAGAGCAGTTATTCAACGTTGCATACAATACTTTTTCTTGTTTACTTGTTTGTTTACCCTGCACGAAGATATGATTAATATCGTAGGCTTGCTGTTCTATTGGGTCCCGTAATAACACAGTGAATCCTAGCTCTTTGTAGTCGACTGTACCTATGGCTACTAATAAGCGCACGACCTACGACTACCCTGAAACTGGTAAATAAGCACACGACGTCCAGAGGAGTCACAAATGCATTCCCGATTTGAGGATCCATTGTGCCGATAGTTAGAAGAGAAAAATGTGCCTTCGAATAGGGAAGCAAATTCAAATAAAATTGTTGTACGGTTAAAGGGTGACTCACGCTAGAACGGGCCGTGTCCGGCCCGGGCCGTTTTCTAAGAAAAACGACGGTGGGGTATGGCTCGGCCGCGCAAAAACGCCGTCGTTTTTCTTAGAAAACGGCCCGGGCCGGACACAGCCCGTTCTAGCGTGAGTCATCCTTAATTCGTAGATAATCGTTAGCTTTCAGATTTCAAAATGTAAAATTCCAGTTTACAGGTTCATAATTATTCTCTAACTAGGCATCAAGGGTTTTTCTACACCTATTACCATTATAAAAGGTATCTAACTATTGTTTCAGAACCTGAAGCACCCAAACCTGGTGAACCTAATCGAGGTGTTCCGCCGCAAGCGCAAGTTGCATCTCGTGTTCGAATACTGCGACCACACCGTGCTCAACGAGCTCGAGAAACATCCCGCGGTGAGTGTAGACATATGTAGCTACAGTGTGGCGAGGGCCCTGCCCGTAGCAACCTGCGTGGTGAACCTGACCGAGGTGTTCGGACCAAGATGCACCTCGTGGTCGAGTACTGCGACCACACCGTGCTCAACGAGCTCGAGAAACATCCCGCGGTGAGTGTAGACATATGTAGCTACAGTGTGGCGAGGGCCCTGCCCGTAGCAACCTGCGTGGTGAACCTGACCGAGGTGTTCGGACCAAGATGCACCTCGTGGTCGAGTACTGCGACCACACCGTGCTCAACGAGCTCGAGAAACATCCCGCGGTGAGTGTAGACATATGTAGCTACAGTGTGGCGAGGGCCCTGCCCGTAGCAACCTGCGTGGTGAACCTGACCGAGGTGTTCGGACCAAGATGCACCTCGTGGTCGAGTACTGCGTCCACACCGTGCTCAACGAGCTCGAGAAACATCCCGCGGTGAGTGTAGACATATGTAGCTACACTGTGGCGAGGGCCCTGCCCGTAGCAACCTGCGTGGTGAACCTGACCGAGGTGTTCGGACCAAGATGCACCTTGTGGTCGAGTACTGCGACCACACCGTGCTCAACGAGCTCGAGAAACATACCGCAGTGAGTGTAGACATATGTAGCTACAGTGTGGCGAGGGCCCTGCCCGTAGCAACCTGCGTGGTGAACCTGACCGAGGTGTTCGTACCAAGATGCACCTCGTGGTCGAGTACTGCGACCACACCGTGCTCAACGAGCTCGAGAAACATCCCGCGGTGAGTGTAGACATATGTAGCTACAGTGTGGCGAGGGCCCTGCCCGTAGCAACCTGCGTGGTGAACCTGACCGTGGTGTTCGGACCAAGATGCACCTCGTGGTCAAGTACTGCGACCACACCGTGCTCAACGAGCTCGAGAAACATCCCGCGGTGAGTGTAGACATAGCTACCGTGTGGCGAGTCCATAGCCAGCCTGGTGAACCTGACCGAGGTGTTCGGACCAAGTTGCACCTCGTGTTCGAGTAGGTACCTACTGCGACCACCCCGTGCTCAATGAGCTCGAGAAACAAGAACGAATACGGGGTTCCTTTAATATTAATTACTGTTTTGTTCAGGTTGCATTAATTAGTTAGTTTCAAACATGCAAGGGACACCCACGGTCAATCAACAAGCCATTTTAAAGGCCGCCAACTGTGGCGACAATAGCCCGTAGCCTCGCCACATACAGGCTGAGTTCATCGACATGCCTGTAGTAGGGTCATAGATCTTGTATGGAGCTGCGGTGTCGGAAATTGTATGATTCAGCCCAGTGGAATTCAGAGCCTGTACGTGTCGATTTTGAGACGCCTGTACAATCTGTTCATTAATTGAGGCAAACAAAAAAGCGGCCAAGTGCGAGTCGGACTCGCCCATGAAGGGTTCCGTAAATAAATTGCGGTTTACGATTTATGCCGTATTAAAAAAAACTACTTACTATAGATCTCGTTCAAAACAATTTTCGGTGGAAGTTTGCATGGTAATTGTACATCATATTTTTTTTAGTTTTTCAATTTTTGTGTGGATATCATAATGCGGTTCACAGAATACATCTACTTACCAAGTTTACTAGTACAGTATACTTAGTTCTTATAGTTTAAAGTGGCTGTGACACACGGACGGACAGACAGATATGACGAATCCATAAGGGTTCCGTTTTTTACCATTTGGCTACGGAACCCTAAAAACTGCTTGTCGGTAGTAGAGTGTGGGTGGGCAGGTCATCCAACTTAAATATTTCTAAAGGTCATTTTAACAATAGTTGTAAGTTTTAAATTGAAAACTCCCGTGAGTCTCTGATATTTCGTTTATAATGAAACGGTCACTGGAATACTTAAGAAGCCCCTGCTAGACGGTCGCCAACACGCCCCTCCAACCGGGCGACCTTGGTCCGCACCGACCGTGTAGACAGTTGTTTGGAGCTAAATTTCATACTACAGCGGTCGGTGCCGACCAAGGTCGCTCGGTCGGAGGCGCGTGTTGGCGACCGCCTAGCAGGGGCTTATAAACCGAATTTATCGCTCGACATGTGTGTGTGTATACTGTTTATCCACATCTAGGTTGAATACGTTGGATTATTTATTATTTTTAAGATCTTGTAACCGTATTCTTGCAAATAAATTATTTCATTTCATGTTTTGAATCGATCCGCGATTCTTAATCATGACATGAGCGTACGCTCATGCACGTCTGCCGATTTCACTCACCCCTTATTAGGGGGATGCTTTGTGGAATAAAAACTATTCAATATCCCTCTCCACGATATTGAAATTGTATGGTGAGGTCGCAGGAGTCCGTTGGATGCGGGTGGCACAGGACCGGCCATTGTGGCACTCTTTGGGGGAGCCCTATGTCTAGCAGTGGACGTCTTTCGGCTGATATGATGATGATGACGATAGTTTCGCCATAAGTAAGTACCTTTATACTTCATTTATTGATTGCTTTGTGGGTTTACAAAAGGTCTTAAATAAAAGTAGGTAGGTACTTACATTGTTCATCACAAACCCTGTTATAGGGCGCAGCATGTAGGTGTGGGCAGGCGCGGCTCACTCGCGATTTGTGTTTATCACTACAAGTACATGCCGGTCGCCCCTTCGAAGTTCGAAGGGCTCTATTCAGTGGCTGCCACGTGTTACAGGACGCTCGCACGGGTCGCAGCGCGTTGCATGCGATAGAACGGGATGGCCACATTCAGGCACGTTTGGCGTACCTAAACAGGGAATTTGTTAACAGAGAACCTTCTGTACGTATTACTACTTATTCTGTGGTGTGGTTAGCAGTGGCGGAGCGCCCATACAAGCTTATTCCCACCGGCTTGCCTACAATTTCGTTTTAGGCAAGCCCATAGTGTATACTTACTTACTCTAAACTCTTTCATATATTGTTTTGTTTCAGGTTGGCCATCGAAAAATTTCGGGCTAAAAAGTATAAACTACTTACTGTTCATTTCATAACCAGTATTTTAGATTATAAAAGCAATTTATAACAAGGGATTCCCTGACTTTTGTATAAAAATTATATACTTACCTAGATAATTTAAATAAGAGTACAATGGGTTCAGAGTTCAGACGTTTAAGTGTGGAAACGTAACAAACAAACAATACATGAATAATTGTACGAATTCATATTACTATCATCGTCATATATTTAAGAGCCAGGCTCCTGTCAGTGGAACAATTTCCACTCGTCACTACTCTCAGCTTTCTTCTTGACATCTTGATACGACACGCTGTCTTTTTTTTTCCTTGATTTGGTCCGTAAAAGATCTTCTTGGTCTCCCTCTCTGCCTCTTTACCTCTATCTTCCCTTTTATTATAGTTTTCATGTAATCATCGTTTCGTAACAAGTGTCCAAACATCTAGCCTCTTCTGTTCTCTATGGTTTTTAACAACCTCCTTTTTTCTTTCACCCTTTCAAAGGCTTCCAACCGTTCTCTATCACGCTGAGTCATAGTCCACGTTTCGCTTTCATACAACGCTATGCTCAAAGTGTAGTTACACTGTTACAAGCCTCTTTCGAATATCATCATATCAGCCGAAAGACATCCACTGCTGGACATAGGCCTCCCCAAAGAGTGCCACAATGGCCGGTCCTGCGCCACCCGCATCCAGCGTACTCCCGCGACCTTTACCAGGTCATCAGTCCACCTTGTGGGGGGCCTACCCACGCCGCGCCTTCCGGTACGTGGTCGCCACTCGAGAACCTTTCCGGCCCAACGGCCATCGGTTCTACGTGCAATGTGCCCCGCCCACTGCCACTTAAGTTTAGCGATTCGGAGCCTACCTTGGTTCTGCTGCGGATAGCCTCATTTCTGATGCGATCGCGCAGAGAAACTCCCAGCATAGCCCTATCCATTGCCCTTTGAGTGACTTTGAGCCTTCTTATGAGGCCCATAGTAAGCGACCACGTTTCCGTGCCATATGTCATCACTGGCAACACACACTGGTCAAAGACTCTCGTCTTGAGACACTGCGGAATATTGGATGAAAAGATGTGCCGTAGCTTCCCGAATGCTGTACAGCCGAGTCGGATTCGACGAAAAACCTCTTTCTCAAAGTTGGACCTACCTAACTGGACAGTCTGTCCTAGGTATACATAATCGTCTACAACTTTGAGCGTAAAGTGTCGTGTCCGATTGAAATGGGAGTTGGTCCTTTCGAATATGGCTTCGACGAATTCATATTATTATAGATATTATAAATTACAAGCACGCTAGCACCATCAACAGCAGTGCAGTAACCGAGTCATCGAACACTCGCAACGCAACCAGTTCTAGAGGTCACACGTGAATAACCCGGTAACGCAGACCGACTGTTACCTACTCGAGTGTTTTTATAACTCGTTTCGAACCGGAATCGACTTCCGCAAATACATTTTGAATGACGGCGGAGAAAGGTTCGTTGTTAGAGACTTCCTTATTTGATTTACAAATCAGTGGCGATTATCAGGTCCTATCGATCGAAAGTTTTGTAGAACCGGTGAACTTGTCATTGATGAAATATTTTGTTTTCACTTTCATTATATTAAATTGTTGGTGTCTGTACTCCTGGCTAAAATAAGCATAGCTGTGAATGAAATTTAAACAGATGAAATCGCTTCCCGCTGTCTGTCTGTCTGTCCCTATGTACCTATGCTTGGATCTTTAAAACTACGCAACGGATTGTGATGCGGTTTTTTTGAATAGATAGAGTGATTCAAGAGGGAGGGACATAGTATATTACATATCTAAACCCGTGCGAAGCCAGGGTGGGTCGCTAGTTTATTTATAAGCTGCAATGAATTTTTAGAACCTTCCTTACTAGGAGCTTTTTACATTCTAAAAGGAACCTTAGAACAGTTAGAACGTCTATGATTTGATGGAAACAATGGGCCTGCTATAGCTACTTATACAATTGTAGTGTAGAGAGTAGAGAGGTCTTTCTACCATTCATTTCGTATGGCACTTTAGACACAAGCTTAAAAACATTGTTGCCATCTATGAGCTGTTCATAGATAGCGCTATTCTGTTAAGCTGAGGTATGCTATACTTGCCATACTAAATGAATGGTACAGAGACCTCTAAACTGATACCAGCTACAGCAGGCTAGGAACGCGCCACTGTATTGTAGACATTGGCAGTCTTTATAATTTACTAGCTTCAGGTGGGACGCGTCGCCATGAAATCAACGATCTAATATCATGGCTCGACATTACAAGACGCAAGTTGGTTGACCATGCTAACCGTTCGATTTGTTAACACTTCGTGAAGGTTCGATACTAGGTACTGTCAACAGCGCCTTGTTGCAGCAATCATCTATTGCTGATCGCAGTGACCCAAGCACAGCCTCATTGAAGTTGATGCAACTAACCAGTGCCATCCTAGTGAATATTTTCGCAATACGATCTTCGTGATCTTACTCAACGAATACCAGTTGACCACCTTAAGATCTGTTTTTGCTTGCTCAGTACCTATAAGTTATCACTGATAACTTATCAGTATCGGCTTTATCGATCGAGTATGACACATTCCGTCATCATGAATGTCATTTCACTTCATGGCCCACAGATACGCCCACTATGAGAATTGACCTCTTTGCATTTTTAAGGGCAAGTTAATATTAAAAACAAAACGAACACTAGAAATATCAATGATGACATTGGCAGGAACTGTGATTCACATTTTATAGTTTTGATCATTATAAGCGAAGAGGATTTAATCATTAGATTTATAAAACTTGACACACCGTAATGGCAAAATCAAACGAATAAAAAGGTTTTATTTCAACTTTTTTGAATAGTCAAGGAGCATTTGTCTAAATAAATTTGAACTTTGATGTCAAACATAATTTTCAATAGGTATATACTCTCGTCTGTAACACAGTTTAAACAGGTAACATGTGCTTGCAACGCGTAAATGAATTTATTTGAAAACTGTTTAACCTTTTCATTCCGCGACTGTACATTGCGAATTCAATAAAAGCTATGCTATGCTGATCTGTAGAATAGGCGAATGTCCATGTGATATTTTTATAGTAGCGCCTATTTTGCCGAAAGTGTTGTCGCTCATTTAGCACCACCCAGAGGACACGTGCAGGGTTGTGGTAGGTAACTCCTGCGGACGCGAGCAACAGATTGTCCAAGTTTTTTTAAATATAAACAGGCATGTGGCCTGCCTTGTGTAGGCAGACACCGTTGCCTTATGGACGCCTGGTGTCACAAGCGTGTCACTGACCCTTGACTGATTTCAGGAGTCGTTATGTTGACGGAAAATCTTCAATAGCTGTATTATACCAATATTAATAACCTGTGTAGCATAAAAAACTGGTTAGACAATAATCTTCTGTCTCTAAACCTAAAGAAAACCAAATATATATGTTTCTATAAAACTAAAAGCTCTGAGCCTAAACACGCCACAAAAATCAAGGGTGCTGCTAACCTACCTCACGACAGATTCATGTAATGAGATTGGTCGCACTGATTGCATACGCTATCTGGGTATCGATATTGATAAGCACTTCTCCTTTAAGCAACATGTGACCTCTCTCTCTCAACGTGTGAGAAAACTCACTTATGTAATGCGTCTGCTCCGCAACTCCGCCGACAAAAGTGTCCTACGGTTAGTTTAAATATGTTTTCATCACACTTGCTCATAAATGGTGTTATTCCTTGCCTGTATACAGAAAGACAATGGCCTAAATTGTTCCCGCGGGAAATAATGGCCCATGGGAAGTAATGAGCTTGTGTGTGATCTGATTGGTTAAGCAAATCTTGACGGCCGCTAGCGTCAAGAATTCTGCTCTGTGATTGGTTGGAAATATAATCAAGCAGGCTCTGTGATTGGTTGAAATATTGAAGCTACGCCCTCCATTCGCACTGATCTGAAAGTGAAGTTGTCAATCTCGTCAACATTTGATTGATGCGCTTGTATAAAACATAGGTTTTCTGTCTTTTTTGGTTATTTATTTCCTCGCAAATGTGATAAAAAACATTCATAAATCATAAATCATAAATTTATTTCGTAAGTAAAAGTACAAATTGCTACTTACATTTTAATTTACAAATTTGTATGGTGAAAACCAAAAGTAAGTGTCAACTGACCCCCGTACTAGTTTGCACTGTGTCACGGTGGGTCAGGATTCACCGTCCTTATAAGTGTCACTTAGTTAAATCAGTAATTATGCTATCCTATAACATTCGTTCCGTAAGTATCGTTTTATAACTAAACTAAGTAGGTAGAAAATAAACGAATAGAATACAAGCATTAAGCCAAACAAAAGAATACTCAGGCGCTCGGCCGGTTTAGGCGTAAACAAGTAGTATATGCAAAAACTTAACATAAGATAACATTTTTACCACGGGATAAAAATCTAATGTTTCCCTTCAAGTTTCTACATCTATATGTATCATTGAGTATGGTAAAGTGTATGCATGGATATATTTAATTGTTTATGTGTGTGTCTGTGTATGTAGTGTATATGTGTTGATGCGTAAGTGCGACTACGCGCGCGTGCATTGTGCGTGAGTCTCTCTGTGTGTGTGTGTGTATGTGTGTGTCCGCGAGTGTGCGAGTGAATGTGCGTGTGTATATATGTTTGCGAGTGTAAGTATCATTAATTGCGTGCGGATTACACCAAGGTTTTTAGTAGTTGTTCAGTATCTTCGTATTTTAATTTCTGTAGATAAGCTTCCAATGACTTTTTACAAGCATGTAAATTAAGTGTTCGTATTTGAATATGTTTGCTTAGTTTGTTATATAATGTGGGACCAAGAACATTTATGAATTTTTTTGCGAATTTGGTCCTATGAGGTGGAGTTGAATATACAAAATCTTTTCTTCTTCTAGACTCAGGATAGTCCGGGATGCGTTTATGTTGCTTTGTTAATAAATGTTTGATAAAAAGTTGCCTTACAGTTAAAACTAAAGTGTCCTCGTAGAGTGCAGTTGTTGGATATGTAAATTTATTGAAGGTTAAAACCTTAAGCACTGCTCTCTGAGCTCTCTCTTGTATAAGCAAAGAAGTCTTTGATGCTCCTCCCCAGGCAGTAATACAATACATAGTCACTGATTGGCAAAGTGCATAGTAAATGGTTATAAGTAGTTTCCTATCGCAAACGTGTCTCAGATTTTTAAAAATGTATATTAATTTTCGGATTTTTCCTGCAAGATTAGATATATGCTGATGCCAACAAAGATTTTTGTCAAGAAGAACTCCCAGATACCTAATGGACGTTGTTTCGGATACCGGTTGGCAGGAGCATACTGCAGCGTCTTGACAATTGTGTATAACACGGGCGTAAGAATATTGCAAACTCGAGTCATCAAACGCCCTCCGCCTTACGGCGTCGGGCTCCTGATAGACTCTCGTTTGCAATATTCCTCATACGCCCCTTGTTAAACAATGTACTATTCCTTATGTCAGTCCATATTGGGGTACTGTATTTTGGTTTGGGGCGGAACATGTGCCTCTACAATGCTGGTACTAGACTGGCAATGGCAATATTTACCTGCGTAAAAATAATGTATCTAAGTATATTCAAATTAGCTCCGAACAATGTTTAATGAAATTGGACTCTGAGTAGGTCCCGTATAAAAAAAAAATAAATAAATAAAAAAAAAATATTATGGGACACAATCTTACACAAATCAACCTAGATCATTGTACAAGAGGTATAAATTGTATAAGATCGCAAGTTTTTATTTTATTTAGATTTTTCTGTTTTGTCACTTTTGCATAATATTGTTACTTATTTTAATTACCGTTTTATTAAGTCATAAATTTAAATATCCTTGTGTATGCTAAGCCAGTAAGCAAACATTAACAGCAAATAACACTTTCGCACAAAGATTATCTCTCTCATCAAACACACCTGCATATAAATTAACACCAAGCACTAAATACATCTACACCAACAATGTCCGATATTGACATCACCGCATCTGAAATAGACTCATTTAACGTCTCAAACTCTTATGTATGCAACCCTGACCTTTGTCTTCACCATTTAAATCAGTTTAGGAACCCCTTGAATATTATACATATGAATATTCGGAGTATACATAAAAACTTAGATGAATTTAAAGTATTATTACAAATGTTAAAAATTAAATATGACGTGATCGTACTCACAGAGTGCTGGCTAAGCAAGTATTCAGTAATCCCTCGCATAAATGGCTATCATTCCTTCTGTACTACTAATAATGCCAACCAAAATGATGGCATAGTTGTATATACTAAAAGCCACATACAGTGTCAAGTTTATGAGCCCGAGTTCGTGGATGCGAACAGTCTTGTCTGCACAACTAACTATGGTATGGCCATAATAGCTGTCTACCGATCTCCCTCCATAAGATGCCTAGACAACTTCCTAAACAGTTTAAACAATGTATTATCGTCTCTCACTTCCTACAAAAATATAACCGTAATTGGAGATCTAAACATAGATATTAAACCAAACAATACTGATGGTCGCTCTTCTGAATATCTTAATTTCATGGCATTACATGGTCTTCTACCTGCACACCTTTATCCAACTAGACACAACAACTGCCTTGATCACGTGTTCCTTAGAACTGATGCGCTTGCCACCGCCATAGTTATTGAATCCTTTATAACTGACCACGCGCCTGTCATGCTAAGTATCGAAACTACTGCACAAAATCCCAAAGCAAATGACACACGTACTAGAATTGACTATATTGCTATTCGTGAAGAGGTTGACTCGACTGACTTTTCTCCCATCTTATCAGCAACTGACGCCAATACTGCGACTGACAGTCTTATAGCTAAACTATCCTCTATTATCAAAAAACACACAAAAATTATCAGAATCCCTAAAAAAGACAGAACGATCAAGCCATGGATCACCCCCGGCCTCTTACGCTGCATCAGAAACAGAGACCGAATTCATAAAAATGCTAAAAAGTCACCTGACAACCACACTTTAAAAGTGACCTACGCTAGATATCGAAATCTACCATAGGCACCTAGAGAAACAACCAACTCCATGAACAAGTTCTTCGCTAAAATTGGTGAAACACTAGCCACTAATATCGGGTTGGGCACTCCCCTGACGCACTCCATGCACCGACCTTCTTTGTCTCAAAGTAACTCACTTGCTATATTTGAGGTCGGTGAGTTGGATATTGGTAGAATTATTAGAAAACTACGTAGTGAATGTGCCACCGGCTGGGACGGTATATCGGCAAAAATTGTCAAAAATTCGCTCCCGTCGCTAGTTTTCGCAATTGCTCATATCTGTAACACTTCGATCAGAACCGGGACATTCCCAAACGCCTTTAAAAAAGCGATCATCCATCCAATATATAAAAGCGGTGATCGCACCAATTTTAATAATTACAGACCAATCTCCGTACTAACCGCACTGTCGAAGGTTTTGGAGAGAGTGATGAATACGGCCTTAGTTAACTTCCTTGAGCGCTACAAACTCATAGCTGACAATCAGTTCGGCTTTCGGTCTGGAAAGTCAACTGAAGACGCAGTTGCCGAACAAACTGGCTTCTTAACTCAATCTTGATCAAAAGCGACGGTGTCTAGGTTTATTCCTCGATCTATCTAAGGCCTTCGACACAGTCTCAATTCCTATCCTACTAAGCAAATTAGAAAACCTGGGAGTCCGAGGCACTTCACTCAATATGTTCCATGATTATTTAACTGACCGGACTCAATCTTTAAAACTAAGCTCATACATAAGTAACGAAGAACCAATCAATTATGGCGTTCCTCAGGGGAGCATCTTAGGTCCTACGCTCTTCCAGATTTACGTGAACGAACTATGTGAGTTGTCACTCCCAAACTGCAAAATCATCGCATACGCTGACGACACGGCATTACTGTTTCATGGCGCCAACTGGGCTGAGACAAAAACGAATGCTGAAAATGGTCTGAAAACCGTAATGCAATGGCTTAAGACTAATTTACTTACTCTAAATTTAGATAAAACTAGAGTCGTACCTTTTGCTATTGCCATGTCATCCTTACCCCCACAGTCATACACCATTCATAGCCACACATGTCAGTCTCCTTCGCCTAATTGTCTCTGTCCCTCCCTTGCCTTAACCGCTAACATAAAATACCTAGGAGTCACGCTTGATCAGAAACTGGACTGGCATACTCACATACTTTCTGTTATATCCCGGGTCAGAAAACTAATGTTCGTTTTTAAACAACTCCGTCATTCAGCGGACTCTAAAACCCTACTGATGGTGTACAAATCGTTATGCCAATCCCTGCTCACATACTGTTTACCGCTCTGGGGAGCAGCTGGTAAAACGTTCATGCTTATGCTGGAGCGAGCGCAAAGAGCAGTGCTGAAAGTCGCAATGGTGAAACCTTATACATATCCGACTGCTCAACTTTACGCGGAGTGTAGGGTCCTGACTGTTAGACAACTATATATCCTCCGTGCTATTCTTCGCAGACATCGTCATCTCCCTCTATGTGCCAAAACGCTTAGCAAACGAAACAAACAGACGGTCTGTCCGGTAGTACCCTGGCGGACGGTATTTGCTAGCCGACAGTACAACTCAATGAGTGCTCGCATTTATAATAAAATCAATAAAAAAATAAACATCTACCCCTTAAACACATTCAATTGTAAAGCAAAACTCAATGCATTCCTATCTCGACTGACATATCAGGAAACAGAAAGCTTATTGTCCTGCCTAGAATAACTGACACTGTCATTATAGTTCTCTCATGCAAACTGATCACGATTCAAATTCACACACTCTCTCTCACACACACCCTAGTGCTCACACACATACAGATTACATATAAATACATACATATATACATACATACATAGACATACATACTATATTTAGATTAATTTTATTCATATTAATTTCATTTATTTATTATGGTGCTCGCTGGCTTATATTTTTAGCATTTGTCATCATTTTTTTTTGTGTTTCCTTTTCTTATACTTAAGTACTTAATTTGAATTGCTGCTATTATTTGTCCATCTTGTGAGCTTAGACATCGGAGGAATCACTGGCTCCCGAGTCACAGGCGCAAGCCTAGTTTGGGAGACAGAGGCTCACCCCCTGTTAACTTGTCACAAACCTGAACACATGTTTCTTTTTATTAATAATATTGAAATGTAATGTTAGGTTTAAACAATAAAGATTATTATTATTATTATTACTAGAAAGAGCCCAGAGGGCGGTACTCAAGGTAATGACCAATAAACCCTACCAATATCCAACGAACCAACTTCTTACCGAAACTCAGACGCTCTCGGTCCGCCAATTATTTATTTTTAGGGTTACCACAATTATGCACCGAAAGACGTCGAACTCTCCCAATTACGCGGTGCTCCAAAGCAAAAGGGTGTTCCGTGTTCCACAAGCGTTGTCGAAAACGTCCTTCGGACGCCGCTTTCCACAATTCCTGCACCCATTTATTTATAATAAAATATCGAAGCAAACCAATATTCAAAACTTGTCTCACAAAGATATTCAGAATATCCTTAGAAAATGGCTGATCTCTCTTTCTTATAAGGCGACTGAAGACATGCTGAAACCCTTACAATAAATAACACATCATCATCACTCATGGACACACACAAACATTCACTCACACACAGACCAACACTCGCACACATACAGATCATCCCTCTAAAGATTTAAATAAAGTAAGTTTCCCTAATATTAGCTTATTGTATTTTACTAATGTACCTAATGTTTAACTTCATACCTCTCACTGTATTTCACGTTTGGTTTAAATTCTTCTGGAAATACCTTACAGTTCTCACGACACAGGCTCGACCTAGTGTGAGGACTATAGCAACTCTAATGTTAAAAATCATAGGCTAAGCTCTTTGTAATTCTTCCTGTTTGTAACTCACTAGGTAAATAAATACATTTTGTATTTGTATTCACATACGGTTCACAAACGTGGGCATTGAATAAAAACATGGGAAATAAAATAAAAATTAACCAACGCAAAATGGAAAGAATAATACTTAGAAAAAATATAATGCACAAAATCCCAAATTGCGAACTAAGAAGCAAAAGCCACATGAGGGACATACTCCAAGCTGCCAAAAAGCTCAAATGGGCACTCCCATTTGAGCTTTTTGGCAAGACACGTGACCAGATACAAGGACAGTAGATGGACGCTGTTTTATGATAAATAAAATCACAATTTAATTAATTAGAGAGCCGTGTAGGACACTTGACATGCGCCATGACATCCCTGTCTGGTGTTGCCTACAAGAAACTCTTATCTTTATTTATTCAACTCCGGACAGATCATACAGCCACAACACGTTCTCTTTTTCTTTTAGAAAGATAATTCATAATGAATTACTAGTGGAATAGAACATTAAAATGACAATGATGGTAACTTAATCTTAAATAATAATAATAATAATAAGCCCGCAGGGCAGCTTGTGGCGAGCTGTTGGGGAGTAACGACCCCACGGACCCGAGTGCTCCCGAGAGTCGGTCAGGGCCTCCGTCTCCGGCGTGTCTTCGTCGGTCGGAGTGGAACCCCAAGGGGGCCCGCAGGACTCTCAGCTCTGGCTTGCCTTCATTGGCCGTCCAGAGAGGAGTCGTCAGAGCTATATGCTCCAGGGGTGGAAGTGTTAAAGGGCATAACGCCGCGAGTAACTTCGGAGAAAGCGCAGCACCACCTCTCGACACCCCTGAGCCGCTCACCCGGTGTTGCCCCTGGCCGTCTTTACGACGGCATTTTTAGGCGCCCATCTAATGAGCGGCTAGTCACCGCCTGCCTCGATAACCTTGTGGATAACATTGTTATGGCAGGTGTCCGGACCACTTTGTAATAACCCAATTTTATTGTCCACCCAAATGTCATCACCATAGACCCAATTCTCTTTTCCATTTTCCTACAATAGCTCTAACGCCTGCTGGGACCAGTTCACGGGTATCTACCGATGTACCCGTGAATGGGTTCTAGCAGGTGTACTACATGACATTAAATTTCGTCTCCAAAGGGCCTCTACGTGTTGGATCTATATCCCCACGCACGCCTTCCAAATGACCGGGGTTCGCCCCGTGAATTTAAATCGGAGATACATAATAATAAATAAATAGCAATTTATTTCAGACATTCATCCATAGGTATTACACATAGGTGGGTATATACATAAAAGCAAAAATGATAACAAAGGAAATTTTGAATTTTAAAATAATAAACATAACTAAAAGAATTAACTAAACTACTAATAACTAGGACCGTGAAGGGCCAACCACCTCTTCATCACGGGTGTGTTCCACCTGTCAGCAAACACGTTCAGGATGCTGTTTGTGGTCGTGCGCAGGCGGGTAAGCACGGAGGCACAACGCTTCCTTATGATAGCGTGGAAGTCGTCGGTGCGCGCCGCGGCGAACATGCCGGACGCGCTGCAGCTCCACGGCAGCCGGAACAGCGCCCTGAACGCGTTGTTGTACTGCACGCGCAGTGCGCTGTACGTGCGCTTAGTAAAATTGACCCATAGGCTGCACGTGTAGAAAGACTGACAGTAGGCTCGAAACAACGTCAACTTAACCTCGTCGCTACAACGTGCAAACCTACGAGCCAACATATTGCACCGCACGGACAGCGCTCTGCGCTCTCTCTCTATGTCCATGCCATCACTCATGTCCTCAGAGACCCAATGACCCAAATACTTAAAATGTTTTACCTGAGTCAAGGGAGTTCCACACAAAGTCACCGGGGGCACATCCTCGTAAGGTTTCTTACCAACCCTGAAAATTAGGAACTCGGTTTTTTTTGCATTGTATTTGAGTCCGTGGGCCTCCGCATATGACTCACAAACTCGCAGCAAGTCACGCAGCGCACTGAACGAAGGGCACAACAAGACCATGTCGTCCGCATAGTTAATGTTGTTTATAAAAACACCATCAACCGAACAGCCGACCCTGGTAGCAGTTAGTTTTTGGAGCAACCGGTTTACATACAAATTGAAGAGGCGAGGCGAACTCAACCCCCCCTGCCTCACCCCGCACTCCAACCCATATACGTCCGAATGCGCGCCTGCCCACCTCACACTGTTTTTCTGTCTTCCGTACCAGTACCTGAGTATTGTCATGATTTCATACGGTACATCGGACTCATGTTGTAGCTTATTCCACAGAATGTCATAAGCTACAAGGTCAAATGCTTTTGACAGATCCAAGAAACAGGCAAAGACAGGCGTACCTCTAGCTGTGTAGTACTGAACAGTTTGTTTGAGACAGAGAATCGCACTTTCGGTAGACAAGCTAGGCCGGAAGCCAAACTGCGTATCGTGCAACTCAATGTACTTTTCTAACTGCTTATCAAGCAAACTATCCAGCACCTTAGAGATCTCAGACCTTAAAGATCAGTAGCGTATAAAGATATTATCCAAATCAAAGTATTTTAAAAAACACAATTACTTTTCACAAATATAATCACTTAAATAACTAGGAATCTTTATTTTTCTCTTAGTTCTCAACATAGGGCTATTAATCGACTTTTCAGAATTGTTTGATACTGAAGGACTGGTTGGTATAATATTTTCATCTACACAATTTTCATTTTCCTGGTTACCGGGAATGTCTGAAGTATACTATTGTTGTTCAGATACATTTGGTTTTTCATGGTATTCTATGTGATTTTGATGTGTACTATGACTATTATGAGATGAGGAAGACAGAGATGCATTGTGGTTTTCTTGTACGTTCTGTGAAGAGGAGGGGCGAATATGAGACAAATTTCTACGATATTGAGTATTGTCGACATTAACTATATATGACCTGTCTGATAAAACATCTGCTACTATGCCCGGCGTCCAATGTTTGTTTGTAGATGGTTGTAGCTGCACCGAGACTGGCTGACCAATTTCAAGTGTTCTTTCAATTTCAAGGGTTTCTTGTAGATTTATCATAAGATTGTTTTATTTTCTCTTTGTTTCTTTTTATTGTTTCAGAAACATTGTCAATTATCGTTGGTTTCAATAGTGTTGAAATCATAGGTAGGCAACATCTTGTTCTTCTTGAGAATAGTCTCTGGACTGGACTGCTATTTACTTTGTTAGGAGTGTTTCTTAAACATAGCAAACTATACCAAAAGTCTTCTTTCCCCTCGGTACATTTAAGGAGTAATTTTTTTGCTATTTTCACTGTCGATTCAGCTTTTCCATTTCCTTGAGCATAGTGTGGTGAGGATGTTACATGTGTGAATATCCATTCTTTAGAAAAGTTTTTGAAGTCTTGATTAACAAAGTTGGTACCACCATCCGTCACCACCACATCTGGTATACCATGCCGGGAAAAGTTTTTTTTACATTTATCAATAACAGACTTTGCTGACAAATCCTTGATTTCATCAATTTCGAAGAAGTCAGAGTAATGATCTACTGTTATTAAATATTTGTGTTGTTTACCTTTGTCAGTGACAAAAAACACATCCATTGATACTATTTCAAATGGCTTCTCTGGAATTTGATGACTTTGCATTGGTAACTTTTGTTGGCAGGAAGCATATTTGGTGCATATTGAACAACTTTTAATCATTTCTTTGATATCCATTGACATTGTTGGCCAAAATACTGCCTCTCTGGCTAGTTTCAGAGTATTTTCTATGCCTGAGTGAGCTTTATGTAGTTTGTAGAGAATTTGTCTTCTGTAATTTTCAGGGATCAATATAGCATTATTTTTCAGTATTAAGTCATGGTAGACTGTTAGCTCATTTTTGAAACTATAAAACTGTTTTAACGCGTCAGGAACATCTCTGATGAATGTGGGCCATCCTTGCTGAATATATTGAATCATTTTTACATAATATGGATCAGCCCTGGCTATACTTGATATATCTTTTAAGCATCCTTCTGAGATAGGCAAGTCCTCTATTGGATTCATTTCAGCTAAAACTTTGAATATTTTGTACTCACTGTCTTTGTTTTCAGACTCACAGTTGATGAAAAACCTTGATAGGCCATCAGCAACAATATTATCTTTACCTGAAACAAATTCTACCTCTAAGCTGTAACATTGCAACATTAGTAACATTGACTGTAATCTCTTTGGTGCGCCTAATAGAGGCTTCTTGAAAATTTTAAGAAGAGGTTTATGATCGGTTTTGATGACGGTTTTCTTATTACCAATGATAAGCTGGTCGAAGCGTTTGCAAGCAAAGAGGATTGATAACAGCTCCTTCTCAATTTGGGCATATTTTCTTTCTGTCCTGGTTAAAGTCCTCGAAGCATAGGCCACAGGCTGGTTGTCTTGAAAAACAGCTACACCCAATGCCGCCTCACTAGAATCACATTCAAGTACCAACGGTTTATTTTTGTCAAAATATTTCAGAGTTTTTTGGTCACTTATTATAGATTTTAGTTTGTTGAATTCTTTTTCTGCTTTTTTACTCCATTTCCATTCTGTATTCTCTAAAGTCAAGTATCTGAGGTGAGAAGATTCATAGCTAAGGTTTGGTATATAACGGCTTAGATATGTCACAACACCTAAGAATCTTTGGAGTTCCTTTTTATTTGTTGGAGATGGTATATTTGAAATTACTTCCACCTTGGTTGGATCCGGCTGGAGACCTTTGTCCGTAAATACATGACCATAATATTTTACAGAACTTTGTAATAATTTCATCTTATTTATATTTAATTTACAATTATGTTGCAATAGCCTATTCAATAATCTTTCAAGGTTCACATTATGATCTTTTGTAGCCTCCTCGATAGACTCACCAACGCCATATACTAGTATGTCATCAACTAGCACTTCTACACCAGTCAGACCTTGGACTACTTCATACATCTTCATCTGAAAGTAATCTGGCGATGAGGAAATGCCAAAAGGGAGGACTTTCCAGCGGTATTTACCAAATGGGGTCCAGAATGTTGTGAGTTTACTGCTAGCTTCAGACAACTTTAGATGCCAAAACCCCTTTTTTACATCCAATGTGGTAAATACCTTGGCTTTACCTAGTTCAGGGAGAATTTCATCTATTGTTGTGAACTGGTAATTGGGCCTTTTTATTGCTTTGTTAAGCGGTATTGGATCAAGGCAGATTCTAAAATTGTCTTTTTTTTTAACAATGAGTAGATTACTTACCCAATCTGTGTAGTTTTCTTCCTTGATAATAATGCCGTGTTGTTCCATCCTTTGTAGTTCCTCTTTAAGTGGTTTCCGAAGTGCCACTGGAATTCGACAAGCTTTTTGTAGGACTGGAGGGACTGAATCATCTAACTCAAGATTGATTTCACCTGAAAAGCTACCCTGACCATGAAATACAGAGTCATACTTTTTAATAATGTTTAGTGTCTCATTATTCCCACAGACTACCTCTTTACAGAACCGTACCAGACCCATGTTTGTACAAGTTTTACATGACAATAAAGGAATGTGTGGTGTATGTACCACTTGAAATGTGTTTTTGTATGTTTTTTGTTTGCCTGCAACCTTTACTTTCATAATGATGTCAATTTCACCATGAATCATTATGTTGTTTCCTCCAAAACCAAATAAGCATTTATTTGATGGACGCATTTTTCTTTGTATGTGGTCTTCCCCTAACATTTCTGTGATATTCTTGAGGCCCACCAAATTGTCATCTGCGGCAGTGTCTAGAAGGCATTTTGATTCTCTCCATTGTTTTCCAGACTTGAATTGTAGAAGACATTCCGCCAAATTCTTATTGCCATTCTCTATTTTCTTGATGATGAAGTTCCTGTCAGAGTCATCAGAGTCTAATTCAGAAGATTCCTCCTGTTGTTTGTCTGGCGTCTTGATAATTTGCTTTATTTTAGGTTTCTTCTTGCAGACTTTGTCGGAATGATTTTTGCCATTGCATATTTTGCAAGTTTTGCCCCATGCAGGGCATAAACTTTTTTTGAACTCATGTTTATTGCCACAGAACTTGCATACCTTCATTGGAGTATCTTCTTTAATCTTCTTGATAGTTTCTGGCTGTGCTAGAGTCTTTACTTGGCGTTCAGTTATTTCAGATGCTCGACATAGATTTACTGCATCATTTAACGTTAAGTTTTCACGTTTTAACAGATCTTTTTTGAGACTGATGTCTTTGATTCCGAACACTATTTTATCACGTAACAATTCGTCTCGTAGATCCTTGAAACTGCAGTCATCGACCAGTTTTATTAGCTCGCTGTAGTACAGATCGAAGTTTTCTTCTCCTTGGTTACGTGAATTAAAGATGTATCTATTATAGATAACGTTCTTTTTGGGTACCATCTTCAAACTAATTACATTAAGAATAATTTCGCATGTATTGTCTGACTCTTGGATACCGAAATTGTTGTATTTTTTAATGGCTTCTTCGCCAATGGCGCTCATCAAAACGCTTATTTTCCTGGCTTCTTGATTTGCAGACCATTTCTCCATTTCAGTGGCACGGCAATAATTTTTCCACGATTCTTTAAATATGTTGAATGCTTCCTCAGGGTCGGAGTTGACATTCAGTGGAGCCGGCCATGGAACGTTAATGGCGTGGTTTGCTTGGTGTGTGCCTGTTGTTGTACGCGTACTTAGTATTGATAACTGCTTTTGCATATTTTGCAGCATCATCGCCTGTTGGCGCACTAACTCTTCTAGGCTACCCATTTTTAGGTTTGCGCTGCCACCATGTTTTATGATAAATAAAATCACAATTTAATTAATTAGAGAGCCGTGTAGGACACTTGACATGCGCCATGACATCCCTGTCTGGTGTTGCCTACAAGAAACTCTTATCTTTATTTATTCAACTCCGGACAGATCATACAGCCACAACAACTACTGCCTGGTAACCAAGATACCTCATATCAGCCGGAAGACGTCCACTGCTTGACATAGGCCTCCCCCAGAGTGCCACAATGAGCGGTCCTGGCGCCACCCGCATCCGGCGGGTGAAGTAGAAAAACTATTAATAAGTTCTCTAGGCTGTATTCCCAACATGAAATTAGGTACAAGTCTCACAGGAGCCTGAACAGAAAATAATAAGTTATCGCGAAAGCAATTTTCCACGCCCATTTTGCGTAGGTTGTATGTAGGTAAGTGTGTACATTATTGAGCTAAAATCACATTCCACACGAATATCTTGTCCCTAAACGAATCTACCGCATAAAACTTCGCCGCAAAGGATCAACTTTGAGCAAGTAATGTAATTTTCTCTGTCATTACGCTACCGTGGCGTTCACTGTTTGTATAACTCTGCTTTCGCATGCTTCTGATTGAAGGGCAAAGGTTAAGATACTGGCCCTGACCTGAGACATTATTTTTTTCGCGTACAATATTTACTAGTTTAAAAAATGGTAGTTACACCCTTTTAAACTGTGAATTCGGTAGTCGTCTGTAGTTTGACGATTATGGTTTAGATTTCTAATTTTAGATTGAATCGATTTCTTTAGTTGTGTAGTTAATCACTGATAATGTGAGCGTATTGGGTTATTTATTCGTTTGTTTGTAAGTAAAATAGAACTTTCTTTTTACGAATTCTATTCTATTAAGCTTAAGGTTGCATAAGGTCTGCTGAAATAAACAGTGGTTGTGTACCTGACTAACTAACAAATATAGAGGTAAGTACGATACCTCTTGCTAGAACAAATGCTTCCATTTTGTTCCATATAACTACAATACATAGTACTTAAAAGTTAACATTCACTTCCCATTTGAATTTAAACTCTAGGTAGTTTTAACCTAGGTTATGGTTATGGGCGTTATGGCTATGGACTCTGTTTTCCACACGGGTTTTGATATTTTTTAACCTACTGTTAAACTTTAAATACCTACGTTACGTGTTGTTGGCTTCTGCAACTGTCATGAACCCATAGATAACTATAAAATTTCCCAGGGAAATTATGCATAGCGCATGTAAAATTTTGAGAACAGAGTACAGTTTGCACGATCATAATCCGCGTCAACTATAATTTCTAAAGAGAGAGAAAGGTAAGTCCTTCACTCTACTTGTCTTTACCCCGGACTGACGGACTAATGTCAGTCTCCTGTCAGTTTACTGTAATTCACAAGGTTTACACGATAATTTTCTTGCCAGTCCGAATAATGGATTGAAATGACGCCAGAATTAGCGGGGAACCGATGCCTATGAACTCGGAACTCGGAAATCCAGACCGCTCTCTGTGTGCGCGGGCTCTAAATATGCGCTAGCAACTGTCATCCGCGTAGATCACCTCAGAGGATATTTTTTATTCATCAGTATCCTATCTCTTTCTTCGGGACAGTCTGACTGTTTCATCTCGGTTCCGCGGTTTAATCGCGAATAGGTAACAGACAGCCAGACAGAGCAGAGTTAAATACTTGCGCATTTATTAATATTACCTGGAATGGATGGATGGATGAAACACGCTTGCTAGAGTAGGTACGGTATACCTATCATCTCAACGAATAGCTTATTCGGTCAGGTCAGGGATGTAACGGTATGTAATCTTTATAAAGCCGCTTTTTAAGATGATAATTGATAACTGTCCGCTCAGGGGCAGCCTTTGCGTGACAAGAATAGTTTGTAAGTAAGTAATAATATTAACGAGTTACTGTAAAGTGAGTCTTAACTAATGAAAATAGAGTGTCTTAAGGTAGATTGCAATTGAATATTCATAAAATCCAGTATTTTAATGAAGTTGCAAAAAAGTTATGCTAGTAAAAAAATAAGGTGTTTTAAATGTTAATGATTGCATTATCCTTGATTGATATTTTGCTCACTGAATAATAATGGGCAAACCAGTTTTAATAACTTAATTAGTGGCAGCATAAAAATATATGGGAGCATAAAAATACATATATACCACACTACTTTGCTAACGTCCTACCTTCGTCACAGATTATATAATAGTTCTAACTTTCGTATCCGGCCACAATTATGTACTATCCAGCCATTGAGCGCTAGCTGTGGCGCTAACACAACCACAAAATATATACCACACTACTTTGCTAACGTCCTACCTTCATCACAGATTATATAATAGTTCTAACCTTCGTATCCGGCCACAATTATGTACTATCCAGCCATTGAGCGCTAGCTGTGGCGCTAGCACAACCACAAAACCCATACTAATAATATAAATTCGAAAGTGTGTCTGTCTGTCTGTTACCACTTTAAACCGATAAACCGATTTGGACGAAGTTTGGTATAGTGATAGTTTGAGTCCCGGGGAAGGACATAGGATAGTTTTTATCCTGGAAATCTTCACTTAGGGTAAATATAGATATAAACGAGTTCCACTAGGACGGGAGTCGCGGGCAGAAGCTGGTAAATAATATAGTTGTACCTACTATTATTTATTCTGTGCAGCGCAGCGACGCGAGACGTGAAATCTGCCTGCCTCTTTCTAATTAACACAGTACGAGTGTGACAGACTTACTAGGTTTCGAATGCATGGTAGGCAGCTAAGGCAGCTCATACTAAATATGAGATAAAATTTGGTATAGAGATAGATTGAGACCCTGAGAAGGAGCTAAGATTTTTTAGTCCGACATATCATCCCTTAACTTAAAGGCTGGAAAAGTCGAAGTTCCTATGGAAGTGCGATAATCAATGCTGCGCCAGTGGGAAGTCAAAAAAAATCTGGGGGCTCGGTAGTGCCCCCGTCAAGACGAGCCAAGCGAAGCGCAAGAGCAGGCACTACCTAAGTACATTTTATATAATGCAGGTTACGCCTGCTAATGATATTTATAAACCTCAAATTAAAGGAAAAATTTAAAAATTTAGGCTCCGAGCCGGATTCGAACCGGCGACCACAGGTACCTAAGTACCTTTTCTCGAAGCGCTTCGTCGTTTTTTTGATCATATTTGCTATAAGATTTTGTTCAGCCGTAGTATAAAGGTTGTCGCACACGTAACCGCTCGGCACCGGACCGGCGCCGGCGCCGCCTCAACTCGAGCCGTCCAGTATTCTTTGTAAGAAATTCCATACTGTAACGCACACATGTATATCGGCATCGGAACAGCGTCGCCTCGCCTCGAGCCGATGAGGTAAGGCGGCGCCGGTCCGGTGCCGAGCGATTACACGACTATATTACGCCGACGAAGTCACGGGCAAAAACTAGTCAACTATTTAAATTAAGCATGATCACTGATCAGTATTCCAATCGCTTTTAAATTGATAAGGGCCGAGGTCTCATCTCGGCCCGTGAAGTCATTAATGCAGATTCAGATGCGCCGCGTGATCCAACAAGGTTTAGACTCGTCTAGGAGTATTCAAGAACAGGTTTTCAATATTTAAGACAAGTGCGTTGATGTAATACCTTGCTGTCGATATTTTTGGACAGCGCAACGGAATTACTAAGATGTGTCTATAAATATTAAATCATCATAAACTTAGAGCCAGGCTCTTGTCTGTGGAGTAATCGGTAATCGCCCTTCTGTTCTTCTCTCCGCTGATGCAGCGCTACCACGAACTTCGAATCTCGAACTTTGTATATCTCCATCTCTATCGCACTTATGGTTTATGGTACTCGACCGACAGAGACGGAGATATACGAAGTTCGAGATTCGAAGTTCGTGGTAGCGCCGCTGTTTTGAGCTCTTGATACGAGATTTATTACATTAACTTTCTCTTTAGCTTGGTCCGCAAAGGCACGTCTTGATCTCCCCGGGCCTCTCCTTTCCTACAATTGTAGTTTTTATGTACTTAATAATTATCATCTCGTATCATGTGCCCTGGCATATTTCCCCTTCTGTTTTCAAAAGTTTGTAGTAGACATCTCCTTTCTCCAATCAAATTTAAAACCTCTTCGTTTATTCTTCTTTCTGTCCAACTTAATACTCGTACCTTCCATCCTTCTTCATGCCCACATTCCAAATGCGCTCAGTCTCTCTCGATCACCCTAAATATTAAATAGCTAACTAATTTGACGACCGCTGTAGTCTAATATTTGGTAATAGTGACCCTGCCTACGAAGCCGGAGGTCCCGGGTTCGAATCCCGGTAAGGGCATTTATTTGTGTGATGAGCACGAATAATTGTTCCTGAGTCATGGGATTCCGGTTCGTTACAATCAAAAATCATAATGCCCTTTTACATATTTTACTAAATCTCTAATTGTCTTAGTTTCAAAATGCCTAAATTCCCAAATTGACTTATTTTCAATACAATAAAATGTCATAATAACATTTACACATTCATTACATCCAATATCCAAAATGTATAGTTGGTAAAATGAACAATAACTTCAAATGCATTAGTTTCATAATTACCAAAATTCAAAAATGCCTTTTGTTGACAGGCCCAAAGATCAAAATGACACTGTCTCATAATACCTAAAAAATAGTAACAAGACGAAAATTGGGATGCCGTTGATAATTAATTTAATTACTCATTGCTTAAAAAACTGTAAACTTCAACATGATTTTAAATATTTTCCACAGATACTGTGTTTTAGATATTTTGACAATGTGACGTTTTTGTATCTAGTTATTTATTTATTTATCGTATGGCATTTTGGTCACTGGATTACATATAAAGGCTATATCATCATCATCATATCAGCCGAAAGACGTCCACTGCTGGACATAGACCTCCCCCAAAGAGTGCCACAATGACCGGTCCTGCGCCACCCGCATCCAGCGGACTCCCGCGACCTTACCAGGTCATCAGTCCACCTTGTAGGGGGCCTACCCACGCCGCTATAAAGGCTATATAAGAAAATAATAATAATTAAATTGATTAATTCAAAGGTTTAGATTAGTCCTCTTCAAGTTCTATAGCAAGTTAAGTAAGATTCTTGGGATCCTCCACTCTGAAAATTTTGTTGTCGGGCATTCCAGAAGCATGTGGCCTGATCGGGGTTTCCACACACACACCGAGAGGAGTCCCACCAGTCCCATTTATACCATTTGTATCTAGTCAATTTGAGTTTTAGACATTTTGGGAAATGGTATACACAATTGAAAATTCATCAAAACATGATCAAGTCAAGCTTTAGACATTTTGGGAAATGGTAGTATTGACAATTTATCAAAACGCGATACAGTTTAAATTAATTATAGTCATATTAAGAACTAGCTGTTGCCCGCGACTTCGTCCGCGTAGAACTTAATACTTAGAAAATATAATGCAAACAAACTTCTACCATCTTAAGGGATGATTTCCGAGGCAAAAACTATTCTATATCCTTTGAAGGATCTCAAATTATCTCTATACCAAATTTCATCTAGGTACATGGATTTTATCCAAACTTTCACCCCGTATTTCATACCCTTAGGGAATGATTTTCGGGATGAAAACTATCTAATGTCATTCTTCGGGACTCAAACGACCTTTATACCAAATTTCATCTAAACGGGATTCATCCAAATTTTCACCCCCCATTTCACCCCCTTAGGGAGTGATTTCCGGAATTACAACTATCCTATGTCCTTTCCCAGGACTCAAGCTATCTCTATACCAAATTGTATTAAAATGGGTTCCATCCGAATTTTCACCCCTAATTTCAATCCCTTAGGGGATGATTTCTGGGGTAAAAACTATCCCATGTCCTTTCCCGGGACTTAACCTATATCTACACCAAATTTCATCAAAATAGATTACATTCAAATTTTCACCCCCCCCCCCCCTTTTCACCCCCTTAGGGGATGATTTCCGGGATAAAACCTATTATATATCCTTCCCCGGGACTCAAACTATTTATATACCAAATTTCATCTAAATCGGTGCAGCGGTTTAAGTAGCTCCATACAAATTTCCACCCCCAATTTCAGCCCCTCAGATATAAAAACTACCCTTTGTCCTTCCCCGGGGCTCATTTCATCTAAATCGGTTCAGCGGTTTAGGCGTGAAGAGGTAACAGACAGACACACTTTCGCATTTATAATATTAGTATGGAAGTATGGATTATTAGTATGGATAGTATGGATTATTTCCGCTTGTCTTCCAAATAGAGGTGTAGCTGTAGACTCACTTCAAAAGAAAGAAGAAACGAAAAACTCATTCAAATATCTCAAAAAATTACGAAGCTACAACCGTTTTAATGTCGCTTGAGAGTAATGTCGAGTGAGAAAACGATCAGGGACCGTGACGTCACGATCCTCGAGCGTCATAGTAAAAAACAATCGTTTCATTATAAAGGTGCGTTTTGCGGAAAAGAGACGCAACAAACCCCCTCTTAAAACTTTATACGCTTATAACTTAGTGATTACCTATATAGCCTCTTGCGTTGTTTTTTTTTCGAGATAATACAACATTATGATTATTTTGTTTAGTGTCTACATCCCTATTTTCGATAAGATAAGATAAAATAAGATTTCTTTATTGTCAGAACTGGGTACATTTAGTTGTTTTGGGTAAAATAAAGTCCAACAGCTTGCCCATTTCGGACGTACAATATTAAACTAAAAAGCTAGTCAAATATACTAAAACAATAACAACAATAGTATTTCCAACAATAATTTTAACCATATTCACACATAAAATATTAATTTAGATCTATCCGACATCCGTATTTTCTTTTAAACCACGAACTTCGGAATTCGAAAATATTCGGGTATCTCTATCTCTATCGCACTAACAAATGACAGGAATGCAGAGGGCCTACCGCGAAAGGCATTCGAAGTTTCCCCCCTCTGTCATACTTACAAGTTCGTACATAAGTGCGACAGAGAGGGAAAACTTCGAATGCCGTTCGCGGTAGGCCCTCAGATATACGAACTTCGAGTTTCAGTTTTCGTGGTTTGGCTGAATACGCAAAGAGCGCGCGCGCGTGCCATTCAAAAAAACCAAGTTTATATTGTTCGAATTTGTTGTTACATTTGTACAAATTACGCCTTAATTCGACATTTGCGCATATAAGTTCGCATATCAAAATCGATTAATTTTATATTTGCTTTTGGTACCTATGTGTCTCGTCAATGTATATCGTAGACGGGATTAAAATTATTAATAGGCGAAAGAAAGGCAAAGCAATTCCGCCATTTTGTCCGTAGTATTTCTTATTGCTGTGATTTTGACGTTTCTTTTAGCTGACAGATTTGGCGGCGATATACTTTAAGAATAATAAATGAAAAATTAAATGAAGTCGTATATTACGGAAAATAAATTAATTGTCGCAGTCGGATAAAAACTATCCTAAGTTGCAGCTGGAATAATAATGTACCTATATAAAATGTTTCATATTTTTCCGTCCATGGGATGCTGAGAACATTCGTACCACAGAAAGCTTAGTTTCAAACTGGCTGATTCTTTTTTTAATTTAGAGATTTATTATAAGTGGAGATACGGTAATTTAAGAAGTAGGCGTAAGTCATTTCGAGCTTTAGACATTAAGAGAATAATCTGTTTTGACATTCTGATATTCTAGAAACACGTTATTATGATATTTGGCTGTAACGAACCGGAATCAATGATGGATGTTTTCTATTTATTTACTTAAGTATTTATTTTTGTATATACTTAAGTATGTATATCGTCGTCTAGTACCCAGTCGAGGGTGAACGAATACGTACATAAATAATTACATAAAATATCTGTACCTACTCGCCTTAATGACATTGACCATAAAGTCCTGTACAGATATTAAAAAAAAAAAATTAACTGTTTATTTTCTTTTAAATTACATTTTGTATCATACCGATGAGGCTTAATCTCATTCTTTTGAGATTTTAGGTAGCCTAATCGAAATTTATAATTAGACATTACATTACTTATTTCAATATAATTTAACTTAATAGTGTAAATTATCTATTAACATTTTCTTATATAGTTTTATAATATGTTTATCAGACTGTTTTTGTATCAAGTCATATGGAAGTCTATTTAAAGCGCATGGCAATGCGTTTGTCCAAACTCTTTTGCCATACTCATTGTTGGTAGATGGAATTAAATTATGTCCTTATTTATGTAGGTACGTATTCGTTCACTCTCGACTGACAGCTTTGCTTAGTTTGGGACTAGGTTGATTTGTGTAAAGATTGTCCCCAAAATATTGATTTATTTATTTTTGTGCCCTCCTCGCGCCTCGCCACATTTGGCTTGTCCTAGGATGATGATGGTCGCCTTCCCTGGGGTTTTTAAGTGAGTGCCCCGGCCCCCGCCAGGAACACTGCGACCCCGATGACCCCCTTTAGTCGCCTTCTACGACAGGCGGGGGAGACCGTAGACCTATTCTTGTCCGAGCCAGACGCGATACCTACATATTTTTTTCGCCCTGGACCCTGCCAAAATTTGTAAGCTCGCTGACGCATTCTTTTTAAATTAACTCTATGTACATACATACTTACATAAGTAATTATTTATATTTTCTCACACCATGTTGGGATTGCTTTTCGACTTTAATTAGACCCGACCGACCCCGGGGTCACAGATTTCGAGTTCATTCCATCATCGATATTAACAAGAATGGGGCATATTCCCAGATTAATCCAAATTACCTCAGATAAGTTCTTACTCCCGCTTGGTAAAATCCGGCAGCGTTATATGTACCTACTCTTCATCATCCTCCTAGCTTTATTCCCGGTTGTGCCCTAAAGAAGCCCGGGGTCCGCTTTGTCACCTAATCCCAAAATTTGGCATAGGCACTAGTTTTTACAAAAGCGACTTAAGCGATTGCCATCTGACCTTCCAACCCAGACGGAAACTAGACCTTATTGGGATTAGACCAGTTTCCTCACGATGTTTTCATTCACCGAAAAGCTAACGGTAAATATTCCGTAGGTACATAAGTTCCAAAAAGCTCATTGGTAGGTAGATACGAGCCGGGATTCGAGCCCACGACCGCCGCTTAACAACCGCATGCCGGAACCACTAGCTAGGCTACCGTAGCTTCTTATATATACCTACTCCTATCGTTATAAAATGAAATCATTAGTAGCGGTTCAATCTCTAAGAATGGTTTGGTGTTATCAATATCATACCACTCGATTGTATTACTGTTGGTGCCATTCAGGATCCATACTTGAACAATCGTCTTATTATGTATTTTTCCAACAATAACCTTGGTATAACTGCATTACTGATTATTCAACGTTTCAACAATACCCGGCTCCATAATAGCATGACGTAGCGCTATTTTTCTTCTAGGTACAGTCAGCCAAAAAGCAGTCTAACTCTTTTCGTTTATATTATTTATATATTATATTAACGGGCTGTCGAGAGAGCATGATATTGATGTGTTTAATACAAATACCCAATCTATAAGGCGTATTTTAACGTGTTAGATTCTTTAAGTGGGTAAGCTCTTTCCTTCCTTTTTGTCTTCCTGTTATTTACTACTTTTTTACACTTTTACTACTCTAATACTTTATGTAATTGTTTAGTCTATATTCTATATACTAGTTCAATGGACAACTGACTATATTTCTATTGTGATGTTAACTTCTATTACTTAGATTGCTATCTGTGAGAACCTATATTTGGCCTCCTATTTCTATATCTGTTGTTAATTTGTTTTGTGAGCTGTTGGTTTTCCAATAAACAAATAAATACATTATAAGGTTCAGAAGTGGTAGACAACTTTCTTCAACGAAGATATGCGTGAGTATCCACTGATACAGACGCAATTAATTTATTGAAGACATATTTTAATTTTACGAGCCTGGATTTTGGACATTATGATATGATACTGGATAATCCAGTATCTCAGTATGTATACATATTGTAGTCTTTGCTGGATAAGATGACACTTGGGCATGTGACCGCTTAGACATTCTGACACTTTGTCCAATGCAATCCGGAGGGATGAGACTATATTAAATTTATCCTTTAGCAGCCCCGCCCCGCCCACCTTAGTTAAAATTAAATTTGAATGAACTATAATCGTACATAGAGTAGTTTATTTTGTTTTAAAATCGAACGAAATAAAACAAATGCAACTCTGTTCCAATTTAGAATTCAATTGAAGAGAGAGTATGGATAATCCCTTTTAATAGACCTTTGGGTAACTATAGAGAACACTAAAGTATAATATGTAAAGTATTATGAAATAATTACAAGACCCTGAACTAGGATCCCTGAGTTTCAAGCAAAAACGGACAAAAAAAATAAAATTTAAAGTTTTCTTTTTAAGACTGGGATAGTTAACAGTGTTTTGCTGGTACGAGTAGGTATAATTTTTTTTAAACTGCTAGTGTTATGAATATTCTACCAGTCATCCATCATGGGTCATTTTTCAACTGGACAAGCTGTCGTGAAGGCAAATTAATACTATGATTAGAATCGGCAGCTAAAAATGGAACTTTACTAACGCCAATGTTCTACTTTTTTTCTATTCACGCGTTTCACCCGTGAACAAAAGCTTAAGCTTAACTAACTAACTACTTAACCCTTCTGTCCGTTTTCATAAACATTTGGTCTCTTATGTTCTTACCATAATTGTTTATATTATTATTTTATTATTTATTTATTCAGTAAAGCACTTTACAATGACTTAAAACTAAATAGAACGTCCCACCAAAACTGTTTGCACAGTTTGACTGTGGGGTGGGATCCATGAGTCTACTCGTATATGTATAATTTGACGTAAGTAGTCTTAATGATAATGAGTCTATATAAAGTGGTAAAGTTCTAATCAGTCTATATAATTAGTAAAGTCTTAAGAAGTAAGAACAGCTTTAAATGATGTTGTATAAAGTGGATAGGTAACTAGATATAAGATGCGATTTAAGTATTTAAATACTGTCGAGATAGTGTTTCAACAGGGCTCTTTTAAATTATTTTTGTTTTTCTCTTGTCTAATAGCCGCAGGTAAAGCGTTAAGCAAGTATGGTAAGCGTTTTTCGATGAGCCTATCCCCGTAGTAATTGCTTTATGGTACCTAACGAATTTTATTTCTTACGCAATCTTTGTTCTTTTTTAATTTTAATATTAATTATATGGAGAAGGAGAGAGTTTAGGTAGATATTTATTGGTCCAGAAATCCAAACTTTTGAAACTTTTAAAATGGCCCTATGCTCTATCCACTCCTCTGTTCACTTAACTTAATTACCTAATGTTTGTTATTGTATCATGTTAAACTCTAAGGAAGAGCGGTGTCTCTTGCCACAGGCATCTTGATTGCCTAAAAAGAGGCACCAGCCTGCATATCTGTAAAGTTTTTTAAGATTTCGAATAAATCATTTTTAATTTTTTTTTTTTCATCTGCGGTCGGAGGGGTGTGTTGGCGACCGTCTAGCAGGGGCTTTAGTAACGTAAAATATTGTATGGGAACGCTCACACGATGTCGGTAGTGTCTTAATCGCATTGTTGCTATAGACAGGAAAGGAAGCACGTCCGATGTAGCAACACACACTTGACCTTGCCTGTATTGTATACCCGTTTGCGTTTGCGCAAACTTCCTTCGCGCTACAAACAATGATTGTCGTTTATCTACGAAATAAATAATTACAGTGCCATTTTCAGATAGTAAGTACTTGTAATACCATATTCCTCTTGACTTGACCTCTGCGATAATGGGTTGTGCACAAATCACGCGAAGTTCAAATGGGGGGGGGGGGGGGGGTATAAGGAGACCTCACGTATATTTTTCTACAGTGAACGAAACTAAGAAAAAATATCTACCACACGAGTAAGTAGATACTTTTTCTCGGTTTCGTTAAACATAAATCTTTACTTGTCATCTTTATTTTACTGAGATAGAAAAATAAACAAGATTTACTATGTATGTACAATACTATTTATCTTGCAAATAGGTCGAATGAAAAAAATATACGTATTATGTGGGGGAGGGGGGGGGATAGCCAAGAACCTCACCAAATATCACCAAGGACGAAGGGGGGGGGGTCCAAATGTAGCCGAAAAAACCTCGCGTGATTTGTGCACAAGCCCTAATTACTTCATAGTAGGGGAAAACAGCTACATTTACCTATGCAGTTCTTATACCCAGTGGTCTGTTTCACAAAGCTATTTTTTGGTATGGTTACATTACATGATTAGATAGAGAGAATAGTAGTTTATGCAATCGTTATATAATACAGTATGCATTTTAAGTCGAGTACCACGTTTAGGCCACGAAGACCGAAGGCCGAGCTGCGGGAGTATAGGACTGTGCGTCTATGCCCCCGAGTGTCTTTCGTAGTAGGCGAAGGCCGTAGGCCGAGCTGCGGGAGTTTAAGGTTGTGCTACCACTCACTAACCCCCGAGTGTGTTAAAAGCGAACCTGAGGGCCGAAGGCCCGAAGGTGAGCTTCGTGGCAGGCGAAGGCCGAAGGCCGAGCTCCGCGTAGGGCCGAAGGCCCGAAGCGTCCCTTCAAAGCGCGCTTGCGGAAACCCTACGCCCCCCAAGTGTCTTTAAGCGAACCTGAGGGCCGAAGGCCCGAAGGTGAGCTTCCAGGTACGCGAAGGCCGAAGGCCGAGCTCCGCGTAGGGCCGAAGGCCCGAAGCGTCCCTTCAGAGCACGCTCTCTACGCGAGCCCGAGGGCCGAAGGCCCGAAGGGCGAGCCCACGCGGACACACACCCCCCGCATCGAGTGCGCGATCTCTCTGACAAAAAATACCCTCCGCTTTTCCCATCCCATAGCGGAATTTCACTTTCCTTTTCCTTGGATATACAAAAACCAAAAAAATACAGGCAGATTTTGAATAATAAAGTCAAACACAACACCGGTGCCGCGGCGTTTTAGGATTTTAAGAGGATTAAAATTAATAAAATTATGGTTTGATTTACGTACCCATTAGCGTGGTATTTTTCAAAGTCTGAGACAGTTTAAAAACGGTTTTAGAATCGGCATTAAGTGAGGATTAATACTAAGTACGTAATTTGTTATTTCCACCTAAAACCCAATAACACCCTTCAACTACCTGTGAACAAACGGTCATTAAGGATTTTAAGAGGATTAAAATTAATAAAATTATGGTTTGATTTACGTACCCATTTGCGTGGTATTTTTCAAAGTCTGAGACAGTTTAAAAACGGTTTTAGAATCGGCATTAAGTGAGGTTTAATACTAAGCAAAAAAAATGGTAACTAAATTTGCGTTTTTTTCAGAAAATTGTGTTTTTCTTTTAAAATTCGTAATTTTTGTAGCCATTTTTCAAAAACAATAATTTTTTTTGCGGATTTTCTCTTCTAGTTGTTTTTTTATTGTTATTAAGAATTATTAACCTGTCCCTTGGTAATACTCTTCATTTTTTATTTTTATTTTAGGACCATTGAATCAAAAGTTATACCGTCTGAATTAGGTGTATTACCCGAGTTTTTACAAAAATTTTCAAAATTCTGTAAAAAAAAAACTAATGACTAGAAAAAAAAAAAAAACACCGTTTCACTGATGAAATTGGCTGAAATTTTTCTCCTTTTATTATGTACAGTTTATGAAATTCCACCCTGTATAACTATTGTATACAATACTTTTTCTACGAGTCAACGGAAATAATAATTTATTAAACAAACTTGGTATCTATTGAAAATCGCCCTGCTGAAATGAAGCGCAGCAGCTTAGTAATTTTGCGCGTTGATGTCTTCACAGTTATCTTATACAGCTCCTGGATTCATAAGATGACTGCTGGCGGTTATCTTATGAAACCATACGAGCTCCGTCACCAGCTGGTAGAGCTCCAGGATTAAAAAGTATGTGATCTTAGTTTCGTGTACGAAATCTTAATTCAAAGATTAAAGTCGACGAGTAGAAAAAGTTAGATAGACAAATTGGCCAGATGAAATAGGGTGTGCTAGGATGACTTCGTTCCTTACTCGTAGTAGTCGCAGTACCTAAGTCAAGTACCTATGAATATGAATATACTCACAGCACATACTCGTAGTAGATTTTTGCTTAGGTTTTTTTATCAAAATTTACATTTAGAGTGGTGGTCTTACTATAACTATTACTCGATAACGACTTGGGAAAGTTAGGCTCTTATTCTATAGAATTGTACCTGAACTTCTATACAATTTTGGCTTGCGGCGTCAACCGGGGACTCAAGCCTAAGAAATCTATGTTATTCAGATTCAGATTCAGATTCAGAACTTTATTGATAAAATGTCATATTTTACAGGTCAGTATCATGCATGTCAAATACATTTTAAAATTTCTTATTGTCTTAGATGTTATATACCTATCGTTATTGAACAATTATATCGTTATTGGGATGAAAGAAGATATTCACGACTAATGGCAATGCCATTTTTCGAGTTCTTCTAGGCTTCTAGCTTCGGAACAGTAAAATTAACACATCTGTATGTCCGTAGAGATGCGTCGTATTCGCCCATCGAGAGTCAAGTGAAAACAGCTTAAATAGCTGTAAACATCAACTCAACATCTGCGGTCTGTCATGTTATCTTCACTTTATTGTAATACACAAGGGATATGTTGTCAACTTAACGATGTTATACCTCGATTTTAAACTTTCGTGAGAAATGTTGAAATAATGCTAATAATTACACGTTTCAACTCACGTGTTAAATGTCATTACGGGCGACATTCTTCAGGATGATTGTTTTGTTTTCGCGGCGCGGCGGTGTCGCTTGAATCACGTTATATCTATTTTGACGTGTCCCTAATTCAAACGTTTACCCCTCACCTCTCCCACAGGGTTGTCCAGAGCTCCTCTCGAAGCAGATAATCTGGCAGACGCTTCAGGGCGTGGCGTACTGCCACCGGCACAACGCCATCCACCGCGACGTGAAGCCGGAGAACATCCTGCTCACCAGCGACGGCGTCGTCAAGCTGTGCGACTTCGGCTTTGCCAGGATGATCAGTGCGTATACGTTCATTGACAACATTCATGTCATTTTAGGAAACTTAGGGAGCAACAACACCGCTGCCCAAAATACACTGACGCGCCGTAAACGTAAGCAAATTTTATCAAAAAGACATGACGCGTACGAAATGGCAGCGTGTACCTTTAACGCAGCGTTAAAGGTCGATTTAGACGAAGACTATTTACAGCCGCCTAAATTACGGCGCCTAAAAAAGGCACCGTATAAACACTTTCGGCGCTATTTTTTCGCGGCATGCCAGCGCTGGCACGGAATAGAACACTAGTCTATTTTTCGGCGCCAATGACCTCCGCCCGCGTCTCTCGCTGCCCCCGCGCCTTATTTTTACTGAAAAGACACTGTCTAAACGAGTAAAGTGTTGGTTTGCTGGTCACTGGTGGCGAGATTTAGGCGGCTGTAAATAGTCATATGTCTAAACCGTCTGAAGATGTGCTGTACGGTAGACACTGGCGCCGTAATTTAGGCGGCTGTAAATAGTCTTCGTCTAAATCGACCTAGTTCTACGGTTCACGGGTATTTTGAATTTGTTCGAGTAGCTTTGCTCTAAATTACACGGGTAAGACGAGACGCTTTGCGGGGCTCCTCTCAAATATATCATGTTTTTTTTTGCATTTGTAGCAGCTTGCTCTATAATCGATAGAGACCCGCGTCGCTAGGCAGTGGGGCTCCGTTTCCTAGACAACTTAGCCTCCAGACATTTTAAAGTATCTACTAAATAAACTTACTACTGTTACTTACGTACGTTACGTAAGCACTTGTACCAATTCACACAACGATACCATAGCGTAGCGGCTACGCCGTAGCCCGTCACCTATTTTTTTACAGACGGCTTTACCATCGACTCGGCCTTATAAACCTGTCTGAGAATAAATACCACAGCGTAGTTAGGCTTCGTGCTTCGTGGCATTACCTTTTTTTTTTTTGTAAGTGGAGAAAACCTGCGAACCAGGTACCCAACCATCGGGGGCTGACTGGGTTATGTGGTATTTCTATCCACTAAAAACTCCACGGCGGCCGGCATCTGCGCTCTCATGCGGAGGACTCCAGGATCTCATACTGAACGCACTGGAGCCCTCCTCGCGCCTCGCCACATTTAGCTCGTCCTAGGATGGTGGTCGCCTTCCCTGGGGTTTTTAGGTGAGTGCCCCGGGCCCCGCCAGAAACACTGCGACCCCGATGAGCCCCTTTAGTCGCCTTCTACGACAGGCGGGGGAGACCGTAGACCTATTCTTGTCCGAGCATGTCGTGGCATTACCTAGGAGCGTGTATCCTGACCTCCCCTTTCCTAACCCATCCTCTCCTTTCCCCCCAGGCGGCACCAGCGAGTACTCCGTCCACTCCATGATACCCTTCGGCCAGGACGTCAGAAAGAGAAACAGTAACTATTTACTATTCTTTATCTTTAACCCCCGACGGAAAAAGAGGGGTGTTATAAGTTTGACGTGTCTGTGTGTCTGAGTGTGTGTCTGTCTGAGGCATCGTAGCTCCTAAACCTCAGAGCATAGAATACTAGAGAGAGGACAAGCCGCAGGCGGCCGTGTCGCAGCTGTATGCTCAATGGGCATACACTGCCATACTGTGCACGCGTGCTGATCGCAGAGAATATTACGTTTTTTCCCAAAATGCCTGATATGATGCGCGTTTATCTCCACTTATAATAAATCTCTAAATTAAAAAAAGAATCAGCCAGTTTGAAACTAAGCTTTGCGCGGTTCGAATGTTCTCAGCATCCCATGAACGGAAAAATATGAAACATTATATATAGGTACATTATTATTCTAGCTGCAACTTAGGATAGTTTTTATCCGACTGCGACAGTTAATTAATTTTCCGAAATATACGACTTCATTAAATTTTTCATTTATTTTTATTGAAATCAAACGCTGCTCCAACTGTCAGCTATAAGAACCGTCAAATTTTCGTCAAAATGGCGGAATTGCTTTGCCTTTCACTTATTAATAATTTAAATCCCGTCTACGATAGACCTTTACGAGACAAATGCTAAAATATAAACCATAAAAAAATATTCGATTCTGATATGAGAACTTATATGCGCAAACGTCGTTTTATGTCGTAATTTCAATAAATGAAATCAACAAATTTGAACAATATAATTAACACGAATTTGTTTTTTTTGAATGACAATGGCACGCGCTCGGCGCATTCAGCCAAAGTACCTGCGGCGCTACCACGAAAACCGATACTCAATATTCATATATTTTCATCCCTGTCACTCGAGTATGGTTAGTGCGATAGAGATAGAGATACCCGAATATTTTCGAATTCCGAAGTTCGTGGTTATCTCAGGAATCGAAAATATGGTAAATAATCATAATGTATTTTCTCGAAAAAGAATTTAAAATAAATATAGTCAAATGGAGAACAAAACAAAGCAAGAGGTTATATAGGTAATGATTAAGTTATAAGAGTCCAAAGTTTTAAGAGGGGGTATGTTCTGTCCCTTTTCCGCAAAACGCACCTTCATATGAAACGATTGTTTTTTACTATGACGCTCGAGTATATTGACGTCACAGTCCCTCATCGTTTTCTCACTCTAACAAGCGACATTAAAACGGATGTAGCTTCATAATTTTTTGAGATATTTGAATGGGAGTTTCATTATCTTCTATCTATTTATACATAATAAATGCCTATGTCCTGACTGACTTATTCACTCAATCACTCACTCACTCACTCATCAACGCACAGCCGAAACTACTAATCTTAGAGAGTTGATTTTTGCACAGTATGTTGCTTTTATAACGTGGGCTAGGGATAAAAAGGGATTTTTGAAAATTCTACCCCTAAGGGGGTAAAATGGGGGTGCAAAGTTTGTATGGGAGAACCTTTTTTTTTTTGAGCTATAGACTTAAACTTTGTAGAAATATTAGTTATTAGAATACAAATGAAACACTTTCAGCGTTTTGGAAAATTCCACCCCTACGGGGGTAAAATAGGGATGCAAGGTTTGTATGGGGGAAACATTTTTTTTTTAAATAGAGACTTAAAACTTTGTAGAAAGATCAGTCATTAGAATACAAATAAAGAACTTTCAGGGTTTTAGAAAATTCTACCCCTAAAGGGGTAAAATAGAGTGCAAAGTTTGTATGGGAAAAACTACTTTTTTTTAAATACAGACTTAAAACTTTGTAGAGAAATTATTCATTAGAATACAAATAAAATACCTAGATTCAGTGTTTTAAAAAAATCTACCCCTAAGGGGGTAAAATAGGGGTGCAAATTTTGTATGGGGGAAACAATATATTTTTTAAATAGAGACTTAAAACTTTGTAGAAAGATTAGTCATCAGAATACAAATTAAGTACTTTCAGCGTTTTAGAAAATTCTACCCCTAAAAATATGGGGCTAAAATAGGGGTGCAAAGTTTGTATGTGGGAAACTATTTTTTTTAGCTAGAGTCCTAAAACTTTGTAGAAAGATTATTTAAATACAAAGAAAGTACTTTCAGCGTTTTGGAAAATTTCACCCCTAAGGGGGTAAAATAGGGTGCAAAGTTTGTATGGGAAAAACATATATTTTTTTAATAGAGACTTAAAATTTTGACGAAAAATTACTTATTAGAACATGAAAAATACTACATTCGGCGTTTTACAAAAATCATTCCCTAAGGGGGTTAAAAAAGGGTGCAAGGTTTGTATGGGGAACACTTTTTCTGAGCTAGACACTTAAAACTTTGTAAAAAGATTACTTATAAAAATACAAAAAAAAGACTTTCAGCGTTTTGAAAAAATCTATCCCTAAGGGGGATAAAAAGGGGTGCAAAGTTTTTATCAGGGAAAGTTTATGTTTTTGAGTTAGAGACTTGAAACTTTGTAGAAAGATTACTTATTAAAATACAAAAAAAGAACACAAATCGTTTTAGAAAATTCCACCCCTAATAGGGTTAAAAAGGAGAGCAAGCTTTGCATGGGCAACACTTTTTTTTGAGTTAGACTTAAAACTTTGCAAAAAGATTAATTATTAGAATACTAAAAAAGAACTTTCAGCGTTTTAGAAAACTCCATCCCTAAGGGGATCCTTAAGATCCTTAAGAAGGGTAGCCAGTGTTGTGTGGGAAAAACTTTTTTTTTTACTAGACTTAAAACTATTCAAAATGTTACTTATTAAAATTAATAATAAAGTACTTTCAGAGTTTTAGAAAATTCCACCCCTAAGGGGGTTAAGAAAGCTTTGTATGGGCAACACTTTTTTTGAGCTAGAGACTTAAAAGTTTACGAAAAAAGTTCTTTCAGAGATTAGAAAAATTCAACCTCTAAGGGGGTTTAAAAGGGGGTTCAAATTTTAAATGGCGAGCAATAAAATTTTAAAGTGTGAGTAAGAGATTTTTAACTTCGGTCTTATTCTGTACGTTAAAAGACTACAAAACTGATTTCAGAGTTTTTCCAAATTCATCCCCTAAGAGTGTTAAAATTGGTTCAAAGTTTGAGTATTTCAAGGCATTTTTAAAGTATGAGATTTTTAACTTTGGTTTTAGACTGTTTGTTCACAAACTAGAAAATGAACATCAACTTTTTTTTTAATTATCCCCTAAAAGAGGGTTCAAATTTTGTATTGAGAGAAATCATTTTCTAAGACGATAAAAAGTTCTACGCGGACGAAGTCGCGGGCAACAGCTAGTTGTCAAATAAGCGTGTAGGTATACAAGTGTGTGTGTTTTAGATGTGTGCGTGCTTTGTCTTGTCAATTACTTGGGCGTTGTGTGGGTTAATGTACTTGCGACAGGCTCACTCTATACAAATCGGCCGCCATGTCCGATCTCCTTATATTCATACATCTGTGTCCTAAACGAATGAACCGATTTGATTGCGGTTTTTTTATCCGAAAGCTGACGTGATCGAGATGGTTCTTAACTACGTTTCAACAAAATCGATTCAGCAGTTTTTGAAATATTGAACTTTGAAATGAAAATGTCGGGGGTAGGGTTTGCAATCCGGATCCTACCTTGTATGGAAATATCCAGATCTGGATCCGCGGATCCGGATATTTCCATACAAGTCGGGGGTTTTTCAACTTTTCTAAGTTGTAGTAATCTAAACTAGAATTTTCATCGAGGCAGGGCACGGCGGAACGTTATCTCACTCATATTTGGAGCAGCCCAACTGGGGAAGTACTTACACCTTACTGAAGGGTGGTACAGGCAGCATCAAAAGTAGCTACGCAAACGAAGACGTCAAAAGTCTTTATTAAAAGGGAATAAGAGCTTTTGACGTCTTTGATTACGTAGTTACTTTTGATGCTGACTGTACAGTCGAGGTCGTAAAGTAATATCTGATATGTACGACAATTAAGGAGTACATAACTATGATTAAGTTTCAGTGAGATCACGAACAAGTAACACAACAATATTATTTAAAGTGTATGTAGTACCTACTTTTAAACTTAGTAATGTTAATATAATAACTAAGTTTAAAACAAAATTAAATAAATATTATTTAATTAAATATTAAAATGAATTAACTACTTACTCAACAGAAAACGACGTTACTTAATACAAAACAGTGACGTTTTACAATTTAATAGTTCGGCAGTATCTTAGCTTTAAAATACACGTCGTCGAAGATGTCGAGGCAATTATTTGTGCTGTTGAAAGCATTGTACTTAGCTTGAGCAAATTCGTACCATTAGTTCAGTCATTATATCCAAAAAACCGAACCTACCCGTGAATAATTAGTTCTTGGATTTTTTTTTTCGTAGGTCCCTCGGGGGGGGGGGGGGGGGGGTCACTGGGAGTGTAAATTCAAAAAGTAGACTGAATCAGGCTCCTGCGTATATTCGAAAAACAGTTTTTCTTGAATGACTCGGCCAATTTTGATTTTACAGTGAAACCGTGAGGACATAAATTGTAGGAATATTGATTCTCTACAAGATTGGTCCTCACAATGTTTCTTCTAGGATTGATATTTTGGAAATTAAATTTGAAAAAAGCGACAAAAAAGGTGGAAACTAAAATTGTTCAGAATTTGATTCTCTACAAGTTTAGTCCTCTTCATTTATGCTGTAAAGTTGAAAATAAACGAGATGATGAAAATATTTTGAAATTGTCTCTTTTTTCAAATTTAATTTCCTAGATATCGATTTTAGAAGAAAAATTTTGAGGACTAAACTTGTAGAGAATCAAGTTTCCTACAATTTTTGTCCTCACGGTTTTACTATAAAATCAAAAATGGCCGAGTTATTCAAGAAAAACCGTTTTTCGAATGTACGCAGAAGCCTGATTCAGTCTACTTTTTGAATTTACACTCCCAGTGGCCCCTCCGAGGGACCTTAGAAAAAAAATCCGACTGTTGCTCCAAGCAACTCGCTGAAGGTATTTGGTGTTGTGTTCCTGGTGGTGAGTAAGGTCGTCAGAGCTCCCGAAGGTTGCGTTGAGGGTGAGGGTGAGATCTGTATTTGTATCTGGATGTCAACGCAGCGAATCCTCAAATCGATAAAGGATCGGCAACGCGCTTGTGATTCTTCTGGAGTCGCAAACTTCCATAGGGTACGGTGTCTGCTTCTGCTTTGCTTAATACTGTCCGGCAGACCGTAAGCAAGCCGCCGTTGTGGTATAAAAAAAACCGGCCAAGTGCGAGTCGGACTCGCGCATGAAGGGTTCCGTTCCATTATCTATAAAAAACGATTTTATTCTGTGTTTTTAGTATTTGTTGTTATAGCGGCAACAGAAATACATCATCTGTGAAAATTTCAGCTGGAACTATCACGGTATCAGTGAGATACAGCCTGGTGACAGACAGACGGACGGACGGACGGACGGACAGCGGAGTCTTAGTATAATAGGGTCCCGTTTTACTCTTTGAGTACGGAACCCTAAAAAACCAGCCAAGTGCGTGTGGGAGTCCGACTCGCACTTGGCCGGGGTTGGCACGACGGGTTCTGTACCATTATCTATAAAAACGGCAAGAAAAAACCCGTTTTGTATAGGAGCTCCCTTAAATATTTATTTATTCTGATTTTTAGTATTTGTTGTTATAGCGGCATCAGAAATACATCATCTGTGAAAATTTCAACCGTCTAACTATCACGGTTCATGAGATAGGTACAGCCTGGTGACAGACGGAGAGACCGACGGACGGACATCGGAGTCTTAGTAATAGGGTCCCGTTTTACCCTTTGGGTACGGAACCCTAAAAAGAAACACATAGTTTCGTTAATAATTAATTACACATACAAAGATTCTACCTACACGTACGGTCAACCAATATGATTCCTAGGCCACCGTAAAACCCTGTCATTTTAACTGCTACATCGTGAAGCAATAATCCTAGTAACCCGTATTGACATAGCATTTACAACGGCAAGGTTCTATGATGGCCTAGGAATCAAATTGGTTGACTGTACCTACCTACCTACTTAGTGACAACATAAATAAATTCACTTTTGAAATAACACCGTGAACTGCTAGAAAAGTAAACATTCAGGGCATGTCGCCCGCTACCGAGTCATTATCAATATTTGTGCTACTCTTGAAATATTAAAAACTTGTATATATTCAGGTTACTGGGGCTACACTCTACGAAATAGAGAAACGATTTGACTGGTACCTAGTGTGATTAGAAGGTTACTTTTTAATAAAGTGCTTGATTAAAATTCTTGTAGGTGGGCATTTTCAATAATTCGTGCACCCAATTAGCATAATTTGTTAAACAAAAATTAACTCAGTGTCAGTTTTGTAACGACAATTAAGTAATTAGTTTGTGTAAAAATTTACTTTTTCTTTACAATATATAAATCATATGCATATAAACCTTATTTAAAAGCGAAAAAAGTTCAGTTTGACATCATTTGTATGCTTAACTTTCGTTACAAAACTGACACTGAGTTAATTTTTATTTAACAACTCACGCTAATTGGGTACCTACACGAATTTTTAAAAATGCTTAGGTATCTAACCTAGTAACATTCTAGATTAGTCTTTTATATAATTTCTTTTTTACATTGTGACGATCTTATTGTGAAATTATTCTTAATTATTTTGGCACCTACACTGTACATAATATCAATTCAACATCTTTGACGCATAACAATTAATAGCTCTTTAAAATTAGGTAAAGATTATGTTTAAAAAAATTGACGATTCGAAAGTGCTTGTACTAGGCCTACCTGAATAAAGAATATTTTGAGTTTGAGTTTAACCTAGCACTCAGTAGGAACCTAGGTACGCATGGTATTACACAGCGTGGGACGGTGCATCGCATATGGTTCCAGCAGCACTGGGACTGGGACACTCGGTAGGCTCTTAGAAAAAGGTATACTTTACTTAAATTTTTTTTAATTTTTTTTTATTGAGAAACGAACAGTTAAAAAACACATAAGTAAGTAACTTAGCTATGGCTATGTGAGTAAAGCTATAACAGACCTATAGTTTCACAAATTTTTACAAAGTTACAAGTTATATTAAAAATTGGAAGATATGTTTAAATTAAGACCAAATGTCATAAATATGTATATATATATATATATATATACATATATGTGTTGTAAATACACTTATGACAGTTAAGTACATTTACAACTTAGGTACACCATTATACAATGCAAAAAAAAAAGAAAAAGTTAATGAAAAGGTTAAGGTAACTGCGTTTTAACATTATTAGATTAAAGAAAAACCTAATCTTTTACTTACTTACTTTAATATATTCGAAACATTGGGTAGTTATAACCTTATAACAAATTAAACCCGATGATATCTCTCTATACAGTCATCTTCCGCCTAGCGTTATTATTCCCGGTTGTGCCCCTAAAGGAGCCCGGGGTCCGCTTTGACACCTAATCCCAAGATTTGGCATAGGCACTAGTTTTACGAAAGCGACTGCTATTTGACCTTCCAACCCAGAGGGAAAACTAGACCTTATTGGAATTAGACCGGTTTCCTCACGATGTTTTCCTTCACCGAAAAGCTAACGGTAATTCCGTACATAAGTTCCGAAAAACTCATTGGTACGAGCCGGGATTCGAACCCACGACCGCCGCTTGACAGCCGCATGCCTGAACCACTAGGCTTCCGTAGCTTCTTATATCTCTCTATACAGTATGTACTTAAATTTGATACGGGCGAATATTTTTATGACGATTAGTGTCTGCAGTCCTAAATTGCTTTTTTTTATACAAAATATTGAGTACTCGATGTATTCACTACACGTCATGTCATTTGTTTACGACACCCATATAAGTCAAAACGTTTGTGAAAATGTGAAGTCAAATCATTTAAGACATAAAGCATTGTTCTTGGTGGAAGGTACATAAACAAATTATTAACTCTTTATTAATGAAGCTATTAACAAAATTGATTTCTCATAATTTGTACCGTCGAAAACTAATGGCTGGTTAAAATGTACGCCCGTATTAAATTTGTGGCAGTCATTACACGTAGAACCGATGGCCGTTGGGGTGAAAAGGTTCTCGAGTGGTGACCACGTACGAAGGCGCGGCGTGGGTAGGCCCCCCACAAGGTGGGACTGATGACATGGTAAAGGTCCGCTGGATGCGGTGGTGCAGGACCGGACACATTGGCACTCTTTGGGAGAGGCCTATATCCAGCAGTGGATGGCTTTCGGCTGCTATGATGATGATGAATTAGTAGATTTAAAAAATAAGTTTCTGTCAAAAATTTAATTTTTGGTACAAGTTTTTACTGCCGACTGTACTTTTCTGCATACCATCATCAAGTACTCATTGAGACGATTCTAACGAGCCTTATATATGGTTACCTTCCAGCTCCAGCATCAGATCAGCTCCAAGTCATCATAATATTACATTGTTATGCGATATACATATCCTTGTAAAATTTCAGCTCAATTGGATAACGGGAAGTGACTGAAAAATGGATTGCAAATTTTGACGGACAACTTACATACTTACATATTTACATACATACGAACAGTACAAGTTAATATAAAGATTGTAAAAACTGTATAATTTTCCTCTCCGATTTTAAACTCGAATGAAACCGCGGTTTTTAAACGAGTTCGAAGCCGATCTGGTTTCGGTTAAAAACCGTCGGTTAAACTCGCTACTCGGTGTTTTCACTACTCAGTTGCAATCCCTATAATATATAGACTATAGATAGAGGGCTTACCGCTGCAGGCGACTTTACGACTTACTCGTACTCACTTTTCTAAGACTGCGTGGATTTAACCATTTCTATCTAACCCTTCAGATGAATGGGTTAAAAAACCTTGTACCCACTCGTATCGTATGAAGGTTGGTCACGCAACGGAACTCATCGACATAAATGATAATAAAAGGCAATGTTGATACTATCTCTCGATACACGTGGAACATTCATAGACAAATGTTACGATCGCTTGTTTTGATACCGCTTATTGATGACGAACACTGATACCACTTATTGATGACGAAGATTTATGTTTCCTGTTTACGGTACCATGAATGACTGGGGGAGTCTTCTTCTTCTTCCTGTCGAGGTTCCTGAAATAAGAGATGCCCAATGGGCAGCGGTGAGGACAGCTCTGGCAGTCGCGTCTCTCAGGTCGTGTTCCGAGCAGGAGTGTGGGCATTTGGGGCACGCCATTAGGTGCGCCATGGTTTGCGGTGCTGTACCGCAAACACATTGGGTTGAATGGTCCCGATGCAGTCCCCATCAGGCCGTGTCTTCCTTGCAGCGGCCAACTTGCGAACTGAGCCTATTTAGCGCCCTCCAGATGGGCCATGAGGCCATGACTCCTTGTGGCCGGGTGGCAGGGGGAGTGATTTTGTATTTGAAACCTGAAGTTACTGATCAATACTCGTACATTTTTACGCCAAATTATCGATTTTTATCTCAGAGCCCTATTGTTGTAAATACCTACTTACACCTTGGCAGTTTTCGCCAGATATGTTAGCTGTGCCTGACTGAAACAACATAGAATCATGCCTGTATTCCTAAAACGGGGTAAGCAGACCAAATTAAATTATATTTAACTTTCAGTGCCACTTCTAGCATTTTTATATTTAAAGATGGGGAAATATGATATTGCAGTGATAGATTCACCTCAAAAGAGCATGCTAATCCATATCCATACTATACTATACTATAATATAGTATAAGTACTATTATACTATACTATACTTACCTACTATATATATACTATTATACTGCCAAAGTGTGTCTGTCTGTCTGTCTGTACCTCTTCACGCTTAAACCTTCGAACCGATTTAGAAGAAATTTGGTATAAGTAGAGATAGTTTGAGTCCCGGGGAAGGACATAGGATAGTTTTTATCCCGGAAATCATCCCCTAAGGGGGTGAAATGGGGGAGGGGGGGGGGGGGGGGGGGGGGGGATTTGTATGGAACTACGATATAAACGAGTTCCACGCGGACGGAGTCGCGGGCAGAAGCTAGCTATGAATAAAGCTTCTTTTGTAATAATTCCAACAAAGTATTCTCAAAACAAATTTTTGTGTGCCAAAATTTTATTTAATTGTATGGCGATTGTAGAATAGGCGAATATCCATATGATATTTTTATACTAAGGTTGGTTTAAAGTTTACAGTATCACCACCAAGGGCACCAAGGGGACACTTAGGTACCTACAGCCTACAGGGTTGTGGTAGGTAAATCCTGCGGGTTCCGGATGTGTGCAATAGCGTTCCCGGGGCTCTGTCTACAAGCGAGCAGTGGAACACCCCAGGGGTTTTAGTCCGTGAGAGTCGGACATACCCACTTGCTTTCTCCCGAGCCGAGTGGGATCCATAAAGGATTTCCCCTGGGAAAACAAAAAAAAACCGGCCAAGTGCGAGTCGGACTCGCGCACGAAGGGTTCCGTACCATTATCTATAAAAAAACTATTTTATTCTGTGTTTTTAGTATTTGTTGTTATAGCGGCAACAGAAATACATCATCTGTGAAAATTTCAGCTGGAACTATCACGGTATCAGTGAGATACAGCCTGGTGACAGACAGACTGACGGACGGACGGACGGGCGTACGGACGGACGGACGGACAGCGGAGTCTTAGTAATAGGGTCCCGTTTTACTCTTTGAGTATGGAACCCTAAAAAGGTAAATCCTGCGGACGCGAGCAACAGATTGTCCCCCAGAATCACGGTGACTTGAGAATTGACGGTACATTTCATGCAGTTTTTAAGTATTTAGAATCATTATTCTTTTAGTTTTTCTAGCACCTAAGATCTATAGCAAGTGCTCTGGGTTGTGCGACACAGTGCGAGCCGGAGGCACTTCCAAAAGCGGGCGCGTCCGAGGTCGAGAGCCATTCGTGGGGACTTCTGGAACGTGCAATCTCACAAATTGCTCCACTAGTGTTAGGCAATCTGACTCTCCCCGTAAAATCGCACAATCGTTACCATTCGTAATACTTCCGGTACCTACTCTTATCTACCATCGGCCTTGGCAATTAAATCTGTGTTCCTCGCTCGAGAGCCTCGATATAGCATAGGTAGGCACGTAGGCCGATATTGACTTTTAGAACAAGCTTTTTATAAAGCTTAATATATATAGATACTGAAAATAACGCATGTAAATACGAGTGAAAGGGATTGGCATCTCTCTTCGATGTATTGGTGGATCATTCTTCTCAATCCAATTTAAGATGGCCTTTACTGTTCCGATTTCAAAACTTCTTATTCTAAAAAAATTGTTTAAAATATGTATATATATCGAAAAGTCACTTAGTGACCTGAGATTTGTAACAAGATATATATGTATATATTTCACCAGTAAGTAGGTCAGTAGAATGGACGGTCAAGTATATCTATACATAGGATGTATTACCGAGAATGCAAGCAGAGGGGGGGGGACTCTCACCCTCCATCAAACTCTATTTAAAGAGAAGGGGGGGGCTAAGCTTTGAGTAGGTAAGGTACCTACGCTTTCAGAAAGATTACTCAAAGGTTAGCTTTGCAAATTGAGTTACGATTGCAAGCACTCTTATTACTTTGCTACTTAATACGTAGTTAGCAGTTACTATTTAGGCCTTTAACTCGTTGCAACACGTGAGCGAAGTAAACGTGGTCGCGCCTCGCGTCGCAAGTCATTTATTACCACTGCTTTAATTTAAGTCGGCTAAGACCATCTTCAATGGGGTTTTAACGCGAATGAAACCCTCAAAATTGTCTCACGAGCGCTCGCTCATTCGATAATGTCCGCTCGATATGCTGTGCATTTCGCGCTTTTTTTTTAATACTATGTCGCTCCAAATATTAGCGAGATGACATTCCGTTGTGCCCTCTCTTAATACTTGCATACTTCGGTATAAAAATAACAGACTAAGTTTTACCGGTTATCTGTGATAAAAATAGGTTTTTGTCGTTTTGATTATTTTCCCTAAATATTAGTAAGTAGCGAATTATTAAAGTTGAAATTTCAAACAACAGTTTTTTTCGGTACTCCGCCGCCGCCGTCGGCTATTTTCGCCCGACAGATCGGGCGGCGTGTAGCGCAGCCTTACGCCTGTGCATAAACGTAGCCTTTTGCGTACCTTCGGCGCTACCACGAACTTCGAATCTCGAACTTCCAATATCTCCGTTTCGGTCGCTCGAGTACCATAAACCATAAGTGCGATAGAGACGGAGATATACGAAGTTCGAGATTCGAAGTTCGTGGTTATAGCTCTTGACTAGGTACGACAGTTGTTTTCCGGACTAGCATTGCAGCGTTTGTTTGAAGTCAGCAAACTGTGAAAAGTTTAGTTATAATTACTGAAATCACGTCTTCGACCGGATTCCTGCCTCCATATCGTTCATGGATCGCAGACCTAACCTAACGACTGTTAGGTTAAACCAGTTTAACGAAAGTCCAATGTGTAACCTCTTCGAAGTCCAATACGAGTATATTACGTGTAGGTAGGTAAACAAAACAAACCGTAAAGCTAGTACCTATATTATAGTGACGAGCTGACGAGGCGTCCATAGAACTTGGTGTTTAGCATGATAGGGTTTATGCTCATGTTTTACCTGACGTTTTGGCACATTTGGGCCGTAGAACGTAACCATAAAAACTAATGATTTTCAAACGAAATCTAATAAGTTTCTGTCAAAAATTAAATTTTTGGTACCTACAAGCTTTTACTGCCGACTGTACTTTTCTGCATACCATCATCAAGTACTCATTGAGACAATTCTAACGAGCCCAAACTCGATGGGGTTGTGTCGTTTTATTCCTATGGCCACCTTCCAGCTCCAGCATCAGATCACCTCCAAGTCATCATAACATTGCATTGTCATGCGATAATATGCTTGCAAAATTTCAGCTCAATTGGATAACGGAAAGTGACTGAAAAATGGATTGCAAATTTTGACGGACAACTTTACTTACATACTTACATATTTACATACATACATATTTACATACATACGAACAGTGCAAATTAATATAAAGCTTGTAAAAAGATGGCTTCTTGAGCACACATTCTATAGCTTCGACGAATATATGAATATTGTGTGAATATTTTTATTTAAATACTGTTAGCTATTTAGTACTGTTGACTGAACTAAACTAAACTAAGCCGACTAAACCTTGGGTCCTTGCTCATGTTTTACCTGACGTTTTGGCACATTTGGGCCGTAGAACGTAACCATAAAAACTAATGATTTTCAAACGAAATCTAATAAGTTTCTGTCAAAAATTAAATTTTTGGTACCTACAAGATTTAACTGCCGACTGTACTTTTCTGCATACCATCATCAAGTACTCATTGAGACAATTCTAACGAGCCCAAACTCGATGGGGTTGTGTCGTTTTATTCCTATGGCCACCTTCCAGTTCCAGCATCAGATCACCTCCAAGTCATCATAACATTGCATTGTCATGCGATAATATGCTTGCAAAATTTCAGCTCAATTGGATAACGGAAAGTGACTGAAAAATGGATTGCAAATTTTGACGGACAACTTTACTTACATACTTACATATTTACATACATACATATTTACATACATACGAACAGTGCAAGTTAATATAAAGCTTGTAAAAAGATGGCTTCTTGAGCACACATTCTATAGCTTCGACGAATATATGAATATTGTGTGAATATTTTTATTTAAATACTGTTAGCTATTTAGTACTATTGACTGAACTAAACTAAACTAAGCCGACTAAACCTTGGGTCCTTGGTCGTCAGATATGAGGAATTTCATTAAGGCCTTGTCTTCGCGGCTGGTCCAAGCAACTGGAGACCCCAGAGCTGGCGCTTACCTCTCGCAACGTATTTCCATTGCGATTCAGAGAGGTAATGCTGCCAGCGTAATGGGGTCCATGCCGCAGTCTGACCTCTTAGAGGCGGTATTCTTTTTATAACTTCCCCTTTTTATGTTTTTTGTTTATAGTTATAACCTATTTTAATGTTGTTTTTAAAGTAAATTATATATCTTCAAAAAATTTTTATGTCTTGATTCAAGTAATAATATTCAACTATAATAAAGATAATTATAAGACAAATTATCTTTGACTATAACTACGAGTATAACTAGTAAATATGTATTATTTGTTGACACATTTTGTGTAAAGCATTTTTTTGTATATAGTCCAGGCAATAAACTGACAACTTGTATGGAAAAAATGTCAAATTTGGAAATAATTTATAATAGCTGTATTTTTTCTTTGTAATGGATACATTAGGTATCAATTAAATAGTTACCTAGTGACAAAATCCAACAAAATTTCAGACCTCAAAAAAATTATAACGTAACTAGCTTCTGAAAAGTCAGAAAAAATATGAATAAATGGTTTTATCTTTATTTTGGTTCATTTACATTTGCTTTATAATATTCAAGATAGATAATAAAAAAAACAGTTAAATTTTTATTTAAATATATATAAATACTTCCGGATGCAAAGTTTGTTGGATTCTTGAATAAATCATCTTAGAATAATGTTTTAAAATGATGTAAAGAAAAAAAACGCTATTATAATCTAATGTATTGATGTAGTATTGACAACAACGAATAACTTAATATGAATATATTGTCATATCGTGCTAGCTGGGCTGGAAGAGATTCCCGTAGTATAAGCACTATAAGTGTCATTCAAATGATTTGCTCGAGAATAATTAATTTAAATAAATTAAGCGTTACTTATTTTAATTATTCATAAGAGGGTGTGTCGCAATTTAAATTGCCTGTTGACCGTTCGTTCGAAGTGATCGCGATCAATAACCCAATTTAAATTCAATGCAAAACAATAGCTGGTTTTATTTTTAAACAAATAATGTAACAGATAGGTACACTTTAGGTTAATCAACTTCATTAAAGCTACGAGATTCAATAATTAACCTTGATTTGAGCCCAAAACGGGCTCCATCAGCCCAGCTACCACGATAAAACTTAAATATCGTCACGTTTTACGGCCCAATGTACTGAAACGTAACGATAAAACGTAGCATGCTATACTAGGCCAGTTTTGGACATAATAACAACAACTTAAATACCTAAACCTCCTTTAAAATCTCGCGCTTTGTACACATGTTTAAATTATTACTGTTTTACACGGGTCTAACGCGATATTTATTTACCTTTATTTCTGATGTTTCGACACGGGTTGCACCGTACCGCACCGGTCATGGTCGCAGACCGTCCACCTGTTTGTCTGCGACCATGACCGGTGCGGTGCGACCCGTGTCGAAACGTAAGAAATAAAGGTAATATAGTATTTTTCACAATCGTGTTATAATCAGAGATCGGACAAATTTGCGACATTGCTCGCAATAATGTGGACATGACTCCAAAAATAATCAAAATGTTAATCAATTAATTATTTCTTGAAATAAAATTTTAATTTTCGGAGATAATAATAGTTTATACGTGCTTATAACTATTAGGAAAATGTTATTTGAAGTGGTTATCATTTTTGTAAATATTTTTATATAATAATGAAATGAAGTTACGATTTTAAACTGACACGATTATTTTCACTAGAAATAATACCCAACATGTACTACATGGTAAATATCCTTTTTAGTTCAATAGATATAAAACCTCCGTGGATTTACTTTTTCTTAATATATATATATTTTGACATTGATAGTTGCCAAATAACAGTCGTAATTGCCGTACCTAAATTACTTACGTAGGTACGTACCGTACCTAAACGGCAGCAAAATTAAATAATGGCATGTTGTTTACTGATGGGTACTGAATATCGCCAGTTTAAAAACGCTGTTATTTAAACTTTAAGGAAAGGTGTTGGAAGTTTATCTTGAAACAAATCGATTCATCAAAATTCGATGAATGTTGGGAAATGGTAATCGCTCTTATTCGTACCTTTCAATGCAACGATAATCAAGGTAACCTTTCTACATTACTAAGTTGATGGTTAAATGCACTTGTATTTTATATAAAAAGAAATAGAATTACTGCAGAAAATTTGGAAAAAATACTGATTATTTTCTTTTATAAATGTATACTTTAACAAACTTTTGTATTTATTGACTAGGAATAAAATTATATGTCATGTAAGAAATTAATTAATTGAATAACATTTTGATTAATTTTGGAGTCATGTCCACATTATTGCGAGCAATGTCGCAAATTTGTCCGATCTCTGGTTATAATAGAATCGCTTTGATTATTGAGTTTACTCGTTGATGTCTTTTAAGATATCAACGAGCGTACGAGCGATAGGCTTCACTTCGTTTCAACAGTATCGAGTTTGATTAATTAGTTCAGTAGACTCGTAGAAAATTAATTTTAATGAATTCGTACAAAAAGTATTGTTCACGATAGTGTTATAATCAAGATTTTTAATCTCGTACCTTACTTAGGCCACTCAGCAAGCTTCGTGGCCTAAACATGGTACTCGACTATACCGTGTTTAGGCCACGAAGCTTGCTGAGGCCCCCCACAAGGTGGACTGATGACCTGGTAAAGGTCGCGGGAGTCCGCTGGATGCGGGTGGCGCCGGACCGGTCAATTTGGCACGTCTTTCGGACGTTTTTCGACTGATATCCGCTACCTGACTGATATGACGACCGCTTTAGCCTAGTTGGTAGTGACCCTGCCTACGAAGCAAGAGGCCTAGGTTCGAATCCCGGTAAGGGCATTTATTTGTGTGATGAGCACGAATATTTGTTCCCGAGTCATGGATGTTTTCTATCAATTTAAGTATTTATTTCTCTATATAAGTATGTATATCGTCGTCTAGTACCCATAGTACAAGCTTTGCTTAGTTTGGGACTAGGTTGATCTGTGTAAGATTGTCCGCAAATATTTTTTTTTTTATATGATGATGATGACATAGGTATGTGATATTGTGTTCCTGGTTGTGAGTGGTCGCAAGAGCTTCAAAGATGCGCTGTGTTTAGTTGAGGGTGTCAATAAAGTGTCTGCTGGACGGTCGCCAACACGCCCCTCCGACCGAGCGACCTTGGTCGGCACCGACCGCTGATGTAGTATAACATTTTGCTGCAAACAACTGTGAAGAAGTGCAGGAGCCTCACCCTCAACACAACACATCGCATCATATTGTAGCAGATTTCCATCAGGATGGTCGTATCGTACGCTTGTTTAAGGTCATCTATACTTCTCAATGAGCATACTCTGCCGCTAGTTCACCGTCCGTTGTTACCGAGTGTGCACGCGTGCTGATCGCAGAGAATATTACGTTTCTTCCCCAAAGGCCTGACATGATGCGCGTGTATTCTCCAATAAGAGCGTAGGTATACAAGTGTGTGTGCTTTAGATGTGTTCGTGCTTTGTCTTTTCAATACAAATCGGCCGGCATGTCCGATCTCCTTATATTTATACATCTGTGGGTTTAACTCGCGTATTATTGAAGCGTTTATAGCCCGGCGGCGCCTGCGTATTGGAAACGATAACGCAGGTCAAGCAAAGACGGCAGGGGTCAGTCTTTGGATGGGTGACCGCCTGTTTGAGTGGTTACTATAAATGAGCGCTTCCGTGCTTTGGAAGGCACGCTAAGCAGTTGATCCCGGTTGCTGTCTATGACAGTAGTCGTTAAGCCGAGTTAGAGGCCTTCGGGCGGCTTAAGAACCTCTAACAGTCGAGTTGCCCACTCACTTGACAAAGGGGGGACAGCTGTCACTCGCGTCCGCAGGAGCTACCTACCACAACCCTGCACGTGTCCCCTGGGTGGTACTAAAGAGTGACAAACTCAAAGGCCAAAATAATAATTGCCATACGATGAAATAAAAACTCGCGTATTAAATGTGATTACGGGCGACATGTTTCAAACCCATCGGGAGTTCTTGTTCAGGATGAGTATTCTCGCGGCGGTGTCGCTTCCTCCAAAGCGCCGAAGGTTTCGAAACATGTCGCCCGCAGTGACATTTAATACGCGAGTTAAACCGTATACTTATTTGTAGCATTATTTCTTTCACTGCATGTAGAATGGACTTTCTGGATGGTTATTAGGCCATATTTTATACCGCGGGTTTGCTTGCGTTCTTAGCAATACGCGGGCGAAGCTGCGTGGGCAGCTCGTGTAGGTATTATAAAAACGCTATAGGTGCGTGTAGGTAGTATTTGGGCGATAATTCGAGCGTATCAAACGCTTGACTTCGGTGGCCACATTTTTTAATAATTGGGCATAGATGTTGATGTCATATTTAGATATTTGTTAGATGTCCGGTAGACTTATATGCTTACCAGAAACGAAATCGAAATCTGCCGCTACGTCTTCAAAAATGTGGCCACCGAAGTCAAGCGTTTGAAACACTCGAATAATCGCCCATTTAATCGAGACTGTCATTGATGATTGATAGATTGTGTTTCATCTCAAATCTAGGATGTAATTAAGTAAAAAACTGATGAAAATTTAATTTTAGCATATCACGTGTCCCCAGATACATTGTCTGTGAAGCTTCCTTCAGAGGGGCCCACAGACAATGGTTGGTCGCCATGTTTGTTCGCCACAGTTGAAATGTTACGTAATTATGCCTAATTACCTAACTCGTCATGTCATTTGTCAATAACAATTGACAAGACAATAAATATGTAAGTACTTAAAATGTAAATATTTTCGCTAATATATATATATTTTTTACATAATTTTGTTAAGTATGTCTTAATGTGTAAAAGATTGAAATAAGTAAACATCATTACTTATTCTTTTAATGTTATCTTATCTTATCTTATCTATGTGAGGGCCCTTTCGGATGCACTTCGACCCAGTGGAATCTTTTGTGCATTTGCCCTCTCCTTTATACCTGCTTCCAGGCTTGCTCCATCATTTCCACAAAGCGGATGATGCAGTTCGCCGGGAGCACCTTGAATTCCTTTGGTTGCGGGTAACCGTTACCAAAGTAGTTCATTCTTTGTCTGGCAAGGGCATGACATTCACACAATAAGTGTTCCATAGTCTCATCCTCCTCGCCACACATTCTACAGTCTAAACTATCAGATAGTCCCATCTTGGCCAAGAGATCCTTGACCCCGAAGTGACCTGTGAACACCCCAGATATAATTCTGAGTTGCTTCCTACTGGATTTCCAGAGTTTTCTGGTCCAGCCCGAGTCCACTCCTTCTATGAAGAGCTTAGAGTGCCTTAAGCCAGCCTCATTCCTCCACTCGTGTTGGTGTTTGGTTTTGGCGTAGGCTTTAAAGGCCGATATAATGGTCCCCTGCGAGAGTCCCACAAATGGTTCTGGACCTACAAAGTGATTTGTAGAGCCGCCCCCTCTTGCAAGCTCATCTGCTCTTTCGTTGCCGATGAAGCCCTTGTGCCCTGGTATCCAAACTAGTTGCACCTTATTGTGCCTTCCAAGTCTGTTTAGTGCTTGGACGCCATTATAAATTAGTCTAGAGTCCACTTTCGGCGCCGTAAGCGATTTAAGGGCCGCTTGACTGTCACTGAGTATATAGATAGTCCGCCCTTTGGTTCGCCTGTCTATATTCTCCTGTACACAAGCAATTATGGCGTATGTCTCCGCTTGGAAGACAGTTGCCAAACTACCCATGCTTACACTACTACTATAGTCATTTGCATAAATGCCTGCTCCCGTACCGGATCCCATTTTTGATCCGTCCGTGTACCATATACTGTCTTCGATACCAGACTTTGGTGGTTCTAGACCTTCGGCCCACTCAGCCCTGGTTGGAACTTTTGTTGTGTAGTTCCTGTGGAATACATACTTGGGTAGCATTTTGTCGCTTCCCATGTTTGTTATTCTGTCTAAGAAACCATCAGTCTCCATGTTTGTGTGCTTAGTCTTCGGCTTGCTATCGCTCCACAGTCCAAGAGTTCTTAATCTGTAGAGCGATTTGCGCGCCTCTGACTTAATCACCATGTGAAGTGGCGGTAGGTCCGTAGGACTTCTAGCGCCGCTGTAGGCGTGGTACGTAACGCCCCTGTTATAGCCATGCATGCCGTTCTCTGCACCTTTCTCAGGGCCTCTCTGCATGTGCTCATTAAAGTCCTTGGCCACCATACCAGGCTACCGTACAGTATTATGGGTCTCACTTCTTTTAATGTTAATTGCTCACCTAAAATCGTTAGAAAAATGTTACAGGTGTTATAACTATAAGCATTACCTATTTTCAGGGCAAATTTGAGCCTTAGGCTGCGTTTCCACCAGAGCTGAGCTGAGCTGTGCGAGGATGCGTTTCATACATTTGATAGCTCGCAAGCGAGGTTGCGAGGTGTCAAATGTATGAAAACACATCCTCGCACAGCTCAGCTCAGCTCTGGTGGAAACGCAGCCTTAAGAGTCCGCAGTAAGCTCGGCCGAATTTCACCTTCCCATACAAACGGAGTTTCGTTCTGATTCTAAAACTACGTCTTGAATTGTAACGAAACTTTGCATATACTTAGGTACAATGACATGAGGTATATCTAGGTCTGTAATTAGTTTTTATGGCTCCAGTTTATATAAAACAAACGAAATACAGCAAAAACATTTTTTGTATGAAAAACTTAAATTTGCTATGGTTTATAAGCTCCATAAACTAATTACAGACCTGGATGGTACTCAACTTATTTCAAGTACAAAGTTTCAAAGCAAACTACCAAAAAAAATGTCTCACTTCACGTCAGCATTGTTACAAGCTTGTGATACAGTCTGGCGATTTAAAATTGAACTTATACCTGTAGTTCCTTAAAGTAAATAAATAAATATCGTGCGAATAACAACAAACTAGCAATTTCGATTCTGGCTAAATTAACATTAACCTGCTCACTTTTTTCCGTATTTTCCAAAAGCTTTTTTTTTAGATAACAAAACATAACGTCACATCTAATTTTAGGTACCTACCTATATGTATGTCCATATGCAAAAGTAAATATTCGTCTAAGTTTGTATTACTTACAATAAGATGGTCATATTAAAAACTAGGTACTCATACATAGGTACTTATACATACCGAAATGAACAATAAATTATACATTACGGGTTAGCTATCAATCGTTCAAGACTGTCTATCAATCAAATATTTATTCGTCACATTAGTAGTAGGTATCGCCCACAGCACTGATAGGCCAGCCCGTAGAGTATGTCTTTGTTGCAAAAGGTGGTGTAGAAGATTTTGTTTTTTAATATTGTTTACATCGATACAACCGAGCAAATATCAAAAATGGTTACTCGAGATATCTTGGGACAACTTTTGGCAGCCACAAATCTGGGACGTTTTTTGGTTTCTCACCGTATAGAAATACGGTGCATCCTAGCGAAAAGTTACACACTAGGGAATTAAAGAACATGAAATTATGCGTCTAATGAGTACCAAAACATATTAATTCAGTTCAGCGACATAGTAGAAAACCATGGTCGAAAACAAGGCTTTCCTCAAGTTTGTAAGTTATTTCAAGATAGTCGTTTTTAAGCTTCTTCGTTTCAATTTTGAATTTAACAGGTTTTAACTCCTCAATTGTAGAAATTTACAGAATCGACAGTAATTTCAGCATTAGTATCATCATAACTGGTAATCGAAGAGCTGGCAGTTTTCTCGTGCAACGCATCAGCATTGCAGTTCAGTGAGGAAATACCGCCAGCATACTCGGTACAGTAGACGGCAAACTTCGTGCGCAAATGACCTTGCCTGCGCAAAGGCGAATTGTACGTGCAAGCTGCCCCCCCACTTCCCCTCATTTGCGCACGAAGTTTGCCGTCTACTGTACACTGCCTAGAGGGCCTTTTTAGGGTTCCGTAGCCTAAATGGCAAAAACGGAACCCTTATAGTTTCGTCATGAATGCCCGTCAATCCGTCTGTCCGTATGTAGGCATTTTACTCGAAAACTATAAAGTGTATTTGAATAAAATTTAGAGGATAGGTGAATTTTATTAGCCGCTACATAATTCTAAAATGAAATGACAAAAAAAATATGTTTTTAGAGGTGCACTCCATACATATAACTGCAAGTCAAAAAAAAAGAAAACCATCGTATGTCCACGTGTTGCACATCAATCGATAGATAGGTCTTTTAAAATAAAAGGTTTCTCAGCAAGTTTTTCGATTAAGTGAAAATAGTCGGAGATAATCGCCCCGAAAGTCACTAAATTTCCAGGATTTGTTGCTGCCAAAAGTTGTCACGAGGTATTTCGTGTAACTATTTTTGATAATTGCTCGATTGTATCCGTATTACATGACATAAAAAATAAAATCTTCTACACCACCTTTTGCAAAGTACCCCGTGCTTTGAACCTCTACTGACAGACGTAGGCGATTATCTCCGACTATTTACACTTAATCGAAAAACTTGCTGATAAACCTTATATTTATTTTAAAAGACCTATCGATTGATGTGCCACACGTGGACATACGATGTTTTTCTTTTTTTTTGACTTGCAGTTATATGTATGGAGTGCACCTCTAAAAGAATATTTTTTTGTCATTTCGTTTTAGAATTACGTAGCGGCTACTAAAATACACCTATCCTCTAAATTTTATTCAAATACACCTTATAGTTTTCGAGTAAAATGCCTGTGACATACGGACAGACGGATTTACGGGCAGTCATGACGAAACTATAAGGGTTCCGTTTTTGCCATTTTGGTTACGGAACTTTAAAAAGGCCCTCTAGGCATTGTACCGAGTATGCTGGCAGTATTTCTTCAGTGAACTGCAATGCTGATGCGTTGCACGAGAAAACTGCCAGCTCTTCGATTACCAGTTATGATGATACTAATGCTGAAATTACTGTCGATTCTGTAAATTCCTACAATTGAGGAGCTAAACCTATAGTTTAATTCAAAATTTAAACGCAGAAGCCTATAAACCACTATCTTGAAATAACTAACAAAGTTGAGGAAAGCCTAATTTTCGACCATGGTTTTCTTCTATGACGCTGAACCGAATTAGTATGTATTGGTACTCATTAGACGCATAATTTCATGTTCCTAGTGTGTAACTTTTCGCTAGGATGCACTGTATAGAAGCTACGAGTGAGAACCCAAAAAAAGTCTCAAAATTTCGAGGATTTGTGGCTGCCAAAAGTTGTCCCAAGATATCTCGTGTAACCATTTTTGATATTTGACCGGTTGTATCGATGTCAACAATATTAAAAAAAAAATCTTCTACACCACCACTTGCAACGTACCCCGGGGTGCTTTGAACCTCTACGGACTGGCCTATGATAGAAGCCTAAAATATTGTTTTATCAACATTTACCAACAACATGTCAAAACTTTAAAGCATTTACATTTGAATGCTAATATATTCACATCACCACGAAAGATGCCGTCATAAAATATCTGATTAAAAAATAAAAACAGAAAATGTTGTCAAAAATCACTAGTTCGGGCTGCACGTGTTCTTTATATGTCTCTGACGTCCTTTATATGTCCTTATACTGAGTGCAATGCCCCACCCTTAGCGTCTGTAAAAAACAAACGATAAATAATTTACTTAAATAATTAACAACTTAGGAAAAGTTGATAAACCCCCGACATTTTCATTTCAAAGGTCAATATCTCAAAACCAGTTAAACTAATTTTTTTGAAACGTAGCTAAGACCCGATCAACCCGATCGGTGATCAGGTGATCACGTCAGCTTTCGGACAAGAAAAACCGCATTAAAATCGGTCCATTTCGTTTAAGGCCTCCACACACCGGTCGCGTGCGCGGGTCGGGCGCGGGCCCGCGCAAGTTGTAAAACATTGAAAATAAACTTCAAAGTTCAAACACACATCGAACGCGGGCCCGGGGCTCGCGTTCGATGTGTGTATGAAGTTTATTTTTAATTTTTTACAACGTGCGCGGGCCCGCGCCTGACCTGCGCCCGCGACCGGTGTGTGGAGGCCTTTAAGCTACTATGTCACAGACACACAGATACACAGACACGTCAAACTTATAATACCCCTTTTTTTGCGTCAGGGGTTAAAAAATTAAAAACCAAGTTGTAACCGACTTCAATTCAGTACTTCACCTTAGTGCCCTCGATTTCTCCAGGATTCCACAGTGATGCCATTTGTTTGATTGACAAAAAAATGTCTGTAATATTTTTTGATAATCTAACAGACGGACTAAATATATTTTTTTAGGAAAGTAGCCAATTGAGATCGATTAGCACTTCACCACTGAGATGGAGGCTAATTCATCAGTTTCATCACTATTACCAAAAAAATATAACATCACACGTTTGGGAGTTACAATGCCACAGACAGATACACAGATCTATATATACCAAGATACATGTTAAACTTATAACATCCCTCTTCTGCGAGGGGGTTAAAAATAATGTAACATAATGATCATCACTTCACGTACGCCTCGGAACTTGCCTATATTTAGCCCAATCAAACCATCGCCAGCACGCCATCTATTCTTGTCTGTCTAATCTAAGTTTGCTAAACGGTTTACGGTTTACTAAGAATAAAATAGCATGTCAAACTATGTCGGGCAAGCATATATTCGTAGAAGGAGAAGATATTTTAACCCCCAACGCAAAAAGAAGGTTTTATAAGTTTGACGTGTCTGTGTCTGTCTGTGGCATCGTAGCTCCTAAACGAATGGACCGATTTGAATGCGGTTTTTTTATCCGAAAGCTGACCCTGACGTGATCGAGATGGTTTCTAGCTACATTTCAACAAAATCGATTCAGCCGTTTTTGAGATATAGAACTTTGAAATGAAGATATCGGGGGTTTTTCAAGTTTTCTACGTTGTTAATTATTAGTATTTCTTAGAGATGCGCCGAATATTCGGTAAATATTCGGTGTTCGGCATATTCGGCACGTTTTTCAATGTTCGTTATTCGGCCGAATTATTCGGTTCAAATGCCGAATATTTACCGAATAATATTGCAGGTTTTTTGTCTGCAAGTTGTAAGAATGTAACATAGTCATTGTCCTGTGAAATTATTATTCTAAACCACTGGAAAATGAGTATGTTTTGGAACGGCTGATTAAGGCATAAGGCATTCCTTTGAACCGAATTATTCGGCCGAATATTCGGTTCGGCATAAGCTGGACCGAAAATTCGGCCGAATATTCGTATTCGGTAAAACCCATCTTCTTTCATTGTCCTGTGAAATTATTATTCTAAACCACTGGAAAATGAGTCTGTTTTGGAACGGCTGATTAAGGCATAAGGCATTCCTTTGAACCGAATTATTCGGCCGAATATTCGGTTCGGCATAAGCTGGACCGAAAATTCGGCCGAATATTCGTATTCGGTAAAACCCATCTTCTTTCATTGTCCTGTGAAATTATTATTCTAAACCACTGGAAAATGAGTCTGTTTTGGAACGGCTGATTAAGGCATAAGGCATTCCTTTGAACCGAATTATTCGGCCGAATATTCGGTTCGGCATAAGCTGGAACGAAAATTCGGCCGAATATTCGTATTCGGTAAAACCCATCTTCTTTCATTGTCCTGTGAAATTATTATTCTAAACCACTGGAAAATGAGTCTGTTTTGGAACGGCTGATTAAGGCATAAGGCATTCCTTTGAACCGAATTACTCGGCCGAATAATCGGTTCGGCATAAGCTGGACCGAAAATTCGGCCGAATATTCGTATTCGGTTTTATTTAATCGTATGGCAATTATTATTTTGGCCTTTGAGTTTGTCACTCTTTAGTACCACCCAGGGGACACGTGCAGGGTTGTGGTAGGTAGCTCCTGCGGACGCGAGTGACAGTTGTCCCCCCTTTGTCAAGTGAGTCGGCAACTCGACTGTTAGAGGTTCTTAAGCCGCCCGAAGGCCTCTAACTCGGCTTAACGACTACTGTCATAGACAGCAACCGGGATCAACTGCTTAGCGTGCCTTCCAAAGCACGGAAGCGCTCATTTATAGTAACCACTCAAACAGGCGGTCACCCATCCAAAGACTGACCCCTGCCGTCTTTGCTTGACCTGCGTTATCGTTTCCGATACGCAGGCGCCGCCGGGCTATGAACGCTTCGAATTTCATATTCGGTAAAACCCATATTCGGCGCATCTCTAGTATTTCTCATCTGTACACAAAAGGTGTAGTCAAAGCGAAATGGGATTTCCAGCGCTACTTCTAGCAATAGGTACAGTTTAAAAGTTCAATAAGATAGCCTAGTGGGTAGTGACGCTGCCTTCATACCCCAGCGGCGCCTGCGAGTCGGAAACGATAACGCAGGTTAAGCAAAGATGGCAGCGGTCAGTCTTTGGATGGGTGACCGCTTGTTTGAGTGGTTACTATAAATGAGCGCTTCCGTGCTTTTGAAGGCACGCTAAGCAGTTGATCCCGGATGCTGTCTATGACAGTAGTCGTTAAGCCGAGTTAGAGACCTCCGGGCGGCTTAAGAACCTCTAACAGTCGAGTTGCCCACTCACTTGACAAAGGGGGGACAACTGTCACTTGCGTCCGCAGGAGCTACCTACCACAGCCCTGCACGTGTCCCCTGGGTGGTACTAAAAAGTGACAAACTCAAAGGCCAAATAATGGATGCCATACGATTAAATAAGAAATGCGAGTTGGACTCGCGCACGAAGGGTTCCGTACCATTAAAAAAATCACGTTTGTTGTATGGGAGCCCCCTTAAAAAAATATTTTATTTTGTTTTTAGTATTTGTTGTTATAGCGGCAACATAAATAGGTACATAATCTATGAAAATTTCAACTCTCTAGCTATCACGGTTCTTGAGATACAGCCCTGCGGCGCTACCACGATCTTCGAATCTCGAACTTCGTATATTTCCGTCTCTGTCGCTCGAGTACCATAAACCATAAGTGCGATAGAGACAGAGATATACGAAGTTCGAGATTCGAAGTTCGTGGTTATAGCTCTGGTGACAGACAGACGGACGGACGGACGGACAGCGAAGTCTTAGTAATAGGGTCCTGTTTTACTCTTTCGAGTACGGAAACCTACAAAGTGACGCTGCCTGCGAACCTGAAGGTCCTGGGTGCGAATCCCGGTAAAGGGTAAATATTTGTGCGATGAGCATGAATATTTGTTTGTGAGTCAGGTGTTTTCTATTGTACAGTCAGCAGCAGAAGTAGCCAAGCGGGCCGGGTGTTCAAAATGACCTACACACGCTCTTAATTTCTTAAGAGCCTGTTCACGTGCTCACTAACGCCAGTGGTAAATAATTGAGATTATTTAAATCAAACGACAGATATTTAAATAAATAGGCCACTACACACGTACTATATTTTGTATTTAAGTACCTTGCATATGTGAATACAGCAATGGACGGATTCCAGAGGTCGCGGGTTCAAATCCCGATCGCGGCGAATAATTTTTAAATTTTCCTCTTTGATCGAAATTTACATCAAACTAGTTTTTATGTTGCTGGAAATGCTGGATTCGTCGATCTATGAACTCAACGGCCGGTTTAACTTTGGACGCATAAATTGACGAATCCAGCAACGTAAAAACTATCATGCTTTATTCAAAAAATACTTTTTCTACTCGTCGACTTTAATCTTTGAATTAAGATTTCGTACACGAAACTAAGATCACATACTTTTTAATCCTGGAGCTCTGCCAGCTGGTGACGGAACTCGTATGGTTCCATAAGATAACCGCCAGCAGTCATCTTATGAATCCAGGAGCTGTATAAGATAACTGTGAAGACATCAACGCGCAAAATTACTAAGCTGCTGCGCTTTATTTCAGCAGGGCGATTTTCAATAGATATCAAGTTTGTTTAATAAATTATTATTTCCGTTGACTCGTAGAAAAAGTATTGTATACAATAGTTATATAATTAGCTTTTTAAGTCTCGTACCTTAATTAGTAAACGTGGTACTCGACTCAAAAAGCATCCATTATATAACGATTGCATAAACTACTATTAATACCTACAAAATACAGTGTGTAGTGGCCTACTTTTTTATTTCAATATCTATCGTTATGGCAGTTATATCAGTGGCGCTAGTGAGCACGTTAACGGGCTCTGAAGAATAAAGTCGTGTGCAGTGCAGGTCATTTTGAACACCCGGCCCGCTTAGCTACTTCTGCTGCGGACTGTACATATATCTATAAAATATATCGTCTTTTAGTACCCATAACACAAGCCTTATTGAGTTTACTATATCGATTTGTGTCAGATTGTCCCCTAATATTGTGTACCTAGGTATTCTATTGTGTTGTACAGATTGTCAAAATGTGATATTGCAACGGCAACGTCTCGTGGGCCTACCCACGAGACGTTGCAATACTCATAGTAATTACATTCTTCTGTAAATCTGACTCGGCAAATTGCATGTTCTGCTTGATTACTCAAAGGCTTGATATCAAGATGCACGCGCTAGTTCTGCAACACGCTCCCAGCTTACTCGTAGGTAGTGTATTACGAGGGCAGTCCCAGAAGTACCCGACCTGACATACTAAATACTCTTTTTGAAAATAATGCACTTTATAAAGTTTAAATTTGAAATTCGAACACGTAGCGTCGTTTTTCTTTTGTTTAGTAGCCATCAATAGTGGACACTGTGAACAAATTTTCAGACATGGAGAAAATTAGCCATCGTTATTGTGATACAATACTTTCATTTGAAAGGTTTTAGTCCAACTAGTATTAAAACGGAGCTAGATTCTACTTTGGGGGAGTCTGCTCCATCGTTTACAATGTCAGTATCGTTTAGGTACGTACCTACAGCACGAGTTCGCGCAACCATCACATTGGTATGCGACAAGTTGGGGCAGATTATCCGCCTAACAGGCGCTTGTCTACGCGTTTTTCGCTCTTTCTCAATATACCTATACCTACTGGTTTTTTAAATTTAAATCCATAGGTAGATAATACATTACCTACCACTTTTTGCTCTCAGCACTCTAACTTCGTGACTCGCAGAATGTATGATGGAATACTTTGAAAGATTTAACAGATATATAACCGTGTCAAAACTCCAATTAACACAAGGTTAAAAAGATGGAGTCATGCGAACTTCGATTTTCTATTTTGGTGGTAACGCCTCTTACCTGTTCAGTACCACCCATTGACCTCCCTGATAAAATTCTTTATGTAAATTCTTACGGTTTCATTCGTCTAGATTAGATTAAAGTAGGTACATTTCAGTAGGCTTAGGTACCTGGGCGAATATTCAGCGTTTTTTTTCGTCATTGATGAAGACGTAAGCCAATACCGGTGCTGAGACTTTTTTGATTTAAGTTTCCGCGGCATATGTTTTACCTCTACTGAAATAATCTTGAGCCGACAATGACGTTAGAACCGAGCGGTTCAAACGCTCGGAGATTGGCCCACCTACCTGCATTTGAAGGCATGTGTGCGAGACGCACCTATGACTGGCTCTGGGCTGGGTAGAATTGAAGGGAAATCCTGCACCTTCGGCGTTGGTCGTTACGGCTTAGCAGGAACTTGGTCGGGTCGGGGTTCTGAATTGAAAGGCTTGTTTACTTTTTCAAGTAATGTCACTTCGCTGCTACTGTAGGTACTGAATTTCATGGGGCCTGGCCGCCCAATTTATACTATCAAGTTACCTCGGCCGGACGCCCCTTCGCCCCGTATTTTTGGCGGGAAAGCGATTTGCGCGGGAAATTTTGGCGCGAAATGACATGTTCATTTATTACACTTCAATCTTACTCTAAGACATTATTTACAGTGCTTATACCTATTTCTATGCTATTTATAATACATTATTACACGAGATCCCGCTCGGTCGGCGTCAAAATGCATCTGAAACGCGGGGACTCGTACTCGTTGGTGTCTTCCTCCGCGCCTCGAAGAGGCGCGGGGGGAGCCGTTTTAAGCCTCAGCTTTTTTCGGCGGCAAGTCTCCGGTCGTTAAGACGACCGTGGTATTGGGGTAGCGATTTTTACGCTATTGGCGGTTTTTCCCCCTGTGAAACGCGGGGATTCCGTGTCGGCCCGTATATACGTACCTCGTCCCCCACCTGAGGTATAAATACCAGGGTTCCCCCCTCGCTCGCCCATCAGTCGTTGCCTGACTGGCGCGCGAGTAGGAACTCTAGGTTTCTTTTAGTCTGTCTATATTTCTTAGTGGAAACTTAGTGTTGTCCACTCTGTATTTAGGAAACCAGCGGTATATTACCCTTTTTTTACTATGTAGGAATGAAATGTGAGGCCTATTATTCTTTATTTCAGGTGCTAATTACATAAGGCAATAGTAGCGCAATGCCTATGTTATAAGAGGTTATAAGCTAGATTACAAGTTAGGTAGCGACTGACAATTTTATGTTTATAACGGGTTTTATTCTATGCCGTCCTGCACATCTCTCCCGCCGACCATCGTTCGGGTGAACGTTGGATCTTCTTTTGCGTGCAGGTTCTCAGGCTCCGTCGGCAGGATCACCAGCTTCTTGGTCGGTCTTCTGAAGACTCCGCCCTTGGTGGTCACGTCCACTGCTCGCGTCACGCCGTCGGGGCCCGGGTATATAGCTGTAACCCGGCCTCGTGGCCATGTGTTGCGAGGCAGATTCCCGTCGGCCACTAGCACGATGTCGCCGACGTTGATAGGCCGCCCATGACCGTAGGGCTCCCGCCGGTACTGGAGTGAGGGCAGGTACTCTCGGAGCCAGCGGGCCCAGAAGTGCTCGGCCAGGCGTTGGCTCGTCCGCCAAGTCGCGCGGCCGATGAGTGCGGTGTCGTCGAATGTCCCGGGGTTGGGGGCCCGGGCTGAGCCACCGAGGAGGAAGTGGTTCGGCGTGATGGCTTCTGGCTCGTCAGGATCAACCGCCACGTGAGTGAGGGGGCGGCTGTTCACTGTATATTCGGCCTCGGCGAGCAGAGTAGTCAGGGTCTCCTCGCTGGGGCGGCGCTCGTTGAGCACGGCGTGTAGGGCTCTCTTGACGGCTCGTACCATCCTCTCCCATGCCCCGCCCATAAATGGGGCTCCCGCCGGTATGAAGCGCCAGCTGATACCGCGTTGCGCGGCGTCGGTTTCGAGGGCGTCGCCGTAGGCCGCACGGAGCTCTTTGTCGGCAGCGTGGAAGTTACTTCCGTTGTCGGTCCAGATCTCGGTCGGGCAGCCGCGGCGCGCGATCATGCGTCGGAGCGCCATGACCGCGGAGTCCCCGCCGAGACTTGGTATTACTTCCAGATGTACTGCGCGCACGGTGAGGCACGTGAAGAGTGCCACGTACCTCTTCTGAGTCCCTCTACCGACGGTTACTGTTATCGGGCCAAACAGATCGAGGCCCGTGTAGGTAAACGCTCGCTGGTGGTGGGCGAGCCGGCATCGCGGGTGGTCGCCGGTGGGCGGCACTGACGGCATTGCTTTCTTTATCCGGCACGGCAGGCATCGATGCACTATCATTTTCGTCACGGGTCGCAGGCGTAGAATACTATAATATTGTTTACACTCGTTTATAGTAGCCTCGGCGCCGTTGTGTTGCATTTGCCTGTGTATAAAGTCTATATATAGCTTCACTGCCGGATGATTTCCATCGAGCACGGGTGGCCGTTTTTGTAGTTCGGTGATGTCCACTGCTGCGTTGATACGCGTCTTGATAACAATAACGTCGTTCACTAGTTCGACCGCCATGTGTCGTAGGCGGCTATGTGAGCCCGGTGGCTTATTATTTCTGAGGTCACTGAAGTCGTCATAGAATGACTCCAGCTGACTGGCGCGTATCACTAAGCGTTCCGCTTCACGTAGGTATGTGGCATCGAGTATTTTATACTTTCTATTATTTTGTAGCCCTTTAGACGGCGGCTGCGGCGGGGCGGGCTTGCTTCGTTTATTCCAGTCTGGATCGGCCTGTTTGTTTCGCATAGTGCGCTTGTAATGTGCGCGCGCCTTGCGGGTTCGGCATAGGTCGATGAACTGTAATACTCTGCCTATAGTTCGCAGCAAGCGTTCCCACCTCGAGAATCGGGCCGGGTCTGGTAGCCAGGCGAGCGGGCCGGGTTTTCCCTTTACGACTGATATTGTGTGCACCTTTTCTTCACTTATTTCGGACTCGTGCGGTTGTGATGGCTCTGTGGGCCACGTCTCCGGGTCATCACGCAGGAATAAGGCTGGGCCCTGGAACCACCGATGATCAGTGTTGAACTCGAGCGGGACTGTGCGCGTGGCTTCGTCAGCGACGTTGAGCTTGGTAGGTACCCAGCGCCATTCTTTGACAGCCGTGTACTCCTCTATGGCGGCAATGCGGTGCGCGACAAAGGGCCGGTACGTGCGCGCCCCGGTCCTCAGCCACGCGAGTACTGTGCGGCTGTCGGTCCAGAATGTCTTCGTGTCTGGTTTGAAGTCGTGCTCTTCTATTACTGCGGCCGCCATTCGACTCCCCATCGCCGCGGCCTGCACCTCTAGGCGTGGGACTGATATCACCTTCAGGGGCGCGACCTTAGCCTTCGCAGCTATCAAGGACACGTGCACTCGCCCGTCGCCCGTAGTTATGCGCCAGTATAGCGCGCTTGTATATGCAGATTCGCTAGCATCGACGAAGATGTGCATCTCACGCTTGGTCGCGTCACCGTAGTAGGGGTAGGCGCGCGGAATCGCGAGGTCTCGCAATGCCCTTAGGTGCAGCGTCCACTCCGTCCATTGGCGCGCTAAGTCTGCATCCAGCTTGTCATCCCAGCCAGTTCCGCGCCGCCACACCTCTTGTAGGATTTTCTTTGCTATGATGGTTACCGGCGCCGCTAGCCCGAGAGGGTCGAAGATCGACATTGTTATTTTCAATATTTGCCTTTTGGTAGGCTCGATGTCGTCCAGGGCTCCGGGAGGTAGGCGGCTGAGGTCCAAGTTGAAGGCGAGTTCGTCGCTCGCGGGTTTCCATATTTGTCCCAGGATTCGTTCATTTTTCATTTCGCTCTTATTCAGTTCGACGGGCGCGGACGTGGCGTCCTCCGAAGTGAGGGCTCGGAGGACCCGCGTGGAGTTAGAGGTCCATTGGCGTAGTTCGTAATGGGCCTCTCTATGTATATCGCGTACATCACTTGACACTCGAATCGCGTCTTCTTCCGTTTTGAAGCTGTGTAGCTAGTCATCGACGTAGTGATGTCTTATTATTGCTTTGACGGCCTCTGGATGCGTTTCTTCGTGTTTCTGGGCGTTGACGTTCTTCACATATATTGCTATTGACGGTGAACAAGTAGCGCCAAAAATGAGTGAAGTCATGCGATATTCTTGCGGCGCGTCGTCGCCCCGCCGGTCGCCTCGCCATAGATAGCGCAGGGCGTCTCTGTCTTCAGACTTGACTTTCACTTGCATGAACATTTCTTTAATATCCGCCCCCACGGCGACTGGGTGTTGCCGGAAGCGCATAAGGACGCCCGGCAGCGACTGTAGGAGGGCCGGACCTGTCAGTAGGCGGTCATTGAGCGACACGCCCCTTGTAGGCGCGGCGGCGTCGTGGACGATTCGGACTTTCCCGGGCTTGCTAGGATTCAGCACCGGGAAATGGGGGAGGTACCACACTCTCGATGACTTGGTGGGCGGCGCAGGCTCGGCGTAGCCCTTCGAGACAAGGGCGTCCATTTCTTCACTATATTTGCCTTTAAGCTCTTTATTTTTGTCGAGTTTCTTTTCTATGTTATGAAGTCTTCTCAGTGTATTTTCGTAGTTGTCAGGCAAGCTGCTGTCGGGTTGTTTCCATAATAGCGGTGCTTCATAATGGCCGTCGGCTGTAGTCTTTATTGACTGGGCTAACATGATACGCGCCCGCTCTTCCGGGCTTGACTGGGGTAACTTCGGCTCGATAAGTAGGTTTTCGAGCGCGAAATATTCACAGAGTTGTAAATTCAAATCTTCATTTTTCTCGGCTTCTTCAATAGTGGTCAAGCGATGCGTCGCATGTACTTGTTTGCCTGTGATGCGTGTGTGTGCACCGTGTAGCACCCAGCCTAGCGGCGTTAGGGATGCCGCTGGCTGATGCCGCTGGCCGCGGCGCGTTTCATTACTGACGAGTAAATGCCAGTTATCTTGTCCGCTTAATACTCTAGGTCTCGCTGACTCGTACCGCAGGCTATCTTCTATGTCGCATAAGTGTGCGCACTCGCGGAGATCCTCCTTCTTGACGGACTGTGGTGATAGGCTCAGATCGTCTATGGTATGCGCACCGACCCTATAAGGTTGGTCGGTGCCGCGGATGCTGAGCGTAACACGGCGTGATCTCGATGCGTCGATTTTTTCTTTCGTTATAGCTTCTATTTGTAGCGGCACTGTCGGGCCGTCCAGGCCTAAGTCGTTCGCGAGCCCTTCTTGTACAAGTGTTATCGTGGAGCCGTCGTCGAGGAGGGCGTAGGTCTCGACGGCTCCCGCCGGTCCAGAGACTGTGACCGGGATGATTTTCAGATAAGCTCTCGCTTCTCGGGAGGCACGTGTCGATGTGACGGCCTCGTTTCTTTCTTCAATTCTTTGATAATGTAGCAAGTTGTGGTGGAAGTATTCGCAGCCGTCTCGCTCGCACTTCGTGCGCTTGCATGAGTGCATCCTGTTCTTGTAGCGCAGGCATCGGAAACATAGCCGTTGATCTTTGGCTAGTTTCCACCGGTCTTCAACGGCTTTTTCGATAAACTTAGTGCATTTATCTATTGGGTGACCGGTGTTGTTGCAGGCGGCGCACTTAGGTGAAGGCTTGTCTGTGGTCGCGAAGGCTCGGTGTGTCCTTTTTGCAGGATGAGGATTTGCACCGTCGACGTTCTCGGGCTGCGCGTAGAGCGCGTAGTAGTCCGCCTCGCGTTGCAGGAAGGCTGATATCTTTATTAGCTCAGGCTCGTCGTTTTTCTGCGTATTCGCGTAGTCGAACCATCTGTAGCGTAGGGCGGGCGTAAATTTCTCCATCATTGCCCGTGTCGTCTCCGGGCTGTGTAGATAGTGAGCGCGGTCAAGAGCCTTGAGTGTGGCTATGACGTTGGCTACACGGCTGGCGAAGACACAGATGTCGAGCGGCCCGTCGTTAAGGCGCGGTAGGGCGCGTAAACGCTCGAGCTCGGCGAGGGCAATGGCGTCTGGGCGGCCGAAGCGGGCTTCTAGGCTTCTCATTACTTCGTCTGCGCGAGCGTTGTAAATGAGGAGGCTCTCGACGGCTTCTTTGGCCCTCCCTTTGAGGCATCTTCTTAATCTTGCTATATTATCCACTTCACTATAATTTGCGGTGGTTCCGTTGTAGGCGGCTTTAAATGATAGCCATTCTTGATGCGAGCCGCTGAATGGCGGCAACTCGGCGTGATAGCGTGATGACTCTCTCGGGCCGGCACGCGCGGCGATGGCGATGGCAGAGGCGAGCTCACTCAGGTTCACACTTTGTTGATTCTTCATTACTATGGCGCTATCTTCTTGCGCATTCGCTTGTGAATACATTAACGGCGGCGGATATGCGTCTGTTTCGCGTGGGCGCGGCGGCGTTGGCGCGAAAACGGGAGCGTGGGTTCCCCCGGCGGGGGGAGGGGCGGGGACGGCGGGGCGCACGGCAGCGGCGCCCTGTCCCGCGCCCTCGGCGGGGCTCCTCTCCCGAGCCTGCTCGGCGTACTGTGGGGTTGCAGGCTCGGGTTCTTCGATGTAAGGTGCATTGGAGATGGCGAGGACATGTCTCTGGCTGGTCTCGAGCCATTCATCTATGCGGCGTTCTTGTTGGACTGTAGATATTGTGCCGGTGTCATCGTCGCTGTCTTCGGCTTCTATGGCGGCTATGCGCGCTTGCGCGAGCTCCAATTTGATTCGGAGGGCTTCTTTTTGCGCTTGTGCGAGACGGCGGACGCGATGACTCGACGTTGTTTTCACCGATTTTGACGGCGGCCGTGCGGCAGGATGCTGGCTTGACTGTGGGGTTTCCTGCCGCAGTGTTGCTGCAGGGTGTAGGCTCTCCTGCTGCAGCGGGACTATGGGTGGCAGCGTTGACTGTGGGGTTTCGTGAGGCAGTGTTTGTGACTGCGCGGCATCATGATGCTGCCCTATGGGTGACCTCGGCTGTGGGTCTGGACGAGGCGCCGGCGTCGCAGGAGTGCTCGTTCGTGAGGTCACCTGCGAGGGCCTCGAAACTTCTTGAGTCGTAGCAGTTCCCGACGTGGACGTGGTTGCTTGTTCCAGCATGGCTTCTCTTATGTTCGCTGCGATAAGTTGACCGAGTGTGCGATTTCCTGCTTTCGATCTTGTAAGGGGCATCCTCTATGTAGAATCCGGTTTTCGATGGACCAGCATGTGCGAGACGCACCTATGACTGGCTCTGGGCTGGGTAGAATTGAAGGGAAATCCTGCACCTTCGGCGTTGGTCGTTACGGCTTAGCAGGAACTTGGTCGGGTCGGGGTTCTGAATTGAAAGGCTTGTTTACTTTTTCAAGTAATGTCACTTCGCTGCTACTGTAGGTACTGAATTTCATGGGGCCTGGCCGCCCAATTTATACTATCAAGTTACCTCGGCCGGACGCCCCTTCGCCCCGTATTTTTGGCGGGAAAGCGATTTGCGCGGGAAATTTTGGCGCGAAATAACATGTTCATTTATTACACTTCAATCTTACTCTAATACATTATTTACAGTGCTTATACCTATTTCTATGCTATTTATAATACATTATTACACGAGATCCCGCTCGGTCGGCGTCAAAATGCATCTGAAACGCGGGGATTCCGTGTCGGCCCGTATATACGTACCTCGTCCCCCACCTGAGGTATAAATACCAGGGTTCCCCCCTCGCTCGCCCATCAGTCGTTGCCTGACTGGCGCGCGAGTAGGAACTCTAGGTTTCCTTTAGTCTGTCTATATTTCTTAGTGGAAACTTAGTGTTGTCCACTCTGTATTTAGGAAACCAGCGGTATATTACCCTTTTTTTACTATGTAGGAATGAAATGTGAGGCCTATTATTCTTTATTTCAGGTGCTAATTACATAAGGCAATAGTAGCGCAATGCCTATGTTATAAGAGGTTATAAGCTAGATTACAAGTTAGGTAGCGACTGACAATTTTATGTTTATAACGGGTTTTATTCTATGCCGTCCTGCACAGCATGATGAAAATAAACTAACAATCTAAGTACATAAGTGTGCATTATTCATTAATATTTTTAAGCTACTGAATCTTCATTCATATATAGGTACATAACCTTCAATACATTTATGGTAAGGTAGGGGAGGGCGACGGGGTTCAACGCAACGCAACGTGCCGATTTTACTAAAACGCAAGATATCATCCACATAACGTAAAGTCCCTGGGCGACCGAGCTCAGCTCGGGTGAAAATATGGAGAAAACTAATTTACCCAGACATGAGACCTAGCTAGATCGATTACTCGCCCCTACATTCCAAATTTCATCGAAATCGTTAGAGCCGTTTCCGAGAACGTGATTGCAAATATATATATCAATTACAAATATTGCTCGTACTATAGGATTATATACATAATATAACTACTTACCTTACGTTATGATATGATTGATCTTCGAAAGAGTGACAAATACCCGTAGTAGGCGTTGCAAAATACATAATTTTATTTACGTCATACCTGGCCAGATAGAGACGTAAAATTTTGTACTCACCACGGGCGGTAATAAAGAAAGCCTCAGAGCGCATATTTATCGCCCTTGCCTTCGGCTCGGGCGTCAAATGCCTGCGATCTGAGACATTCTTTGTTTAACCGCCCTAGGTAAGTAATGTACTATTTTCTGCGCAATTAGGCGCTCTAACTATAACGTAGCTAATAGACATTATTTCTCCCAACATATTCAGGCCCCGGCGAGAGCTACACAGACTACGTGGCGACACGGTGGTACCGCGCGCCCGAGCTGCTGGTCGGTGACACCATGTACAGCGCGCCCGTCGACGTGTGGGCCATCGGTACAGTAGCTAACATATATATCAAAATATGTTATTTTCTAATTTTCCCATGATTAAAATTCAGGTATTACGCCTTGGCCACGACTTTGGTCTTAAGCGACCTGCGACCAGCGTTTTATCTGTTCGAGACGCGCAACGCACTGTGGTTAGTTGGGATGCGCAATGAACAAATAAAACGCTGGTCGCAGGTCGCTTAAGACCAAAGTCGTGGCCGTGCGGTTACAGTTGAAAAGTTACGACGCATTCATTCCTCGATTACAAACGCCTGAAATTTGACACTGAGCAATGTCCACAGGCTGCGTATTTGCGGAGCTGCTGTCGAGTGAGGCGCTGTGGCCCGGCAAGAGCGACCTCGACCAGCTGTACCTCATCCGTAAAACCTTCGGGGACCTGCTGCCGAGGCACATGACCATATTCTCGCAGAACACCTTCTTCCAGGTACATATTTAACTATAGTAATTAGAACCCGGGGCCGAAGTAGATGATTGAAGTTGGAGGTCAAAATATAATGGAAAAATCAGCTGTACCTCATCCGTAAAACCCTCGGGCATCTGCTGCCGAGGCACATGACCATATTCTCGCAGAACACCTTCTTCCAGGTAGCTTCCTATTTGACTGTATTTAGTACTTTGAACCTAAATAGATGATTGATGTTGGAGGTCAAAATATAATGGTCGAATCAGCTGTCGTCAACTTTTATAAACCAGCGTCTTGATCTCGGATCAAAAATAATTGTTCCTATAGGTAGACTGTTTAACTCAGTCCTCACTTGCGCGACGCGCGGGTGCAGGGGTATGACGATAACGGAGCGCGCGCGGCGTGTATACCTAGTGTAATTATTGACAGGAACAAAATAATGCCATCCACTACCTATTCCTCATCCTCCCAGGGATTTTTATAGGGAAATTCTTATTCTAAATTAGATTGTGTTGTAAATTCGTTCAAATATTAATAATCTAAGATAGTAGTTAGGCACTTACCTAGTTTGATTGCGAAGTTACTAATTGATGCTTTGTGTATTGCAGGGTATGGCGTTACCAGAACCCACTACACTGGAACCTTTAGAAACCAAGTTACCACAGCGATATGCCCACAATGAACTTGTTATAAACTTTTTAACAGTAAGTTATTTTCTGGTTCTATGGTGACTGCAGAATGAAATGGTAGTGGTGTAATACGAGTAAGTCATATATTATACCAAAGCACTGATATATGGCACTAAAACGTGGTTGCTTACTAAGGGCCTCATAAGAAGGCTCAAAGTCACCCAAAGGGCAATGGAGAGGGCTATGTTGGGAGTTTCTCTGCGTGATCACATCAGAAATGAGGCTATCCGCAGCAGAACCTAGGTAACCGATATAGCCCTCCGAATCGCTAAACTTAAGTGGCAGTGGGTAGCGCACATTGCACGTAGAACCGATTGCCGTAAGGCCGTTGGGGCAGAAAGGTCCTTGAATGGCGACCACTTACCGGAAGGTGCGGCGTGGGTAGGCCAAGGCGGACTGATGACCTGGTGAAGGTCGCAAGTCCGCTGGATGCGGGTGGCGCAGGACCGGTCCCTTTGGCACTCCTTGGGGGAGGCCTATGTCCAGCAGTGGGCGTCTTTCAGCTGATATGATGATGATGATTATTATACCAAAGACATGAAACATGTAAAATGAGTGGAACAGACAGGTGGAGTGGAATATATTAGAAGGTGACTCTGACACCCTATGTTCTAATTACAGAGATGCCTGGACAAAGACCCGACGATGCGGTGGACGTGCGAGCAGTTACTACGACACGCCATCTTCGAGAACTTTCTGTTCACCGTGCCGCACTCCCAGCAGACCGACTACGAGCGCACCAGGCGGGCGCAGGTACACACACATTTTTATAGGTTTATCCGTGTAGCCTAGTCACTGAGATTTACGTCTACTGTCTGTCGTAAAAGGCGGCTGAGGGTGGAGAATACTTAACCACCAATAGCATTGCTGCTCGCGCTCGCAAATTGCTTCTTATTGGTGCATTTTATCCTCGATCGCCACCTCGCAATCTCGCACAGTTCTGATGGAAACTCACCCTAAACTAAAGGTGGAAAACTGTTAATGGCGGGGGCCACAACAACTGGCTTGCGACCCTTGAGAAGATGATGACAACGCGCTGGAACGAGTTTGTGAAAGGCACTTTGGAGTGCATTAGTTCGATACTGCTGGAGCACTCTACGCATGACAAACTACCTACCTTATAAAAAAAATTATGAAGGTTTTTCGCTGATTATCCCACGAAAAGACAGTATAGCCAAAGTCTGTTTCTTGATTATTTGTATTGTGTCTGCAGAGGAGCTAAGTACTAAAGCTGATGAGGAAATTCACGCTAACGATGGTCCTTCGAACCGGTCTAGTTGACAGTGTTGTGATCTGACCATTAATTTTAACTTTTTAGCTTATGTTCCTGAACGTCGACAGCCTCGACTTATAAGAGACAAGCAAGAAAGGCAAGAATCATTAGTCTTGAGTTCGCTTGAGGTGAAAACGTACATACCTATGTTAGCAGTATTGTAATGTAATCTTTAAAAAGTATAGAATTGGTGATGTAACTTATGGAAATAGAGCCCCAAGTGAAGTAGTGTTTGATAGTTACCTAAGTAAGTTAGTACCTATAGAGAAGAACTCTAATAGTACAGTAGACGGCAAACTTCGTGCGCAAATGAGGGGAAGTGGGGGGGCAGCTTGCACGTACAATTCGCATTTGCGCAGGCAAGGTCATTTGCGCACGAAGTTTGCCGTCTACTGTATTTCGTCTCACGGTTTATGGCGACTCACCTCACTAAAGGCCTCCACACACCGGTCGCGTGCGCGGATCGGGCGCGGGCCCGCGCAAGTTGTAAAACATTGAAACTACACTTCAAACACACATCGAACGCGGGCCCGGGGCTCGCGTTCGATGTGTGTTTGAAGTTTATTTTCAATGTTTTACAACTGGCGCGGCCCCGCGCCCGCGACCGGTGTGTGGAGGCCTTAAGTATTAGTGCTCGGCCTCGGTAGACTCGTAGGTACCTATCTCCATATACTTCATATAGGTAGTATAGGTACCTCCTTCCCGCATTTGCTGCTCTAGATTATTACATACCTACCTACAATATAAGAATATGGCTCGGCTATTTCAAACCGTAGACAACCGTATATTATGGGAAATTAACAGTTATCAACTTATCACTCTAGACTAGGATGAGTTGAGTCGCGTGCTCAGTGGAGTGTAATTGGGAATGGATGAAAATTTCAGAAGTGCCTGATTATTTTATTGGTGATAGGAATAACCTTCCAGCACCGGAAAAAACTTGCAGACTTTTCAGCTGCGTCAATTATTTTAGAAAAATATAAACAGTTTCCTTACTTAGGTACGTTTTGGGTTTAGGAGACGGCGAATAAGACAGTTTCCTTGAGCCGTCTTATATTGCAAATTATCTTTATTTTTGACGATCGTGATAAAACATTTTTTTTTGACATATATGCAAATTTGTAATGTAGTTTATTTATCATGAAATAAATAATCTAATCTATATCCAGCAGTAGATAGCCTAATGATGATGACCAGTTTTTTTTTCAGTTGTGATCATTCTGTAAACCAGCGCTGGTCATTTCTGGCCAGCACCATGCTGAGATTCCCCATTGCCTCATTGAATACGAGTATGTTTGTAAAGTGTAGGTAGTAGGTACCTATGTGGTTATAACAATAACTTATATTTATTTCTTTCTTTCAGTAAAGTGTGAATAATAAATAATAAGTCCATTTCCAGGTGCAGTCGTCCCCCCTACTGCCCGCGCTGCCGACGGAGCGCGCGGCCCCCCACAAGGGCAAGAAGGAGGGCGACGCGCGCGCACACCTGCCGACCATCTGACCGGCGCAGCGCCACGGCAACTATGGCCGGCTGTAGGGGGTTACTGATGTGCATACGGGAACTTTCCTATACTTATTGCGACATTTTTCAGCAATTTAAAATAGGAACATTTCGGAAATTTCTCTTATTTTTGTATGGGAATTGAAACTTTCCATTTCCAACATGGAAATTCCGTAACTGAGAAGCATAAAACTGTGAGTCTTATACACTATGTATAAGAGTTGCAGCTATGTTTCCTTAATTCCTTGTGAAAGTTTCTAGAAATTTCCGAGAATTTTTCCAACTTTTTGGAAACTTTCCGCAATTTGCACATCACTAGTAGGAGGTTGTTCTCAGCAGTTCTGACAAGACATGTGTAGCACGGCTAGCGCGAGTAGAGAGAAAAGGCGCAAATGTAGGGCTCGGGTACAACTTAGAGCGGCTAAAGCGATGCGTATATTATGCAGAGGCGACACGCCGCGCTCCTTTATCTCAATCTTGTGCAACGAAAATCGAAACTCGCAATATCTCCTTCTCTGTCGCCTGTATATGCAAGTGCGACAAAGATGGAGATAGACGAACGAATGAAGCGTTTCATTTTCGCGTACTGATGCCGCTGTCAGTTTTGCCCGTTTCAAGAAGCTACAAAGTTATGAAGTTACAATTCTAAACAGACAACACTACCACGAAAATCGAAACTCGAAGTTCGTAATATAGTATATATTACGAACTTCGAGTTTCGATTTTCGTTAACTTATTTCAACTGGGCGCATGAATGCCTTTTGTTCTGAGCTTATGAGTATACATTGTTTGCAAACACGTGCCAAAGTTTGCAAAAAAGATGTTATCGGCACGTAAAATGTTCATTGAATAATGAACTCGTATCTTCTTTTACAATAGATTCCAAATTAGCTACGAGACGAGATAACATACCACACACAACGCCTTATAGGTTTTTTTTTATCTTTTAGTCCATTAATTTTGAATCTATTGAATAAATAAGACGATATAATTCATTATACAATAAATATTGTATGTGGCGCTAAACTTTTTCTTGCAAAAATGGCACGCGTCCGCAAACAGAAGAAGATAATACCATTGTACTTCAGTACCAGTCAAAAGTTTAAGTTCACCCTTTGTAAGTATTTGGTACAAATTTGTACTTTTGTGCGATAATGTTTTGCAGTTCAGCTGTCGAAAATTATCTCCAACTGATTTGTTATTGTTTACAGAGATGTGTTTGAATAGTCTGACACAATTCACGTACATTTCTAAACAACTGATTCCCTAAAAACCAACATTGTATCTGTCAATGATCAGATACAATGTTGGTTTTTAGGGAATCAGTTGTTTAGAAATGTACGTGAATTGTGTCTGACTAATTAAACAAATCTCTGGAAACAATAACGGATCAGTTGGAAACAAATTTCGGCTTCCGAACTGCAAAAAATTATTGTCCAAAAGTACTCGTTTGTACCTAAATAAAACAAAGAGTGAACTTAAACTTTTGACCGGTAGTGTATACCTGGCGACCTGGCTAACAAAGAAACATTAATGAGCCCAGTTGAAATAACTGCATTCTTGTCACTCTATTAGTATTGTACCTAAGTTCGTTAGAGATGGAGATACCCGAACTTCGAAATTCGAAGTTCTGGTTATATCAGCTCTGACTGCGGTGTAACCGCCGCGCGAACTTGTAACTGAGACGACAGACTACTTTGTCGCGACTTTTCTCGCGGGAAAACAATTTATTTCAAACCACTCGAAGAAATAATAAGGCGGATGCGTTATCTAATGACTTGGTATACCTACACATACGTAGGTAAGTGAAAGAATTTTACTAAAATTGACACAGAACAACTGGGAATAATCCATTGGGATTAGGGAGTAAAAAACTATAAGAATATAAAGTGAAGGAAGGCCCTATAAATATCAGAATCACATGTTACAGATCACTGGGCGGTTTTTTTCTTCGGTTTGAGATTTAAGGTATGAGTTGAGAAAGCATATAGAGGCCGTACATAATATGTTATGATAGGACATGGCTACCATAATGCCGATTATGTAACAATACGGTAATGTTAGCAATCTGAAATCAAAGAAGGAATCGGCGATATGACTGCCATGTTATCAGAGGTCGTTAATACAGTTACAGCATTGGCTTCGTTAGGCTTGGTGGGTCTTTTCGTTAATGATATGCCCCTAAAATACACCAATAAACCAATATCATCACATTCGCATTAGTTTTATTTATCTTTTTCATACCTGCTATTCAGAAAATCATTGTTGCCCTAAAATGAGGCATCAAAGTTGTAGTGTCCTTCCCTTCCTTCAAATTTCCTCACAGTGTGTGAAGAACGGTATATGTGCCACTCGGTAGCAAAATTATTTCCGTCTTGGGCGTAAAACGTTACACACAAGTTTCTAATTTAGTTTATCTTACGCAGGGTTTATCCACCTAGTTATACGGATATCACAAAATCGCCAAAAAAATCCATTAAGTTATACTACTTAGTATAACTTAATGGATTTGATTAATTTGGGCCAGATTCATCCATTTAGTTATATTCGTAAATAATCAGCCAATAACACTTATGGATATTTTTAAGTTTGTATTCTTTTATTCCCTTCGTCCGCGTTCGTAACTAAGATTTCATAATGGTTATGAATAAGGATTTTTTTTCACTGTTTCATAACTAAGTAGTTATTAAACAAGACTTTTTTCCTCTTGTTCCATCTAGTCATACACTTAGTTCTACATATATGACTAATAAGAAAAAAAAATCCGCTTAGTTCTACAGCCATGTATGACTTCTTTGAACACGTAAAATGGTACTTTTTTGTTCTGTCTAGTCATACACCTACACGAGATTCTAAGGCAGGTGGGTGTAGGTACGACGACGAGCGAAGCGAGGAGGAGTGTTAGGAAGAACTGCGTCCCTACAGCGCAACATATGCAAAAAGGACAAGAAATAAAAACAATGTGGGAAATGTCCTTTTTGCATTTGTTCGGTTCTGGCGCTTCGCCGGCCGCTACCGCGGCACGCTCGCTTCACTCGCTCGGCTCGCGCGCTGTAGGGTCGCAGTTCTTCCTAACACTCCTCCTCGCTTCGCTCGTCGTCGTACCTACACTGACCTGCCTTAGAATCTCTCTGAAACTACTTTGAACTTCACTCAAAAATAAATGTGGAAAATTCGGAATTTGTGAAATTAGTAATTTGGTCAATAAAGATTCAATATAAAACGGAATCTGGTAAATATAGAGCATGAACAATCCAGAAATTGGATCTCATCTCTGCAATCGTAAATTTTCCATCGTGTAGGTGTATGACTAGACAGAACAAAAAAGTACCATTTTACGTGTTCAAAGAAGTCATACATGGATGTAGAACTAAGCAGATTTTTTTTTCTTATTAGTCATACATGTAGAACTAAGTGTATGACTAGATGGAACAAGGGCTTTTTTCTCCATTTTCATAACCAGAACCCTGAACCCTGCCTATTCTATACTCTAAGGCAGGAGGAGTGTTAGGAAGAACTGCGACCCTACAGGCCCTACAGCGCGCGAGCCCAGCGAGCGAAGCGAGCGTGCCGCGGCAGCGGCCGGCGAAGCGCCAGGGGACCGATTTTTGACTTTCGAGCGCTCAACTCTTTCACTCGAAAACTGACAAAAATGATGAAATACTATTTTGAAATAGCCATAGAAAATTGCAAAACGAGCGGTACTGACCACTTGTATTCAATTCTATCGTTAGAAAGTAATTGCCTGCAATTATGACACTACAATCGTATTTACGTTTATTAAATTTTCGAGCGCTCGAAAGTCAAAAATCAGCCCCCTGAACCGACTTTAATGATAATTTTTTTCGTATAAGTATAACTAAATGGATGAATCCGGCCCAAATTAATCGAATTTATAAGTTATACAGTATAACTTAACGGATGTTTTTGGGCCATTTTCTTATGTCTAGTGTTAGTGTCTCAATACAGTCGAGTGTGTATCTCTGGAAAACGTCGCCCTGTGTAAGTGCTCTTATAATGCATAGTATTTACTCCTGAAGGTGCAGACAGGCACTCAGGGGCGTATTTGCCTATAGTGCAATAGGTGCAGTGCATCCGGGCGCACGGGTCCTAGGGGGCATCTAGAGCCATTTCAGCACCCGAAGGCTCCATGAACTAAAGACGCCCCTGCAGGCGCTGGTAGAATAACATCCGTATTGTTGGATTGACTCTGACATATGTTTTTCACTCTTGTCACTATGGCTATAAGGCATAAAAAGATTTGATTCAGTTTATACATATTTCCTTTAGAGAATAAACAACATAATGCTTTAACAATTGTTTAATAATAATCTTAAGACGTTACAAATGAGCACTAAAATTTCACTATAAATAACTTACTTCTAAAAGCATCACTTAACCTCCCAATGGTATATTACATATTTACAGACTCCTTCTATTGTTCTTCTCACTCGCTGTTGCTTCCAAACTTTTTGAAGAACTATAAACAATTAAAAAAAAACACTAAAAAATCTTCTGAAACAAGATGCAGAACACTTTTAAATTCTATAAAGATATGTGTAAAGCAACAATTTCAATAGTTTTAAATTCTAGATATGCCATTTTAAGAAAATGGACATTAACAAAGTCATGTGATCCCATACAGTCCACTGCTTGTTAAGAGTAAAGTTAATACTTTGTATCTTACTATGTCACACCGGAAGGTTCATTCTATTTATATTAGTGATCGAAGTTATTGATATCAGACAACTCTAATACCTCATTATCACCCATAGTGTTGGTGCAATTAGCAGCGGAATTATAGTACCTATATTAGAAATCTGATGAGGTAAGTACTTATTGGTTACATGCTGCGTATAAAATTCTGATACCTGCTGAAGAATGCTGCGTATAATTTTTTCCCAGTCTTTTTGAGTACGATCCTTGGAATCTTAGTAAAAATAGCGAAATAATTTTGAAGTAAGAATATTTAAGTAAATTAACTCACAGTAAACAACGGAAGCTTATCCCGTTCGTCCTTAGAAACGAGCCTGTCGTCCTGTTGCAGCTTATACCAAGTGTAGTGACTGCCAATGATGGCTGGCACCATCACTATAGCGAGAAGGTTCTTCGATAAGAAAGCCCGGACGTTCATTTTGAATACAACGTCAGGGTATTGAACTGAACTTTGAGAAATATGTTATTTAGATATTTTTCCGTGAGATTTTTTGAGTCTAACCTAAATTTTATGTTCATTTGTTTTTCAGATGTCAGACGTCAAAATGTCAATACTGAGTGCGTTCAGAGTATAACACATTTTAGTAATAGATAACGTATAAATTAAAACCCTATAAAAAGCCTATAAATTATTTAGTTTTATCACGGTCCTTTTATAAATGTACTATGAAAGGCATAATTTTTGTTTCATATCCTCCAAAATCAAGGTGTTTTTTGAAATGAAACTTGCAATATGGTTTTCAATATCCAAAATAAATATGGGTTTTTGAACGTGCTGTATCATAGTGCGTTTTACTTTATCGTGTAACTGTCACTTTTATTTTTCATGTTTTACACCAATTAGATGCACACATAATTGGCAACAACCAATGACAGCGTTGGTTTTGACCATTTTTTCAGTGTATAGAAAATCATACGGAGAACAAACTTTATTCAGCCAAATAGCCAAAAACATGGTGGCAGCTCAGTGAATAGGGTGTATTTTTTGACTAGTCATTAGAATTCAAGAGGCTTATTTCGCAGGAGTGTTTGATACAATTGGTAAGTCCTCTATTTGCATACTCCACTATTTCGCACAACAAGAATATTAACAGAATGTTTAATTTCAGATAAACACCGACCCAATAAGCTTCACAAAACAATTCGAAAGATGACGTCTGAAGATACCAAGAACGTCCAGGACCTGAAGGGATGTTATGAAAATCTGATTGTTGTTGATGTGGGCGCAAACTTGACCAATAAGAAATACGGCCGTGATCTGGACTCTGTAGTGCAAAGGGCAAAAGATGCAGGTATTACGTTACGAAGAGAAATGTATCGTGTCAACACACAATAAATCACAGCTGTTCGGCAAGTAGCCGACTAATTAATGCTTACGATTTAGTCGGTGTGAATACGCTCTAATTTACACAAGTGCCTACAAAATAGTTGCGGCAGTGAATGTTTGCCTTATACTGCCCTCGATTCAGAGTTAACAAGCAGAAAAGAATTGTGTGATGAAAGAAAGTGGTTTGTGATTAATTCATTCAACCGGAATTGTTTTTCAATTTTTAAATGGAAAATTAAACATTTTCAAGCACTAATGTTTTAAAATTTATTACGATTTTTAAGTCAGATGAAAAAAAGTTGTAATGTTAAATTTTTTACAGGTGTCCAAAAAATTATGGTCACGGGAACTTCAGTAAAAAATAGTAAAGAAGCTTTAAGACTGACTCGCCTCTATCCGGGGACAATATACTCCACAGCCGGTGAGTTCTAGAGAATCAAAATGTTGATTTAGTGCTGCTATACAGCACTGTAGAGGATTGACATACAACTTATACAGTACTAGCTTCTGCACGCGACTCCATTCGCGTGGAAATCGTTTATATCGTAGCAACATACAAATTTTCACCCACTATTTCACTCCCTCAGGGGACGATTTCCGGGATAAAAACGATCCTATGTCCTTCCCCGGGAGTCAAACTATCTCTATACCAAATTTTATCTAACAATTTAGACTGAACCGATTTTCAGCGGTTTAAGACTGAAGAGGTAATAGACAGACAGACACTTTCTTATTTATAATATTAGAATGGGTTTTCAAAAGAGATACTCAGTATTCCCTGAAGTAGTGATGGACGGCAAAATAACCCATGTGGTTTATTTTCCTAAACTCAAATCTTACCATGTTATGCTTAGTTATTGGCCTTATTGCACTTACTTAAAGTTCCGAAGTGGATTGGCCAGTCCATTATTTATTTATTTATTATGAAACAAACAGTCATAAAAAGATATTCTTACAAAGATATTATTACTAAACAGACCTATAGTTTCCAATATAAAACAAAAACTTATAAGTATAGTCTTATTTTGTTTGCAAGTTCATCCATCATCATCATAAAGGAGCCCAGGGTCCGCTTTGCTCTTCATGTTATCAAGTTATAACACCAGTTATTTAGAACAGTATTTTTTTGTTCTTAGGTATGTCTTCTTTAAAATTTAATCCTTATTCCATTCACCAGGTGTCCACCCTCACGATGCAAAATCAATGGTTGAAGAAGACATGTGGGCGGAACTACAAGAGACAGCCAGCGCTCCGGAGTGTGTGGCCGTTGGTGAATGTGGCCTCAATTACAGCAAGGACTTCTCCGAGCCGGGAGTGCAGCGAGAAGTTTTCAAACGGCAGGTACGTGGACTCAATTATTACTCCATCCCCGTCGCCGCATTCTTCCCGGCGGCACGTACTAGTGCTATATCTCACTCTCCACTGGCATGCCTTGACTCTTCTCAAACAGCAACAGCAAACCAGATATATTCCAAAACACTGAATGTCAATTTCTCTCGACTAGCAGGCGATATTTGGAGTCTATTAAGGCTTCAAGTTCAATACTTTATTGATACCTACTCTATTGCCAATTACCTATACCTTATTTATTTATATTTGGAGAGCCAACAGCTGCAGAAACACATAACATAACACACATTATTGTATAATATCCTCCTATATAATTAACATGCATAGCCTGTCTGTTAGTGTTAATTTAAGGAATGAATGAATAAATAAATTAATTAATTAATTAACGCATTCACTGCCAACAATTTGGTAGTGCTACACTCATACATGATAAATGAAAACGGGTAGAGGAGAGTGTTTACGAGGAGAGTGCCCGCCTAGTGGGCTCCTAGCACTTAAGGGGCTCCACGCGCTTTTTGACTAGTTTTGATGAGTTTTGAGTTGATATTCCTCCGTCATTACAATAGATATATTTATGGCACAAACGTTAATCGGTTTTTCAATACTTTATCTACTTTTGCAAGAGAGTTTTTTGGAAAAAAATGTGTATTTATTTTTCTATGATTTATTCAAACATGGTCCAAAAAAGCTCTGTTTTCGATATTTGTATGTTGTTTATGCACTTTTATATATGAAATTTACATGTAACTGTTCCTTTTTGACGTTTCTAACAACCCAAGAGAGTTTTTTTATTTTTAGCTCATTTTTACAAAACTTATGTCCAAAAAACTGGTTTTTTGCCTAAAACTGCTATAGTTTAGTGCCATATATCTCAAAAACGATGAGTTTTGAAGTAAATATGGTTTACTATTTCGGTTAACCTCATTGTTGTTAATACGGTAAGCCAAACAAAACACGAAAAAACGGACGGTAACAGATCGAAGGTCATTGGGAGCTGGGAGCCCCTTAAAGTGTTAACTTTTGACCCCATAACAACAGAACTGTTGAGGGGTGTAAATTAGAGATGCGCCGAATATGGGTTTTGCCGAACCGAATACTCTTCCGAATTATTCGGTTCAACGGAATGCCTTCATCAGCCGTTCCAAGACAGCCTCATTTAGTGGTAAATTTTTTATTAATTTATATACTAAAATATTTACAGTAAAGTCACATAAATAGTAATAGATACAATAAGAATCCGCTTTAGAATAATAATTACCCAAGGCAATGACTAATGACTATATTGCATTATTGTAACTTGCAGACAAACGCCTCTAAAATTAGTCGTTAAATATTCGGCATGTGAACTGAATAATTCGGCCGAATAACGAACATTGAAAAATATGCCGAATACCGAACAGTTACCAAAAATTCGGCGCATCACTAGTGAAAATACACCATAGACGTGTGAAGCTGTATTTTCATACACACAGTCACAAATACTTACATATAACTTTAGGTTTATAAAGTTGGATATCCACTAGGAACTAACAGGAATCCAATAAGATTTTAAAACATTCCTTAAAAAAAAATTGCAAAGAAAATAGTTAATGGGATGACTATCATGTTTAAAATACAATAAAATAGTTAATGGGATGACTATCGTGTTTAAAATACAATAAAATAGTTAATGGGATGACTATCGTGTTTAAAATACAATAAAATAGTTAATGGGATGACTATCATGTTTAAAATACAATAAAATAGTTAATGGGATGACTATCGTGTTTAAAATACAATAAAATAGTTAATGGGATGACTATCATGTTTAAAATACAATAAAATAGTTAATGGGATGACTATCGTGTTTAAAATACAATAAAATAGTTAATGGGATGACTATCGTGTTTAAAATACAATAAAATAGTTAATGGGATGACTATCGTGTTTAAAATACAATAAAATAGTTAATGGGATGACTATCGTGTTTAAAATACAATAAAATAGTTAATGGGATGACTATCGTGTTTAAAATACAATAAAATAGTTATTCTAGAGATTATCAATTGGTAATAAAAACAAAGTATTATACGTTTGTTTCGCGAAGATAATTGTCTTACTGTCCTACTTATTTCTATAAATGGTTGTGAGAATATATCAGTCATGATATTGTTATAGACTCAGAGATAATCATCGTTTATTGTGGATACTGTCTGATGTAGATAATATTTATCAGACAATGGCCTAAGACATAATAATGATATTAATGATTGATATGGCCCCCATTTCCTCATTGAAGTTGGTGGTACAAATTCATTTTACGAGCTTCCTTTTTAACCCCCGACTCAAAAAGAGGGGTGTTATAAGTTTGACGTGTCTGTCTGGGGCCTCGTAGACTCCTAAACGAATGGACCGATTTTAATGCGGCGTTTTTGTCCGAAAGCTGACGTGATCGAGATGTTTAAAGCTACTTTTTAACCAGGGGCCGGAACCAGTTTCCCGTATTAGGATTTTTTTCGAAGTTGTTTTTAAAACCCTATCCATAATGGTAACCTTACTGTTCGGTAACCCTATTGTTATGTTATGGTAAGCATATCGGATGTGGTAGGTTGGTTAAGTTAACCCTAAACAAAACCATATCTCAATAGGGTTAACTTACGGTTACTACGTCCGATAGGTAGAGTAGAGGTTCACAAGTGGTCGGCTGAGTGTGTAATTTAGTAAGTAGGTAAACACAACAATGTTTGACTTTTGGAAGGGAGCGCACATTCGCCGACAAACTGTACTCAGTTTGGCGAAGCAGGAAGGGATGTAGGTACTTGCCATTGTTGTTTTTTTGAGAAACAAATAAATAAAAATAAAAAAATCTTGAAAAATCGATTCTCCGTATAATGAAACAAATCGCTCAACCTTGTCATAATCATAATTGTCGTATTTAGTTGCCGGTTGCATTTGAACACGGAGCGCTTCAGAGCTTACACATTAAATCTTTCACTGCCAGGAACCTCGTAGGCGCTTTCCGCTACTTCATCATCATAAATTTAAGAGTTAGACTTGTCGGTGTAGCTCCATCCATCTGACTCTATCTAGGGTCGTCTCCTTGACCTTTCTCTACTTAACCTAGCAGAAAAACCACGGGATCGGCTGCGAGCGTAGCGATGCTTGGCAGTGTGTGTGTTAAAGTATGATATTTTCCGGAAATAAAAATATAATTCAAGTGTTGGAATTCGCAATCAATTTGCTCTTAAGGTTATACTAATTTACGATGTAGGTGCACTCCTGCAATGCCAGAGGCGCATTAGCCACTTGATGCCAAATTAGATACAAGTGACTCATTGTAATGGATGCTCGTTTCAGTTGTAGCTACAAAAAAGAATGACGTTTTAGAACGAATATAAGTGGCGTATGTCAAGTGGTGTCTTTATATTACCTCTATGACGTTGATGTGAGACTTATCGATAACAGGTCTGTCGATGTTTTTATTTTGTCAATCACTTACAATTAGTGTTGTGGATAACGCTCATTTCGAGGCTTATAGACTCGAGCCTTAAAGACTCGATGCTGTTTAAGAACCGTGTTGGTTTATTTTACGCATATGAATGCTAAATATTGATTTTCGTCACTTGAGTCTTTAAGCCTCGGGAGTCTTTAGGGTCCGAGTATTTAAGCCTCAAAATAAGCGTTATCCACAACACTGCTTACAATAAGTCGTTCGTGCTAGATAAATATCAAGTGTAGTGGTAGCAGTAGTTGGGCTTGGGTCGAGTTTTACGGAGCTGGCGGCACTGCCATGATTCGCGACACTCCCAACAACCAATAGAAGTGAAGTCATCGCGAAGTGCTTGGTCACGACAGTCATCAAGACACTATCAACCGCCATCATTCGCGACAGTTGTAGTTACAAAAAAGAATGGCGTTTTAGAACGAATATAAGTGGCGTATGTCAAGTGGTGTCTGCGCGATCGCATCAGAAATGAGGCTATCCGCAGCAGAACCAAGGTAATTAACCGATATAGCCCTCCGAAAACCTAAACTTAAGTGGCAGTGGGCGGGGCACATTGCACGTAGAACCGATGGGCGGAAAGATGAACTGATGACCTGCTTTAAAGGTCGCGGGAGTCCGCTGGATGCGGGTGGCGCAGGACCGGTCATTGTGGCACTCTTTGGTGGAGGCCTATGTCCAGCAGTGGACGTCTTTCGGCTGATATGATGATGATGATGATGTCACGTGCCGGCCTTTAATTTTAAGGGCCTAAGTGTCTATTCACACGAACCACACCACAACGCAGCGGCAAAAACTGGTTTACGTGTGAAGGAACTGAAGGTCTGTTTATTTTCATATAACTTTAATCGCCCGACCTTTTGTCGCTGCGTTGTGGTGTGGTTGTGGTTCGTGTGAGTGGACACTAAGGCTATGAAAATAACAAACACAAAATGTTTAATTGTACTTTTCCATTCTAATATTGTAAATGCGAATATCTGTCTGTTACCTCTTCACGCCTAAACCGCTGAGCTGAACCGATTAAGATAAAATTTAGTATGGGGACAGTTTTAATCCCAGGGAAGGACATATGATACTTTTTATCACGGAAGTCATCCTCTAAGCCCTAAGGGGGCGGAAATTTGGGGCGAAAGTTTGTATGGAGGGACGATATAAACGAGTTCCACTCGGGCGAAGTTGCGGGAAAATGCTAGTTAAATGTTAACCATTTGGTATTTCATTATTAATTTCATTGTTTAAAATTATTGTCTCTGAAGGCGGATCAGGATTTTTGAATTTTATTGAATGTCTTTTTTTTGATTGTCTTTAGTCTGACAAATGTTTGTTAGGTACCTATGTGATATGTTGGAATTGGCTGTTGACGAATTCTTCTATGCCAAATTGCCAATATACGATACATAATCTAATCAATATTTGTAATTCCACCGGATAGTGAATGTATTATTATTCAATAGAATATACTTAAATCATCATTCATCATGCAATCAATACTTAATCTTATATACTTAATCGTACTCATCTACACTCAAGAGCAAAAGTTTCGGGTCACCCTAAATTAAATAACCGCAATAGGTTTTTTTTTTAATATTTTACACTAGTCTTATTTACATAATATACTAGTCTTCGTAATACCCAAATGTATTAGCAATTTCCGGAACCTATCATAAAGATATCAACATCCAAAAATGACGATTTTTGCGATATCTCGCTCCGTTAACGTTGTTTTTTTCATGGGTTTTTACGAGTCCGATTTAAACCTGGTAACGTGTTTCTTTTTTACTGTTATTTCTGCAGTTTAGATGTAAAATTTAATAAAGATCATGAAAGGATTAAAAAACTGTACAACATTTGGACTATTTTAGGAAATATGACGGTATTTCATCGACCCGAAACTTTTGCTCTTGAGTGTCAACACACTTATTATAACATACTTATATTACACTTTACACACAAAATAAAATTCCAGAGATTTCCAAACAAAAGCAAACACCACATCGAAAATTTGACTCATCAACTCGATAACATGCCGAAAACAATTTTGTTTTTTGTTTACATAAAACATTTTAGCAACGATAAGGTATTCGTCATTCCAGTAATTATAGTAATTAGTGTTTCACATGTGTCATTATAATATAAGTACACAATATTATTCCAATGACACATTTTTTTTACTTCGGACTGACATAGCCGAATTCGGCCTTCCGATAGCGATTACTTACTCAGTAAATAATGTAGGTATGTAATGAAACTCAAGCCTAGCTAGCATGATCGCATTTATGGGCATTTTCAATTGTTCGTGCACCCAATTAGCGTGAGTTGTTAAACAAAAATTAACTCAGTGTCAGTTTTGTAACGAAAGTTAAGCATACAAATGATGTGAAAATGAACTGGTTTCACATTTAAATAACGTGTATATGCATATAATTTATAGATTGAAAAGAAAAAGTTAATTTTTACACAAATTGAATACTTAATTGTCGTTACAAAACTGACACTGAGTTAATTTTTGTTTAACAACTCACGCTAATTGGGTGCACGAATAATTGAAAATGCCCATATGTCCGACATAACGAAGCCGTCCTGCTCACACTTTCATACTTGCTGGTAAGGGACGCCCTAGACCACATTTTGCCATATCATATTACCTCACTCGCTTCCACAAGTCACTGCCATTGTTCTCGCGAGCGTGCGTCGTTCGTCAAGCAAAGTAATTTCGGCTTTTTACGGAAAACTACTGACATTGTGACAAACAAATGTAACTTATTTAACCTAATGTCATCCTCCTAGCGTTATTCCCGGTTGTGCCCTAAAGGAGCCCCGGGGTCCGCTTTGACACCTAATCCCAAGATTTGGCACATTGACAAACGTAGTCGTGCGTAGCGTGGCCCACCGTGCGCCACTGTGGATGGTCGCCTTTATTGGGATTAGACCGGTTTCCTAACGATGTTTTCTTTCACTGAAAAGGTAACGGTAAATATTCCGTACTTAAGTTCCGAAAAACTCGTTGGTACGAGCCGGGATTCGAACCCACGACCGCCGCTTGCTAGCTTCAAACCTAACCTAATGAGAAGTCTAAGAAAAAATATAAAGAACAAAAATGTTATACTGAATAAATTACATGATATTTAACATTAGTATAATGTTATTATACGTAATGTGTACGTAATGTGACGCAACCTAATGAATGCACATGATATAATATTAATTATCGTCAACAATATATTATAAATTCCACAATTCGTCTGCTTTGCCCAAAGGTTGACTGGTAGAGAATGTTTACGGCATTAATCCAGCCTTTTGTGCGTTTAGTTGTACTTTTGTGCAATAAAGATTAAATAAATAAATACATTCCTAATGATATATGCGAGTAATTCTGCTGCAGTATAATTTTATTAAGAATATTTTCTTCGCTGTCGTACAGTCGCTTGCGTTCGCGGTGCGACGCAACGCACAATTTTGCGGTGCGCGCGCCTCAAAACCCGCGTTTCTCGGTACTAAAAGCGGGTTTTTGCGGCGCACATGTGGCCAATCGTTTGAACGTCTCGCGTTATTCGTAGAAAGGGGCAGTCTTTAGCTCTTTGCACGATACAAGGCAAATTTCTCTTAAGGCTTATACACCCGCTAACGTCCTTGAGTCGTCGTCCGTATGGGACAGCGCGCTCGCGCATTTTGTAGGTATTTAAACATAGTAATTAAGATAATCATTTTATCTATTCAAACTCTGCGAATTTGTCTATAAATATTTAATAACTTTATTTGAGTACAAAAATTTAATTTAAAATATCTATAGTTTAGTCATAATATTGAATAAACTTTACAAAAAGAGGTAACTTTGGGATTTTTTTCTATCGAGTGAAGTTCATTAGATCGCGTAACTGAATGCGATTTCGACTAGATTAGATCCTTAAGTAATACGTAACTTTTTTTTAGATTTTTAAACCCTATTTTCTACGTCTGAGATTGTTTTAAAAAACTCGAAAACGCTGCCCCTGTTGACTGTCGAGCCTTAAGTGCAACACCGCAAACACGATTGTAGATACATGATGAGCGGCTCGGCTGTACAATGACGCGCCCCGGTCTAAATCGAAGCAAGGCCGTTCCGTCGCAACGTGAATAGACGGCCTGGAATTTTAAATTGGTCCCATTGTGAACTCTTTGGGTAATGTTGTTGAGCAGCATCTTGCGCGTACATGGTAATTAAGGGCGATATAATATATAGTTTCGGGATCAATAGTTCCACCAGCCCGCCAGCCAGTTCCGCGTGAAGTCACATTACGGTACACTTTCTAGCATAATGTGACGTCACGCGGAACGTTAATATTTTTTTGAAAAAATATGTGTCTAATATATTTTAATTATCTAACTGACGGACTTAATAGAATTATATATTGTTTACCCAGTGAAGTGCCCAATTGTATACAATTTTTAAGTTCTCTCGTTTTCAGCAGCCATTCATGGTATAAAATGCGTGTGGTATCAAAATCTCGCGTTTCCAATTTTAACACCTTGGAGGCCTCGGTTTTCACATATTTTCCAGACCGTACGATTAATCAGATACTTCAACTGGTCTTTGCGCGGGACTGCTTGTGTGCGTTCGCTTGAAACTGTGTGTGTGGTGGCGCGTAAAGACGACTGCCGCATCATTGCCACTCAAATCAAACAAGCTCACGCACAATACAGCCGTGCGCAGCGATGACTTGCACTTTGTACCTTATTTTTTAAGTTCAATTTTTTTATTCAGTAACTATAACTTCAAATAGAAACCTACTTTTGTGAAGGCGATTACTCGTACACGCCTAGACCGATTTCGAAAATTCTTTTATTGTTTGATTGTATTTCCCCAGGTGTCCCAGATAGAGGGAACTGAAGTTTGTTAAAATTTAGTTTTTAAAAATAAAATAAAAAACCGGCCAAGAGCGTGTCGGGCCACGCTCAGTGTAGGGTTCCGTAGTTTTTCGTCCGTCACGGTAAGTGTGTGAAATTATTTTGTAATTTTTTTCAAAAACTATTCAACCTATCAAGTTTAAAATAATTTTCCTAGAAAGTTTTTATAAAGTTCTACTTTTGAGATTTTTTTCATATTTTTAAAACTTATGGTTCAAAAGTTAGAGGGGGGGGGGGGACACATTTTTTTTAACTTCTGGAACGATTATCTCCGAAAATATTAACATAATCAAAAAATTATTTTAGCAAACCCCTATTCATACCTATCCAATAATATATCACACGTTAGGGTTGAAATGAAAAAAAAAAACACTTGCCACGTTACGTATAGAGGAGGTACCCTAATAAAATAAAATAAATCACATTTTATTTTACCACTTTGTCGGCGTGATTGATATACATATTAGTACCAAATTTCAGCTTTCTAGTGCTAACGGTTACTGAGATTATCCGTGGACGGACGGACAGACAAAGCGAAACTATAAGGGTTCCTTGTCGACTACGGAACCCTAAAAAGGTTCTCTGTCGCAAAAAAAGAAGAGAAAAAATAATAATGTGGGCACTCATATAACACAGCACAAAATAGAAAATAAATTAGTGCGACAATATTAGGCTCGGGGCTCAGCGTTTGCTGCTAGCCTGTCCGCTTTACAGCGCTGTTTTTCAGCGCACACGCACAATATAATAATAGCTATATTCAATTACAGATTGGAAAGAGTCCTGTGACAGCTGTCATCTTAGTACAGTTTATGTCATCAAACGTCAAACATGACATAAACTCTACTAAAATGACAGCTGTCACAGGACTTCCAATCTGAAAAAGATTATAGCTGCAAGGGGAACATTCGCATAATGAAATTAAATAACTAAATTAAACTAATGAGCTACTAAATTATTACATAACATAATAGTACAGTCGCCATCACATACATAGGTACACTCTAGGTGTTCAAAAATATCGGCACATGCACCCTAATGCCTTGAAAATAGAGGTGTGTTCCGATGTTTGTGACGTGCTTGTTTGCTGCGATGTATGTGATGGCGACTACATTATTGCCGTGGCCGGGAAGGAGGCAATTGCAGGCTGAGTACGAGCTTTTTTTCCGGCTGAGGCTAATATAGTGCTTTTCTCAAAAATGAGGGAATAAAAAAGACTAAATTGAAACCAAGCGTTATTATTAAATACAAATTTAGGATACTGCAAATTACATACAATTAAACGTCATATTTTTTTTAAACAGAATCGCAAGTGTATTTTTCCACCGAAAAACGCAATTTTTTTATGACACATACAAAAATGTCGCGTTTGCAACAGAAAAATACGACTTGATTTGGCTGAATACGACCTGTGCCGTCTTTTATATGCCAGTTACTACTTTTAAAAAAAGTTTGGTACTCGACAAGTACAGGAATTCATATGTAACATTCCAGGCGGCCCGCAATGTTTTTTATTTTTTTTATTTTGATCTGGCCTTAAACTATACACTTTACCTTCCAATATGTTGCGAGTTATGTTCACTTTGCGGGCCATTTTTGAGAAAAGTAAATTACTTCTGTTTCCAGGTTGAAATCGCGTGCGACCTAAGAAAACCTCTATTCGTACACGAAAAAGAAGCTCAAGACGACGTACTGAAAATCCTAGACGACTTCAACACTCGCCTACCCCCCGTCGTGATCCACTCATTCTCAGGCACCGTAGAACAGGGCATCAAGTACATCGAGAAGGGATTCTATCTCGGGATAACGGGATACATTTGCAAGGATAAATCTGATGGGGGGATAAGGAGGTTGTTGTCAGAGAACATTCTGCCGCTGGATAAGTTGCTGGTGGAGACTGATTCGCCGTTCATGTATCCGAACATGAGAGCTTCTAAACTGCCGTTGCATGTGAAGGACTCGTTGACGGAGAGGTGAGTAATAGTTATTTGTGTGTCAAGGGAGAAAATTGATGTATTTACGGGGAGGGTGGTACAATGAATCCAGAGTGAAGCGAAGGATTCTACGATATAATTCTGAGCGTAGCGAGGGATTCTAAGTTAGAATCCTCAACGTAATGGAGGATTCAAGCGTTAACGCCCATGACGAAAATAATTTTGCTCCTGAATGTATACACCGTCACACCGGCTATGAGGGAAAAAAATGTTCGTTTTTAATTGATTACGATGAAATTACAATCTATTATTTTACTAAAATCTGTGTTCAATTGGCATATTGCGTAAATGCTACATGTCAATGAATAATTTAAAAAGTAGCTTGAACTATAGAGATAATTATCATAAACTATTTAAATACTGCAGAGTCATGAATGTATTCGATAAAGTTAAAATGGCAATTGTAATGCAATATAAACATAAATTGGGAGATCTTGTTAAGTACACAAGGAAAGGCAACCTACGAACCCTGACCAGTAAGAATGTATACATAATTAACAAATATAACAACACATATGGGCAAAGAGTGTGGTCTAACTACCTACCCTTTGTATTAAACAGCTTTCCCAAAACTATTGTAGAAAATATAGAAAGTAAACCTACAAAAACTAAAAATATAATTAAGAAAATGTTCATTATGGCCCCCAGTAGTAACATAGATAAATATAACTAGTTATTAAGATAAAAAAGTTTAGTAAATAATCTTAAATATTAAAGATTGTACTAAATGTAACTGATATATATAATTTAATCACAGATCTGAAAATAAACAGTTCAAATTTTAATATATTTCTTTTTAACAGAAAATTAGCATTTTAATCCCTCTCTTCGTGGAGCAAAACTTGCTTTTCCGAATGAAAGGTGTGAAAAATATTGGTCTTTCTGATTATGTATATGGGCCAATTATCTATTGCTAGTTGTTATTTCGTCTCGCTAGCTAGGACACAACATGAGACTTGGAGAAATGGTATAAATAATGCCTTCTAACATGCTTACAAGATTTATTTTTATTTTATTGTTGCATATAAGCTACGGTAGCCTAGTGGTTCAGGCATGCGGCGGTCAAGCGGCTGTCGTGGGTTCGAATCCCGGCTCGTACCAATGAGTTTTCGGAACTTATGTACGGAATATTTACCGTTAGCTTTTCGGTGAAGGAAAACATCTTGAGGAAACCTGTCTAATCCCAGTAAGGTCTAGTTTTCCCTCTGGGTTGGAAGGTCAGATGGCAGTCGCTTTCGTAAAACTAGTGCCTATGCCAAATCCTGTATTAGGTGTCGAAGCGGACCCCAGCGTCCTTTAGGGCACAACTGGGAATAACGCTCGGAGGATGCTGATTTTATTGTTGCATATTTATTTATTTATTTCTAACCCCATTTATAAATGGCATTGAAAATGACAAGAAACCTTTGACGGATTTAGCTAAACCAATAAAATTGCAGTTGAAAAAAACAAAAGTGATTTAAAAGTCTACAGTAAATAATAGTAGTAATTCAAACATTGCTCTCATAAAAAAACATGGGCCACGTTCTAATGATGCTTACCTGTGCTGATTTTGCAGTTGACATTGATTTTGCAGGTCAGGTCGAACAGTCCGGGTAGGAATTCCTCCTACTGAATTGTTGCATAAATTTGTTGATGGCCCAAATTACACAAATAAATAAATCAACCACTAAACCAACCACTAAACTAATACCAAGAAACCACAAGGTTTCTCTTACGTGTAGCTTTATTTTCTTTTACACCTATTATATGTATATATTTTACGTTCGTGCCTCGCAAGTATTGATAAATAAATAATAAATATTACGGGACAATTTTACACAAATCAACCTAGGCCCACGGTAAGCTCAATAAGGCTTATTGTATTTACAGAAAGTTTCACTTGCCTAAGGGGATGCCTTGAGTCGAGTCGATCCGCGAAAACAACGCCCCCTTGACAGAGACACGCTTACGAGGGCGACACTGAAAGTCTTTAGAACTGGCCACTTGTAATAAATATAATAAAAAAATAAGTTCAAAATTTGAAAATGGAACTCTTTCTTAATATTTTTGTGTACGAATTCCACTCGATTGTCATTTGTTTTACGATTTGGCGGCAAATTGAAAATTGTGTGTACTACGTGAGCATGAATTTAACGCGAGAAAATTTTCGAGCAATGATTTTTTACGACTTTCGATGTAATTTAAGTCAACAAGAAAGTTATGATAGACTTCGATTGGCCTTTCACGATGAAGCCCCATCTCGTGCTACTATTTACAACTGGTTTAATGAATTTAAACGTGGCCGCACTGATCTCACTGATGATCTGCGTGAGGGCCGGCCTTCTACGGCGACTACTGAAGATAACATCAGTGTTGTGCGGCGTATGATAGAGACTGACAAAAGAGTAACCTATCAGCAGATTCGTACAAGCTTAGCCATTGGTATGAGTCAAGTCCACAAAATCCTCCATGAACATTTAGCGGTGAGGAAGCTTTGTGCCCGGTGGATACCTCATAATTTGACAGAAGCCCAAAAAGTCCGTCGTGTTGATTGGTGCCGTGAAATGGGTCAAAGATTCAACGGAGGTGACTCAAATGCTGTGTTCGACGTAGTTACGGGTGACGAAAGCTGGATTTACTGTTATGATCCTGAAACTAAAAGACAGTCTGCTGAGTGGGTGTTTCCTTCCGAGGAGTTGCCTACTAAAGTGAAGAGAGGTCGAAGTGTGGGAAAAAAGATGGTGGCCTCGTTCTTCGGAAGGACTGGTCATTACGCAACAATTATTTTAGAGGATCAAAAAACAGTTACTGCGAAGTGGTACACTAACAATTGTTTACCACTTGTCTTGGAAAAAGTTCGAGAAAAACGGCCTCGCAGTAGGATCCTGCTTCACCACGACAACGCCTCATCGCACACCGCCAAGCAAACGATCGACTATTTGGCGACGGCAAACGTGGAATTACTGGGTCACCCACCTTATAGCCCCGACCTTGCACAAGGTGATTTTTATTTATTCCCAAAAATTAAAGAAAAACTTCGAGGAAAACGTTTTATGGACGCCGACGAAGCAGTGGCTGCGTTTCAAAAGGCCGTCGAAGAGACCCCTAAGGACGAGTGGGCAAATTGCTTTTCTCAGTGGTTCTATCGAATGCAGCGATGTATTGATGTGAAGGGAGGCTATTTTGAAAAGATATAATAAAAGTAATAAGTTGCTTGATTGCTCAGTTTTTGATTTTCTAAGAACTTTCAGTTTGACCCTCGTACTCCTTCCACGCACGAGAAAAAGAGATGCAACACTCTTCGGGAATGGCTTTTTTGGACAAATTTCGATACATACCTAACTTAGGTACAATACGATTAAAATCAGTTAACGATTCTGATGTTTTAGCTACTAGTAGCGCCGCAAAGGTGTCGGAAGGGTCGGGCGGGTATGCGGGAGGCGACTCGAGGCTAACTTCAGAAGATTTTAATCGTATTGTAGTGAAGTTTTATTATTTAGTGAGATTTTAGATCAGATAAAACCTTCGAGCAACACTCTTTATTATTAGTATAGATGGATAACAGTCGTTGACGCATGAAGTAACTTATTTCATTCACTTCAGTAACATAACAAGAATCTATTGTACGATCAGATACCGGGCATGTCGGTATGCGGAAGTTTTTTTGATAATTATCCGAATCGCTTTGTAGCGGCCTGATATGCGATCAGTTTTTGTGTTAGTTTTTTGGCATGTTTTTTGACGGTATGCTTTTTGTGTGATCTAAAGCATGTTAACTATATTTCTTGTTACTAGTTTTTCCTCTGGTGTGATGAGGGTAATGTAGCGTCGATATATTTATTTCTGTCTATCAAAGTAGTTTTTTAGAATTCCGTAATCAAAGTTTACATATCACAAAGCTGTGGATAGAAAGCATGATTCGAATTAAAAAAAACATTTTCGTGCCACACAAGGGTTAATGTACATACTTTACTAAAGTTTAGTATGTAAAACCATTGAGTTTGTAGTTCTTACAAGTAAATATGATCCCCAATATCAAGGCGATTCGGACACCTATTAATTCATTTTTTTTTTGTCAAGTTCAAGTATTTATTTGTCAAAACACAAGTTATAAAGATGTTATAAAATGCAGCTTGGTATCGCTATATTTTACCCGAAGGTGTAACAAAATATAGGCTTCAATTAGTGGTCAATATAAATAAAACATTTCATGTAGCGTGCTTTTTTTATACATAATATCATAATGCGAGTTCATAATGTATCTTCTATGTACGCAATGTATCACTACATTGTCTTACTGATGTGACGTCACAACTGTCACAAGTAACCTGCTTCTTTCATGTGTCAAATGAGTGTAAGCTTAGCATTGCTGCTCAAAAAAATTTCAAAAATTAATTACGCTTTGGTAGTTAAGACTAACTGTACATTTTCTTACAATATCGGTTCATAGTACTCAAAGTTATGTATGGTTACAATTTGAGGTAATATTAAACATACAGGCTGTATATTCGTTAATTGAATAGTATGCCTTAACAAACAAACAAGAAGTAGAAGAACAAACAGTTTATTTTTGTCACTTTTATATTATAAATTCGGCGGGTGTTTGGATATATAGAGGAGTCCAGTCAGCAAGAATACAATCCTCAGTTAAATTGTATTCAAATGTTGTCTGCATTTCCTTCCTATCTGCCCTATGGATGAATATCTACCTGATTTGTCAGCATGGTGTTGTAACATAGCAGTATTTCGGTCGACACTCCTTTCTTATAATTAGCGTTAAAATCATTTACTCAAATGATTCCTTGCTGGATATATTTTCTAAGTACAACATTAATTCATAATGCTGGCAATTATTAAGTAATTGTCACATATAATTAAAAGGAAACAGTAGCCAATAGGATTCATTGTTTAGGGGTCAGAGTTGCCAGCAAGATGAGAGATGTTCGGATTTCAAGTTAATAAAGTAGGGGTTTTAAGGAATAACAATTATTGAAACAATCAATTTAAATTATTAATTATATAAAAAGAAGTAAAATAAATTAAATTAAAAATAATGACATTATGTCTGTACGTAAAATCTAATGTTATTCCTTAATAAATACAAAAAGTGGTTAGTTGATTGCTTCTGCGCTGGTAACCCAAGATCGAGTCTGGGAGCCAGAGAGAGGAAGAGGAGATTGCTGAAGGAAAGCTGACATGGAGGCTTAGAAGAATTGAGCATTTTAAATCCGGTCTCATCACCGACTAAACAAGATTTTTTGAGCCTTTTCGGATGGCAGTGCAAGTAGACATGGTGCATTAGATTGTATTTTCTACATCGGCCCAAATCAAATGCAGCCTCATATACATGTGGAAGGGAGGGTTCGACAGCTGAACTATAATCCATTCTGGAGTGTTAACTGTCGATAAGGGAAAACTTTATATTCCTCTAGAACTTTAGAAGGAAGTTAAATTTGGACTGATCTACTCAGTCTTGGTCTGGTTCTTCAAACTTCATTAGCTTCGCAAATTCCATTTTGATGCTTCGATGGAAGTTTATTTTCTTCATCTCGACAACGGGTTCATGCCTCTCCTGATTTAAACACCGGGGAAAGAAGATATGCTCAGCGGCTGACACACCAACATCTGCGGAGCTAAGAAAGTATGACTCCAGTGTGAAGGTCGGTGTCAAGCATATATATATAGTAGGGAATTAGGATTTCAAAAAGTTACTTAATGATGGCATAAACACGTAGGGACTAACACCTCATTTCGTAGGCCTCTTGGAATTGTAAATCACTCTCGAACATATTACACGGAAGCTCTACCGATTGTAGCAAAACATAACTTAAGGTGTATTAAGGAAACCTGAAACCTAGTGATTTAATATTCCAAAAGGGGAAAGAATTGTTCAGTGTGTAGAAATAAAACAAATCATAAGATATAACATTTTTTATTTAATATCCCATTTTCATTAGCCCCTGACTGCAGATAAGCCAGTTTCGATACACCACATTTTTTATATTTTTTTATTTTATATTTTATGACAGACACATGAAAAACCGCTTCGCACATCTGGAGATCAGCATAAAAATGTGTTATGAGCTGGAAAGTCACCTTGACTATTTATATTAATACTTCGATATTTCATAACATTAAATTGTTAATTATTGTTGTTATGGTACTTATGTAACTTTTTACCATGAGATAAATAATGTAATCTAATTGTGTTCCAGGTCGATGGCGTTCGTGAATCGCTACTGCACGTTCCAACGCAACGAACCGTGCGCGCTGCCAGCCATCGTGGAACTAGTCGCTGGCTTCCTAGGCCAGAGCCCTGAGGACGTGGCCCTCGCTACCGCCTTCAACGCACTTAAGATCTTCGGCCTCAGTCAATAAGGTTCACTTCAGGATGGCTTTGGAGCGCTGCAGGTTGCAGATGGCCACATCGTGGAGTAGGCTGGCTTCCTAGACCAGAGTGTGAGGATGTCGCAGTCGCCAGCGCTTTCAACGCGCATTAGATCTTCGGCATTCGTTAATAAGGTTCAATTCAGGTCGACTTTCATCAATAATATATTCGACCTCAGCGATAAGGTTTACACTTTAGTGGCGACTGTGATTACTTTCGATGGCGTTACTGAATAAGATTTTTGGTCCCAGTGAGCCGTAGCGAGCTGTAACGAGGCTTCAATACGTTACTATGGATCGAGTCAGTGAGGCAGTCTTTGTACTATCGAACCAACTGAATGACCCAGCATGGAACCTTGTTACAATTAACTGACGTATTAACGTCATATGATCGTGCGTATGTTCGTTAACCGTAACAAGGTTCTATAGTGAGTCATGATTCATTTGGTTCGATAGTACTTGGTAAACTAAATGCCTGACCATGGGGTCACATTACATGGGTACTGTAAAACTAAAATCCATGAGATGTTCCTTTGGGTTGGTCGGATGTTTTTCTGTTTAATCCTCAACATTCAGGTTCACTATTTTCTTAATTGATTTTGAGCCTTATCATAAGGACATACCCATAAGCAGTTTAACGTTACACGGAGGATTATACTTACAGTTGCATTGATTGCTTAACCCGAAATAATTTTTATGGTTTAATCAAACATGATTTACATAGGAGGCCCAAATGTGGACCATTTAGTTTACCAAGTAACATAATTATAAGGCGTATTTGCTATTACTGAAGAAATTAAAATGCATAATATATTTATTCATATATACGTTAAGTAAGACAATAAATTAAGGTCAAGTAAGTGCCTTTAATCAACAATTAGAAGTGGAATTTGATTATAACGACCAAAAATAATTATTTTATATTGTATAAATAATAATATTTATTCGATATTCTATACATATGTGAAATGTAGGTTGCTATAAGCAGCTGGTCGGTAAATATAAGCGAAAATTTTAATTCACTCGCCTTAACCCATTTAATGCCGACAGTAATACTTAACCTACGGTAATATGCGTCGTTACACGCTAAGACATTACGAATCTCGATGAATGATTTTCCGGCAGTGTTAAGCTCTTAAAGGGTTTTTTCTTTCGACGTGTTATCACGTCTGACATTGAATGGGTTAGGATGCGTGGTGAGGTATTTATTTATTGATTAGTATAAGTGTTTTTGATGGTATCTTCAGATGTTATTATAAGAATACGAAACGGCCGTAGCTGTAAAATTAAATGATAAAAAAAATAAAAAAAGAGGCCATAGGTTTTGCAATTACTTTGACCAAGAACTAAAAAAAACTTGTTTTTGTTCAGTTTAATTTTATTGACAGTGTACCGGTCACTGTCAAGACATTCAGACCCAATGCTTGGTGCCATTGACGTCTTTATATGTCATAGAATTGAATACATTAACCGTGCAATCGCGTGATACAGTAGGTAGTATAATATAAAACTAATAATATACATATCTATGGCATCGAATATTGGGCTCCTGATATTGGAAACCTTATAAATAAAGGGCCCTTTCACCGCCATCCGTCACTTTAAAAACAAAAGTTATTTTGACACGCCTTGCTTAGCGCAGTGTGTACCAGTCTGGATGAGTTAAGGCGTTATTGGCGTTGAAAGGGTTAAAACGCCTCTCAGCTACGGCCCGGCGAAATTATAAGTCTCGATAAGCAATACTCAGATTTGGAAAACGTATTGCGTTTCTGATGGAATAATTTGGCAATACGAAGGTTGATCGAATGAGGCTAGCTATAATTAACAGCAATAAGTAAACATCGATTTAGTGACTTAACCCTTTAAACGCTTGGGTATATTATATATTTTTTTAAATATATTTTCTGGACGGAATTTGCCGTCGCGAAGATTGACGGCACTTGACGTCAGAGGCAGTTAAAGGGTGAAGTAATTTGAACTGATTGCATTCGAATACTCTTGCCATTGACTAATAACAAACTGTACGAAATCAATTGGCTATGAAAACTAATATTTACTCGAAAGAGTTATTATATTATAAATTGCCTCTCTAACGTAGTAATCATGACAGAATGACTTGAAATTGAATATTAAAATTTATTGACGGAATATAAAATAAATAAAACGTGTGTACTAGGTACCCCTTATAATGTTCCTAGTACCCACGTTTTTAATGAGCGTACCTGAACGAAATGTTCATTAATGCCATTTAAGCGCTCATGATTCGAGCATAATATGACGCGATTTATTGTCTATTTTTAATTACGAAAAGCTTTTTATGTTTAGTGTTTTGCACAAGTGTTTCCTGATAGTGGCAATGGTTGGCTTTAGTCATAATGATCTCAACGAATCCGTGTGTATGCTTTGTGCCTTGGTTACTTGCCATGTGTGGCCTTTAATTTTACTACAGTAGACCCTAAGCGCACTTATTTTTAAGCACGGCTTGCCCCCCCCTGCTGAACTTTATCGCTGCTAAGGAAAATCATCTGACGTGATATGACGTCATGCCCAGTGGAAGGGTTTACTGATTTACTAGAAAAATATGGCAGTTTTAGTGTGTTAACACATTCAAAGTCCAGTGGTATCATACTCGATAATTATCGAAATGTAATTACTGACGTGTCAGCACTAAAAGTGCACGTGTCAGTATGACGCCCTTCGTAAAAGGGTCTTGCGACTGTCTTCATACGTCTTAAATGTTTGTGCTGGGTCAAATATTATTACTAACAGTTCCAAATGTAAACGTTATTAGACGCAAGGCGGCTTCGTCCGGTGGTGTGTCGCCATATTGTAAAGATTTGTTATCGCCGGTGGAGTCGTCTTGCGTGTTGCCATTAGATAATAAGCATAGTTCATATTGCCTTCAGTAAGCCATAATAGTAGAGGCACGCTACGTTTAATTCACCGCATAGCAGAATTCGTAACGCTTTGACGTCTCCACACGTCATGCGCAGTAAGAGGGTTAATTCAGACAATAACACCCGTCAGGTTTTAAATTGATTTATAGAGCGCTCTTTAATACGGAGATACATGCTCTATTTATAAAGCTATAAAGGCGGAAGTTGGGTGATATTCTGTATCACTCTCATGGCTCACTGTTCCCAAAGTTCTGTTGCCACTATTTCTTCCGTGCACGGTGTTAGGTCTAGCAATAGCTCTGCGCAGAGCTAAAATCTATTTTTTCATCGAATATTGTAAATAATTATATCCTTGTTGATTAATGCTGGTAGTCACAACGAAATCAAAGACTGCAAGTATTAGAACGTGGAGTTTGACATGTTAATTGTTTTGTACTGTATTTTTTACATATTTAATCGCTTAATGTATAGAAGTATTGTTGATTCCTTTATTTTTTGACAATCACTTTGTTGTAGTTGTAAGGATCGCGGGGTGAAAAATGTATTTACTAAGTTGTTGTTACAAATGATTATGTAAATGAAATTATATATTGTAGATACTGCCTCGCGGGTGTAAGTAGTGCCTTCGACAAAACGTCCTTTTGTGATACATTATTTTCTGTAGATTGTACAGATTATTTCTTTCAATATACAATTAAAAATTAATTTGACTTTTATTTCCTGACTCGATGGGTCGTTTCCTCCTTATGATTGGATTCTAAACCCCATACCATATACTTAACATTAGAATTTTAACCCATTCGTTGCCGAGTCGCAAATATTCCTTAAAGTTAGGACTGCATGCTATGAAGTATGTGGTGTTGTGTTCCTGGTGGTGAGTAAGGTCGCCAGAGCTCCCTAGGGTGCGCTGTGTTGGGAGTGAGGGACCTGCATGTCTCTATCTGCCAACACAGCGAATCTTCAAGTGAATAAAGGGTCGGCAAAGCGCTTGTGATTCTTATTGAGTCACAATGGGGAATGGATGAAAATTTTAGAAGTGCCTGATTTTTTTTTGGTGTTAGTAATAACCTTCCTTAAGACCAGAAAAAAATTGCAGACTTTTCAGGTGCGTCAATTATTTTTGAAAAATATAAACAGTTTCCTCACTTACGTTTTGGGTTTAGGACGGCGAATAAGACACATAAGCTTGTTTGCCACCGTCGTTGTGTAAAATAAAAGGACGCCATATCGCGTCAACGGACAAATCGCCTATGTTTCTTCGTTTATCTAGGTCCTAGGATATTAAAGGGAGACATTGTACTAAGTAGTTTTACTTATTTCGATCAATGAGTGCTTTTCAAACAACAATACTAGTTTTTTCGTTTCAAAATAGTTTTCCATAAAATCGCATGACGATTAACACACGATCTCTAATGTAAGATGGTAAGGGTATAGAATTCTGGCATTTTCACTGATGGAACATCTTAGAGCGGTTACATACGGTGACTTTCTACAGCGTTACAGTATCGTTACAGGTGATATTGACAGGTGATCTATTAGTCTGTAAGCCCACTCGCAATACACTTACGTCTGATGACAACACGATAAAATGCATGACAGCAGGTCGAAAGTTGTGCTGAGCAAGAATCAGAAGATTTTCGCACCTAAAATTGGCCGAAAGTTTGAAAACCCCTTCGCTTCTTTGGCATCGTCTGCCAAGTACTGTGGGGACTGTACCATCAGCCAAAAAAGCGGTCTACCACTTTGGACCTTATTTTGTATGCAATAAAGTCGAAAAGTGGTAGACAACTTTCTTGGCTGACTGTACTATCGCCCAACGGTACTGGTTCACACTTTCTCACCAAAATCGCCTGCACACACATACAATGCAGCCGAAAAATGACCCTAGAGGTGTGAACCCGTAGCGTTGGCCGATAGTACCTTGTGTACTCGTAACCCCTGTTAACGTCCGCAGTGTCGTTTCGTCTCTACGATAAATAATTTACTAGAAGCCTTAGCCTAGCTAGCAAAAGACGCGCGCGACGCGAGAAAAATCGCGGCTAAAGGTGCTTATACACCTGAGCATTCTAGCTAATGTTACATTACAACATGGTAAAAGCACAAAATAAACAAGCGTTTTAGCGAGCATTTTATTACGCAACCGCCAAGTCTGACATATTTTGCCAGTATGCTTGGCTTTGTTCGTTTTCATTTCGACTTTAAAAACGGCGAATGCACGATGTTGTGTTAAAGAAAGAAAGAAGACATTTATTTACTACACAAAAGACACACAGAGACAAAGGGAGTAGGCATACATTACAATTTAACACATATTGTGTGTGTCTTCGCGGCAGTGAATAGGTCGCTGTCTCAGCATTATGCCGAGGTGTCAAGACAGACACTACCTACAGCGCTGATTTTCAGACAGCACCGTACGTGACCCACGGAACGCAACACAAAATAAGACCATTGATAAACACATAATTATTGTATACACATAATAAATTTGTAAAATATGTACCAGTAGCCAAATGGGATAGAAAGAAAAACACAAAGCAAAAAACGCGACACGGTTGGGATAGGAAAGTGCTGGATGGTGCTGTTACATGTGATGTGAAGGCTCACGTCTATCAGCACCTTAAGAGACCGCCAGTAAGCTCGATTCTCCATACAAACGTAGTTACGCTCTCATTTTAAAACAACTAGCTAGTTTGCTCTGAAACTTTGTACTTACAATAAGTTAGGAATCATCCACGTCTGTAATTAGTTTTATGTAGCTTCAGATACTATACTAAAAAAATACAGGAAATTTTAGTTTTTCATACAAAACTTGTTTTTGCTGTATTCTTCTTCGTGTCGAGGTTCCTCAAATAAAATAGATGCCCAATGGGCAGCTGTATTTCGTTTGTTTTATAAACTGGAAAACTGGAGCCATATATAGTAGATTGTTAACCAAGGGTTGAAAGTGACCTATTTAACCCGAGATATTTCTGGCGCTCGAACGAAGTGAGAGCGCCAATTGTTCGAGGGTTAAATGGGTAATTTCACCCGAGTTAAACACTCTACTTTTCATTTCGACTGTGAGGAAAAATAATTTAATATCAACCTATAATCGTAATAAACAACTCGTTAATGCAGGTACATATAGCTGAGTGTCGATTTGTGAAAAGTTTTTATTTTAATGATTTGACGTAACTCGTATCGTATCTTCGACTCCGTGGCTGACCGTAACAATAAAAAAATACTTTCCACCCTAGGGGAGAAAAAGCTATTTTCCACCCGGCTATATGCCCATGAAAAATCAACTTTGAGAGCAGGAGATATGAAATAGTAGATTGTTAACCAAGGGTTGAAAGTGACCCATTTAACCCGAGATATTTCTGGCGCTCGAACGAAGTGAGAGCGCCAATTGTTCGAGGGTTAAATGGGTAATTTCACCCGAGTTAAACACTCTACTTTTCATTTCGACTGTGAGGAAAAATAACTTAATATCAACCTATAATCGTAATAAACAACTCGTTAATGCAGGTACATATAGCTGAGTGTCGATTTGTGAAAAGTTTTTATTTTAATGATTTGACGTAACTCGTATCGTATCTTCGACTCCGTGGCTGACCGTAACAATAAAAAAATACTTTCCACCCTAGGGGAGAAAAAGCTATTTTCCACCCGGCTATATGCCCATGAAAAATCAACTTTCAGAGCAGGAGAGATGAAAAACTAATTACATACCTATATATACCTCACGCCATTGTATGTATATGCAAAGTTTCGTTACAATCCAACACGTTATTTTAAAATGAGAAAAAAAACTCCGTTTGTATGGGAAGGTGAAATTCGGCCAAGCTTGCCGGGGACTCTAAGGCATATTGTAGCGTGTGTCTAACGCACGATACCTGCGCCTGCCATGTTGATTAGAAATCAAAATGAAACAAAAAAAAAACTTAACTCTTTATTACGTAACCAAACTAAAGTATTTACACATTTTTTGGTTTTAACAAATTGCCGTCAATAGACAGCCGTAAACAGAAGCTGTCGTAACATTATTTCCATACGAGTATCTTTTTAAATTTTATATAGAGGCAGTTTTGAAGTTTCATTTGGTTTAGCATTACAAGCCTTGCTTACCAAAATTTGATCAAAGTCAGAGCTACTAAAGTGTCCAAGCTATTGGTGAATTTAATTTTGTTTCCATTTTGTTCCTGTAATTTTTGGAAACTTTTATAATTAACCCTTTTCCAGGCCGGCAATTGAAAAATGACAATCAAATGTCAGTCCAATTTTTTGACATTAGATACATATTTGACAGTCTGTATTGTGGGTCGATATAACGCTTCTGCCTGGAAAAGGCTTAAATATCACGTCGTACAGTCAGCATCAAAAGTAGCTACGCAAACGAAGACGTCAAGTCTTTATTAAAAGGGAATAAGAACTTTCGATGTCTTCGATTGCGTAGTAACTTTTGATGCTAACTGTACCTACTCATTTTTAACCGACTTCAAAAAAGGAGGTTCTCAATTCGTCTGTATTTTTTTTATGTGTGTATGTTGAACCGATTTGAAATTTCTTTTTTCTTTGTTTGAAAGCATATACTTCCAGATTGGTCCCTTTGTCACCAAAATTGAGATATGATGATGGGATCCTGGAGAAATCGAGGGAACTCTTCAAATTTTATAGGCAAACTTGAAGCAATTTGGCTACTGATTTGAAGTCGGTTAAAACTTTGTTTTGAATGAATACATGTCAAATAGTTCAGATTAGGTTTGATTCAGATGTTTTTTTCATCTTGGGTTCAGTCCATGAGTTCTTAGGCGTGAATTATACAGAGATGGCGTAATGTGAAGGCGTGCTATTTCTTGTTGCTCGTTGCCATGGTTACGTCTCCTGGGTCACTCTTTAAAACTATTCTTTTGTGGGGTTTAAATCCATGACATCAATTTGACGTCACGCTGCATATAGGATGATCCCAAATAGGTTTATTGAAATTATTAATCATTAGTCGTCAACCATTTTAATCATGTACAAATTACTTCAACGGTAATCTATTCACGTGGAATAATTAATAGGTACCTACTTGATACGTGAAACGTAAATTAAACTATTTGTTTTGTTTATTAGGTACATACAATTGCAATCATACTCTATGCAGCCTGACGTCATTTTTGCGTCAACGGCATGATAAGTACGGGCCTTGGTGGTAACAACAATACCATTTAATAAAATGTATGTATAAAAACAAAACAAATAGTTTTATTTGTTACGTTTCACGTATCAAGTAGGTAGGTGCCTATTAATTGTTCCACGTGTAAATAGATTACTGTTGAAGTAATTTGTACATGATTAAAATGATTGACGACTAATGATTAATAATTTCAATAAACCTATTTGGGATCACCCTATATGCAGCGTGACGTCAAATTGATGTAATCTGCATGAAAGTTACGGGCCCTGTATCAGAATACGAAAAAAAATGGAGCAAACATAAAACGTATTCCACGCGAACGGAGTCGCGGGCAGAAGCTAGTCCTCTCATAAATACGTACCGAAACCTTTCCGCTAACATAAGAGCGGCGGGACATATTTATGAGTGAGTTTGCACACTCATATTTTATTACAAGCTTTATATTAACTTGCACTGTTCGTATGTATGTAAATACGTAAATGTGTAAGTCCGTAAATATGTAAGTATGTAAGTTGTCCGTCAAAATTTGCAATCCATTTTTCAGTCACTTCCCGTTATCCAATTGAGCTGAAACTTTGCAAGCATATGTAAATTCACATTCGAATTGGCTACCTACAGGACAGGCTGTGCCTAGTGTAGGGGTCAGTGTATTTCTCTTCTGAAAATTGATTATACACAATATTCATTAAGCCCTAAGCCCCACGTATGTTAAGTGTAAAATATGTATGAAGTGTATATTTGTGTAATAAATATTATGAATATGTATATCGCATGACAATGCAATATTATGATGACTTGGAGCTGATCTGATGCTGGAGCTGGAAGGTGGCCATAGGAACTCCGCAATAAAACGACACAACCCCATCGAGTTTGGGCTCGTTAGAATCGTCTCAATAAGTACTTGACGATGGTATGCAGAAAAGTACAGTCGGCAGTAAAAGCTTGTACGCAAAAATGATTTTTTTTGACAGAAACTTATTACACTTGACTGTACAAAGCGCGAGGGTTTAAAGCGTTACGATACACTGCAGTTAACATTAAACTGTGTTCATGACACAATTAACTTTTATCAAGTTTCCGCACGATGCCGGGCGGAGGAGACGTGAGCACTTTCTTGGAGAGACGGATCTGTCCGGACGCCGGGTCACGACCGAAGTACTTCACTTGGATCTCGGAGCCTACGTCCAGCCCGAGTACTGACGGGTGCATTATCTGAAACAATATTTATCGTTACAAATTCACGAAGTACCATAATATTGATTCGACCCATATATATAACTCAGCTGTGGTCTCCATCATCAGTTAGCCTTCAACTAATTTGTATTGCTTTCAGGGAGCAAATATATGAGGTACTGAGGAAGATATCCAATAAGTCACATATAATAATAATATGGCGTAGGGATGTGACGGCCCCATCGCCCACCAGATGGGTGGTGCGCACAGCCGTTGTGGCGGCAGCTTGTGGCGCGCTGTTAGACAGTAGCGACCCTACGTACCTGAGTGCTCCTGGGGGTGTCCTGTGGTCAGGCTGAGCCGATCGGGTGGTTGGTTGGACAGGCCCCCCACCTCTGGCTTGCCTTAACTGGCTGTCCAGAGTGGAGTCGCAAGAGCTGTTGCTCGAGGGTAGATGTGGACACCTAAGTGGCGAGTTGGCTATATGTTTAAAGTCCAGTGCCACCTCTCTACCCCCCAGCCTCTCTGACTGGTGTTGCCCTTAGGCCATTTTTTAATGTTTAATAGGGGCCCATCTGCCAGAGATAAAAAATGAGACAGTTTATTAGGCAGGCGTCCGATGTTTCACCCAATAGCCCAGCCACTAGTCCATCCTTTTCACCCAATAACCCGTTTTCTTTAGATTCCATCAACCAGCAATAGTCCCTATACACCCCAGTGGGTGCTGTCTCTGTGTGCGTCCCATGACACGGGCAGGGACAGCATCCGCCCGGTGTACTTCTTGCATTTCATTAATTTGTCAAAAGGGCCTCTACGTGTTGGCTAAGTAGGTACTTTGTAGGTACCTAGCCCCACGCACGCCTCCCAAAGGTCCGGGACATCATTGTCCCGTGAGCGGGAAAGACATACATAATAATAAATACTTTATTTGCGACCAACATGGGATCATGGTATTTACCATGGTAGATATGAAGGGCTGTTTACAAAAACAACATAACTGACATATTTCGAAATCGAGTTTTTGCTATGATTATGTCCGTCTGTGAAGACGCTACAATTGTGCAACATACATCGTTTAATTAGGAACCCTTTTGCCCAAAATTACCCGTCTATCTTTAAAATGGAATATGGAATTACTCAGCTCTACGAAACTTTTAGTACAATAATAATTACATTCTCTTATACATTTATGTATTTAATTTAAATGCAATACATTTGGTAATTAAAGGGTTTTCGTAAATTCAATAATTATTTTTACTATAGGAATATCAATCGTTTTTGCACAAAAATAACATAACTGCCAATAATTTTACAAAACCGCATAAGTGACGAAGTTATTTTACATATTTTTTGGAAGAGATAACCGATTGTTAATGGGATCCAAGATGCAAGTGTAACTCTATGGCCATACGCCTGCATAGTAAATGCAAGGTATTGTTTAAAGAAATAATATTTTAGGAGAAATTACGTTTTTTTCGCTTCCTGTAAAATCAACTCCAATGTAGTTATGTTGTTTTTGTAAACATCCCTTCATTATTTATACATCTTCTTATAAAACTGATTAGTGACCTTGACCTTGAGTAGAGGTCAACCTTACCTTTTCATAAACTATCTGCCAATTATTCATTGCAACAATGAATACTTCAATGACACCATGACCCCGACTACCTTGACCTTGACAACCAAAACCTCACCTTTCTATGATCCAGCTGTGAATTATGCACCAACGCCGGCGCCATCCCTGGATACAAGGTGACCAGCACACCAATCTCCTTGACCTCGACGACCTTGGCCTTGTAAATAGCCCCAAACTCCAGCTCGGGCGTTCTTTCCGCGCTGAGCCACGAGTCGATGCGCGCGCGCGCCTCGTCCATGGCGGTCTGGGAGGGCGCGAACACACTGTATTTTGTCTCGTCTATTGGGGTGATCTGGAAAACATGTATCGTTTCAGAACTGGCAATGTATTTAAGGGTGGTATTCCCCTTGTCCAATGTGCCTTTGATCAAAGAAATTGGATGACTTCATCAAATTTATTAGAAACACCGAAATTTGATCAAATTAACGAATGACATTTAATTCAAAATGGCTACGCAAATAGTATAAAAACTTGAACCAAGATATTGGATAAGTTGAATGGGCCTCTATCAAAGCAATTTGATTAAATATTGGATATACAAATTGGACAAAGATCTTGAAGAAGTGGAATGCCACCCTAATCCGTAACAAATTACAGAGCGTTCAGTACACGAGGAATACACCAAGTAATTGCGTACTAATGTGTCATAAACCGCGAATGGGATTGGAGGTGACAGTTTTGTTATATAAATACGTTAGTTTATATGAACCAACCCCAACTGTTCCCTCAACTTGTTTTTTTCGTGGAGAAAATCTGCGAACCAGTTATTTGGGTTAGATTAGGCTAGGTTACCTGTACTCCAGTCTCCACATAGAGCTTCTTCAGGTTACCGCCGCCAAGGCCTAGTAGCTTGGCTCGTTTGTGCAGCTCAACTTCTAGCTCTTCCATCACTGGCATGTTCTCTTTACGACCTTGTCTGAAATAAATACAATTGAGTGACATTACAATTACCTAATCCGTAAAGGAGCAAAGGGTCCACCCCAGATTTGGCACAGCACTAGTTTTGCCATCTTTTATATATATTATATTAGCTAGTATATCCCGCTAATGCTACAGCCTTACAATGACCTAGTTACCTGGGTTTGCTGATGCACTGGTTCATGATACCGATGATAGCACTCTTCGCATCGCAGGCCCTCTGTACCGACTCCATGACGACCTTGAGCGGGAGACCGGGGATCTTGACGTCCGCCTGTACTGCGGTGATGCCTTTATTGGTGCCGGCCACTTTGAAGTCCATGTCACCCATATAGTCTTCTATGCCCTGTGGAATATCGTTTCATAAGTATTGGTCGATAAGCATGATGACAGCTGACACAAATTGAAAAGCATATTATGAGTCTTTATCATCAATTTAATGTCTGGTTATCAATTTGATGCCGGGCTGCTCAGGGGGACTCCGGCGTCCAGGAGCGCGAGGGAGCCCCCGCAGACTGACGCCATTGTACTTGAGCCTGGGAAGCGGCAAGTGTAACCGGCCTGGTACTAGCTAGGGACTCACTCACTAACAAGTCGGTGAGTATCCTGTAGTCCTGCACGTGGTCGGCGGGCGAGGCGCGCGTCACGAGCCCGATGGCCACGCCGGCCGCCGGGCTGCTCAGGGGGACTCCGGCGTCCAGGAGCGCGAGGGAGCCCCCGCAGACTGACGCCATTGTACTTGAGCCTGGGAAGCGGCAAGTGTAACCGGCCTGGTACTAGCTAGGGACTCACTCACTAACAAGTCGGTGAGTATCCTGTAGTCCTGCACGTGGTCGGCGGGCGAGGCGCGCGTCACGAGCCCGATGGCCACGCCGGCCGCCGGGCTGCTCAGGGGGACTCCGGCGTCCAGGAGCGCGAGGGAGCCCCCGCAGACTGACGCCATTGTACTTGAGCCTGGGAAGCGGCAAGTGTAACCGGCCTGGTACTAGCTAGGGACTCACTCACTAACAAGTCGGTGAGTATCCTGTAGTCCTGCACGTGGTCGGCGGGCGAGGCGCGCGTCACGAGCCCGATGGCCACGCCGGCCGCCGGGCTGCTCAGGGGGACTCCGGCGTCCAGGAGCGCGAGGGAGCCCCCGCAGACTGACGCCATTGTACTTGAGCCTGGGAAGCGGCAAGTGTAACCGGCCTGGTACTAGCTAGGGACTCACTCACTAACAAGTCGGTGAGTATCCTGTAGTCCTGCACGTGGTCGGCGGGCGAGGCGCGCGTCACGAGCCCGATGGCCACGCCGGCCGCCGGGCTGCTCAGGGGGACTCCGGCGTCCAGGAGCGCGAGGGAGCCCCCGCAGACTGACGCCATTGTACTTGAGCCTGGGAAGCGGCAAGTGTAACCGGCCTGGTACTAGCTAGGGACTCACTCACTAACAAGTCGGTGAGTATCCTGTAGTCCTGCACGTGGTCGGCGGGCGAGGCGCGCGTCACGAGCCCGATGGCCACGCCGGCCGCCGGGCTGCTCAGGGGGACTCCGGCGTCCAGGAGCGCGAGGGAGCCCCCGCAGACTGACGCCATTGTACTTGAGCCTGGGAAGCGGCAAGTGTAACCGGCCTGGTACTAGCTAGGGACTCACTCACTAACAAGTCGGTGAGTATCCTGTAGTCCTGCACGTGGTCGGCGGGCGAGGCGCGCGTCACGAGCCCGATGGCCACGCCGGCCGCCGGGCTGCTCAGGGGGACTCCGGCGTCCAGGAGCGCGAGGGAGCCCCCGCAGACTGACGCCATTGTACTTGAGCCTGGGAAGCGGCAAGTGTAACCGGCCTGGTACTAGCTAGGGACTCACTCACTAACAAGTCGGTGAGTATCCTGTAGTCCTGCACGTGGTCGGCGGGCGAGGCGCGCGTCACGAGCCCGATGGCCACGCCGGCCGCCGGGCTGCTCAGGGGGACTCCGGCGTCCAGGAGCGCGAGGGAGCCCCCGCAGACTGACGCCATTGTACTTGAGCCTGGGAAGCGGCAAGTGTAACCGGCCTGGTACTAGCTAGGGACTCACTCACTAACAAGTCGGTGAGTATCCTGTAGTCCTGCACGTGGTCGGCGGGCGAGGCGCGCGTCACGAGCCCGATGGCCACGCCGGCCGCCGGGCTGCTCAGGGGGACTCCGGCGTCCAGGAGCGCGAGGGAGCCCCCGCAGACTGACGCCATTGTACTTGAGCCTGGGAAGCGGCAAGTGTAACCGGCCTGGTACTAGCTAGGGACTCACTCACTAACAAGTCGGTGAGTATCCTGTAGTCCTGCACGTGGTCGGCGGGCGAGGCGCGCGTCACGAGCCCGATGGCCACGCCGGCCGCCGGGCTGCTCAGGGGGACTCCGGCGTCCAGGAGCGCGAGGGAGCCCCCGCAGACTGACGCCATTGTACTTGAGCCTGGGAAGCGGCAAGTGTAACCGGCCTGGTACTAGCTAGGGACTCACTCACTAACAAGTCGGTGAGTATCCTGTAGTCCTGCACGTGGTCGGCGGGCGAGGCGCGCGTCACGAGCCCGATGGCCACGCCGGCCGCCGGGCTGCTCAGGGGGACTCCGGCGTCCAGGAGCGCGAGGGAGCCCCCGCAGACTGACGCCATTGTACTTGAGCCTGGGAAGCGGCAAGTGTAACCGGCCTGGTACTAGCTAGGGACTCACTCACTAACAAGTCGGTGAGTATCCTGTAGTCCTGCACGTGGTCGGCGGGCGAGGCGCGCGTCACGAGCCCGATGGCCACGCCGGCCGCCGGGCTGCTCAGGGGGACTCCGGCGTCCAGGAGCGCGAGGGAGCCCCCGCAGACTGACGCCATTGTACTTGAGCCTGGGAAGCGGCAAGTGTAACCGGCCTGGTACTAGCTAGGGACTCACTCACTAACAAGTCGGTGAGTATCCTGTAGTCCTGCACGTGGTCGGCGGGCGAGGCGCGCGTCACGAGCCCGATGGCCACGCCGGCCGCCGGGCTGCTCAGGGGGACTCCGGCGTCCAGGAGCGCGAGGGAGCCCCCGCAGACTGACGCCATTGTACTTGAGCCTGGGAAGCGGCAAGTGTAACCGGCCTGGTACTAGCTAGGGACTCACTCACTAACAAGTCGGTGAGTATCCTGTAGTCCTGCACGTGGTCGGCGGGCGAGGCGCGCGTCACGAGCCCGATGGCCACGCCGGCCGCCGGGCTGCTCAGGGGGACTCCGGCGTCCAGGAGCGCGAGGGAGCCCCCGCAGACTGACGCCATTGTACTTGAGCCTGGGAAGCGGCAAGTGTAACCGGCCTGGTACTAGCTAGGGACTCACTCACTAACAAGTCGGTGAGTATCCTGTAGTCCTGCACGTGGTCGGCGGGCGAGGCGCGCGTCACGAGCCCGATGGCCACGCCGGCCGCCGGGCTGCTCAGGGGGACTCCGGCGTCCAGGAGCGCGAGGGAGCCCCCGCAGACTGACGCCATTGTACTTGAGCCTGGGAAGCGGCAAGTGTAACCGGCCTGGTACTAGCTAGGGACTCACTCACTAACAAGTCGGTGAGTATCCTGTAGTCCTGCACGTGGTCGGCGGGCGAGGCGCGCGTCACGAGCCCGATGGCCACGCCGGCCGCCGGGCTGCTCAGGGGGACTCCGGCGTCCAGGAGCGCGAGGGAGCCCCCGCAGACTGACGCCATTGTACTTGAGCCTGGGAAGCGGCAAGTGTAACCGGCCTGGTACTAGCTAGGGACTCACTCACTAACAAGTCGGTGAGTATCCTGTAGTCCTGCACGTGGTCGGCGGGCGAGGCGCGCGTCACGAGCCCGATGGCCACGCCGGCCGCCGGGCTGCTCAGGGGGACTCCGGCGTCCAGGAGCGCGAGGGAGCCCCCGCAGACTGACGCCATTGTACTTGAGCCTGGGAAGCGGCAAGTGTAACCGGCCTGGTACTAGCTAGGGACTCACTCACTAACAAGTCGGTGAGTATCCTGTAGTCCTGCACGTGGTCGGCGGGCGAGGCGCGCGTCACGAGCCCGATGGCCACGCCGGCCGCCGGGCTGCTCAGGGGGACTCCGGCGTCCAGGAGCGCGAGGGAGCCCCCGCAGACTGACGCCATTGTACTTGAGCCTGGGAAGCGGCAAGTGTAACCGGCCTGGTACTAGCTAGGGACTCACTCACTAACAAGTCGGTGAGTATCCTGTAGTCCTGCACGTGGTCGGCGGGCGAGGCGCGCGTCACGAGCCCGATGGCCACGCCGGCCGCCGGGCTGCTCAGGGGGACTCCGGCGTCCAGGAGCGCGAGGGAGCCCCCGCAGACTGACGCCATTGTACTTGAGCCTGGGAAGCGGCAAGTGTAACCGGCCTGGTACTAGCTAGGGACTCACTCACTAACAAGTCGGTGAGTATCCTGTAGTCCTGCACGTGGTCGGCGGGCGAGGCGCGCGTCACGAGCCCGATGGCCACGCCGGCCGCCGGGCTGCTCAGGGGGACTCCGGCGTCCAGGAGCGCGAGGGAGCCCCCGCAGACTGACGCCATTGTACTTGAGCCTGGGAAGCGGCAAGTGTAACCGGCCTGGTACTAGCTAGGGACTCACTCACTAACAAGTCGGTGAGTATCCTGTAGTCCTGCACGTGGTCGGCGGGCGAGGCGCGCGTCACGAGCCCGATGGCCACGCCGGCCGCCGGGCTGCTCAGGGGGACTCCGGCGTCCAGGAGCGCGAGGGAGCCCCCGCAGACTGACGCCATTGTACTTGAGCCTGGGAAGCGGCAAGTGTAACCGGCCTGGTACTAGCTAGGGACTCACTCACTAACAAGTCGGTGAGTATCCTGTAGTCCTGCACGTGGTCGGCGGGCGAGGCGCGCGTCACGAGCCCGATGGCCACGCCGGCCGCCGGGCTGCTCAGGGGGACTCCGGCGTCCAGGAGCGCGAGGGAGCCCCCGCAGACTGACGCCATTGTACTTGAGCCTGGGAAGCGGCAAGTGTAACCGGCCTGGTACTAGCTAGGGACTCACTCACTAACAAGTCGGTGAGTATCCTGTAGTCCTGCACGTGGTCGGCGGGCGAGGCGCGCGTCACGAGCCCGATGGCCACGCCGGCCGCCGGGCTGCTCAGGGGGACTCCGGCGTCCAGGAGCGCGAGGGAGCCCCCGCAGACTGACGCCATTGTACTTGAGCCTGGGAAGCGGCAAGTGTAACCGGCCTGGTACTAGCTAGGGACTCACTCACTAACAAGTCGGTGAGTATCCTGTAGTCCTGCACGTGGTCGGCGGGCGAGGCGCGCGTCACGAGCCCGATGGCCACGCCGGCCGCCGGGCTGCTCAGGGGGACTCCGGCGTCCAGGAGCGCGAGGGAGCCCCCGCAGACTGACGCCATTGTACTTGAGCCTGGGAAGCGGCAAGTGTAACCGGCCTGGTACTAGCTAGGGACTCACTCACTAACAAGTCGGTGAGTATCCTGTAGTCCTGCACGTGGTCGGCGGGCGAGGCGCGCGTCACGAGCCCGATGGCCACGCCGGCCGCCGGGCTGCTCAGGGGGACTCCGGCGTCCAGGAGCGCGAGGGAGCCCCCGCAGACTGACGCCATTGTACTTGAGCCTGGGAAGCGGCAAGTGTAACCGGCCTGGTACTAGCTAGGGACTCACTCACTAACAAGTCGGTGAGTATCCTGTAGTCCTGCACGTGGTCGGCGGGCGAGGCGCGCGTCACGAGCCCGATGGCCACGCCGGCCGCCGGGCTGCTCAGGGGGACTCCGGCGTCCAGGAGCGCGAGGGAGCCCCCGCAGACTGACGCCATTGTACTTGAGCCTGGGAAGCGGCAAGTGTAACCGGCCTGGTACTAGCTAGGGACTCACTCACTAACAAGTCGGTGAGTATCCTGTAGTCCTGCACGTGGTCGGCGGGCGAGGCGCGCGTCACGAGCCCGATGGCCACGCCGGCCGCCGGGCTGCTCAGGGGGACTCCGGCGTCCAGGAGCGCGAGGGAGCCCCCGCAGACTGACGCCATTGTACTTGAGCCTGGGAAGCGGCAAGTGTAACCGGCCTGGTACTAGCTAGGGACTCACTCACTAACAAGTCGGTGAGTATCCTGTAGTCCTGCACGTGGTCGGCGGGCGAGGCGCGCGTCACGAGCCCGATGGCCACGCCGGCCGCCGGGCTGCTCAGGGGGACTCCGGCGTCCAGGAGCGCGAGGGAGCCCCCGCAGACTGACGCCATTGTACTTGAGCCTGGGAAGCGGCAAGTGTAACCGGCCTGGTACTAGCTAGGGACTCACTCACTAACAAGTCGGTGAGTATCCTGTAGTCCTGCACGTGGTCGGCGGGCGAGGCGCGCGTCACGAGCCCGATGGCCACGCCGGCCGCCGGGCTGCTCAGGGGGACTCCGGCGTCCAGGAGCGCGAGGGAGCCCCCGCAGACTGACGCCATTGTACTTGAGCCTGGGAAGCGGCAAGTGTAACCGGCCTGGTACTAGCTAGGGACTCACTCACTAACAAGTCGGTGAGTATCCTGTAGTCCTGCACGTGGTCGGCAGGCGAGGCGCGCGTCACGAGCCCGATGGCCACGCCGGCCGCCGGGCTGCTCAGGGGGACTCCGGCGTCCAGGAGCGCGAGGGAGCCCCCGCAGACTGACGCCATTGTACTTGAGCCTGGGAAGCGGCAAGTGTAACCGGCCTGGTACTAGCTAGGGACTCACTCACTAACAAGTCGGTGAGTATCCTGTAGTCCTGCACGTGGTCGGCGGGCGAGGCGCGCGTCACGAGCCCGATGGCCACGCCGGCCGCCGGGCTGCTCAGGGGGACTCCGGCGTCCAGGAGCGCGAGGGAGCCCCCGCAGACTGACGCCATTGTACTTGAGCCTGGGAAGCGGCAAGTGTAACCGGCCTGGTACTAGCTAGGGACTCACTCACTAACAAGTCGGTGAGTATCCTGTAGTCCTGCACGTGGTCGGCGGGCGAGGCGCGCGTCACGAGCCCGATGGCCACGCCGGCCGCCGGGCTGCTCAGGGGGACTCCGGCGTCCAGGAGCGCGAGGGAGCCCCCGCAGACTGACGCCATTGTACTTGAGCCTGGGAAGCGGCAAGTGTAACCGGCCTGGTACTAGCTAGGGACTCACTCACTAACAAGTCGGTGAGTATCCTGTAGTCCTGCACGTGGTCGGCGGGCGAGGCGCGCGTCACGAGCCCGATGGCCACGCCGGCCGCCGGGCTGCTCAGGGGGACTCCGGCGTCCAGGAGCGCGAGGGAGCCCCCGCAGACTGACGCCATTGTACTTGAGCCTGGGAAGCGGCAAGTGTAACCGGCCTGGTACTAGCTAGGGACTCACTCACTAACAAGTCGGTGAGTATCCTGTAGTCCTGCACGTGGTCGGCGGGCGAGGCGCGCGTCACGAGCCCGATGGCCACGCCGGCCGCCGGGCTGCTCAGGGGGACTCCGGCGTCCAGGAGCGCGAGGGAGCCCCCGCAGACTGACGCCATTGTACTTGAGCCTGGGAAGCGGCAAGTGTAACCGGCCTGGTACTAGCTAGGGACTCACTCACTAACAAGTCGGTGAGTATCCTGTAGTCCTGCACGTGGTCGGCGGGCGAGGCGCGCGTCACGAGCCCGATGGCCACGCCGGCCGCCGGGCTGCTCAGGGGGACTCCGGCGTCCAGGAGCGCGAGGGAGCCCCCGCAGACTGACGCCATTGTACTTGAGCCTGGGAAGCGGCAAGTGTAACCGGCCTGGTACTAGCTAGGGACTCACTCACTAACAAGTCGGTGAGTATCCTGTAGTCCTGCACGTGGTCGGCGGGCGAGGCGCGCGTCACGAGCCCGATGGCCACGCCGGCCGCCGGGCTGCTCAGGGGGACTCCGGCGTCCAGGAGCGCGAGGGAGCCCCCGCAGACTGACGCCATTGTACTTGAGCCTGGGAAGCGGCAAGTGTAACCGGCCTGGTACTAGCTAGGGACTCACTCACTAACAAGTCGGTGAGTATCCTGTAGTCCTGCACGTGGTCGGCGGGCGAGGCGCGCGTCACGAGCCCGATGGCCACGCCGGCCGCCGGGCTGCTCAGGGGGACTCCGGCGTCCAGGAGCGCGAGGGAGCCCCCGCAGACTGACGCCATTGTACTTGAGCCTGGGAAGCGGCAAGTGTAACCGGCCTGGTACTAGCTAGGGACTCACTCACTAACAAGTCGGTGAGTATCCTGTAGTCCTGCACGTGGTCGGCGGGCGAGGCGCGCGTCACGAGCCCGATGGCCACGCCGGCCGCCGGGCTGCTCAGGGGGACTCCGGCGTCCAGGAGCGCGAGGGAGCCCCCGCAGACTGACGCCATTGTACTTGAGCCTGGGAAGCGGCAAGTGTAACCGGCCTGGTACTAGCTAGGGACTCACTCACTAACAAGTCGGTGAGTATCCTGTAGTCCTGCACGTGGTCGGCGGGCGAGGCGCGCGTCACGAGCCCGATGGCCACGCCGGCCGCCGGGCTGCTCAGGGGGACTCCGGCGTCCAGGAGCGCGAGGGAGCCCCCGCAGACTGACGCCATTGTACTTGAGCCTGGGAAGCGGCAAGTGTAACCGGCCTGGTACTAGCTAGGGACTCACTCACTAACAAGTCGGTGAGTATCCTGTAGTCCTGCACGTGGTCGGCGGGCGAGGCGCGCGTCACGAGCCCGATGGCCACGCCGGCCGCCGGGCTGCTCAGGGGGACTCCGGCGTCCAGGAGCGCGAGGGAGCCCCCGCAGACTGACGCCATTGTACTTGAGCCTGGGAAGCGGCAAGTGTAACCGGCCTGGTACTAGCTAGGGACTCACTCACTAACAAGTCGGTGAGTATCCTGTAGTCCTGCACGTGGTCGGCGGGCGAGGCGCGCGTCACGAGCCCGATGGCCACGCCGGCCGCCGGGCTGCTCAGGGGGACTCCGGCGTCCAGGAGCGCGAGGGAGCCCCCGCAGACTGACGCCATTGTACTTGAGCCTGGGAAGCGGCAAGTGTAACCGGCCTGGTACTAGCTAGGGACTCACTCACTAACAAGTCGGTGAGTATCCTGTAGTCCTGCACGTGGTCGGCGGGCGAGGCGCGCGTCACGAGCCCGATGGCCACGCCGGCCGCCGGGCTGCTCAGGGGGACTCCGGCGTCCAGGAGCGCGAGGGAGCCCCCGCAGACTGACGCCATTGTACTTGAGCCTGGGAAGCGGCAAGTGTAACCGGCCTGGTACTAGCTAGGGACTCACTCACTAACAAGTCGGTGAGTATCCTGTAGTCCTGCACGTGGTCGGCGGGCGAGGCGCGCGTCACGAGCCCGATGGCCACGCCGGCCGCCGGGCTGCTCAGGGGGACTCCGGCGTCCAGGAGCGCGAGGGAGCCCCCGCAGACTGACGCCATTGTACTTGAGCCTGGGAAGCGGCAAGTGTAACCGGCCTGGTACTAGCTAGGGACTCACTCACTAACAAGTCGGTGAGTATCCTGTAGTCCTGCACGTGGTCGGCGGGCGAGGCGCGCGTCACGAGCCCGATGGCCACGCCGTCCGCCGGGCTGCTCAGGGGGACTCCGGCGTCCAGGAGCGCGAGGGAGCCCCCGCAGACTGACGCCATTGTACTTGAGCCTGGGAAGCGGCAAGTGTAACCGGCCTGGTACTAGCTAGGGACTCACTCACTAACAAGTCGGTGAGTATCCTGTAGTCCTGCACGTGGTCGGCGGGCGAGGCGCGCGTCACGAGCCCGATGGCCACGCCGTCCGCCGGGCTGCTCAGGGGGACTCCGGCGTCCAGGAGCGCGAGGGAGCCCCCGCAGACTGACGCCATTGTACTTGAGCCTGGGAAGCGGCAAGTGTAACCGGCCTGGTACTAGCTAGGGACTCACTCACTAACAAGTCGGTGAGTATCCTGTAGTCCTGCACGTGGTCGGCGGGCGAGGCGCGCGTCACGAGCCCGATGGCCACGCCGGCCGCCGGGCTGCTCAGGGGGACTCCGGCGTCCAGGAGCGCGAGGGAGCCCCCGCAGACTGACGCCATTGTACTTGAGCCTGGGAAGCGGCAAGTGTAACCGGCCTGGTACTAGCTAGGGACTCACTCACTAACAAGTCGGTGAGTATCCTGTAGTCCTGCACGTGGTCGGCGGGCGAGGCGCGCGTCACGAGCCCGATGGCCACGCCGGCCGCCGGGCTGCTCAGGGGGACTCCGGCGTCCAGGAGCGCGAGGGAGCCCCCGCAGACTGACGCCATTGTACTTGAGCCTGGGAAGCGGCAAGTGTAACCGGCCTGGTACTAGCTAGGGACTCACTCACTAACAAGTCGGTGAGTATCCTGTAGTCCTGCACGTGGTCGGCGGGCGAGGCGCGCGTCACGAGCCCGATGGCCACGCCGGCCGCCGGGCTGCTCAGGGGGACTCCGGCGTCCAGGAGCGCGAGGGAGCCCCCGCAGACTGACGCCATTGTACTTGAGCCTGGGAAGCGGCAAGTGTAACCGGCCTGGTACTAGCTAGGGACTCACTCACTAACAAGTCGGTGAGTATCCTGTAGTCCTGCACGTGGTCGGCGGGCGAGGCGCGCGTCACGAGCCCGATGGCCACGCCGGCCGCCGGGCTGCTCAGGGGGACTCCGGCGTCCAGGAGCGCGAGGGAGCCCCCGCAGACTGACGCCATTGTACTTGAGCCTGGGAAGCGGCAAGTGTAACCGGCCTGGTACTAGCTAGGGACTCACTCACTAACAAGTCGGTGAGTATCCTGTAGTCCTGCACGTGGTCGGCGGGCGAGGCGCGCGTCACGAGCCCGATGGCCACGCCGGCCGCCGGGCTGCTCAGGGGGACTCCGGCGTCCAGGAGCGCGAGGGAGCCCCCGCAGACTGACGCCATTGTACTTGAGCCTGGGAAGCGGCAAGTGTAACCGGCCTGGTACTAGCTAGGGACTCACTCACTAACAAGTCGGTGAGTATCCTGTAGTCCTGCACGTGGTCGGCGGGCGAGGCGCGCGTCACGAGCCCGATGGCCACGCCGGCCGCCGGGCTGCTCAGGGGGACTCCGGCGTCCAGGAGCGCGAGGGAGCCCCCGCAGACTGACGCCATTGTACTTGAGCCTGGGAAGCGGCAAGTGTAACCGGCCTGGTACTAGCTAGGGACTCACTCACTAACAAGTCGGTGAGTATCCTGTAGTCCTGCACGTGGTCGGCGGGCGAGGCGCGCGTCACGAGCCCGATGGCCACGCCGGCCGCCGGGCTGCTCAGGGGGACTCCGGCGTCCAGGAGCGCGAGGGAGCCCCCGCAGACTGACGCCATTGTACTTGAGCCTGGGAAGCGGCAAGTGTAACCGGCCTGGTACTAGCTAGGGACTCACTCACTAACAAGTCGGTGAGTATCCTGTAGTCCTGCACGTGGTCGGCGGGCGAGGCGCGCGTCACGAGCCCGATGGCCACGCCGTCCGCCGGGCTGCTCAGGGGGACTCCGGCGTCCAGGAGCGCGAGGGAGCCCCCGCAGACTGACGCCATTGTACTTGAGCCTGGGAAGCGGCAAGTGTAACCGGCCTGGTACTAGCTAGGGACTCACTCACTAACAAGTCGGTGAGTATCCTGTAGTCCTGCACGTGGTCGGCGGGCGAGGCGCGCGTCACGAGCCCGATGGCCACGCCGTCCGCCGGGCTGCTCAGGGGGACTCCGGCGTCCAGGAGCGCGAGGGAGCCCCCGCAGACTGACGCCATTGTACTTGAGCCTGGGAAGCGGCAAGTGTAACCGGCCTGGTACTAGCTAGGGACTCACTCACTAACAAGTCGGTGAGTATCCTGTAGTCCTGCACGTGGTCGGCGGGCGAGGCGCGCGTCACGAGCCCGATGGCCACGCCGGCCGCCGGGCTGCTCAGGGGGACTCCGGCGTCCAGGAGCGCGAGGGAGCCCCCGCAGACTGACGCCATTGTACTTGAGCCTGGGAAGCGGCAAGTGTAACCGGCCTGGTACTAGCTAGGGACTCACTCACTAACAAGTCGGTGAGTATCCTGTAGTCCTGCACGTGGTCGGCGGGCGAGGCGCGCGTCACGAGCCCGATGGCCACGCCGGCCGCCGGGCTGCTCAGGGGGACTCCGGCGTCCAGGAGCGCGAGGGAGCCCCCGCAGACTGACGCCATTGTACTTGAGCCTGGGAAGCGGCAAGTGTAACCGGCCTGGTACTAGCTAGGGACTCACTCACTAACAAGTCGGTGAGTATCCTGTAGTCCTGCACGTGGTCGGCGGGCGAGGCGCGCGTCACGAGCCCGATGGCCACGCCGGCCGCCGGGCTGCTCAGGGGGACTCCGGCGTCCAGGAGCGCGAGGGAGCCCCCGCAGACTGACGCCATTGTACTTGAGCCTGGGAAGCGGCAAGTGTAACCGGCCTGGTACTAGCTAGGGACTCACTCACTAACAAGTCGGTGAGTATCCTGTAGTCCTGCACGTGGTCGGCGGGCGAGGCGCGCGTCACGAGCCCGATGGCCACGCCGGCCGCCGGGCTGCTCAGGGGGACTCCGGCGTCCAGGAGCGCGAGGGAGCCCCCGCAGACTGACGCCATTGTACTTGAGCCTGGGAAGCGGCAAGTGTAACCGGCCTGGTACTAGCTAGGGACTCACTCACTAACAAGTCGGTGAGTATCCTGTAGTCCTGCACGTGGTCGGCGGGCGAGGCGCGCGTCACGAGCCCGATGGCCACGCCGGCCGCCGGGCTGCTCAGGGGGACTCCGGCGTCCAGGAGCGCGAGGGAGCCCCCGCAGACTGACGCCATTGTACTTGAGCCTGGGAAGCGGCAAGTGTAACCGGCCTGGTACTAGCTAGGGACTCACTCACTAACAAGTCGGTGAGTATCCTGTAGTCCTGCACGTGGTCGGCGGGCGAGGCGCGCGTCACGAGCCCGATGGCCACGCCGGCCGCCGGGCTGCTCAGGGGGACTCCGGCGTCCAGGAGCGCGAGGGAGCCCCCGCAGACTGACGCCATTGTACTTGAGCCTGGGAAGCGGCAAGTGTAACCGGCCTGGTACTAGCTAGGGACTCACTCACTAACAAGTCGGTGAGTATCCTGTAGTCCTGCACGTGGTCGGCGGGCGAGGCGCGCGTCACGAGCCCGATGGCCACGCCGGCCGCCGGGCTGCTCAGGGGGACTCCGGCGTCCAGGAGCGCGAGGGAGCCCCCGCAGACTGACGCCATTGTACTTGAGCCTGGGAAGCGGCAAGTGTAACCGGCCTGGTACTAGCTAGGGACTCACTCACTAACAAGTCGGTGAGTATCCTGTAGTCCTGCACGTGGTCGGCGGGCGAGGCGCGCGTCACGAGCCCGATGGCCACGCCGGCCGCCGGGCTGCTCAGGGGGACTCCGGCGTCCAGGAGCGCGAGGGAGCCCCCGCAGACTGACGCCATTGTACTTGAGCCTGGGAAGCGGCAAGTGTAACCGGCCTGGTACTAGCTAGGGACTCACTCACTAACAAGTCGGTGAGTATCCTGTAGTCCTGCACGTAGGTCGGCGGGCGAGGCGCGCGTCACGAGCCCGATGGCCACGCCGGCCGCCGGGCTGCTCAGGGGGACTCCGGCGTCCAGGAGCGCGAGGGAGCCCCCGCAGACTGACGCCATTGTACTTGAGCCTGGGAAGCGGCAAGTGTAACCGGCCTGGTACTAGCTAGGGACTCACTCACTAACAAGTCGGTGAGTAATCCTGTAAGTCCTGCACGTGGTCGGCGGGCGAGGGCGCGCGTCACGAGCCCGATGGCCACAGCCGGCCGCCGGGCTGCTCAGGGGGACTCCGGCGTCCAGGAGCGCGAGGGAGCCCCCGCAGACTGACGCCATTGTACTTGAGCCCTGGGAAGCGGCAAGTGTAACCGGCCTGGGTACTAGCTAGGGACTCACTCACTAACAAGTTCGGTGAGTATCCTGTAGTCCTGCACGTGGTCGGCGGGCGAGGCGCGCGTCACGAGCCCGATGGCCACGCCGGCCGCCGGGCTGCTCAGGGGGACTCCGGCGTCCAGGAGCGCGAGGGAGCCCCCGCAGACTGACGCCATTGTACTTGAGCCTGGGAAGCGGCAAGTGTAAACCGGCCTGGTACTAGCTAGGGACTCACTCACTAACAAGTCGGTGAGTATCCTGTAGTCCTGCACGATGGTCGGCGGGCGAGGCGCGCGTCACGAGCCCGATGGCCACGCCGGCCGCCGGGCTGCTCAGGGGGACTCCCGGCGTCCAGGAGCGCGAGGGAGCCCCCGCAGACTGACGCCATTGTACTTGAGCCTGGGAAGCGGCAAGTGTAACCGGCCTGGTACTAGCTAGGGACTCACTCACTAACAAGTCGGTGAGTATCCTGTAGTCCTGCACGTGGTCGGCGGGCGAGGCGCGCGTCACGAGCCCGATGGCCACGCCGGCCGCCGGGCTGCTCAGGGGGACTCCGGCGTCCAGGAGCGCGAGGGAGCCCCCGCAGACTGACGCCATTGAACTTGAGCCTGGGAATAACTTCATTTTAGTTACGCTCAGTTCAGCCTCATTTTACTCATTTGATTACGAATGCCAATGATGAACAGAATAATGATACATGAATGAGAGTTTCGTAGTTTTACTTCCTAGCCACCCAATGCCTATTATACGGCATTCTCGTCTTCAATTGAATTTATATCATTCTAATTTGGAAGTGAGTTATATTCTAAAACAAAACAATATCAATTATTTTCGTATTATACTAGATTCAAATTTCATTGTTATTTTTTCTTGCATGCTGCGCGTCGCGTACGATGGGAACTCGTAGTGCAGGAAGAAGCTCTTCTCTTGTATACCCACCATTAGACTCGAGCACCTCCGCAGTGAGTCGGACGGCGTAGGGCTGCGGCGGCACGACGGGCATTAGCCCGCGTTCAGCCAGGGCTCCGTGGCCCGCCTCGCGCCGCCCCGGGGCGCCCGTGCGGCCCACCTCGCCCGTCGCGTACGATGGGAACTCGTAGGTGCATAGGAAGAAGCTCTTCTCTTGTATACCCACCATTAGACTCGAGCACCTCCGCAGTGAGTCGGACGGCGTAGGGCTGCGGCGGCACGACGGGCATTAGCCCGCGTTCAGCCAGGGCTCCGTGGCCCGCCTCGCGCCGCCCCGGGGCGCCCGTGCGGCCCACCTCGCCCCGTCGCGTACGATGGGAACTCGTAGTGCAGGAAGAAGCTCTTCTCTTTTATACCCCACCATTAGACTCGAGCACCTCCGCAGTGAGTCGGACGGCGTAGGGCTGCGGCGGCACGACGGGCATTAGCCCGCGTTCAGCCAGGGCTCCGTGGCCCGCCTCGCGCCGCCCCGGGGCGCCCGTGCGGCCCACCTCGCCCGTCGCGTACGATGGGAACTCGTAGTGCAGGAAGAAGCTCTTCTCTTTTATACCGCTGGGGATAAATGGGTTCAAATAAAACATGGTACGTTGTGGTATGGAACTGTTCGACATGATGCCCACGGCTACTTTTACCACTGTAACCGCTGGGCTTCGGCACATTCATCATCACACCCAAAATCAACCTTTTATTCTGCAAATAGGCCACAAGGGCACATATACATGTCAATCCATAATTTACAATAAAAATAAATTATAATCTTACACAACAACAATTTATTTGGAAGTTGCAGTTTAACAGTACCAAATGTCACTAAATGAAAAACAAACGAGAACAAGTACCTAAATGGTCGCGTGCGGTAAGGCTTCAGAGGAATTTCCTTCCTTGAACGCTTTGGTTGTGGAATGAGGGATGCAGAGATTTTTCCTATTGGTGGTATGGTGGTGTTGATTTGTTGAATGAGGGATACAGAGATTTGTCCGATTGGTACTTAGTGTTGTGATTTGTGGAATTAGGGATGCAGAGATTTTTCCGATTGGTAGTGTTGTGATTTGTGGAATGAGGGATGCAGAGATTTTTCCGATTGGTAGTGTTGTGATTTGTGGAGTTAGGGATGCAGAGATTTTTCCTATTGGTGGTGTTGTGATTTGTGGAATGAGGGATGCAGAGATTTTTCCGATTGGTAGTGTTGTGATTTGTGGAGTTGGGATGCAGAGATTTTTCCTATTGGTGGTGTTGTGATTTGTGGAATGAGAGATGCAGAGATTTTTCCGATTGGTAGTGTTGTGATTTGTGGAATGAGGGATGCAGAGATTTTTCCGATTGGTAGTGTTGTGATTTATGGAATGAGGGATGCAGAGATTTTTCTGATCGGTGGTGTTGGGATTTATGGAATGAGGGATGCAGAGATTTTTCCGATCGGTGGTGTTGTGATTTGTGGAATGAGGGATGCAGAAATTTTTCCGATTGGTGGTGTTATGATTTGTGGAGTTGGGATGCAGAGATTTTTCCGATTGGTAGTGTTGTGATTTATGGAATGAGGGATACAGAGATTTTTCTGATCGGTGGTGTTGGGATTTATGGAATGAGGGATGCAGAGATTTTTCCGATCGGTGGTGTTGTGATTTGTGGAATGAGGGATGCAGAGATTTTTCCGATTGGTGGTGTTCTGATTTGTGGAATGAGTGATGCAGAGATTTTTCCGAACACATGATGTTATTCAAGAAAAGAGTGTAGGTATAAATTTTTAAAGGTTTGGTAAATCGCATGTAACATGGGTTGCAGCAATATTGGATAGGCTACGGTGACCATCAGGCGAGCCGTACGCTTGATTGTCACCAACGTTGTATTAAAGTTTTTTTATGGCGGAATATGAAGGAACTATGGCTGATGATGATAACTAGTCCATATGCAATTGCGTAAATATAAGTAAAAAAAGAAACTTACCTAGTGAGCATAGTAAGTGTGTCCATTTTGAGCGCGCTCTCGGGTGAGTCGAACGCGACTGTGCACAGCACCTGGGTTTGCCCGCGTTGGAACACCGCACTGCCATGCAAAGGTTCATATAGGCCCACCTGGAAAATAATGCTAAGTATTCAGAAAACTGTCTCGCATATTTTTTTTCTTAAAATAATGGACAGATATCACCATCCTCGCTAAAAAAAAACAATTTTTAAAAAATCACTGACTGACATGTAAAAAAGCCCTTGAGGCCTACTTGGAGAATACAAATTTGAATCAGAGAGGCCTTTTTAGCCAGTGATGCCGGTTTAGGCTCCGGTGGTTTCAAACCGTTGGTAAGTTGCATCCGTTAAATCTGTTTGTCAAGGAAGTTTGACAGTTATCTGTGAGATGACAGATGCCGGCGCCATATTTCCATCGTATACCTACGCACACTTAGACGAGTACAAAAAGCGCTCAGATTCATCCCGGATGCTGCGATACCCAAATAAAATCCTCCCAGTAAAGCGACGACTGGCCAAATCCGAGAAGGCGACGCACGCGATGGGGCCAGCCGTGTATAACAAGTTGCCAGAGACAATCACGTCGGCTCCGTCACTACTGATTTTCAAACGAAAACTAAAAAAATGGCTTCTCGAGCACACATTCTATAGCTTCGACGAATTTATAAACATTGTATGAATATTTTTAAATATTATTGCCATCATAACTAGTAAATATTATTTGTAAGTACACTTTTTGTGTAAAGCTAATATTATTATTATAATTTTTTTTATAAATTCCTGACATGTAATATTGACGATTATGAATAAATGAATATGAATATGAATATTTAATGTTTAGGCTGAGTATCCACTATAATATTCTCTAATGTGTGGTTGACGCAACACTCCCTAGGAGATGTAAAACTTTAAAATGGAAAGCTTTCTAAGATAGATCCTGGAGTGACATACCTGACAGCTGATCTTTCTCAGCTCATCCAACTGTCTCTCATCACACCGTGTTTCCATCTCAAAGATGATATCCCGGAAGGTGTGTCTCCGACAGACCTTTAGACCTCAGTCTGAGACGGCGGTAACATACCTGACAGCTGATCTTCCTCAGCTCATCCAACCGTCTTCCATCGCAGCGTGTCTCAGTCTCAAAGATCATATCCCGGAAGGTTTGCCGGAGGTGGGTGTTGAAACACTCTTGTAGCTGCGCATGGTCACCCTCGTCCCTTAGCTGGTCTAACACGGTCTGTCGCAGGTCTGAGACGGCGATGTCGCGAGAGGTCTTGTCGTGGGTGAAGTCGCTGCAACAGAATGGACATCATGAAACCAGAAACCGCGGGTTATATGCAGAAATGCAATTAAGTTTTTGGCGCAGCAATAGTGCTCGATTGAAGAGATGCAACGGATATCCGGGCTCTCCGGCCGAATGCTACGCCACTATTCGGTATTTTATACCGGATAGTAATTAAACACTGAAGAACATAGGTAAGAAGAGAATAAGAGTACGTAAAAGAAAGGCGAATAAATAATAAACTACAATATGAACAATTATTAAAGTTAGTAGTCCTGTTGTCTCCCGATCCCGCGAATTCACGGCATCCTCCCTTCAATGGAATTTATATCATTTTAAATTAGAACAGAGTTGCATTTGTTTTGCATCATTTGATTTAAGAAACAGAACAAAGTCTACTCTAGTTTTTATTTTGATTTGATTCAAATTTCACTGCCTATTTTCCTGGTATGGGGGGAAACCTCAGGTTAAAATAATTGCGCATGTTTCTATGAAAACCTACCTACAGCGAGTAACAAGTAGCAACCTGCACACAGAGGCGCGCCAGCGATTGAATTAACTTCGTTTTAGGCATGAAACTTTCGGCCGGATATCCGGCCGGCTACATCGCCGGATATTCGGTATCCGGTCAAACCAATATCCGTTGCATCTCTACTCGGTTGCTTACTCGCGCAGCAAGTTCAATGACTATTATAAAGTGTTTAAAAAGGCTTCTTCATAATCAAAAGTGAGCCTTCCCTTATCTTCATAGCTATTTAAACCTAATCTAACATCATCGCGTCACATTAACTCACAATAAAAATCAACAGAGATCATAGTTTAACTGTGTGTAATTATGTTGAAGAAGTTTTGGTTTCTCATGGATGCCATTATCAATATGTATATGGAACCTTACCCTTGAAACTTGCTAAAACAACAAAAAGAACTTGGTAAGGAAGTATGAACAAGCCTTTTTTGATGTTAGCAAAATGATGATGAACAGTATTGGGCCTTACCTCAGGATCTCTCTAATCTTCATATTAGACAGTGTCTTTACAGCGTCCACGACGCTTTGAGCCACGGGCGGCTGCGTTTCATACTCTCTCTTAATCTTGCCGTGCGCCTTTTTTAGCTTCTCTATACCGCGCACTATATGCATAGCCTCTTTTGTGCCTGGAAAGATACAATATTGTCGAGTATGTTCAGTAAGATGTTAACTTTATTTTATTAATTCATCAGGGATGTTTGCGGAGGCGCGAGTTGATTGTTTTTATGCTAGTATGCGCTGCCGCGCTGCATCCCTGGTGCGCCGGGTGCGGAGCAGTCCCAATACCATTCTGAAAATGATTGCGGATAAGCCTGACTGTGCCATTATGCTACACTGCGCGGGGCTGCATTCTCCCACTAGTGTTACTGAGTGGTAAATATCACTGTAGTTTGTAGTTTGTATTTAGTTTAGTTTTATTTATATATGTGTCATGTAGTTACACGAATTAAATAATTGAAATTGAAATTAACGTCTTAGATTTGGGTTTTTACAACATGGCACACATGGTCGGATCGGGGCCAAAGTTACCGGTGGTTAGGGCGACAGAGATTATTATTTACTATGAAGGTTTGACGGTAGCAAATACACACCTTTAACACAGAACTTTAAAGCAGATTTCACCAAAATACAGCTACACTTTGGCCGTTCAATCTCGTCTATTACTGGAGACCATTAGTATAATCTTATTGACCCATTTACTCCATTTAAGGAGCCCATTTGGTCCCTGAAGAAAACTACAACAGAGAGCTCATTCCACAGCAGAGGAATATAAGCCAGAAAAGAACTTACCGTACCTATTTTGATGGCCTTCAACAAGTCTTGCTGCAGCACGTCATTGGCGCTGCCCTCCAACATCACGACGAGGTTTTGAGAAGTAGCCGCCACCACCAGGTTGAGGAGAGACGTCTGTAGGTCCTTGCGCGTCGGGTTGATTATCACTTCGTTGTCTATTAGACCTAGTCTGAAACGATTCTTGGAGTTATTCTACTGGGTTATTTTTACAAGCTTTATATTAACTTGCACTGTTTGTATGTATGTCAAATATGTAAGTTGTCCGTCAAAATTTGCAATTAATTTTTCAGTCACTTCCCGTTATCCAATTGAGCTGAAATTTTGCAAGCATATGTATATCGCATGACAATGCAATATTATGATGACATGGAGCTGATCTGATTCTGGAGCTGGAAGGTGGTTATGACCAAAACTCCGCAATAAAACGACACAACTCCATCGAGTTTGGGCTCGTTAGAATCATCTCAATGAGTAGTTGATGATGCTCTATGCAGAAAAGTGCAGTCGGCAATAAAAGCTTGTACAAAAAATGAAATTTTTGACGGAACCTTTTTTAATTTTAGTCGTGAGCGGACCAGTTTTCAGAGACTAGTATGGATATTATAACTGCGAAAGTAACTCTGTCTGTCTTCACGCTTAAACCCTTACATCGATTTAGATGAAATTTGGTATTTAGATAGTTTGAGCCCTTGGGAAGGACTGAAGATAATTTTTATCTCAGAAATCATCCCTTAAAGAAGTGAAAATGGGAGTGGCAGTTTCTAAGGCAGTGCGATAATTGATGCTGCATTTGAGGGAAGTCTAATAGCTTATTTGCCTTTGACCAGGGTCGGCTCGCTCCGTGATTTAGTCACGCCGCTACAAGTGCATGCCTACCGGCCCCAGGGAGTATGTTCGCGCGGGTACGGCACGCACGCATTCTATCGCAGCGCGTTTCATGCGATAGAAAGGGATGGCCACGTTTAGGCACGTTCGGCATACCTGAACAGGGGATTTGTTAACAGAGAACCTTCTGTACGTGGTAATATTATTTATTCTGTGCCTTGACGCCATTTAAGAGTATATGCGGACTAGGCCGCGGTAAAAGGCTAGTCGAAATACTTACTAGACACTGTTTGGCGGTCTACAGCTATAATAACCTACAACGAATTACATATACAAACTTAAAAAAATACTGTCACATTTGAAGAAAGCCATTTATCATCAATATAATTAACGTTCTCATTTAAAAAACGATGGGAAACCATTATGCACTACATATGTAATGTACTATATCCTGCTCCCCTCCATCAGTGAGTGTAGACTTACCTGACAGCTCCAATAGGTCCATTCCAAGGGACATCAGACAGGGCCAGCGCAGCACTAGCTGCATTGATGGCGACGGTCTCCGGTGGGTTGGTGGCATCGACTGCGAGCATGTTGCAAACCACTTGTGTGTCGTAGAAGTAGTTGTGTGGGAAGAGAGGTCGCAGTGAGCGGTCGATGAGGCGAGATGTGAGGATCTCGCGTTCTGTTGGGCCTGGTGAAGTACATATGTAGAATTAGAGTTTAGGCATTTCATTTGCATTTCATTTCCTGCGGGTCCCAGGGCATGCAGGTATTGAGGGAAACGAAAAGGCTGACGAGCTTGCACGAGCGGGGGCGAAGGGGACACACTGCGGACCAGAGCCGTTCTGTGGTATCCCCAAAAGTCTGACCAAGCTCACTCTAAAAGCCTATTGTTTCTACAAGACCATTCAAGCCTGGAGAGCTATCCCAGGACTGAAGCATTCCAAGGCGCTTATTAGAGCCTTTAGCAAAAAGGCGTCTTCTTAAGTAGGAAACGCTTACGCATGCTGGTCAGGGTCAGGGTGCTTACAGGGCACTGCTGCCTAAATAAGCACATGCAAACAATAGGGCTGTGACACAAGGCAGTGCAGACTCTGCCTTAAAGCAGAGGAGTCGCCTACACACATCCTAACCGATTGCCCTGGACTCATGCACAGTCGTAACTCCTTTCTGGGCAAACAGAGTTTGCAGAATTTGACCAAGAATTGTAGTAAGTGGCGATCACAATAGATCAGCGATGGTCGTAGTCACGGAATAAAGAATCCATTGGAAGTGGTGAGTGGGCGTTCCCGTGTCGCCAAACATGAGCGTAAATTCGCATACTTCTTGCACAGATTATTGTCAGTCACCTGGCAACCACACACGGCCTATGACATGAGTAAATATTTGTTTATTGTAGGAAAATGCTGTATTGCTCTGTTAAAAGCTGCTCAAATAGAGCACATTAAAAAACTTGTCTCATGGAGGTTTTTCCTATCATCGGTAAGTATTGTTTTAGAATTCCTACATAAAAATATTAAATTTTCAATTTCACAGACACAATTTGCATCTGTAGTCAAGGAAATATCAATTCTATTTCTCTAATAATGAAGTTCATAGTCCTGTGCATAATTTCGCTACTCGGAACGAGGAATACACGTCAAATGTCCAGAAGGTTCGCTACTCAAATGCTGTGGCTAAGGTCTATAATTATTATCGATAAAACGATAACTCAAAATGAAATGGATTAAATTTATTATTTAATTATATAATACCTGACTATTATGTCATATAAAATAAAATAACTATTATAATTTTATAGTTTTCCTAAAGAAACAAATGCAAAGGAAAAATGGACTGATGCCACGGGGAGAAAGGATTGGTTTCCGCAACGATTGAACACCATTTGTTCGGAACATTTTGTTGAAACAGATTTTTGGGTTTCGCCAAAAGGAAAACGCTTCATTCATGAAGGTTCAATTCCCACGCAGAACATCGTATGTAGCGTAATTAATAATAATTTTATAATGATTATTAATGTTTCTCTATTTACATGTTGTATAGTAGTACATAGCTAGGCCAAGATATCGAGCGGTGGCGGCAACAGCAGCGGTGCAGTAGACAATACCCCGCTTTTTCGCTCGCACACATGACGCACTGCTTCCAATTCTTTATATTTGACAACTGGTTTAGCCTACCATACTCGCACACAGTCGACAGTCTAGATTGCTGGGAAAATAATTCTAAGTTGTTTTTAGGATGTGCTTGTATAATATTAAACTAATTATACTTTTTGTTTCTTAGAAATCTGTGTTTCATTGCAAATACATTTATAACAAAAATAATTACCTAACTATAAATGTAACAAATGTCGAAACCTATTCCGCTGCAGCGGGGAGTCAGGAAAGGAGATGTTATTTCTCCAAAACTGTTCACCGCTGCACTGGAACATGTTTTCAAGACTGGACTGGAGAAGGCTAGGTGTCAACATCAACGGCGCACAGTGTTTTATAGAAGCCGAAAAAGTGACATCCCCGTTTTATTACAAATTACTGTAGTTTAGATCATTCCAAATGTGAGACTAAAACTCCCGCGTTTCTAATATGCGTAATTTTTGAGAAATATTTTTTTGAAAATCTTGTTTCTGACACCTAAGAATTAAGAAAAACATTTATATATTGCAAATTATTAATTAAACGTATCTGTTGTTTAAAGTGTTGGATAAACCATACATTTAGAGGCAATTACGACCTCTCTAGGTACATTTGTTACAAAGATATTAATGATTTTATAGATTTTGGTTTTAATTTTTTTTCTTCGATGTTCCGCCGTAGTTGGACGCGATATTTGTATGACAGCTTTATTATTATGTCTTCTATCTAGCCAATTTTTTACAAGACCTAATTCCATGGAACATTCAAGTAATCACCTAAACTCTACATATCCGGTTTATCCGGCCACTAGGGTTGACACTTCGGTGTTTTGAATTTTATACGCCGTTTTTTCGGGAATCCTATTATTTATGGTTTTCTTGGATCGCCAAGGCTTAAAAAAGAATTATTGAGAGAAATCTTCGATATTTGATTTTGATGTTCGCAAAACATGTAATCAGAGTTAAGTATTGAGTTTTTTTTAATTTAATACAGAAGAAAGAGCTATTGTCTAGTTTTTTTTTTAATACGTGTAATTTCACTGATTACTGTTTTGTTTTATGAGTATCGTATTTGCTTTTTAAAATAATATATTATGCAGGGGTGATCACGTAACGTTTCGAACGCGCGTAAGGACAATGCAACTGTCATTCTTCCATATAAAAACTGACAGTTAAATTTACCTAACGTACGTAGCTACTTTTGATGCTGACTGTACAGTCAGCATCAAAAGTAGCTACGTAATTGAAGACTTTTGACGTCTTCGTTTTCGTACAATGCGTTACGTGATCGACCTGCTGGTCAGAAACTTGTTTTATTAGTTTCGCCAAGAGCTGAAACTTGCACAAATAATGATTGCCTAGTATTTTGTAAATTACTTGTAATTTTTAATTTAAGGGAAGTAATAATCACGAATTACGTACTGATTATGCTTTTTAAAATTTAAATGTATGATACCCGGTCAGATACTTGTTTTATTAATTTCACCAAGAACTAAAACTCCCACAAATTTTCGATGAAACGCTACATGTAACTTGGGAAAGAGTCTACCATGAGGTGCTAGATGGGGCAGAGAGCCTGGAAGTAGAAGAAGACATTTTTTATGCTTCTTGTGTTGATTTGTCTTGTCATGGTCCTTGAGCGTAAGAGCGTACAGATTTTTCGACTGTACAAAGAGCAAACTACAAAAATGTACAGGCACATAATCTTATAACATATGTATTACATACCTTATTATTTACTTTGTTACAAAAAATCACTTAAAAACAAATTCTCAATAGCTAAGAAATAATTACTGAATCTTAAAAAAACTAATTATTTACTATGTGTAGGTTTATTTCTCAAAAACTACGCATATTAGAAACGCGGGAGTTTTAGTCTCGCATTTGTAATGATCTAAACTACAGTAATTTGTAATAAAACGGGGATGTCACTTTTTCGGCTTCTATAAAACACTGTGCGGCGAGTACATCACTCACCTTCGGTTTGCGGACGATATAGTAGTCTTGGCTTAGACCATGGAGGACTTAAGTACGATGCTCGATGACCTCAGTAAAGCTTCCGAGCGAGTTGGTCTAAGAATGAACATGGATAAGACGAAGATCATGTCAAATGCCCATATAGGTAGTACCAAATCCGACTCGGCTGGGCAGCGTTCGGGAAGCTACGGCACATCTTTTCATCCAATATTCCGCAGTGTCTCAAGACGAAAGTCTTTGACCAGTGTGTGTTGCCAGTGATGACATATGGCACTGAAACGTGGTCGCTTATAATGGGCTTCATAAGAAGGCTCAAAGTCACCTTAAGGGCAATGTAGAGGCCTATGTTGGGAGTTTCTCTGCGTGAGCGCATCAGAAATGAGGCTATCCGCAGTAGAACCAAGGTAACCGATATAGCCCTCCGAATCGCTAAACTAAAGTAGCAGTCGGCGGGGCACATTGCACGTAGAATCGATGGCCGTTGGGGCAGAAAGGTTCTTGAGTGGAAGGCGCGGCGTGGGTAGGCCGCCCACGTGGTGGACTGATGACCTGGTAAAGGTCGCGGGAGTCTACTGGATGCGGGTGGCGCAGGACCGGTCATTTTGGCACTCTTTGGGGGAGGCCTTTGTCCAGCAGTGGACGTCTTTCGGCTGATATGATGATGATGATGATGTTAAACTATAAATGTCACCTACTAACTACTATATTATTAACAAGATTTTATTGGAAACAATTTGTAACTAAGTCATTAGTAACCTAAGTCTTATTAGCTTTAATATTTAATGTACAAATATCATAAAAATATAGATATGCAAAATCATACCCACATCCCTATTCCGTTATGGCAAAATAGTCGTGTCATCATACGTACTTCGCAGTACATGCGACTTTTTGGTTTCAATCATATAGTTTTGAAAACACTGCCATCTGGCGTCGAGTAGCCGACCCACCACGTCTCTTACAAGTCTTGCAACGCAGGTGGTAATGGACGTAATAAATATTTACTTGACACTCTAAATTAGACCGTAAATTTATAGCGGTTAAAGTACCTGTTGCATATAAAATTTGCTACCCTTAACAATTTATTGCCACACTACATTTTAACAAATCAAAAGCGTATTGCAATTGTGTGTTCGTGTTTTATTGAAGTGCGGTTGTATGCGTGCGGCGACACTGGTTCTCTAGGAAAGTCAGTTGAATGCCACTTCCAATGGATTCTTTATTCCGTGGTCGTAGTAATACAAGGGCTCTGTCAGCCCAGAAGCCACTACCAGAATAATAATAATAATAGTAAGATCTTTTTTATGGTAAATAGGCAAGCATTTTGGCGACAACTACCTACTTTAGACCTTTAGGTAGTGACTCTGCCTAGGAAGTTAGAGGTCCTGGGTTCTAATCCGGCATTAACTATGCTTAAACACAGATCCATTCACAAACATTTGGACCTATTGTTTTACATCCCCAAGTCATCATTTGACTGGACAATTTTGACATCATGAGGGGTTAAGGGCATTTATTTGTGCGCTGAGCATGTATACTTGTTCTCATGTATGTTTTCTAAATACATATGTAAGTATTGATTTATCTATTTAAGTATGGATGCCAGCATCCTCGGTACAATGCCTCGACTGCCTTTTTTTAGATTAAATTAAGATTTAATTTAGTTATTATTGTTAATTTTCATCTCGTATTTACTTAAAAAAATAAATGTCTTAAATAATAATAAAAAAGTGTGTATATTGTTGCCTAGTACCCATATTACAAGCTTTGCACAGTTTGGGACTAGGTGTGTGAGGTTGTTTCTAAATATTTATTTATTTATTTGATCCATATTAGCCAAAATTAAGCTTGATTTAAGAGTAAAAAGCAAACGTTTTCTTCTTGTTCTAAGACTGGACTGGAAGTCTTACTGATTCAATTTAAAGATATAATTGATGCATTGCTTTTGACTGCAGCCTTCATTATTCGTGGTGTGAGTTATGTTGTGTGTGAGTAGGTAGTACAATCTTAGTAACCTAGACCTGATATTTGCAAGTTCTTACCTAGTTCTCTCCTCAAGAAGTTAGTTGGTATCCTCCCAGCTGCCGCTGCCTTCTGCCGGTAATCCACCACAAGTGGCAGGAAGGAGCTGCTGCTCTGCTTCGCCCGGGACACTACCGTGGCCAACACGCTAGTGTTACCGAGTGTCGCCACACACGCGCCGTCCGCGAAGCGCGCATATTGGCCCGTTGCTAATTTTAGTGTAGTTCTGAAGAAAATCAACTATTAAGCAAGCACATAGATGGATCTTGAATCTGGGGTTTTACTGTAGTATTTTCTATGTTTTTTTATTCGCTAAATAAGAGAAAAAACCAAACTAAAATGTGTGGCAGAGGCAGCCTGCAGAACAAAGTGGAGATGGGCGGGGCATGTGGCAAGGGCCCAAGATGGCCGATGGAGTGAGAGTGTGCTCCACTGGTGGCCATGCGAGGATAAGGGCCGCAGATGGTGCAACAATATTATCCATATAGCAGGACCCACCTGGACTAGACTAGCCACAGATAGAACCAGATGGCATACGATGGAGGAGGCCTTTGTCCAACAATGGGCAAAACAATAAATAACAAATTTAGATTAACAAAAATGTACTATTTCATAATGTAAAAAAAAAATTGAATAAAAGGCTTATTATTATTATTCTGGTAGTGGCTTCCAGGCTGTCAAAGCCCTTGTATCACTGCGACCATCGCTGATCTATTGTGATCGCCACTTACTACGATTCTTGGTCAAGTCCTGCAAACTCAAAGAATTGCAGGATTTTGTTGATCTCAAGAAATTTGATCTCCTCCGGGCACATGATGTGTTTGCCCATGGAGTTACGACTGTGCATTAGGCAAGGGCAATCAGTTAGGATGTGTGTAGGCATCTCCTCTGCTTCGAAGCAGACTCTGCACTGCCTTGTGTCACACAGTCCTATCATTTGCATGTGCTTATTTAGGCAGCAGTGCCATTGGCTTATTATTATTTTCTATATTAGGTAGGTAGACATGGATTAGACTCCCTGTGGCAATTTTAGCACTACGCCTGGGTAGCTACTTCTGCTGCTGACTGTACTACATAAGGTATTCTTCAAAGTCAAAATGAAGGGCTGTTATTCATATTCAGTTCAAGTATAACTTAAGTATTAATCAGTAGGCAATTGGCAGGGAGCTAATAAACCGAAAAAGTCCACGAGACAGATATTTTTGTTGGAATTGGCAGCATTCTATAGAAAATGTTATGCTAACCTATAAATGTAAATATGAAATGAATACTTACTCGTTTGAAAACTGGATGTCAGTTTTACCCACAGCCACTTGTGATGAGAAAACATTATAATGGAAACTAACTCTTGTTTTTAATTTAGATAAAATCCTATGTTTAGATAACATTTTTAGTCGGCAATGCCAAGGAAGGGCATGAATAAGAAATACACGATTTTTGGCGGCCTAAAATGAAAACTGCTTTGTTAAGGCTTGTATTATTGAAACAACCTTATACTTCACTACTTTATGGAAGATGCGGGACAATAATATGCTTTTACAAGATTTTTAGCTCACAACTTTTTAACTTTTTGGCCGAATTTGAAGAGACGTTTTTGCCAGTTTTAAACCGAGGTTGAATGATAGAAAAGTAAATGGTCAAAGAAATATATTTCAGTATGTACATTGTGTAGTGAAATAATAACTGTGTTGACTTTTTTAAACTGATTGTTCAAATTTATTTTAAAATACTTATTATATATTTCTTCACGTTTACAAGACCTTATCAATTATATGAAATTTAATAAAAACGCTTTAAAAACGTCAAATGCGTTTGGTTACTGCGTTTGATAGACTCGACATTTGCAAAAAGTGCTGGCTGAGTATATTCAACTAGAAGAAAAATAAATGAATACTTTATAAAAACAGTAAATGGCATTTCCTGAGTTTTTGACCCCGAGGGGCCAGATATAAACCTATAACGACATGTTTTATAACGAAATAACGTTAATTTAACCGTTAATCACAACAGTCCTGTATTATTTACACACTGGACTGGCTGCTGTCACTTTTTTTTTTTTTTTTTTTTTTTTTTTTTCCTTTTCCCATATTTTTTTGGAGATTACCTCCATTATATATGCATGGACGCTGGCGCGTCCCGAAGGGACGCGCCAGGGGAATGCTGCTGTCACAATATTTTTGTGCCTATTTGAGTGTCGCCATTTTGGCGCTGTAGGCAGATACGAGTGTCCATGAAACTAAAATTAGTGATGTTCAAAGTCAACTGTGGAAATGATAATATATCGATGATATTAAGAATCTTATTTAAGTGTACATTTAAATTAAGCTTATCTTGCAGATATTCACACATCTTAGGGAACACTATGATTTTTATTTATTTATCGTATGGCGGTTACATACTGGTTACATTTAAGTATACGTATCGATGTTGCTGATAGAGTTCCAGTGTTGTTCTTTTAGCACAACCACCTTTTAACACTATGATGAATTCATAACTCAAAAATATTGCTAGAGAAAAAAAACAATTTTGTTACAAATTTGTGTCATACTTTACACAGTTTTCTCGAAATATCTCGAATTTGAATACTCTCCGAAAAACAATTTAAGTTAAGATAGGTTATAAAATGTGGTAGGAATTTATAATACCTATAGAAACACGCTTTTACCCATTCAATGATAAGAAAATCGCGTAACGCGACAAGTACAGCGGTAGCTTATACAAAATAAAAAATAGAAATACTTCTCACATTTTTATTTTGAAAAATATACATTCACATCACAGCCAATATACATTGTAATTAATATTTTTAGTGAAATTAATTCATAGTGTATCAAAAATATAGCGTTGTTTGTTTGAAAACATGAAATACGAGTATAAGGTTTGTTTACGTTTTCGGCCATTTTTGAACGAACAGACTTTATATACTACTCAAAAGAAAATAGGGGCCACTAAGTATTTTGATTGCTACGTGAAAAATATAGTAAACAGTAATGTATATTTATTAAAATAACATGTAACAAGGCTTTTGTTTTAACTTATGCTAATAACCATTTAATTGTGTAGTCAATTGTTTCACTTATTTCAATTAACATGAAATTAGTCCATTGTCAACAACAAAAACTAAACAGAAACTCTTTGCAAAACAAAACAAAAACTGACACAAGCTGTTTTTATTAATGGTTTAGTAACGGGTGTGTCCTCCTCTCCTGTTTTCACACTCCTGGAGCCTTGAATGCATACTCTCGATTAAGTTTTTGATGTTTTCATCAGGTATCTCTTCCCACGCACGTTTCAGAGCATCCATGAGCTGTTGCTGGTTGTGAACCTCTTGCTCATGCTCCCTAACCCTTCGTTTTAATTGGTCCCACATATGCTCTATTGGATTTAAATCCGGACTATACGCTGGCCATGGTAGGACACGAATATGGGAGTCATCCAGTACAGTCTGAGTGGTACAGTCCGAGCTGTGTGTGGGCGGGCATTGTCATGCATTAACCAGAACCCTGGCCCCACTCTCTGTGAGAATGGAATCACATGAGGCCTGATGACTTCATCGATGTACCGTTGTGCAGTTACTGTGCCTTGATTTAAGAAAACCAGCTCAGTTTTGCCCTGTAAGCTAATTCCAGCCCAAACCATCACACTAGGACCTCCAAAGCGGTCAATTTCCTTGATGCAGACATCGGAAAATCTCTCACCCTGTCGTCTCCATACTCTAATCCGCCGATCATCACTACAAAGCTTCACTTTACACTCATCTGTGAAGAGCACCATACCCCATTGATTCATGCTCCAATCTGAATGTTCGCGGCAAAAACTTAAACGATTTCCACGTTGAACCCTAGATAAAGAAATTCGTACTACTCGGCGTCTGGACCTTTGCTGGTCTTCATGCAGTCGATTACGTATCGTTTGGTCACTAACACGAGTCCCCGTTGTCAACCGTAGGCGATTTTGTAACTTACGTGCCGTCACAGAGCGCTCTCGACGGGCACTCAATCGGATGTAGCGATCCTCTTGTGCCGTAGTCGCTCGCACCCTGCCCGATCCAGGCCTTCTTGCAACACTGCCAGTCTCTTGGAACCGATCCCACACATTTTGGATGGCTCGGCGAGAGAAACCCAACGAAAAAGCTACAGACCGCTGTGAATGACCTTTAGCAATCAATGTAACGGCTCTGGTGGCAGTAATGGTATCCATATGCCTTCGTTGACATGGCATTATTAACAAAAGATGTTAAAAGAAGCAAAAGATGGACAGAAATAGTTTTTTAACAGAATAAAATTGTGATTCCATCTGAAAGGAATTTGACCTGAAACTCGTTTTTTTTATTTGCTTCAATTTCTGGCCAGCTGTAAGACTTAAACACCAGCATTAAAGAGGCTGGATACTGAAGGAGGCCGGACATCATTAATTAGTCACATATTAATTAGTTTACATCCAAAGATTTACTCAAAAACAGAAATATGTAAGTGGCCCTTATTTTCTTTTGAGTAGTATATATAGGTACAAGCCAGATTTATAGGGAAGATTTATTATTGGCGGGCACAAATGATTTGACGAGTCAAAATATTACGTATACTTTGACCTGTTACAGAGAGCGAGTAATTTTGTGTAGCTGCAAACATTCTTACGTCTATATATTTTGTTATAATTTGTTTAATCAAGACATCGAAGTGACTAGTAAGAGTTTCAACCATTAGTGTTTCGAGAAAATGAATTTCTAATTCGGGAAACAACGTTTTTGATTTGGGTAGCAACTCTTTTAATACTTTTGCAGCGAGAATCGCGGGAAAATTCTTTTCCACTGGCGGCTTTCCATTGTTGTTCTTTAATGCATGGCGAAACAACGACTCTATTAACAAGCAAATAAACATAACGCTTTGTGAAGGAATCGTTAATCCACCCTTATTTTTTTGAATAATTAGTGCAATACCATTTGGACGATCAGATATAGTATCACATGGTGTTGATTCACAAGCGCTTAAACAATCAGTGCATAATATTTTTACTCTTATAGATCTTATAACAAAACCCGCTATGTATCCCACACACTGCTTCGAGGTTTCATTTACATTCTCAAGTACAGTCCAACCAAAATTAAGAAATTCCTGTAACTGGTCAAAGACGGATGGCTTTAAGATTTCATTGGTACCTTCAAAATATTTTAAATCAAGTCTGCTATACTCAGCTTCTTGATAAACATTTACACCACAGAATGTGTCTAATGAGTATGAGCGTGAACCGGATGAAGCAGTCAGTATAGAAATGTCATTTTCCTGGACATTGCCTGTACTACAATTTTTAATTTCGTGATGAATCAATAATTGCTTGTACGCATTGACAAACTGGGCTGTGGTGGGATTTGGACACCACCCACCCCTTCTTCGAATGGCACAAAAAAATAATTAAATGTGGTCTTGACTCATCTTATATGTTAAGAGATATTTTAGCGGTGCTTCATTTGATTTTACGTACGTTTCATAAATATCAATCACAGAAAGTACAGCAGTGTAAAAACCTACGAAACCTGCTTTTCGTCTAGACAGTCCTATCAATTGTTGACCCAGCCTGATTTGGCTTAAATATTCTATTTGCTGCATAACATCATGCCTCCATCTGTTTTCATTAGACACTCTGAGAGGGTTTTTAAAGCCTGTGCCCCAAGGGTTTCTTACATTTAGAAAATCAAAAATTCGATCAACAGCTCGTATAAACCTGACGGTGGGACCTGAACCTTTGAATTTCGAAAGGTTCAATATTTTGTCACAAAACTCGATGGCGTCTGCTACACTGCTACTTAGTGTCTGTGCAGCTAAATAAACTTTCATTATCTGTTTCCGATATTCTATATTTCGCATTCTTAAACGATTGGCAAGTCTCAACCACTCAGACTCTCGCAAAATGGCTAAATTTTCTATGTATTTCCATTTTATTTCATTGCCGTCACCGTCGAAAAGAATTTTTATATCACCTAAGCAATTGCGAATATTTTTCAACATATGACATGGATCAAAAATAACATGCACTTTATGCTCTTTATTTATTGGATGCAAAAATATGGTTTTCAGTTTTCATTCGTTTGCATATTGGCACCCAATTTAGCAACAGTAGAGAAATGTTCTCGGGGACCATCTAATGTCAAAGAACAGATTTCAACGCCCACATCGTGTAGGCGAATTAGACCTTGGTTAATTAAATGACTTTTTGAAGAAGCAGATAGACCTTTTATCAAAAAATAAGCAATAGGTAATTTCCATTTTTCTTTAAGTGGGACTACCATTAAAACTAAGGCGTCTTTGCATTCAGGTAATTCTGAAGGATCATCTAACGGTAGCGCTGACCCGATATCTACATGACTACGAATTATTCGATCGCGGCCGCGCTGGCATCCTTTTTTAAGACTCATTTCATATAAAATGAGAGCACAAATTAGTTTCTCTCCATTTTGTTTGGAAATTTCTGATTTAAGCTTTAAGTTACAGAAAGCTTCTTGAGAAAAACCTGGATCAGCATTTACCGTACTATACCAGGATCTAATCACTCGAGGATGAGGTAAAGCCAAGTTGAATTTATTCCTAACATAGGTGTAAGCTTTGGGTGAATAAAAATGAAGTGATATTGCAAAGGCACGAAGCTCTCGAGGGTACTTATTATGATTAAAATTTTTCGTCCCTTTGTTTTTGACCATTCTGTTAAAAAGTTCCATTTGAAATTCATCATACTGTTTTAAAAGTAGAATACATTCTTCGGAGGCCTTATCTCGTTTGCTCAAGTCATTTATAAGTATTTATAACAGTTTTGAGATCAGTTACTTTTTTTTTTAGTCGTTTAGCGCGTTGAGTCAAGGTTTTAACACGCGCATTTGACAACTTTAAAGATCTTTTGATTCGCTGTAAGGATTTTTTGCTAGCTCTAGGAGTACTTTCGTACTGATGGTCATGCGCTACGCTATATTCAATCCTTGTTTTCTTTGGTGTTCGAGAGGATTCATAATCATGATCGCTTCTTATATTTTCTCGTAGATCGCTTTTCAAATTGCCAGGAGTGCTTGAATCTGAAAAATAGTTTAAATTAGATATTTGTTTGTATGTATGTGTAGCACATAATTGATTTGTGTGAACTGAAGTATGTTCTAGGTAAATAATAGACGAGCTTCAGAATAGGAATGAACCCTTTATTTAGGTGAACGCTGGCTTATATACACTCTCTGTAAGGCTGCGTGGTGGGAACGCTAACAATAGTACATTTACGATAATGGGTTTAGTTTAACGATGATGTGATTACTCGTGCGTAAACTATTAAGATAGGAATCGAAGGTTATCTCCCCACCACACGTCCTCCGTTTTTTTTTTGAGACAAAAATGTGTAGACATATTTTTGGCTTAAAAATATCTCAAACAATTGGTTTACATAAGTACTCAACCTTCTTCTAATGAATTTAATACATTTGTACTTGAAAGTATCTTAAGTTTATGTTGTATACATTACTATGTGTTTTTCAATATTTCAATGTTAATATTAAACGTCCTGTATATGGCTTCTGAATCGACTTACATGTTATCTTAATGCTCATATTACGAATACATAGTTGTGCTTAACAATACTATGTAACTGATACCTATGAACTTGAAATGTTCCATATTGGGATTAGAACTTTGAACATCGCTGGTGTCTTTATTCTGGGTGGTCTAAAATTCATGATGTCGCTCTCGTTCTCTAAGTTATTAGTTAAATTTTGTTCTGTGTCCTAGTCGGTCTAAACTACTTTTTCGTTTTATTTTTCCGGACAGTAATTAATGATAAAATTTGGTGGTCGCTGATGTCCTAAATAAGTTTTTATGTTTAGTGCCGTGTTCTACAGTGTTTCCTATGTCTACCAGTTAAACTTTGTGTAAATTAATTAATAGATTAACGCCTACACTCCCAAATGGAGTAGGCAGTGCTCATGAAACTTTGAAAGATGGATAATATTATCACTTTGTGCATTTTGAAATAGTTTTATGGTTTGCTGCGTTTCGGTGAGTTTTTAATTTGAGTTTTATTGGTAATATTAATAGAGTTTAGTTTTGTTTGTGTCCTATTTCACGATATTTTATTTAACGTTTTCGCGTTACGGTTCCGTTTTTCGGTGTTTATTTATATATAAGAAGTTTTCTATCCTATACGTATAGTTAATAGAGTTAATACTTGAAACCAAAATATAATATGGTTAATATTAAAATTAAATCTCCTATCCTAAGGTTAATATAGTTATGTTTTTATTCTACCTTTTTTTATGTTTTATTTTTTTTATTTTATTTGATTACTGCTACATGATTAAAATATTATATAAATCTAACAAGATTTTGGTTTACAAAAAAAAAGAATTGGAATGCTGTTTAATAATCGCAAGTTTGTTATGATTTTATGACTTTTGATACGTTTCTTCGTTATTTTCTTTTTATTTACTTTTATTTTGAATAATTTTCTTACAGATATTTTCCGTCAGAGCTTAATTGTGTTTTAATAGTCTTTGTTACAATATTTCGACATTTATTTTGAGACGTGAATAACTTTTCTTTCATTACGTTATTTTTCTTATAATAATATATACTCGATGTGTGCATTTTATTGCATCACTTTTAACCATTTTAACGAAGTGTTTTGCCTCACTTCTAGCCTGGCTATCCCTTGTAGCTAGGTCTGGTAGCTAGGTCAGGGTAGCTAGGTCAGGGTACGCATTTATGTGGTCGGCCGACCTTACATACTTATTATATTAATAATTATTTGCTTAGGATACAAGAAAATAAGTCCGTGCACTTATTACTACTACTATTACTTATTATTACTACTATTCAGACAGTTCTTTTAACACTTCCTTTTACTTAATCAAACCCTTTGTCCAAAAACCTGCATGGTTGGTAGCTCGACCGAACCATGTCGTGATTGAAGGATTTCCTGCCTGTCTTGTTCCTTGGCGTACCCTGGAATATCATCTATATACGTTTTTCGTTTCATGCATAGTGCATGGTACACGGTGCGTTCCGCGGCTGCGCGAGGAGCCCCTCGGAAGCCTGATGCTAACGAAAAGCGTATTTGTGATATTATGTTGTGCTCTCAAAATGGATCCAATGTCCTCGCGGGGAAAGCTCGTTCGCTCGCAAATGGATCATTGGTCTTGAGACACAAACTTTTGTGAGAATGGCGAGTATATTTCGTTGTTATTTTTACTGGTAACACGATTTACTTGTTCCAGTGTTTTCTAATATTGACGATTGTTGAAAAATTAATTCTGATAGTGTTTTTTTTTTGTAAGGATTTCCACCATTCTTGGTTGCGCAGTCCAATCACAGTTGGAAGCCTTATTATATATTAGCTGAAATATTACTTGTTTTTGCTCTTTTATTTGTTAATTTTCTGAATTTAAGTTTATACATTTTTAAATTACGTGATTAAATATTTTCTATCTAAAATATTATCTAGCATATTATCTAGTATATTACCTAGTGTCACTATTTTCTTTAAAAAAAAATTCACTTTATCCTTTTAACTGGAATTAATATAATGAATCTTACAATTTATTTTTATTTGTTATAACTTATTTCATTAAATATCTATTTTTCTCTGATAATATTTTAACTTTTCATTTTAATGCATTTCATTGTACATTGTACGGATTCTACCTACTGGTATCATGGTATCGGTACTTTATATCTTATTTAACACTACGTCGTCGCGTACATTAACTTCCGTCGGAGTCTTTTGCTCCTAATAATAGGTCGCACCTTTGCGCCTGTTTTTAGAGTCACTTTAGTGCTCTTTCTATAATAATATTTATAATATACATTTGTACCGTACCAGAATATTTAATCTTTTTCTTGCTTGATAGAAAATTTATTTTATAAGCAATTAAACATTCACTAAATTATCAGGTGGCCATCCCAATAACTAGTTAATGTGTGATTGTGTGAAATATTGCGTAATATAACTTGAATTTACGAATTTAATTATGGTGACACTAGTTTCACAAAAATATACGTTAAAATTACGTTACGGTTTTTACGTTTTTAAAAAAAAAATGATAATTAAAACAATACGATACGCTTTCGACGTCCTCGTGGTGTCCGTGTCGTATCTCGTCCTCGAAGCTGTGGTGGCTGCAGTCTGCTCTTTCGGGACGGCTGCGTCGGCTGCTGGTTCTGATGCCGGGCCGGGAAAACCCTGGACTCCCTCGAACATGGGCCGGGATAACCCTGGACTCCTCTTCTGTCTTCTTACTTGCTTGGTGTGGCGTGGTCGTGGATTGGTTGGACCGCTGCTGCTGAGGAGTGCCATGAAGAGTTTCTTGTTTCTGAAGATGTTGCGTGGTTCGTTAGAGTTGATCGATGCGCTGTGTTGGATGCTTGGCTTAGCTGGGCTCGGGGCTGCTTCGAGCAGCCCTACTCGCAAGATCGCTTATGAAGGGATCTGCGTGGAACGCGGCGCGAATTTATTTTATTTTATTATATAACGGCAAGGCAGGTCGCCGTGAAGCGACCTGCCCTGGCAGAAACACTATGAAAATCTCCTGCCAGGCCTGGCAAGGATCGCCATGAACTGAAGTATGTTCTAGGTAAATAATAGACGAGCTTCAGAATAGGAATGAACCCTTTATTTAGGTGAACGCTGGCTTATATACACTCTCTGTAAGGCTGCGTGGTGGGAACGCTAACAATAGTACATTTACGATAATGGGTTTAGTTTAACGATGATGTGATTACTCGTGCGTAAACTATTAAGATAGGAATCGAAGGTTATCTCCCCACCACATGTGAATTTTTTGGCAAATAGGGCATTTGTGCACTGCACTGAATTTTACGGTCCGGAGAGCCGGAATGTTACCGATCCGGAATGGCGGACCATGAATGTATATGGTAGCTTGTGCACCACACGGAATTTTACGGTCCGGAATTACATACAAGAAAATCGGCCCGTAAAATTCCGGCTCTCCGGATCGTAAAACTCAGTGTAGTGTACAAACGCCAGTTGTCTTGACCTACCCATGCTTTCGCTAAGCATCCTTTTAACTCCACGTTGCTTTGACGACTGGCACTTTGATGAACAAGGACTTGTGTCCATACCTTGTGAAGTTAAAGAGGTACAGGTTGCTAAAAATAAAGATTTTTTATGAGAATAAAATACCATAATAATGTTTAAAAACTACTCCCAATTACATTCGAACCAACCATATTTGTACGGATAAGTAAAATCTGCTAGTTGCGATTCTTCTTCCATTTTTTCTTCGCTGTAGGATTTGTAATCGGTTGCTTTTTTAAGCTCTTCATAAACATTTTGATCTGGAACTAGAAACTAAAATTAAAACGCCAATAAACTGATACAACATTTAGTAGAATAGTTAGATTATTTAATATACTAGCTGTTGCCCGCGACTTCGTCCGCGTAGAACTTATACTTAGAAAATGTAATGCAAACAAACTCCTACCATCTTCAGGGATGATTTCCGAGGCAAAACCTATTCTAATATCCTTCGAAGGGTCTCAAATTATCTCTATACCAAATTTAATCTAGGTACATGGATTTTATCCAAACTTTCACCCCCTATTTCATACCCTTAGGGAATGATTTTCGGGATAAAAACTATCTAATGTCATTCTTCGGGACTCAAACGACCTTTATATACCAAATTTCATCTAAACGGGATTCATCCAAATTTTCACCCCCCATTTCACCCCCTTAAGGAGTGATTTCCGAAATTAAAACTATTCTATGTCCTTTCCCAGGACTCAAGCTATCTCTATACCAAATTGTATTAAAATGGGTTCCATCCGAATTTTCACCCCCTTAGGGGATGATTTCTGGGGTAAAAACTATCCTATGTCCTTTCCCAGGACTTAACCTATATCTACACCAAATTTCATCAAAATAGATTACATCCAAATTTTCCCCCTTCCCTTTTTACCCCCTTAGGGGATGATTTCCGGGATCAAACCTATTATATGTCCTTCCCCGGGACTCAAACTATTTAAATACCAAATTTCATCTAAATCGGTGCAGCGGTTTAAGTAGCTTCATACAAATTTCCACCCCCAATTTCAGCCCCTCAGATATAAAAACTACCCTTTGTCCTTCCCCGGGGCTCAAACTATCTGTATACCAAATTTCATCTAAATCGGTTCAGCGGTTTAGGCGTGAAGAGGTAACAGACAGACAGACAGACACACTTTCGCATTTATAATATTAGTATGGAAGTATGGATTATTAGTATGGATAGTATGGATTCTTTCCGCTTGTCTTCCAAATAGAGGTGTAGCTGTAGACTCACTTCAAAAGAAAGAAGAAACGAAAAACTCATTCAAATATCTCAAAAAATTACGAAGCTACAACCGTTTTAATGTCGCTTGTTAGAGTGAGAAAACGATCAGGGACAGGGGAAACGAGAGAAAACGATTGATTTTTACAATGACGCTCGAGGATCGTGACGTCACGATAAAGGTGCGTTTTGCGGAAAAGAGACGCAACAAATCCCCTCTTAAAACTTTAGACACTTATAACTTAGTGATTACCTATATAGCCTCTTGCGTTGTTTTTTTTTTCGAGATAATACATCATTATGATTATTTTGTTTAGTGTCTACATCCCTATTTTCGATAAGATAAGATAATAGTACATTGTTGTAGAGGCTTAGAAAGTACGAGTCCAGCTATTGCACTTTCGGCCGAGGCTTAACATAGTGCTTTTCACGTCTACTGCGAGAAAATTGCAAATAATCATAATTTTAATTCAAAATTAAGTTCCTAATTGAAGATCATAATACTAATCAAAAAAGAAAAGAAGCGCGGCACCGCTCGCCGGCGCGGCGGCGCCGCTCCTCCCGCTGGTCGCCCTGTGATTGGTCGAAGAGCTGTTCTAACTGAACAACCACTATAACAATGACCAACTACTCAAAAATAATCGACCAATAGCAGAGTAGAAAGTAAAAAAGGCCGCTAAACACTACATTTTACTTTGCAAATCAACATTGTTTGACTGTTTTTGAATTGTACTACTAAGAACTACTTTCTACTCTCATTTCAATCCATCTTTGGCCATATTTCCGAGCAGTGGCGTGAAAAATAAGATTTCGTTATTGTCAGAACTGAGTACATTTAGTTGTTTTGGGTAAAATAAAGTCCAACAGCTTGCCCATTTCGGACGTACAATATTAAACTTAAAGCTAGTCAAATATACTAAAACAATAACAACAATAGTATTTCCAAATAATTTTAACCATATTTACACATAAAATATTAATTTTGATCTATCCGAAATCCGTATTTTCTTTTAAACCACGAACTTCGGAATTCGAAAATATTCGGGTATCTCTATCTCTATCGCACTAACAAATGACAGGAATGCAGATATACGAACTTCGAGCTTCGGTTTTCGTGGTTTGGTTGAATACGCAAAGAGCGCGCGCGCGTGCCATTAAAAAAAACCAAGTTTATACTTATTGTTCGAATTTGTTGTTACATTTGTTGAAAATACGCCTTAATTCGACATTTGCGCATATAAGTTCGCATATCAAAATCGATTAATTTTATATTTTCTTTTGGTACCTATGTGTCTCGTCAAGGTATATCGTAGACGGGATTAAAATTATTAATAGGCGAAAGAAAGGCAAAGCAATTCCGCCATTTTGTCCGTAGTATTTCTTATTAGTCTGTGATTTTGACGTTTCTTTTAGCTGACAGATGTGGCGGCGATATACTTTAAGAATAATAAATGAAAAATTAAATTAAGTCGTATATTACGGAAAATTAATTAATTGTCGCAGTCGGATAAAAACTATTTTAAGTTGCAGCTAGAATCATAATGTACCTATATAAAATGTTTCATATTTTTCCGTCCATGGGATGCTGAGAACATTCGTAACACAGAAAGCTTAGTTTCAAACTGGCTGATTCTTTTTTTAATTTAGAAATTTATTATAAGTGGAGATTAGATTATTCAATAAAAGCGCTATATTTACTTTTCTTACCACTGTTTGATAAAAATCTGATTAGCAATTACACATTATTAAGCCATATTAACTACTTACTTTCAAACAATCCTTCAAACAGCGTAGGAACAGAACCCGATTTCAGAGCTGTTCGGGTGTTATGTGTGACGAAACACTTGGTGTCAAAATGTTTGGAACAAAGATAATCTGTTTCCTTTGGGGTCCAGTTCAAGGCATTCATATTTTGTAACCACATGTTTCTTAGCGTCAACTCGGAAGGAAATCTGCAAAAATAATTAATTAATAGATATATTTATTGTGTAATGATAATGAGACACAACAAAAAAATTATTACTAAAACTACGACTATTTTATCGACATTTTATCGATAAGAATTTGTCAATCACTAGTGCATTTAAACAAAACATTTTTTTACATCAATCCGCTCGAAATACATCGTTAAACCATCATTATATATATAATATATCATTACAAACAAATTTCAGATAGTAATCAATGCTTTAGACACAATTTCAGGTCAATTTTGAATAAAAACAACAATTAAATACACGTACCTGTGAAATGACGTTTTACTCCCTTTTCTGTACCGAGTTTTACAAAACACACATTTCCTCATGTTTATTTAGCTCAACTTTCACAATATGATATGAAATCCCACGTAAATACCACGAATTAAATTAAAATACTTAAAAATCTCAACGCTGTTGCAATCTCCTACGGTGGCCATTTGCAATAAAATAAACGTCAAAATTAGTTCTCGGGACACTCGCAGTGGCGCTTCAAATTGGAACACAAAATAGCTGTCATTTGTATGGAACAGCCTGTCCAGTGTGTAATACAGGTCAGTGACAGTCTACGAACGTGCTAGTCAAGAAAAGTCCTCTGTGGTGCTAGTCAGTAGTCGTGCTACGAACGTCACTACGAACGTCAAGCTCATCAGCTGATTGTCATTTGTCAAAGTAAAACTGCATGTTGTTCAAATAAATAAAACATTAAATTTAATTTTAATGTATAAACGAAACTAGAAAATATGAAGAAAGTTCAAGGAAATGATTCATTTCATCGGATAAACTATCTGTACCAAGTAAGTTACTCAGTTATTCCATTCAATTTAATTAATTATTATGGAAGAACTTTTACATATTTTTTACCTTTGCAGATAAGTAAACACATTGTTAAAATAAATCCAGCCTTGTCTTCGTACTATGGCAACCTAATGGTAAATGTTGCTAAGAAGAATGTATTGAAAATGTAAGTATGAAAACAAATTACACCTGAATTCTGGCAGTGTTTTTGCATTAGTCTTTTCTTTCAAGTTATAAGATCCTATTGATATATCAGGCATGAATATAAATTGTCTTTGACAATGTATTTTAACTATGCTTGCTCGCGTGCCCCAACCTGCTTGACGCACCCATTCTTCGGGCCAAGAAAAACAAAACCAGCTTTCCACTCAAATTGACTTATTTATCTACAGTCTGACTGAGTTTACAAAAATTGAAAGCAGGCAATCATGTTTTTCTTAAAAAAAATTATTAGTGTTTGTAAGTAAAATACCTAAACTTTATTAATGTATTATTTTTTGTTTTAATCTTACTGTCTATTATATACCTATGTGTATTATGGTTTGGACTAGTCTATAAGTCATATGTATATTTTTAATAATAAATAAAAAAAAACGTTTTCAATGGAATTAAAAGTTTGAAGAAACATATTATTACAAAAATTAAGTTTTTTAAAATCCTAAGTGACTGTGAGACCCCTTAATAGACATTCATGTTAAAGAACGCAGGGCCCATAACAGCCATCAGATTTGTTACTTGTATCACAAGTGGAAACGGCTCCTTTTATCCGCAAGAGACTTCCGATTGTAACACAAATTACACATTATAAAAAAAAAGTTTTATTTCGGACTATTAATCCATAATTTGTTAGTAACAATATATTTACTTAAAAGCTAGTGTTAGTAACAAAATAACTAACTAATATCCAACAGGTCACATTCATTCATTTTAAGTAATGTTTTTATTTCAAAATAATAAAATACCTGAAGCCCCAAGCAAGCCATGCTAGTTTAACTACATTACGGGGCATTTTTAAAAACTTTATATTAACTTGCACTGTCCGTATGTATGTAAGTATGTAAATATGTAAGTTGTCCGTCAAAATTTGCAATCCATTTTTCAGCCACTTCCCGTTATCCAATTGAGCTGAAATTTTGCAAGCATATGTATATCGCATGACAATGCAATATTATGATGACTTGGAGCTGATCTGATGCTGGAGCTGGAAGGTGGCCATAGGAACTCCGCAATAAAACGACAAAACCCCATCGAGTTTGGGCTCGTTAGAATTGTCTCAATGAGTACTTAATGATGGCATGCAGAAAAGTACAGTCGGCAGTAAAAGCTTGTACCAAAAATGAAATTTTTGACACAAGCTTATTTAACCTTGACCTGTTAGTTTGGTAGTGAGGGACAAATCTTGGAACTGAATTTTGAACCAACCGATTGAGCAGAAATTTTGGGTATAAGTAAGTATAGTTTGGATGACAATTCAATATTATGATACTATCGAGCTGATCTGATGATGGAGACAGAAGGTGGCCATCGTAATTCCGTACTTAACTGACGTATCTACGTTGAGTTTGGGCTCGTTAGAATCGTCTCAATGAGTTGATGACGGTATACAAAAAAGTACAGTTAGCAACAAAAGCTTGGACCATAAATGAAAGTTTTGACAGATACTTATTATAAATAAATTGAACTCATTATACCTTGGCAACCTTAAATGTAATGAAACCTGCATGCGAGTCTTGCACCTCTGTAAATAGGACTTTAACCATAGTATACAATTTTGTTTTTTTTTGTTTTCATTTAGTGACATTTAGTTTGTTAACCGTTTAGGTACTAATTGGTTAAAATCTGCATTTTATAAATGATTATTGTGTAAGATTATTAATATTATATTGTAGAATACCATTTGACATGTAAAAGTGCCCTTGTGGCCTATTTGCAGAATAAATAATTGATTTTGAGTAGAAAGAGTGGGCAGTAGGCTATCTCCGGCCCAATGCGCGATATAATTGCCTACCGTACTTGCCTGTCTCAGGGTTGTCACTTTTAGCTAAATTTTAATTCATTGCCTAGAAATTCGCAAGGACCGGGAAGTTGTATTTTTTACTTGTGTTGTCTGGGTTCAGTTCAGGGTTTTTGAGGACGGTTTTACCTAAACAATGATGAAACCTTTCACGATGAAAGAAGATGTCCAGTGCCGAAAATCCGTGACACGCGAACCTTCTGCGGTGTTAGCCCCGACTGGCGCACTGAGAAACGGGTCGAGATTTTGTTTGAGTGTGCGCGCGGCGACGCATAGATACTATGGCGCACACATACAAGACGCGCGCGGTGCGTTTGTATGAAGATAACGTACTTCCCATTCTTTCTACTATGCTTTAACCAATTCCAGGCACCCGGATATAAAAAGACAGAACTGCAAAAAATGCCGCTGCATTCTGATCTACGGAGAAACAGCTACAATGAAGATCAAGATTAGGAATAAACAAAAGATTGTAGAATGGACCTGCAACACATGCAGTACTAAGAAATCTCTACCAGCGCGTAGAGACAAGGACCCACTGTGGGTGGAAAGAGACGAAGCTGTTGTGGAGGTTATTAATTAAGTATTTGTTTTAACAAGCTACGGTAGCCTAGTGGTTCAGGCATGCGAATGTCAAGCGGCGGTCGTGGGTTCGAATCCCGGCTCGTACCAATGAGTTTTTCGGAACGTATGTACGAAATATTTACCGTTAGCTTTTCGGTGAAGGAAAACATCGTGAGGAAACCGGTCTAATCCCAGTAAGGTCTAGTTTTCCCTCTGGGTTGGAAGGTCAGATGGCAGTCGCTTTCGTAAAACTAGTGCCAATGCCAAATCTTGGGATTCGCTGTCAAAGGGGACCTCGGGCTCCTTTAGGGGCACAACCGGGAATAACTCTAGGAGGATGATGAGTTGTTTTAACCAAAAGTAAGCATATTAGGTACAGTCAAGTGCAAACATATGTATCGATTTAATCCTCTCATAAATATGTACGGAAACCTTAATCCTCTGACATTAAGAGCAATGTGACATATTTATGAGTAGGTACCTAAGTTGTATGCACCCATATTTTAATACTTGACTGTACTTAATATTTGATCTTGTAGATGCAATTCAATTTGCTAGTCGGCGCAGAGAAACGCGACCTCTTGTCTCTGCATAGAAGTTTGTATGCAGCTGACTGTTCAGTGTATAATCGCTTTTTTTTTATACAACGACGGTGGCAAACAAGCTTACGGCCTGCCTGATGTTAACCTGATACCGTAGCCTATGGACACTTGTGACTCCAGAAGAATCACAAGCGCGTTGCGGACCCTTTATTCACTTGAGGATTTGCTGTGTTGGCAGATAGAGACATGCAGGTCCCTCACTCCCAACACAGCGCACCCTAGGGAGCTCCGGCGACCTTACTCACCACCAGGAACACAACACGAGACACGACATACTTCATAACATGCAATAATATAGCAACACTACAAAGCAGTGGTGCTATTATGGCTGCGGTCTTCTGTAAGGTGGAGGTACTTCCCCAGTTAGGCTGCTCCACATACGAGCGAGATGACATTCCGCTATGCCCTATCTCTCCGAAAGAGCGAAGCGAACGAAATTCTCTCTGAGCTTGGGCCAAAATTCATTCGTATGTCCGGCGTCTGTCCGGCTGTTGTCCTCTACAGGTCGCATTTCTCAACCGACTGTCGTGAAATTTCGTGAGCAGGTTCAGTTATTACATCTACTTAGTGTTTTTTTTAATGGCTAACTCGACAGCTAACAGAGCCTAACGCCAATTGCAATGTGTTTTTATGGATAAGAAAACGATGTAGTTACACATTTTCATAAATAAAAAACGCAACTGTAACTACAATTTTATTAAAACTTCCCCTAGGTAAGTACTTGTAAGCGTACTCCGATTCTTGGGATTAGTCTAAGCGAGCACTAGACAAGTCTAGAATTGGATGCACACCGTGATAACGCTAATATGAAGAGGAACCATAGTGAAATTGAACGCAGGCAAACCCGAGGGATAATATATAGCCTATACTCATCCAGAAAGTCCAATCTACACGCAGTTGAAAGAATTTTTGAAATCGGTTAAGCGGTTCTGGTGATTACTCAAAACATACAAACTTACAAAGCTACAATTTCACAGACACCTTTTTAGGGTTCCGTAGCCAAATGGCAACAAACAGGAAAGAATGGATTCATCATTGTCTGTCTCTCCGTACGTACAGTCGCCATCACATACATCGGAGCAAACAAGCACGTCACAAACATCGGAACACATCTCTATTTTCAAGGCATTAGGGTGCATGTGCCGATATTTTTGAACACCTAAAGTGTACCTATGTATGTGATGGCGACTGTATGTCACAGCCACTTTTTTCCGAAACTATAAGAACTATACTGTTGAAACTTGGTAAGTAGATGTATTCTGTGAACTGCATTAAGATTTTCACACAAAAATAGAAAAAAAAAATTTTTGGGGGTTTCCCATACTTCGAACTGAAACACAATTTTTTTTTTCATCAAACCCATACGTGTGGGGGTATCTATGGATAGGTCTTCAAAAATGATATTGAGGTTTCTATTATCATTTTTTTTCTAAACTGAATAGTTTGTGCGAGAGACACTTCCAAAGTGGTAAAATGTGTGCCCCCCCCTGTAACTTCTAAAATAAGAGAATGATAAAACTAAAAAAAATATATGATGTACATTACCATGCACACTTCCACCGAAAATTGGTTTGAACGAGATCTAGTAAGTAGTTTTTTTTAATACGTCATAAATCGTAAACCGCAATTTATTTTACGGAACCCTTTATGGGCGAGTCCGACTCGCACTTGGCCGCTTTTTTTTAACGCCATTGGATCCCATTCCTATTACGGATCAAAATACTCTTTGGGGCCGACTAAGGTTTGACTACTAGAACGCCCAGAAATCAAAGAAAACTTTTTCCATACAGTTAGTATGGGAATCCCAAAGTGCAAGTAGTCCTTTAGTGAAACGACCATCAAATTGTATGGAGACTGAGATAACTTCATTCAGATTAGAAATGAGAGAATTCATTCCTTTGTTAAAAAAATAAAATAAAATCTGGTTTTATTCAATGACGGCCAGCTTTATTCTGTAAAAAGTTTGTAAAAAGAATACTAACTGAGTACTGTCCACTGCATAGTAACGTTTATGAATACGGGTGTAAATACTTTAGTTTTTTTTAACAACGGAATGAATTCTCTCATTTCTAATCTAAATGAAGTTATCTCCGTCTCCATACAATTTGATGATCGTCTAACCAAAGGACTACTTGCACTTTGGGATTCCCATAAGTACTAACTGTATGGAAAAAGTTTTCTTTGATTTCTGGGCGTTCTAGTAGTCGAACCTTAGTCGGCCCCAAAGAGTATTTTGATCCTTAATAGGAATGGGATCGAATGGCGTTAAAAAAAAATCGTCAAAATCGATGAGTTTCTCGCTGACTGTAGGTACTTTTTTTCAAAAATCTGTGAATGTAGATTATCATCACTTACAAAGTTAGGCAAGGGATCTAGTAGCTGCCCTTACTGCCCCGTTTTAACTTTCCACTCTGTCCACATTAATTCAGGAGAGCAACTCAGGATCACAAAAAACCTTTAAATACCTTGGTCACTGGGTCACCAAGGACCTCAAGGATGACCGAAAGAGAACGCAGGGCGTTAGCAGTGAGGGGAAATATTTATGCTGGTTCGCAGGTTCGCTAGGTGTAATAAAGACGTCAAAGAGACGTTGTTTAAGGCATTCTGCCAATCCTTTTACACCTGCGGCCTGTGGGCCGTGTGCGTCAGGATGGCGGGTGGACCTCGGGAATTTCAATGAAATGTTGACAGATATTTGGTACCTTCTGTGTACCTCTGTGTACCTTTAATAAAATTCTGTGTACCTCTCCTGAAAACGAGCTATCTTCAAAATTAGGTCCACCCGCCATCCTGACGCACACTGTGGGCCAGCTACAGCCAGCGGTCGTATAACGTATAATATAACAAGTAACAACGTATTCAGGATGCTGTTGGGGGTACAGATGATTTTTACGCAACAGGACGGCATCACTAATGCGCCGGATGTGTGGCAGCGGTAACAGTATCCTGAGGACGTTGGCTGCGAGGCTGGATGTTCCATTACCTGGGCACTGGAACACTCTACATCGTGCAGGAACCTATGCCAGGGGATGGAGCATCTAACTAAATTATTAGGATTAAATTAATTAAAAGGTACAAATAACTACAACTTAAAATAATTGGAAAACCCCCGACATTTTCATTTCAAAGTTCAATATCTCAAAAACAGCCAAACCGATTTTGTTGAAACGTAGCTAAGAACCATCTCGATCACGTCAGCTTTCGGATTAAAAAAACTGCATTCAAATCGGTACATTCGTTTAGGAGCTACGATGCCATATATACCACACACACACAGACAGACAGACACACATACACGTCAAACACGCCTCTTTTTCCGTCGGGGTTTAATAACCTTAGTTGATAAGTCGTGATTGTATACTAATATGGATATTAATGTCCGAAATAAATAATTGAATTGAATTGATTATGTCACCGTTAGATTGTGAAAACTGTCAGTTTATAATCTAACTCGCGATATTATAAACTGTCGAAAAATTGTGAACTGTCAAAAACCGTTCACAATTTAAGGCATTATTTTTTGTTAGTTTATATTCGTCATAGTGTTTATAAACTTTCGAAAAATAATGCGTTAAATTGTGAACGGTTTTGACAGTTCACAATTTTTCGACAGTTTGTATTGGATTGTATGGAATGGAATGTTCTGAAATAAATATATTTTTATTTTTTTATTTTTTTGTAATATCGCGAGTAAGATTATAAACTGACGGTGTTCATAATCTGTCGGTAACAAATATATAATAAATCAGCCTATGTACATCCCACTGCTGGGCACATGCCTCCTCTCATGGATGAGAGGGAACGGGCAATAGTCCCCACGCTGGCTCAGTGCGGGTTGGGGACTTCACATACACCTTACAATTTCTTCGGAGATGTGCGGTTTCCTCACGATGTTTTTCCTTCACCGAAAAGCTAATGGTAAATATCAAACTATATTCCGTAATAAATAAGTTCCGAAAAACTCATTGGTATAGTTGTTATTTTCTAAGCCGTCCGATAAGTACAGTCGCCACCACATACATCGGTACACTATAGGTGTTCAAAAATATCGGCACATGCACCCTAATGCCTTGAAAATAGAGGTGTGTTCCGATGTTTGTGACGTGCTTGTTTGCTCCGATGTAAGTATGTGATGGCGACTGTACGAGCCGGGATTCGAACCTACAACCGCCGTTTGACAGCCGCACGCCTGAACCACGTCTAGGCTACCGTAGCTTTATTAAGTGAGAATATTGCAATAAAACCCACATATCAAAGTGATTTTTTTTTGCCTTGAACTAAGTACTGAACTATTTAGTAAAGTTGGTGCAAGCTATTGTCGTTAAATGTCTTCAAATATTTTAAAATGCCGATGAATCTTTGTAAAACGCTGCCTTTACTTAACCATCTCACATTATTATGCATCAACTTCTTCAAGAATTTTATTAAAGTACGTACACCTAACCTACTCAGTAATACAAGTAACTAGTTACTGAAGGTCCGCACAAAATAGGTCGGCGGTCCGCCATTTGGTGACCCCTGAGCTTGTACAGTCGGGGAATGAAAAGATTGATCACCTTAAGATCTGTATTTGCTTGCGCAGTATGAGTTATCACAGTTATCAGTATATGTGTACGGGCCAGTCCCGTACACTCTTGAGATGATAGCTGATAATTATTGATAATGATAACACTGCAGTTTTCCACCATAATTATGATTTATTTGATAACGTAATAAAATGATACAATTGATGTGAATACACTCCGTGGCGGTCGGACGTGTACTAACTTAAAGGAATGAAATATATGCTACGTGAAGTAAAATGCTGACGATGACGGGCGGAATGCACACTTTTGTACAGACCGTACAGTCGCCATCACATACATAGGTACACTATAGGTGTTCAAAAATATCGGCACATGCACCCTAATGCCTTGAAAATAGAGGTGTGTTCCGATGTTTGTGACGTGCTTGTTTGCTTCGATGTATGTGATGGCGACTGTACAATATGCTTTATCGACCGAGTGTCAGACACATTCCGTCATAATGAACGTCATTTCACTACACCTCTTTGAATTTTGGAAAACGAGTAAAAAAAAAAAAAAAACGTAGGAATAGCAATGATGACATTGACAGGACCTGTTACTCATATTTAAAGTTTTAATAATTTTAAGCAAACAGGATTTAAGTCATTAGATTTATCAAACTTGACACAACGTAATGGCAAGATCAAACTAATAAAAAGGTTTTAGTTCAACTATTAATAGTCAAGGAAAATTCGTCTAAGTAAATTTGAACTTTGTTGTCAAACAGTTGAACATAATTTTCAATAGGTACATCACTCGTCTGATACACAGTTTAAAAAGGTAACATGTGCTTGCATCGCGTAAATGATTTGAGTTGAAAACTGATCAACCTTTTCATTCCGCCACTGAAGTATGTATTGTACTTAATGGTAGATTTTTTTTGGTGTTCAGTATATTTCTTTGGTAAAATTAGGTGTCAACGTATTTTTTGGTGGTCATTATATTTAACCCCAAATAAAATTACGACAGTACCAACTTACTAAATACACAAAAGCAAAGTACCTAGGTACCTAAACTCTGCTCCTACTATTTAGGTACTGTACAAAAACTCGCCTTCTATAAAAAGATACTGTCTCAGTTTGCGCCTACATCTAATATTACAAATAATTGCTACTTTCGAACACATAGGTACATCCAACACTCATTTATTACCCAACTGGCGAAGGAGAGGAGGGTTATGTTTTTCGAGCGTATGTATGTATGTACGTATGAGTATATGTCTTATTCTTTGACACGCCCTGCAGCCTAAACCGTTTGAAGGATTTCGACATATGAGGTGTCATTAGATTTCTCATAATCGTGGGAGTGACATCCTACTATTAAACGAGCAATATTTGTTTATATATATATTTGCAATCACGTTCTCGGAAACGGCTCTAACGATTTCGTTGAAATTTGGAATGTAAGGGTTTGCGGGGGCGAGAAATCGATCTAGATAGGTCTCATGTCTGGGAAAATTCGTTATCTCCGTATTTTCTCCATTTTCACCCGAGCAGAGCTCGGTTGCCCAGGGACTAGGCTATAATATTTGCAAAAAGCAGTTGGGTTTTTCGAAGAATCTTTTGATTTCACTTGTTTTATTTTACTTACCTACTTACACATATAAATTCAAACCACACACAAACATATATTTATATTTTTTTATATTAAGTATAAATGATATTATTTTCTCTGAGAATAAACAGTCCAATTTTTTTTTAGTAAGAACAACTCTAATAATAAATAAGAAAACTTTTACTTTTTACTTTACTTGAAATAAATTTATTTTACCTTCTTATTTTTATTTTTTATTTTCTTGCGATGTTAAAAGTAGAGTGTATAAGTCTGGTGTAAAAGCCATATTACCACTCGAACAATTCTCCTTCGCTACTCGCTACTCCAGGCAAAATACGTTTTTGAAAAACATTAATTTATAATAGCGTTTTTTTTCTTTATATCATTTTAAAACATTGATCTAAGATGCTTTATTCAAGAATCCAACAAACTTTCCATCCGGAAGTATTGAATATTATAGAGCAAATGTAAATGAACCAATATAAAGATAAAACCATTTATTAATATTTTTTCTGACTTTTCAGAAGCTAGTTATGTTATCATTTTTATGATGTCTGAAATTTTGTTGGATTTTGTCACTAAGTAACTATTTAATTGATAATATATCCATTACATAAAAAAAATCTGCTATTATAAATTATTTCCAAATTTGACGTATTTTCCATACAAGCTGTTAGTTCATTGCCTGGACTAAATATCCATCTCGTGACAATAGGGCTCATTTTAGACCCTTGTTATACAATCTACTATAGTGCGGAGTTAAGTTAAACCTTATGCCAATGCAAGAAAGTTGCTATCGCGCTGGGCTCCTTGACGAATATATTAGTCGTTGGCGTTGAACCTGCGCTGCGGATAGTTACGTTGTTGGCGTCGAAAAGGTTAACAAGCCAGCTACTTAGTTACTACCACGAATACGCCATAAAAAAAACGACATAAATTTTATCACAACATTTCGAAATTCAATAATCACTGTTACGCTATAATAATATTTTATTGCCAAATATAAAATGCCAGTTATACTTTAGGCATGGAATAAGCTAGAAAATGAGGAGAATTCTAATATCGTTATCTTTTTTGGTAACGTTGTCCCGAACACTCGATCATAGAAAAGACGGATACTTAAGGACTGGTGAAAAAACTGCGCCTTCGTTACAAGATTATTTAAAAGGAGATTTTAAGAATAAATATCTTGGAAAAAAGAAAGAAAAAGATGAGTTTGACTCGGTAGTAGCGAGAGGCAAAGCTAAAACGTTGCAGAAAGCTAGAGACTCTGAGGAGCGAATAAATGATAATGACTATGTTTTAGGCGGTTACGCGGGTAAACAAAATTACCCTGAGAAATCGATGTTAAGATGGGGTTACCATGTAGACCCCGTGCTTAATAAAGTTCGAAGACGGAACCCTGAGTCTGATGATTCGTCGGATTCAAATTCGCAAAGTACGAGCAGAGAGTTTAATGATTGGAAAACCGAATGGAAGCAGATGTGGCTTAAGAAGAAGTTGGAGGTGGTTAACCAAACTGATCCGGGCGGAGACAGGGTTAATATGATCGCTGCTAGTAAGTATTTCTTTAGATTAGTGAACATGGGGAAGTTTCGGACATTTTATTGACATTTTATTGACAACGACCTCTGTAGCCTAGTTGGTAGTGACCCTGCCTACGAAGCCGGAGGTCCCGGGTTCGAATCCCGGTAAGGGCATTTATTTGTGTGATGACGATGAGCACGAATATTTGTTCCTGAGTCATGGATGTTTTCTATGTATTTAAGTATTTATTTCTCTATATAAGTATGTATATCGTCGTCTAGTACCCATAGTACAAGCTTTGCTTAGTAAGGGGACTAGGTTGATTTGTGTAAGATTGTCCCCAAAATATTATATTATTAAATATTATTATATTATATTTACCTACTATTGTTTTCACTAAACGGGACTTGATCGGGTATAATTAACTAACTTATCTATTTACCTTGGACACACGCCCGAGGATATGTTGTGAAACTTCCGAAACGTCGGAAAACCTCAAGTTAATTATACGCGATTAAGTCCCGTTTAATAATCGACTCAAAATAGACAAGTGCGTCCATAGGCTACGGTACCAGCTTAACATCAGGCAGGCCGTAAGCTTGTTTGCCACCGTCGTTGTATATAAAAAAAACTCAAAATAGAACAAGAGTTATCACCAGCCATGCCATGTCAAATTCATGCCGGGGATATTTACCACTTCTGGTCGGGGCGGCGGTTTCAATTAGTTTCAAATCGTCGGTAGTCGTAGGTTATACTCATACTCATTTATTCATAAAATATAAAATTTTATATGTCAAAAATAGAACTATATATAATAGACTAGCTTTAGCCCGCGATTTCGTCCGCGTGGATCTCGTTAATCACCTTACATGATAATTGCCATTAAAGTATTTCAGGCGTAGGCTTAAACATCGCTCCCCCGTACAAAGTTCCCCCCACTATAATAGCTATCCTATGTTCTTCCTAGAGTTTTAAACTATATCCATACCAAATTGTATCTAAATCGGTTCAGTGGTTTAAATGCATGCAAAGGTAACAGACGTGCACCTGTGTATACAGGTGGATAGAGTTACTTTCACATTCACTGGAAACATTATTACTTTCTGGATTAGCTACATTACTGGATTTCTTTTATAATAATCCGTTGAGTAGTACTACTCAGTACTCACGTTAGTTTGGGCTACCCGTTATCTTATGCCAAAAGACGCAGCAGATATCTCGTAAACTATACCTACAAGATATCAAAAAACTTGGCGGAATAAAACTTGTAGCAAATTTAATTTAATCAGCTTTCATTTTGTAAAAGTAGTCATGTCACTAGGACGCATAGTAGGTCAGGCAAAGAATGCTAAAATAAAGGTATGGCGGGAAATGCTTGGAACACAATTTTTGACTTCGTAACTTTGTTTGAACTAGTTAGAAGATGAACATAAGTATCAAAAGTCCCCGCCCGTAGCCCTTGAGCTGGGAGGTTTGAAAGTTCCATTTTGCGGGTTTTCACTTATATCTCGGAAACTATGTGTCCTTGCTACATGACTATTCCTAATACAATGAAAGGTGATTAAATTTGCTACACGTTTTATTTTTACGTTTTTCGATATCTTGTATAGTTTTCGAGATATCTGCTCTTGAAAGTCTGTAATTTTGGAAAACTACAACTACCTTCTTCGTCTTGGACCGCTATTCTTCATCAACCTAAAGCACCAAAGTAGCGGAGCATCAAAGGCGCTATCGACACAGCAAGTCTGTTGACAAACATTTCACCGAAGACACCGAGACGAGATTGATGAGGAATACCTCTTCTTTCGACATGTTTACCTCCTAACTAGTCCAAACAAAGTTACAAAGTCAAAACTTGTGTTCCAAGCATTTCCCTCCTTACCTCTTTTTGAGTATTCATTACCTGACCTATATGTAGAAGGTGTATTATGAGGCTAGTGTCATTACGTTGGTGTCTTTAAAAAGTTGACTTGCAGGGCTGCCTGGCGGTGCAAGTGAAATAATCCGTAGGTAGCTCGTTTTTGAAGTATAAAAACTCTATTAACTAAAACTATATTCGTTAAGATCTATTTGTGTGGAATCTTAGACATGACAGCACCATATTTACCCCTTTTTCAGCCTGTCAGTTGAGAAATAACAATATAATGCCAATCTTACTCATACAAATTAAGAATCATCTTTGAAAGGTAGTTTATCACGCCTCTGCCTGAAAAAAGGGTTCTAAAATATACCGGCTTGTGAAGTGTGATTGATGCAACCCGCCATATTGTATCAATTTCTTGCAGAGATGCATAATAATTAGACAGGCTCTAATATACTCTGAACTTTTTTCTTTCCGTTTGATTCGCTCAGGGCCATGGGGAGTCGCTTGCGGCGATCCGGCCCAACACGACATGCCGTGGGGCTCCTGTGTCCTCCCAGCCGAGTGCAGCGCCGAGTACAGGATCTACAGGGGCGACTACTTTTGCGGCCGCACGCAGTTCGTCTGCTGCAGCCTAGTCTTCAACACCTACGACCTCTACCAAGGCTTCGACGTGTCCCTCGCTCGCTCCAGCATGGAGACGGATACCGCAGAGCGGGAAGATATAGCCAAAAAAAAATCCTCAAAGGATCGTAAAAGGAGCGTCGCCCGGAAAAAGCGACGTCGCAAGCGATTGAGAGAAGAGAGGAAACGTAAAATAAGAAAGACCATCACACAAATCATTAAGGAGGTTCGTAATCTTCTAAATCGAGCTTATAGGAACGGGACCAAAATCAGAAAGAGGAAAACCAAGACTATGAAGAAATTCATAAGGTTCCTCAAACAACAGTACAGGATGGATCGGAATTCGGTCAAGGATATACATGAGAACATGATGTTCGATATTGATCAGGACTTGATGAATAAATTGATGCAAATTAAGGGTTTTAACACCGAGTTCATGGGTAACGAAACTTTCCGAAGCATTATAGTGAACAACACAATGTCCATTAGGGCTGCGCGGATACTGTCGGACTCATACCCTGAGCTGCTTGGGTTTATGCCCATAGGTTTGACGCGCCGGAGAGGGGACTCTTCTCTTCGGACAGGGGGCACTTCTCGAAGTAGAGGGGACACCATGCCTCGGAGCAGAGACTCCGAACGCTTACATCCTCGTCGTCGGAAATACCTTGACTACGATGTTGAATACGGATTGTTGTACGATTGAATAAATGCTTTGAAATGTTTTGCGAATTACAATGCATTACAATAGAGTTGATTATACTGTGATGTAATTAACTCCATTCCTGAATCAAAAGTGTAAGTATTTTTATTATGACACCACGATGGTGTAAATTCTTATAGTTTTGACTAAAGCAAAAACCGTAGGTAATTTCTTCTTCTTCTCTTACTTAAGAGCTAGGCTCTTGTCGGTGTAGCTCAAAGTAGGCCCTCCATCTACTCTGATCCCACGCAATCTCTTTGACCTCACGATACTTATGACCCAACATCAACTCTCTTTTTGAGTTGCTCCATGTAGTCTATTCTAGGTCTTCCTCTTCCTCGCCTCCCCTCTATCTTTCCTTCAATTATGTTAAGTACGAATTGTCATGTCGTATGAGGTGCCCTATCATCTTCCCTCTTCTATTTTCTAAGTAGGTAATATATAATATGAAAAAAATAATATCGAATCTAAAAGCTACAAGCTGAAGCTGGCGGCCCTTTTTTAATCCAAGTTCGGATTCGTATTAAGAGGCCCCTCGGAACCTCAGATACCGATTTTGAACGAAATCAAAAGGTGGCCGCCATCTTGAAATTATTTAAATACGGCCTTAAATAATTTCAAGATGGCGGCCACCTTTTGAAAATCCAACCTCGGATTAGTATTAAGAGGGGCGTTCATGTGCATATTAGCGTAACTGGTAAATATATGTGATTATTTAAATTTAACGATAGCTATTTAAAAACTGAGGCTGTATACACTGTATTTCGTATTTATGTAAGTACCTTGTGAATACATCATAATCATAATCATTTATTTTGCTAACACATATACAAAGATCGTACAATTGACATGTCAGTGGTAATAAAATTACATGTATGTATGTTCCGCCACTATATGGCATGCAAAACTTACACTAAATGTATAATATTAATAAATAATAATAAATAATAAATTAGTTATTTATTAAGTTATTAACCCATAAAATTACATTGGTTACATTAAAAATTAAAAATATACAATTAGGATGCAATTAAAATAAAATTTAAATTAATTTCCAATCACAGAAAAAGTGTCGTTGACATCTTACTCGTTAGGTAGCATGTTGTGCACACTACCTTAACAATACTGTTTAGGTTACATATTAGATTACATTAAAATCTAATTTATGTTTATGTAAAAGCTTCATGTGCTCAAAACTTTTCATATCAACTTTTCCTGTTCTTTCACCAGTATTCCAGAGTCAGAGGCCTTCGGGCGGCTTAAGAAGCTCTAACAGTCGAGTTACCCACTCACTTGACAACTTGGGGGGACAACTGTCACTTGCGTCCGCAGGAGCTACCTACCACGTGTCCCCTGGGTGGTACTAAAAAGTGTACGACAAACTCAAAGGCCAAATAATGTATGCCATACGATTAAATAAATAACCAGTATTCACAAAAAACTCATTAAAAACATTTCCAATAGTCTTGGGATCCCTTATTACTACATCGTTTTCCTGCAAATATATTTAGTATATTTGATGTTAACTTTTTCCCTGAATTTTCATTAACAATTCTGCATATGGCTTTGCTTTTACATTTGGCATTTTTGATGGCACGTTTCACGTTTAATGTTTTCGCTGTTGACAATGTTTTCTTTAGTGTATATGTGTAATTATTATAATATTTTTTGAACTGCATACTACTTTTGTTTTTACGCTTTCGTATTAATAACAATCGCTTTTTCCTACAATATATCGTTATTTCACGTTAACCAGGTCTTATTATAATTATGTATTTTGACTTTCTTCTTAGGGCAGTGCTTATTAAGTAAATGGTAAATAATATCATAAAATAATTTTAATTTGTGTTCACAACTTTTGACTTCATTAATTGTATCCCAACAGACGGTATCTAGTTATCTAGCAAAGTTTTTTAAGGCTGCATTACTATATTTTCTTTTAAATTGATATTTTACATCCTTAGATCCCGTAATAATTTATCAATTAAATAATCACAATTACTTATTTACCAGTGGTGCTAGTGTGCACATGAGCGCCCTCTTAAAAAGCCTTTAGATATCGAATTTAAACAAAAAAAATTGGCCGCCATTTCTAAATTTATTTCTATTGATAGATGTGAGTGAGTCAGAGGATGTTTATAAAATAACTATACACACCTACTTATGAAATGCTTGGAAATAAAACAAGTAATTCTCAGAAAATTCAAATCTCTTCCAAAGATATTTTGACAACCCTGAGTTTTGAGCGGTTACGCTAAGCGGCTGCTTAAATTCTAATGATGAATGAAGCTTGCCTACTGGTTGTATGTAGTTCTTTAAACTATAGAAAAAATATAAAAACTTGTTTTAGAATGTGCAATTCAAGCCCTTTCATATGATACCCCACTTGGCCTACTAACTAAACTTTAAATTTTTGCCCGTTCTTATCCGTCCTTTTTTATAGAAATTAAAAATATATCTTTATTTTTTTAATTTTCCATACACGTGGATTAGCTTTGTTTACAACTAGTCCAAATTTCAAATTACATATATTTGTAGTTCCTGAGATATTTAACTTTGTGACAGACAGACAGACAGACGGACTAAGTCGTAGCACCATAAGGGTTCGGTTTTTACCTTATTGGTCCGGAAACCCTAAATATAAATAAAATGTTATGTATAAAACTTCCCAGATCATGCTCTGAACTCCTGCTTCTTTGACATTCTAGAGTCTAATATTATCTGGGATGAACTTATAGAAAGATTGCAGTTCGTCTGAATCCACCTTTAGATTAAGTTTAGGTTTACCGATATTTTTCCGTTGAGTTCATGTTTTAACAGATTGCTCAAATTGAAAGATTTGAAAGTACCTACCTAATAAGTAAAAATAAGAGACACGTACTTATCTATGGGACACAGATTGAATACCTGGGAGTGCGAAAAAACGGCTCATATCGTCAAGTTTTATGTGCCAAAATCAAGAGCATGTTAGCATTTGACGTAAAAAAATAGTTTTTTGTGCAAGACATATAAATGGTCACATTTTACGTAGATGACGGTATACCATGTTAGCTCATTACGGTAAAATTTTATACGTCGGTTATGGACACAAAACATGTGCATAAGAGTCGTCATTTTGCTAGTGTGCTAGCCCGGCTGCAGAATAAATGTTTGAATTCTGAATTAGGGAATTTGAAAATGTGAAAAGGCTCGACCTAAGAATTATCAAAGTAGACGTGTAAAATTTGCCCCTTACAGTCCTAGTTAGCCTGACCCGAGAGTCGAGTGCAATCATCGCTCGTCCTTCCGGTCACAGGGCTGTTATTCGCTTCGCGTTAATGCGGCTCACCCCGCCGGTCACCCGTTAAGAAACTAGACCTCTACCTACGCTGAATTACTACGCATCGCGGTGTCAAGGTATAATTGTGGGTGAGCGTTGAGGTGAGCTTAAAATAAGTTACAGAATAGGGGGGCAGGGCACCCTACGCTACCGAAGTGTACTTGGAATATTCTGTCGGGAAATAAAAATGTATGGCATTGGCATCGTGTAGTGAACTATCTACGTGACGACGAGTATCGACGACTTGGCTTGCTGTTATTTCGGTTTTTATATCGGGTGGAGTGGAATGAATGGAACGAATGACTTTCCCGTTAATGTCATACAAGGTGATCGGGAATTCAGATTTTTTCAACAGCATGTTCCAGATTCAAGACCCATGTTTCAGGATTAAAATGTCATGTAAAGTAGGCTGGGATTTTCTCATTATTTTTGTCTATTTTTATAGGTTGTTATATTGTCTTTTTTGATAAAGACATTAACAATAACAAACTTTGCCATCGCGTCCTAAGACATATTTTTACTGGAACTGCAAACATTTTATGTACTTAGGTCTGTATATAACATGTATTACTGCTTAAGACCCCATGATTACGCTGGTAAAATTATACGGATTCCTCCCGAAAACCTTGCATGATTTGGTTATTTTTACCTAAGTGTGAAATGGACGATTAGACCAATCAAATTAGCTTACCCTGGACATAATTCGTAAACTCTTTGTTTTTATTGTTTTATCGGATTTTACTATTCAGTATCAAATATTAATGAAATATATTAAGTAAAAAATCCGCGATCGTAACCGTAGTTAAAAAAACACGAGTTAACGTACACTACCTAACTTTTTCCTAAAAGTAAAAAAGGTAACCAAGTACCTTGTTAGTATAACTTTGAGGTGCATTCAAATTCGATCACTTAATAGCAAAATTAAACTGATATCAAATTTGCATATACGTTTTTTTCACAGTTTTCCTCTGATCTCATTATCTAGACAAGCCAAAATGGTAACTATGATGTTTTTATCTGTTTAAGGTATATTGCGTCTTTTTAGACATTTAAGACAATAATTAAACATTTATTTTTAACGTTTTAATAATAATGTATATCTCAGTAATTATAAATAGTAACTATGAATTTTTTGTTTACTAATAGCCTTTTGTGTACGATAATCATGTTTTCATCAAAATTAAGCATGTTAATTTCACGCTTAAGAAATTAAAATTTAATTGAAAATACTCGCGACCTTGTCGTGGAGTCAGATGCATGCGGTGGGTGCGAGGCGGGGAGAGAGTGGGGCGCCAGCGGGCGAGCGCACGGCGAACCCGTCTTAACGAGTTTATTTCAATTACGTGTTTTGCACCGACCGCGCCGTGTACAAATAAAACAAATATAACGGAATATCCTAATTGTAGGATTTTTAGCTCTAATGAAAAATCACAGTTTGTCCCTTACGCCCTTTGAAAACTCTGGTCCAAAGGGCGTAAGGAACGATTGATTTGCTTTTATCATCGAAAACATAAGTAAACTGTTAAGTAAATGAAAGAGATGATGCCATGATCGTGGTAAGCATAAAAAAACCGGTCAAGTGCGAGTCAGACTCGCACACCGAGGGTTCCGGACCACCCCGTACAATAGAAACAGGTCCACTATAAACTGACACTCGCTAAGTATGTATTTACATACTTAGTGCGTGTCAGTTTATACTGGACATCAAATTTTCAGTGATGTAACTAAAAATTTACGGTTTTCACAATTTTTCCTTTATTTGTGTTATAAATACTTCGTACCAAATTTCAAGATTCAGAGTTCACGGGATATGGGCATGGGCATTTCGTCCCTTACGCCCTTTGAGCTTACGGTAGTCGATATCCTTATTGGCAAAATTGAGCCGACACAGTTGGCCAGAATGCCAAAAAAAAAGAGAAGATATGCTTATCCACCCAGAGATGGGATAAATTTATTCGAATACGAATAACGTTTAAGAATAAATAGGATTATTCGCGAATGACGAATAAATATTTCGAATAATTATTCGCCAATATTTATTCGCGAATAACTTCTTAATTCGCATAATCATTCGTAATGCTTTTCGGGAATAATATTTTGAACGAATATTGTAGGAATGCTTTTTAATAGAATATATCTGAAAAACGTAATATTTTCCTACAGACAGAACAGTGATACCTAGTTTCTAAATTTGTTAGAAAAAGGTTACCGCTTCATCAAGGGTACCAAGTAACATCGCCGTGCATGGTGAAACGGATATTAATTGTAATTATTTCACCTGTTTTATTTTTACTATTTCGGCTTTACCACGGGTGAAAAAAAAACCGGTCAAGTGCGAGTCAGACTCGCGCACCGAGGGTTCCGGGCCACCCCGTACAATAAAAACAAGTCCACTATAAACTGACACTCACTAAGTATGTATTCACATACTTAGTACGTGTCAGTATATACTGGACATTAAATTTTCAGTGATGTAACTAAAAATTTACGGTTTTCGCTATCTTTCCTTTATCTGTGCTATAGGGCGTTGCTTCGCACCAAATTTCAAGTTTCTGAGTTCACGGGAAGTAGGTTTTGATTCCCTTGCGGGTTTCGAAAACTTGCGGAAATTTGCGGCATAAACGGCTGTATCTTTTGATTGTGTTGGCTTAGAAGTTTGATTTTTCACAGCTCCAAGAGACAGTAAATCTGAGTATTTGATATAAATTTCAGCTTTATTCATTTATTTGTTGCAGTATGGGTCTTACAAGATGTTACATATAAATACAGTTCCAGCATAACCCTGTCAGGGCACAGCAACATTAATATAAAAAATATTAATTCTAAAATAATGCATGCACACACTATGCACAGGAATTCAAACTTTAAATGATTGATACCTCCACACGTTCCTGAGAAAAAGGGTATTGACAGACGGACGGACGGACAACAAAGTGATCCTATAAGGGTTCCGTTTTTCCATTTCGAGGCACGGAACCCTAAAAACAAACAGATCGGAATATAACATGATAAAGTACATACAATGTACAATTACAGGTATATAGTTGAACAATCTAACATGCGTAATCGCCTCTAATAACATACATTGATCCAATTACAGACAGTGGCTGTCCATAAATAACGTCATTTCAAAACGGGGGGGGGGGGGGGGGCTATTGGATGACGGTATTCATTTTATGAGGCGGGTAGTGTCCATTTAGGAATTAACAGGATGATGATAGGAGGGGGGGGTCAAGAATTGACAAAAAACAACCGGCCAAGTCCTGAGTAATGGATGTTTTCTGTGTATTTAAGTATTTATTTATCTATATAAGTATGTTTATCGTTCGTCTGGTACCCATTATACAAGCTTTGCTTAGTTTGGGACTAAGCCGATTTGTGTAAGATTGTGAAAGAAAAAAAAACTGGTTTTTAGTATTTGTTGTTATAGCGGCAACAGAAATACATCATCTGTGAAAATTTCAGCTGTGTTACTATCACTGTTGTTGAGACACAGCCTGGTGACAGACAGACAGACAGACAGACTGACAGACAGACAGACAGACGGACAGCGGAGTCTTAGTAATAGTGTCCCGTTTTACTCCTTGAGTACGGAACCCTAAAAAAACAATGGTTCAGTTTCAATTGTTTTTTCGAGTTGTTGAGTCGCCGCTGAAGATGGAATTGTCTCGTAAAAAAATATTACGACTTTCAAAGTGGATTAACACAAAAACGATGTGGAGACCGGATGATTGCTGCTTTTAGTAATGAAACACCATCAAAGACGACAATATACAGGTGGTATTCAGAATTTCAACGTGTCCGAGTATCCCTCACGGACGACGCGCGTGAAGGTCGACCAAAATCGGCAGTTACGCAAGAAAACGTCCACCTTGTGAGTCAGCTGATAAAAGAAGACAGGCATGTGACATATCGGGAAATTCAGGAGTCTTTGCGGATTGGAATGAGTCAGATACAAATTATTTTACAGGAAGAATTAGGCGTGCGAAAGTTGTTTTCCCGTTGGATCCCGCACTTATTGTCTGACGAGCAGAAAACGAGTCGTGTCAATTGGTGCCGCAAAACATTGAATAAATTTAACGGAGGAAGCTCAAATGCAGTTTTTAGTGTCGTATCAGGTGACGAGTCGTAGATATACGCATATGAGCCTGAAACTAAAAACCAATCTCGAGTATGGGGTAACGAAGACGAGCTTCAAGCCAACAAAAGTTATTCGCTCTCGCAGCAAGGCCAAGAAGATGGTGGCTATGTTTGTCTCCAAATCGGGTCACGTGGCTACTATTCCACTTGAAAATCGTAGAACGGTCAAAGCCGATTGGTATACAAGTATTTGTTTGCCGATTGTCTTTGCTGAACTTAGGAACAAAGGCCTAGTCGCCGCATCATCCTTCACCACGACAATGCCAGCCCTCACACCGCTTGTAAAACAAATGAGTACCTGGAAGGTGAAAAAGTCGAACTACTGGACCATCCTCCATACAGCCCTGACCTAAGTCCCAACGACTTTTTCACATTCCCCAAAATCAAGAATAAGTTGCGTGGTGGGCGCGGTGTTTCGGCGGCCGGCAGAAGCAGTGGAGGCTTTTAAAATTTTTAACGACTGGTTTGAACGCATGGAAAAGTGCATAAAATATAAAAGAGAATACTTTGAAAAACAATAAAAATACTTAAATCAATGTAACTGCATATTTTTTTATATTCCCGAAACTTTCAGTTTGACCCTCGTAGTGACCCTGCCTGCGTAGCCGGAGGTCCCGGGTTCGAATCCCGGTAAGGGCATTTATTTGTGTGATGAGCACAAATATGTGCTCCTGAGTCATGGATGTTTTCTATGTATTTATGTATTTATTTATCTATATAAGTATGTTTATCGTCGTCTAGTACCCATAGTAGTTTGCTTAGTTTGGGACTAGATCGATTTTTGTAAGATTGTATAAGAAAAAAAAGAAAATAAAAAATCTGTTTTTTAGTATTTGTTGTTATAGCGGCAACAGAAATACATCACCTGTGAAAATTTCAACTGTCTACCTATCACGGTTCGTGAGATACAGCCTGGTGACAGACGGACAGACAGACAGACAGACTGACGGACAGCGGAATCTTAGTAATAGGGTCCCGTTTTACTCTTTGAGTACGGAACCCTAAAAACGATGACGTAATATATGGACAAGCCCACACACATGACATATTGAAACAAACCTGTATAATGCCCCATGAAGCGACTCATTTAACTCACAAAAATATTGTTAATTAGTAGAAAAGGGTATTAATACTTGAAAATAGGTACACTTGTAGTGATCATGTTAAATTCGTGTACGTGTTACAACGAGCAACCGCATCCTTAAATATTATTCGTGGATTTATTGGAATGAAATGAGAATAAATCATTCGTCATTCGAAAGTGTAGACGAATAAATTATTCGCGAATAAATGTTTATTCGAATAATTATTCGAATAAGAATTATTCCAACAATGCCCCTTTCTGCACCCACACAAGTAGGTAACATATTTTATTTAAATAATTCTATACAGAAGACTGAGCGCTTATAAATACGTAATCGACATTCCACGACAATTATGTCTCATGCTGAACAATTTAGTTATTATCGATCTAATGAACACAATATTTCAATAAATCTCCACCATAGCCGAAGCGTGGTAAACGCCACGTTCGTCTTTATAAATGTTTGACAATCATTGACCTATCCATAATAAATGTAGGCCGAAAAACATTGACAGCGGTGGCGAAGCGGCGGCGCGGCGCAGTGTAGAGGTGGTACCGGCTGTAATGTTCGATCTAATAAAGCCGGGAAAAAGCGTTCGGATCCTTTCATATTAGCTCGAACATTACAAGTACCGCCTCCGCGCCACCCCGCGCCGCTTCGCCACCGCTGTCAGTGCGTTTCGGCCTTGAATGCCTGCGACTCGCGACAGCACGGTCGGTAGTTGAGACGCAAAGCAATGACGGCCTTATTCTGCAAGAGATAAGGTTCATATTAAAACTTTAGTACGAAAAAATATGAATTAATTAATAATCGTGGATATTTTTTGTTTAATTTGTTTCTTATAGTACTAATAATATGTTGACAGCATAAATCAAACACTTTCCAAGTAGTTATGTATTTTGGTTTTTCAAAAACTAACAATATTTTCACTTCTCATGCTCTAAAAGTTCGTCTTTATGTCGTGCGTAGGCGACATAAAGTCGCTTTTTATGCTCTAGAGCATAAAGTAAAATCTTCGTCGAAGACCAAGGCAATCGCTGCAACAGCCACACGAACATCTTTAACTTCATACAACAACCTCTTTATTTTATTTCGTTTCGTTCGTATTCTAAGACCAAGGCAAAGATACCAACAGCCAAAGTACACAATAAAACTTCATATTTACGTGTTGCTGTTTCATTTCCTCGCAATCGAAGTGAAAAGTAGAGTGTACAACTCGTCCATAAAACCCATTTTACACTCGACTTTATATCTATCCTCGCTCGCAAGCTCGCTCGGATGGATAAACGTCTCGAGTAAAATGGTGCGTTTTATGCACTTGTTGTACAATCTACTATTGTGATTTTGGAAATCCGCAAAGAGAATCTGTTTAATTTTTAATAATTTATCAACACACATAATATACTATTCAGAATAATTTGTTAAATTGCAGTTATCTATAATTTCTGGTAAGATAATCCAGAAAATGTGTAACTTACTGAACTTTCTTTATTATTGATAGTCCCGGTTAATTAATTAGATTAATTTTGATTTCTTTAACTGGAATGCAAGCGTCATATCATAATAGAGGCACTTTTACAAAGTTACATATTATGCTGCACTTATGAAATCAGAATTTGTTAAAAATTTAGATTATTGCTTTTTTTACAATGACGCGGAACCCTAAAATGTTTAATTCTTTTTATTTTAACTATAACTAACAATACTTTACATCATAGAAAAAGAAAATTACAGTTATCGAATTATGTCCGGGTTTAGCTAATTTGATTGGTCTAGATGGAAGATTTATTTACCTACAATAAATAGGGCTAAGTACCTATTAAGGCTTCGCACGTTCATGGTCTTCTCTCCCTCTCACTGAGCATACGCGTGAGCGAGATGGAATTGCGTGTTCGAAAGCGCGGATATCATGTTTTTCGGAATATTTCAGATAACGAGAAAAAAATTAAGTAAGTAAGAAAATAGAGTTATTGTTCATTACTTTATGAAGAAGATTATAAAATTTCATCTATTTCTGATAAAAAATGGAGCAGTGAAATGGTTAAAAGTGAAATAATAGGGTTCACTTTAGATATTTTTTTCTCTACTTTCTTTTGTTTAAATGGGTTTCTACGAAAGCTTTGTTTAATGTTACTTCTCATATCTTGCAGATTATGATAGGTATATTTTTCCCGACCCTAAAATTGTTACGTCATAATGTATAAAATGGTTACTACCTAAACAACAATTTTTTACGAAAATTTGAAAGGTCGAGCCTTAAGTGCAGGCATTCTAACACGCTCTATATAAGACGGTTATCGTCATCTCTCACAGTTATTCCTCGAAAACGAAACAATAACCAAACGTTCGTCCCTCAGAGCATAGAAGGAATTCATACATCTGTGGTTCGTCCCAATTCCACCCTATAATAAAAAGAAAAAAGAACAAAACAAAAGAGCGTGAAAGAACAGGCATCGTGTAATACTTACTCTCTTTTGTTTTAAAAAAAATTTACTCCTGGATATGTGAGGTAAGTTGTTGTTGTGGTAAGTACCATAAAAGTTTATGTTCTCTTTTGGAGTTGAGCTGATTGGTAGAAAAGTTATGATGGAATGGTTTGGTAAAATTGCAAATCTTTAACTTTACTGTATGGTGATGGTGAGCACAGATGTATGAATAAATGGAGATCGGACATGCCGGCCGATTTGTATTGAGTACGCCTGTCGCAAGTTCATTAACCCACACAAAGCACAAGAGTAATTGACAAGACGAAGCACGCACACATCTAAAACACACACACTTGTATACCTACGCTCTTCATATCAGGCATTTTGGGAAGAAACGTAATATTCTCTGCGATCAGCACGCGTGCACACTCGGTAACAACGGACGGTGAACTAGCGGCAGAGTATGCCCATTGAGCTAACAACTGCGACGCGGCTGCCGGCGGCTTGTCCTCTCTCTAGTATTCTATGCTCTGAATAGTGAGATTATTTTGTCCATGTCAAATTCCGAACCCAGTTAGGATATCACGCTGCATTTATACAAAAACCGGCCAACTGCGAGTCGGACTCGCGCACGAAGGGTTCCGTACCATTATCAATAAAAATATTTATTTTATTCTGTTTTTAGTATTTGTTGTTATAGCGGCAACAGAAATACATCATCTGTGAAAATTTCAACCGGAACTATCACGGTATCAGTGAGATACAGCCTGGTGACAGACAGACGGACAGCGGAGTCTTAGTAATAGGGTCCCGTTTTACTCTTTGAGTACGGAACCCTAAAAAGTATGCTATCAGTCAAATTTGGTTTGGTTCGATTAGGTAGGTACATCTGTCATAAATGGATTTGTTTGATTTATTAGACACCGGAGCTCAAATCTACATAGGTATTATAGGATGGTAAAGGTGGAGGCTGTTGATTATAGGCCTCCCGGTCCTATCTCCGTTTGGTTGCGTGTTCAGGTTGCCATCTTGGATCGTAAAATCAAATGCCGGTTGGATTGGAGAAAACTGTATTGTGGTGAACTGAGTGCACTATGAAAACTAAATCATAAATCAAGATAGGTACAATGTTCACAAGCGTTTTTGGAACAAATCGATGTGACAAGAGAGAATAAAAATCTTGACATAAATATGTTTCTATTTTTGAATCCCTGACCAGCCAGTCGTGCAACAATGTTGCCACAGTATACACTATATCTTTGTAATTTTCTAGTAGTTTAAGTAGCATTAGTCAAAACACTGAGTCCCACGCTCTCGAATGCTGTGCTAATTTGCATACCTACCACGCTAAACTAAATTCAATTCCATTGTACTCCCGAATCCTTAGGAAACGTTACGTCGCATAGGTGTGTACGTAAAGCAAACGCTAAGCTGTAAGTAGAAATGCTTCCCAAATACCTAAATATACTGTAAAAAGTAGAATATTAACATGGTAACTATACAGGCTAAGAAACGGCGAACCGAATACTGAAAGTACTGAAACTAAGTCTGAAACTAAGGTAAGTTATGAGTGTTACGAGTATTATCACAGAGCATAGAATACTAAAAAGAGGACAAGCCGCCGGCGGCCGTGTCGCAGCTGTTAGCTCAATGGGCATACTCTGCCATACTGTGCACGCGTGCTGATCGTAAAATGTTCCCAAAATGCCTGATATGATGCGCGTGTATTGTCCAATAAGCGCGTAGGTATACAAGTGCACACACACTTTTAGATATGTGCCTGCTTTGTCTTGTCAATTACTTGGGCGTTATGTGGGTTAATGAACTTGCGACAGGCGTATTCAATACAAATCGGCCGGCCGTCCGATGTCTGATCTCCTTATATTCATACATCTGTGGTTATTATATTAGGTACACCAAGAATTGAAATCAAGAACTATGTTTTCGAAACTCGAAGATTACCTGTACTTTTCTGTAAAAAGCTAAAAGATTAGGAATTTATTCAGAGTTCTCCCAATAACAATTTTATTGTTTTTCAGTTAACCAGGGCAACCCAGGGCTGTTATTCAGAACGCGATCATTCGCATCACCATCACCCGTCACGGCTTAGGCGTGACTCACGCCTAACGAAACGAGACGTCTGGGTTGTTATCCTTTACGCGCTCATGCCATGCACCTCACTCCACCCGTCATGCCTAACGAAACTAGACCTCTATCTACGCTTAGTTACTACGAATCACGGCGTCAAGATATATTTGAGGGTCTGGGCCGGTATTCACGTTATGACAAGGTTATTAATATCATTGTCCAATCTCCCAAAGTTCAAACCCACGACGCGTCACAAATTGAACATAATCGCGTTACAATTTTCGCGTCATGATGAATGAATTGAATGATGTATAATGTAATTAAATATGCGTATGTAAACACCTGACATGTAACTTCGTGTTATTAATAACGTATTTGTAATTGCGCAAATTATTATAAATTATAATGGAGAGTTTTGCTCACAAACATACTGCTTTTAACATTGAGTACACATGTGCTTAGAACAATACAAAAACCACGTTTGGAGTCAGTTTATATCTTCTCAACGAACGTCTGAGGTTAGAGCCAGTGGTTTAAATTATATGTTTGTTGTAGAGGGTAGCTCGTATCTTTGTCGGATGTGAATTACCGTTGTACTCAGGCTAACTGCCGCAGCCACAAAGCGTAAACTAGATGGAACAGATGTTCCATTTATAAATGTAGGAATCGAAAAGTTAAAAGCTTAGCTAAGCCGCGGATGGTCGGACATGGTGAAACTACATATAATGGTTCCTTAATGACGACGCAACCCGTGAAAAGAGGAAGAACTTTATGATTCTGAAAATTCCTTTGAGGATTGAAAGCTTTAAGCTAGTTGAGCTTTTCTGAACTGGACTGATCTTCTTATCATACTCATTTATTTATAATATTATAAAAATATTAAGTACATCTATATCTTCAGAACAATAGCATTCAAGTCTAACAATACGACTACTAGCGCCACATAAAATGTTCATTGTATAATGAACTTTATCGTCTAAGTCAATAGATTAAAAATGGACTAAATCATAAAAAAACCCGCTCTCAGCGAGCCAGGTATAAGGCGCTGTATTTGGTATTCTATCTCGTAGCTAATGTGGAATATATTGGTAAAGAAGATAGAGTTCATTATTCAATGAACATTTTACGTGGCGTTAACTTTTTTTTAGCAAAGTTTGGCTAGTGTGACAGATAACAATGTCTATTCATAAGCTCAGTTGAAATCGGCCAAAGTATAACTCCTGGATGAGCTTATTTTTGTCGGATTTACGTTTGACAGTTGGATGTGCCAAGGATTCATTCCCCATGGGCTATGTAATACCTCACTATTTCACATACATATTTTTTCCTGGTTTAGAGGTATCTCAACATTATTCCGCGAAACGAAAAGGAAGTTAGTATTTACGTGTAGGTATCTCCCTCTCTGTAACTGGAATAAGCGAGTGCGACAGAGAGGGACATACACGAACTAACCTAGTTTTCGTTTCGCGGTTGGGCCTCAGGTTTGCCCATTGGAAGCGCCAAGGATTAACACATTCACTGCCAAGGGCTTATTGCACAATGTCAATATGGAAATGAGAGATAGATAACATAGTTGTATGGTTTAAAAAAAATGTTGGAAGATACGATAGTCTTCGGTCGCACTTCTAATCTGTAAGCCCACTCCCAATACCTACGTCTCATGACAACACGATAAAAAAAACCTGGCAGACGGTACCAAAGTTGGTCACCTTTAGCATTGTCTGCCAAGTACCTACTTCCGGCCATTTCAGGACTTTCAGATAGTTGTGTCCCTCTCGGTCCACCGCACCGTTCGATCGTCTGTTATTACTATTAGGTTTACTCGATGCCACATGTCTCGCAGTCTCGTACTGTTGTCACATGAGTCCAGACCCCGCTATCGGAGGTGCAAAATGGTAGCTGTCAAGTTCTAGGGTTGGGTAAAAATTATTTTGAAATACTAGCTATGTGTCGATAATTTTCCTTTACCATAACGAGAGTCTAAGACTTTAATTAAACGTGTTTATTTTATAAAACAGGGCTTTATAATTACAAAATTGTCTGTTCAATATTTTTCATTTTTACAAATAAAAATCTTCAATCTTTCATCATTACTTACAAATTATCGTTATTTTCATAGTACGAACCATTCATAAATGAATTAAATATTAAATAATTAATAAATCTCTCTTTTATTTCCACCAAAAGGGCTATCGTATTCTTAATGAACAATCAGTTTATTTTAGATTATCTGCAGTAATCTAGTGCAGCCACGGTGAATATATTCAACAATAAACCCAGTATCTCTATAAACCCTCTATCGGAAAGGTTTATCTCAAGACACTCAAGAGCGTTCATGTACTGCCCTGCAACTCGAAACATTAGAAAAGTAAAATAGCAACCATAGTATCTTTGTTGTACTGCTAATGGTTTATATTTTTGATGACAATGATTATCATGGACCTTAAAAAAACATGTTAAATTGTAGTCTAAAAATGGCATACATATAATACTAAATGTACAGAATAAGTACATATCGATCGGTATAAATCGATATCGATATCATAAATATTTTTCCCATCCCTAAGAACTTGACAGCTACCAATTTGCACCCTTAATATTTTGACAGGAAGTGGAGGATTTTTCAAACTTTCAGCCAATTTCAGGTGCGATAATCTTCTAATTCTTGCTCAGCACAACTCTCTAGACCTGCTGCCATGCATTTTATCGCGTTGTTATGAGACGTAGGTGTATTGGGAGTGGGCTCACAGACTATTCGGTAAGTATATTATGTAATGGTATGCTTATTGTTGAAAGTCCTTAATAAATAAATAAATAAAAACATTCTTATCACGGCAAAAACCTGTAGACACAAGAAAACAATCTGCTTAACCAAGGAACGTTCGTAACAATTGCAACCACTGACTACCTACAGTACCTACGTCTTAGCTTTGTGGATAATGTTCTTGGCAAGACAATGCGGGAGCCGGAATCAATACCGCGCGCACCTATCGCGAGCGTGTGACAGCCATAAATCCAGAGTTGTCTGAGTTGGCACTGTGCGCAGTAAGCTAAGCGTAATCGCTAGCAGCCAACGATGACAGTAGCGAACTAGCTGAAGGCATACCTTGAAATTTTTCTTACGTTTTTTTTATTGTTGTAGTTTTAGTTACTTGTTATAAATGCCATTTGGGTTGTAAGTTGTTAAGTACCCTATTGGTAGAATAAAACTGTACTTTATCTATATGTCATCTAGTACGACATACACATCGCACACACATTTACTGTGGCTCTTAGTAGATTTGTGTAGATTAGATTGCACCTCTGATAAAGTTTCCAAGTCACAGTCTATATTTGTTAACAGACAAACTACGTAGGTACTAGTTTCATAGCTAAGCTTAGTTGCTATCATGTCACTAAGTTACAAATTAATTTTACAGTTGGACTCAGTTGTTTGTATTTGCACGTAGTTATATCTTTTTTATCCCATTATGCTACAAACTGCAATCCTACCGAGTTAAGTTTGCACCTCGCGTCGAATTAAGTTAGGTACCTACACGTACACGTACACTGAGCGAGGTGCAAACTTAGCTTGGTCGATACGGGATATACCTAACTCCTGTCGTGGTGTTAATAAAAGAGGACACTGTAGTAAATAAATAAATAAATATTAGGGGACAAACAAAGCCCCATAGTTAGCTCAATAAGGCTAGTGTTATGGGTACTAGACGACGACATATTTAATGGATATAAATTGTTAAATACATAGAAAACACCCAAGACTCAGAAACAAACATTCATTGCTCATCACACAAATATTTGCCCTTACCGGGATTCGAACCCAGGATCCAGGAGCTTCGTAGGCAGCGTCACGCAGCGTCACTGCCCACTAGGCCAACCGGTCTTCAAATTCAGAGTAAAGTGTATATTGAAAGAGGACTGCATAAATAATAGATTTCAGTCGTTGATTGAATCAGGGGTTACTTTCCGGAAGTCCATGATAGTTAAGTTACGAAAAAAATATTCCTTTGCTGCTAAAAAACAAGTTTTTAGCGGAAAAGCAATAGTACTACATTATTGCCGGGAAGGAGGCAACTGCAGGCTGAGCATTTGTGTATTGCAATTGCCATTCCGGCTGAGGCTAAAAGGGTTTAAAAAATAATGGGGAATAAAAAATACTATATTGTAATCAAGCTTTATTTATTATTAAATACAAATACCAAAATAAGGACAGGTTCTGCAAATTACTTAAAATACACAAATAATTTCCCGCCGTTCTGTTTAAACAGAATCGCAAATGTATTTTTCCACCGAAAAACGCAAACTATTTGACACACGTACAAAAACGTCGCGTTTGCAACAGAAAAATACGTGTTGAATTGGCTGAATACGACCTGTAGTGTATGTACTTGTACAGCGCTAGATATGGATTGTGGGTAGCATAGACTATATTGAATAAGAATAACCGTGGGTAGTCGCTGACAGAGCAGGCGAGTGCGCACGTCTGCCTTGGTCATAGACGATTTCCCAAATTACTAAGTAAATTGTGTTTTACTCAATCTCGGGACATCACAAGTGGCCACGAAGGTAAAAGTAAGTAGACACCAACTCTTACGAAAGCAGAAGGATGGCTACATGCAACACAAAAATAAAATGGCAATTTAGTTTCTAAATTGTTCCGTTCAAAATTCCTTCCCGAGCTAATCATTTTCATATAACGTGATTGGTAGGTATGTGGAGATTTAGAGGCAAACAAGTATTTTAAGGCAAACTAAATATAAAACCTGAAATAACTTGATTACTTTCCTAATCTCCCAAAGAACATCTTAGTACCATTTCAAAAGAAATTAAGTTCATATTTGCATACGACGCAAACTGTTTTAAGAAATGAAATAATTGTTTTGTTTTATCAATCCAAACTGATGTGCGATCAATTTATTAGAATAACTGACATAGGGTCGTTTCGCCGGTTAGCGACCACTTAGCCGAGTTGCTCACTTTAGATTAGTAAATGTATACCTATTCAATATACACTCATAATATATGGTATTCGTATACATAGGATCTGAGTATACGAGTAGTCAAGTTTTGAAACCTACAATAAAATATAGCACTTTCATCCATAAATTAGGAAAAATTATAGAAATAATAAAAAATAATAAAATAACTTTATTGGTAAGGAACAAGACTTACTACTACTTACACTGTAAACACTTTTATAAGTTAAGCATACGCAAGTATTGACTGCTGATAGTGTAGGTAATCAACTACGTATGTAAATACATTTTTTTTTGTAATACTACGAGTAAGCTTCCTCTGTTCCCCGTACTAGTAATTATACTGTATCACGGTGGAACAGGATTCGCCATCATCGCTGTTTAAATGTTGTTTAACTTAAATAACTACATACTAAACATGAGATTTATTTGACAAATTTAAGGACACTAACAATAAGTAAGGAATGCGGGTGAGTTGACAAAATCATATCGGCAATGCCGCGCTAGTCGAACGAGGTTGTAAACACATAGTATATGCAAAGTGACCAGAAGAGTCAGTGGATGGATTTATTGTTATTTATGCAACGTATATACAATAAGTTATACAATAAGATGCCGGAAAATATTAGGTTGTTAGATGACTTTAAATTCCAGACAAAACTGAAGGACTGGTTAATTAGCAAATGTTTTATGATTTGAATGACTATTTCTTGTGATGTGAATTCTATCTTTTTAAGTGTAAGTATTTATCTTTTTAAGTGTAAGAAATGGTTTCAAAATAGCGAATTCGCTAGATAGCGACCGCTTTAGTCGGTTTGCGACCACCCTGTTAGCTAGTTGGCGACCACTCTTGCAAATAACTTGTGTTTAAGTAGTTAATAAAACGATTTATCATCATCATCATCATATCCGTCGAAAGACGTCCACTCCTGGACATATGCCTCCCCCAAACTGTGCCACAATGACCGGTTCTGCGCCAACCGCATCCAGCGGATTCCTGTGATCTTTACCAGCTCATCAAGTCACCTAGTGGGGGTCTACACACGCTGCGCCTTCCGGTACGTGGTCGCCATTCAAGAACCTTTCCGCCCTAACGGCCATCGGTTCTACGTGCAATGTGCCCCGCCCACTGCCACTTAACTTTAGCGATTTGGATGACTATAATATATCGGTTACCTACCTTGGCTATGTTGCGGATAGCCTCATTTCTGATGCGATCACGCAGAGAAACTCCCAGCATAGCCCTCTCCATTGCCCTTTGGGTGAATTTGAGCCTTCTTATGAGGCTCATAGTAAGCGACCACGTTTCATTGCCATACGTCATCACTGGCAACACGCACTGGTCAAAGACTCTCGTCTTGAGACACTGCGGAAAATTGGACGAAAAGATGAGCCGTAATAGCTTCCCGAACGCTGCCCAGAAGAGTCGGATTCGACGATTGGCCTCTTTCTTAAAGTTTGACCTACCTCACTGCCCTTATACCACTACAAATTGTTATTTTTCTAAATCTTACTTTACGTTGCTGTGTCAATGTAGAATAGAATCAAAAAAAGCGCGCCATCTCGCTCACACCATAGTGCTATTATATATATTGCTATTACAGTCACACATGTCATTCATATTTGGTATCTAAATGCCACCTGTTTACAAGCTTTTATTTAACTTTTAGAGTATATTCTACTTACACTAGTTTCTGCCCATGACTCCTTCCGCGTGGAACTCGTTTATATCGTAGCTCCATACAAACTTTCACCCCCTTAGGGGATTATTTCGGGGATAAAAACTATCCTATGTCTTTTCCCGGGACTCAAAACCAAATTTCATCAAAATCGATCCATCGGTTTAAGCGTGAAGAGGTAACAGACAGACATACACAGTTTCGCATTTATAATATAACCAATATATTATCGTATAAATTATTAATTATATATTATTATAAATATTATATTCACTATGGACATAGCATGGATTGGCGCGGCTTAAATAACGACTCAATTAGATTAACCAAGCTAAATATCGCGGGTGCCGCAAGAATCCATAAGGAAAGAAAAAGAAAACTATGTGGTCGCTATCCGACTTCTTTGGTAATTATGTATTTGAAAGAAAAAAATAAATGAATTTATTGACAGCCAAAATAACACCACATCACAATTTAAGAGAGACACAGTACTTATATAAAAATAAACTTAATAATTAAAAGCTTAAACTAAGATCATGTGTACAGGAAGACTGGTGGTGCTGCTATAGTAGCCGCAAGTGGACACCACTCAGCATATGCTCTGACATTAAATAATGCCACAGCGCTGGTCTTCCGTGGGGCCCAGGGCTGTAAGGTAGTTCCGAACAGCAAAAAGTGGCAAACGTGGTACTACATATTTGGGTACGCGACCACCCCATGTTATTTAAATTTATTTGTAAATATTCCGAATCTCAACGAAATTTTTACAACAACTAAATCATTTAAACAATCAAGTAACTAATTTCAGCATAGTAATAAAATTAAGTGACGTAACTAAAGTTTTCGCGCCAACTGTCGCGTTATTTTTTTACAGATTCACTGCACGTCAACACTCCACGGAAGCAATGTGTGAATTGAGGTTATTTTTTCTTGCTTTCGGTTTTTAATTTTATATATTCTTATTCTGATACTATTCCAGAATAGTTAATAACTTATTATTTTTCGGTTGGGTTTGTAAAAATGTTTATATCTTCAATTGAAGCAGCCTAGTGCGTCAAGTGGTCGCTAACCGAAGGTGGTCGCTTTACCGGCTAAACGACCCTACATTATAATATATACCGTTCGCTACCTACATTGAGCTCAGAATCCGGATTTAAAAAAAGTCGTAGCTCCGTTTTGGATTATAATATTACGAGTATAAGCCTTAAATTTAATTAGCAATTTAGAGGCCTTTCTCGAGGGAAATCAGCTATTCAAATCTTGAGTTTTTGACTTTCATTTGATAGAAAAAAATCATGAACATAGGTCTAAAATACACTTAAAAAAATCGTAACAAATTATGCACAACAGGTAAACATATTGAAATTGGTTCTAATAATCGGCAATGTCATGTTTGAGGGAAATCTGCTATTACTATATTTATTTATTAAAACGCACAAAAAATTTAAATAAAAAAAAAAATTCGGACTCGCGCACGAAGGGTTCCGTACCATTATCAATAAAAATATTTATTTTATTTTGTTTTTAGTATTTCTTGTTATAGCGGCAACAGAAATACATAATCTGTGAAAATTTCAACTCTCTAGCTATCACGGTTCTTGATATACAGCCTGGTGACAGACAGACGGACGGACGGACGGACAGCGAAGTCTTAGTAATTGGGTCCCGTTTTACTATTTGAGTACGGAATCCTAAAAACATTATATCCGCGCTTCCAAACACGCACTTCCATCTCGCTCACCCTTATGCTCAGTGAGAGGGAGAGAAGACCACGAGCCTACGTCGTCGCCTTAATTGTTTACAGTAAGCGATATTGATTTTTCCAGTAATTAGGTCCACAATATAAATGAAATTTTACGTACACATGTTTGTTGACGTGATTGTGATCACTTGGTAGCTATTATTACAGTTTTATTTGGTCACGTAAAAACGTAATTAGATAAGTAGGTAGGTACATGGGTATATATTATTTTATCTAATTATTACGTACTATGCCCAAGACTATTGTGGGTAACAGGGAGATGCTGACTACACTACTGACTACATAGTATAAAACAAAGTCGCTTCCCGCTGTCTGTCCCTATATATGCTTAGATCTTTAAAACTACGCAACGGATTTTGATGCGGGTTTTTTTAATAGATAATTTATATTTATAATACATACCCGTGCCTCCGCTAGTTAAGTATATAATCTTTATTATATATTAAATGGGATTAAAATATAATGAATAATGGTTGCTCGGAGGGAATGTTTTCGGAACTTAGATACACATAAGGCACGAATCTTATTGAAATAATACGGCTACAAGTAAATACTTACGTAACTGTTTAGTTACATAGCGAAAAGGGCGACGCGACGCTAATTGTATATTGCTTACCGTTATTTGTTCTAGTAAACAATGGACTTATATAAATATGGTCATATAATTAAAATGTACCTATGGTGTTGTTTTTTATCAATTATTACATTACGCTTAGTTAAATCACAAGAAATAGATAAGTGATTCTCCATTAAATACGTTATCTCATCTACTACGAAATATCTTTTGCTATTTAAAGTATTTGGTATATCTTGCAAGTTTTCTTAAATTTTTATAAACATGTGATAAAAATAAATTCTGATTGACTTTATTAATAAAATGAAAATAAATTTGACTTATTCATTCAACTTATAAAAGTAAGTAATTGATCAGATAGATGAATTATATTATAACATAAAAACATAAAAAAACCCTACGTATTCAATAATTTATAACGACTATAATTGCATATTTGTTTCAAGTGATCGAACTTAACGGTAATCAAGGCCATGCTTAATAATATAGCCATACATAACGTAGTAAATGTCTACGTAATGAGACAAGTATTATAACAAAAATAAATAAATAAATGCATTTATTTCATACAATTTAGATCCATTATTAAAAGTGCTGTAACACTCGTTATCTCTATTAGTTCACGCATATACCAATGGCCATGCAGTTTTGTAGGTAGGCACAACATACCTACCTCGTATAAGGCCACGCAATACAAATACACTATTTCCGCTTACAGGTCAGCCCTAAGCATGTCTCACGCGAGTTCAGCACTCCCAAACCTTGAACAATTTTACTGTGAGGGTGAACCGACGTCAGTTGGCAGTGGGTGGGAAAAATGGAAGAGAGCGCTCGGAAATTATTTAATAGCAGCCAATATTGTCGCACCGGTACAAAAACGAGCTACCCTTCTTCATTTGGGAGGAATAACTCTCCAAGACATTTATTACAACCTCCAGGGAGCTGAAGTCGAGGAAGCCGATGGTGTGAATGTCTACGAAATTGCTATCGAGGAACTAGATAAATACTTCGCCCCAAAACAAAGCTATATATATTATGAACGGTACCTTTTCGGATTGATGAAGCAAGAGGACGACGAAAAGTTTCAAAATTTTCTCGGTAAGTTGCGGCACCAAGCCGAAAAATGCCAATTCACAGACAAAGATGAACGTATACTTGACCAACTCACCGGTAAATGTAAATCTGTGGAATTAAGAAAGAAAATACTTGAAGTAGGCGATTTCATTACTTTAGATGAGGTAATCGATAAAGCCTATGCCTTGGAGGTTGTTGCTATTGGCGATAAAAAAATTGAAGTCAACAAAATTGACTTTAAAAGAAATAAAAACAAAACGCTCCGAAAACAGCCTTCAGATCCAGTCTGTAGTAGATGTGGAAGTCACACACACTTGTCCAATGATTTGAAGTGTCCGGCAAGAGACAAGAAATGTACCAAATGTGGTTTTTTTGGTCACTACCATGAGCAATGTCGAACACGATTAAAGAGCGATTTATGTCACAACAAACATAAAATACTGCGACTAAAAAACAAAAATTAGACAAAAAAGAAATAGTTTAAAAAGTGTGAGGTGGAATATATTTTTTTATGTTGATGAGGATTCTACGGTAAAATTCTATATTGGAGGCATTGAAACTGATATGCTAAATAATGGATTCGGGCAGTAAAAAACGTGGAGTATGTTAAAAGAAAACAAAGGAGTAGGTACAACTAATCAAAATACAAATCCGGACAAGATCTTACTGCCATATGGAAGTAAGATCCCGCTGGACATAATGGGTTGTTTTGACACGGACATATATGTAAACGATAAGCCTACAAAAGCGACGGTTTATGTCGTGCGAAACGGAACGCGAAATCTGCTGGGGAAAAATAGTGCTATAGAACTTCGGATCGGAGTACAAATCAACAGTGTTAGCGTTCAAGAGCCCAAAGAAGTATTCCCGAAGTTTAAAGACCGTTCACATCCCGATTAACATAACGATTAAACCTGTAATTCAGCCCTACAGAAGAGTGCCCATTCCACTAGAAGAGAAAGTGGACCAAAAATTGATGAACTCAAAGAAGCTGATATTATAGAAGAAGTCCTCTGAGCCCTCACCATGGGTATCTCCTATGGTTCCTGTGCTAAAGGAAAACGGGGAGGTACGTATTTGCCTCGATATGAGGAGAGCTAATGAAGCCATTGTTAAGGAAAAACCATCCACTTCCGAATAATTTCTCCAAACTAGATATAAAAACGCCTTCCACTTTTAGCACCAGCAAAGGGTTGTACCACTATAAAAGGTTAATGTTTGGCGTTTCTTGCGCCCCTGAGTTTTTTCAAAAATTCTTGGAGAAAATGTTGCTAGGCTGCGTGGGTACTTTCAACTTTATAGATGACATTATCATCTATGGGTCTACCGAAAAAGAGCACGATGAAAGGCTTGACAAAGTACTTAGTCTTAAAAAATAACAATGTGCTTCTGAATGAAAGAAAATGCATCTATAACGTTGAAAACATTGAGTTTCTTGGACATGAGTTGAAAATATATAACTGCCATATCTCAGACCAAATTCAACTCAACAAAGAAATTCAGAGTTTCCTCGGGTTATTTAACGTTGTAAGTAAATGGGTGCCAAATTTATCAACTCTTACAGACCCTCTGAGAGAAGTAGTACGTTTAGGTTTAGGAAAAGCAGTTTGCTGCTAAGAAAGTAAATGATTCATGAAAAATTGTAAACCATAGTATTGATGACGAAACTGAATTGAAAACGAGTTCATAGTCCATAGATGGCAATTAATTAATTGTAGTGTATTCTGTATATATTACAGAATGTTAGATTAAGCTACGTGTAATCCTTTATAGATCTTATTATTTAAGAATGAACTGATTTGTGTAAGATGGATCTAAAATAAAAATAAAGAAGGGATGTAAGTATTACATAATTTTATTTATTTTCAATGTTTCATTATTATTGCATATCTTGACGATCGCTGTACGATATGTAATAAAATGTAAGAAAAATGTTCTGTGAAAATTGTACAATGAAATAAATAAACTAAACTAAACTAAACTAAACATGCACAGCGCTAGATGTGGGTAGTCTGCTGACTGAGCGGGCGAGGGCGCACGTCTGCCTTGGACATAGACGATTTATAAACTTCAAATTAAAGGAATAATTGAAAAAATTAGGTTCCGAGCCGGATTCGAACCGGTGACCACAGGCATACATGGCCCGTCGCTACTAACCAACTGAGCTATCGGAACAATCTGTCTCAGCTCCTAAATCTTTCAATCAGTTCCTTCTTACAACGCCTTATGTAGGCGTGTAGCGACATCTACCTAGAACACATATGCTTCTTTAACGGCACCAACGTCTCAAATTATATTGAGAAATCGTCAGTTGTAAGAAGGAACTGATTGAAAGATTTAGGAGCTGAGACAGATTGTTCCGATAGCTCAGTTGGTAAGTAGCGACGGGCCATGTACCTATGCCTGTGGTCGCCGGTTCGAATCCGGCCCAGAGACTAAATTTTTAAATTTTTCCTTTAATTTGAAGTTTATAAATATCGTTAGCAGGCGTAACTGCATTATATAAAATTAACATAGACGATTTCTCAAATTACTAAGTAAATTGTGTTTTACTCAATCTCGGGACACCACACGACCTGTGCCGTCTTTTATATGCCAGTTTCTACTTATTAACTACTAAGTGTATTGCAGTGCCCTTACAGGGTTGTGTTGAGACATACCAATATGTAGCGATAAGATCTTTTGTACACACAAGGCAATGATTAAATGAATTATGAATTATTAAAAAGTTTGGTAGGTAGGTACTCGACATATAAAGGAATTAGGCCTCTCACAGACTAATTAGCCACTACTTATGTTATGTTATGACCCTGACTTTATGTTTAACCTAACGTTCTGAAACTTTTAAACTCCGCTTGAAACGTAAGTTTATGCCTCGGTAACGATAAGCCGGGGTTGTGGTGCAATAAAAGAATAATTGCTGGTACATTAAGTCAGCGGTACTCAGCGCGCACACAAACAGTTTTATCACTTAATGTCATTGAATTATATGTTACTCGCTGCCCGCGCGGCTTCGCCTGTGTATTAGAAAACGCAGGCAAACAAGCTAGGATAAAATATAGCCTATAACCATCTAGAAAGTTCATTCTAACTCTACACACAGGTTAAAGAATAAGCTTGTGGCGTTGTGTTAAAATTGATAACGTCGTGTTGCTAAATGGACAGTAGACCATCAAATGATTGTAATAAAGTATAAATAAATTACAAAATATAATTAAAATGATAATAAGTTTCTGTCAAAAATTTAATTTTTGGTACAATTATTTATTGCCGGCTGTACTTTGCTGCAAACCATCATCAACTACTCATTGAGACGATTCTAACGAGCCCAAGCTCACTAGGGTTGTGTCGTTTTATTGCGGAGTTCCTATGGCCACCTTCCAGCTCCAGTATCATATCAGCTCCAATTCTTCATATAATTGTATTGTCATGCGATATACATTATGCTTGCAAAATTTCAGCTCAATTGGATAACGGGAAGTGACTGAAAAATGTAGTGCAAATTTTGACGGACAACTTACATACTTACTTACATATTTACATACATACGAACAGTGCAAGTTAATATAAAGCTTGTAAAAAGAGATGAACCTTGACAGTTTAGAAAAAAACAGTTTTTTTATTTATTGTCCAAGAGTAAATTTAAATGTACTAATAGAATCCTTACGCTTTTATAGAAACAAAATTGTATGAAAACTATGGACCTAAACGTATCATTTCGCGACCGAAACAGCAATTTACTTCATTTTCCATGCAACGGTTAGTGTTAGTACAAATTTCAACGTGTGACGTCATACTTTAAAGCCAATAAGTATGAAGCGTTTTGGCTGCTGTCAGCGAGGTCCTACTTTAACTCGATGTTTTGGGTAGTAATGTTCTTTAATGTAGTTGGTTCCATACAAACATTTGTTCCTCTACAAAAACTGGCTCGAATGGCATCGTAAAAAAATTAAGGTCACAAGCCCATTGAAATTGGATAAGCGGTTCCGAAAACTTCGAAAATCTAGAAATAAAGTTAACAAATGCTTATCACAGTGGTTTGCTGCTAACGGCATGCAATTAAATACTGAAAAAACTAACATAATGCATTTTCAACTTATCAGTAATAGGTAATTTAAATATATCACTCGATGGGGTGACAGTTCCACAAGTCCACCAGGTTCAATACCTAGGCTGCACCATCGATTCTGGCCTCACGTGGTCTCCCCACATCCAGTCACTCTGTGATAGACTGGCGTCGGCTTGTTTTGCACTCTCCAGACTTGCGCCAACCCTATCATAAGAAAACATGAAAACTTCCATAACTGATGATGATGACATAGTATCAGAAATGGCTCATTTTAAAGAGGAAATGAGATCCATGATGGTATCCATTATGGAAACCCAACTTTCAGAGATACGTAAAAACACTGACACACTCAAAGAAATTCAAGTTTCAAATCGAAGCATAGAGAGCTCGCTTGAATTCCTATCGGCGCAAAATACTGAGATAAATAAGAAAATTGAGCACCTTGAAAAACAATCCTCAGAAGACAAAAGACACATTATCTTCCTGGAAGATAAGGTGGAGGAGGTCCTAAAAAACAGCCGTAAATCAAATTACGAGATCAAAAATGTCCCAAAAAGGGGCACAGAGACCAAATCGGATCTCGTCGAGCTTGTACTGAACCTCTCCAAAACCATAGAGTGTCCAATGACGAGGGCTGACATTAAGGACGTGTACAGGACCCGTGGAAAACCATCCGGATCTCAAGATACCCCAATAGTAGTCGAGACTTCTTCAACTATCATAAAAAATGACACACTGAAGTTGTGCAAATTGTACAATTCAAAACATTCAGAAAAACTCTGCGCCAGACACCTGGGCCACAGTACGTCGAGGGAAACTCCCATCTACGTCTCCGAACAATTGACCCCAAAGGCTTCCCGCCTCTACTTCCTGGCCCGCGAGCTTAAGCGACAGAAACTATTCCACTTCTGCTGGACGGCGTATGGCAACGTTTACCTGAGGAAGGATGAAAACTCGCCAATAATACATGTAACTAGCGAGGCACAAGCTATGCATCTTTCCAAACAAACATGACAGTACTTTGTAAGTGAAACCGTACTATATTACTATGCTAGCATGAAGAACAACCCCTCTCATGTCCTGAATGTCCACACTTTGGCTCTTAACATATGCTTAATGATGTTTCTGTATACTGCATGCTTAATCACAATCTTATACACTATCATACCATTGCACACACTCACTCTTCACTCGTTCAATCCACACACACTCAAATCCAAACACATACATACACATAATATAAGATCGACAAAGTTCCTAACTATCAACGCTCATAATTGCTTCCACTTAAATTCACCCCACACCCTTTCATATGACTATAACCATTACTGTAACACAATATTATTTGCAAATATAAATAAATCAATAAACACTTCCCCTGCTAAACAACCCCCTACTCATATTTCAATTAAATCATGATTTGTAATTCAAATATTTTAAATGAAATTGATGATGCATAGGTTGCGGTTTCCTTCCGATGTGACATACAAGATCTCAAAAAACATGTACCCTCAACCAATTTAAAGCTAACGATTGCCTCACAAAATATCAGGAGCGTCTATGGAAACTTTGATGATTTCATACTTACCTTAACGGACCTTGAAATCAATCCTGATATTCTAGTTCTCTCAGAATGTCGCCTCTGTGATCACAAGCCTATTCCACAGCTCGACAGCTACTTTTCTCAGTATACCATCAATACATTAAACCAGAACGACGGTGTGGTAACCTATATTAAAACACATTTAAATGCAAATGCTAAGGAAATAAAAATTGAGCATGCAACTTGTATCCAAATTCAATTACAAAACACTGTAATTCTTGGCATATACCGCTCACCATCTAACTTAAGTGCTCAAAACTTTATTAATTCTCTAAATAATCACCTTGAAACGCTAAAATCTTTTAAAAACATTATTATTACAGGTGATCTTAATATAAACCTCATCTCTAGAGACCAGGAACCTACTCATGAAAACTTAAATAGACAATACTACCTTAATATGCTCTCTTCACATGGTATCCTACCTGGGCACTCCATACCTACCAGACTAGCAAACTGTCTAGACCACTTTATGCTAAAAATAGAAGCTGAAAAAACTACTGCTCACATCGCTATTCTCAACACCTCGGTAACTGACCACCTTACTATATTCCTAGCCTTAACGACTGATACTTTGACTGACTATGCTCCTAGGAATACTGTAACTATCAATTATGACAAAGCCATTCAAAATCTCATAAGTAAAAACATCGAGATTCTACTTCTATGTAACGACCCTTACTACGTTGTACAACAGCTGATTAATAGATTGAACCAATCTCTTGAAGAGAGTAAAACGACCAAACTAATACCAAGAAGCCAGCGCGTTATTAAGCCGTGGATTACCCCTGGTATTCTGCGCTGCATTAAAAACCACAATAGATTACAACTGAAAGTTCGCTCGGAACCTCATAATGAGATTTTGAAGGTCACGTTTAAGAGATACCGTAACTTCTGCAATAACTTGATCAAAAAACTAAAACGCAAATATGAAAGGGATCAATTGACTAACTCAGCTAAAAACTCAAAAACACTCTGGAAAACTATTAAAAAGATACTACAAATCTACAAAAATTAAAAATACTGAATTACTTAACAGTAATCCATCACCAACTATTTCTGTTAATAATGTCAACAACTTTTTTGCGGAGATCGGAAAAACACTGGCCGAGAATATTAACAACTCAAATTATTCAGCTGATAATTCGAACGACGATGACCAGCCCCATTGGACGACTTCATCCTTTGTTCTCCTGGACACTGACCCTCAGGAAGTGGGTGCCATCGTCATGAGCCTAAGAACGGAAAGTGCCCCTGGATGGGACAACATACCAACCAAATTTCTCAAACTGCTAAAAAACCATGTTGCTCCTGTGATTAGCCACTTAGCTAATCTTTGCTTCAGCACAGGAATGTTCCCCGGCCCACTTAAACAATCTATTGTCACTCCTGTGTACAAGAGTGGTGAGAGAGACGACGTCAACAACTACAGACCAATATCAGTACTGCCAGCTATTTCTAAAATAATTGAAAAACTAATAAATAATAGACTAATAGCATATTTAGATAAATTTAACATCATTTCTGACTTCCAGTTTGGCTTTCGGCGATCTAGATCCACTGAGGACGCGATTCTTTCACTCACAAACCTAATTATAGACAAAATAGAAAGTGGAAAAAAATGCTTAGCTGTGTTTCTCGATTTAAAAAAGGCCTTTGACACCGTCTCTCTCCCCACACTCGTACGCAAGATGGAGTGCGTTGGTATTAGGGGACTCCCACTGAGATTGCTAAGTGACTATCTACATGGTCGCACTCAAAAAACTAAGTTGGGAGACCACATAAGCAATGAAGTTGACATCACTTTTGGCGTCCCCCAGGGAAGTATCTTGGGGCCCACGTTATTTTTAATCTACATCAACGATCTAATTAACCTAAATGTAAACCACGGTAATATCCAGTCTTATGCTGATGACACTGTCATCGTCTTTGAGGGTGATTCCTGGGAGTCGGTGTTCGTGAATGCAAATGTGGGTCTTGGTAGGGTATCCTCGTGGCTAAAATCCAACCTCCTCACTTTAAACGTTAAAAAAACGAACTACATTTGTTTTACCAAGTACAATAGCACTCAACCACAGACTAACCTAAACCTCAAAATACACACCTGTTCACTTACTGATCGCCTTCTATGTAACTGTAAGGACATTGAGAGGGCTAGTTCCACTAAATACCTTGGTGTCATCTTAGACCAGCGCCTATCTTGGCATCAGCATATTGAATTTGTAAATGGTAGAATTCGAAAATTGGTATGGATCTTTAAAATTCTTCGACATATTGCAAACAAGACACTACTTAACCAACTATATGTATCGTTAGCGGAATCCATCATGACCTACTGTATCACCGTCTGGGGTGGAGCAACTAAATCCAAATTCTTGGAGGTTGAAAGAGGGCAACGGTGTCTGTTAAAGGTAATGTACTTGAGGCCATACAGATTTCCCACAAATGAACTGTATAAAATTAGTGACCAATTATCAATGTGAAAACTGTATATCCTCCATACAACATTAAAGTTACATAAAACACTAAAATTTAATCCAACGCTTCTAACTAGAAGACGTAAAAACACCGTTGCCCCACTTACAACATATATATCTTTGTTTGCTAAAAGGCAGTATAAGACACGTGCAGCATACCTTTATAATAAAATAAATGTTAAAATTAATATCTATCAACAAAAGAAATATAATTGTAAGAGGTCTCTAACGGAATGGTTAAAGATGCTAAGTTATGAAGATACTGAACTGTTACTTAATCTTGTATTAATCTAAATTTAATTCTATAGTTAGTAAAACATAACAAAATGGAAAATGTTATATATAATATATACCTACTTTATCAAACAACACACACGCACGCACACACTAACACACACGCACGCACACACTAACACACACACTCACAAGCGCACACACAGGCGCGCACACACACACACACACACACACACACGCACACACACACACACACACACACACACACTCAACTTTAGGGTCACGACACTATGCCTGTGATACCTAATTCGTCTTTGTTTTTATTTTATGTTATAAATATTTACCTACATATAAGAAATTAACATTAACTGCTTTTTTATGGAGGAGCGGGTCTTCCTGACACAGGTATTTTTTACCTACTAGGAAGACCCAACCTTATTTTCAATGTAACCTAGCAATCTATGAAATAAAACATTTTCATTTTCATTTTCATTTTTCATTTTCATATGCCAGTTTCTACTTATTAACTACTAAGTGTATTGCAGTGCCCTTACAGGGTTGTGTTGAGACATACCAATATGTAGCGATAAGATCTTTTGTACACACAAGGCAATGATTAAATGAATTATGAATTATTAAAAAGTTTGGTAGGTAGGTACTCGACATATAAAGGAATTAGGCCTCTCACAGACTAATTAGCCACTACTTATGTTATGTTATGACCCTGACTTTATGTTTAACCTAACGTTCTGAAACTTTTAAACTCCGCTTGAAACGTAAGTTTATGCCTCGGTAACGATAAGCCGGGGTTGTGGTGCAATAAAAGAATAATTGCTGGTACATTAAGTCAGCGGTACTCAGCGCGCACACAAACAGTTTTATCACTTAATGTCATTGAATTATATGTTACTCGCTGCCCGCGCGGCTTCGCCTGTGTATTAGAAAACGCAGGCAAACAAGCTAGGATAAAATATAGCCTATAACCATCTAGAAAGTTCATTCTAACTCTACACACAGGTTAAAGAATAAGCTTGTGGCGTTGTGTTAAAATTGATAACGTCGTGTTGCTAAATGGACAGTAGACCATCAAATGATTGTAATAAAGTATAAATAAATTACAAAATATAATTAAAATGATAATAAGTTTCTGTCAAAAATTTAATTTTTGGTACAATTATTTATTGCCGGCTGTACTTTGCTGCAAACCATCATCAACTACTCATTGAGACGATTCTAACGAGCCCAAGCTCAATAGGGTTGTGTCGTTTTATTGCGGAGTTCCTATGGCCACCTTCCAGCTCCAGTATCATATCAGCTCCAATTCTTCATATAATTGTATTGTCATGCGATATACATTATGCTTGCAAAATTTCAGCTCAATTGGATAACGGGAAGTGACTGAAAAATGTAGTGCAAATTTTGACGGACAACTTACATACTTACTTACATATTTACATACATACGAACAGTGCAAGTTAATATAAAGCTTGTAAAAAGAGATGAACCTTGACAGTTTAGAAAAAAACAGTTTTTTTATTTATTGTCCAAGAGTAAATTTAAATGTACTAATAGAATCCTTACGCTTTTATAGAAACAAAATTGTATGAAAACTATGGACCTAAACGTATCATTTCGCGACCGAAACAGCAATTTACTTCATTTTCCATGCAACGGTTAGTGTTAGTACAAATTTCAACGTGTGACGTCATACTTTAAAGCCAATAAGTATGAAGCGTTTTGGCTGCTGTCAGCGAGGTCCTACTTTAACTCGATGTTTTGGGTAGTAATGTTCTTTAATGTAGTTGGTTCCATACAAACATTTGTTCCTCTACAAAAACTGGCTCGAATGGCATCGTAAAAAAATTAAGGTCACAAGCCCATTGAAATTGGATTATCACAGTGGTTTGCTGCTAACGGCATGCAATTAAATACTGAAAAAACTAACATAATGCATTTTCAACTTATCAGTAATAGGTAATTTAAATATATCACTCGATGGGGTGACAGTTCCACAAGTCCACCAGGTTCAATACCTAGGCTGCACCATCGATTCTGGCCTCACGTGGTCTCCCCACATCCAGTCACTCTGTGATAGACTGGCGTCGGCTTGTTTTGCACTCTCCAGACTTGCGCCAACCCTATCATAAGAAAACATGAAAACTTCCATAACTACTTCCACTCTTTGTTAACCAAAGCAGTAGATCTGTGGGGAACCGCGGCCGATCGAGACAAAGCGTTCAAAATGCAGAACGCGCCATAAGGATAGTAACACGCAAACCTTACGATCACCCCGCGAAAGAAGGGAGTCTAAAATACTTACGCTGCCCGCTGTTTACATCTTGACTGCATGTAATTACGTAAGAGCAAACCTTCACAGCTTCGACAAGACCCACGCCCACAGTAGGAGCACTCGTAGGCGAAATCTTTTGATAACTCCCAGATACAGACTTGCTAAATCTTTGAAGTCACTTAGTGTCGTAAAAATAAGAAGAATTCCACCCATTAAATTCATTATTCCATTAGGGGATGATTCCGTCATAAAAAGTATTCTTCTGTATCTTTCGGGACTTAAACTATCCATATACCTAGTTACTAAATTGATTCGCGGCTACGCGACACGAAAATGAAGTTCGTTTGTGTATCTCCCTCTCTGTGGCACCTTGCTAATTCGAGCAACAGAGAGGGAGTTCGACGAAGCTCGTTTTCGCTTCATAGTAGCAGCTCTAATTTATTAGATTAATTAAAATTCACCGATTTAGTATAAAAAACGTTTAATTTCTGATAATTTAATTTCATACCTAACTAAATGCATTTCTTTATTAGAACCTTTTTTTCTGGTCAGTACCTACACACCTCTACAACTGTTTATCATAAGGAGACGCTACACGAGCGGAATCGGCAGGCGCCAGTCCTGCAGCGTGATTCGGCACTCCATACTAGATTTTCTGTGACCTTGCTTGGTAGTCCTGCCGATGTCACTCGTGTAGCGTCTCCTTATAGTTTGTTGAAAAACCAAGGGAGAAAATAGTTCACCGTATAAGGGGGTGATCCACTGGCGAGTCTACGATGTAATAAACTTTATTACAATGGTCCCAAGTATTTCAGGCATGTACTCGTAGGAACCAACGGGCTATTCCGCCAGTCTTTAAGTTTGCTCGCCGCCTTTCTTTCTAGCCGACTAAAGGCCTATTAAAAGACCACCTCCTCTTCAATAGGGGTGTAGACTCTAAATGTATTATTACTCCAAAAGAAAGAAGGCAAAAAAATATATCTAATGACGAAAATCTCATTCAGATATCTCAAAAAATTACGAAGCTATAACCGATTTAATATTGCTTGTTAGAGAGAAAAAACGCTAGGGGATCGTGACGTCACGATCCACGAGCGCCATAGTAAATGACAATTGTTTCATATGAAGGTGCGTTTTGCGGAAAAGGGACAAAATACACCTAAACTTTGAACTCTTATAACTTTGTGGTTATTTAATCCCCTGCTTTACTTTTTTCTCCATTAGACAATATCTTTAATCCTTTTTCGAGAAAATTCATCATTATTGGTTATTTTATTTAGTGTCTACACCCCTATTAATACAATTTTAAATTGGAACAGTGTAACTTTTGTTTTATTTAGTTCCATTTTAAAACAAAACAAACTCTACTTATTTACTCTATTTCCTAATATTGTTGATTCTGATTGTACATTTTTCTTGTATTTCTTAAAACTTTGAACTCTTATAACTTTGTGGTTATTTAATCCCCTGCTTTACTTTTTTCTCCATTAGACAATATCTTTAATCCTTTTTCGAGAAAATTCATCATTATTGGTTATTTTATTTAGTGTCTACACCCCTATTAATACAATTTTAAATTGGAACAGTGTAACTTTTGTTTTATTTAGTTCCATTTTAAAACAAAACAAACTCTACTTATTTACTCTATTTCCTAATATTGTTGATTCTGATTGTACATTTTTCTTGTATGGCGAGCGGATAGAGGTTAGTTTTGAGCTGGTTTTGCATGCCAATGGATCAACTATCATCTCAACAAGGCTCAACGGGACTCAGCTGTCTCCTGTAAAGCTTGTACACACTGTCCCAAAACATCTTCCTCTTCCAATGCGGCCTCAGGGCAACCATCACGTCCTCGTCGAAGCGCAGGTAGGTCGGTTTCTGAGAGTTCTCGATGCGAGGCCACATGACTGGTACTAGTGAAGATGGGCCGGGCGTTGGGTTGCTGGAAAATTTAAGGTGGTTGATAATAGACAGACCAGGGAACCGCTAATAACAATAAGGTTTTGTTTTCCCACTGGTTTGGAAGGTCAGATGGCAGATGCTTTACAAAACTGTAAAACTAGTCATCATCATCATCATATCACCCGAAAGACGTCCACTGCCTGACATAGGCCTCCCCCAAAGAGTGCTAAAGTGATATGTCCTAGGCCACCTGCATAGAGGGGACTGCCACGGCCTTTACTAAGTCAGTCCACCTTGTGGGTGGCCCACGCTGCGTCCACCGGTACGTGGTCGCCACTCGAGAACAAAACTAATAATTGACTTTCAAAACAAAGTTTTAACCGACTTCGAATCAGTAGCCAAATAGCTTCAAGTTTGCCTATAAAATTTGAAGAGTTCCCTCGATTTCTCCAGGATCCCATCATCAGAACTGGATTTTGGTGACAACGGGACCAATCTGGAAGTATATGCTTTCAAACAAAGAAATAATTTTTCAAATCGGTTAATAATTTCCGGAGTTATCGCGTAACATACACACCGAGGTTGAGGTTAGAGGTTGTTAAAGTCGCCGTAGCCAGACTGTGGGTAATAAACTGGGGCTGTAGACAAGGGTTACAATCGACAAGCGCTTACGCCGAATTCTGACGAAAGACTTACCGTTGGCATAATGATGTCATTCCCACACATTTTTGTGTTTATCTACTGGCGTTGGCGATTGTCGATTGTAACATTTGTAACCTTCTCTACGGCCCCTGATCTATTCGCTTCTAAAACTCCGGACCATGGCATTGGCGGCGATGGAGTCTGGGTAAGAAATAATTTTGTTATTCAATAATGGGTACTTGATTGCGATTGCCGGCTTACGTGCTAGCTAACCAGTTCATCCCTTTATACGTCTGTCATACTCTTACACTTCAATTAAAATTGAACGATGTAAATGGTAAATTCGCTTTGACATTCAGCCTTTACAGTGGGTGGTGGGCGTTAAAACTCGGTAAGATTTTTTTATTTAAATATATTGATCCAATGCAATTGCAATATACTTTTTGTAAATATTACTTACTTGTAAGTCAATTTAGGCATAGACCTCCCCCAAAGAGTGCCGATGATCGTTCCTGCACCACCCACACTCACCAGTGGACGTCTTTCGGCTGATATGATGATGATGAAGTCATTTAGACTAAAGATTATTTTAAATTCGCTTAAAAATAAAAATACTTACTCGTATCTTACAAAGCTGGTTATAATCACAGCAAATTTTTCCACGGCTCGTAAATCATTAAAATTGGTTATAAAATTTGTAACAATGGCGTGTTCGGATGCTGCACTATGCCCAGCCACGGTAATATTCTCAAAACATGATTCGTAAGTCCTCAAGTGACCTTTATAAAAGAACTCCATCAAATAAACAGGCATGCGTTTCGAATGGAGTTCGGCCGATTTCAAAATACCATGTAGAACCAGGCAATCGCCAAAATATTCCAAGTATTCAACTAGCGTGTCATCGCCTATCGTTTTATTACCAAAATAAAAGATTTTGATCGCTTCAGCTACAATCCGCTTGTCTTCATCTGTTCCAAAAGTCAAGTCTGCTGGTAAAAAATATTCAAAGTTAGATTCCATTCTTTCTTTATACATTTGGTCATTATACTGTGAACTCTTGAGAAAAAGTCCTTCCAAAGTCGAGAAAATGAGCATCATTGGAACCTTCTCATATTTACCATGCTTCAACGTTTCATAGGGTGACTCAATGAGAAATTGCCTAATATGAGGCTTTGCACCAGACGACGTCTCTATACAAGGCCCGAATCCCACAGAACCGTCACTTAAAGTATTTTGATATATGTCGCTTATTGTCGTTAAGTCATCTGCCGTTTTCTTTTTGTAAAACTCAGCTAAGTCCTCTATGTCCTTTGGGATAAAATTGAGCGTTTCTGCTAGCTCAGTAGCTGTATTGATTGGATTAACTTGGACAGACCAAATGGACGTAGCTGATCCAGATTCCACTATGGCTGATTTGAATAGACCATTACTCATTTTTGATAAAACTAAAAGGTCGGCAGAAGCGCCACCGGCATCCGTACCATAGATCACCACATGTCTCGGATGGCCTCCAAAGTTGACAATATTCCTTTGGATCCATTGCAGGACTGCTACTTGGTCTTTCATGCCAGCATTGCCCGGGATATCATCTATGCCTAGACACAGGAAGCCTAGAACGCCGATTCTATAGTTAAACGTAACTACAGCAATATCATGTTTTAGGAGGTATTCCATGCCGTTGGTCGGGCCTGTTCCTCTCATGAAAGCACCTCCGTGGATGAAGACTAGTACGGGGAGAGGGCGTCGTAAATGTTCTCTTTTATCAGGGACGGGAGTAAACACGTTGACGATGAGACAGTCCTCTTCGCCGTAGCCAGATTGTGGGCATTGAACTGTTCTGTTCGCTTCTAAAATTCCGGACCATGGTATTGGCGGCAATGGAGGCTGGGTAAGAAATGATTATATTATTAAATAATGGGTATTTTATCAAAGAACTTTGGGGAATATGGCGTAGGATTTTGGTTTGACGTCTGGCTAGTAGTTTTAAAATTTCATGCGAGTAATATGGAAGATTGTTTTGTCAAGTACCAGTGGTATAATTTTGGGACCCCTTTGAACAATATCATAAAATATACTTTTCACGCCACTGCTCGGAAATGTGGCAAATGATGGTCAGAGCAGAATTGAGGCTTCAAAGCTGGGGTGTTATCTAGTTGGACGTCGTACGAACAGGCCATTTATGAATTCAAACTGTCCAACAATATTATTGGACAGTTTGAGCAGCTATTCGAACAGTCACCAGACGCCCGCGTCGAGGGCGCTGCTACTCCCCGCCGCGCTCTTTTGTTTTTTGTTTAGTATTATGCTCTTTAATTAGGTACTTAATCGTGATTTAATAGTACATTACTTACCTAGGGCGGTTAAACAAAAAATGTCTCAGATCGCAGGTATTTGACGCCCGAGCCGAAGGCAAGGGCGATAAATATGCGCTCTGAGGCTTTCTTTATTACCGCCCGTGGTGAGTACAAAATTTTACGTCTCTATCTGGCCAGGAAGTGGGGTTTTCCGCACGCATAGCGTGCGGTAATTCCTGCTTTATGGCCAGGTATGACGTAAAATAATAATTCCGTACCTGAGAAACATAAAACTGTAACTCTTTTACACTATGTATAAGAGTTACAGTATTATTTTTCTCGGGTACGGAATTATTTGCATTTTCCTCGCAGTAGGCGTGAAATGCACTGTGTTAAGCCTCGGCTGAAAGTGCAATAGCTGGACTCGTACTTTTGAGGGTATCTGCTACGCGTCGGCCCTCTAAAACAATGTACTATAGTTGTAGCTAGAGGATTCCATAGATGGAATCCTGGCGAATCCCGGAAAGGAGGATGAAGGTAAATTAACCTGACTAAATTGAGATGTATCAGAAGACCAATACATCCTTGAGATCTCATTTCCATGACTTTAGTCATCAGGGACTGATTTCGGTTACGGTTATACCGGTATGAAACCGGTATTCCATAACGGTACCGTTATGTCATAAAGGTTATGCGCGCCGCGCGAACATAACGGTACCGTAACCGTTTTGAAAAACGGTTAGCGGTATCAGTTTTAAACGATACCGTAACGTTTATAATACCGGTATTATAAAGGTTATCGAGAAAAGTAAGCAAGCTGGCACTCTACAGAGGAAGCATTGGCTACTAAACAATTAAAGACAAAAATACAAAGCGGCAGAGCCTTTGCCGGCGGTTTGGCAATATCACCAGGCCAAATTTGATATATCGGTACCTTTAAATAGTGGTTACGGTACCGGAAAAAATAAAGGTACCGTTATATTTCGGTAGCGAAATATAAAGGTTCCGCTACCGAAACCGCTATTTGACAACCGATATGACGTCATACTGTTAAAATAGAATACCGGTATTTTTCGGTTATGCAGTCCCTGAGTCATGTTATGTGCCTAAATGACGTCAGTTTCAACATTTCTGGTGACAAACAAAAACACCCTATACGCGATGAGGGACAGGTGATACGATATTGTATCTCGTTTCCACTTGTGGTATTGTCTATACTTACATCTTAGTCACGCATGTGTGTATGTGTTAGTGGGTCCTTCTATATCCTCTGATCCTCTCTCTATGTATATACGTAGTATACTGACCTTAAAGCGATTTTCTCCTACCGGTGCAGCCGCGTAAGGTATTCCAAGATACGCCATATACGAAAAATCAACACTCTTCACTAGTTGTCCTTTCACAATTCCGTTTTCAGTTATTACGTAAGGAGGCTTTTGAAATGGTACATCTTCACTCGATACGGTAATAATTAAAACAAATGAAACAATAGTTACGAAAGAAAACATTTTCCAATCCTTTTAAACGGTATACCTACTTGTAAAAGAGGCTTGAGAAATAGTGTTCTCAGATGGACAACACTTTCACTAGTGGCATGAACTCAATGTAGGTGTTATAGTTATCAGTTATCACCTAGTAGATACAATAGAAAAATAATAACATTGACGGGCAAAAGCTAGTTGAAGAATAAGATGACGTTACTGCATTATAGAGGACTGTCAACACCAGGTATAGATCATTTGAAACACTGTAAATAGCATATTGATGCGTCATAAACGATCAACCCAAATAAAGTAGGTAAGTAATGATTTATTATTTAGAAACGACAGGTACTGTTGTTATACATAATATACATATCTGTCGCGATTGTTATAAAGATACTGTAACTTAACTAGAACAAAGTATGATATTAAAAAAAAGTTTAGACCAGTTCATGGCTTTAGAGATGAAATATTTGCGAAAAGATATTGAACCATCATATTGTATTAAGTATATAGCATGTTAATATTAGCCTGTAACTATAAATTGCTAATTATACTTTTTTTAAATGATTATTATGCAATACATTATGAATTATTAAAATCAAATTGAACTAATGTAATCAAATTTTGTTTATCCATTTGAGTCTTATAGGTACCTATATTAATAATAAAATAAAAAACAATAATTTCAACAGCATAATAAAATTATAAATTAGCTTCTAATCTCATGCCTCGAACATAAGAGTCAGAATGCGGTTAATTTAATTTATGTGTGTGAGTGACCTCTTAGTTTGCTGTGCCCTAACAGGGTTCATGTGTGAACCAACCCTAATATAACACCTACTTATTTTGGTCGTCAAATTATTTATATCTACGTAAATACATTCTCCCCGATCTGTAGTCCGCGTACAGCCTACATTCCTAGGGGGCATGATCCACGCTCTCGTTGTCCTCGTGGCATGGGCGCTCTGCAGGCTCGCACAGCTCCAGCTTGCAGATGCCGCCTGAAGCCCGTGCCTGATGAGTACCCGGGAAACTACAAAGCCTGTCTAAACTTAGCATCACGCCCACGTTTGCAAAGTAAGTATCTGTACAACTCGCATCTGTCTGCCCTGCCATCGTTCCTGCTACCTGAGCTACGATGTCCGCCCTCACTATCTTCATGACATGAGTCCCTGTTCCGGTACTCCCTGGATGCCAATTGGTGTCACTTCTGAGCGATTCGAGCGACACGCTGTATTGACGGTACATTTCTTTATCCCAGTAAGAATACCAACCATTTTCTTTCCAAATAATATTACCTGTAACTGCTCCGTGTTATAATTGTGTGCGCGAAACAACAAATAACTGACACGCCGCGAAGTTCCGCGGATATCAAACTTCCGCACGTCGCGTTGATTCCGATCACGTCGCCACGGGAAAAAGTTATCGGGAAATCCAAGAAACGGAGACGATGTGGCTGAAACACGGTGTCCGGATTGCTAATGTTGACTTCATTATACCTACATACTTACACAGCGTGTAAATATTTGATCCACTTTCGATGCCATTGAGGGCCGGCGACCCGCCAGTAAATCGCAAAGAAGCTTCATGCACGATCATGTGAGTTATCGTCATTTTTAACCAACTTCAAAAAAAGGAGGAGGTTCTCAATTCGGATGTATTTTTTTTTAATTTTTAATGTTTGTTACCTCAGAACTCCGTTATTTATGAACCGATTCGTACAATTATTTTTTTAATTGAGAGTTTATGCTTCCAGGTTGGTCCCATTGTTTTCAAGTTGGATGATGGGAACCATGAGGAATTGAGGGAACTCCTCAAATATACTAGGCACGCGTGTAGTAATTTTGGTATTTTCTATTACAACTCGTGTATTTACACCCGAAAATCATAAATTTGGTGAAGTGGAAGTGATGATGAAGACCACAGATGGCTTGTGGAACTTCTCAATGATGTACTTCAAACTATATAAGTACGTCACAGATTCTGATATGATTCCGTTGAAATAAAATAAAATAATAATCATTTATTTCAGACTCATAGAATCCATAAGTTTGTTAGTACATAAAATAATTTTAAAGCTAAATGTTAGTAGGCAAAACAGAAAAGAAAAGAAAAGTATCATTTGTACGCTGAGAGGCACTGTGTCGTTTAGGGCAAAACTCAGAGTTATTTTACCCTCCCCGTCACAATGGCAACCCAGTGCCCTAACATAGGGCAATCCCAACGTTCTTCCAATATCCTCAGAATGCTGTTCTCACTTCCTCGCACTCGTCTCAGCAGCGAGGCGACCCTCTTGCGTATGATGGCATGGAAGCCATCAGTGTGCGCTTCGGCAAACATGCCTGACGCACTGCAGTGACGAGGCAGCTTGAACAACATCCTGAAGATATTGTTGAATTGCACACGTAACGTATTGTAGGCTCGCTTTGTATGCCTCATCCATAGACTGTACGTGTAAAAAGACGTACAATAGGCTTAAAAGAGTGTCAGCTTGACTTCCCTTGTACACCGTGCAAATCTACGGATGATTCTTCTTCTGATTGCTAAGGCTCTTCTCTCCCTTTCGATATCCAGGTCATCATTCATACTCTCGGTTACTATATGACCCAGATATTTAAACTTACTGGATACTTTTAGAGCCTGAAATAGCAAACAATGAAGTGCCAAAGGTAATTCTGAGATCCTTGAGGAATCGACGGAAGTCCTCAAATATTAACGGCCCACATACAGCGATTTGGTTTATTGGTCTAAAAATCAACGCATTTGTTCTCGGAAATCTGTTCATGTGGTAAATTGGAAAATAAAAGTGGTAATGTTCATGTGGCTTGGCGGACTACTGAATTGAAGTCGGTTAAAACTTTGTTTTGAAAGTTAATTATACACCACATAAGCAATGAAGTTGACATCACTTTTGGCGTCCCCCAGGGAAGTATCTTGGGGCCCACGTTATTTTTAATCTACATCAACGATCTAATTAACCTAAATGTAAACCACGGTAATATCCAGTCTTATGCTGATGACACTGTCATCGTCTTTGAGGGTGATTCCTGGGAGTCGGTGTTCGTGAATGCAAATGTGGGTCTTGGTAGGGTATCCTCGTGGCTAAAATCCAACCTCCTCACTTTAAACGTTAAAAAAACGAACTACATTTGTTTTACCAAGTACAATAGCACTCAACCACAGACTAACCTAAACCTCAAAATACACACCTGTTCACTTACTGATCGCCTTCTATGTAACTGTAAGGACATTGAGAGGGCTAGTTCCACTAAATACCTTGGTGTCATCTTAGACCAGCGCCTATCTTGGCATCAGCATATTGAATTTGTAAATGGTAGAATTCGAAAATTGGTATGGATCTTTAAAATTCTTCGACATATTGCAAACAAGACACTACTTAACCAACTATATGTATCGTTAGCGGAATCCATCATGACCTACTGTATCACCGTCTGGGGTGGAGCAACTAAATCCAAATTCTTGGAGGTTGAAAGAGGGCAACGGTGTCTGTTAAAGGTAATGTACTTGAGGCCATACAGATTTCCCACAAATGAACTGTATAAAATTAGTGACCAATTATCAATGCGAAAACTGTATATCCTCCATACAACATTAAAGTTACATAAAACACTAAAATTTAATCCAACGCTTCTAACTAGAAGACGTAAAAACACCGTTGCCCCACTTACAACATATAGATCTTTGTTTGCTAAAAGGCAGTATAAGACACGTGCAGCATACCTTTATAATAAAATAAATGTTAAAATTAATATCTATCAACAAAAGAAATATAATTGTAAGAGGTCTCTAACGGAATGGTTAAAGATGCTAAGTTATGAAGATACTGAACTGTTACTTAATCTTGTATTAATCTAAATTTAATTCTATAGTTAGTAAAACATAACAAAATGGAAAATGTTATATATAATATATACCTACTTTATCAAACAACACACACGCACGCACACACTAACACACACGCACGCACACACTAACACACACACTCACAAGCGCACACACAGGCGCGCACACACACACACACACACACACACACACACACACACACACACACACACGCACACACACACACACACACACACACACACTCAACTTTAGGGTCACGACACTATGCCTGTGATACCTAATTCGTCTTTGTTTTTATTTTATGTTATAAATATTTACCTACATATAAGAAATTAACATTAACTGCTTTTTTATGGAGGAGCGGGTCTTCCTGACACAGGTATTTTTTACCTACTAGGAAGACCCAACCTTATTTTCAATGTAACCTAGCAATCTATGAAATAAAACATTTTCATTTTCATTTTCATTTTCATTTTCAATTATGTTTTTTTGCACATATTTGATACATTTTGCCGGTAGATATGTTTTGTATGATTATCATGGCGTAAATTACACCTACTTATTATTCAAGCCCCATATTTTAGAAACATTATTTTGTTAGTTAGCTTTGCGATGACTGTGCGTTGTACTACTATTTCTAACTATATGTGACAATTGGGAATGGATGAAAATATCAGAAGTGCCTGAATATTTTTTGGTGATAGGAATAACCTTCCTTAGCACCAGAAAAAAGTTAAAAACTTTCCAGCTGCGTCAATTATTTTTGAAAAAAAATTTAAAAAGTTTCCTCACTTACGTTTTGGGTTAAAGAGCCGACCCCACCTAAAGTGGGAATGCGCTAAGAAGAAGAAGAAGAAGACTTACGTTTTGGGTTTAGGACGGCGAATAAGACACTTTCCGTGATCCGTCTCATATTGCAAAAAAATATTTTAAATATTATGAAATATAGCTGCTGCAGCTGCAGCTGTCAATATCATTGCCAGTGTCAGTTTACCACGGATACCTATTTAAGATATTTTTTTTGTAATACGAGTATGAGACGGATCAAGGAAAGTGTCTTATTCGCCGTCCTAAACCCAAAACGTAAGTAAGGAAACGGTTTATATTTTTCAAAAATAATTGACGCAGCTGAAAAGTCTGCTACTTTTTTCTGGTGTTAAGGAACGTTATTCCTATCACCAAAAAATATCAGGCACTTCTCATATTTTCATCCATTCCCAATTTTATTAAGTATGACGATCGACGATCGAATTGGTGAAACCCGAATACTCGTTTCAATTATTTATTGTTTCCCCTTGGTCCCCGTACATAACTAAATTACATTACTGGCACATCCCTTTCGCCATTTTGTTCGTAATTTGAAAGATTCGACGGAGCCCCGCACGGCAGGGCTTCTATTTCTGGGCGGTTTGCTCTTCGGGCATCTATAGCTACCTAACGAGCCTAAACTACCTAGTGTTTCGAGGGCTGGCATGTAGCTTAGTTGGTTTACTAATGTTTCCCTACCTAACGTAAGGCAACCTGATTCATTTCGCATCTTTTCATTTCCCCAACCTCTTAATATTTCTGAAACTGTTAAATATTTCAGGATTTTTATAAACTAACCTAACCTAACCTATAGGGTTCTACACGTTGACCCTGAAATAAATCCTGAAATATTTACAGTTTCAGTGTTTGGGAAATGAAAAGTTGCGAAATGAATCAGTTTGCCAAACGTTAGTTGCGAAAAGAAGGTGTTCCAGCTTGGAGAATAAGCTATTTTCCCCTTGGTCCCCGTACATAACTAAATTACATAACCGGCACACCCCTTTCGTCATTTTGTTCGTAATTCGAAAGATTCGCGGATCTCCTATTTCTGGGCGGTTTGCCCACTTCACTTCACTTTCGTTCTTCATAACTGCCGGTAGGTATGTTACCCGTTTACCGAGAGAAACGAAGGTAGATTCTCGCCGACACGCCGCTGCCGTTTCGCCAGGGCACAGATCCGCGGTGCTAAGCGCGCCAGCATCGAGAGTGCTCACGAATTAGAACCACGTATTGGTTCAAACCATGTCAAATGATATTCGAACTTAAAGATGTGAGTGACCCGATTATCAAAAGGCAGCAATCCTGTTAGACATTGTAATAATGAGTTACCTACTTACTTGGATACACGCCAACGGGAAATGTGTGATGGTTGCAACTCAAAAGTTTCGCCGTACGTTATCACTAATCATATAAATGCAAGTTGCCAAAGGAAATTGGGTCAGCAACGAGATGAGATTAAAATATGAATGCAATTCCAGGTTCCGTTTTTGAATTATTTATTTAGGACTAGCTGCCCGCGCTGTGTTGCCCACGTATTGAAAATAACGTAGGCAAACCCGCGAGATATAAGATAAATGTATGTAGTCTATGTTTATCCGGAAAGTTAATTCTATGGTCTACGGCCTCCGTAGCCCAGCGGGTAGTGACTCTGCCTACGAAGCTGGAGGTCCCGGGTTCGAATCCCGGTCAGGGCATTTATTTGTGTATTTATCACGAATATTTGTTCCTGAGTTATGGATGTTATATATGTATATAAGTATCTATATGTATGTATCTATTATATATATCATCGCCTAGTACCCACAACACAAGCTTTACTGAGCTTACCGTGGGCCTAGGTTGATTTGTGTAAGATTGTCCCGTAATATTTATTTATTTATTTATTTATTTATGGTGAAATATTTTTTACAATGCACTTGCTCTGAAAGAGCCCCTTTATATGGTTCAACATTTCCACGGGAAGTGGTATATGTAGTGGCACGGCGGCGCCGGACGGGACCAGTCCATGTGGGAATGGATTTCAGGCCAAAATTCCCGCACACTGTGCGAGAATGAGATTTCGTGACGATAAAAATTTCACCTTTTATGTATATTTTTTTATTTCCTTGCATGATGCATTGTAAAATGTTGTATGGTACACGTCCGGATAGGTAACTCCCAACTCGTGACGATCAAAAACACTCCATGGCGGTCGTGTTTTTGGTTATCGCCACTCGTTGGGAATTATCTACTTTCCGCACTTGTATCATAAATAACTATTATAATCGGATGAAGTGGTTCCGTAAAGATGAATAATTTAACAATCTCACAGACTTTTCCTGTTCGAAATATTGATAGCTAAGTATAGATTCATATGGCATTAATTAATTACAGAATCGCTGTAGTGACTGTGTATTAAAAAGGTATAGTGCGGATTCTTTTCTAGATAATTCACTTTACTTTGAAGTATTTTTTCTTTGTGCCTAAGTATTAAACAATGCGATTGATCTTTCATTGTTAAGTGGTCTCCGGTCTACGGCCTCCGTAGCCCAGTGGGTAGTGGCTCTGCCTACGAAGCTGCAGGTCCCGGGTTCGAATCCCGGTCAGGACATTTATTTGTGTATTTATGTATGTAAATATACCGCATTCACGTACCACCGTAGATCCCTAATAAGGAGACATAGGTATCACTCGAGTTTGATTAACGGCGGTCTTTAATGTAAATTTCATACTGGCCTAAATTGTATTATTGTTATTATTTCTTTAAATTGACTTTATGTGTGATATTCTATTAATTTTATAGTTACTAATATTAAGCTAAGTATTATTACTAGGTAACAATAATGATCCATGTTGGACCCGGAATAAATGAATTGAATTGAATTGAAACAGGGTTCTAGGGTGGTATACCGTGAATATATTTCTCTTACGGTACATATATCGGGCAAGGTAAGTAATAAATAAGTAAATAAAAAAAACTTTATCATACCTATCCATTTATTACGAACTACAATTCCTGGACAATCTTGATTTTATAGTCCCCCGCGGCTATGAAGTCAATCCTGAGACATGCCTCTAGGGTTGAATATGTAATTTTTTCCTATGGTTGACATTGTCATTATTCAGAAACTTCATACTTGCGCACTGTGTCAGGATTGACTTCATAGCCGCGGGGGACTGTAATAAAATGATGACGTTTTCGATTGGTTTAGATGACTAGTCATGCTCACATGCATTAGGACTTACGACTATATCTATACTATCTACACGGTGTTCCCGGGAATTTCGGTTAACTTCGGCATATTGCAGAGTACATTCACAGAAACAAATTAGCATAATTATTTCATGAGAAAAAGATAAACAATTTTTTTTTTTTAATTTTTGTACAAATTCTTTTAATGTGGCATTAACGGTTATTGTCGTATTATACAAGGGTCTTGAAACACATGTAAAAATATGTAATAAACTAATATCGAACGAACTCACTTTGTAATCCTTCTTGTAGTGTATAGGAACCTTACAAAATTTAAAAAGCTGTTATGACCTCACAGTTAAGAGTCATTTACACTAGTTACATCTGCAAAACTGATTAAATTAAACATTGAATATCTAAAGTAAGAGTTAAGATACTACTGTCTTCGAGAATTTACTTTATTTGATCTAAACTATGCCCCCTTGCAATTAACGGAAATTGTCATGAACACGTTGTATACTAATATTATAAAAGAGGTACAGTGTGTAATTAAGTGTGTAGCATTGTAAGTTTGTATGTAAGCATCTCCAGAACTAATCATCCGATTAAAAAAAAAAACTTTCACCAATACAGAATGTACCTTCGGAATGAACGTACCTATAGGTTATGTTGTTTGTTTGTTTTTGGTCACCAATATAGAATGTACCTTCGGAATGAACGTATAGGTTACGTTGTTTGTTTGTTGTTGTTGACCAATATAGAATGTACCTTCAGAATGAACGTATAGGTTACGTTGTTTGTTTGTTGTTGTTGACCAATATAGAATGTACCTTCGGAATGAACGTATAGATTACGTTGTTTGTTTGTTGTTGTTGACCAATATAGAATGTACCTTCGGAATGAACGTATAGGTTACGTTGTTTGTTTGTTGTTGTTGACCAATATAGAATGTACCTTCAGAATGAACGTATAGGTTACGTTGTTTGTTTGTTGTTGTTGACCAATATAGAATGTACCTTCAGAATGAACGTATAGGTTACGTTGTTTGTTTGTTGTTGTTGACCAATATAGAATGTACCTTCGGAATGAACGTATAGGTTACGTTGTTTGTTTGTTGTTGTTGACCAATATAGAATGTACCTTCGGAATGAACGTATAGGTTACGTTGTTTGTTTGTTGTTGTTGACCAATATAGAATGTACCTTCAGAATGAACGTATAGGTTACGTTGTTTGTTTGTTGTTGTTGACCAATATAGAATGTACCTTCGGAATGAACGTATAGGTTACGTTGTTTGTTTGTTGTTGTTGACCAATATAGAATGTACCTTCGGAATGAACGTATAGGTTACGTTGTTTGTTTGTTGTTGTTGACCAATATAGAATGTACCTTCGGAATGAACGTATAGGTTACGTTGTTTGTTTGTTGTTGTTGACCAATATAGAATGTACCTTCGGAATGAACGTATAGGTTACGTTGTTTGTTTGTTGTTGTTGACCAATATAGAATGTACCTTCGGAATGAACGTATAGGTTACGTTGTTTGTTTGTTGTTGTTGACCAATATAGAATGTACCTTCGGAATGAACGTATAGGTTACGTTGTTTGTTTGTTGTTGTTGACCAATATAGAATGTACCTTCAGAATGAACGTATAGGTTACGTTGTTTGTTTGTTGTTGTTGACCAATATAGAATGTACCTTCGGAATGAACGTATAGGTTACGTTGTTTGTTTGTTGTTGTTGACCAATATAGAATGTACCTTCGGAATGAACGTATAGGTTACGTTGTTTGTTTGTTGTTGTTGACCAATATAGAATGTACCTTCAGAATGAACGTATAGGTAACGTTGTTTGTTTGTTGTTGTTGACCAATATAGAATGTACCTTCGGAATGAACGTATAGGTTACGTTGTTTGTTTGTTGTTGTTGACCAATATAGAATGTACCTTCAGAATGAACGTATAGGTTACGTTGTTTGTTTGTTGTTGTTGACCAATATAGAATGTACCTTCGGAATGAACGTATAGGTTACGTTGTTTGTTTGTTGTTGTTGACCAATATAGAATGTACCTTCGGAATGAACGTATAGGTTACGTTGTTTGTTTGTTGTTGTTGACCAATATAGAATGTACCTTCAGAATGAACGTATAGGTTACGTTGTTTGTTTGTTGTTGTTGACCAATATAGAATGTACCTTCAGAATGAACGTATAGGTTACGTTGTTTGTTTGTTGTTGTTGACCAATATAGAATGTACCTTCGGAATGAACGTATAGGTTACGTTGTTTGTTTGTTGTTGTTGACCAATATAGAATGTACCTTCGGAATGAACGTATAGGTTACGTTGTTTGTTTGTTGTTGTTGACCAATATAGAATGTACCTTCGGAATGAACGTATAGGTTACGTTGTTTGTTTGTTGTTGTTGACCAATATAGAATGTACCTTCAGAATGAACGTATAGGTTACGTTGTTTGTTTGTTGTTGTTTATCCCGCGGCTTGGCTTGCTTTCTGTGTAATAAATAGGCAGGCGGAACCTAGCGCAAACCGCCTAACCTAATTTACAGTCTTAACAACTAAATATGTATTTTTTTTCGTGGTATGTTTTTTTATTTTCTATTTAAAGATTTTTCGTGAACATAAGAAGCATGTATACGAGATACCAAAACGTTCGTAATCGGCTGCAGTAGTCAGAAACTGAGTCGTATTCTCTAAATATAAATGAATGGGTTCACAGCTTTAACCGGTTTCCTGTATAACGTGTACAGCTCATCCCATAGCCGTTTTCGGGAACAGTTGTGGAGCCTCTGTATGTTGAACTCCTGGTTCATGTGTAGATAGGTCAGGTTGCCTGGTCGGACTATCGGCCAGTTGATTGGGAGGAGTGGCGAGCTAGTTGGCGTTGGATCGCTGAAAAAAAAGTTTAATGTCAATTCGATCAATTTAGAATAAAGGCCAGAAGGCCACAACTTACTGTTGTCATTTATTCATTAGTGGCTTGGCTCAACGCGATGCATGGAAACCTTATGAAAACAAGATTTTCCGGAGACGAGACCTTCTTAAATAGATCGATTTTTCGCCTCCGTTATCCCTGCAGTAATTGGAAATTTTATCGAAATTGTTAGAGAAGTTTCTCAGAACCCATTTTATTTACAAACAAATACATACTCGTATTGCTTGCTTATATAGATAAATTCAAGTTAAGTCCTCACTCAAGTCAAATACTCGTAAGCCCAGTTTAGCTGAAGAAGCTTAAGCTATAAATATTTTGCTGGCAAGTCAACGCGTAAATATTAGCGCCAAATATTAGTTACGTAAAGAGACTTTTTTAATAAATATAACAGGTACCTATATTAATTGTCACATGAGTGGCAGTCACATTCCTTAAGCTGCCTTCAACAGACAATTGAAAGTCAATTACCAACCTGAACTTGGCGAAATTTGCTATCAGTCGCGACAGACGGTTTGCCGTTAATTTATCGCTCCTACTCGTAACCGGTATCGTCGAAATTAAGTTCCTCGCTATGTCTCCGTGTCCTGGCAAATTTATGTACTCGTAAAATGGTTCAAAACCCCCCCTTTCGCTTTTATAAGCAAATTCCATTAGGTAAACTGGCTTATTTGGCTCGGCGTATCTCTCCGCAGAGTAGAACAGCCCGTGAAGAATAAGTGAGTCTCCGAAATAATTCAGATAGTCATTCAAATGGTCATCGTCTACTATTCCCTGCGTACCAAAATATTGCCGTTTTACTTTTTTAAGCACTGGTTTTCTGGCTGGTTCTCTATCGATGTAAAGATCGGCTGGCATATATGCAAGAAAGTTTTCGTTCATGCCGTTTTTGTAGTTCAACTCATAATACTCCGCACTCCTCAAATACAGGCCTTCGAGACTGCTATAAAGAAACATAATTGGGACATTGGTGTAGTTCCGACTTTCCAAGATATCGAACGGCGGATCCAAAATGAAAGCGTCGCGAGTGTTATACTTGTTCTCTATACATGGTACGAATCCGAAGGTCCCGTCAGTTAAAGAGCGATAAAGCTTGTAGTTCACTATGCTCAATTCCGTGGCGGGTACTCTTTGTAGAAAGTGAACGAGTTCTTCCAAATTTCTAATTGGCGATTCTGGTTTAAGTATGTTGGCGAAATATTTAGCGGTCTCTATGGGCTCAGGGTCCACGGACCAGACTGAGGTCGCAGATCCAGATTCCATAATTGCCTTATGGAAATAATTGCCTTCCTTCGCGCCAGCTAGTACATGGAATTCAACCGATGCCGCTCCAGCGCTCATTCCGTACAGAGTCACCTGGCCCGGATCGCCACCAAATTGTTGAATGTTTCTTTGGACCCATAGTAGAGCTGCAAGCTGGTCTTTTAGGCCTGCGTTTCCTAGAGCTTCCTCTATCCCTAAGCACAGAAAACCTAATACTCCGAGTCTATAGTTTAGCGTAACCACGACGAAGTTCTGTTTGATCAGGAGACCGAGTCCGTGTGTTGGGCCAGAGCCCATGATGAAAGATCCGCCGTGGATGTAGACTAGGACGGGCAGTTGCGATCGGAGCGAGGTGGGAGTGAAGACGTTGACGACGAGGCAGTCTTCATCACCGATGCCTAGTTGAGGGCACTGGACGGTTCGGTTGGCGTGGAATATGTTGAGCCATGGTTTAGGAGGGAACGGTGGCTGAAAAAAAAACACTTAATAACTATATGTTCCGTTAGTCGTATGCCAAGTAGTTTCCTTTACCATACCTATTACTCAAAGTGGAAATATACTTGCGAAGTTCAGAATGGACATTAAAGTGCTGGCAAACTTCATCTGATGAAATTTGAGGAATTTTTTGAAAGAATCTGATGCAACAAGATTTTAGTAAAAAAAAATTTTGATTTTTGCCTACCCGTCCCGGAATAAGGGCAGATTATTTCTATGATAGATGATTATACGTATGAAGTTTACCTACTCGTAGATACCGTCACTGTAGCCGAAATCGGGCATGAAGTCATCCTCATTATCATGCTAGATGGGTTTTATCCCGGCTGCAGACTCTATCCTTCTCCAGGCATATCAATTATTTGGAATTATGATGAAGAACTAGGAAAAATAATGGAGTACTAACCATAAATCGATTACTTCCCTTCGGCGGAGCAGCGTAAGGTATGCCCAGGAACGTAAAGTACTCCGAATCACTGTCCTTCTGCAAATGTCCTCTCACAATCCCAGTGTCGATCCTCACATCCCTCGTACCGCTGGCGTCCCGAAGCGTCCAGATTTTGAGGCTCTCCGACAAGAACGAACTTTGGTTATTAGTGACGTCATTGGTAGTGATTTTTGGTTCTACGTGTACATGTAGGTAATCACGATTTGCTTCACCCCACCTTTCCGGGCTTAAGGCTGTTGTATAACCGAATATTAATAAAACCGCAAAGGTAGCAGGTAGCTCCAGCATTTTTAAATGGCCTGTATCACTTTAATAATTCGACAAACACTGAGATCTTCTCTCTAGCGAATAGAGGACACGTCTGTGAAGTATGTCTGATGAATGCCGATTTTGTTAGTGGTTGATTAGCTATTGTCATGCTTTAAAACCAAAACAAAATGTATTTTGTTATGCTTTATTGTAACAAAGGATACAATGCAATGCGTTGTCGTCATACTGGAAGGTGTTTAGAAGTAGACTACTTCTCGTACTAGGCCGTGTTTTTAGACAAGCAGACGATTGACGGCATGGGGCCCGCGAGTCACGCAAACACAACACAAAGGCTGCTATCTAGACGGCAGCGGGTAGCGGGGCGACAAGTGGTGGCATTCGTTATCTTGCATCCAAATGCTGGAATAACATTCCTCCGTCACTTCGATAATTACCATCCAAGAAATCTTTAAAAATTTAAAATTTTTAAAGTTTTCTCTTGGACAAGCAAGTGGAAGGAATTCCTCATGGCTATTTGGTTGCAGATTTTGTAATATAGGCGTGCTTCTAAAGGACATCACACATCTCACCACACATTTTCATTATTTATTTATACCCTCCATGTCAACACATAGTATATTACACTTCATATTTGTAATTTTTACTATTCACCTCACACCATACCTTTTTTTTATTTAATTCATTTAATATGAATTACAAGCTCCATTTATTTAATATTATTTTTCTTTTAATATTTAACCTGCATTCAGCATCAGATAGTTTGTAGCAGCCAAGCTCGTATCTCTATACCTACTTGGCCGGAAATCCGTTTTCACGCCGAGGCATGTATACTTTTCTCAAACATGCAATGAAATAAACAAATAAAAATCCTCAAATCAAACTAATTTTCATGGCTGAATGCCGTGATGCTGTGCCACAAATAGTGGAATGAAAATTAAAAAGATGCTTTGCAGGCCTAGGCCTGAAAAGTTGTATGAAATCACATTTCAGGCCGCCTCGAGATGCTGCGTCCGAAAAAGGATACTTCCGAGTCTATTATAAGGAACGTAAAGGGAAGATTTCATTGCATGTTTGAGAAATAGTACATTATTGCCGTGGCCGGGAAGTAGGCAATTGCAGGCTGAGTGTTTTGTTTAAACGGACGAGCTTGCGAGTCCGTTTAATTATAATACGAAGCCTGCAATTGCCATTCCGGCCGAGGCTAATATAGTGCTTTTCTCAAAAATGGGGGAATAAAAAAGACTTAATTTAAATCAAGCGTTATTATTAAATACAAATTGAGGATACTGCAAATTACATAAAACTAAACGTCATATATTTTTTTAAACAGAATCGCAAGTGTATTTTTCCACCGAAAAACGCAATCTTTTTATGACACATACAAAAATGTCGCGTTTGCAACAGAAAAATACGAGTTGATTTGGCTGAATATGACCTGGGGACCGATTTTTGACTTTCGAGCGCTCGACTTTTTCACTCGAAAACAGTAAAAAATTATGAAATGCTTTTTTTAAATAGTGATAGAAAATTTAAAAACGAGTGGCATTTACCTCTCGTATTTAATTCTATCGGTAGAAAATAAGTGCCTGCAATTTTATCGCTACAATCGTATTTTCTTTTATTTAATTTTCGAGCGCTCGAAAGTCAAAAATCGGCCCCCTGTGCCGTCTTTTATATGCCAGTTTCTACTTTTTAAAAAGTTTGGTACTCGACAAATAAAGGAATTCATATGTAACATTCCAGGCGGCCTGCAATGTTTTTTATTTTTTTAATTTTGATCTGGCCTTCAACTATACACTTTACCTTCCAATATGTAGCGAGTTATGTTCACTTTGCGGGCCATTTTTGAGAAAAGAGTATTTGTGTTGTACTGTACCTTTTGTATTACTCATAATACGTGTTCACGACTCCGGCAAGTGAATACGTTTCAAACGACGCGTGTGATTTACGTGGCTGTAAACAAGGGGATTCCGCATCCAGTTCAAATTCTGGCGCCGCTCCAGCTCCTAGTTTGTGAGTTGGAATATACAGGATGGGAATCAGCTGTGCTCTTTTTCGAAAAACTCAATTAAAAAGGAAGAAAAGTACATATAACACTTAAGGGATATTAATATACGTACAGTCAGGGACATTCCCGGTCGACCACCCTAAGGGCGATATTCGTTTGTCCGATCGACGCGTAACGATCCGAAGGCTCGTATCCGCAACCAATCAGGGAGCGGCTTCTACCTGCTCTTTGAGCGTTTGCGTTTTTGAAACACGTTTTTTTTACAAGCCCTTGGTGCGCTCCTATGAATGAATTACTAGTTGTTAGTCGGGCAACAAGTCTTTTTGAATACGCTTCCACTACTTTTGCGCCACTTAGTAGTAATTATAAAGCAATGCGCCGAAAAATACCTAGGCCTGAGATAAGGCACAAGCGTAGGCCGCGAGTCAGGTAACAATAAATCATCTATAGGTAGTGCATCTTTTATTTAGGGGAATATAGTATAGCGCCGCCGGCTATTTGGTCTCTTACGAGAACGACACCGAATGCAAATGAGAATTTCAAAAGCACATCTTTCTTTTCATTACTTATTCAAGTTTTCTACTATCTTAATTAACGTGTAGTTAATACGCGATTAAGTCCCATTTTATTGATATAAATATGCAACATAAAACTTTCCAAGCAACGCACAATCTTTTGCATTTATTGTATCCTATCTATTGATGAGGAAATTATTAAGTATTTTGTTTTAAATACAACTCTTCTCAAACTAGTTATAGGAGTAAAAATATATAGGTATTTAACAAAACAAGCACTTACCACCACATTAAGTTCATCCGCAAACTAGCTTATGTTAAGCCCATTTCTATGTGTCCAGGCAATGAACTGACAACTTGTATGGAAAAAATTTCAAATTTAGAAATAATTTATAATAGCAGATTTTTTCTTTGTAATGGATACATTATCAATTAAATAGTTATCTAGTGACAAAATCCAACAAAATTTCAGACATCAAAAAAATTATAACTTAACTAGCTTCTGAAAAGTCAGAAAAAATATTAATAAATGGTTTTATCTTTTTTTTTGTTTATTTATAACTATAATCTAATCAATATTATAATATTAATATTTAAAAAACTATAGCTAGGACTACACAGAAAATAAACTTGATTCGAGGTAAATACAGTGTAAAAATTTTTATAACGTTATTCTTTATAACGTTAAACTCTCTATAACGTAAAACTGAGCACAATTTGGTTGGTTTACTTTAAACCCACACATTGATAAACTTTTTATGGCGCAACAGCCATTCTCTATTACGAAGAAATGAGTTCATATTTAGCCACAATAATAGTACATTACTGCAGACGCCGGGAAATAAGGATTTGCTGGGTGATTACGAAGCCGGCAAGCCCTTTTCACGGCCAGGCATAGTGCTTTTCTCAAACAAAAAAAAACTCCTCAAATCAATCTAATTTTCATGCTGAATGCCGTGATGATGTGCCACAAATAGTGGAATGAAAATAAAAAAAAAATACTTCCTGGCCTTCAATTTCGTATGAGATTCCTTTACAGTTCTCTCGAGTTGGTCCGCCCGAAACGTGATACTTTGAAGCCCACGTAATGACGACTGTTCATTGCGTGGTTGAGAAAATAAATAAAAAGTCCTCAAATCAAACAAATTTTCATGGCTGAGCGCCGTGATGCTGTGCCACAATTTGTGGTATGAATATTAAAAAAAAAAATTGCTTCCATCCTATAGGGCCTTCAATTTCGTATGAAATTCTTTTAGAGTTCTCTCAAGTTGTTCCGCCCGAAACGTGATACTTTGAAGTCTGTTAAATTAAAACGCACGTAATGACCGCATTTTATTGCATGTTTAAGAAAATATTTATTGTCGGTATTTTTGTTTATGTTATCGTATCAGTTTACAAAAAACGCCGACAAAATCTTTGAGGCCCGAAATTTCTGAGGTCGTAAACCGCCTTCTTGCTTTTATTATTGTTACAATACGATTCAAATCTGTCAACGATTCTGATGTTAGCTACTAGTAGTGCCGCAAAGGCGTCAGAGAGGTCGGACGGGTATGCGGGAGGCGACTCGAGGCTAACTTCAGACACGCAAACTTTTGTGCCGCGTACTGTAATTAGGGTCATTTCGCCGGTTACGCGACCACCTTCGGTTACCGACCACTTGAAGAACATGGTTTTTTCAATTGAAGATAACATCAATTCTACAGAGCCTATTGAAACAGTCAGCTGGATGCCTTATTGTTTGTAGTTTTGGAATAGGAATTTACAAAAAAAACAAGAAAAAATGCTTTCAGTTCACCAAGTCAGCTAAGTGGTCGCTAACCAGCACATGAAATTAGGTGGTCGCCAACCGGCGAAATTACCCTACATTGAACACGTGCATCATTACGCTTGGTTTGCTTGGAAATGATGGTTTCGATGACATACCAGGTACCTATCCTATTACCAGTCGTAAACCAACTTTGAAACTGTTAAATTAATTCATTTTGTGAGTTTGGATTGTTTTTCTTTTTTTACTCCATATAACGGTAAGTAACTCCCTAAACTAACGATAAAAAATCTAATATACTAACGATTATAAAGAGTATTTAGTAACTATAACTAGTTACCTACTTGAAGGTTAGGTACTAATATTTTTTTTAATTCATTATTACAGTTTTTTGAACATTTTATTCTTAAAACCGTCGGCACTCCTAATTGCTCTCCAACCATAATGCCGCACACGGCGCTCTCTAATCCGACGCTATTTTAGACACATTAGCATTTATTAACTTCGTTGATTATATAATAGCTAACACTACCAACGTGTATAAGCGTGTTGAAATATTGGATCATAATGGACAGAAAACCCCACTGACGCCTAGTAAACTCGGACGGCAAACAGAATTCCAATTTTATTATTTCGTCAGTATTTCCGTGAAACGAAAATGAAGGCCGGCGAAAGGTCAACACTCAAGTATTAATTTATGCCAATTCAACATCAATCAAGCTGTATTTTAAATAGTCACGGTGTTTTCGGAGAATTGGAGGAAATGGTTCAATATTGGCAAGGGTTTATTAAATTGGTAATAATTTGGAAGATTAATGCAATTATTGCATAAATTGCCTACAGACTTAGATCGTGATTTATTTTCGTTTTATCGTTTTCTAGAGAGCCTCTGAAGACCTAATACAACTCCAAATAAAATTGTCCGCGTTTTCCGCTAAACTAAAATTTTAATGCAGACGATTTAATAGATTAAATAAATAGGGGCTAGGGTAGTATTGCTTATATGCTGAGAAAACAAAAAAATCCTTCAGCGGAACTTTTCCTTCTTCTTCTTCTTAGTCGCTTCACTATTGTCAGAGTGGTCGTGATCGTCACGTCGGTTTAGTGGCAAGCTTGACAATCCTTCGCCATTCCTCTCTCAAAGCCGTCTTCCTTGCGCACATATGTAGGGGTGACGTCTACCGCGGCCCTGATTTGGTCAGACCATCTCTTAGAACATATGTGTGTTACGAATAAATATTATATCAATTTTGTTTGGCAGCAGAACATGGTTTTCGGGATTACGAAATTCGGAAAAAATATTCATACACATTACTCCTCGGAATTATGTAGTTGTAGCATAAAAACATACGTAATTTAATATTGCAATGTTTCTAGAAAATTCCCACGCACAAAAATGTTGAAGTTCTGCCGGCAATTCTCACTAAGGGCTGTTATAGTCGAGAAAGTCGTGCTGAGCAGGAATCAGAAGATGATTGATGATTCTTGCACAGTACAACTTACTCGACCTGCTGCCATGCATTTTATCGTGTTGTCAATGAGACGTACGTGTATTGGGTTGGGAGTGGGCTAACGGACTTTAGGACGTGTTAGTGACTGTAAAGTCTCGTCAGTTAAAAACCTGTGCCCATAGCTATGAAGTTCATTGGATTAATGGACGAATGAAAGGCGAGGACTTCTTGCGGCGCCATCATAAACTTATTCCGCTGTTTTTGATCACTTGATTACTCCCCCGGCCCTCATTGCGGTTTATTGATCAGTTGTAGGGTTGTCGCTATCCGTTACATAATTATTTTACTTAAATTAAAGCTTAAAAGTTTGTTACTCAATCACCCAAAAACATCTGAACAGATTTAGATGATATTTGATCTTTTGGTTTTCTGATTGTCATTTTGTGTACACATGAATAAATATTTTTTCTATTTCTATTTATTGGGATAAAGATATTTTATAATAGGGATTAAACATAGCACTCTTAGAAAAATATCCCCCAATGAGATGAAACCGAGGACGGTAGTTGATACGGAACACGCGGACAAAGTCACGAGCAAACGCTAGTTTATAATACAGTTGACCGACTTTTTTGTAACATTCAAGTTGCACTATCTATATTATTTAAGATTCCAATAATATTATAAGGTGCATAAGACTTGAGCATTCACTTATAATGAGCATTCTAGTGAATGTTACATTAACTGGTAAAAGCTCACAAAATTAAAAGGAGCGTTTTAGTGAGCATTTTAGTGAAACGACACTTGCTGCGAGCGTTTGGCCGAGCCGAGCAAATTTGTTATTGTTCCGCCCGCACCTCCCGCAGAGAAACTAGTTTGAGTTTCCGGCCACAGAACACTTAATACTATAGAATGGCGAGGTGGGCGTGGCACAAGCTCCACTAGAGTTCCTACCAACGTCACCCGATCGCAGTGGTGTTGTAGGTGACGTAGAGGGGACGAGGTGGCGATACCGGTGCCGATAGAAATCGCGTTTATACCCCTTCTATAGTATTTAGTGTTCTGTGTTTCCGACCTAGATATGGCGAATCCTAACTATGGGGAACTTGCATGGGACTTCAATTTTGAAAAAATTGCACTCAATCGATGCGGATATACGTAGAGATATCATACAAAAGAAAAAAAAGAAAAATAGCTATTGTATTAGTAGTTATATCTCAAGTCAAAATGAAGAAAAAAAAAGATTTTTTCGATAAAATAACATAACAGTAAGACAGAATATTGAATTAGAAATGATATTTTGTATGTCATGTATATACTTAAACGCATGTGGAGATAATTGCAAATTATTGACTTACTGCATAGTAAACGCGCCGAGAATATAAGTTGTGACGTCATAGCATAAGTTCGTTTAAGGCTCGACAGTCAACAGGGGCAGCGTTTTCGAGTTTTTTAAAGCAATCTCACACGTAGAAAATAGGGTTCAAATATCTAAAAAAAAGAAACGTATTACTTAAGGATATAATCTAGTCAAAGTCGCATTCAGTTACGCGATCTAATGAACTTCACTTGATAGAAAAAAATCCCAAAGGTACCTCTTTTTGTAAAGTTTATTCAATATTATGACTAAACTATAGATATTTTAAATTAAATTTTTGTACTCAAATAAAGTTATTAAATATTTATAGACAAATTCGCAGAGTTTGAATAGATAAAATGATTATCTTAATTACTATGTTTAAATACCTACAAAATGCGCGAGCGCGGAGGCTCGGCAGGCCCGATCAGTCGCGCGCTGGCCCATACGGACGACGACTCAAGGACGTTAGCGGGTGTACAAGCCTTAATATACCTGGAGCGTTTTCGGGGAGTGCCGGCGCGTGCTGATTTCAAATGCATATAACATCAGAAAAAGAAATCATAAGACTGTTTTAATGCTACAGTTGATATTCCCCTGGATCATACCTACTTTTGATTTTCGTAATAAAATAAAAAGATGCAAGTTCCCTATTGTCGCATGTCGTTATCAAATAAAAAATAAAATACAAAAAGGTTTATTAGCAAAACCAAAAACATCCATTCGACTTCCATAGTTACTAGGCTAAGCCTGTATCTTGGCCTTCTGCCAGTGTGGTTGAAAATGAGAACGAAACTACGTTTGTATGGAGAGTCGAGCATCCTGGTGACACTCATCATCATCATCATCATATCAGCCGAAAGACGTCCACTGCTGGACATAGGCCTCCCCCAAAGAGTGCCACAATGGCCGGTCCTGCGCCACCCGCATCCAGCGGACTCCTGCGACCTTTACCAGGTCATCAGCCTACCCACGCCGCGCCTTCCGGTACGTGGTCGCCACTCAAGGACCTTTCCGCCCCAACGGCCATCGGTTCTACGTGCAATGTGCCCCGCCCACTGCCACATAAGTTTAGCGATTCTGGAGACACTTGATTATTAAAAAAAGAAAGATCTAGTATTCGATAGATAGAAACTAGAACCCATACTTTGATCATATTTACAATTTTTCACTCATATCTTCCGACTGTCGCCAACGGAATCTGTGCCGGAGAAATAAATGAATTTCCACCGAACATATCTCATTTACGAGCAAAACTTTTTGCGGCCGAAGTTTTTATCGCCACCCCTGACCATTAGCGGATTCAATCCTGTAAGTGGTTCTGCGATCAGTGTTGAGACCTGTCCAATGATTTGTGGCTTGTAAAATAGGGTTTCAGTTGATAAGTTTTATGGGTATTAGGTATCCATGTCGTGCAGCAACTCTGATTTACTTTTTTCATTTCATTTATTCATCCAAAACAATTTTCATTGTGCAAATATACTAAGTTAAAATTTTAATAATTGTTACAATTGTTACAACTTCAAACTCAGATAAATCCACTCTAACCACTTCCGAGATAATTGAAAAAAAGTGATTATAAGCTTAATTCGGTGATTTAAAAGGCAGTTTTTTTTTTTATTATGGCTAAAGCTTTAAATAAAACCATCCTGTTCAGCAAATTCAGCATTAAAACCATCCATTCTAATTTTACAAAAAATCAAATTTAGATTGGATTTACATTCATTTGATATAATCGATTGTAATTTATCTATCTTTGAAAAAACTCAGTGTGGATTTGTATAATTTTGATTTAACAGACCTGGATTTATCTAGATTTGAAAAAAATACGATTAGAAATTGTCAGCCATGTTGAACAAACTTCTTTCGCTGATGGACTTACCTACATTTGAAAAAAACTGTCATATGGATTTATCTGATTTTGATAACATATTATGATTTAAAATGTATTTTTCTCAAAAACCAGACAAAATTATACTAAACCGATTAAATTAGTTTTTTACCCTTTTATTTCATACCAAAATCTTACAAAATTACAAAATTGGATTTACCCGAGTTTGAAGTTAAGCAACTCAATTGGAGATTTTAATATGACCAACACAAACATTACAATAGTACATAAAAAAATAAAAATAGGGAGCAATACCGTCGTGAAATCTGGCTACGGGTTTAAAGCAGTGTCATTTACTGATACACATACTGGTGGCAATGACGGCAAAATAAAATAATAATAATAATAATAATAAGCCCGCAGGGCAGCTTGTGGCGAGCTGTTGGGGAGTAACGACCCCACGGACCCGAGTGCTCCCGAGAGTCGGTCAGGGCCTCCGTCTCCGGCGTGTCTTCGTCGTTCGGAGTGGAACCCCAAGGGGGCCCGTAGGACTCTCAGCTCTGGCTTGCCTTCATTGGCCGTCCAGAGAGGAGTCGTAAGAGCTATATGCTCCAGGGGTGGAAGTGTTAAAGGGCATAACGCCGCGAGTAACTTCGGAGAAAGCGCAGCACCACCTCTCGACACCCCTGAGCCGCTCACCCGGTGTTGCTCCTGGCCGTCTGTACGACGACGCTTTCAGGGGCCCATCTAGCGAGTGGCTAGTCACCGCCTGCCTCGATAGCATCTCACAATGTTATGGCAGGTGTCCGGAACTCTTGCAATAGCTCATTCATTTGTCCATCCAAATTTCATCCATAGCCCGTTACTCTTTCCTCTTAACCTACAATAGCCCCAACGCCTGTTGGAACCGGTTCACGGGTATCTACCGATGTACCCGTGAATGGGTTCTAGCAGGTGTATTACATCACATTAAACTTCGTCTCCAAAGGGCCTCTACGTGTTGGATCTATATCCCCACGCACGCCTTCCAAAGGACCGGGCTTTGTCCCGTGAATTTAAACAGGAGATACATAATAATAAAACTCTTTATTGTTGTAACTACAGTGTACATGATAAGTTAAAGCCCTGGCTCTCAAACTAGGTTTCCCTGTGTCTCAAGAGCCAGTTCCTTCCCAATTAAAGGCTTAAAAAATTGTTACAACATTAGACTTATATTCTATTTTAACCTAGTCACGCATGTTTGCGCGCGCGCGCGTGTGTGTATGTGTGTGTGTGTGTGTGTGTGTGTGTGTGTGTGTGTGTGTGTGTGTGTGTGTGTGTGTGTGTGTGTGTGTGTGTGTGTGTGTGTGTGTGTGTGTGTGTGTGTGTGTGTTTGCGTGTGCGTGTTTCTTTTAACAGAAAACGTTAAGATAGGACATGTAATAGCTCTTCTGTTTCGTTGTAGTTTAAGGTTTTCAGCCAGGATTTTATTCGATTTTTGAATTGATAATTGCTTAGTTGGTTGGTGTCACTGTCAAGTGACTTAATACATTTGTTGTATACGCGAGGAGCTAAGAAATTAAAATGTCTCCCAGCACAAGCGCTGTGACAACGTGGGACTGGGTAACGGACTTTTCTCTTATTGCTAATTGATACAGTAGGGACTGTTAGTCTGTGGTATCTCCGTAGGATTTGGTGTATAAAAAGTTTGCGTACACTTAATACTTCCACCAGGTTATATAGGAGTTCCGTGGGGTATCGATATGGGAGATAGAACATAACCTTCAATACCGCTCGCTGGGCACGTTCAAGTTCTATAAGGTATGTTTTGGGGGCTCCGCCCCATGAGCATATGCAGTAACTCAGAACACCTTGGCACAGCGCATCGTATGTCTGCAATAAAAGTTTACGATCCGCTACAAGTCGTAAATTTTTAAAAACGTATATTAATTTACGGATTCTGGTGCTTGTGAATGTAATATGGGGGCCCCATTGTAACCTGTCATCAATAACAACACCAAGATACTTTATTGTTCTGACTCTGGTTAACACGTCACAGTTACAGTTGGCAATGCAGCCGGCGACACGCACCTGTCTGTTGCAGGGATATGTGTGTATTGTTAGACTGTCAAGGGGAGGGTTGGTAATTACTGGTGAACGTTTACAAAAGCATAAATATTTAGTTTTGCTGATATTAAGAGTTAGAAGATTATCCTCAAGCCAGCAAGTGATGTCACCTAAGCCCAACTCTGCGAGTGATTTTACTTCATCCCAAGTTCCACCATGAAACACCAGTGCCGTGTCGTCAGCGAACATTAGAAGATTTGCACTTTTGATTCGTGTTTTACAGAGATCATTGATGTAGGCTAGAAATAGAGTTGGACCTAAGGTGCTACCTTGAGGTACACCGTAGTTGCTAGTGACTTCATTACTAATGTAGCTGGAAACACGCACTTTTTGAACCCGGTCACTAAGGTAGCTTTGAAACCACGTGAGGGGTGTTTCTCGGATTCCCATGTTTTGCAGCCTCGCTAACAGTATTGGAACTGACACTGTGTCGAATGCCTTTTGAAGGTCTAGAAAAACCGCTATACATTTCTCACCACCATCTAAGTGAGAGGTCACAAGAGAAGTAAGAGCTAGGACCGCGTCTTCGGTAGAACGATTAGACCTAAAGCCGAATTGGTTGCTACAAAGGATACTTTGCGATTCCATATAGTGTTTTAAGCGCTTGTTAACAATTTTCTCTAGTATTTTGGAAAAGGTCGTCAGTAGAGAAATTGGTCTATAGTTAGAGGGAGAAGATTTATCACCTGATTTAAATATAGGGGTTATAATTGAAGTTTTAAATACTGTCGGGAATATGCCAGACGAAAGGCTTAAGTTAAATAAATGAGATAGAGGTTCAACTAAGTATTGGCATGCAGACTTAATTAAGTTAGTTGTAATGGAGTCCCACCCAGGTGCCCTGCTATTTTTGAGGTTATTGATTATGGAATGAATTTCAGTGGTGTCAGTCGGAATTAGTAGCATTGAGTTTACAGGTGGTTCTTGGGAATTTGCTAACATTGCTAGGTCGTTATCTGTTTTATCTAGTTTTTTTAAGGTGTTGTCAGCTAGGATACGTCCAATCGAAGAAAAATATCTATTGGTGTCATCAAGTGAGGCGATAGGGTCGCTTTTAATATTAAGTAAGGCCGAGTTGGGTGACTTTGATCGGTTAAGATTGCAGATTTCTTTGATAGTTTTCCAGGTCTCTTTAGAGTTATTCTTATATTGTTGTAATTTATCATGATAATATTGTTTTTTAAGTATTTTAATTAGTTTATTGCACCAGTTTCTATAGGATACATATTTTAGACGGAGATCAACGTTGTCAGGGCTTTTTTTAAACTGTTTATGTAGCTTGTCTCTCTTTCGAATAGATTTCACGATGCTTATTGTAATCCATGGTTTTAGGGGCTTCTTTTTTCTAGAGATAGTGTTTGGGCTTGTATTGGAGTTAATGATTTGTTGTACTTTGCCAGTAAATTTTTCTGCTGCCATGTTCACATCTTTAATATAGTAAAGTGGGTGCCATGACAGGTCTTTCAGTTGCTGCACGATTTTTTTTATGTCTATAAAAACACTATTATGACTTTCCTGCATTTTAGTTTGGACAAGGTTGTGTAGATGGAGTAGAATGGGACTATGGTCTGTCAACGGGTCAAACACAAGAGAAGTGACATCGCTGTTTGTTTTTACCATAAAGTGGTCAATACAGGTTTTAAGTCTCGTGGGCAGGGTCACAGCTTGTCGCAGCCCATGAGTAGCCATTAACAACAAATAGTCAGTCGAGGAACTTGCATTATAATTATAATAACAACCAGTAAAAAAAATCGAAGAAAAACATACTTATATAGATAAATAAATACTTACATACATAGAAAACATCCATGACTCAGGAACAAATATACACACTACACTATATAGTACACTAGACTATTTTCATCATCATCATCATTACTTAAGAGCCTTGCTCTTGTCGGTGGAGTAACCGCCACTTTTCTCTGTCCATTGCCAGCCTCTTGACTTCCTCATATGACTCGACATCGGCTTTATGTTTTATTTGGCTAAAATATGTTAGCCTAGGCCTTCCTCTGCCTCTCTTGCCTTCAATTTTACCCTCCAGGATGTTTAGGAAGAAACTGTCGTGCCGTATCAGGTGGCCCACCATCTTGCCGCTCCTATTTCTTATGCAGACTATTTTATAAGAATAAAAAACGTCATGTCATACATAATAAAGAATATCTATGTCCAATATAGCAATGAAAAACCATCGATAGTTAAAATTAATGAAAACCATTTTACTGACTATGATTTGTCAACGTTAGTCACACCTGGCTAAAGTAGCAATTACCGCACGCTAGGCGTGCGGAAAATCCCACTTCTTGGCTAGGGCGAGACGTAACATTTTGCACTTGCCTTCGGCTCGGGCGTCAAATACCTGCGATCTGAGACATTCTTTGTTTTACCGCCCTAGCTAAGTAATGCACTTACGAAATTCCTGAAACGTTTGTCTTAATTACGCATTGTTACATAAATTAATGCACGTTTTGTTGAACCCCTTATAGAGTTTTACAATTTTATTCTATTCTTTTCAATTGAATCCACAAACTTACTTCTACTCGTAATAAACATTTTACTACAATTTGGCTAAGAATATCCTCAAATTAGCAGTTTTGCATTATTAATAATGTTAACCTTTCTACTATTACGATATATTAAAAAACCGGCTAAGTGCGAGTCGGACTCGCGCACGAAGGGTTCCGTACCATTATCTATAAAAAAAGATTTTATTCTGTGTTTTTAGTATTTGTTGCTATAACAACGGCAACAGAAATACATCATCTGTGAAAATTTCAGCTGGAACTATCACGGTATGAGTGAGATACAGCCTGGTGACAGACAGACGGACAGCGGAGTCTTAGTAATGTTTTACTCTTTGAATACGGAACCCTAAAAAGACGTAAACAGCGACAACATTTACGCTTTCATTTCAATTAGCAAACTTGATTTTCGAAGTGTTGTCATTTCGTGCGTAGGATTTAAATTTTAGACAAATATTTGAATAACACGGATCCAAATTAACTGAACTGCACATTTATATTTTGATACTTCTATACATACATATATTTACTCAACCCTACCCTTCGATACAACTACTAACATCATGCCAACATAAAATTAACTCATTACCGCCCAAGGGACCGCTGTCCCTCCTGACAAGCCCTCGTAAAGTTACTTTCTAAAATGGATCTTGTTCCTTCATGCCACTTGCAATTAACCCGTTATTCGCTTAAGGCTTATACACCCGCTAACGTCCTTGAGTCGTCGTCCGTATGGGCCAGCGCGCGACTGATCGGACCTGCCGAGCCTCCGCGCTCGCGCATTTTGTAGGTATTTAAACATAGTAATTAAGATAATCATTTTATCGATTCAAACTCTGCAAATTTGTCTGTAAATATTTAATAACTTTATTTGAGTACAAAAATTTAATTTAAAATATCTATAGTTTAGTCATAATATTGAATAAACTTTACAAAAAGAGGTAACTTTGGAATTTTTTTCTATCGAGTGAAGTTCATTAGATCGCGTAACTGAATGCGACTTTGACTAGATTAGATCCTTAAGTAATACGTATCTTTTTTTTAGATTTTTAAACTCTATTTTCTACGACTGAGATTGTTTTAAAAAACTTGAAAACGCTGCCCCTGTTGACTGTCGAGCCTTAAACTGTAGAACTACATTATGAACCCTAGTCGTTATAATTTAGGGTTTGATTGACAGAGTGCGTTTTATAGTTCAAAATGCGCAATCAAACCAATCCTCTAATATACATATATCTAAAGAGATATTCTCTAAATGCTCGAGAGCATCTCTGTAAATGTGCTAAAAACTCTTCACTATAATTTTCAATTCAATTCATTTTTATTTCAGACAAGGTCCATACACATTTGTTAGTAAAAAAATAATTAACTTATGACTAAATGAGTGTTAGTTAATAATACTACTACTACTACTAATACTACTACTACTTAGGGTCTAAAATTCTCGTGCGAATAATGCTCAGTTGTAATGAGCATTTTAGCGAAAGATACATTACGAGGTAAAAGCTCACAAAATAAACAGCAGCGTTTTAGCGGGCATTCTAGCGAGCGTTCTAGCGAGCATTCTAGCGAGTATTCTAGCGAGCGTTCTAGCGAGCATTCTAGCGAGTATTATAGCGGGCATTCTAGCGAGCGTTCTAGCGAGCATTCTAGCGAGTATTCTAGCGAGCGTTCTAGCGAGCATTCTAGCGAGTATTATAGCGAGCGTTCTAGCGAGCATTCGAGCGAGCATTCTAGCGAGCGTTCTAGCGAGCGTTCTATCGAGAATTCTAGCGTATATTCTAGCGAGCGTTCTAGCAAGCATTCTAGCGAGTATTCTAGCGAGCGTTCTAGCGAGCATTCGAGCGAGCATTCTAGCGAGCGTTCTAGAGAAACGACAGTACATTTGCTTCGAACTTTTTGCCGAGCCGAGCAATTTTGTTATTGTTCCGCCGCAGTCCCTCTCCGCAGCAGCATTTATACCCTGAGAACTTTACAGTTTCGCTCTATGAAAACACAACAATATATCGATATCAGCCATATTTTTACACCAAAAAATTGGTTGGGCAATTTGACTAAATATTCATTAATAATCCACCTAAATTTAATACCGATACGGTAAAAAATAATGAAAAGTAATCTTCATAAATTCCGTAAAAATCAGGCGAAAATGGTATAAACTTTCTTTACTTTATAATTGACTACGTCTATATACGTTCTTTGGGATACGCGCATAATCCACTTATTTTTGTTAGTGAATAAACCTTTCTATAGGCCAGATGAAATTCAATATTATCTCAAGGTCGTAAATATTTAATTAAAATGCTGTTATTTCCTGATGCATATATTTTTGGATTCAGGTAGTAAGCCTCCAAATTTGTGTACTCAAACATGTTTTCATTATAAAAATACTGATATCATTTTTGCTTGGGGGTTAATTTTTTTTCCTAACTTCCGGTCCATAGAATTATTGCTTTCAATAGTAAAAGTTGTTTAAAATAACATATAAAAGCCGTATACAAATAAATAGCGGGTGTTACTAGAGCCATGATCGTTCGCTAGAATGGACGTGAAAATGTTCGTAGCGATTTTTACAAGCTTTCTATTAACTTGCAATGTATCATCATCAACATCATCATATCAGCCGAAAGACGTCCACTACTGGACATATATGCCTCCCCCAAAGAGTGCCAAAATGACCGGTTCTGCGCCATCCGCATCGAGCGGACTCCCGCGACCTTTACCAGGTCATCAGTCCTGTGGGGGGCCTACCCACGCCGCGCCTTCCGGTACGTGGCCGCCACTCGAGAACCTTTCCGCCCCAACGGCCGTCGGTTGCAATGTATGTAGGTACCTAATTAACCTTTCGCTTCGCTCGCTCGTTCAATTACCAGCAGAACCAAACGAATTAACAATATAAATATTAACAAAATAGGAAATAACAGGATCTCATAGCGTTAGAATTTGAAATTACATAGTGCAATGTAAAAATGATTTATTTTACTGTTGTTAACTAAGCATATTCATTTAAACCTACGAAATCTCGCCTTTACTCAAGAATTTCCAGGAATAAAAGTTATGTCTCTCGTCTCCGTAATTATTATGACCAGACGGTGGTATGGAACCAAAACTATTCTGCAGATGGCAGTGTATGTGACGATTTTGAGGCTAACCGCACTCACTGTGTTGGGCCAAATGCCCACTTTCCACTTAAGTTAACTATAAACAAATACAATTAGGACGGAATGGCGACCGGAAAAGGAAACGCGATAGCGGCCATGCTCCTTTTAGATTGGAGGAAATGACAAGCTGAAACTGTAATGGCGGAGAAATAGGGCGCCGGAAACTGGACCACACCGGTTTTATGACTCCTTTTAGCGGTAGATGGCGGGGAAGGTAAGATCAGAAAGCGAGTGAGTACGGTCAGCTTCATGAGGGGCTTAGGTAACACCTTTGTACCATGTCGCATTAAACGTCATGTTAAACTGCCATATGAAGTTGTCAAACGAGTGAAAACGACAAGGTACTTAGGTGTTCAGCAACTTATGAGGCCGACTGTACGAGCTAGCTTTAAGTACTAAATTAAAAAAATAACTATTAGATGAATGTTATTATATATAAGATAAGGTCGCGGGAGTCTGCTGGATGCGGGTGGCGCAGGACCGGTCACTTTGGAACTCTTTGGGGGAAGCCTATGTCCAGCAGTGGACGTCTTTCGGCTGATATGATGATGAATGAATGAATGAATGAAATTATTTATTTGCCTTAAACATGATAATGATGATGAAATGTTACTTTCTTGATGATAAATTATAAATTTGACTATATGTATTGAGTATTTATTGAATTGCCAGTGTATAATTTGTCTTTTATTTGTTTTATTTTCTTTGTTTTTTTTTAATTTAAGTGACATGTAATTGATTATACCTAATTTGTAACATATTTTAATTCTCATGATATATAATTCTATTTTGTAAGGGACTACAAAAATGATTATTATTTCTATTTTATAATGATTAGCCTAGAATTGTATGATTTAGCTTAATGTTTAATGTTGTATGCCCTCATTCTTGATGTACCCTCACACCAAATAAGATTCCCGACCGAATCAAACATTAACATATTTTTTTAAAAAAGATCGATTATTGAAGGAATTATTCTAGCCTTATATTAATAATAGACATATTTTTTTATAACTAATTATTTTTTGTTCCGTTTGTAATAAAATTGTAAAGCCATTTATATATATCCTATTCAACTTAAAATGTATTTAAACAAAATATTTATTACAAATATTAGGTAGGTAGTAATTGTATGGATGCATGTTAGCTATAAGATTATATTGCCGTGCCCTAACAGGGTTCATGTATGATAAGACCTTTGTTAACAACATGATGCAATAAATAAATGAATGAAATGAATGAATGAATGAAGTACGCTGCATGTTAACCATAACCGCAACCGCTGTGTGTTGTGTGTGTGTTGTGATACCTAAATTATAGAGGTGTGCCCCCATGTGCAGAGCGTGCATGGAGGCAGAAGAAACGACTAAACATATGTATTCTACTGGACTGCAAGCAGGTAGAAGCATACAGAATAAAGCACCTAGGTTCCCCAGACACACTACGGGACGCAGTCAGCAACACCAAGGCACTCACCAACTTTTCAGATGAGCTGGGGTCGTTAGAGTAGCGCCACACCGCCGTTTCTCGCAAAATAGGCACAACGGATGTCGATTTGCGGAAAACGCCTAGTACATAACTAACTAAGTAACTGCACATGTAACGTTGGGGTTTAGTGTCAAAAATAAAAAAAAATATGTTACCCATTGGTATTTAATTATTGATTTCATCCTATAATTTGTTTTCTGATTTTACAACTACCTACTGTGTCAATGTTGTACTATAAAGTGCTTACATACATACATACATAACTTGAGTAGAGCCCGAGACCTTCGTTATTCTCGAACGAGCATCAACATTAATTCACCGTTATTATTTCGCTTCTCGAGCAAATGATGAGAAAGAGTAATTTCACTTAACGATGTCATTAATTTCATCGCAAAATGGCCGAGTTGTTATTCCGTATCTTATAAATATGCCGACGACGACATTTTTAAATTCTCTGCAGGGATTTTGATATTTGTTGAAAGACAGATAAAAATTATGTACTTTGGTCACGGAACGTCGTGTTAATTTTTTGGAGTAGCTTTCTCCATCGTCCGACCATATTTCTTGTACCTAATATTGCATTGTCATCTGATTTTAACTGGAATAGTCTTTGGAAAGTTTGCGCATTGATTGGGCGTACTTTAGGTAGATAAAATGTCAATTTTACATGGAAAAATTACAGTTAAATTGACCTAACGCGCGTTGCAAACGTTTCGTTAACTTTTGTTGAAAGCTTGTTAAAATCAAGAATTCATTGCTTCGACCTGAGGGGTAATCATGTAACGCTGCAAACGCGCGTCGGTACAATTTAACCGTCAATTTTCCATATAAAAAGTGACATTTAGACCTACCCGACGTTCGTACAATGCGTTACGTGATCGACCTACTGGATTCGAACCGGTGACCTTTCGGTAGACCGGGCAGGTTCCCCTTAATCAACTGAGCTATACATAGAAGCTGTAGCTTGATCCAAAAAGACATACATAATATACGTATAAGTACATAGATAAACTCACAACCCAAATAAAACAACAAGTAATTATTTGCATTAAACATTTCCGATTATTCCGCAGACTGCCTCCAATTGAAAACTTCCAAAAACATCAAACTTCTGTACTATGTGCCTCAACTACTGCTTCGAGTTATAATTAATCCTTAGTGTAGCCAGGACGGGGTTCACCCTGTCGCCATACATCATTTCGCGGTTGTTGTTAGACTATCGAATATAATTAGGTTAAAGGATGATACGTTATACCGTGCCTGACGCGAGTGTCGGCCTGCGCTAATTCTACAAACTTCGGCTGTGTTGGACCTCCATGCAACTAATTATTGGGTCAATTAATTATTTCAAGTTGTTATTATGCCCGTTAGCCTGAAGACAACATGACAGGGTTTCTTAGATAAAATGTTTCAACATGAACTTCTAACATGCTTTCAAGGTATCCATTTGGAGGATTTAAACACATTAAATTAATAAGTGACGCAAGATAATATGTAGTCATGTCAACTAGGCCACGCTTACACACACTAGCTATAATAATAATAATTGATTTATTCAAAGACAACATAATGGTCCAAACACTAAAAATAATTAATACAAAATAGTGATTTGGTCCTCTGACCCATTTTCCACAATAAAGGACAATCTAGATTGTTAGCTATCATGCTTAGGATGCTGTTGCTGCGCACCCTGTCTAGCAGCGAGGCCGTTTGACTATGCGCTAACGCAAGAGATAGCGTCTGAACCAAGACGATTCGCTTATGATTTAAATGGGTACAAAAGCGTTCCTGATTTGGGCCCAACCATGGTGTAATAAATAAGATATTACACCATGGCACCTTTCAATAAATTCGCTTATAACTGTCAAGAGATTGAATCCTCAAATTAAAGAAAGGCAACTTGCTTGTGATTCTTCCTCACAAGCATCTATGGGCCCCCCCACACTACCGGCGTCGTGTGAGCGTACTCATACAAAATTGTATGAGAAGGCTCACACGACGCCGCCCTATAAGCGACGGTGTATGCTTATTTTACAGTACCTATCAGGCAGGCCGTGTGGTTATTTGCCATAAGCCAAGAATATTAAGCCCAATCGGAATTTAACCTTTACTCAATTTTACCCGTGAACCTGTAATCCGCTCCTCATGGCATAAACAATATAAACATGACACAAATACATGACGGCGTTTTAATGCGAAATACTGCCGCAAGCGAAACGTGTTAATACACCACATGTACTTGTAACTATATCAAACTGCTACGTTTGACAAATTCCATTATAAAACTATGCCATGTAATTAATTTAGGAACTTCAATCCACTTACGTTGTGCTACGACGGTACGTGCTACGCCATATGCCCCGTAGCGGGCTGTTCGGTCTACGAGCTACGAGTGCTACGCAATAAACCGCGGTATCACCACGAGATAATAGGGTTGTAGATTTAAAAACGTAGTGTTGTTAAATGGATAGTAAACCATCAAATTATTGTTATAAAGAAAAATTACAAAATAAATTAAAATCATAAAGACATATAAAAATAATGAAAATAACTATTAAGTATAAATATGATCAAAGATAAAAAAAAAAATACAGATAAATAATAACTAAATTTCCCCACCCCGCATCGCACCCGGCTCAAAGGTCCCCATGATGCCCGCAGCATTACTCCGCTGAACGGCGATGGAGACCTGCTGAATCAAGTACGACCCGGAGCGGGGGTCACAGCCCCTCTCGTGTAAGCGGCCTAACTCTTTAAAAAGTCGGCGGGCCTCCGAGCCCCATGGTCCCGCGGTTTCTATGGCTACCGGTACAAAGTCGTACGCCGGCTCCAAGGCGGAGTATTTAGTGTGCTTCAACTTAGCAGCAGCCTCTGCTGCCAAGCCGGCACAACGTGAGGTCTGCCTTAAATGCGATGCTGCAAAAGTGCTTACGCAAGTAGCATCCCATAAAAGGCAGCGCCCCCTCCGCCATGGAACCAGCGTAAGGCCGTCCGGTCTTTTGCCGTCCGTACGGCTGAGGCCTGGTGGCTCCAACAGGCACGGTATATTGGCCGAAACCATGGCTCGCCGAATGATTTCATTAATGGCGTGATGCCTCGGGAATCGTCCTGCACACCTTTAGCAACTTAGGCCGTGGTGACCATTTTCACCCACTATTGCCCCGCAACGGCATCGATGGGCCTCGCACACATTAGCACCCAACCTGAGGGCTGTCGCTATTCTAAGCGAGTTATTATCAAGAAAAGTGCCAAGTTGGGCTGATGGTATCGCGTGCAACCATGCTCCTGACTCCGGTTGCACGAGTGCCTTGAGGCGCGCCAGGTCGACACCTGAGGCATTGGTCAGTAAGGAGTCGTATGTTTGTTTGCTCCACAAATCGTCCCATTGCCTTTGGCTGGATGGGGTTTCAGGCCGCGTGTCGTTAGTAATTGTCGCCGCCCATCTTGCAAGCGCTTCTTGCAGGAATGGAACCGAGAAATTGCCACTATTGTGTGAAAAAATGTTAGTGACAAGGTCTGCTGTTCCATGAGCAGAAGCTAAAAATGCAATCAGGCCCACATCTTCAACACGGCGAATATCCAGGCCGCCATACCGAATGGGGAGAGCTGCTTGAACCCACTGTATATCGGACATTTCTGTGTTTAATAACAGCTCAGCCGTCAATCTCAGTTCACGGTCTATGTCCCTCGCTTCATTAACGAATAACCACGATGGAGAAGTTCTGAGTAAATATGTCATTCTGGGTGTTGCGAAACAATTGCGTAATAATGTTAATGAAACGTGGGACGACAAATTCACCAAGTGGCTTCGTGCTGTTATGAGTGCTTGTTTTTTAATTTGTAGGGCTTCGCTGACACCATCGGTGAAAATGGGTGCACCTAATAAAGAAAAGGAGGATTAGTCGACAGATTTTATGCCCAGTAACAAAGTTTCTAGATTTAATAACGTTGAATTTGCAATGGGCCCGCATGTTAAGAGCTCACACTTCTGTGGGTTTATTTCTAATCCCAATTTTTTTAAAGCTGGAATGAGTTTTTTCAAAACTTCAAGTATCGTTTCCGGCCTACCACCGATGGTGCCATCGTCCAGGTACCAGTTGTTTAGTGTGGAACTTAAATCAGAAATGGCTTTGTGTATAGCAAGACAGAAAATCAGAGGACCCAAGGGGTCGCCCTGTTGTGCTCCTACTAACATATTGACATTGAAAATTAAAAAAAAACATGCGTTTTTTATTGTCCAAGAGTAAATTTAAAGCTACCAATAGAATCCTTACGCTTTTATAGAAACAAAATTTTACAACGACTATGGACCTAAAAGCAGTATTTCGCGACCGAAACAGCAATTTACTTCATTTTCAAACTGCAACTGTGACGCCATACTTTTATGTCAATTAGTATGTGAAGCGTTTCCGCTGCCGCCAGCGATATCCGTCATTGACTCAATTTTTTGGGTTCTTTAATTGTAGTTAGTTTAGTAACTGGACAGTGAAAAACAAGTTTCTAGCGATGCAATATTTGTCCGCAAACTAAAAGCTATTCTAGTGGAAATGGCTGGCTATTGAAGAGTTTTTCGATAGCCACAGGCCATTGGCTCAGTCGCGCACCTAAATATACATGAATTAAATATATATTTACTCAAAATAATGATATTATTGTGAAATTGACATGTAATGTGAAACATTTTTAAATTGTAAATGACTCCTGGGATGGTGCAAACTCGGATTATTTACATACATTTAGGACCAAATGAAGGTATGGAAAATAAATATTTATTTGCTTTTTAAAAATAAAGATAATTGACTGTTAATGTACTGGTGGCTCCTGAGAAGTTTCAAACATTCATAGGTTACGGTGATTGCAACTGTGACGCCTGTGTTACCACTTTGCCAAAAAAAGTTTTTTACATTAGTCGTACTAAAAAAGAAATCTATAGTCACAAATGTTAATTATAATAATTGAACCACAATTGTTATGCCATTAAATTAAATTAAAATTAGACTTCTTATAAATTATGAATATGAATTAGATTTTTAGGGTTCCGTAGCCAAATGGCAAAAAACGAAACCCTTATAGATTCGTCATGTCTGTCCGTCCGTATGTCACAGCCACTTTTTTCCGAAACTATAAGAGCTATACTGTTGAAACTTGGTAAGTAGATGTATTCTGTAAACCGCATTAAGATTTTTACACAAAAATAGAAAAAAAAACATTTTTGGGGTTCGCGATACTTAGAGAACTGAAACTCAAAATTTTTTTTTCATCAAACCCATACGTGTGGGGTATCTATGGATAGGTCTTCAAAATTGACATTAAGGTTTCTAACATATTTTTTTTCTAAACTGAAAAGTTTGCGCGAGAGACACTTCCAAAGTGGTAAAATGTGTCCCCCCCCCCTGTAACTTCTAAAATAAGAGAATGATAAAACTAAAAAAAATATATGATGTACATTATCATGTAAACTTCCACCGATAATTAGTTTGAATGAGGTCTAGTAGGTAGTTTTTTTTAATACGCCATAAATCGTAAACCGCAATTTATTTAACGAAACCCTTCATATGCGAGTCCGACTCGCAGTTGGCCGCTTTTAAATACGTGATAGCTGATAATAATAACATACATTTATAAATTAACTTTTGACTTTAATTGAATGTTATGTGTATTGCTGTGTTTTTTAGGGTTCCGTAGCCAAATGGCAAATAACGGAACCCTTATAGATTCGTCATGTCTGTCTGTCTGTCCGTCCGTATGTCACAGCCACTTTTTTCCGAATCTCTAAGAGCTATACTGTTGAAACTTGGTAAGGAGATGTATTATGTGAACCGCATTAAGATTTTCATACAAAAATAGAAAAAAAAACAATAAATTTTGGGGTTCCCCATACTAAGAACTGAAACTCAAAAATGTTTTTTTCATCAAACCCATACGTGTGGGTGGGGTTAATTAATAGGTCTTCAAAAATGATATTGAGGTTTCTAGTATCATTTATTCCTTAAATGAATAGTTTGCGCGAGAGACACTTCCAAAGTGGTAAAATGTGTGTGTGTCACTTCTAAAATAAGAAAATGATAAATCTAAAAAAAATATATGATGTACATTACCTTGCAAACCTCCAACGAAAATTAATTTGAACGAGATCTAGTAAGTAGTTTTTTTTAATGCGTCATAAATCGTAAAAGCAATTTATTTAACGGAACCCTTCATGTGCGAGTCCTACTCGCACTTGGCCGCTTTTTTATAATTATTACTTTCTCGCGCAACGCATCAGCATTGCAATTCAGAGAAAAAATGCCGCCAGCATCCTCAGAACAAAACCTCGAGGGCCTTTTTTATTTTAGATTTAACTTAGTTTTTCTTAATTTTAGGTTTATTTAGTTTATTTAAGTTTTTTCTATAGTTATGTATTGTAAGTAGGTTTTTAACTGTTAATTAATCTAAACTTAGTTTTAATTTAAATAAATAAATAAAAATAAATATTACGGGACAATCTTACACAAATCAACCTAGGCCCACGGTAAGCTCAATAAGGCTTGTGTTGTAGGTACTAGGCGATGATATATATAATAGATAAATACATATAGATACTTATACATATTTTACATCCATAACTCAGGAACAAATATTCGTGATAAACACACAAATAAATGCCCTGACCGGGATTCGAACCGGGACCTCCAGCTTCGTAGGCAGAGTCACTACCCACTGGGCTACGGAGACCGTCAAAAGTTAGTTAATAATAATAATAAATAAATACTACGGGACAATCTTACACAAATCAACCTAGGCCCACGGTAAGCTCAATAAGGCTTGTGTTGTGGGTACTAGGCGATGATATATATAATAGATACATACATATAGATACTTATATACATATATAACATCCATAACTCAGGAACAAATATTCGTGATAAACACACAAATAAATGCCCTGACCGGGATTCGAACCCGGGACCTCCATAATGTTATGGAGTTAATGTTTATTATCATCTTGTATTTACTTTGGAAAATAAATGTTTTTCATTTTTACCAACTAATATTAGCTTAAGTACTTACTAACAACAATGATCCATGTTGGTCCATGAATAAACGAATTTATTTATTATTTAAGCTAATGTTTATGGTATTCTTTGCTCGGTCATTTCAATCGTAATGCTTGTTTTTCTGTAGTCTCACAGCCTAACCGACATTATTAGCAAGCTGTCGCGGGCACTCTAATGGATTTCACAACAGAGGGTATATAGCGAGCCGCTAAGAGCAAACTCGGTGTTCCTACTGGGACCCGAGGGGTGATTACGTAACTGAGTCATTGTCAGTCACAAAAACAAAAATCATCTTTCCGGTGGTCAATAGTTAAGGGCTTACGCTCACACATAATATGTTTTTATCGCATAGAATTATAGAAGGGGCAACGCCGTTTATGCGGATGCAGAGATCAACCAAAAATTAGGCTTTATAGCCCTTAACTTTGGCAATGTCCATGCACCGAAGAGACGCGAACCTAAATCTGTCAATGACCCAACTATTCGAACAAGCTTTAGGACAAATTCACTGTCATTTTCCCATGCACAATATTACAGAATACGCACAAAGCGTGATCGCGAGATCTCCTGAGTGTCTATTGAGAGTGAGGGACCTGGATTAGCCTCTAGCGGACGATGTGACACAAATCGTCAATCAATCGCTAAACTAATAAACTTGATACTCATCTGGAATTAAAAGCGTCTATAGGGTACGGTGGCTGCCGTGGTAAAAAATCTATAGTCTAAAGACATTTTTATTTGCTCGCCCCATTTAAACTTGCAGGTTGATCACGTAACGCATTGTACGAACGTCGGGTAGGTCTTAATGTCACTTTTTATTTGGAAAATTGACAGTTTAATTGTACCGAATAATAACGGACGCAGTTTTGGAAGACTACTATTTAATATGAGGAAAAATAATTAGGGTAAAACCCGGATTGATGCCCCACTGGGACAGGTGTCCCAATTCCTAAAAACCCAACTTCCCAATATCGCAGCACTGAAATAGTAGGTTATTTAGGATGCGCCAGCGCCACCCACCTAAATCCTACGCAAGCAGCCGCGCGAAATGAACGCGTCTCGCGTGTGTGCACTGATATCTCCGCAAGACTCGAAAAAAAGTTGGCAAAGTTTGGAACTTAAGTATTTGTTGAAGCATAACTTTTGAACTAGTTATAATTTTGATTCTGTTTTTATTAAATCAACACACTGATATGTTAAGTACATATCTAACTGCCTATACTCGCTCCATTGTGTTTATTTTAGTCAAAAAATTAAAAGGCATCTATTCATATCGAAAAGGATAGTCGCCCCGATTTTTTGAGGTATAGTTGCCCTTAGGGGCATCTATCCCGTCACCCATCAAAACCGCAGAATTTACTTTTTTTGAACGAAATAACTTACTTTATCTAATCGATTCGTACTAGTAGGTATATGATACGTCTATACCTACTAGTACGGTCGCGGAAGTCCGTTGGATGCGGGTGGCGCAGGACCGGTTACTTTGGCGCTCTTTGGGGGAGGCCTATGTCCAGCAGTGGACGTCTTTCGGCTAATATGATGATGATGATACCATTTGATACCTACTTACTGGTAGATTGTGCTTGTGTGTTTTTAAATTCAAGTCATAAGTATCGAAAATATTATGCAACATTCGTAGGTAAATTTTTTTTAAATAAATGCAAAAAAAAATTCTAGTGAAAACCCATTTTAAAATTGATGTTGATTTGTTTAAAAAGTATTATTACGAGACCAAATAAACATTTAATTATAAATTTTAACTTATTTTATTCCATAGGGCATCTATCCTATACCCCAGGCATCTATCCTTCTTTGCATTTTGATTTTGAGGCATCTATCCATACCTACGAGGCGTCTATACTCAAAAACATGCTCTCGAAAAACTGAAATTATGCCAAAACTGTAATTATTAGGATGACAGCAACAAGTCATAGGGAAAGACAAAAGATTAGACTAGCTTAATTCAATAAAATTAGTCACGAATAGTATAAGTTTTCGGAATTTTGAGGCAATTTCAAAATGTGGGGCATCTATCTGGGTTTTACCCATTTGTAACATAACGTAATGACACCAGATATGATATGTAAACGTGTCAAACAGTGACACACGGCTCATGCACAGACAAGGAGGTTCAGGTCGATAGCCCATATTTAAACTATTTCAACACTCATCTGGAATTAAAAGCGTCTATAGGGTACGGTGGCTGCCGTAGTAAAAAATCTATAGTCTAAAGACATTTTTATTTGCTCGCCCCATTTAAACTTGCAGGTTGATCACTTAGCGCATTGTACGAACGTCGGGTAGGTCTTAATGTCACTTTTTATATGGAAAATTGACAGTTAAATTGTACCGAAGCGCGTTCGGAACGTTATTATGCTTGTTTTTCTGTTGTATGAACTTTGTAGTCGTTCGCCCCGCACTGAAAGCGGTGGCGGTGCGGTGCGGCGCGGTGCGGATGCGGTACCGGTTGTCCCGCCGCGTCCCGCCGTGTCCCGTCGCGGTATTCAGTGCGGACCTTTTCATATTAGCTCGAACATTACAAACGCGGGTACCGCCTCCGCACCGCGCCGCGCCGCACCGCCACCGCTTTCAGTGCGTTTCGACCTTGACTGACATTATTAGCACGCTATCGCGAGCACTCTAATGGATCGCACAACAGAGGGCAGAGAGCCGCTAAGAGCGAACTTAGTGTTAAAGTTGGGACCTGTAACACTAAGGGCGGGTAGCACCAACTTACGATTACACAGACCGATGGAGATGGACGTTAAATATGGCGCCAGCAGTTGTCATTCCATAGAATCTTGTCAAACTTTCCATACATTCTACGATTATAGATTAGTTTTTTAATTGTATTGTTTGTATGTTAGTCTTTAAGGTTTCTATCGGCCTTAGATGCCTGAAATACTTGGTATATTATTAAAATTTATGTATGTCTTTCCCGCTCACGGGACAATGATGTCCCGGACTTTTGTGCGTGTCGGCGTGCGTGGGGCCAACACGTAGAGGCCCTTTTGACAATTTAATCAAATGCAAGGAGTACACCGAGCGGATGCTGTCCCTGCCCGTGTCATGGGACGCACACAGAGACAGCACTCGCTGGGGTGTATAGGGACTATTGCTGGTTGATGGAATCTAAAGAAAACTTGGGTGAAAATTATGGACTAGTGGCTGGGCTATTGGGTGAAACATCGGACTTTAATTATTATTTATTATTATGATTAGCTCGTTCTTCGAGGTTCTCATTATAGGTCCAAAATATGACTTCCTCAGCATGTCATACGAGTAGATGGGCCACTAATAATAATAATATTCTTTATTGCACGAAAACAAACAAACGCAGAACAATATGAGGGAACTTCCGATACACCTTTGAATTGGGAATAGATGAAAATTTTTAAAGTGCCTGATATTTTTTTTGGTGATAGGAATAACCTTCCTTAGCACCAGAAAAAAGTTGCAGTCTTTTCAGCTGCGTCAATTATTTTTGAAAAATATTAAAAGTTTTCTCACACTTACCTACGTTTTGGGTTTAGGACGGCGAATGAGACACTTTGCTTGATCCGGCTCATATTACAAAAAAATATCTTAAAATCCGTGGTAAACTGACACTGGCAATGATATTGATAGCTGCAGCAGCTATATTTGTCATTGCCAGGGTCAGATATTTAAAATATTTTTGTAACTGTTTATATTTTTCAAAAATAATTGACGCGGCTGAAAAGTCTGCAACTTTTTTCTGGTACTAAGGAAGGTTATTCCTACCACCAAAAAAATAATCAGGCACTTCTAAAATTTTCATCCATTCTCCATTTCTTTGCTGTATGCAGGTTTTATCACGATGTTTTCCCTCACCAAAAAGCTAGCGGTAAATACTAATTGATACTAGTATTTCTTACACAAGTTCCAATAAACTCATCGGTACGAGTTATTAAGTAGATTTTAATGTTCAGATTAATCCCGAAAGTCAAGAATAGATGCAACGGAACCCCAAACCATTTGCGACACTTTTTATACTGTTTGGGTTTGACGAGAACCTTCAAAGTGAAAACAAACAGCGCTTAGATTTCTCTTGAAATTAGATTACCTGTCCACCAACATCTATAGGTACTATCTATCTAACTATTCAGCCCGTATCTGCCCACCTGCTGAGTATAGGCCTCGTCTTTACTCTCTTCAGTCCTGTGCTAATCTTATACACTGCTTGCTTGTTATCCATCATCTATATCTAATTAATATTGTAAATAGGAAAAGACTGTGAGATTGCAGTGTCTAACTTTTTTTGTAATGAGTAAAATCTGGAAATACTGATCCGATTTCAAAAATTCTTTCATCTGCGTGTAGAACGGACTTTCTGTATAGGCTATATTTTATCCCGCGGATTTGCCTGCGTTCTTGAAAATCGCGCGGGCAGCTAGTAATACTTATTATTTTAAACAGGAAAAGTCTGTAAAATTGTAACTTTGTAAGTTTATATGTATTTAATTCTGGCTATTTCGGGTAATCGGCGGTACATTAGTCCGCGTGCCGCGCAGAACAGATTTTAAATGAAGCGCTGCAGGTCGATCACGTAACGCATTGTACAGTCACCGGCATAAATAAATAATGGAACAAAGGCCGCAAAAATATCTGAGGACAACTCTATTCCTAGCGCCGTAAGAGCGGGTCAGATATTTGTACGGCCTTCGATTAATCATATATTCAATTCAATTTATTTATTGCATTATCACATTACAAAATATAGATGGTAGGTACATTATAAGGTATTCATGTGACACCCTGCAAGGGCACAACAATATATGTATATGTATAGAACAGACTAAACTTAAAAATATGGACATTAAGGAAAAGAAAAATATTTACAATTTTGCGTTAAAAAACTCATTTAAACTATAGAAGCATTTGTCGATTAACAATGATTTCAACTGTTGGTTAAACATTTTTGGTTTGACAAGGCCTTTTATATGGTTAGGAAGATGATTAAATTGTTTTATTGTCTTGTAATGCGTATTAGACGTGACGAGTTTATATTTGGAGAAAGGTACTCTAATTTTGTGCATATTCCGATCGTTTCTTTTAATACTCGTTATCTGTTCGTATAAACCTATGTGTTTTCGGACGAATTTACTCGATTCAAGTATATAAATGGAAGTAAGGGTGAGTATTTTGTATATATTGATGCTGGTGATAGTACGCGCGTCAGGTAGATCTAAATGTCACTTTTTATATGAAAAAATTACAGTTAAATTCTCCTAACGCGCGTTCGGAACGTTACGTGATTACCCCTCAGGTATAAAAAGATTTTAATAAATTCTCGTTGAGATACTGTTTTAACTAATGTACTTATGTACTGTTTCATCACGTTGTAAATTATGTACATTTATACACTGGTGTTTTTTTTTTAATCGGATTAGGTAGTAGTGGAGTTTATCCACTACATACAAACTCACGACCTCAAAGACTTTCTGTTTATAATATTGGTATACTTAATACATAAATCAAGTGTTAAAAGTTACAATATTAACTGGGGTGTTCACAGGTCACTTCGGAGTCAGGGATCTTTGGGCCAAGATGGGACTAGCGGATATTTTAGACTGTACAATGTGTGGCGAGGAGGTTGAGACTATGGAACACTTATTGTGTGAAAGTCATGCCCTTGCCAGACATAGAATGAATTATTTCGGTAACGGCTATCCGCAACCAAAGGAATTCAAGGTGCTCCCGGTGAACTGCATCATCCGTTTCGTGGAAATGATGGAGCAAGCCTGGGAGCAGGTATAAAGGAGAGGGCAAATGCACAAAATATACCACTGGGTTGAAGTGCATCCGAAAGGGCCCTCACCTAGATAAGATAAGATATGATACAATATTAACACATTCAGTGCCAAGAATCGCTATGCACTACGCTCGTAGCCGATCACTTGGTTTTCCTCGTATGTAGCGGGAAGCGCCAACGGCGTATTTTATTTATTTATTTATTATTAAAAACATGTGTATTCACTCAATATAGTCCAGGCAATGAACTGACAACTTGTATGGAAAAAATGACTTTGGAAATAATTTATACTCGCTGTTTTTTTCTATATAATGGATATATTACCAATTAAATAGTTACCTAGCGAAAAAATCCAACAAAATTTCAGACATCAAAAAAAATGATAACTTGACTAGGTTCTGAAAAGTCAAAACAAATACTAATAAGTAAATGGTTTTATCTTTATTTTGGTTCATTTAGATTTGCTGTAGATAAATAATAAAAAAAAAAACAATTTCATACTTTATTTAAATTTTTTTGGACTTTTGAATAAAGCATCTTTAAAGAACAAAAACGCTAAATTAATGGTTTTCAAAACCGTATATTGCCTGGAGTAATAATCGGGTTCCCGGCACTGAATGTGTTAAAATAACTCTCGACGCAACAAACATAGCTAAGAACTAACACGACAAACAAGACTTTCGATAAGAACCGCACTCAACGACCTCCATATTGAAACTCTAGTGCCTTACCGCTTGGCTATAATTAACGATTAACTATCAGGAATAAAACCTAATTCAGCGTACAACCTAACCTAATTTAATTTAGGATGTCCGCGTAATTAACTATGTCCGTTTATATCTGTCAACATAACAAGCCAGAAGGCATCTTGATTAAGGCCAAACGCAATTGATGGGGTCAGAGGGCCAAGCGGGGCGGGCGGTAAATATCACTTATACCCTTAAACACCCTTAACTGTACGTCACCCTGTTTATAGCAGGGTTTTCTTTTGTGGTGGTGTGTTGCGTTGTTATTGTTTTAGTAAGTGTAATTCTCTGGGAAAAGGGTATTTTTTGACGTTAGCGCTTATGGCATTATTAACACATCCACTGCCATCAATTTTGTAGCACTAGGTACGCTCGTAATCGATGCTGTGTTTTCCTGCCATCAATTTTGTAGCAGCACTAATAGGTACGCTCTTAGTCAATGCCATGTTTTCCTGCCATCAAATTTGTAGCACTAGTTACGCTCGTAGTCGATGTCGTGTTTTCCTGCCATCAATTTTGTAGCACTTAGGTACGCTCGTAGTCGATCCCTAGTTTTCCCGCTAAGTAAAGAAAAGCACTCACGAACAGAGCGCCCGCTAGGCAAATTCCTGGCAGCCAAAGTGTTAAAGATGCGCTGATTCAAGTGCCACAATTCCCTTAATAATTGCAAAAGCGCCAATGACAATAACGTCCCTTTCTCCTATTGTTTAGAGCAGAACAAAATATAGACTAATTTTGTAAATAGTCTTATGTCATGGCTGCCTGTGATACGCAGCTTAGAAGAATATTTTACTTTTTGTCTATGGACAAAACATAAGAAGATTGGAGTTGAATTGGATAGTTGTACAGTCGCCATCACATACATCGGAGCTAACAAGCAGCTCACAAACATCGGAACACACCTCTATTTTCAAGGCATTAGGGTACATGTGCCGATATTTTTGAACACTTATATAGTGTAAGTACCTACCTATGTATGTGATGGCGACTGTATATGAAGTTGTGTTAATGGAATTAAATAATTTAATAGTGAGTTATTTTCTATTTAAACCTTTTCAGTAGCACATCCCTGTTTGTTTGTTAGTTCTTAATGTGCATTATGTGAATGTATGTGTACTGATGAGTTATCCGAATACATTCATATTCTATTCTATTCTATTCTATTTCTGAATACCGAAGAAGGCGGAAAGATTTTTTGGAACACCTATGATTGACACATATAACGCTTTAGAATCCCATAGGGAAGCCATCACGTGCATGGCTTAAGAAGGAAGGAAGGCTCCTATGCAGCTAAATTAAGAACTCGTTTTAAAATGGCTGACGCCTTTCTATTAATCGACCTACTTCATTTACCTACGACCAAAGTCATATCATTTGGCATTGTGGCAAACAAAAAAAACCGGATGAGTGCGAGTTGGACTCGCGCACGAAGGGTTCCGTACCATTATCTATAAAAACGGCAAAAAAATCACGTTTGTTGTATGGGAGCCCCCCTTAAAAAAAAAAATGTTTTTAGTATTTGTTATTATAGAGGCAACAAAAATACATAATCTGTGAAAATTTCAACTCTCTAGCTATCACGGTTCTCGAGATACAGCCTGGTGACAGACAGACGGACGGACGGACAGCGAAGTCTTAGTAATAGGGTCCCGTTTTACTCTTTGAGTACGGAACCCTAAACTATGACAACTACAACAAATTATTAATGTTTACAAATACCTTATAGACTCATTAACATACATATCAATATACGAAACTTAAATAACAGAATAACACGTTAAAACGGCGGCGACGTGCGTCGCATTTTCTGGGGCTCAAATAATCGATCCCCAAACTCTGTCATGGTACAGAGTGCAAACTTTAAGTTGGCCAGAAAGAGCAGCTAATGTATCCCTTGAAAATGATCTTAACCCATTCAGCGCCAATCACGACGACACACATGCGTGACAGCGCTACAGGCGCTTTTTGCTTCATATGGACATTCAGCGGACTACGGCATAGCGCTGCAAGCGCAGCGTGGTGATTAATCAGTTAAAATACCTTTTTTATCAAAGTAAAGTAAAGGAAATTTTATTTGTAAAGCATAGGTAACAAAGATGGTACGGTATAATGGTAATATGTGTATCACTATGTTTGGCCATTTAGGCATACAAATTTGCAAGCAGCATGCATTATACTTATATATAGATAGTCTTAATTGTAAATTATATTTCGCTAATTACAGTTTAAGTATTTATTCACTGAATAAAAAGATTTACCTGTCAAGAATTTAAATAAGTTTTTTGGTCAGGAATAAGCGAGAATGACGGATTTTTGACGTTGTAATTCTAAGAAACGGAGAGCTTTTTCTAAATCCTGATTACTTATTTGCATAGGTAAACTCCTCATATTGGTCCTAGCCGCCTCCAATTTACGAAGAACTGAATACTTTAACCGAAAATACCCGATTACCGACAGTAGTTTTCTGAAGAGAGCGAAGAGTCATAAGTTTGAGTCCCTAATACTCCATGATGTTATATAAGAACCAACTTGTTTTTTTCTATTTTCACTAGCGTAATATGTTGCCATTGCTCCTAGCCGCCTCGAATTTTCCTTATTCTGCACGTATATATATGTAAACTGTTCTCAATTACACCATATTTGTCGACAAAATCGTACTGAAAACTCAAGGATTTTCTCATTATTGTTGAATAATTTTTGTATTGAATCTTACACAACATTAAAGTTCATGCTTGTACCAACAAGATCCAGTCCAAAAAATATAACTTTTGTCAAAATTTATATTTATAAATAATTATTCAAAACTAGTATAAATTTACCGTCGCGCGGGAATTTATCTCAGTACCGGCTGAATAGCCCTCCGAGACAGACGTGTACTCTGTTTATTTGTGGCTATTCACGAAGCTAACCGGCCACTCTTCAGATAAAATAATATTATTTTGATCTCCGACTAGGCATAGTTGTTACCAACCTCGGGGTCAAACTATACTGGGGATACATTCGTGAGGCTAATCGAGACAAGTTATGAATTGCATAGCTGCCATATATGACGTAGTGTAGCGAAAAGGCTCAAACCCACCGGATACGTAACATTTAAAATTGAACCTTCTACCTAAAACAAAAGTCATACATTTCAATGGTGATGTCTTGTGGGTTGGATCCTTTTGTCTAAACTAAGCGTTCTATAGTCAATTATTATAGTACGAGTGATCGTGATACTTGATAGATTTAATTTATTTACTTGTTACTATCAGTCCACCTTGTTAGTATGTATGTATGTATGTATGGGAGTTTGGGTGAAATCTTCAAATTAGGTACAATTGCGTATCTTCGGTGACATAATATCATAGAGCTGGTCTGATGATGGAGTCGGAAGGTGGCCATAGCAACTCCTAAACTCAACAAGATAAAGCCATCGAATTTGGGCTCATTTATTTGGTCATGGCACGGCAAGACTTTGGTGCTGGATGATTTCCAGAGTCTGATGATGGAGCTATAAGGTGGTCATGGAACTCCTAAACTAAACTAGATAAACCCATCTAGTTTGAGCTCATCTGTTTTGTCTTGGTAAACACTTTGGTGATGGATGATTTCCAGGATCTGATGATGGAAGGTGGTCATGGGAACTCCTTAACTAAAATAGATAGACCTATCTTGTTTGGGTTTGTGTGATTTGTCTGTACAAGTACCCACGAACCAGCGACATAATATGCAGGGTTATTGAAAATAACAAGATGAATAAAAAACTTTTTAAAAAACAAGCTTATATGGCGTTTGTTAAGTACAGCACGATCCTACCTTGCATTTAGTAATTATTTTCGTTTATATATAATAATAACACACACCGGGGGTTTACACTGGAAAGGAAGATTTTTACGTGGTTTTATTACATTTCCGAGTCATCATCATCATCATCATCATCATATCAGCCGAAAGACGTTCACTGCTGGACATACGCCTCCCCCAAAGAGTGCCACAATGGCCAGTCCTGCGCCACCCTCATCCAGCGGACTCCCGCGACCTTTACCAGGTCATCAGTCCACCTTGCGGGGGGCCTACCCACGCTGTGCCTTCCGGTACGTGGTTGCCACTCGAGAACCTTTCCGCCCCAACGGCCATCGGTTCTACGTGCAATGTGCCCCGCCCACTGCCACTCAAGTTAAGCAATTCGGAGGGCTTTATCAGTTACCTTGGTTCTGCTGCGGATAGCCTCATTTCTGATGCGATCGCGCAGAGAAACTCCCAGCATAGCATAGCATAGGCTCAAAGTCACTCAAAGGGCAATGGAGAGCCATTGCCCTTTGAGTGACTTTGAGCCTTCTTATGAGGCCTTTAGTAAGCGACCACGTTTCCGTGCCATATGTCATCACTGGCAACACACACTGGTCAAAGACTCTCGTCTTGAGACACTGCGGAATATTGGACGAAAAGATGTGCCGTAGCTTCCCGAATGCTACCCAGCCGAGTCGGATTCGACGATTGACCTTCCCTTCGACATTTCCGAGTATCACTCTTTATTTCGAAATAAATGTTTAAAAAACCGGCCAAGTGCGAGTCGGACTCGCGCACGAAGGGTACCGTACCATTATCTATATCTTTAAACGGCAAAAAATTTGTTGTATAGGAACCCCCTGTAGCCTAGTTAGTAACTTGGTAGTGACTCTGCCTACGAAGCTGGAGGTCCCGGGTTTGAATCCCGGTAAGGGCATTTATTTGTGTGATGAGCACAAATATTTGTTCCTGAGTCATGGATGTTTTCTATGTATTTAAGTATTTATTTATCTATGTAAGTATGTTTATCGTTGTCTAGTACCCATAGTACAAGCTTTGCTTAGTTTGGGGCAAGGTCGATTTGTGTAAGATTGTAAAAGAAAAAGAAACAGATAAAAACTAAAATAAAAATAAAATTATGTATCCTGTTTTTTAGTATTTTTTGTTATAAATAGCGACAACAGAAATACATCACATTTCAAATCTCTATCTATCACGGTTCATAAGATACAGCCTGGTGACAGACGGACAGACAGACGGACAGCGGAGTCTTAGTAATAGGGTCCCGTTTTACTCTTTGAGTACGGAATCCTAAAAAGTGACATAGGTTTTATGCTCAGAACATAAAAAAAGGGAGAAGTGCCGTACTGCTTAATTTCAACCAAAACCGATGTCCCCAGTTTTCTCCCACCGCAGCGCCCACAGGCACACACATTGAACCGTGTAAAAACAAAGACTCGGGCGTTGCCAGTGAGTCTACGGCAACATGCAAACAAGGGCTGTGATTGGCTTAAACGCACTACACTAGGGGGGCGACAAACGTTAAAATTATGTTTTATCGACATTGATATTAAAATTAATATTATGTTAAGATATTGATGGGTAACAACTTCAACGACATGGTAAAATTATGTGGTGGTATTTAAACTTCTAGCTACAAGTTTAAATAACACGGGTTGTTAAATTACCATAAATCGCAAAAGTAAAAAATATTGACGAATACCTACAGAGTAACATAAACGGCTTTTTATAAGTTCGTGTTCACATACATTTAAAACTCTGGTCACATCGATATTTTTGACCTGTAGGTACCAGGCCGATCCGACTCGCATTTTGGCGCGAAATAATATGTCCATTACTCATATTACGAGATTTAAGGCTAAGGGCGAGTATCCACCAAAGATGTGCGAAGATGTGTTACCATACATTTTACACCTAGGTTTCAAGCAAGCGAGGTGTCAAATATTCGAAAAGTGTACGGCTCTTATTAAGTGGTTGGAAACATTTTTCTTGAAAATGTTACGAACACATTAACTCTTCTCTGTACAGGAAACCAGTTAGGACCTCTGCCAGTAGCATCTATCCATTTTTTTAGTACCTACTCGGATTCTTTGGAAAACTGTAATAAGAAACCGAGATTTCTTCTTCAATTATCACATTTCAAATGAAAGTAAAAAATACTAATTTAAAATAAATTATTGGTAATAATATCACATTTAAAGTTGTTCTGAAGCCATTTGCAACTAAATTATATACTTGTACATACAATTTTAATATGTCTATTTACCGTTCATACTGCAACTTAGTGAAAATCTTATTAGTAGGTACCGTAAACATTTTGTGCCTTTTAATCTTATTAGTATGTTATTAGTTACCTTTAAGATAGGCACCCAACCAAAACAAGTAATTAAATAAAATAAAACAGCGAAAGTAGTCGAAATAAAATAACTAGTATGATATCGTACTTCTATTTTATCGATTACGCGTAAATTGTAACTGCACTTTGGCACCGCTCTAGTTTGCGACGCCAAGCAGCGGCCGTACCACTAAAAAATCAAGCATCGTCCATATCCATAGTGGTTTAATACATTGCGCCGTGGTTTACTGTATTGAACGTTCAATGTACAACGCATAGAACAAAAATATGCTTTTTCGTTCGATATGTTAGTTCGATCCCGAGAAATGATGCGGCGTTGCGTTTATTTATTAAAATATTAGTTTTTACTGACTTAAGTGAAAATACTAATACTCACATGTGGTGCGTGACTCCACCATTCATGTAGGTTTTAGTTTTATTCCTATTTTTGCATGTAACCACGCTACAATTCGGCATTTTGAGTAAACGTGGAAAAACATTTCAGATTCACGGCAAATTGCGACTAACATGCGGTGGGCAGTGACATGCCCATTTGGCCATGTCGCACCGACACGCGCCAAGCCCCCGTTTCATATCTATTCCTTTTTATCATCTGAGGTTTTAGGCTTTTGAATAAAATCACGCATTAATTAATTGTATTCTAGATAAAAAGCTGTGTTTGTATCATTTATAATTTTCAGTTCCTTTGGTAAGAAACGGACATAGCAATTTCTATGAAGGGCAGTTTTTTTTACTGTCCATAACAAAAAAAAATTTCTTCAAGAAATGAATACGTAAGTACCCAGTAATTTCCTAGTAGTGGGTCTACTGGTATAATTTCACTACATTACTATATATAAATAAGACTCAGATAACATGCAAACTATTAATATCCGTAAAACAAATTATTATTCTTATTACTGACAACTTCAACTCGTTAGTTTATTTTATACTAAAAAAACGAAACTAAATATACTTTGTCATATCATAGTATTTTAATACAAATAGAAAACTTGTACTCAAAAATCAAATACTTACTTTATTCAAGTTATCTAACTTCGCTAACATGATGTTCTAGAACATCATGTTAGCGAAGTAATACTTACCACTTTTTAGTGCAAGTATCAATATCGGTCACGGAGTGAATTCCAACGGTGCGCTATACAGATATTTGCATCGGCAAGCTCCGCGGTTAGTTCTATCCCGATCGCACTTACATATAGCTAGAAAGGGACGGCACCCGCGGCTGGTGCGATCTCGCTGTGCATGTGGGGGTTAGGTACGTTTGTGTGGGTGGTAGTAGTATTTACACACACGAACGCACTACGCGTGTCAAAATACCGAATTCTGAGCGAGCGCTTTTTTGAAGAGCACTCTTAAAATGTGGCATGTCAGTTTCTCTTATAAAATCCGGTAACATATTGTATAGTTTCGGTGAAATGCCGAAAGCACTTTTTGCTAGTAAAGCTGTTTTTAGAGGCCTTAAATTAACTAACTCGAAAATATATAAACATGGCAGGGTCAATATTTTAACTTGGATAAAGTAAGGCTTGCATGAATCTGTTGGCCGTGGTGTTAAGTTCTACATAACATAGATTTGTGAAAAGTCAATGTGTTAAAGACAATGAGAACTTTTGTCAATGTTGTGGGGCATCACGATTTACTAGCTGCCCTTTCTGACCTATTTGGAGTCCCATCCTGTACACCCCCTTTATAGGGTCAATAGGTCAAGTGCGGGGTCGTCCCGGTCTTTCCCACTTTATGTTCGTCCTTAATACTTGTAGTGCCAAACTTCTTGATTTTATAATATATATAATAACTATAATAAGAGTCGCCTATGGGGGTTCGGTTGAAGTGTGGTGTGGGCGATGGCCTAGCAAACATATCACTGCACTATACATATAACATTTTCTCTACGTATAATAAATAAATATAAAGGGACAATCTTACACAAATTGAACTAAATAGCCCCATTAGTAAGCTCAATAAGGCTTGTATTATAGGTACTACGACGATATATTTAATTCAATAGATATAAATACATAGACAGCACACCTTTTCGTCTAATATTCCGCAGTGTCTCAAGACGAGAGTCTTTGTCCAGTGTGTGTTGCCAGTGATGACATATGGCACTGAAACGTGGTCGCTTACAACGGGCCCCATAAGAAGGCTCAAAGTCACCCAAAGGGCCATGGAGAGGGCTATGTTGGGATTGGGAGTTTCTCTGCGTGATCGCATCAGAAATGAGGCTATGCGCAGTAGAACCAAGGAAACTGATATATCCCTCCGAATCGCTTAACTTAAGTGGCAGTGGGCGGGGCACATTGCACGTAGAACTGATGGCCGTTGGGGTGGAAAGTTTCTCGAGTGGCGACCACGTACCGGAACGCGCGGCGTGGGTAGGCCCCCCACAAGGTGGACTGATGACCTGGTAAAGGTCGCGGGAGTCCGCTGGATGCGGGTGGCGCAGGATCGGTCACTTTGAAACTCTTTGGGGGCCTATGCCTATGTCCAGCAGTGGACGTCTTTCGGCTGATATGATGATCATGATGAAATACATAGAAAACATCCAAGATTCAGAAACAAATATCCCTTACTGGGATTTGAACCTGGCCTTCAGATTCGTAGGCAGCGTCACTACCCACTAGGCTAACCGGTCGTCAAAATATAATGGCACAAAAAAATTAATGTGATATCCTTTACCTACCCCTTTTGGGAAAACAGGCGTGAGTTTATGTATGTATGTATAGGGTCCGATGTCCAAATTAAGATGAAACGGCACTGTCGATATGAATAAATGTCTTTTTCTCAAAAATGGCCCGCAAAGTGAACATAACTCGCTACATATTGGAAGGTAAAGTGGATAGTTTAAGGCCTGATCAAATTAAAAAAAAAAACATTGCAGGCCGCCTGGAATGTTACATGTCCTTTATTTGTCAAGTACCATACTTTTAAAAAAGTAGAAACTGGCATATAAAAGACAGCGCAGGTCGTATTCAGCCAAATCAAGTCGTATTTTTCCGTTGAAAACGCGACATTTTTGTATGTGTCATAAAAATATTGCGTTTTTCGGTGGAAAAATACACTTGCGATTCTGTTTAAAACAAAATTATGACGTTTAATTTAATTTAATTAGCAGTATCCTCAATTTGTATTTAATAATAACGCTTGATTTCAATTTAGTCTTTTTTATTCCCCCATTTTTGAGAAAAGCACTATATTAGCCTCAGCCGGAATGGCAATTGCATGCTTCGTATTATAATTAAACGGACTCGCAAGCTCGTCCGTTTAAACAAAATACTCAGGCTGCATTTGCCTCCTTCCCGGCCACGGCAATAACGTACTATTATATTTTCTTAGCTGTTTTTTCCGAGGACTGAGGAGCTGTCTGTCTCATTTAAACCGTTTACTTGAGGCCCTATTTGATAAAAGATTTACGTTGTTCAACGCGATGTACAACGTAAGTCTATCCAACTGTCCACACGAGACCCATTTATCTGGATATTAGTCTGAACAGTGACCATCGTACACGAGTAAAAGATACAAATAGGACCCAGCATAATCCAACCCTATGTGTGCCGTAACTGTTTGTGCTGCCCAATGTGCAAAAGATTGTACATTCCATTTTAATTTCATTTAGACTTTTCTTAACATTACATTTAAAGTCGTATTTTTTGTTTTCTTCAATTGAAATACAAAAAAAATTGCCGTAACTGTTTGTGCTGCCCAATGTGCAAAAGATTGTACATTCCATTTTAATTTCATTTAGACTTTTCTTAACATTACATTTAAAGTCGTATTTTTTGTTTTCTTCAATTGAAATACAAAAAAAATTCAACTCTTCTAAATAACTCTTATGACTTTTACTGATAAAATTTTTGTATAGTGAGCCGCACGCGTTTAAAATCCGTCAGAATGGTTTTTTCGAATTAACTCCTGATACAAACTGCTTACTCGTATTATAGCATTTGATCACGAAATTAGCATTCAGTTGATCATTAATTATGACGTAATAACGTAATAGTGTCTGCGACCGCGACAGCGGTGACGTCACTAATTCAGTTAATGGCCTCCTTGACACTGATTTATTTGAGGTCTTGTACACAGTGTCAAGGTAAATGGGATCAAGTAGTGTATCTAGGTTGAGACTAGATTTTTCCCGTGACTTAGATTTTTCACGTAGAAATACAAAATGCTACCACCTCAACACAGTCACTGACAGGAACCCATCTACCGGGCTCCTACGCCGTAGTTGCTTTCCGCTACTTACGAGGAAAACCCCGGGATCGGCTACGAACGTAGCGCGTAGCGATTCTTGGCAGGGAATGTGTTATTCATAGCAAACTTGTTAAAAGCTGTTGGTCTACTAATAATAAAAAAAAAAAAAAAATATTGATATTTTTTGTAATTCTCATAAAAGCTTCAAATGCAAAATCAGGGATTTGTTGTTGAACCTGAGGGGTAATCACGTAACGTTCCGAACGCGCGTCGGTACAATTTAACTGTCAATTTTTCATATAAAAAGTGACTTTTAGTTAGACCTACCCGACGTTTGTACAATGCGTTACGTGATCGACCTACTGGAACCATAGTCTGACTGAAGTGATTCAGTTATTGTTTTTTTTTTAAGCTTAGATAATTAGTGCATTAATGCTAAAATTTGTAACGCAACGCATGCTGTGCTTGCCTATTATTAGGGTTACAACTAGACATTACATAAGTGCTTGTTTTTTTAGGGTTCCGTACTCAAAGAGTAAAACGGGATCTATTACTAAGACTCCGCTGTCCGTCCGTCTGTCTGTCACCAGGCTTATCTCACTGATACCGTGATAGTTCCAGTTAAAATTTTCACAGATGATGTATTTCTGTTGCCGCTATAACAACAAATACTAAAAACAGAATAAAACAAATATTTGTATTGATAATGGTACGGAACCCTTCGTGCGCGAGTCCGACTCGCGCTTGGCCGGTTTTTACATTGTGAACTCTGTTCGCAATCCTTAAAAGAAAAAAAAAAATATGAGCCGAGGGTATGAGAAAAACGCTGCTACGCGCTAGGCGTAGCACACGTAGCGTTCCGTGGCCTCGAATGGGTTATGGGATAATTTCTGACATATAAGTAGCTTCCAGCGAGCGTAGCATGGTTACCATTTTATCAGTATAATGTTAATATAATTAGGAATTTATAGTTAACCAAGCTATTAAATATTATTTATTTACGATGAGTATGAGTATACATTTAATTTTAATGCTTACAATGACTCCTTAGCTTACTTTAGTCTTACCGTGCTAAAAATACTCCGATGCCTGATTATCACTTATCGCTGTGGATAAGACGTCCGTCACGTTATGACAAGTATTTATGCGAGTACGAGAGTGATTAATGTCTTAACCACAACTATATTTATATGTATTACCAGTGTCTAACCGCCATACGATAAATAAATAACGATAATAAAATGACAACCATGCTGCCCCCGCAGGATTTTAATTAGGTTTTCCAGGACTCAAAATTGATTTTTCATACAGAACTTCATCTAAATAATTTCAGGTATTTGCGTGAATAACAACCCGCCGACAAACATTTAGATAAACATAAAGTGATAAGTACTTTCGCAAGTCTAATACTTATTTATTTATATATTAAATACATGTTAACACGACGTTACGGTAAAATCAATGCATCATGAGACGATACTAAACTAACTACACATATAATAGGCTTGTGACCTTAAATTTGTTTACGATGCCATTCGAACCAGTTTTTGTAGATGAAAAAATGTGTGTATGGAAGCAACTACATTTAAAGGACATTAATACCCAAAAAATCGAGTTAAAGACGGACCTCGCTGAAAGCAGCCGAAACGCTTCATACTGATTGGCTTTAAAGTATGACGTCACACCGTGCAATTTGTACTAACCGTTGCATGGAAAATGAAGTCAATTTGCTGTTTCGGTCGCGAAATACTGCGTTTAGGTCCATAGTTGTCATACAAATTTGTTTCTATAAAAGCGTAAGGATTCTATTGATACCTTTAAATTTACTCTTGGACAATGAATAAAAAACTTTTTTTCTAAACTTTCAAGGTTCATATCTTTTTATGATTTGAATTATATTTTGTAATTTATACTTTATTACAATCATTTGATGGTTTACATTGGAAATTGATAACGTCGTGTTGCTTATCCATTTAGCAACACGACGTTATCAATTTTAACAGCACGCAACAAGCCTATTAAATCGGTACTGTTGATTGCCTATCATCCATCGCCTAACAGGAGCTCAGACATTCACCGCACACATGCATCCATCGCTACGCAAGTAAATCACACTCCGGTGTTTGGCTGTTATTCTTTACGCGCTCATGCGCCCCACTCCACCCATCACGCCTAAAGAAACTAGAACTCTACCTACGCTTCGGTACTACGAATTGCGGCCTCAAGATATATTTGTGTATATAGATGTGATGCGATGTGATGTTGTGAAGGGACGCCTGGCCGGAAACAGGCGGGCAGTCGACCACTCATCGCTCATTCGGCCCAATTCCCTTAGGTTGGAGCCTCAGGTTACTGTCCCGGCGGCATTCCCACATCAGACTCTTCCATTCTTCTCGTTTTCCTGCAGAACAGAAGGACATCTTTAAGGTCGACATCCCTCAATTCCCTCTCCTCTAACATATCTTTACCTAGCTTTGTGTATATATTTAGATAGATTCTAGACTAGTATTTATTATATGTATGTATAATTTATTAATTATTTTGGCACTACTATACATATCAATTCAAAATATTAGAGGAATAATAATTGAATTAAGTAATAAATTGCTCAAAAAAATTAGCTTAAGATTATGTTTCTGATTGAAGATTCGAAAGAAATGGTTACTAAGTCTACCTGAATAAAGGTTATTTTGAGTTTGAGTTTGCGCGTGAGCGTTGAGGTAAGCTTAAAACAAATTACAGAATATGACATTGAGTTATGAGAGAGCGTGGATCAGTCGGGAGTTCCTGCGGGTTATCCTGGGGATATCCGGAGTATACAGTCGCACGGGGCGACTCACTAGCTGACGGCAATCTGACTCACCGCGTATGATCGGACACGCAGTCACCAATAAATTATAAATAAATATTAAAGGACAATCTGACACAAATCGAACTAGCACCATAGTTAGCTCAATAAGGATTGTGTTATGAGTACTATATGACCTTACCTTACCTTATATTAAATTTCATAGATATAAATACTTAAATACGTAGAAAACAACCATGACTCAATCAAACAATTTTCGTGCTCATCACGCAAATATTTGCCCTTACCGGGATTCGAACCCCGGACCATTAGCTTCGTAGGCAGGGTCACTATCCAGATCCGGCCGTCAAACAAATTGTATCTCCACCTTACCTCCAACGAATTAAAACCTAAGGTTCCTAACAGATATTTGGTGGGATACAGGAATAGATAGTACCCGAAAACTTAGAATGTTTTCTGAATAACCCTAATGGTAACATTTCATGAGGAAGACTTTTCTTGCAATTTGAAACCTTGGACGGTAGAGTTGATTTTTGAATGGACTATTTTGATGCAATTTGGCCAACTCAAATAATACGCGGCCTACCCAGAGCGCCAGAAAGATTGCACGAAACGTTTTACTGATATAAGATTTTTTTCCAGAATATTCAATTTGCTTAAGTTTTATACCCATACCTTATTTTTTCAGGTGCCATTAATTTTCCACGATTCTTATCAAACAAAGCTAACCTATTCTAATAGGAACCATTGCGATGATTTTTTTAAAGTGCTGAAAAGTTAACTGTTTTGTCGTTTCGGAAATGAAAACTTTTTTTACCTATATATACATGGTTATCGACGAAACACATTGAATGCGAATACAATGTGAAAGTCATTAAGCAAATAAAACTAAGTTAAAAGTCCTAGTAGGTACTCGACGTGGCACTAGCGTAAGACTTGGGCACTTTATGTCAAAGCATTATGGGTTAAATTCGGACTAAGAGGATTTTTGTTTACTCGAATTTAAGCCTTTGACATAAACTGCCCATGCCATTGCAACATCAAGTACCTACTAGGACGTTTACCTTTACCTCATTTACACCGGTTAGCCAACTTAATAGTTGGCAAGGAATTCAATATTTGGAATCATGCCCCGACGGAGTCATAAACTCCAACTAAGTTAGCTTTTGTTACGTGACGGTACTTGTAATAGTTGTAATTTCATTAAAGTGGCTTGAAATCTAGTCGATTATTAGAACTTTGCTCAATAAAGGTAATTTAAGGAGGTATGTCAGACTATTAATTCGCAAGCCCGAAATTTCGTATTTCGTAGTTTGTTTGAAGGTGAAACAAATTTAGTAATCTTACGCCCTACGTTATTGAAATAAGTTTTGAGACCAATTTAATTCGAGGTCTAAAATGAAAATGGAATTATTAATAGTTTACGCCTTGGCCACGACTTTCTTAAGCGACCTGCGACCAGCATTTTATGTGTTCATTGCTCGGTCGAGACGCGCAACGCACTGTGGTTAGTTGGGATCACGCGCAATGAACAGATAAAACGCTGGTCGCAGGTCGCTTAGGACCAAAGTCGTGGCCAGGGGGTTATTGTACCTATATGACACTGGACCGCGGTATTTCACCTATATTTTACAGCTTATATTTATGGTGTACAAGGCTGGAGAATGCATCGTTTTTCCTGAAATTTTTGAGGCTTATTTTCGAGTGTAAAATACTTATTTATCAATATTTCCGGCGTTTCAACGCGGGTTTTACAGGAGAGATAAAGGCAAATAAAATCGAGTTACACTCGTAAATAATAATCTTCTAAAAATGTGTAGGTAAAGCGCGAAAATCGCGAATGCACTGTTACTAGACTATCAAATAGATCCTCTATTTGATACTCGTAATTGTACATCTTTTAAAGGATTGACATCACGCATGTGAGCACCTGTTAGCTAATAAATAACGATGTCAACTTATCAGGCGGGCCCACAGATGTATGAATACAAGGAGATCGGACATGGCGGCCGATTTGTATAGAGTGAGCCTGTCGCAAGTACATTAACCCACACAACGCCCAAGTAATTGACAAGACAAAGCACGCACACATCTAAAACACACACACTTGTATACACGCTTATTTGACAATAAACGCGCATCGTATCAGGCATTTTGGGAAAAAACGTAATATTCTCTGCGATCAGCACGCGTGCACAGTATGGCAGTGTATGCCCATTGAGCATACAGCTGCGACACGGCCGCCGGCGGCTTGTCCTCTCTCTAGTATTCTATGCTCTGAGGGCGGGCCATACTCTTGTTTGCCACTAGCGTGACACTAAAAGCATTAAACAATGAAAATGAAGAAGAAGATATAAAAGAATACGAAGACTAACTAGAAATAAATACATTTTCGTTAACGAACAATTTCATTTACGCAGTTTAGGTACAAGTTCTTATGAAATTGATATCTTTTCCATCTCACTGAGTCACCAAGGCTTTGACGGTAACGTCAAATCACCTAGCGATATCAAGTCACCCCCGTCAAATTACCCCGAAGAGGGCTATCAGAACTTAAGTTGTTAGATTTAAATAAAAGTAGCATTTGTCGCACTCTTTTGACACAGCTTGACGTGCCTGAAGGGTAATTACGTAACTTTTGAAATGACCGCTCGGACACTTTTAAAATTTTGTTTTATTACTTATAGGTACGCATTTGACCACCATCTCACCTGATGGTGAGTGATGATGAGGTCGAGGATGTTACATGTATTTATACCTAGATAGTGCTAGTGATTCACTCTAGTCTTGAAATCTTAACTGTGCTAACGTGTCGTATACGGTAAACCCAGAAAAAATTCGAAGAGTGATTTGTCCAAAACTATCATAATTCTGAATGCGATATGTAAAAAGGTTAGGTAGTATTATTTGCTAAAAAATCTAAAACTTCGCCATAAGACCATGTGTTCGGAATTATGAATTTTGGGAAAAATATGCTGTCTGACAAATGGCTCTTCGGAACTAAGTATGTACCTAGTGTACGCGTGGTGTACAAAATATTACATAATATTGTCTTCAGTCTCCGCTATTATTTCCTTTTCATTAAATAAAGCAGTTTGAACTTATTTTATTGCGTATATTATGTATTAAATACATCCCGCTGAATTGAGCGCTTTCCAAAACTTGTGTGGTCCACGGGGTATACTCCAACGACGTCGGAATGTATTTATTAGATAATATACGCGATAAAATCCGTTCAAACCGTTTTATTCAATCAATATATAACATTTAAATCTATCTACCTGACGTGCGTACAATGCGTTACCATTGTACGCGCGTCAGGTAAATTTAAATGTCACTTTTTGTCTACGGAAAAATGACAATTATATTGTACTAACGCGCGTTCGGAACGTTTTACCCCCCGCTAGATGCGAGCATGGTATCAATATAAATTTGATTTCAAATTTAATCAGAACGTTTAGCAATTTAGGCCCCAAAGTCAAAAATAATGAAAACGCTCCTTTGAAATATTAAGCTGCATCAATCAGCGAATTCATTACAGTCGTCCGCTTAAATTATTATCCTCGGAGACATAACGAGTTCGCAACCGCCGCGACGAGTCAATTTGGAGGATTACTAACCCCCTGTCGCACGCTCCACGCTTCGTAAAGTTTCATAATTCATAGATACAATAACTCGTCTCCGCTCTAACTTCTTAATATAATACACCTCAAAACCACAAATGACAATATAACAACCGCATACTCCACAAGTTATTAGAACTTTCCGATAAAGCTTCCCTAATTTTAAAGTAAGTTTATTAAGTCAATCGTTTGTAGTTGCAAACTTAAGCCGCAATACGACGATACCAACAACAGTTCCGTTAACATTATAAGATCCTGAAGTGTTCGTATGTGAGAATTTAGTTAACCGCGAGAAGCCTCCATGGTGACGGGGGCGCGCGGGGCGGGGCGACGCCGTCGCGACGTTCAGTCGGGCGCCGGCAACGACCAGCGCCGGTCGCCGCGCATGGGTCGCGTCAGGTAACGCGGCATGCGGCCCGCGCTCGCCGCACTCGCGGCATGCTGCGTGGTGGCCCGCGCCGAGCCGCCTGCGCGCCCCACGCCGCGCAACGCCACCACCCCGCACCGCCTCCAGTGCAGCGATGGCGTCCTGCTCCCTGTCTGGCACCCCCTCGAGGATGTCCCGACCCTCGACATCGCTCTCCGCGGTGTCGTCTACTTCTTAGCGCTCATGTACCTCTTCATCGGCGTGTCCATCGTCTCCGATCGGTTCATGGCCGCCATTGAAGTCATCACGTCCCGCGAGAAGGAGGTGCGCGTGCGACGGAACGGCAGCGACCAGATCATTGTCGTGCGTGTTTGGAACGAGACTGTTGCCAACTTGACTTTAATGGCCTTAGGGTCTAGTGCACCTGAAATTCTGTTGTCCGTTATAGAAATAGCTGGAAAGAACTTCGAAGCGGGCGATCTAGGGCCGGGAACTATCGTGGGCTCCGCCGCGTATAATTTGTTTGTGATTATGGCAATATGCGTGGGAGTGATACCTGGTGGTGAGGTGCGGAAGATCAAGCATCTCCGAGTGTTTCTCGTAACCGCCACTTGGTCCATATTCGCGTATGTGTGGCTCTACCTTATCCTCGCTGTTATTTCTCCGAACGAAGTCGAAGTATGGGAGGGCACTGTCACCTTCCTCTTCTTTCCAGCGACAGTTATGACAGCTTACATAGCAGATCGTCGCCTGCTAGTGTACAAGTATCTAAAGAAGGGTTATCGTGTCAACGAACGTGGAGTGATCGTGGAAGGCGAAGGGGATGGCTCCGTGGAAATGGCTTTGAAGCCGGGCGATGATTTCGCTTCTGATGACGAGGAAGGTCGGGAAGTGGAGAAATCTCGCCGCGATTACGTCGCCGTGCTCCGTGAACTAAGGCGGCAACATCCAGAGGAGGATTTGGAGACTGTTGAAAGGATGGCCTTAGAGACTCTGATGTCGAAAGGTCCTAAGTCTCGGGCGTTTTATCGAGTAGCTGCGACGCGTAAAATGACCGGCGGTGGTGACTTCTCGCGTAAAATATCAGAAAGGGCACAGAGTGATCTTAGTGAGGTGAAGGCTGAGTTGCAGCGGCGAGGATCAGGCTCACCGTCAATTGAGCCCCGCGGTCCGAACGTCCGTTTTGAGCCAGACCATTACACAGTCATGGAGAACTGCGGCTCGTTTGAAGTGAGAGTAGTCCGAGCTGGAGACTTGAACGGAGAAGTCACCGTACAATATACTACAGAAGACGGGACGGCAGAAGCTGGATCGGACTACGTCGCCGCCCAGGGCGCTTTAGTCTTCAAACCTGGAGAGACAGAAAAGACCTTCACCGTCCAGGTCATAGACGACGACGTGTTTGAAGAAGACGAGCACTTTTTCGTCCGTCTGAAATCGGCTAAAGGTGCTTGTTTGGCTTCGCCCTCAACGGCCACAGTCGTGATATTAGACGATGACCATTCTGGTGTGTTCTCTTTCGCACAAAGGGACTTTGAGCTGACGGAATCCGTTGGGACATTTGATCTTCGAGTGGGTAGGACTGCAGGAGCGAGAGGGAAGGTGCGCATACCCTACTGGACGGAGGATGGCACTGCTAAAGGCGGATCACAGTACGAGCCTGCTGAAGGACACGTCGTGTTTGAAAACAACGAATCTGAGTGAGTAAATTTACTTTTGCTTTAGGAATCCATAAAAGTTTCAGTCTATCTGACTCGATGTAATGGTAAAGTATGAAAATGGCATTGACTGCCTGCGCTCGCATTTACACTCGCCAACCCTAACTTGCCCAATATTAATAACAAATCAATTAATTATGGCGAGTCAAATAGGCCTTCTAGCCAAAAGATGGGGTTGACTAATTTTAAATAGATAAATAGGCTATATCACCAAATTAGCCATGTCACGAACTCCATGGCAAAAGTAGCACCGCCGGTTAACAATGCATCTGTAGTCATAAATAGCGTAGAGTAGGGCGCGCCTTTTTGGACCGATACCGCCTAATTGTATAGAGACTAGAATTAGTTTGATTATACATACTTGAACACTCTGATTGCTAAGCTTGGAAAACAATCGTTAGCCCCCGACACTAAGAAATAATGGGAAATAGACGACTTGGTCTCAGTGAGTGGCAAGACTTTCCGATGTCTTGATATCATATATGGCGATTGCGGCGGTCAAATATAGTATATATTAAGAAAACGATAAGTGTTATGCAAGGATTAGGTTTCTTAAAAAATACGTATTTTTCTAAAATTCAAAATGACATATGATACAGACTGCTAAGATGCGTTTTCGTATACTTTACACCTCACATGCTTCACAGCTACGTATGGAAACAAATTGGCACGGTGTACTCCGTATACATTTCATGGATTAATAAACATTATTGACCACCCTAATTAAACATTATGAAGCAAATGTTTCACAAGGTTTCATACTCCTTCAAATTATCACGCCATTTCAGATATATGCTTAAAGAGGAATATGAACATGGAATTTGGTGAATGCCCAATATACGCGTAACTGCTAGCTTTATTAGTTAACCGTATAGTGGCGCTGTCGAATAGCATTGTTTTCTACTAATTAAGCTAGATTAGATTTTAGTTGTTCTATATAATGAAGTGACTGAGTGTTATTAGGAACATTCTGATTATCATCAGGACGGGTTACATCGAACACAATTTAAAGATCGGTAAATGCAGGCAAACTTCGACCTGCTGTGCCGCTGGTCGCACGATATGGGGCTTGTCATTAATGCTCAAAAAACCAAAGCTATGCACATACATACTAGACACAATAAGGCAGCTCACATCCCGTGCCTCATAGCGCACAGCGCCGACTGCTTGCATAATAATTACGATGTTAAATGTATTAAGTGTAATTGTACACAGATTGAAATAGTCATGCAACATACTTATGTGGGTTTAATAATTGACCAGAGATTTAACTGGGGTCCGCATATAAAGCATGTATGCGATAAACTAAGAGCACTACTCAGTAAAATACACATTTTAAAATATCAACTACCTTATCGCACACTCAAGCTATTGTATAACTCCATGGCAGATTCAGTGGTTACATACGGACTAAGCAGTTATGGTAGAACTTACAAAACTTACCTGAACGATATTTATAAACTACAAATTAGATTACTCAAAAACATTGTACCCAAAAACACAAGGAAAAAAATATCCCCAAACTATGAACGTTTGTTTAATTATTGTGAAGTAATGTCAGTGTTCAATAAAGTTAAACTATGTATTTTAGGGGAAGAGTATGCGTACAAAGAGCATTTAGTATTATGTAAGAAAAAGCAACCTTAGACAAAATTTACCAAAACAAGCTATGTTCAAATTACCTAATTTTGTCAATGTGCATGGGAAAAGAAACGTCAGATATCTTCTTCCTTATATAATAAACCAACTACCAAAATAACTACAGCATAAATACGTAAATAGCTTACAATCGATACCTAGTATCAAAAGGTATCTGACGTTATCTGAACCCAATACGAGTGTATTGTAATAATTATGAGTATATAACGGTGATGTATTCAACTAAATTAATGTACCATAGCGAACTATTCATCAGCATATAAACCCTAGAGGTTTCCGCTGGTGAAAAAATGTATACCAAAATGTACTACTCAGATTATATTGGTCAATAAATTAAAAAAAAAAAACAAAAAAAAAAATGTGGTTTTCGTTTGGTTTTGGAACCACTAAAATTCAAAACTATTATCCTAAGTGTTAGGTTCAACTTTAATTGCTTTTTAAACCAGCGTTGATCACGTAACGCATTATACGAACGTTAGGTAGATCTAGATGTCAAAATTTATATGGAAAAATGACAGTAAGTTGGAGTGTCCTCACGCGCGTTCGGAACGTTACGTGATTACCTACCCATCTGAGGGGTAATGTTACGTAACATTCCGAACGCGCGTTAGGACTATTTAACTGTCATTTTTCCACATAAAAAGTGACATTTAGATCTACCTGACGCGCGTACAATGTGTTACGTGATCGACCTGCGGGTCTCAGGAAGATATAGGTCCCACGTATTTTTTTTTTACTTCTCCGCAATGCAAAGTGCAGTGTGTGCGCTAGGATTACGCGAATTAATCCCGCCCTCACCATTTCGCCATCGTGGGACTAGGCGCGGTCGTGGGTTCAACCCTTATGTTGTTGATTGACCACTCGTTCGCACAAAGCGCTTTGCTTCCAGTTTTCTCGCGAAGACAGCTAAAGAGTGACATTCACTTCTGACAAAACTTTTCCCAGCTACGTATAACGTACGACGTGATGCGTCGGGTGCGGGCCAGCCCCAACAACATCCTGCAGATGTTGGCAGGTAGGGTGGACTGTGCGTATTTACGGCACTGTGGTGATATGCACAGGCCAATCGCCACCTATCTATGGTGAAAGGTAGTTAATTATTATTGTGATTTTATTTTATTGTGTAATGATGGTTTTTTGTTTTGTGTGTGTATGGGTCGATGGTACCCGAAATAAATGTTTTTATTTTTTTATAACTAGGATCTCTTCAAGACGAGAGTGAATAGGCACTATCTGGGTATGCATGTAACACCATCGACCTCATCATTACTTACCAACAGCTGAGATAGTGGTCAAATGCGTACTCGTACCTATACGTAATAAAAATAATATATTGTCACATATTGTTCTATATAATCGATTGCCACACCTAGCTCTATCTAATTATGAATACCCAATTACCCATGTGCATGTACCTATTGACTATTGATTGTTAACTATTATTTATTATTATTTTTTGAACCCATATACATTACTTTAAATTTAATAAATTAGTATGCAAGGTTTATCCGTCAGTGCTAATTATTACATTAAATAAATATAAATAAATTGTAACATGTGTATCTACAAATAGTTTCCGACCCATTTATCAATAAAATGTAGGTGAATAAGTAACTACGTGTAATGTATTACCCATTGTATGTTCTCCTTAGTCACCGCCTTATTGAATGTGATTCCCTTCCAACAATCTGTATTTCCGGAAACTTCCGAGTAAGCACATTATTTAAATATATGGAAGTAGATCTTAATCACAGAACAAATAATATTACTTACGTGCAGAAGTTGGTGTCTAACAAAACCGACGTTAGACAGCTAGAAAACTCAAATAATGGCATCCCGCTCTATTACATCAGCATGTGCAATATCGTCTTGTTAGGGTCATGATGTTTAATTATTTATTTATTGGAAAACCAACAGCTCAAAAAACAGGTTAACAACAGAAATAGATATAGGAGGCCACAGAAATAGAAATAGGTTCACGTAGAAAGCAATCTAATAGAAGTTAACATCACAATAGAAGTATAGACAGTCGTCCATTGAACTAGACTAATCAATTACATAAAGTATTAAAAGTAGTAAAAGAGTAAAAAAGTAGTTAAAAACAAGAAGACAAAAAGGAAAGGGAATGCTGACTTTAAAAATTACTCGATTAAATACGCCTTATAGATTGGGTGGGTTTAAGTGTAATATTATCATTACACAGATCATCACTGAGAGGTGCGCAATAGCCGAATTTAGAAGAAGCGACAAATTGGACAAGACTACCTTGACGTCATCTTTTGTTTGTTGGAGATAAATTCCTACAAAAAGTACATTTCACTACAACGTTTTTGCGGTCCTTTCTTCTTAAAATGCAAATATCTACCTAAAAACTACTATATTCTACGCCTGGGTCATACCTGGCACAGGGAATCAGCGTTACCATTACAACGTGGCAATCCTGCACGCCGTTTGGGGCATGTTTCTAATTTTAGTGTTTAGTTTTCTATTTGAAGTTATTTGTTTTGTCATTATACATTTTTTGTTATTATATATATTAAACTATATTAAACTGGGGTTCCTACCTAACTTAGCAGCGTGTTTACACAATACAAAATATCCCTCGTGTTTGATTAAACTCGAATCCATGGGCGGGAGCGCACATTCATTATCTGCCGATCTCCACCGGACGTTCTCATTTGAAAGTAATTGATGACTCATGACAAATTTAACTATATCCAGTTATAGACCGGGAGATACTGACACAAATTTTTAAGGTATTTGTACCAAGTATGGCGACCCTTCAGGGGTCTAATTACGTATTGAAGGAAAGGAAAATGATGGTCATAGCGCTGGTACCGGCGGCCCAAACGCGTGGATGTTAATCGCACCTATGCCTATGTTACGAACAAGCAAATATGCGAACTGACCCATAGGTAATTTTATTAAGATCCGTTTCACCTAAGGCGTGATTACTTATTTATTTAAAGTTTATTGTACAAGACACAGAGATGCCGATGACATTCTCTACCAGGTAACCATTAGGCTAAACACTCTAAACAGGGCTAAACAAACAAGCGAACAAACAGTTAGGCTTTGACGACCGCTTTAGCCTAGTTGGTAGTGACCCTGCCTACGAAGCAAGAGGTCCTGGGTTCGAATCCCGGTAAGGGCATTTATTTGTGTGATGAGCACGAATATTTGTTCCTGAGTCATGGATGTTTTCTATGTATTTAAGTATATATTTCTCTATATAAGTATCTATATCGTCGTCTAGTACCCATAGTACAAGCTTTGCTTAGTTTGGGACTAGGTTGATTTGTGTAAGATTGTCCGCAAATATTATTATTATTTGTATGTCTGTGCCATATCACGGGACCATGGGGTCCCGGACTTTTGGAAGGCATGCGTGGGGCCAAAGCCAACAGCGCAGAGGCCCTTTAAGACAAAAATAATCTAAAGCGAGGGATGCACATGGCGGATACCATCTCCGAGCGCACAACATGATACAACCAGTGATGATCCCCGCCAGGTGCAAAGACTATTGCAGTGCAGCACTGTGACTGCGATGGAAATTAAGGTCATGGGCTATTGAGTAGAGTGTTGGATGGACTGGATAATGGGTTATGGAAGGAGACTAGCGGACACCTGCCGTGACAATCAGTCTCAAAATTGTATAAAGGCAGGCGGTGACTCGCCAACTCGCTAAGTGGGCCCCACAAAACAGTCGCACGTACAGTGCGACAATGGAGCAACACGTCTGAGCGGCTGTGAGGTTGTCGAGAGGTGAGTCTGCGGTGCGCCAGATCCCGGTGTTCCGTTCAAGGGCCGCCGGCGTTATGACATTTTACACTTCCAACCTGGAGCATAGGTTCCGCTCTTGCGACTCCACTCTGGCCGGCCGGTTAAGGCAAGCGCAGAGGCGAGGGCCAGATCAAATGGGCCCTCTGGAGATTAGGGGTCCGCGGTGTCGCCACTCACCGTCAGCTCGCCACAAGCTGCCCCCGCGGGTTTATTATTATTATTATTATTTGTCAAAGTGGTAAAGAAAAAGTATGATAACATCTGTTAAGAGAATATGAAGAAGAATAAATACTTTATTGTAGTTAAACTACATTTATGGACAAACATAAAAAAATTATAAACATTGCATGGATTATGTAACATTTCGTGATTATCTACGTTACATTAGGTGAACTGTCCACTGTCATTTTCCTTAACAAAAATATATAATCTGCCTACGCTGTATACGTACGTAACAAAGCGTTATGCAATCGACCCTTATGTCGGAAAGTAATGTCAAAAATGTCTACCGAGTTAATTAATTAACCGGTCACGATATATAGTATTTGCGCTTTTCTAATATTCGTATGAAATAATAATAAATTCATATGTAAGTATAAATCACTTTTCTTGCATAATTTACCATTTTGAATTCTGTTTAAATAAATATAAGGTTATTTTGCTCTCGCCTCCCCATTTAACTAGTTAAAATACCAAGAAACAGTTCTAAAGTTACAAACTTCCAAAATTTTTCCCTTCGCGTAAACCCGGGAAAAGCCGCAGGGCAGCGTTAAACGTGTTAAACAAACTTCCCGCGGTGAATTTTTAACGAGTAGGGCGACGGGAATATCCGCCTTACTTCGACAACTTACTAACTTACTAATAGGTAGGACACAGCGCAATGGCATCTAGCTGTATTTTTAACTCCCGACGGAAAAAGAGGGTTGTTATAAGTTTGACGTGTCTGTGTGTCTGTCTGTCTATATGTCTGTGTGTATGTGGCGTCGTAGCTCCTAAACCAATGGACCGATGTGAATGCGATTTTTTATCCGAAAGCTGACGTGATCGAGATGGTTCTTAGCAACGTTCTAACAAAATCGGTTCAGCCGTTTTTGAGATATTGAACTTTGAAATGAAATAGTCGGCGGTTTGCCAACTTTTCTAAGATGTAGTTATGGAGCAGTTGGGACTGCAGCCACAATAACTACTCTATTTCCTCTGTAGAGCTACCGAGTGCTGTGTTGACAAAAATATTTATTGCAACACTATACTGGGTGAAATTAAATTCGTGAATCAAAATAGCTATGTAAAATGTGAATCTGTCCATGGTTCTGATCAACTTTTACTATGGGACCAACTTTGTGTTAGCAAAAAACAAACAACTAAATCATACACTTTCCTCATATTAGACTTTCGAGGATGTGTTTTTTGCATAATACAAAGTTTTTGCTGTAGTAAAACCCTGCGACTTCAGCGTCGGGCTTCTGATTTTCTCTCGTTTGCAATATTCCACTTACGCCCCTCGTTAAACAGTGTACTATTATTCCGCTGAGACGTGGACCACTTATCGCCGCCATAATCCGCATGCTGGATTGTTTCCACCTCAAATACCTACGCAAGATCCTAAAAATTAAATTGTCAGATCGTGTTCGGAATACCGAAGTTCTGCGTAGGGCAAATGTTGGTACTCGTTACTTCATGCGCCGTCAGCTTCGGTGGTGTAGTCACGTTTTACGAATGAAGGACCAGCGAGTAGCATATTTTACTCAGAGCTTGAGAATGGCAAGTGGAAACAAGGTGGCCAACTCCTCAGGTACAAAAATGTGCTGTGCCCGGTTACCCGGGATTTTGGTGACAGATCTTTCTCGTGAGTGTAAGCCCGGAGAAAACGATTTTCCTCGAAAGTAATAAATTAATATTAATAATATATGACAACCGGATATGTGCTAAGCTGTATTTTACACAAGTGCTTAACTGCAAAACCTGACACTTTCACTGTCAGGAACCCGCCTAGCAGGCACCTTTATTTATTATTACTTTTTTTTAACGTAGGGGAAATGCCTTTACGCAGTCCCGGGAGGCAGGACGGGTATGACGGACTAACCGAAGCTGGACTACCGACTAAAACCACCAACGAGTTCCGGCGCCGCCTTGTAAAGGGGGACGTCGCAGGATCGCTCTTGGCATTCAACTGCGTACGTCCCGGCGGGTGCCTAGCAGGCACCTACACCGTAGCCGATTTCCGCTACTCAGCGGGAAAACCACGGGATGTTAACACATTCACTGTCACGAATCCTACGCACTACGCTCGTAGTTGGATCTTGTAACAGTGAAAGTGTTAAGTCTCGTAAGATAGGTTTTTAGCGATATTTTTTGCTCTTTCTTGAACCGAGCATCGATCTTTCCGGCCTGTTTCTATTTCCTGTACCACAAAATGTTCAAAATTAAGAGCGCTTACTCGTATTACCACGGCACCCGAACGGTGGATAATCCTAGATTACGGCCCGAGGCCGGCGTACTGGAGCGACGCTGATACACGCATGGCTTCCGAAGCCCCGCCGGCTGAAATGTGAAGGAATGCGGAGTTTTGCGGCCTGGGTTGTAACTGATTGGTTTTATTAGCGGCAAGATGAACGGTTTCAAGCATGTGGCTTCGTATGGAAAATAATAAATGAAGCACGTTCCGTTACAAGGTTATTAAGAGCTCCCTATATTTTTATTTTATATTATTAGATACCTACTTTATCTATTTTTCTCGTTTTTACTCACAGATGTATGAATATAAGTTTTTACTCATACGAATTTTCAAATACTTTTAAGTCATCATCCTCCTAGCGTTATTATTCCCGGTTGTGCCCATAAAGGAGCCCGGGGTCCGCTTTGACACCTAATCCCAAGATTTGGCATAGGCACTAGTTTTACGAAAGCGACTGCCATGTGACAACCCAGAGGGAAAACTAGACCTTATTGGGATTAGACCGGTTTCCTCACGATGTTTTCCTTCACCGAAAAGCTAACGGTAAATATTCCGTACATAAGTTCCGAAAAACTCATTGGTACGAGCCGGGATTCGAACCCACGACCGCCGCTTGACAGCCGCATGCCTGAACCACTAGGCTACCGTAGCTTTAAATACTTTTAAGTATCGAAAAAAAAAAAAAGCTAGTCACAAAGCTTTTATTTATTGTTTGTACAAATGCTGTGTCTTAAGTAATGTTTCTATTCTTTTTTAATTGTTTTTAAATTTTCCTTTTTTTCTCTTCATTTTAAAATTATTTATTAACTACGGGCGTGTTGGCGCTTCTTACGTCCTTCGTTTAGGTAGTAAGGTAAGTACTACTTGGTTTTAGTTTCAATTATATTATTGTACAAGGGTGTACCGTAGGTTCCAGGAATTAAAGTCGGTAATACTTTGTAACCGCTATAATGGTCTTAAATCTCCAAGCAAATCTCTCAACAAACAAAAACAAATTAAAATTACTAAGCAATTCTACGACAACATGTCGTTACCTAGTTTTCGCACGTAACAGCGACATCTAGCGTGAAATTCGCACACTAACCTATACTTAACTATGAATTGAACATATCGCCCACCAAGGACAGAATGTCCTTCACTGATCGCCCACCATAACAACATTGATCCATATGATCTTGGCGAGGGCTAAAGTTACAGTTGTTCTCTAAACTTACGACTAAACAATTAAATCACTGATTGACACAGTGAATAACATCTACATTTATTACAGGTGTTCCTGCTTAGCTCAACAGTCTTGATATATATTGCATACTTATTCATTAATTGGCAAAACACAAAGTTTTGAAGTTGGACGTTTTACAACTGAATTCTTATATTTTAACGACACCACTCTAGTCAACCCATCTGAGCCGGCGTGCTTGATGAGGATTCTACCAAAAAGCCACTTACTAGGAGGTAAATCGTCCTCCTTCACCAAAACAATGTCCCCGACTTCAGGTTCAGGTGTCTTGAAGGCCCACTTGTAACGTTGCATGAGATGCGTCAAATATTCATTAGACCAGCGTCTCCAGAAGTTTTGCAACATCTCTTGAGTGATCTGCCACCGTTTTAAAGTACTTATGGTTGTGCATTCATAGTTTGCCTCAGGCACGGTTACAAGTGGCTCTCCTATTAAGAAATGCCCAGGGGTTAAAGGGACAACTTCTGCTGGGTCACTGCTCAGTACAGACAAGGGACGCGAGTTGAGACATGCCTCTATTTGACTGAGCAGGGTGCTCATTTCTTCGTATGTCAAAGTCGACTCGCCAATGACACGTTTGACGTGATACTTGACCGATTTTATACCCGATTCCCATAACCCGCCAAAATTAGGTGCGCGGGGAGGGATAAAATGCCAGTTCGTTCCATGGACAGCCAGGCAATCGGCCACTTCTTGAGCCATTGCCGATTTCTCTACGTCGAATAACTCTCTGAGCTCCCTTGCGGCTCCGATAAAATTCGTTCCGTTGTCACTGTACAAGTTAGCACAGTGACCGCGCCTAGCAACGAACCGTTTAAACGTCTCTATAAAACCTCTAGAGGTAAGATCGCTTACTACTTCAATGTGTACAGCCTTTGTGACCATACACACAAACAAACATATATAGCCCTTATAAGCTTTATGACCTCTACCTTTGGAGGTCCTCAGCAAGATTGGGCCCGCGTAATCTACACCGCTATTTAAAAATGCTCTAGCCGGTGTAACTCTAACGGCAGGTAGAGTGCCCATAAGTTGGTTTTGTAATTTGGCCTTGTATCGCACACAAGTCACACATTTGCGTACGTGACTCTTCACAAGATTCTTCACTCCAATTATCCAGTAAGCTGATCGGATAAAGTTTTGCATCATCCTCGAGTCACCATGCAACGTTTTCCTGTGAGCATTGTCGACTATTAACTCTGAAAAATGTGATCTGTGTGGCAATATTATGGGTTCTTTAATGCTCTCGGATTCCTGTGATTTAGCTATTCGCCCGTTCACTCTTATCAATCCCTTCTCGTCGATAAAGGGGTTTAAACATAACAACTTCGACGATTTGGATCTAACTTGTCCGTAAGTTTGCATTTCCTTTATTTCTGTTTCAAATTCTGTAGCTTGACTTAGTTTAATGCAAGTTACTAATGCTTCATCTAATTCCTCTTTGTTCAAATAATTAATGCTTTGACCTTGTTTTATAATTTCCTTTTTAGTGATAAATCGTCTGCAATACGCTACAACTCGAATAAGTCGTTGCAGCGAAGAGTATTTCTCCAAGATTGACACGTTTATTTTAGCAATGTGAACTCTCAACGATTGCTCTTCATTTGTCTCATTGTTCTTCGGCTTTTTGTAAGTTAACTCTGTTTCCCACAGAAAATTCGGGCCGCATTTCCACAGCTCTAACTCTGCAAGCTCCGACGGCTGAACTCCTCGCGAAGCGCAGTCAGCCGGATTGTCCTTCGTGGAGACATGACACCATTGCGAAGATTCCAATGTGGAGTGAATCTCGGAAATTCGATTGGCCACGAATGTTTTCCAATTGCTTGGATGCTTGTTCAACCATGCAAGTACTACGGTCGAATCAGTCCAAGCCCTTATATGGTTTCTGGGGATATCCAAGACTCCAGCAACCTCTACTAATAGCTTGGCCAGCAAAACAGCGCCGCAAAGTTCCAAGCGCGGAATGCTGATCTGCCTAACGGGTGACACTCTGGTTTTAGCGCTAACTAGGACGACATGGACTTCTCCGTTCGCATTCACAACGCGCATATAAACAACCGCCGAGTATGCAACATTGGATGCGTCAGAAAACCCGTGCAATTCAGTGACGAGGTCATCTGCGTTTGTGAACATCCACCGTGGAATCGAGAAGTCTGTAAGTTGAGCTAATTCTTGACGGTAAGTAACCCAATCTTCTAAGATCCTCGTTGGTGGTTCTTCGTCCCAGCCTGTCCCCGCTATCCACAATCGCTGTATAAATATCTTAGCTTTTATCACACATGGAGCTATCCAGCCCAGGGGGTCGAACAGCCGCGCAACGTCAGATATAATTTTTCTTTTTGTTACAGGTGCAGACAACGGAGGCAGCTTTACTGAGTACTGAAATTCGTCGCTACATCTGTTCCAGGTGAGTCCTAGTATCTTTACTATATTGTCCTGTTTGAAGTCTAATGTTTTGTCCTGTTTGTTATGTTCTCCTTTCCCTGATTGTTCTATGACCTGCAGCAATTCATCTTTGTTACTTGACCATTTCTGTAGAATAAATCCACCTTCTTTTAATAGTGCATTCATCTCTTGGCAAAGTCTTATTCCTTCTTCTATTGTTTGGCAACCAGTCATTAGGTCGTCCATATAAAACTCCTTAGCGACTCTTTCTGATGCCATTGGGTATGCTTCTTTGTGATCTATGGCGACCTGATTGAGTGCCTTAACTGCCAGGTATGGAGCTGAAGCTGTGCCGAAGGTAACTGTGAGCAGTTTGTAGTCTTGTATTGGATCTTCTGAGTTATTTCTCCACACTATGCGTTGATAATCACAATCTTCTTCTGCCACTTTTACCATTCGGTACATCTTGACGATGTCAGCTATTAAGCATACCGGATGTTTTCTCCAACCCATGATCAAATGTCGTAAGTCTGGTTGCAATGTAGGTCCAACCATCAAGTTGTCATTTAATGACACGCCGTTTTCATTCTTGCAGGACGCGTCATAGACAACCCTGACCTTGGTGGTGGCCTTGTCCTCCCTGATAACTGCATGATGTGGTAAGTAGGTTGAGCTTTCTTTACCAAGCTCTTCCTTCGGTACCAGCGCCATGTGATCTAACTGTAAGTATTCATTTATTACTTCTGTGTATCTTTCCTTTAGTACTTTATCCTTTATAAACTTTCTTTCTAATGATAATAATCTTTTTATTGCAATCTCACGTGACTTTCCATTTTTGCAGGTCGGCTCCTCATCACGGAACGGCAATTTCACGACGTACTTGCCATCTTCGTCTCTACGTGTTGTGTTTGAGAAGACGTGTTCGCACATCCGTTCTTCCTTTGTTAAAATCTGTGAACTCAATAAAGGCTCGTTTTCCAACTCCCAAAATCTTTTTATTATTTCATTGTCCTCTACTTGTGTATGGAAAACGGATATGTTGCTATCTGTACCTGCAGTGTCCATTTGCCCAGACAGAATCCAGCCGAGGGCGGTGCACTGAGCTACCGGGGACCCTGCTGGCCCTTTCAATACACCCTCCTTTAGGATCTGGCTGTAGACTTCTGCTCCCAGTAAAATATCTATTTTACTAGGTGAATCAAAATTCTTATCCGCCAAACACAAGTCTTTTAATTGTACCCAATCCTGAACCGATACTTGCCTCTCTGGGAGCAAAGTTGTGATGTTTGTCAAAACGAAACATTTTTGCTCCATTTTAAAGCTCGGGTCCATTAGTGACTGAAGTTTTAACGTCACTGCTGCTTTTGACCTCATTGAACGCTGTTCACCTCCAACTCCCGAAATTGTAAGGTTGGCAGATGTTTTCTGCAATCCCAACCTTTGAACTGTCGCCTCTGTCACAAATGAGGCTTGTGAGCCCTGATCCAACAAAGCTCTAACTGGCCGGTACTGACCGGTTTTCGACTCCACATTCACGATTGCCGTGGGTAACAAAACTTGATTTCTTACCTGACCTTTCGAGAAACAAGTCACTACCGGTGTGGTCTCGTTAGACGGACTGGACCCTCCTTTAGAGTGTCCGCCGGTCGCTCTCTCACCTGAACCTTCTCCAACTGACTGACCTGAACAACCTGAGTGACCAGTTGGAACACCCTTTGGATGAAGCAAGGAATGGTGTTTTTTCTGACAAACTCTACAATTGGTGGCTTTTTGGCAGAATCTTACCCCATGATTGCTGCCTAAACAGTTATAACAAATCCTATTGTTAGACACAAACTCGTGTCTTTTCTCATAATCTAAGTTGGCGAATTTTTTACAAAAACATAACTTATGCTCTTCGCCACAGAATTCACAACACATTTTTACTATATTGGTCGCGTGCAACACTTTGGTGTAGCCCTTACTACTGGTTGATGCTTTTGAATTAAATGTCGTTACCCTATTTACATGTTTCGGCTCAATACATTCAAAAGCTCGATATCTTTGGGTTAAAAACGTTTGAAATTCCTTGAACGTAGGCAAGGAATCTGACGGCACATTAACTGCTACCTGCAACTCCCACTGCTTTCGAGTTTCACTATCTAATTTTAGTGAAAGCAAATGGACCACAATCAGATCCCAAGCGTCCACATCTATACCTAAATTTTTAAGAGCAGCTAAACAATCGGAGGAAGTGTCTATTAATTCTTTCAAACAAGTTGCCGACTCAGTGGTTATATTCCGCTGACTGAGTAGGCGCTTAATAATGCAACTTGAAATATATTTTTTGTTGCTGTAACGCTCGACTAATTGTTTCCAGCACTGATCATAATTTGCGTCCGTCACAGGTGTGTGACGAATCAGCTGCTCAGCTTCTCCAGTCAAGAATCCCTTAAGATATTGCAATCTCTGGACGTTATCTAACGCATTATTGTTGTGTATCATTGATACAAATAAATCTCGAAAAGTGGGCCACTCCGTATATATCCCTGAAAATGTGGGAATGATAATCTTGGGCAACTTGACTAGAGAAGACTTAGTGTTTACATCTTCATTCGAGCTCATATTTACCTTATTTACATTGTACTGGACCTTAAGCTCTGCTAAACTATGTTTTAACTCGCATTTGTATGACATGTATTGCTCTTCGGTTGCTTCATAAACATCACTTTTTACATATGACGTAGCCTGTAATAATTTGCCTTCAGCTGTTTGCAGCAGTTCTTTATGACCCTGCCGAAAATCATACCACAGCTGTTCCAATGCCTCGAGCTTGCTTTCAACATAATACTCTGTTATACGTTCCTTAGGGGACTTTTTGAAATTAGCTCTCGACTTAGTTATACGAGTTGACAAATCAGATTGAAAACTCAGCAAAGATTCCATGTTGAAACACTCAAATTAAATAAACAACAAACAACTATTTATCTTTTGCAAGTTTTATAATTTGTATGAGCAGACCGAATAAACTACCAAACATAAACACAACAGTAGCAGTAGCCCAACAATTTGATGAACAAACAAAAACAATTGAAGAAAAAAAAACAAAAAAACCAGTGTATTTTTTACCTGACGACACTTAGAAAAATTCGAGGTAAATTTGTGAAAAAATTACAAGTGTTTGGGACTTGGACGAAATCCAGCATGGATTCCCCGTACCTCCGTTTTTTCTCTTAATATTCTAAGTTCTAAATATGAAGCTAAATATTACAAGTTAAAGTTATTGCACTAAGTCCAGCACTCCTTGGTTATAAGGTTGAAAATTACTAAAACTCTTGATGAACTTGAACTGACGTTAAAGTTTTGATCTTCTTTGATATAAAGTTCAATTTCTCGTATCAAATAATATAAATGTACTCACGGTTTGCACTTGACACCTCACTCACACATACACCTATTTGCCACCTTGCTATGCTGTGACGCGCTCTGCTTTTAGCGCCCTCTCCGCTGTCCTCCTGGCAGTAACACCTGTTGTGCTTCAGCTTGGCTCCGCTAGGTGGCGCCACCGTCGCTGCGTACTGCCACTCAAATCGTTTCCCTCTGAACAGCAAGCCACTGCTACTATGGGAAACGATGCGAAGAGTAGCTCTGCTCACACGCACTGAACTACTACACCACTTCCAAAAATATCCGATTCGATGGACCATGTACAAGGGTGTACCGTAGGTTCCAGGAATTAAAGTCGGTAATACTTTGTAACCGCTATAATGGTCTTAAATCTCCAAGCAAATCTCTCAACAAACAAAAACAAATTAAAATTACTAAGCAATTCTACGACAACATGTCGTTACCTAGTTTTCGCACGTAACAGCGACATCTAGCGTGAAATTCGCACACTAACCTATACTTAACTATGAATTGAACAATTATAGTAGTTTTACTCAGGGCCCCACTGAAAATCAGCACCACGGCTTATCGTAGCAATATTATGCTGAGTCAAAATCAAAAAATCAAAATCAATTATTTATTCTGCAAATAGGCCACAAGGGCCATTTTACATGTCAAATGGTATTCTACAATATAATATTAATAATCTTACACAATAATCATTTTAAAATTGCAGATTTTAACCAATTAGTACCTAAACGGTTAACAAACTAAATGTCACTAAACGAAAACTAAAAAAACCCAAAATTGTAAAATATTATCAATTACATTCGATATAAGGTCTGTATCAGAATTAGCAATAAGTTTATGATATTAATTTAGTACCCCAGAGATGTATAAGGTCTCTGAGCGTCCAAATACAATTAATAATTATTCTAATGTTCTTATAGAGATGTATACTGTCTCTAAGCGTTAAACCAGAACAAAAGGATCATTAATGTAATATTGTCAGAGATGTACAGGGTCAATATGTGCGAGACTCCTTTTAGCGTCCTTTGTAATTAATTTGATATGTTTTGTGTAATGTGGCGTTCATAAATAATTATATTATCGTATCTAATTTATGATAAAACGTTTCATTTCATCTCAAAAGTATTTGCTAGCTGCCCGAGGGGCTCCCGTAGTGCGCGGAAGACATGTCTCTTACATACGGGCATGCTCTACCAGACTCAAGGCATCCTCTTGCGCAGGTAGGATGTAGGTATGACAGTTTTATTACGCAGTTATAGCGAAATCACTTGGTTTCCTGCATATAGTTTGGATAGGCAATCTATAGTAACAGGGATTCCAGTAGTTAACGAACTTGTCTGTCACAGCGTCCGGTTTAAATTGTTTGTGGATCGAATTAACATACGTGCATACATATTGGTTGATTACTAGTGTAGTCGCTTACGGGTCCTGTGTATAGCCATGTCTAAAATATTGTATACATCTTGTAACGTGGCTCCTTTATGCTCGGCTGAAATTCAGGAGACCACGTGACAATAAAATATAAAATAAAAAAAATATATATAAATGTGGTGTATCGAAACTGGCTTATCTGCAGTCAGGGGCTAATGAAAATGGGATATTAAATAAAAAATGTTATATCTTATGATTTGTTTTATTTCTACACACTGAAAAATTCTTTCCCCTTTTGGAATATTAAATCACTAGGTTTCAGGTTTCCTTAATACACCTTAAGTTATGTTTTGCTACAATCGGTAGAGCTTCCGTGTAATATGTTCGTGAGTGATTTACAATTCCAAGAGGCCTACAAAATTAGGTGTTAGTCCCTACGTGTTTATGCCATCATTAAGTAACTTTTTGAAATCCTAATTCCCTACTATATATATATGCTTGACACCGACCTTCACACTGGAGTCATACTTTCTTAGCTCCGCAGATGTTGGTGTGTCAGCCGCTGAGCATATCTTCTTTCCCCGGTGTTTAAATCAGGAGAGGCATGAACCCGTTGTCGAGATGAAGAAAATAAACTTCCATCGAAGCATCAAAATGGAATTTGCGAAGCTAATGAAGTTTGAAGAACCGGACCAAAACTGAGTAGATCAGTCCAAATTTAACTTCCTTCTAAAGTTCTAGAGGAATATAAAGTTTTCCCTTATCGACTGAAAAGAAACAATTATTTTCATTAGCATGGATCTATGTGGAAATCTAACCTACACTGGATATGATGTTGAGAATTTCTATCTTACCAGTTAAACACTCCATAATGGATTATAGTTCAGCTGTCGAACCCGCCCTTCCACATGTATATGAGGCTGCATTTGCTGGAAAGAGTACCACATTGTCAGAACTAAGGATAACAGAATGAACCTGGTGCTTGTGTAAATTTTGAAGAAAACTACTTACATTTGGGCCGATGTAGAAAATACAATCTAATGCACCATGTCTACTTGCACTGCCATCCGAAAAGGCTCAAAAAATCTTGTTTAGTCGGTGATGAGACCGGATTTAAAATGCTCAATTCTTCTAAGCCTCCATGTCAGCTTTCCTCCAGCAATCTCCTCTTCCTCTCTCTGGCTCCCAGACTCGATCTTGGGTTACCAGCGCAGAAGCAATCAACTAACCACTTTTTGTATTTATTAAGGAATAACATTAGATTTTACGTACAGACATAATGTCATTATTTTTAATTTAATTTATTTTACTTCTTTTTATATAATTAATAATTTAAATTGATTGTTTCAATAATTGTTATTCCTTAAAACCCCTACTTTATTAACTTGAAATCCGAACATCTCTCATCTTGCTGGCAACTCTGACCCCTAAACAATGAATCCTATTGGCTACTGTTTCTTTTTAATTATATGTGACAATTACTTAATAATTGCCAGCATTATGAATTAATGTTGTACTTAGAAAATATATCCAGCAAGGAATCATTTGAGTAAAGGATTTTAACGCTAATTATAAGAAAGGAGTGTCGATCGAAATACTGCTATGTTACAATACCCCTCTCCCCGATGAAAAGGTTTACCAAAGGTAAACCGCTCGCTGCCCTCAGCGATTCCGATGATCAACAAATCATAAGAGAAAAACGAACTATAAAACCAATACCCAATTTAAGTACTTGAGAATTACTTACTCTCGTACTAAAAAACCAAAACCCCAGTTGTTGTGGATTTCTCTGACTCACTTCCTACCCCTATCACAACTCGAACCCACACAACAAACCCAAAATCAAACAAATCCGGTATCCAACCGGATAGCCGGTAAAAGAAAAAACTAACCTAAAGAAAAGGCTGTATGCCTACCAAAATCTATAAAAAAAAAATCCAACTAACAAGTAAACATTCCTTAACCTTCTCATCACAACAGGCCGTTGTGTTGAAAAGGTTAACCCAACTGCCAGGACAGGTGTTCAACATTCTTGTGTCTATCTCAGCTAGACCGGGCAAAATTAAAACAAAGAGATCCTTTGATATTAATCTGTAGTTTGATTTATTAACTCCCAGACACCATAATAAATTCCAAATCTGATTATTTACCAACACTAAATATCAGCTCCCGAGTGAAACCGAAACTGGTTTCAACCAAAAAATAATAATAGTAGTAGAACACGCCCAAAACTGAGTTTCACCGCATGTAGCGGCAGTGTTTACGTACTAAAAAAATATCTTGAACATGGCCTAGCTATCACCTATGTCCAGGAACAAAACTAGACTGTGTCTAAAAAATTTGAGTCAACTCAACATGGTTACAACAGCCTAAAATATCGCGTTAAAAAAAACACACGCGTTTCAAAACTCAGATCAAAGACTATGCCCTGTTGTTAATTGAGCTATGGTTGCGTCGCCTCTTTCATTCTTCACATCTATAATACTTTCATGCTTCATCTTCTATACTAAGTAGTGAAACAGTTATCATACCTGTTCACCACGGACCTAGCAGTTTCGTGATTAAATACGTCTGTTCGATATTTAACACTCAATGCTAAACAACCTACCTAAGTACGTGTTACAGTGCTCTGTTACGTAGTCAACAATGGCGGTGCGGCGAGCAGTGCAACGACGTGCGGGCCGCACGTCCATTGATCACCCAGTCAGCAGCTGCAACCCTACAACTTTAGGTCTTTGATGTGCCACGAACCTATAGGATGTCCGTCCATCCTTTCCAGTTCGTAAACTAAGGGAGACAAAACCGCCTTTACCCTACATTTCTCGTATTTTGGCGCGAGTTTCGCCATTTTAAACTTCAGAGCATCGCTCTGAACATAAGTGCGCTTCCACACCACATCTCCCACTGAACATCTCGCTGAACGTCGCCTTAAATTGTAGTGCTTGGCGTTATTTTCATGTGCTCTCAGTAAACGTAACCTAACTTGCTGGAAGATATCTTTCATGCAACCAAACTCGCCAGCATATTCCTCCCTAGGCATAGCTGCGGTATAATCTTGATTTAGGTCTTTATAAAACGCACCATTTATGACTGGTTCCCTAGCATGTACTAAAAAAAAAGGAGAAAACCCTGTGGACTCATTGACTGCACTGTTTATTGCAAACCGAATTTGGTGCAGTTTTTCATCCCATGTCCGGTGATTTTCCTCTACGTACGAAGCTACAGCGGTCATAACCGTGCGGTTATATCTTTCAACAAGGTTCACCTGAGCCGTGTAACGAGGTCCATAAAATACTTTAGGTACGTTGTATTTCTTCATTAACTGCTTAAAGTGCGATCCCGTAAACTGAACTCCATTGTCAGTAATTACGGTCTCGGGAACACCATGCTCCAAAATGACATGATGCTCAAAATGTTTCGCCACCAACACACTGGTTGCGCGACGAAGTGGAAAAAGCAGTGTGTACTTTGAGAAACAACAAGTAACCACAAATAAAAATGTGTAACCTGCTCGTGAGCGCGGAAGAGGACCAACTAGATCTATGCTAACCACTTGCATAGGTCGATGACATACTTTTGGTTGTCCCATAAGACCAGGAGTGAGTTGTTGTGAATGTTTAAAAGCTGCGCAAACATCGCAGGCTTTCACAAAGTCAACTACGTCCTTATACATTCCGGGCCAAAAGTATGTCAACGACAACCGCCTATGAGTTTTAAAAACTCCTAAATGTGCCGCGGTTGGTTCACAGTGGTTCGCTTTTAATACTCTTTCGCGGTCACCCTTGCGCACTACCTCCTTCCAATCGAACTCTCGTAGCAGGTTATATTTGCCTTTGCAGAATCTAAATAACTTTCCCTCCCTGATACAAAAGTTAGGGAAGTTAGCAGGGAAAGTTTTACAACCGTTCAGCGTCCTATCATACCATTCATCGGGTAAGACGTCACCGTTCACCAAACTCACAGCGTCAACTTTCATAAGCCTGGACAATGCATCAGGCACGACATTTTCGGTTCCCTTCCTGTGCTCAATATTAAAATTATATTGAGACAGTCTGCATCCCCAACGTGCTAATCTGCCTGATGGATTTTCCAGTCTCATAAACCACTTGAGTGACGAGTGGTCAGTAATAACTTTAAACCGTCGTGAGCCTAAATAAGCCTGAAACTTCTCGACTGAGAAAATAACCGCTAACGCTTCCCGCTCCGTTGCGCTGTAATTCTGTTCACACTTGTTGAGAGAACGACTAACGTACGCAATGGGATGCTCCTGCCCCTCAATAGTCTGTGAGAGCATTCCACCTATACCATAAGAAGACGCATCTGCATGAACCGTAAATTCCTTATCAAAATCAGGCACAGCTAAAATTGGTGCTGTTACTAAGGCGTTCTTTAAGGTGTTGAAAGCAATTTCGGCCTCCTCAGACCATTTAAAAACAGGCGCTTTCTTTCCCTTCGAGGTCAACTAATTTAAGGGAGCTGCTATGGTCGAAAAATTCCGTATAAAACGACGGTACCATGAGCAAGTTCCCAGAAATATTTTTACCTCTCGCGGAGTCGTGGGAGTGGGAAAGTTTAAAATGGCTGAAACCTTCTCTGGGTCAGTACGCAAACCAAATTCATCAACTACGTACCCTAGGTACTTGAGCGACTGCCTGAAGAATTTTGACTTCTCAAAATTAACTGTCAAATTAGCCATTTTAAGCTTTTCCAGCACACGATTTAGCAAAACCAAATGTGTCTGAAAATCGGAAGAACAGATGACAATGTCATCGATATAACAAAACACATAGCCGTTCTCGATGTCGCTGGTCATATTGTGGTCAATAAGCCTATCCATGAGCCGCTGCTGCCTAGCTGGGGCTCCACACAAACCAAAAGGCATGACCTTAAATTTAAAGACCCCCTTTCCACTTACATTGAATGCTGTCTTTTCCTGCGAGCTCTCACTTAAAGGAATCTGCCAGAACGAGGAACTCAAATCGATAGACGTTAGGTACTTCGCTTCCTTTAGACTATCCAATATTTGCGGGATGTACGGAATGGAATACGAGTCACCCTTCGTTACCGTGTTTAACTTCCTACAGTCTAAACAAAAACGCCAATCCCCATTTGCCTTCTGAACTAACAGTGCTGGATTGTTCCATGGGCTTTCGCAAGGAGTCACGACATCTAACTTCAGCATTCGTTCTAACTCGGAGCTTAAAATTTCTCGTTTCTCCGGAGAAAGTGGATACTGCTTTGTCTTAATAGGCGGCGCGTCACCTGTCTCAATGACATGTTCAATCAAAGACGTCCTACCTAAACCTTTAACGTCAGACGAAATATCTTTAAACTTTCCTACAGCGGCGTTCGCCAGCTCCTGTTGCGTAGGCGACAAATGATCGTACGACTGAATCGTGTGTACCTGTTCTGAACCAATGGTGTTACATAAATCAAAATATTTTTCCGGAGTCTTAATGTACGCTATGTTTTCAAAAATTTCCGGCGCTAAACGGAACGCATGCCAAAAATCGACACCTAAAATAACGTCCGAGACAATATTGGGCATAACAAAAAACTTTACCACTTGTGTAACATTATTAAATGTTACTGGTACAAATATGTACCCGATTGACTGGACTAACACGCCGTTCGCGATATTACATGACGTAGACTCCGTTGTTTGCATTTCAAATCCAAATTTTATAAAATCCCTGTGAGAATTATTTCCCAAAATAGAAAGCGAGGCACCGCTATCCGCCAAGGCACAAACTTCAAAATCACCCACTTTTATTTTTAAATAAGGCCGGATATCGTCTTTATTTGGTGCGAACAGAACCGTAGCAATGGAAGTATAATTACAAAATTTCTTTATCGAAGCACTCAATTCACTTCGGTAATTATTGCTGCGGTTCGGCCTAATTAGTTTTTTTGGACTTAAAACGGAACGCTTCCGGCTATTCTGACAGTTTTGACAGTTCGTAATGATAACCCCACTTTTCCCACAACCGAAACAGCGAATGTTATCTTTTGATGGCTTTGCTGTGCATTTCCTGAAATCATGACCACCACGATTACATTTATAACAAACGGCAGGAGCCGTAGATTTGTTAATATGCGTCGTCTGTCCGTGAGAATGCCGATTTGCTTCGTTATGCTGCTGGTATGAATTGTTCGGTGAGGACGGCTTTCCGAATGCAGTGGGACGCTTATCACTAACAAAATTCACCGCATTTACCTGCTTGGACCTGCCTTTATACGCAAAATCAGCGCTAAGTGTGTGTGAACCTGACTTGCCTGGTTCCACGAAAAAATCGGCCCGCTGTCTTGCCGCTTCGAGTTTCCTACAATTGTCCTTCAATTCCACAATGGATGTTACATTTACCAGCGCTAACTGCTGTGACAAGCTTGGCCTAATATTGTGTAGCAAGATTTCTAACTTTGCTTCCTCAGACAAAGGGGTTTTAAGCCTTGCGAACATACAAGCCATGACGGATACATAAATGTGTATCGGTTCCTCTAAACCTTGAGTACGTGATCTAATTTCTCCTAATAATCTGTAATCATAATCCACTGGGTCAAATTCCACTAACAAAATGTTCTTTAAATCTTTCCATGAAGAAACTTGTTCTCTAATACCTCTATACCACAAAAGTGCCTGATCAACAAACAACTGCGCTGCTGAAAGAAACAAATTGACATCAGATACACCGGATGCTAACTGAAGTTCCTCTACACGCTCCAGAAAAGACCTAGGGTCGGTCTGACCATTTAATTTCAATCCCCACTTGCCGATGTTCCTATCGCCTGAACAAACAACATGGGAAAGGGGCACTGTTTGTGAAATCAAATCCGCTGCAGGTATGCTGTCATATGACCCTACTGAAGACTGCCCTACCCCGTCTATTCTAGCCAACAGAACTTCCAACTTTGCTGTGAGGTCTGTCTTATTGGTCAAATTCTCCGGGTCATCATCGACAAAAACGCGCATTAATCTATGGGTCAGGTGGCACCCCAGTGCTTTAGACCTATTTGCAGCATACCTGTCTCGTGTAGAAGTGTATTTTCCTACTATTATGGACAAATCACCTAACTTATCAGCTATAGTTTCTAACTCTGTGTCCGGCAAAAAATCTGTTTCTAAAATTGCTTCCGGGGGACATTCTAATAACAACTTTCTCAGCTGTTTCCTAAGCCCTTCAACTGTACTAGCTGGTGTTTCTGACCTGATTGTGACCTCATAAATTAACTCATCTCTCAATAAGGAATGAAATTGTAAAGACATGTTGACTGTATATGTACCTTAGTGATGGCAATAAACTTACAATGTTGTATATTTGTGTTGTAAAAAAATGTTACCAAAGAATGTAATTAAATGTTAACAATCACTTCTCTTGTTATTTTATACCTATTTCCTTCAAATTACTCTAAATCACAGATTACTGTACTCAAAATAAGCAATCCTTACTGAAAACAATGTCATACAAATCTTAACCAAAAATCAGTTTTTTGTTCCTAATTCTGAACAAATTACAAAAAATTTCACTGAAAAGTTGTATGTCAACCTGTGGTGCTTATAAGCTCAATATTATTTCACAATACTGTTTTTCTTATCAAATTGCTGTATGTTTTTATCAACCAGACAATATCATACTGCAAGACTAATTGTTTTCAAAGAGAATTTTATTTTTATTTTTATTAAAATTGAGGTTCTTAATATAAATTTAAGAATAAATGCTGATTGTAGATCTGATATATACCATGAAAGCTTGACTTAAACTTTAAGCACTAGAAATTTGTAACACCAGAATATCAACTGATATACTAAATAATTTTTCAATACTTGAATTGGTATAGTTTGTGACATAAATTGAGTCCTTAAATTATGAAACTCTAGCTTGTAATTTCCCTATAAAAATGTAAATCAATTTATCAAAAGTATTTATACTGGTTTATACCTCTTATTCAAAAGTAATTATAGAAAATTAGTGACTAAAATATTCACTTCCTTGAAAGAAAAAATGTCTGTGAAATGTCAACTTGCAACAGAAAATTAGCGTACAAGTTTTGTCAAAATTTCACAAAATATCATCTAAAAGCTCAAAATAAGTTCTAAAATTGTTTCTAAATACAGAATAAGGTGCACAAAATGCGTGACCAACTAATTATAAGTGGAACAAAACTTCTATCATGGAATATTCATGTAAGTACAAAATGTTATTACTCAACGAATGATGGCACAAAAAAATCACCCAAAATTGCAGATAAGCACTGAAAACACCTGAAAACAGTTGGGCGCCAATTGTAACGTGGCTCCTTTATGCTCGGCTGAAATTCAGGAGACCACGTGACAATAAAATATAAAATAAAAAAAATATATATAAATGTGGTGTATCGAAACTGGCTTATCTGCAGTCAGGGGCTAATGAAAATGGGATATTAAATAAAAAATGTTATATCTTATGATTTGTTTTATTTCTACACACTGAAAAATTCTTTCCCCTTTTGGAATATTAAATCACTAGGTTTCAGGTTTCCTTAATACACCTTAAGTTATGTTTTGCTACAATCGGTAGAGCTTCCGTGTAATATGTTCGTGAGTGATTTACAATTCCAAGAGGCCTACAAAATTAGGTGTTAGTCCCTACGTGTTTATGCCATCATTAAGTAACTTTTTGAAATCCTAATTCCCTACTATATATATATGCTTGACACCGACCTTCACACTGGAGTCATACTTTCTTAGCTCCGCAGATGTTGGTGTGTCAGCCGCTGAGCATATCTTCTTTCCCCGGTGTTTAAATCAGGAGAGGCATGAACCCGTTGTCGAGATGAAGAAAATAAACTTCCATCGAAGCATCAAAATGGAATTTGCGAAGCTAATGAAGTTTGAAGAACCGGACCAAAACTGAGTAGATCAGTCCAAATTTAACTTCCTTCTAAAGTTCTAGAGGAATATAAAGTTTTCCCTTATCGACTGAAAAGAAACAATTATTTTCATTAGCATGGATCTATGTGGAAATCTAACCTACACTGGATATGATGTTGAGAATTTCTATCTTACCAGTTAAACACTCCATAATGGATTATAGTTCAGCTGTCGAACCCGCCCTTCCACATGTATATGAGGCTGCATTTGCTGGAAAGAGTACCACATTGTCAGAACTAAGGATAACAGAATGAACCTGGTGCTTGTGTAAATTTTGAAGAAAACTACTTACATTTGGGCCGATGTAGAAAATACAATCTAATGCACCATGTCTACTTGCACTGCCATCCGAAAAGGCTCAAAAAATCTTGTTTAGTCGGTGATGAGACCGGATTTAAAATGCTCAATTCTTCTAAGCCTCCATGTCAGCTTTCCTCCAGCAATCTCCTCTTCCTCTCTCTGGCTCCCAGACTCGATCTTGGGTTACCAGCGCAGAAGCAATCAACTAACCACTTTTTGTATTTATTAAGGAATAACATTAGATTTTACGTACAGACATAATGTCATTATTTTTAATTTAATTTATTTTACTTCTTTTTATATAATTAATAATTTAAATTGATTGTTTCAATAATTGTTATTCCTTAAAACCCCTACTTTATTAACTTGAAATCCGAACATCTCTCATCTTGCTGGCAACTCTGACCCCTAAACAATGAATCCTATTGGCTACTGTTTCTTTTTAATTATATGTGACAATTACTTAATAATTGCCAGCATTATGAATTAATGTTGTACTTAGAAAATATATCCAGCAAGGAATCATTTGAGTAAATGATTTTAACGCTAATTATAAGAAAGGAGTGTCGATCGAAATACTGCTATGTTACAATCTATACCATTATAAAGAGGGAAAAATCTTTGAGGTTCTTGCTTTGTAAGTAGGGGTTACCCTCTCTTTCTCCGGAACAAGTCATCCGATAAAAAAATGTCATCAGTAGATATATAGATTGGACCAATATATTTAGGATTGGGTTAATATACTTACCATTAAGTCTAATTAAGGTCCGTAAAAAAGACTTATTCGTGGACATTGTTAACTCTTTAAATGAATGCAGGTTGTATATTTTAAAATCTTTTTCTAATACTAAAGTTAATTTCGGACGTACTGCGGAGAGATTTTTATAAAAAGCTCTAAAACCGTTACTAAATGCTAAAGAAGCTACAAAAAGCTTTCTATTCAGACCATCCATTACTTTTAATCATCAATTTATAGCACAATGGCTTGCACAAACTATCACGCTGGGATAAGGGTAAATCTATTACGGAAGGAAAATTACCCCATTTTTAAGGAAAATTGTATCGTGCTAACGGTCCTTTGATGCAAAAAGGTTGTAAGTTCATTTCAATATTGGTGTATATACTCTTCTTTAGCTTTGATGTTATTTTATGTTAGGAAAGGGTTTATAAGCTTATTAGTTTCCTTGAATGCGACGGGAATGACTGGTCACGTTTTGTTAGGATTTGTTAGTAAAAAGCGGCCAAGTGCGAGTTGGACTCGCAAATGAAGGGTTCCGTAAAATAAATTGCGGTTTACGATTTATGACTTATTAAAAAAAAACTAGGGTAGACTGGGTACGGTTAAAACAGAGGTCGGTTGAAACAACGTAAATATCTCACAAACCGTTGGCAAGACGGCGAGGGGTCCAAGGACGATCGGTTTGTACACGAAAAACATCAAGTAGTTGCTTCCCGCGTGCGTAACTTGTTTGTAGAAGACCCTATGTTTCTATTTAAGTGAGAGTATTGAGTGTGTGTTTATGTTTGAAGTGAAGCTTGTGGATCATGTCAGCGTATCTAGTTTTACTGTATCATTATTCTCATTGTTACTACAACGGTTTTTTTCGAAAGTAGGAGATGGGGACGGTTGAAACGGGACGGTTGCAACAAAGTGATTTGCTTGTATTTTATTGACATTGACTAATGAAAGTCAAAGTAAGTTTTCTTTTAGTTTATTTTCATGTATTTTTAATTAGTTTTGTTACGTTTAAAATGCAAACAGTTTATTTCGGTTTCAGTTTAGGTAACTTACTTTAATAAGGTGACAAATGACTGATCATATACGTAGAGTTTAACTTGTAAGCGCAAAAACGCAAGCTGATTAAAAATAGTGCCTAAATTATAATCTAATAAAAAATACGAATAAAACACATAAAAGTATAATATTTTGTCACTGTTTCAACCACCCCTGGGATGGGGTCAGTTGAAAAAATCGTTTTTTTTTTCAATTTGATCTACCTACTGCTAAAACTAGAACACCTGGACCCAAAATATATTGCCGTTTAGTAGATAATAACACGCTCTTTGATTTGTTTTTTTTTCATCTCACAGATTATAAATAGCAAAATTACGGACGATATAAGAAAAATTGGTTCAATCGTACCCAGTCTACCCTACTTACTAGATCTCGTTCAAACCAATTTTCGGTGAAAGTTTGCATGGTAATTGTACATCATATATTTTTTTTAGTTTTATCATTCTCTCATTTTAGAAGTTACAGGGGGGGACACACAATATATATATATGTACCTCTATACATATATATCCTATACTATTAAACGAGCAATATTTGTATATATATATATTTGAAATCACGTTCTCGGAAACGGCTCTAACGATTTCGATGAAATTTGGACTATAGGTGGTTACGGGGGCGAGAAACCGATCTAGCTAGGTCTCATGTCTGGGAAAATTCGAATTCACCGTATTTTTCTTTATTTTCAGCCGAGCAGAGCTCGGTCGCCCAGGGACTTGAATTAAAATTGTCTTTATTGTACTTACGTACGTCCTACAATAGGGATATATATATAAAAATATTGCTCGTTTAATAGTATAGGATATTTTAATTTTTTAGGTGAGTCATGGTTAAAATTATATCAATAATAACGGTTAAAATCACGTTTTGTCCCTAAACTTGGCAAAATAAAACAAAAAAGTGCGTTCAAGTCTCGTTTGCGCTGCTGTATAGAGCGCAAAAAAACGTTTTAGAAAAAAATGCAAAAAAGTGACAAAAAAATGTGAGTATGTAGTTTTAGATACTCTGTCAATTTTGGGCTTAAATGTTACTTAAAGCGACATGATGAGTGTTCTTACGGCCGTATCTTATCTTATCTAGATGAGGGCCCTTTCGGATGCACTTCGACCCAGTGGGATCTTTTGTGCATTTGCCCTCTCTTTTATGCCTGCTCCCAGGCTTGCTCCATCATATCCACAAAACGGATGATGCAGTTCATCGGGAGCACCTTGAATTCCTTTGGTTGTGGGTAGCCGTTACCAAAGTAATTCATTCTTTGTCTGGCAAGGGCCATGGCATTCACACAATAAGTGTTCCATAGTCTCATCCTCCTCGCCACACATTCTTCAGTCTAAACTCCCATCTTGGCCAAGAAATCCTTGACCCCGAAGTGACCTGTGAATAACACCCCAGATATATTTCTGAGTTGCTTCCAGAGTTTTCTGGCCCAGCCCGAGTCCACTCCTTCTATGAAGAGCTTAGAGTGCCTTAAGCTGGCCGTATCTGATATTGACAGAGTAGTAGGAAGGCAATTGAAATGATTGAAAATGATTGCTGAAGGAATAACATTATTATAATTTTTTAGTATCTGTGGTGCACATCCCTTGACCCTTGTCGTGTTATATTGAAAGTACAGCGCGTCGGTAATTGGACTCATGCGGTTTGCGGGGGCTCGATGAGATTACGCGCGTTTGGGTCACGCTCTGCACTGATTGTGTCCATTCGAGCCCCGAGCACAGTCGTGTAAAGTACCACTTTGCCGCAGCAGTGTACCAATACCAACTTAACTATAGTGTGGTAGCAAGTTTGCATAGTAAGCCTTATTATTCGTAAAACTTAACAAGCTCTTCCATTTCGCATAAAAGATCGACAAATATATTGTTTCGCTGAATCACTGCGTATACGGTTGACATCAGGCCCCTAAGGCCGTGTCGGACAGCAGGGAACGGCCCACAAATCGTCTCGCCGGAAGACCAGCGCTGGCTCATGAGTAGCGTACGGACTGGCGGTGGCAGTGTGGACAGAGTGAGAAATGGAGTCGCAAAGCTACATTTTATGATTGAGTGAATAATTATTAAATGATTTTTCTTAATTTAAAGTAGCGAGATAGCTGTATTTGTTCGTGGAAACCAACAATACTTTAAAAAAATAGCGAGGTCTTAATACATAATAACCACATCTCAAGGCAAAGAAATCTACTTTACGTACCAAAGTTTCGTCTAAAACAAACCAGCCGTACCCCGTATTATATGTGTATCAAAATATTCAACAAGCTTCCTAGAGACATAAAAGACCTACCCCTGAAACAATTCAAGAAGAAACTGTTTATATGGCTATGCGAACTATGTGTCTACTCTGTTAATGAATTTCTAAATATAAAAACTAGTAATAAGTAATCCCTCTATTTTGCCTGTTCTTAACCGACAGCAAAATTAAGGCTATTATTTTGCATGCTTATTTAAGTAGAGTACGGCGGACTGTACCGTGTATTTGTACCAACATAATGTGACCCGTATTTCGCAAATAAATATTTCATTTCATTTCATTTCAGTATTGCCAAATTTTTTTAGACCGAAAAATTAAATTACATGTTTTTGTGAATAATAATTATAGTGCCCACTGCAATGTTTCACAGCAAATGGCGGCTGGGATAAGAGATTCGAAATCTTCTTCGTCGTGCTCATTTAAATCGGTGTTCGTGTTATAAAATGAATGTACTATAGCAACTTGCTCCATATTCTTGGCGGTAAATATGTTCCTTAATCTATTAAAAACCCATTTGTGTGCCAAAAATGATCGGTTGTATATGGCTAATGTTGAGTTTGTAAAAGATATTGGTTAAATTAATGCAAGAAGAGAAATGGATTTAATAAGAAAAACCATTTAATATTTGAGTTTATTCATTCAATCATAAGAAGTTTGTAGATAATAACGACTCCATTTCTCACTCTGTCCACAATGCAATGCCACCGCCAGTCGGTACGCTAATCATAAGCCAGCATTATGCTGAGGCGAGACCATTTCGTGACAAACTGCTTAGTATATTATAGTTGATAAGTACAGTATTTTAAGTTTCTTGTAAGGTTGTCACGAATAAATTATTTCATTTCATTTCATTTCTATTTCACCAACTTGACAATTGTCACCTGTCAACGACAATTCTCCGTTCGTTGCTGGTTCCACAAGTAATCTAGCGACCACCTTATCTTCTAGAACAAGCAATGTAGATATGGCAAATTGTCAGTGTCACAATTGTCAAGTTGGTTAAATAGGGGCCTGGAAGCTACAAAACTTATTAATAACATTAATAACAAAAAAGCCAATCACAGGATCTCACAGATAGCACTAGAATATGAAAATACTTAAACAAGGTTACTATTAGAAAATAATTACTTAATGATGATTACACTGCTCTCAATCACTTTAAATAATGGGGAATGGATGAAAATTATAGGGATGCCTGATTATTTTTTTGGTGATATGAATTACCTTCCTTAGCACCAGAAAAAAGTCGCAGACTTTTCAGCTGCGTCAATTATTTTTGAAAAATATAAACAGTTTCCTCACTTACGTCCCCACTTCACCCAAACACTTAGCCCAAAGGCTTAGGACGGCGAATGAGACACTTTACGGCGAAATATTTTATAGTATGAGAATATGATGATATAGGTTTAAATTGCAAAAGTGTAAACATAATCTTTGACATCGACCGTACATACGATCACTCATGTGATGATGTGAAAGTGATGTGTAATAAAAGACAAAGTATCAAAAATAACCTTCAACAATACGGGCAATCCTTCAAACTTGACACTGAAAGCCTGAAACAAAATATATCAGTCAAATCTGTCATAATTCAAGCTTTCAAAGTACGTACAACAGTGACAAATCATCCAAATACCCCATTCAGGTGTTGGTGCTCACTCATCGAAATCAGGAAAATGGCGATATCCGACGAATTAAAAAAACATCAAAGACATGTGACGAAAATGATAGATGGATGACGTGGGTAAGGGTCTAAGGGTTGTGCAGGTAAAGTTATTGATAAAAATACCGAATTCCGTGGAAAAAATTAAACCTACGGTTAGTCGGAAATATCGGTGCAGTTCAATCGATACCTACAATAGTTATCTATTATACAAGGAAAGTTGTATTTTACCTGCGAGTGTTCATTTGAAACACGAGCTAGCGAAAGGATTCCATGATTGACCACGAGCGAAGCGAGTGGTTTAAAAATAGAATCCTGAGCGTAGCGAGTGTTTCAACACATGTGACGTAAAGTTAACTTTTCACCCTTGTATAACACACAACTTTTCACCTCACTACAGCGAGGAAAATAAGAAAAAGGGTAAGACAAAGAAAAATATAAAATATCAGTCACATAAAATATGTAAGGAAAATAAAATTTAAACGAGCCAAACATTTAGTACTTTTAACGTTCCACGTTTTGTTAGCTGTGTCACTTAAGCTGCGTTCAAATGTCAAAACTCTTTCTTCACATGTGGATAAAAAGCGATTTTCTCAATAGATATCAAACATACAAAAACCGGCCGAGTGCGAGTCGGACTCGCGCACGAAGGGTCCCGTACCATTATCAATAAAAATATTTATTTTATTTTGTTTTTAGTATTTGTTGTTATAGCGGCAACAGAAATACATAATCTGTGAAAATTTCTGCACTGCACAAATTTTCACACACAGCACTGGAACGATATTCATTCTTTGTTCTAATAATATTTTAATGTTTATATCTTATGGCTACTAACACTTATTTACTAACAACTATGGACATGTTTCCGAAATAAATTATCTGAATTTGAATAATAAACAAAAATACATTACATAACCCCGTCATATAGGTATGTTTTGCATTCCACTTTGATTCAAATGTGTTTCGCCCTCTCGCTTCCACGCAAACCTACCTAAAGTATTAGGTAAAGTGAGTGCACAAAACACTCTGGAATGCAGCAAAATCTCGAACCAAATTGATTTCCAGCCTCGGAACTTTTTGAATTTATTGATGGCGTAAATCCAATTAAACCAAAATAATTGAATTATGTCCGTACTTTACAAGAAGATCAGATGTTTATTGTAAACTTGAGAGCCATACATTATTCAACATAGCTCTCGTGTAGGAAAACTCACGTATTTACTTTGGAATTCAAGAATTTTGTCGATGCCGTTTGGAGACTTCGTCATTAATTTTAATGGGTGCGAAAACTTGAAGCCTCGAGCAAATTTGAATTAATTTGAATGACAATTAGTTATTTTTATGTAGTTGTCGCCCTCGTTCATGGGAAGAGGAATACAGTGCCTTGCACTTATACAACGAGTAGGTACATACATGATATGCCCTGATTAATGTTTCTTAACTAATTTTAAATGATTATACCTGCTTTTGAAAATCGAGCTTATATTTTACGCCATTATAATAAAAGCGAAAACTTTGCCGTTGACTATCCAAAACAGCTACTCGTAGGAACGATATTTCTTCGTTACAAAATTTCAGCGTAGGACTTATATTCCGCAGTCAAAGAAGTTCAGTAGGAATTCAGCATTAATTTAATTCCAAGTCAATCGGTCCATGAATATGTATAACGTTTATAGGCTTATAGGCTGGAAAGTTTATGAAGATATTAACTGTAAAATTAATTCAGAATTCAGAACGTGAGTTTTTTAATACAATTTCTCACGGTTTTACTGCCAAATTTTACTTATTTTGGGAATCATAACTATGAAACGTACTTTCACCTCACCAGCTCTGAAAGGCTTACTCAAGGCTTACTTTATCGCTAAAAATCTGCGCCGAAAAGTCCGCTATTGTGGAAAGTGATTTTGAATTTCGAACGTGACGCTTACAATAGAGATCCGACTTTTTTTATAAATTAAATGAGTCGTTCTCATTGGTCATCATTACATTATCATGCGTTCAACTAATTAATGTTTTTAAGTAGGTATGCTGATAGTTCATTAGTTACTTGATAATATTAAATTACTTAATAACACAGTTTTGTGCTTAATTACATATGAATTAATAATAATTAGACTCGCATATTAAGACGATACGAATAAATGGTTTTGGAATGTAATTTTCTGTTTCAACATATTTCGCTTTGTGTAATTCGGAATACACGGTTTAAAAATTCTATTTAAGAAAAAAACAGACTAGTGTTCATACATGGTTAGTAAACAATGAAATCTTATTACTAGTGTTGGTACTTATGTCATCATAAAAAGAGAGACTACTGCATGCAGTCTCTGCCAGCGGGTGAGAATGGGGACATTTTCGCGCTTCCAAAACACGCTCAGAATGCTGTTGGGGCTGCCGCGCAGGCGACGCAAATGGGTCATTGTCAGATTTAGGTTCGCGTCTCTTCGGTGGACATTAAATAAATAAATAAATAAAAATTTGCGGACAATCTTACACAAATCAACCTAGTCCCAAACTAAGCAAAGCTTGTACTATGGGTACTAGACGACTATATGGATACTTATATAGAGAAATAAATACTTAAATACATAGAAAACATCCATGACTCAGGAACAAATATTCGAGCTCATCACACAAATAAATGCCCTTACCGGGATTCGAACCCAGGACCTCTTGCTTCGTAGGCAGGGTCACTACCAACTAGGCTAAAGCGGTCGTCATTGCTAAAGTTAAGGACTATAAAGCCTCATTTCTGGTTGAACTCTGTATCCGCATAAACGGCGTTGCCCCTTCTACAATTCTATGTGATAAAAACATATTATATGTAAACGTAAGCCCTTAACTATTGACCACCGGAAAGATGATTTTTGTTTTTGTGACTGACAATGACCCAAATCAGTGAGTCCTCTTGCGCATTATCGCCACAAAGCTGTCAGTTAATGCCTCCGCAAACATACCAGACGCATTACACAATCACCCCATTCGTTTTGTTTTGTTCTAAAGCCGCAGTATCTAAAATCAAAATTATGAAAGTTATTTGTTGATTTCAGTGTTGGTAGAAGATATTGACGATATGAATTTTAATTCAATTCAAATCATTTATTTGTGAAACACAGGTATACAAAGGTATGGTAGGGTATCAAAAAAACATATCTCACTAATGCCTGCTAAGTTAGCGGAAGAAGTAAAATATGCGTTTTTGAGCCTTCATTTACCCGTTATGGTTTTTTTGGCGCAAATTGTTTGTGGCATACGAAAAAAGATGAAACGTCTCAGTCCAAGTTAACTCAGTTCGGGTTGCACAAGGGCGGTTCCACAACACTTCAGGCTCTAATACCTTTTTTTTTTTTTTTTTTTTTTGTCGGTGTGAAAATGCTTTACGCATACCCCCGGCCTGGGGAAGGCTATTTGGGGGTTATGTGGGACTCTCTCATCCCGCCGCCATCCGAGTGATGGTGACTGGGGGAGCATACCCACTAAAAACACACCGGCGTCACCCGCATTGCCGTTAAGGGGGCGCCATGGGATCGCGAACATTCTAACCACGGCACCCCCCGAAGGCGATCTAATACCTACCACAAGCCATCTGGTTGTTTCTTCGACACTGCAACTACGCGTCATTGCTCTGAATATATAACCTGTAGGTGTGTTTTAGTTTCTTCCGGTTAATAAAATAAACTATCATTTATATTATTGAAAGGGTCAATCAACTTTTTCACCCACACTTTTTCTGTCTCCTGTGTTACTTTTTACGAACTTTCAAAGCAATCTATTTCAAACCTGTGTCTATCAATCCAATTAAAATCTGAGGCATATCGTAACTGCTGGTTTAAACCATCATTATAGTTATATTATAGTCTCTAACAAACATTACAGTTCTGTATCTTGCGTTACCGGACAAAATAGTGTGGTTCCAAAAGTTGATTGGCCCATCTATCAAAACGGCTTCCCCTATTCAACACGCACTAAAATATATCTTGCGGTATCGCTAACTTAATCGGAACCAGCCAACGAAGCCACCGAAATCAGCAAGTCAGCGGTCATTCTGCGAGATATTGTTAAACACACAGATGTATGAATATAAGGAGATCGGACATGGCGGCCGATTTGTATAGAGTGAGCCTGTCGCAAGTACATTAACCCACACAACGCCCAAGTAATTGACATGACAAAGCACGCACACATCTAAAACACACACACTTGTATACCTACACGCTTATTTGACAATAAACGCGCATCATATCAGGCATTTTGGGAAAAAACGTAATATTCTCTGCGATCAGCACGCGTGCACAGTATGGCAGTGTATGCCCATTGAGCATACAGCTGCGACACGGCCGCCGGCGGCTTGTCCTCTCTCTAGTATTCTATGCTCTGAGGTGAAACATCACTAAATATCCCCCTAACCGGTGACAACAATATCATTAACGGCTCTCCACTGCTCGTTAGCGGCCTATTCATAAAAGTTCACGCGTTTTAGGCACGGGATCGAAATATGAGTCAATATTATTAGGGTGGCTGTTGTTTCTTTTTAATTTGACCAATTTTAATAACCGTGCTTCAGATGTAATTGATCTGAAGATCTGAAGGTACCGGATATCCTTACCATGTCGCTGTCTGTCACTTTGACTGGTGTCAAATTCAGCTATATGAAAGGCATTTTGCAAAATCGGAAGTACAAACTTGGCACCTCGTGCTAACATTAAGATGCTATCGAGTAATGTTTCAGGACCGAATACCTAAAATATAATAAAAGTAACGAGGGTTGAGAATCGTTTAAGGCCATGACACGAACGTGAAAGATGAAAATTTCCTACGTCATTCCAATTACATTATCAACTATAGATAGTGCAGAGGAACGTATTTATCTATGATTTCAAAATACATATCAGTCGTTCATTTCGTTGCAGTTGACGCGAGGTACCTAAGATAAGAATTTTTTTTTTTTTAAACATGGTGTAATTGTTTTTTTTATTTATTTAAAACACCGTATATTTTCTGAATGAATAACTCCTTGTTTTAAAACTGACCTGTACTATTTAATAAAGACTCAATTAAGCCCATGTCTTTGTCATTCGTTGTGATTATATACCCCTTTACGAGCAAGTGTGATGGAAATATTATAATGAAGTGGTACACAATGGAACTTTTCCGTGCAAAACCGTGTTAAGGGGATCGCATACGCCAATGACCTTCAATCTGAATCCCTTAGTTTTCTAATGTTTTTTGTAGCTTATCATATTAACAACAACAGTTTTAAGCAATATATTATCCTACATTCACTTCAAACATCACTGTCTTCGAGATATTTGGCATCAAAGTAAGACAAATTTAGACCAAAAAACAGGTTTTCTGGCCATAACTTTTGTCTTAATTAGTTTAAAATCAAAACCCTACACACGTTTATAGAGACATCAGAGACGAACTCAAATATGTAGACTTCGTATATGTTAGATCTTTCACAGCAATCTTATAACAAAGAATATGTTTTTTAGACAATGTTTAAAAAAATCATAAAAAAAGAACTATTCATTTCTTTCAAAATATGTTACACAAAAATGGAGATTAAACATTGAAGAATCGATAGCCGTTTAAATACCTTATAATTCTATCTGTAGTGCAAAAGTATTTGTATCGATTCAAAACTAGTCAACAATCGATGAAAACCTCGGGTAGCCCCTTAACACATTAACTGCCCAGAATCGCTACCTACGCGCTATGTTCGTAGCCAATCCCTTAGTTTTCCTCGTATGTAGCGGAAAGCTACTACGGCGTAGGCGCCCGCTATAGGCGGTTTCTGGCATTTTTGTAAACACCGGCGCCGCGTTCACGAGCATTGCCACCTTCCATGTATTGTAGTGGCTAAGTGCCAACTTACTCGCTGCAAAGTTAGTTACTAGGACAAAAACATGCGTCACAATTTCAGCACTGCAAGAAATTAAATTATCCTCCCTCGAACATCTTAGCCTAAAAGCATATATGTGTGTAAATACAATATGCTATTTCTACCCCAGTTTACTTAAGAAAATTCTTCGAAAACCCATACTCAACATAACATGCTGGGTGTCAATAAACAGTGTAATGTAAATTTCAACACGTCTCCATAACGCGTTGTAACTGTTGTAAGTAGGAACTGATTGAAAAATTTGGTGGCCGAGACGGATTGTTCCGATAGCTCAGTTGATAAGTAGCGACAGGCCGCGTATGCCTTTGGTCAGTATACCAATTTTTTTTTTCTTAATTTGAAATTAAGCGTTGCGTTACAAGATTAATTTCAGCTCTATCCCCTTTGAATCCCTGCTAAATAATGTAAGTAACTACAAGAAAATGCATTGAATTCGAAAGTGTAGAGGTATTTCTGAGTTTTACATCATGGTGTATCCGTGTTTCGTATTGTATTGTATGGGTTTCTTCAAGAAAATTGTGTACAACCCCAGGGGCGTCCATGTGATACAGGAGTTGAAAGCGTCCATAGGTAACGGTGACCTTTTACTATCAGGTGGACCGTACGCCTATTTGCCACCGAAATGGAATTGAAAAAAACTTTTGAAAAAAAAAAACTTCTGGGATACTGCCCGCCCCGTGCTTCAAATAGACACAATGTTTTCTTTCAATTTCCTTATAAACTGCGAACACATTGATTAGTTATACCTTGAAGCCTTAATTAATGGAATAAAAACACAATAACCGTTCCATACGTGCGAGATTTAAAAATAACAGAATCATTCAAGTAACCGTTCTTTGTATCGCCATTATAATTCGTATAGATGCTAAAAATCGATTTAATTTGTATAACAATCCTATATAATTAATACAAGTGCGTCGCGCTCGCACACACTTGGCTATGCGCTTGCGCTAGAGTGCATGAACCAAAATCTTCTTTCTATTGTGAAGGGATCAATAACTGAAACTAAATGGAATTGAAACAAAGGCTGCTACAACCTGAAACAATGCAGAAATGTATCTTTACGTCACACCTGGCCATAAAGTAGCAATTACCGTACGCTACGCGCAAACATCTTACTTCCTGGCCAGGGATAAAGAAAGCCGCAGATCGCATATTTATCGTCCTTGCCTTCGGCTCGGGCGTCAAATACCTGCCATGTGAGACATTATTTGTTTTACCGCCCTAGGTAAGTAAAGTAATGTACTATTTGTGTCATTATTGTAATCCTTAGTGAAGCGAAAGCTCTAACAATAGAATCCTGACCGAAGCGAAGATTGTAAAGTACGAGTAGAATCTGGAGCGTTACGAGGAATTCGAGTGTTTACGCCCAAGACAAAAATAACTTTGCTACCTCGGTAATAAGTATGTGTCACTCGTGACACATACTGCTTTTCACACCTTCTAAATATGAGGAAAATTTAAATCCCTCATTTGAGGGCAATATTGAGTCTCTGCGAAAATCTAATTTTCTGTATCGGAAAATGACAGTTGATTTGTCGTAACGCCCGTTCGAAAAGTTATGTAATCTGAAATTATTTAAAGAAAGAAAGAAAAGAGATTTAGAGACAAATAAAAACACATATGCACGTAAACATTAATTAGCATATTTTTTTGAATATACAAGTCGAAAAAAAAACTTCACAATGTGGCAATAGGGATTAACTACTCGGGTGAAGCCGTTGGAAAAACTTAGCCATTTAATACCCGGGAAGAAATGTTAGAATGCAATATCAGGTTGAATAAGACGACGATTCCATTATAAAGGAAGGACAATGCAGGGCTTTCTCCGATAAAATTTGCAATGCAACGACGGATTCCTTATAGTCCGAGAGCCGGGTGAGTTGACTCTCACCTATTATTTCAACATTTCAAATGAATAACATCTATCTATCTAATCAGCCCGTATCTATACCCACTGCTATTATTATTATTATTCTGGTTGGCGTCCGGGCTGTCAAAGCCCTTGTATCACTGCGACCATCGCTGATCTATTGTGATCGCCACTTACTACAATTCTTGGTCAATTCCTGCAAACTCAAAGAATTGCAGGATTTTGTTGATGTCAAGAAATTTAATCTCCTCCGGGCACGTGATGTGTTGCCCAAGAAGGAGTTACGACTGCGCATGAGGCAAGGGCAATCGGTTAGGATGTGTGTAGGCGTCTCCTTTGCTTCAAAGCAGAATCTACACTGCATTGTGTCACACAGTCCTATCGTTTGCATGTGCTTATCTAGGCGGCAAACCCACTGCTAAGTACCTCTTCTTTATTACGCCACTCTCGGCGGTCCACAGCTAATCTTATCCACTGCTTGCTTGCTATCCGGCAGATATCGTCTGACCATCGAGCTGGTGGTCTGCCCGCTGATCGTTTTGGATAACCTTGGCCACCATTAAGAGGCTCTAGTATAAGTTTTATCGATACAATAAGTTTTCGAACGCGTTTGCATCTATAGTTTCAATTTGTATGGCAACGCGAACAGTGCCTCTGGTGGTAACTATAAGGAACTACGCGTTGCCATACAAATTTAAACTAAACGTAAACGCGTTCGAAAACGTATATGTTTCGATAAAACTAATACTAGAGCTATTGTAACCCGTTTCGTCCACCTCCCTTCCGTCCTACTATCCAAGTGTCCTATGATATCTATGTACTGAAAATAATGAGGATATGAGCGTCTCAGAGCGTGATTCTGCCTACTGTTGTTTCTATAGTTTGTGTCTGGCTCAGTATTCGAATCGATACTACTAATATGATTTTGTATTAAAGCTATTTCGTTAACACACCCTAATAATTTAACGATGGAAATGTAATTAATAAGTACATTAGGAATACAATACTGCGTTCCAAAACGCAAGTAGCTGACGTAGCTCACGCACGCCAAAGCTAGCTCTACAACAACAACAAGCTAGAAACACTTGTCCCACGTACGCAACATATGCAATGCAACGTGGGAGAGATTGTGTGCACACTTGTCCCACGTATACGACATGTATTGACATCAGACGCTGTTGTAAGCTAGGAACACACTTGTCCCACGTACGCAACGCCAACGTGTCTGACGCGCTAGGAACGTAAGATCTAGAAACACACTGATCGTACGCGTGGGAAAGCGTGTGATTCCCCTCCACGTTCCCACGCCGATCTGGCGCGACAGGTCGAACGTTGCATGGGACGCGTGGGGTAGCATTGCGTATGGCAAGTATGTTTCTAAGCATACAAATATCAGGGTCCAGATTTCATAATGCATTGCATACGTTGCGTACGTGGGACAAGTGTGTCCCTACCTTTAAGTGGGACTGGGCCGGACACATCTGCCGCATGCCGGAAGACTTGTGGGCTAAAATCACCACCAAGTGGGTCCCACACAACCGAACACGGCGTCGCGGTAGACCTCGTCAGAGATGGCGAGACGAGATTGAGGTCTTTGACCAAGACTGGTGGGAGACTGCCTAGGATAGGGATACGTGGAAGGAAAAGAGGGAGGCTTTTGCCCAGCAGTGGGACACATAAGGCTATTAAAAAAATAAAAATAAAGTACACTGACGGTATTTGCTTGAGATAATGTATTTCCACACTTGCATTAAATCGGACTGCACCTCTCAACAGAGTCTCGTTAAGAACAGAAAACTTAACATAGAAGTATTTTTGTATAAAGAATTTACGTACAACTGTGCGACATACTTCTGAATGTTTCGTCTGTTTGTTCAAATCCCAATACCTACGTTGTGTACTGTGCTAATCATCGACCTAGTGATTTTACCGGTTGTATCTGAAGGAGACGTAGCTCTCTGCCTGTCACTGAACATAAGTGTGAGCGAGAGGAAGTGCGTGTTCGGAAGCGCAGATATCATAATTTTTTTAATTTTAATTTCTTGTCCGTTTAAATAAATGAAAAAGTAATGGCTCCCTCAAACATGATATTGTCGGTTTTTAGAACCAATTATAATTTGATTAGCATTTGATTGCATAATTTGTTACGAATTTTTAAATTGTATTTTAAACCGATGTTTGTGATTTTTTCTATCGAGCGAAAGTCAGAAACTCAAGATCCGATTAGCTATGTTCCTCGAAAAAGGCCTCAAGATTGCTATAAAATGTAGGGTAGCCGTATAATGACCCAAACAAGCGCTACGACTTTTTTTAAATCCATTTTATGAGCCTACGTCACGTCACCTTAACACATTCACCGCCGCGAATCGCTTCGCTCCTAGCCGATTCCGTGGTATTCCTCGTATGTAGCGGAAAGCGCCTACGGCGTAGGGACTCGATATCGGCTTCGCGGCACTGAATGTTTTAATGGAGCCCGGTGTCCGCTTTGGTACCTAATCCCAAGATTTGGCGTACGCACTAGTTTTACGAAAGCGATTGCCAGACCTTCCAACCCAGAGGGAAAACTAGACCTTGTACGGATAGGGTTGTGGTTAATATTCGATTAAAATATGTTACGCATAAGAAAAACTAACGGGGTGACCTATCAGTCTTCTGGGATCTTCTTGGTACCTAGTACCACCCTAAGTGTCCTCTGGAGGAATGTTTAATGTATTTTCCGAGTTACTTTAAGTTTCAAGTTTGTTTAAGTGTTGCCAGCAACAGCAGTTTATGAGTTGCTAGGGCCTCATTCATACTTTAAATGCTTTTTAGAGTTTGTATAATGCATTCCACTCACTGACCTGTATTATTTACACACTGGACTGGCTGCTGTCACAATATTTTTGTGCCTATTTGAGTGTCGCCATTTTGGCGTTGTAGGCAGATACGAGTGTCCATGGAACTAAAATTAGTGATGTTCGAAGTCAACTGTGGTAATGATAATATATCGATGATATTAATGTACATTTACATTAAGCTTACCTTGCAGACATTCACACACCTTAGGGAACACTATGATAAATTCATAATTTACTCAAAAATATTGCTAGAGAAAAAAACAATTTTGTTACAAATTTGTGTCGGGTAGGTACGTTACACAGTTTTCTCGAAATATCTCGAATTTGAATACTCTCCGAAAAACAATTTTAGTTTAGATAGGTTATAGAATGTGGTAGGAATTTATAATACCTATAGAAACACGCTTTTACCCATTCAAAGATAAGAAATTCGCGTAACGCGCCAAGTACAGCAGCGGTAGCTTATACAAAATAAAACATACAAATACTTCTCACATTTTTATTTTGAAAAATATACATTCACATCACAGCCAATACACATTGTAATATTTTTAGTGAAATGAATTCATAGTGTATCAAAAATATGGCGTTGTTTGTTTGAAAACATGAAATATAAGGTTTGTTTACGTTTGGAACAAAGATAATCTGTTTCCTTTGGGGTCCAGTTCAAGGCATTCATATTTTGTAACCACATGTTTCTTAGCGTCAACTCGGAAGTAAATCTGCAAAAACAATTAATTACTAGATCTATATATTATTGTGTAATGATAATGAGAAACAACAAAAAAAATACTAAAACTACGACTATTTTTCTGCATACGTATTATAAGACTCAAATTTCAGTCGTCGATTAAATTGACCTCGCATAGTATATAGGGCTAACCCATGTTTTATTTTTTAATTCTACCCATGTTTATTGACAGAAGCAGTCTAGTTTTAAGAGTAGATAATACTACCACAATGCCGAAAGACGGGTGTAGATTAACTACTGAATCAACTTGAGCTAAATCAACTTTTGCTATTGAATATCGACATTTTATCGATAAGAATTTGTCAATCACTAGTGCATTTTAAACGAAACATTTTTTTACATCAATCCGCTCGAAATACATCGTTAAACCATCATTATATAGATAAGATAACATTACAAACAAATTTCAGATAGTAACCAATGCTTTAGACACAATTTCAGGTCAATTTTGAATAAAAACAACAATTTAATACACGTACCTGTGAAATGACGTTTTTCTCCCTTTTCTGTAGCGAGTTTTACAAAACACACATTTCCTCATGTTTATTTAGCTCAAATTTCACAATATGATATGAAATCCCACTTAAATACCACGAAATAAAATTAAAATACTTAAAAATCACAACGCTGTTGCAATCTCCTACGGTGGCCATTTGCAATAAACATCAAAATTAGTTCTCGGGACACTCGCAGTGGCGTTTCAAATTGGCACACAAAATTAGCTGTCATTTGTATGGAACAGCCTGTCCAGTGTGTAATACAGGTCAGTGATTCCACTAATATTACATTTTGGGTTAAGGTCTGGGTCTGACACATATTTCGCGCTTCAATTAGATTTCAGAGTGGTTGCATTAGTGCCCTCTATATCACGCGTTTGCTTCTACGCGCGCTTAGTTAAGGCGAGGCAGGTCCATCGTTCGTCTCTCCCTCTCACTGAGCATAAGCGTGAGCGAGATGGAAGTGCGTGTTCGTAAGTGTTTTACATCACTTTTTAGTACATATTAATTGATTTTTGGAATACTGGATAATTTATTAAAAATCTGTCCGGTTTTTAAACTAGAATAATAAAAATGCTATCCTTTTTATAAAAAAAAACATAGATTGTCGTTGAAAGTTACGAGATCTCAAACATTTAAGTTTATTTCTATGGTGATATTCAAGATTTTTTTACAGAGTTACCAAGGCATTTTTAGGGTTCCGTAGCCATATGGCAAAAAACGGAACCCTTATAGATTCGTCATGTCTGTCTGTCTGTCCGTCCGTATGTCACAGCCACTTTTTTCCGAAACTATAAGAGCTATACTGTTGAAACTTGGTAAGTTTTCTGTAAACCGCATTAAGATTTTCACACAAAAATATAAAAAAAACAATAAATGTTGGGGTTCCCCATACTAAGAACTGAAACTCAAATTTTTTTTTTTCATCAAACCCATACGTGTGGGGTATCTATGGATAGGTCTTTAAAAATGATATTGAGGTTTCTAACATCATTTTTTTTCAAAACTGAATAGTTTGCGCGAGAGACACTTCCAAAGTGGTAAAATGTGTACTAGTACTAGTTTCAGTGAGATACAGCCCGGTGACAGACGACGGACAGCGGAGTCTTAGTAATAGGGTCCCGTTTTACTCTTTGAGTACGGAACCCTAAAAAGGGATGCTCAGAAATAAAAAAATATAACTTAAATCATAGATGCACTCGACCACTCAAGATTCTTAAAATGGAAGTGGGCAGGCCACTTAGCCAGACTAGAAGACCAGAGCTGGATCAAAGCGGTGACAGAATGGCAAGGACCTCGTGGTACAATACACGGAGGGAGACCACAAACAAGGTGGAAAGATGATATTGTCCCAGTAGGCTGGACAAAGTTGGATTAAAAAAGCACAAAACAGAACATTGCAAAAGGTTGGAGGAGGCCTAAGTATACCCAGACGGGGTCCTTAATTAGAAATAAATAGATATATTTTTTTAACTATAGTTATGTATATTAAAGGAATAAAAGGCCCTTATATTAAATACTACATGTCTGAAATACGGGCCTGAATCTAAATATGAAATAGACATTCATTGGATTGGACAGAACGGGTCGAGGAGTTACGTCGAAGTATTTGATTATTGCGAACGATATGATAATTTGAGTGTAAGCCTAGAATACTGATGTGCTCACGTTTATACAAACTATGTTTGATGGAAATACGAGTATAAACTATAATGTGATTCTGAATCGTTCAAACTAGGATAGAACGACCAAAGATGTATGAATATAAGGAGATCGGACATGCCGGCTGATTTCTATTGAGTACGCCTGTCGCAAGTTCATTAACCCACACAAAGCACAAGTAATTGACAAGACAAAGCACGCACGCATCTAAAGCACACACACTTGTATACCAACGCTCTTATTGGACAATACACGCGCATCATATCAGGCATTTTGGGAAGAAATGTAATTCTGCGATCAGCACGCGTGATCACTCGGTAACAACTGACGTTGAACTAGCCGCAGAGTATGCCTATTGTGCTAACAACTGCGACACGGCCGCCGGCGGCTTGTCCTCTCTCTAGTATTCTATGCTCTGAGAGAACGACCGACTACTGACGATGTCATGCGCTAATCCTCATTCTCCTAGTGACCTTTCGTGTCTCTTAGTGGTTTGTTTGTTCTGCTTTGGCACCTCATCATAGAACTATGGTAGGTACTAGCTTTACAAAACCCTAGTTTTAACAGTTTGTGTCGACGGGGTAAGATCTGCAATACCCTTTCATGTTAAACGGCCTTGCTCTAAAAGGGTTCTTGGGATGGCTTCAATAATTTTCAATAAATTGCCAAGAAACATTTTAAACGCTGAAAATTTGATGTTGTTTAAAAAGAATCTGTTTTCTCTTCTAGTGGAAAAGCATACTATTCAATTGACGAATATAGAAAAGATACATTTTGTACTCGCATTATGTATAAAAAAAAAGCACGCTGCATGAAAATGTTATATTTATATTGACCATTAATTGAAGCCTATATATTGTTACACCTTCGTTCGGGTAAGAAATAGCGATACCGAGCCAAATTTTATAACATCTGTATATTTAATCTGTGTTTTGACAAAAAAAAAAGCGACTGCCATCTGATCTTCCAATCCAAAAGGATAATTACATCTTATTGTGATTAGGCCAGTTTCACCACGATTTTTTTTGTAAACCCTATTTGTACGCGCCAGGGTTCGAATCATTGCAATCCCAGCCTTCTGGTTCCGGCACGGCACAGACCGGAGCCGGTAAAGTATTCTCGAACAAATTCCGAATATTCCAGAACCCAATAGCCGCTCCGGGAAATGAATTGCACTTTGCAGAAAAATAGGAGCAAAAGCAAAAGTTACGAGTAACAAAAGAAACCCGGGGCTCGGGAGGTTGCTGACACGTTCGTATTTTACGGAAATACGGCCAAGAACTTGAAGAAAAATGCGGCACTTAATTTAAAAAAATATAACCTGGATTGATTGTTGGCCTTTTGCTTAAAAAAGCCGGGGTGATAGGTAAGTGTTATTAAGTATTTCGGTTAAAATCATGAACTAAATATAGACCAGGTGTATTATCTGACGATAGTTAATAATATGGGTGCATATAAATTATAATTTGAATCCCGGCTATATCACCAAGTGTTTCGGAACTTATGTACAGAATATTTACCGTTAGCTTTTCGGTGAAGGAAAACATCGTGAGGAAACCGGTCTAATCCCAAAGAGGTTTAGTTTTCGCTCTGGGTTGGTCACAAACTGATACTGAAACAAAAGACGGTTCCTTTGCAGGTCTAGGTCCCCAATTTTGTATGAAATTCCATAACTCTCGTTTCGCCGCTGCCGAAACGTGATATTTTGAAGCCTAAAGAACACAACGTCGATACTCAATATTTAATAGTATGGTTGGGTCATTGTCAGTCACAAAAACAAAAATCATCTTTTCGGTGGTCAATAGTTAAAGGCTTATTTTTATAAATAATATGTTTTTATCACATAGAATTATAGAAGAGGCGACGCCGTTTATGCGGATTCAGAGTTCAACCAAAAATTATAGGCTTTATAGCCCTTAACTTTGGCAATGTCCACCGAAGAGACGCGAATCTAAATCTGACAATGACCCGGTTGAGAAGTTTTGATCATTAATTGGCAAGAAAATAAAGTAACTTCCTTGGTTACTTGCCTATCGCAATAGGCAAGGCCCGCGATGACTACAGAAGTTCCAATAAAGAAAGTTTCTCATAAGCGAAAGAAGGAAACGCCACACAAAATAAAAGAGCAGAAGGCGAACTTCACGCAAGTAAAACACAACAGGAGCAGAACGCCGCGGAACTTGTTAGTCCTTTTCCCGTAGGGTTTTAGAAAATAATTCTTGTTTTCCTTTTTTTAAATATGAAGGTACAGAATTTTTAACTACTTTTACAATACTTTTTTTTTTCATGAAAACTAGGTAGGTATGTACTAGTACCTATACTTACCTGAAATAACTGAGAACCTCGGACCAGGGATTGTAACCGGTTATTTTTTGTATGGGAACTGTAACCGGTTATTTTCGTTCTTTGTTAATTATTTCATTTTCTAATTGGGCAATCTAATAATACGCACTCGTTACCTCAAAACACAACTGAGTCCTACATATAAAGTATAAAATAGTTCGAGATATGTGGTTATTTCGAGATTTTTGAAAAAAACCGGTTATAATCCCTGTCTCGGACATCCCTGATTTGTTATCTATATTTTTTATTGCACTTTATCTGATACAGGGTCAGGGGCTGTCCCATTTTAATATTTATATTGCCCGTAATGAATACAGGAATTTATAGATAAGGAATAGCTTTTATTATAACGAAACAGGCCGAACTGTCCATTCTGTAGGTAAAGACCATTTTGAGTGAGTTGATGTCCTTCTGGTAAATCTTTCAAGCTACTCTGGCCGATATTCCATCCACGATATTTAACAGAACGGATCATGTTTCCGATTTTATGTCTCCACCTTTCAATATCACAATGACAACGATATCAAAGTCGTCTGTCAAATATATCGCATAATATATGGAATACTGATCCTGACCAAATACATGAAATTAGTCAGACTACTGCAATCTTATTTTCTGTGGTGTCTTGAAAAAGGCTTACGCGGCGAGCAGGTTGGACAAAAGTGCCTAATTGCTAATTATTGGAGGTCGTTTATCGACAGACCACAGGAATTCACAAGAATTGGCACGTCCAGATTATACTTTTACAAATTGATTTGTAAAACCAATATAGTAAGTAACTAAATTGCTACGTAATAAGTTCCTTACAAATACCTACAAAAGGCGAATTTAATACATTTTCTGCCAGTGAACCTTTAGGCCAAACAATAAACTATTTCAAGGAGAAAGTGTAGCTAATACTCTAAAATGCATCGGAGCCGAGATATTAGCAAAAGATCACTTGTCACTATTTTAAAGATGACAAATTTTATTAAATGTAGAAAACCCATGTAATCAAATAATTAATATTATTATCTACTGTTATAAATCTGACATCTATGACATTATACGAATTATTCTTTATCCCTAATTATGTTAATTTGTATCCAATAATTGTAACTTGTAAACGTGAATCTATGTATTAAGCTCGCTCCACATTCTCGACAAAACTACACGAGATTTGCCGAATACAAGAGTGTGGAGTGAGTAGAGTTCGTATTGTTTTGCGTGTAGTCTCCGTTTCGTGTCGGTAAAATGGCCAAACATCAAAGAGCTCCCGTGAAGTTTCGTGTTTGCGCGAAACTTGTCCTCCACATTCTCGCTGCGCTATATAAAAGTGTATGAAAGTCCAATTACAACTGCGCAAGGCGAGAATGTAGAGGGCCGGTCTCGGTTTCGCCCGGTCTCGGCAAATATTTCGGGAAACCAGTCTCGTGTAGTTTTGTCGAGAATGTGGAGTGGGCTTTTACCCACACATATCGCCCTGCATTAACATGTATCTTGAAATTAAGAATAATAATAACTTTATTACACATAATTTACTTTAAAAACAAAGTTTTAACCGACTTCAATTCAGTACTCCGCCAAGCCACATGAACATTTCCACATTTATTATCCAATTTACCACACATTAACTGATTTCCGAGAGAAAATACGTTGATAAACCAAATCGCTGTATGTGGGCCGATAATATTTGAGGACTTCCGTCAATTCCTCAAGGATCTCAGAATCACCCTTGGCACTTCTTTGTTTGCTATTTCAACTGAATGATATCAGAATCGGTGACGTACTTTTATAGTTTGAAGTACATCATTGACAAGTTCCACAAGCCATCTGTGGTCTTCATCATCACTTCCACTTCACCAAATTTATGATTTCCGAATGTAAATACACGATTTATAATAGAAAACACCGAAATTACTACACGCGTGCCTTATATATTTGAGGAGTTCCCTCAATTCCTCATGGTTCCCATCATTCAACTGGAGTTTTGAAAACAATGGGACCAACCTTTAATATAATGACGTCGACACGCTGCTGGCGGTGGTTCTCTATTGGAAGGCATAAAGTCATTTGTACTATTATTGTTACGCATAATTGCTTTTCGCCGAAATAGTGATGTGCATAATTCTCATTACGCATAATTATATACGCATAACATTAAAAAGCATAAATACTGAAAGCATAATCTTCATGAAGACTCATGTCAAATAGTATAAGCACAAATAGGCATAATAATCAATTGGCATCATATCAAAATGCATAACAAAAAAAAGGTATGTACAAATGGCTCATATAGTAATAAAGTGATACGTACCCGTTCAAAATCCCTAAAATTTAGATTTTAGCCAATGGTTTTCATAGTAGTAAATTGCCTAATTGTCATTAGTAGTAAGTTTTAATAAAAGGGTTTTCCGCTCTTTTATAAAAAAATAACCTCGAAGACGAAAGCGGGAGCAAGGCTCCCGCTTCCGTCTTCTAACCTATCTGCGATCCGAGTCGGTTTTGCCACTAAGCCCCTGTTCCCTTGTGCTTACGCTACGATACACCTCTATCTTGGCATTGATTGATCTCAGAGAAAAGGGAGTCTTCGAGGTTATTTTTTTTTATAAAATAGCGGAAAAACTAATAATATGACAATAACTAAACTGAGTTTAATTAATTTATAAAACTGAAATAATGGATAATGAGATTAATGAGATAATGAGAGATAGGTATACCAAATAATTATTAGCCCAAACAATAGTATGCGTAATGTGTATTCGGCCAATACAGATTAGGTCAACTGAAATTATGCTATTAGCGTAGTATGCCAAAGTATTATTATGCGACAGTATTACAATGCCAATATAAAGTATGCCAAATCAATTATGCAAAACTATATTAGTCAAAAAAAAATTATGCCAATGAAGGGGATCCCGCTGGCGGTTAGGTTAGGTTTAGATTAGGGTAAAATAATGGCAACAATATTTTCTGTCACCTTAGTCACTAATCTGCAATACCCTAATTATAATATCTATTTAAATCAAAACTGTCTATAACTGTCTATGTATAAATCACTTTTTTCCTATAGCCTAAATATAAGATCTATCATCAAAGTAGTCACAAAATATATCAACCAAAGCATATACTTTCAATTAGAAAAAGAAATCTTACAGAAAGGCCAGGTCAAAAGTACCCTAAACCGACGAGCATGTATGAGAAATGTTATGAAAGTGAGTGAAGCGAAAGTGGTTTGCCAGGATCGTAGCAAATGGAGATCCGTGATCTCTGCCTACTCCTCTGGGAAAGAGGCGTGATTATATGTATGTATGTATGTAAAAAAAGAATGGTACGAATCGGTTCATAAATGACGGAGTTCTGACGTAACACACATAAAAAAAAAAAATACAACCGAATTGAGAACCTTCTCCTTTTTTTTGAAGTCGGTTAAAAAGACACTGTTACATAATAGGAAAGCGATATCTGGTGAGTCCCAAACTAGGCTGAGCCTGTATCTTGAAACCTATGGAGTTATTATACGAGTAATGAGCCACGAGACAGAAGTTGTGTTATAAAAAAGTTCAAAAATTATGACAAACATTATTTCAAAATAAGAAACAGAATTATATTTATACTTATATAAATTGTAATAGTTTCTCGTAATTTATTTATAAAACAGGTACCTATAGGCAAGCGAGTCTGTGTGTGTGTTGTAATTGTTAATAATAATAATATAAAATAAAGTGTAGTATAGTATTTAGAATAAGATTGCTACATCCTAACAGGGTCCATGCTGCACTCATATGTATTTATAAGATCTGGTAAAACCATGGTTACATGAATAGATGAATATAATATAATAATAATAAGGGGCATACTCGTATTTCTACAGGTCATATTGAAAGGTTTTAAACAAAACTAAAATAAAGAGCCTAAGCTCTTTCTAATAAGTTTTTCCATTGATTTCAAAGTAATAATTATTCTTTTTTTAGAAATACTTCTTACACTCTGTTTTGAATTTCTATATCAAGTGTAGCCGTTTTCTATTAATGAGAAGTGATTTATTAAACCACAAGTTTAAATTTGTATGATCGTGACTGGCTCTCGAAACTATTTTAATTTAGCTTCCATAGAACATGCACATAATCTAACTGGAGAACTAATAATTGAGGTCGTTGTTGTTCTACGTCCGTAGGAATAACCCTAGAAACCCTACACGTGACCTCCGGGTGGTGCTAAAAGAACAACAAACTCGGCAGCTGCACTGTTCCTTCTGAGCGGCGCGCACTGGAGCTCTGTCAGCGACATCGATGCGAATACATGTGTGTGCCAGTGTGTAGGCGCCATACGATAAATAAATAACTAATAATTATAATTGAACCAAAGCTGTCTAACCTAGTTTATAGAATTTCGGAAGCCAATATAAAGGCATAGCTCAAATGAGGTTCAAAGCGCGTTTTGCCAGCGAATTTCAAACTTAGTTGGCCACAGAATGGAAAATACAGAAGTACCTACAAATGTGCGATGATGTCCGAAGTTTTTGTCATTTTACATGTAACACTGGAGGTCGCCAGCATAATAATATTGATAATGATAATACATACTATCAGGGAAGTTGCGGATGCGGATTTTAGGGTCAAACACTCAAAAACATTAATAAGTAGGTAAACAACGTCAATATGGTCACGCAGTATTCAAACACTTTGCGACCGATTTACCATCGTTGCAAACCTAACCACCCACGCTACGTTATAATCGACGGTTATACCTGCACAGTTCACTTGTGCAGGCATAACTGAGCATACACACGTTCAGTTATGTCATACACACGCTCAGTACCGTACCGGAAGGCGAGGCGTGGGTAGGCCCCCCACAAGGTGGACTGATGACCTGGTAAAGGTCGCGGGAGTCCGCTGGATGCGAGTGGCGCAGGACCGGTCATTTTGGCACTCTTTGGGAGAGGCCTATGTCCAGCAGTGGACGTCTTTCGGCTGATATGATGATGTATTACACGTTCAGTTATGCCTGCACAAATTAACTGTGCCGACTTAGCGCGTCAGTTCTTGTCACCGAGCGAATGCGGGGAATCGTTAGATCACCCAAACGAAATGAAGATTCGTATTGACTTATGACGAAAATATCGAGCACGAGCTGCGACTTGCCCGCATCTGCCAAAACCCCGCATCGATTTTTGCGGATGCGGGTGCAGATGTTGAAATAGATGCGGAACATCCGCGGTCGCGGATGTGGTAGTGAATGTCTGCAACATCCCTAATTCAAATGTAGTAGGTATTGTCCTCATCTTAGACTTCTGTCTTTATACCTACTAACGCTACAACAACTGCAATTTGAGAAAGCAGTTATCTATGAAGAGTATTTTATAATAAAGTGATGAGCGTAAATAACTGTTTCTAGCTTTGAAACTCTGTTTTTACAGTAATCAACAAAAGCGAGAGAAATGTAGCGGGATCAATATTCTTTCTTCCCTAGCGAGAAAAAGTTTCGCCAGCACTGCAGCTGGCACCGGTGATTCAAAAACTTCAAAGAATTTTTCTCTTTTCTGCATTATTTGACTAAGGAAGAGTAAAAGGAAGCGATAAACTTTACGGTAAAACATATACTTATGTCCCGGAGGTTAATTTTAGATGTCATCAAGATTGGGAACGGTGAAATTGGCAAGGCCATATCTCGAACGTTCTAGAGAATCTAAGATGTATGTCGATTGGTCTGAGAATCAAGTTCGTGAGCGCGTGTTTAATGAATGGGAAATATACCGCGAGCAAACTCCTTAACTAAGTTTGGTTAGTTATTGAATAATAAACACATCAAACGTCAATATAACTGTTAATATATAGTAATTCATAAATAAATAACTCCTTTAAAAATCTGTGAAGCCTGAACTTTGAATTTAGAATAAATCGAGTACGAGTATAATAAGAGCATGCAATTTTAAGCGTGAATTTCTCACTTATTCTGGTTTTTATTTCGATTAGATACTTATATTTATCGTGATTAATCAAGGGCTGACGGTATTAAAACACTAAATTGTGCCCGCAACTTCGTCCGAGTTGACTTCCTTTTGCTGGACTTTTACTGGGGTAAAAAGTATTCTATAAGTATGTTAATCCAGGCTTATACTCTATTTCTATACTAAAATTCATCTTCATCCGTTCCGCCGATTTTGCATGATTTACTAGGTAACAAACATCGAATTTTTTTCATTCATAATATAAAATAGTTGAATATTTTTTAAATTTTCTACATGAATCGTCCTGAGTTCCGACTATTTGACCAAAAACAAAAGTTTTCGCACTTGCCACTTCATAGAAAGCGAAAAATGCTGTACATTGGAGATAAACCGAACGTCCTTGGCTCAGATGTAAATACAAACGAAGGCAAGCTGGAGTATTCACTATTAGACCTTATTCCATTATAATAAGGTCGACGAATGTTCAGCTAGCTGTGTCCTCGATAGTGTATCCTGGTAAGTGCAGACAGCTAATGCATAATCAATGCATCGGGTGCCGACGGCCAATCGTTTTCCAAACGCGCGCCATTTTGGAATATCGGACCATGAAGTTGACTGCCAACTGTTTTTTTTATCGTTTAGTCACCGTTGTTTTATTAGGATTCTTTATTCCGCGAACACAGCTGCGGGTGAAAAGTTGAAAACTGCGATACATTAAAGTTAAATGTTTTTCTTGAGAGTTTAAAAAAATATTGTGTTATATTTTATTGTCAGTTTATCATCCATCATCATCATCATATCAGCTGAAAGACGTCCACTGCTGGACATAGGCCTCCGCCAAGGCGTGCCACAATGACCGGTTCTGCGCCTCCCGCGACATTTAGGTACCAGGTCATCAGTCCACCTTCATCCCCACGCTGCGCCTTATGGTACGTGGTCGCCACTCGAGAACCATTCCGCCATCGGTTCTACGTGCAATGTGCCCCACCCACTGCCACTTAAGTTGGAGTTTATAGTTAAGGGTATTAAGAAAAAAAAACTTGCAGTTTATAATTAAAAAAAAAAGTTATGTGACAAGAATAGTTATTACCTACCTTGGAATTAACATGCAAGTCTGTAGAAGGAACGGTAGATAGTAAAGAAAATAGGGACGGTCTGTATGAGAAATGATAAGAATAGTAAAGATTTCAGTTTCAAGATGATGGGTGAAGTATGACAAAAAAACCGTGCAATGCTTTTCGCTCAAAGTCATAAATCTCAGCTTAAAGTCATAAATCTCAGCGTTCTACATTATAAGTAGGTACCTGATCGTTCCTGTAAACAGAACCCTACAAAATCACACCCTAAACCACTCTCTACTGGAAAAAACATTTTCCACATTCGTTCAACTGTCTGTATTTTTACGTTGAAAATATTTGGGTGCTGTGCACCGATTTTATCCAGATCTGTCCAAACTTTAGCCCAGTTATGTGAATCGCTTATATTATCTAGGTTAAACTATTGTGATGTCGTGTATGACGGGTGCATTACTGGTCGTTCCAAGAGGCTCATACAACGAGTGCAGAACGCATGTGCTCGTTTTTGTTTCCGAGTCCCTCCCCGGTCCCACATCACTCCATACTTGAACGCCGCTAACTTGCTTAACATGTCTGCACGCCGACGCCTGCACCTTGCCACTCTGCTTTTCGGGGTGGTAAGGCACGAAACCCCATATTACCTTTTCAATAAACTGGTATGGTCAAAGAGTGCGCGCAGATTCAAGGCAATGGCCATAACTCCTATGCACCGAACCGCTGCTTTCCGAGGTAGCTTCAAGTTCGCGGCGTCTAAGTGCTGGAATGATATCCCTCCCCCTATCCAAGGGGCGCTTAGCAGATACACCTTTAAGCGTAAGCTTAAAGGCTATTTGTTGACGCTCCAAAAATCCTAATCCTAATCCTGCACTTTTGACAGCAAAAATATGCCAATTGCACATTTTTATCAAGTTTTTGTTTTTAGTTTAATAGTAAAATTTACTTTAATGTGTAACGTAGTTATTTTTTTATTAAAGCTGCATGTAGGTAGTGCTGTATGTATTATCTCACTATGTATTTATGTTTATTTCTCTCTCGCCTTGCACAATTAATTATATGTATGGTTGTGTTATTATAATTGTATGACGTTTCCGTGAGTCACCAACGGTGCTGGCTGAAAATCAGCGCTGTAGGTGTCTGACTGACACCTCAGCATAATGCTGAGCCAGTGTCCGGTTCACTGCCGCAGAGACACACTTGTTACATGTTTTTTACTGTTATTTTTATTTATTTTTGCTTAATATATGTGTCCTGTGTGTTAGTGAATAAATGTATCTTTCTTTCTTTCATTCAGTTTTAAAGCTTTTTCTGCGTTTAGTTTACGGAGTTTGGGCGAACAGATAAATGGAAAAAGATTATTTGAACGAGATATGGAAAATGGTTTGGTATGCAACTGTGTAGACAATTCAGTAAATAAACGGGTAGCAGGTCCTCCATTTCAAAAGAAAATTAGCTCAGACATAATTTTATACTAGCTATTACTCATTTAAATACTGATAGGTTTTATATTTTAAATATGGACATGAGTTTTTCATTTGAACACTTTAAACATATAAATTAAATTGTATTAGTAAACAAGCCTACCTACTTAAAGTAGACTAAATTTATTGAAGAAACACTGAAAATATGTCCATGGTGTAACCAAAATACGTACCTAACAAGTTACACCTTCTTTGAATTATGAATGTTTAAGACGTACCTGATTATATGCGTTTTTGTAAACTACATTCAAGAGGAGCTTAAACCTAGTTAAACGTTTTGTATACAAATATTTCATGGAAAAAATGTCAAGTACCTACAGTCGAATTCTTTAATATACTTACATATTACCTATACAAGACAACCTTTCAAAACTATCTCTAGTACACATGAAATGCTTTTCGATTTAAGCTCAAACATGCAGGGGGCACGCGTTCTAGCGATGTTCTATACTTTATGTCTAAGACACTCGTATCTTCCGGCGCAGCTTACTCGCACCGTAGTAGTTCCACTTGCTAAAAATAGAACAGGAGACTTGTCAGACAACGGGAACTACAGACCCATCTCACTGGCAACTATACTGGCCAAAATTCTGGACAGCTTGCTTAATGCACAACTTTGTAAGCATGTTAAGTTGCACGATGCGCAATTCGGTTTCAGGCCTGGCCTGTCGACGGAAAGTGCAATTGTGTGCCTTAAGCAAGCTGTCAGGTATTACAAGGACAGGAATACACCCATATATGGGTGTTTCCTGGACTTGTCCAAAGCCTTTGACCTGGTTGTGTACGATGTATTATGGAAGAAAGTAGCTAAAACGGGGCTACCACCCGAGTGCACAGCCTTGTTAAAATACTGGTATAACAACCAGGTCAATCAGGTGAGATGGGCTGGGGAATACTCGGATGAGTATAGTTTCCAATGTGGTGTTAGACAGGGGGGGCCTATCGTCGCCTATCCTGTTTAATTTTTATGTTAACGAGCTGATTGAGGGGCTCAGCAGCGCACGTGTCGGATGCCATATTTGGGGGACACCTTTCAATAATATAAGTTACGCGGACGACATGGTGCTGCTGGGTCCATCAGTGGGCTCTATACGTAGGCTTATCAGGATATGCGAGGATTACGCCGCGCGGCATGGTCTTAAGTACAACGCAATCAAAAGTGAGCTTATCATTTTTTAAGGCACGGAAATATAACCCAACATCAGTACCTACAATCATGCTGGGCGGCGTCCCCCTTAGAGTGGTAAGTAAGTTTAAATACCTGGGGCATATGCTCACCGAGGATATGAAGGATGACATGGATCTTGAGAGGGAGAGGAGGGCAATGGCGGTAAGGGGCAATATGCTTGCCCGCAGATTTGCACGTTGTAACAAGCAAGTTAAGTTGACGCTTTTTAAAGCTTACTGTCAGACGTTTTACACGTGCAGTCTGTGGGTTAGTTTTACGCAGAGAGCCTTTTCCGCTATTCGGGTGCAGTATAACAACATACTCAGAATGCTATTGAGGCTGCCAAGGCATTGCAGCGCCTGGGGTATGTTCGCCGAGGCGCGCACCGACGATTTCTATGCCATCAGGCGAAAACGAGTAGCGTCGCTACTGAGACGGCTGAGAGGCAGCAGCAATAGTCTTCTGAGGGTGTTGGCGGAGCGCCTCGACTGTCCACTCTCAAGATACTGGGTTCAGGTGGCTATCGGGAGGGCCAAATAAGCCTGAACCAGTTAATCTTCACTACAAAGTATAACACAAAGTCGCTTCCCGCTGTCTGTCTGTCCCTATGTATGCTTAGATCTTTAAAACTACGCAACGGATTTTGATGCGGGTTTTAATGGATAGAGTGATTCAAGAGGAAGGTTTATATGTATAATACATGCATATAAACCCGTGCAAAGCCGGGGCCTTAAGTCACTTGTCATTTAAGTATCATTAATTTATTGTCATTATTGTCACTAACGTAGTTCATAAGTCTCCACTGTTACTAACATCATATGGATCGAGTAAAGATCTGAAATAAAGATATATATATTTTTTTTTTTTTCGACAACATTTTCAACACCAAGTTAAATAAATAGCATAAGTAAAAGCAAGTTTTATAAAACTGTCATTGGAATTTGAATGTAATATCTTGGTTAGTAGAGTCGCTTTTTCAACGGATTACTATGAAGCAACTCGGTCAACTCATGTAATCTTAGTATAACAAGCATTAAACATGTTTTAAAGAGAGGTAGGGCACAGCTGAATGTCATCTCGCTCGTATGTGGAGCAGCCCAACTGGGGAAGTACCTCAACCTTACAGAAGACCGCAGCCATAATAGCACCAGAGTGTGGCCCAAAAAAAAAAAAATTTATTTTTTTATCGGGGCACCCTCTTATTTTATTTCATTAGTCCATAAGATAATCCATGCCAAATTTCAACAATCTACGTTAAGCCTGACCCGGTGCTCAACTACCCTCAACTTTTCTATATAACTGACATTAGCAAGTGTATTGGCTGTATACTGAAGTTCGGTTAACTGTCTTGTAAGCTTACTTTTTAAAGTGTTTCGAAGAAATCTTTTTGTTTATAAAGTATTATTTAAGACGTAAATACCATTAATTAAGCCCCTGTTGTGTTTTCAAACGTCAATAGTTCATATTTAAATCATGACAACAACCCGAAAATCGGATACTATATTCCTAGTAGGAGTGAGAGATTTGGATCCTCTTACGTCGTTAATAAAACTTCCAACTATCAGACAAGTATTTTTAAGATTTCACCATTATCTGAACGAGGTAAATTTAATCCGAAATGCATCCCAATTGACTGTCGACGAGCTTTTAATCGCTGCCACCAGATTCCGCGATTGGAGATTTTTTGGACCCGATGTTAATATGGCTAAATCAGTATGCCAATGAAAAAAGCAGCCAGCTGAATATGCGAGATGATTATATGGAGCTAATAGAGTTGACAATGCTTATTTTTCAAATAACTCCGAGTAAAATGCATTGGAGAGCACCCGGGCCTATTCATCACGCACGCTGGATGGCAAAATTGCTATATACGATGAAAATATTTTTGTTCCGTGGTCAGAATGACATATTCAAGCTTACAAAGCGAGAATTGGCACAGCTGGAGCGTTTCGTCAAGTTTGGAGCCCTATTTTATACAAGAGCATGGACTCATGCCGCTCTGGCAACAGAAGCTGCTACGTCGGACCTTCACTTATGGTCGAACCTTGAAAAGTACAGCTCCGTGGACCCTGAAGTCTCTAAATGTGCTAAACAGGTCCTACAACGGCATTTGTGGTATCTATCAGATGAATTAGTTGGGCTCGCTCTCTTTTCCGACACAGTTAGCGATCAAGACAAGGAAAAAATTGTCAAGGGAATGACAAAGTCAACGCCAAGTACTCGATCGGTAAGAGGAAATTCATCTCTTCTCAAAAAAGGAGTCACCCTTGGTGACTTTGCTTCTACGCGAACAGGAAGATTGTTTAATCTTCTGATGATTGACGACTCATTTTTGTCATTACCACCACAAAAATGGAAAGAAGAGCAAAGTTATAAGAAGGGAAAAGAACGAGTGTCACAGTTAAGAGTAGTTTACGATACAGCTGAACGAGGAGTTAAATTGTTTGATGAATATAACAAGCTGCTAACTCACGATGAGGAAGATAAACAATTTCTATTGCAAGTCGTAGAGGCCAACAGGAAAATGATCCCAACATCTGCAACAAAGCGGGCTATAGTGGAAGCAGTTTCCAAGTAATGCAATGGAGTTTGGTGGTATTATTTTGGTATAATGTTGATTTTGTATGGTTTCAGTTCTTTAATTAAAAGATTATTTTTTTATTTTAGTTTGTGTTTTTTGTGTCTTGATAGTCAGAACGACCTAAATAAATGATATTTTGCTTGTTTAAATGATTGTGTGACTTTTATTTCGATTCTAAACTTAGGTCCTTAACCGGCAAAAATTTCAATTTCTTGGAGGCTAAAGCATCGATGAGCACCGTCTTCCTCGGATACCAGGACATTGAAACTTTAGCAAAGTTTTCCTATAAGGTAGTGTAAAAAAACTGGGGGGTGCCCCACCCGAATTTCAAAAAAAAATTTTTTTTCATACATGTGTGGGCCACACTGTCTGCACTGCACCACTGCTTTGTAGTGTTGCTATATTATGGCATGCTATGAAGTATGTGGTGTTGTGTTCCTGTGTTCCTGGTGGTGAGTAAGGTCGCCAGAGCTCCCTAGGGTGCGCTGTGTTGGGAGTGAGGGACCTGCATGTCTCTATCTGCCAACACAGCGAATCCTCAAGTGAATAAAGGGTCGGCAACGCGCTTGTGATTTTTCTGGAGTCACAAGTGTCCATAGGCGACGGTACCAGCTTAACATCGGGCAGGCCGTAAGGTTGTTTGCCACCGTCGTTGTATAAAAAAAAATGTCGTAAATATAATAGGAACACCGTTAAAGTAGGTAACATTCCGATCAGTACTTTCCATATAAATATGTGTATTCAATTTGTAGTGCGGATTCTTTTTCTAGACCAAATTCACTTATCTTTGTGACTAGTAAACAAAGCGATTGTCTTTAATTGTTAAGGGGTAAACAAAGCGATTGTCTTTTATTGATAAGTTAACTGCTAATGGATATTGTAAAATAATCAAGTAAACATCAACACTTTTTCAACCAAAAGGCGGCTTTATATCCAAGGAAAGGAGATCCACATTAAAAACTACTTACCAATGTTGAACATTTTTTATTTAAAACAATAGACTACTTTAACTTTAAGGCGACGTATGCTCGTGGTCTTCTCTCCTTCTCACTGAGCATAAGCGTGAGTGAGATATGGGAGTGCGTCTTCGGAAGCGCGGATATCATGTTTTTTTAATTTAAATTTTTTGCGCGTTTTAATAAATAAAAAAGTAATAGCTAAGTTCCCTCAATCATGATGCTGATTTTTAGAACCAATTATAATATGTTTCGCTTTTGTGCATAATTTGTTACGATTTTTTAAGTGTATTTTAGACCTAAGTATGTTCGTGATTTTTTTCTATCGAGCGAAAGTCCCTCGAGAAAGGCCTCAAGATTGCTAATTCAATTTAAGGCAGCCGTATTATAATCCAAACAAGAGCTAAGACTTTTTAAAAATCCTTTTTCTGAGCTCACGTTGCCTTGACTATAGAGCCGATATTCGAGTAAAGTATTTATTAAACATTTCGAAGCATCTGTGGCACGTGGCTATTGTGGCTAAATACGTTTTTTATATCTTTGGTTAATAAATCAATAAATTATCATAAAAAAAAATAACAGCACTATTAGTTCTGTAGGTGTATGAGGTTATGTGTTCAGGGTCAGGTCGCATTAATTTTTAGCTATCAACGCAAAAAATCCTCAAATCAGTAAGGATCGGCACCAAGTTTGTATGTTATTCGTCTAGAATCGCAAGCGTCCATATCCTACGGTATCTGTTCACTATATCTTTATATTTTTCAATAAACTTGGCTGAAACAATAATAATTCGCTGGTTGAAGTCAAAAAACGAGAGCCATTTTCATCTCCAAGCCACCTTAACTACATAAATCACTATCCACGAGGCAGTCACTAAGTAAATAGTAATTGTCCTTATGTCTGTTTATTAGGAGTAAGAAAATATGCTCTCGGATACGTAAATAAACGTTGTGACAGACAATTCAGTTAATTAAGGTTTGTTTTGCTAAACAACATTTCTTTTTTTGTTTTTCGTTAGTTTTCCTTCTCTTGTTTCTAATTCTGATACTGTTAATTATTCTTATTCAGACGGCTAACAAGATTAAATAAAATCTAAGCAAAGCTTGTACATACTATCAGGGCGACTAGACGACTTTATAAATATTTATATAGATACAATTGGTGACACATCATAGCGTTCAACCATTGAAAATCTTGACTCTAACACAATATTTAAATTTCACTAACTACTAAGTCAATACGATCCTTGATGCCTTGATCCGTGTTTCGATAGGCTTAAATATGGACGGTTGACTTTTCACATTAGGATAATAATATATTGGTAGATGAATTTATTTAGCTAATGTTAATATTGTAGGACTAGCTTCTGCCCGCGACTCCGTCCGCATGGAACTCGTTTATATCGTAGGTCCATACAAATTTTCACCCCCTATTCCACCCCCTTAGGGAATAATTTCCGGGATAAAACGACGGAACGGAACTCAAACTATCTCTATATCGTCCTATACATCTATCTAAATCAGTTCAGCGGTTTAAGCCTGGGAAGAGGTAACAGACAGACACACTTTCGCATTTATAATATTAGTATATTAGTATCTAGCCGTGCCTATCGCCTGGTAATCGGTATGGATAGAGTACTCTGTAATTCTTCAGAAGGTAGATTAAAAAAAAATAGCCTATAATTATCTGTCCTGAGGCTTCAGCTTTCTGCATGCCAAATTTCATTAATTTTTTTTTTGTAATTTAGTTTAGCCCTTAAAACGACAATAGACAAACAAGTAAGGTCGCATTTTATTTTATTATTAATAATTTTATTGGACCTTTCGGCTCTTAAACTGGCATAATAGGGAACATTACGCAAAACTCTTCGTAGGTGGCGACACTAGCAGCGTTGACATTGTATCTCGTTCCCACTTGCGGTATTGTCTATGCAATCATCCTTGTCACTCATTTGACAATCAATTGTGCATGTGTGTGTGAATCCCTATATTCCTATACTGGTTTACTATTAGTGGTAGTGCTGCTTCTGGCGGCAGATCATTGCAGTAATGTTCCCTATATGTTTTTAGTTAGCATTCGTTTATCTTCATTACAATGAGATCAAATACACATGCAATAGCATAATACCTATGCGCTATGGCATTACAATGAATCATTACATCAACGTCAGCAACAAGCTTTATGATTGCTTTGGAGGCGCAAGCGTCCATAGCGTCTTACATTGTGTCTAATAAATACATAGGATTTTTAACCAATGTGTTATGACACAAAAACTACTAACTATTACACTAGTCAACTAACTTTACCAGTGTATTAAATTTGTAGCGCCGGCCAGTGTACAAAATCTAAATTATGTTCGTTTTTCATCACACAGGAGCTATAATTTGCTCCAAAATAATCTATTATCAGAGTGTTATGAATAAAAATCACTGATTCATCATCAACTCCGAGAAGTGAAAATATTTTTTTATATATTTAGGTATATTTATTTATCATTGTATAGTTAAGATTTAGAACGACGACGATGATTTGTTACGAGTTTAAGAACTTTAGTAAAATATCAACTCTACAAAGTACATTTAAACTTAGTAGGTACGAGTATTATTAATCCTATACTATGAAACGAGCAATATATATATATTTGCAATCACGTTCTCGGGAAAGGATCTAACGATTTCGATGAAATTTGGGATACAGGGGTTTACGGGGGGCGAGAAATTGATCTAGATAGGCCTCATGTCCGGGAAAATTCGTTTTCTCCGTATTTTCACCATTTTCATCCGAGCAGAGCTCGGTTGCCCAGGGACTATAGCTGACACGCGCACTACCTGATCGGGAACATATAGAAGCAACTGATTAGCTCAAAAAGGTATCTTTAAAAGTATCTTAGCTCCAAATAAAACCGTTCCTCAGCACTTTCAAAGCGCAGATTTGTATGTAAAGTTATATACCTCTTTGCGCCGTCTCCCGGGGGAAATATAGGGAAACGGCCGCTATGGACGCAAGACAAGAAAGGGATAATTTACAGAACAGAAGCTCTGCTTTTATGCAGAGATTTTTAAGGCGGTTCGCATGTTTTGCTGTCTATATGCGATTGTATTTTTATTACAAAAGATTAGCATTAGAAATTAAATCCCATTATTGGGTGAAATTTCATAATAATTACAAAGTTATAACTTAATTGGTTTACGATTCATACTTAAACTGTAATAGTAGATTTGGTTACTTACCAAATTATATCGGTACAATTATAGACGAATTAAGTCCTTACCTAGTTACTTAAAAAAAATATAATTTGAGTAGGAAAATATTGAAAACAAAGAAATTATAACAAAAACAGCCAAAACATAGAAAACGTTTTTTTACTTACTGCCCAAGACTACAAATGGTGGCGCCACTATATTTATGTTATTTTTCAATACCTACTGTATATTTTGTATGAACCGATCCCTCTGTGAGTTTGTTTACTTTTTACTTTGGATGTTTTATGTCGGTCGTGGATAAACAAACTCGCAAATACCCCGAGAGTTGAGGGAATTAATTTTGATTTATTTGTTGGTTCAGTACACAATCGCGGGGCACAGGGGGAACGAAGTTTTAAAATTGCAATTAATAAGATTTGTGAAACCATTTTACATGTTAATAACTAGGCGAGTGAATATATTTACATGGAAATTTCTTATTTTAAATGTAAATGTACGCCATACGATTAAATAAATAAATCTTTTAAAAGAACGACCACACATTATGGGCCTGAGCATTGTGATTTCAACCTACAGTTTAACGTAGCCTCATTACCACCCCTGACTTACTCCGCATGATGATGTAATATAAAATAAGTAATAAGTGGTGAACGGTGTTGGGCACACATATTGTATTTATTTATAAGGCTAATAATTTTAGACTCCCTTGTAGTGGCTGTTTGTTTACCTAAATAATAAAAAAAAAAAAAATTACGCACTATTTAATAAAAATATTTAAATTCAAATTCACTACCTTTCTTCGTGACAACAGTCAGTCAGTTTTCAGTAGAAAATGAAGGGAACACAAAAAGAGATTTACAATAATTCCTTTTAAATAATAGTTAGATAGTTACTTCATTTAGGCATATAAAATAAAAATTACATAGCCATCATAAGCAGATTCAATCGAAGTGAGTGGAAGTGTAAACAAGCTAAAAGTAGCTGAGGCTGCGGCTCCATAGTTATGACGAAATAAAATTAAATCATAAAAATCATAGCTATAAATAGTGTATATTCGCCAACAAACTGTTACGCATTTTGGCGAAGACTTCGACTAAGTTTGTCATATTGTCGTGTAAGAAATAAATAATACAAAAAAAAACAAATTGACACAGTATGAGAGAATGACAACATAAGGGAAATAACAATAGGTACATCTAAACATTAAAAGACGAGTCAATTTAATATAGTAAACTACTATTTAGTGCAGACGTAGCAACTTGTTGGCATACGACGATATGTAAACGACGTAATATCTAGGTATTTGACTTTATTTGAATATTGACCATTCACGACCGCTCCAAGCCGTCGCCGCGTCAAAATCGGTCCATGAATGGTTCGATGGATATCCAAAAGAAGCGTGACGCCGCACCGCGCCATCCGAATGGAAATGTCGTGAATGTCAAAATTCATTGTTGGAATGTCAACGGCCATCCATTTGGACGCATCCATTTGTCGTAGAGACAGATGGCGCGAGTGAATGTTGAAACAGCATATACGACCACGAGCAATCGAAGCGACAGCAGCCAGTGGCCCTTAGCCGCTTGGCGCCGGGACATTAGGTACGACGCGGCGTGGCGCCTAAATATTATACCCTGAGAACTTTACGGTTTCGCTATATGAAAACACAACAATATATCGATATCAGCCATATTTTTACACCAAAAAATAGGTTGGGTAATTTGACTAAATATTCATTAAGAATCCACCTAAATTTAATACCGATACGGTAGAAAATAATGAAAAGTAATCTTCATAAACTCCGTAAAAGTCAGGCGAAAATGGTATAAACTTTCTTTACTTTATAATTGATTATTACGTCTATATACGTTCTTTGGGATACGCGCGTAATCCACTTATTTTTGTTAATGAATAAACTTTTCTATAGGCCAGATGAAATTCAATATTATCTCAAGGTCGTAAATATTTAATTAAAATGCCGTTGTTTCCCGATGCATATATTTTTGGATTCAGGCAGTAAGTCTCCAAATTTGTGTACTCAAACATGTTTTCATTATAAAAATACTGATAGCATTTTTGCTTGCGGGTAAATTTTTTTTCCTAACTTCCGGTCCATAGAATTATTCATTTCAATAGTAAAAGTTGTTTAAAATAACATATAAAAGCCGTATACAAATAATTAGCCTGATATTGAATTATTTCCAAAAAAACCGTAATTTTCTCAGGGTATTAGGTGAATGCTCTATAGGAAACTTGCATCTTTTTATTTTATTACGAAAATCAAAAGTATAATCCAGCATTAAAACAAATGTAGCATTCAAATTTTCTTATGATTTATTTTTCTGATGTTATATGCATTAGAAATCGGCACGCGCCGGCACTCCCCGAAAACGCTCTATATTAAACTGGCTTATGCTATGACGTCACAACTTATATTCTCGGCGCGTTTACTATGGAGTCAGTCATTAATTTGCAATTATCTCCACAAAATTTTCTTTGAAGTTTAAACTTGTCTAAAATATAATTTCTAATTAAATATTCTGTGTAACTGTTATGCAGTGGTCGGAATTGCTAGTGCCATTTCGGGGAATATCGGTGCGTAGGCGTAGTATGGATAAGGTATTTAGCCCGGGGACTTGAATGAACATTTTAAGTTTGTGTTTGGTTAAGATAAAATAAGAAATAAGATGTCAATATCCGGATGTAGACACCCTGATCGCTAACTTGAAAAAAATATTTTTAAAGTCACCTAGTAGAGTGCAACTGTTAAAGGAAATTTATCCAAATTTGCCATTACCTCCTAAGCCAGTTATTACAAGGTGGGGGACCTGGCTCGCTGCAGTGTCTTACTATGTTAAGTACTTTAATAAAATAAATACGGTCGTGTCACAATTTAGAACTTCAGATGCAGTTTCAGTTAAAAAGGTTAAACAAGTGTTTAAAAAAGCCAAGATTAAAAAGATTTAGATTATATTCATGAAAATTTAATATTATTGAGGTGGTTTTGACTCGTTTACAGGAACGTGATATGTCAATGATCGATGCCTTAATAGATTTTGATCAAGTTATGATGGTCATAAATTGGTCTACTAGTTTGCCCATTGAAACCAAACTTGAGGCGGTCATGTCTCGAAATCCGGATCTAGAAACTATAACAGAAACGCAGAAATTATTTCAAAAGAAACAGCAACTGGTGACATTTTGTTTTATAAATTTGCCCCGCTGACATCTGTAGATGTTGAAAGGTCATTTTCTACATATAAATGGATATTAGACGTCAAAATAAATAAATTGACAGTAGAAAATATTTAAAAAAATATGGTTTGCTACTATAATTCTAAGGAGAGTAAGGAACGAAAGATGTGAAATAAATAACTATTATAATAATGTTAATTTAATAAAGTGATGTTAATGTTTCGTGTTTTGTTTTATAGTTGTATTATTGTTACTTATAACTGTTAAGCGAAAGTAAATTAATGATGTATTTACAATGACTATTTTTTAGAGTAGGGGAATCTCAAGTCTTATCCATGTTCTGTACAATGTTTAAGGTCATTTACCCGAAATGGCACTACCCATTCCGATCATTGTATGTTATTTTGTCGAAAAATTTATTAATTTTTTTTTGTCATTTTAACGTGAGATAAAACTAATACAACCGTTTTTTTTTGTTTTTTTTTCTTGTGTATGGTATCTCTACGTATATCCGCATCGATTGAGTACAATTTATTCGAAATTGTAGTCCGATTATGCAAGTTGCCCTTTGCTTAGTTTTGTTATTTCAGAGTAAAATAATTAATTGACTTTGATTTGATTACTTGACCAATCAACACTAATATTATGTAAAAGTCTGTGAGATTGAAGCTCTGTAAGTTTGTATGTAACGGGTAATCTCCGGAACCACTAATCCGATTTCAAAAATTCTTTGACCTGCGTGTAGAGTAGACTTTCTGGAAGGACAAGGCTATGTTTTATTCTACGGGTTTGCCTGCGTTAAAAAAAAAATAATTCTATTTATTTCAAATAAAGTACCTACTTTTATTGCAATACGCGGGCAAAGTCGCGTGGGCAAGTAGCGATTTAGAAAAGTGACCAGAAGCAGCGGAAGCAAATTTTTTTCGGGCACTCTCTTTGGTGCTTCCTCACCTCGCGTGACTCTTATCACTCCAAAATGCATTAAAACCAGTGCCGATATCAAACGACGATCTCTCACGGCAGCCCTGCCCACTATACCGACCCACACGAATTTAAACTTTCATCACTTTCTGACTCTTTGAAATGAGAGGAATAGAGAGATGGAGACGTATTGAATAGCGTCGCGGCTTCATGAAACTTGATGAAAAGAATAGCTAGGAATAAAAATAAAAGGTTTCTAAGTAACTTTTTGAGACTCACATTTGTTTTGTCTGGTTGCGACTAATTGAAGTGGGACTCAAACTCAATCAATTCTAATAATATGAAATAGGTACAGTTGGTGAGTATGTAGCTTTAGCTTTGTAAGTTTATATTGTGTGGTTCGATTTCTAAAAATGTTTGACCGGTTAAGAGTTGGCAAAAATTATCTATTTACGAAAAACCGGGAAGATAACTAAATTTTATCATCTTTTATTTGAAGTAACTAAATAATCCGTCATTTGTTATTTTGAATTTATCTAGATCAGTTTAATTTTTATCTAGATAAATGAGTTAGGATTTTAAATTAAAGATGAATGTCAGTGTGACGGTTTGACCCGACGTGATATTCTGTATACATTTATTATTATAAGCTTACTTCAATAACAAACGAGGTCGGTTATCTTCATCTAGATAATTTATCTAAATAAAAAAGTTGTCAACGCACTATTTGTGATTTAATTTATCTTTGAATAGATTTATTTGAAATGATTTTATTTGAAATAATTATCTAGATAAGAAATTATCTTAATAACGCCCAACTCTGTAAATAGTATTTGAGTCTTCTTTTATTTCGTACTGTCTTTATTGCTCACTAAAAATAAATAATTTAATTGTATTGGTGAAGTACATACATAATATAATAAAACAGAAGTAAATTAAACATAAACAATGGTAGACAGCGGTCGTATCGCTAAAAAGCGATTTCTTCCAGAGTACCTTTGGGTAGGTAGTGGAGACGATACAAAATAATTATTTATATTATATGACTTAAGTATGTGAAACAAAAAAAACAGAGTATAAACAACTTAACTATAACACAACCTACATACACAATGTGTATTACACATACAAATACAATACCAAAATATCTAAAAAACACTTACAGTCCGTGAACGTGATTATTTCTTTTTCACTTTAAATTAGGGCGGATACGCACACGGTGACTTCACCTTTACGTAGCCAATATGTTTCCATAACAGCTAGCATGATACGTCGTCAACTAAATTGAGGATTGAGGGCAGCATCGTGGGATGTATTTACCACTAAATAGGAACTCTCCCATTTACGGACATTCCGTAGCTATCTGAGACAATTGCTACTTTAAAATACGACTAGGTTAGACTACTTTCACGCAACCGTTTTTCGAGTTTTCGTATTACGATTTCGTGTCATCATGTTTGGTTTAATTGATCACAAATCATGAAAATTGAAAAGTGCACCGAAACGTTCCACTTTAATGTGGTCTTGATGAGTCATTAAAGATAAGTTTCGTAGTTTGTTAATGGTAAACAAAAGTGGTATGTGTTGTTAAGTTTACCTTATCTGGGACTGGAACCTTCCAATGTTTTATTAGGTTACTTCCGAGGAAGTTTAAGTAGGAAGATAAGAAATTTAATTACTTCTCTGCATTAAGTAAGAGGCGCAGTTTCTACGAGGTGTTGTTTCTGGTGATGAGTAAGGCCTCTCACACACTGGCGCGGCCTGGCCGCGGCGGACAATAGAAAACTTGTCATTAGCTGTCAAACTTACTATGGTCCGCCACCGCAGGCCGCGCCAGTGTGTTGCGGGCTTAAAGCTACGTGTACACTTGTGTTTTTTTTTGTTAAAAGGTATCGGTAGGATTAGGTGTGACAGCATTGTAGACAAAAAGAAGGAACAGAGGTTACAGAGGTACATTAACGGCCGTATTCATAAACGTACTACAAGCCTGTTTTAACTAAAATGGCGTTCAAATTCGTTTGTCCTTATCTGTCATTTTGACATTTGAGTTCGTAAGAAAGGGACAAAGCACATTTTATTTAGCAGAGGCATTTTAAGTTTTATAAATAAGGGGGTAAGTCTCCAGAGATGCTCAAGATATTTCAAGACATTTCGTACTCTTCGGGAATTCTTCTTCAGGATGAGTGTTTTATTTATTTATTTATTGAAACTTTATTGCACAGTAACAAGTTACAAATACAAAAGGCGAACTCAATGCCATTCAATTAGGGTTGCCAGACGTACTATATTATACAGTATGCTAAATAACTATAATTTTATCATAAATTCTAATACATAAATCTCTGTAAAAAATACTATTTTCTACTACAAATAAACAAATACTTTTTTTTTGTGTGCACTTTATTTTTAAGACCTTTAACCCACTATGTAATATATTTGTCCAAAAAAAATCTGGCAACCCTACATACAATACAATACAATCAGTTATTGGTAAAAATATCATTTAACTGTCAACTTAATAATAATATGAAGTAGCTATTAGATCACACAGATACATAATAATAAGCAATACATGCAACAATGTATTTACATTTTATATATGTAGGTATATTTATTGGGCTTGCGAACCGGTTTGTTAACAAGTAGATACTATGGCTCGTCTTGGCGGGGGCACTACCCTGCCCCCAGATACTAGGTCAAATTATATATTTCTCTAGTAATCAGTCTGACACTCGAAAAAAGGCATCCAAGGAGTAGTCGGCGTCAGGGCATTCTCTACCAGTCAACCTTTTGGCCAAACAGAAAATAATCATAACTGGTGCGGGATATGAGAACAACCCAGAAATAAAGAAAACGGCGCGCGCGCGGCGGCGGGGGTAGTATTCTCGCGGTGGTGTACATTAGGATGTACAAGCGTTTTTAAGTAAAAGTGCTCGATTACCAGTAAGCAGGAGTCCTCACATCCCCGCCATATCATATAGATATCCCCACATTCACGTTTCCGTCTTTCAAAATCAGAATGAATGAGACACGAAAAAAGCAATATCCCTTGGAGCATCCATCCCGTTTTATCAATGAAGACGAATGGAATTGCGGCGTACGTTTCAGTATTCGAGCATGACAAACCTGTCATCCAATTAGGTACATAAGAGGCCCACCACACGCCCCGGCCCGGTCATACGTCCCGCGATATTTATCGTGCGAAGCGATAATTAACGTGGTAAATTACGGTGCGTGAGGAGACCGCTTAATTGATAATTCTGGTTTAACACTGATGGAGGGCGTTTTTTTGTCCATTAATTCGTTGAGGCTATGTTATGATTAGGTAAGATTGTGATTTAATTAAAGCAATTAACGTAAATAAACATCCAAAGATGATCAAATATCTATAGGTACATTAGAATATACAGTGTGTCTCTGACTTAAGGGCTTTAAATTTAAATGTCGATTATGCTCCTGAAACAGAACAAATTTTGTTCGACAACTTTTCAAAAGTACGTTCTTTTTGTATTTTCATTATACCATACAAATTAAATAAAATTTTCAATGTACATCATCCATTAGTTAGTTTTTATACTTGTCAGTGTCATGGATGTCAAATAATGAGGCCGTGTTTGCAATACTGTGATGGTACAGTTAAAGTTCAAACACTAACAAATTATAGGAATAATAGTTATTTTACAAAGTTGCGGAACAAAAGTGGTTCAGTTTCAGGACCATAATCGATATTTGCATTTAAAGCCCCAACGTCAGAGACACACTGTATATACTACACACTGACAAAACTCGCGGACTTCCTATTTCATCATCATCACCATCATCATATCAGCCGAAAGAAGTCCACTGCTGGACATATGCCTCCCCCAAAGAGTGCCAAAGTGACCGGTCCTGCGCCAACCGCATCCAGAAGACTCCCGCGACGTTTACCAGCCACCTTGCCTACCCACGCCGCGCTTTCCGGTACTTGGTCGCCACTCGAAAACCCTTCCGCCCCAACGGCCATCGGTTCTACTACCTCCTCTTTTTAATTATTACATTATAAAGCGGAGTCTGTGAGACTGAAGAGCTTTGTAAGTTTGTGTGGAGAGGGTAACATCCAGAAACGTTAATAAAATTTCAAGAAATCATCACCAGTATATAGAATGGACTTTGTGGATGTATTTCATGCCGCGGGTTTGCCTGGGTTCTTTATGATTCGCGGATGGAACTGCGTGGGCAGCTATGGTTTATGTAGGTATATAGCAAATATATATTTGTTCGTATTTACTTTACATTTGTAGATTCAGTCACATCAAGTTCCCTTACTATAACTATCTATTTTGGCTCAGTGATCGAACAAGTGAAATCAAAAGAATTTTCGAAAAAACCCGACTGCGTTTTTACAAATATATATATGTATAGGTAGGTACCTATATTTTATTTTTTCTGACAATCTTACACAAATCAATATTATAGCCTATGTCACTCCTATTACGATTACGAGGAATCCAACGACACCTCATGTATCGAAATCCGTCAAACGGTTTAGGCTGCAGGGCGTGTCAAAGAATAAGACATACACACATACATACACACATACATAAATACATACAGACTCTCCTTCGGCAGTCGGGTAAAAAGGGTCTTGGCCCCCGAAACGAGAGCACGCCACTTATCCCGATCATCCTGGGCCACTTCCTGCCAGCTTTCAGCTTGAAGGTGACGCAGATCCGCCTGCACGCTATCACCCCAGCGATACCAGGGCCGCCCTACTGGGCTCTCTTGCCTGCCCGATCCTCTCCCATTCGCAGCAGATGGCCGAACCAGCGAAGTCTGTGGGTTTTCGTTTCGCCGATGATGTTTATAGCTCGGCCGCCAACTTCTCGATCTCTAATTTTTTCCGGTTCTTCGATATTCCATCGTCTCTCTTGGTAGGTCCCAAGATCTTTCGAAATACTTTCCTCTCCGTTACCAGTAGCTGAAGTTCCTTAACTGCGTCATCAAAATAAATAGGGAACATCCTTTTTGCACACCCCAACGTCCTCTCACCCTAACGCTGCATGCATTAGGGTGAGAGGACGTTGGGTTCTCCGTTTGATCATGAGTATGTGTAAATAATAGGTTACACAAAGGTTGAGTCGCAAATAATCACTACGCTCTAACAAAGAGTAGAACTGTGCATACTCTTGCACACGTTTTACGATACAGCTGCGAGTTTCTGTGCATAAATCATGTGAACACGGAGTTTATGGCCACTTAGACAATCTTGTTTATTGCGGTAACATTTAGGTTGCGTTTGGGCTTCTATTCGATACACACTCTAATCATATGGTCATAAAAGTTATTTAACAAGTTCGGAAAGTAGGTAATTCCCAACGAGGCGATGACCAAAAACACGACCGTCAGATCGACATGAGTTGGGAATTACCTATCCGCTCGTGTATCATACAACATTTTACAATGCACCATGCGAGGAAATAAAAAAAATATGCACAAAAGGTGAAATTTTAATTGCCACAAAATCTCATTATCGCACAGTATGCGGGAATATTGGCCTGAAATCCATTCCCGCACGGGCAGGTCCCGCCCGGCGACGCCGTGCTGGCATCGACCACTTCCCGTGTGAACCAAATAAAGGGGCACATTCAGAGCAAGTGCATTGTAATAGTACATTATGATACAAGTGTGCTATGTTGGTCATTACACTCGAGTCGGTTTTTAAGCCTGAGCCGAAGGCGAAGGCTTAATGGAGACGAGAAGTGTAATGACCAATGCTCACGTGTTTCATACGACGTTTTTCAACACATTTGCGAGGAAAAAATAAAAAATGAAAATGTTAAAAGATATGTAATGAAAAGGCACTAGTGCGATAATGTAATGTAAAAGTCACGGCATGGGTAATATTCTGCATTATTTTGCTAATATTTAAAAAGATATGTAATGAAAAGGCACTAGTGCGATAATGTAATGTAAAAGGCACGGCATGGGTAATATTCTGCATTATCAGTGTAAATACGCTGTAATAAGACCTACTTTACGAGCAGGTGTGTTGAAAAAATACTTATTGCACATCTCAATATAGTAAAACGGTACAGAAGACTTTTAAAGTGAGCTTGAATCTCTTTTCGTAAAGTAAAGGTTTTGTATTTTTATAAAATGGCATTGATCATTCGCATGAAAACATTGCTGTTACAACAATAGCTGTTTCTAGGACCGTGAGAACAATATTTTACGTGTGAAACAAGTAAATTATATTATCTTATCATGTTATATTCAGAAAGAACAATCTTGTTAAAAATTTGCATTCATTGCATGTACGCTTGAAGTTGCATAATGCCAAGTAACTAACTTGCCTTTAAATTATGTGCCTCCTAGATATATCATGATGTTATCAAAACAAACATAAATCCTTACTAATATTTTAAATGCGAATGTAACTCTGGCTGTCTGTTACCTTTTCACGATTAAACTGCTAGACCAATTCAGATGAAATTTGGTATGGGGGTAGTTTGAGGCCGAAGGAAGGTCAAAAGTTTTTATGTCACACCTGTCCATAAAGCGCACGCTACGCGTACAGAAAACCCCACTTTTTGGCCAGTTGGAGACATAAAATTGTGTACACAACACAGGCCTAGAAAGAGAAAGCCCTCTCTCGCATATTTATGACCCTCGCCCGCGGCTCGGGCCCCAAAGATCCATATTCATCCCTTAATATGATTAACAAGTATGTACGAAAACGAAGACGCGATCAAAAGCCTGTAAATAAATAAATATTGAAGGACAACCGTACGCAAATCGACCTAGTCTTAAAGTAATTGAACGATATAGAAACCAAAACTACTCTATATTACAAACCGAACATGACTAAGCCCATCCAACATTTACAAATAGACGCGTTAACAGATTACGTTTTAATCACGGCCTAGGGAGAATAGAATAATTAATAGCTAGCCCGTATGGTGACTAGAATGTTAAGGGTAATATATACGATATGGCGTGCTTCTATTTGGCTTGTCAAGCTCCGACGAAAAGAGGAGTGTTATCTAAACTAATCTATTTAAATATATATTAATATAATAAAGAGGAAAAGTCCGTAAGGTTGTAGCTTTGTATGTAATATCTGGAAATACACATCCGATTAAAAAAATCTTTCACATGTGTATAATAGACTTTGTGGATGATGGTTTATATATTATTCGGATTTGCCTGCGTTCTTTGCAATACACGGACTGCAAAATTACCGATTTACCGAAGTTATCATTTTTAGCTTGTGACTTGGGACAATATTTTTTTTATGCCCTGCTTTATTACAAAGGAAACATTTTAAATTTTCGTAAAAATAACTTTTTTTGCGATTCGTTTCGCAACTCACTACTATCATGTTTTATCTTACTGGGCTTTGTGAATACCTATGAGAAATTCACCAAATCACTAGGTGCAAGCCTAAAAGTAGCACCTATCGCGGATAAATTGAGGGCCAATCGCCTTGCGTGGTATGGACACGTAATGCGGAGGGATGAAAGTCATGTGACCAAAAGAGTATTAGGTATGAATGTGGATGGATGTAAAAGACGAGGTAGGCCAAGGAAAAGGTGGATGGACTGTGTGAGAGACGATATGAAGAGAAAAGAAGTGAATGATGATATGACGGCTGACAGAGAAGTATGGAAGAAAAAGACATGCTGCGCCGACCCCAAGTAAATGGGATAAGGGCAAGGAAATGATGATGACTAGGTGATAGGTTAGCATTCGTTGCAGTGGCTTTAACAGTAGGGTCCTGTATACCACGCAACACGATTGTAGTGATCAACTCGTCACTAAGCCCGGTGGTTCGATTGCCATACAAAACGTTATTTGACATTCGCAGGCTAACGGCGTGATATTTTAAGAAACTTATGTAACAAACTTTCATAAATTGGCTTCCCATTTGCGCCAAATTCCCCCTTTCCTAGAATAAACTTGTATAAACTTGATTAATTTGAGTAATCGGTTTTGGACGTGATATTTTGGGAAAACTATTTTTCTCACATTAATCTAGTTTATACAAGTTTATTCTAGGAAAGGGGGAATTTGGCGCAAATGGGAAGCCAATTGATGAAAGTTTGTTACATAATTTTCTTAAAATATCACGCCGTTCGCCTGCGAATGTCAAATAACGCTTTGTATGGCAATCGAACCACCTTAAGCGCAACAAAGACCGCCTGGCATACTCTGCATATGTACCTACGTAGAATATTTGTCGGAGTCCGTATCCAAAACTTCGTATAAAACGTTAGCGGCATCAAATTTAACTTATTTACACAGAGAGATTTAAATTCTTTCTTGAAATTACCATGAACGGTCATTAGTAACCCACTCACTTAACCAAGATTTTGCGTGCCCTTTAAAACAATGCACGATACGCGTTAATTTCAAGTCACTCCAATTATTTAGTTATTGGGCCTTATCTACTTCCACGAACCAACTAACAACATTGTTTACACTGGCATCGAAATTTGACACGTAAAATTATGGCCCCTCGAACTCGGCGTAAGTGTTTTGTTTACGTCAGCAAAAGCGTGGACGTTACTGTGAGACATTGTTGCTGTTGAAGGCGAAGCTTCTCCTTCTATTGCGTGTATTCGGTTTACTAACGTGACTATTGTATTAAGAAATTCCCGTAACTCTACATCCCGTGAATGTGATCGACTTCGAGGCATAGAAATAGCTCTTGCGCTCAATGTACAACAAACACTACGAGAACGTATCTGGTTTCGAGACCTAGATCTAGACTTTAGTGTCCAACCGGTGTCGATATTTGTTACGTCTACGACCACGGTCACGATCAGGAGATACACTTTTCAAACGTTTAGATTTACCCATAAATTAAACACTCAAACTACTTTAGCACATAAAAGTTTAAGCCAATCAAATATTCAAGTCAGAATGTTCGATAAAACTCCACTTTTCGCGAGAAAGTGTAAGTCTATCCATCCCTACTTCTGATATAAAGCGAATAGTTTCAAACAAAAAACCGGCCAAGTGCGAGTCGTACTCGCGCACGAAGGGTTCCGTACCATTATCTATAAAAACGGCAAAAAAATCACGTTTGTTGTATGGGAGCCCCCTTAAATATTTATTTTATTCTGTTTTTTTAGTATTTGTTGTTATAGCGGCAACAGAAATACATCATCTGTGAAAATTTCTACTGTCTAACTATCACAGTTCATGAGATACAGCCTGGTGCCAGACAGACAGACATACAGACGGACAGCGGAGTCTTAGTAATAGGGTCCGGTTTTACCCTTTAAGTACGGAACCCTAAAAAGCGTAGAAAACGAATTTTCCTAAATATGAAACCGTAGTATACCATAGATCGATTCTTTGCTCCCGTAAACCCCAAAATTTCATCGAAATCGTTAATGTCGTTTTCGAAAATTGTATGACATTTGCAATATAAATGTTGTGATTTTTAATTTGAACATTGCTCGTTTACCAGTATAGGATAGGATGTATAGAGTTGTTTACTTGTGTTCTTATAATTTCTTATAACTTTTTGCTGGTGCTAAGGAAGGTTATTCCTATCACCAAAAAAATAATCAGGCACTTCTAAAATTTTCATCCATTCCCCATTGTGTATTGAAATTTGTTAACAAGTGATTTAGGTATATTATATTTTAAATTGATTGTTGTAAAATATTTCTCTTTACTTTATCTTGGCGACCTCTGTAGCCTAGTTGGTAGTGACCCTGCCTACGAAGCTGGAGGTCCCGGGTTCGAATCCCGGTAATGGCATTTATTTGTTTGTTGAGCACGAATATTTGTTCCTGAGTCATGGATGGTTTCTATGTATTTTAAGTATATATTTATCTATATATATCTATATCATCGTCTAGTAGGTACCCGTACAAGCTTTGCTTAGTTTGGGACTAGGTCAGTTTGTGTAAGATTGTCCAATAAAAAAAAAAATTGTATTCTGACTTGTGCTGTTCACTGCATTAAATGTTTTGAATTTGAATGTAACCTTGACCATATTGCATTTACCTACTGATTATATTGCATTCTAATAGCGCTCGCCCGTTTACACTTCATCATCATCATCATATCAGCCGAAAGACGTCCACTGCTGGACATAGGCCTCCCCCAAAGAGTTCCAAAGTGACCGGTTTACACTTACCAAGCCTAAAATGTACCGGGACAAGCGCAGGAAACAAGTTCTGATTTCAATCCATAAACCTATGTAAGTAGTCTGACATCCTTTGTACGGGACGGGATTTAATTGACGTGCATATCGCCAGCAGGCTCACATGAACGCGTGACGTGCTTTTCCACGTCATTGCGTTGTGCACATACATGAATGGCAGGGGCGGATAATTCACTAGTAATTACTCCGCCATCACTGAGAGAGCTAAAGTGATAAAAACTTTTATTTTACCTACTAGCAAACACGTTCGTATTTATACAAACTGTTTCTTGTATTACGAGTATTACTTCGTTCTTAAAAAAAAAGAAAATAAAAAGTGTTTATTTCAAACCACATGTTATCCATAGAGAATTAGTAAGTAAGTACAAAAAAACAAAATAAAATAAAAAAAACCGGCCAAGTGCGAGTTGGACTCGCGCACGAAGGGTTCCGTACCATTATGAATAAAAACGGCAAAAAAATCACGTTTGTTGTATGAGAGCCCCCCTTAAAAAAATATTTTATTTCGTTTTTAGTATTTGTTGTTATAGCGGTAACAGAAATACATAATCTGTGAAAATGTCAACTCTCTAGCTGTCACGGTTATTGAGATACAGCCTGGTGACAGACGGACGGACGGACGGACGGACGGACAGCGAAGTCTTAGTAATAGGGTCCCGTTTTACTCTTTGAGTATGGAACCCTAAAAATAACTATGACTAAATTATAACTATGTTAGTAATTTAACTAAGTGTACTATTTATTTATTTGGCCTTCCCAATAACAACCTGCAACCAGTACATCTCGTACTCAGTTAGCGCAAATATACGCTTAATTAAAGTGGTCTGTTTCATATTAAGTATGAAGGGCAGAATATGAGTATATATGTCACCGTTAGATTGTGAGCACCGTCAGTTTATAATCTTACCCGTTATATTGTAAACTGACGGAATATTGTGAACTGCCAAAACCGTTCACAATTTAACGCAATATTTTTCGTTAGTTTATAAACTTTCAATGTCGAATCGTCAAATTGTGAACTGAGATCAAATCGGCATGCTACGGAACGTACACAAAGACTAGGTAGGTTAGGTTAGTTAGGTATCTTCAGTTGCCCGAAGGGCAAAGCGCCCAGAAATAGGAGCCCCGCGCAGCGGGGCTCCGTCGACACTGCTGGATGCCGCAATAAATGGAAGAAAATGTCTGAATAACAAAAAAAAAAAAAATAATGTTCTGACGTAAGTGGAAACTGATGCAAGTGGAATAATTCGCTCAACCAAACAGCGCACATGTTGCGTTCCAAATCAGGCAAATTTGATTCAGTTTACAATTTGACGATATGACATTGTTAGTTTATAAACTAACGAAAATGAATGCGTAAAATTATGAATTATTTTAGCAGTTCACAATATTTCGTCAGTTTACAATATAACGGGTCAGATTATAAACTGACGGTTTACACAATCTAACGGTGACATATATATTCTAATGATGTTGCCAAGTTAGCCACACACGAAGCGGAAGAACTAAGAAATTAATCATATATTTATCATTCATCCATTCCACTTCGTTTGGATGAAATGATTCACACATAATGAAAAAGTAATTTGTCATATAATCATCTTTAGTAAATGTACAATATATGTGAAGCATGCTAAGATATATTGGCTAGAAAAAAAAATATCGAAGAAAAATTATACTACGGGTTTTTTTTTTAAACAAAAACTATAAAGTTTAGTGTGCTCAAATTTTGCACATTAATTAGTTATGTAGAGCCACACCATCCATCAAAATTATAAGCCCAAACTCAAGGGGGGCAGACTCACTAAGCTTATTCTAGCACGGCCTTCACGATACAAAAATTTTACTCATTAAAATATTCAGCCATATTTATTCATATTCTGCCTTTATTAATCTCAAATGGACTTTACTAACATAGCTATCCCGTAAAACTTAACTAATTTGCAAACTTGATAATGTTATAATCTTTTAGAGGTTAGCCAGACCGACCCGCATCACTTCACCGCCCACTAGGTACTATGACGTCACTTGAAGGCCCGCACGAGGCGAGTCTGACGTGAGAGCGGTTACATTAGTGTAACCTATTCCTTACAATATAATCTGTCTGAGAATGCCCGGTGTCTAAGGGCGGTTGCACACGAGAACGCTGAAGTCCCCAAATATTGTAAAAGTGTGGCAAAGTTGTTTATTGCAGATAAACTCGTAAGCCCCCGCGTACTAGTACCTACATGTAATAATAATAATAATAATAAAGCCATTTATTCCTTAACATCATTTCAGTGCATGCATTTTACAAATTTCTATTAACATATCAAATATCAATCCTTATACTATTTCAATTCATATTTTATTTTTATTATTATTATATAATTCTTTTTTTTTTTTTCGAACATTAATGAGATAAAGTTTTATTACATATTAGAAAAAGATAAAATTCTAATTCAATTCGATATTAATAGATTTAATTTTGAATTCAAAATGTCATAAAATATTAAGGACCTCATCTCGAGTATAGGCCTCCTCCAACTCCTTCCATTTCCAATTCTCGTCTCTATGTTTTGCTGTTTCCATCCAATTTTTTCCAGCAATTTTTATCTAAGGGCGGTTGCACACGAGAACGTTGAAGTGCCCAAATATTGTAAAAGTGTGGCAAAGTTGTTTGTTGCAGATAAACTCGTAAGCCCCCGCGTACTAGTACCTACATGTACAAATTCAAATTGAGTTTCAAACTATAATCGTGTAGTTAATAGGGAACATTACGCAAAGCTCTGCGTAGGGGGCGACACTAACACGACCCGTAAACAAACCGCCATGACGTACAATGTCATATTTATTTACCTAACAAACAATAACGAATAATTGATGAAAACGCGTTAAACTACAATCGTTTTATTATCATTCGTGTGTAAAATACCTGTACTGTGATATTAAAATGGCATCCTATAGCTATTTAAAGGTGGATGAGGGCTTTTTTTTGCTTTACGACGTATTGCAGCTTCCCATAGTTTTCGTATCATCGTTTCCTTAGGAAAAGAATGATGCCCTTCATTCTTGCATCCAATTACGCAGCACTGATGCATTTTATTTATTGAAATATTTTCTTCACTATTTGATCCAGAGCTTTGAAGGACTTGTCAAAGTTGTCAAAAAAACTGTTTACTAATTGTGTTAGTGCTGCACTCTAGCGGCAGAACATTGCAGTAATGTTCCCTATTGACCAAAGTTCCAAATTCAAAATTGCATACCTACTTAAATCTGTCTGGGACTTACGAGGTTGTCTGAATAAGGTTAAAATCATGGACGCCCTTTAATATGATTTGAACTCTTTTGGGACTAATTATGTATTTTCTTATTGCAGGTAAGTGTTCCAGTAATTTCAAAATGTTGTATAAACGGAACAGGTTAGTTATGTTACTTACATAAAGTTACAGTTTTTTTTTCTATATACAAAGGGTTTTCATACTCTATTTCAAGTAGATAGGTACCTAATTTAAATTAAGTTCAGTTTTTATTAAAAAATCATATTTCAACAGGTTTTCATAATTTAATTAACTAGATTTCATAAAAAAACATCTTTATCGAAAAACTTTCACTAACACTAAATACAAGTTGGGTAGCTCAAAACTTTTAGTTCGGTGGCATGATCAATTCAATTTAGCAGTCTACTAAGTTAGCGGAGTCGATCCTCGGCAGAATACGTTTTAAAGTTTAATTTTAAGATGTAGGTAGGTACTCGAAGATGAAAATTTATACAATAATAAATATCCATACTAATATTATAAATACGAAAGTGTGTATGTCTGTCTATCTGTTACCTCTTCACACTTAAACCACTGAACCGATTTAGATGAAATTTGATACAGAGATAGTTTGTGTCTCGGGGAAGGACATAAGATTTTATTTTATTTATTTTATTTTATTTTATTTATTTCCACACTTACAACTATCTTTACAGGTACTAAACCTAAGACAATAGTGTAACTATTTGTACAACCATGTTACCATGTATATCTAAGTATTATTATAACATAATATAAACAATGCCGACTTTGTGAATTCATTCAGAGAACACGAAAACAGGTCTAAGTTGAGGGTGCACAGGGCGCGGGTCATCGGCGCTATAGTTTTTATCCCGCATATAGTTTTTATCCCGGATATGGAGGGAGTGAAATGGGGGCTGACAATGTATATGGAGCTACGATATAAACAAGTTCCACGCGGACGGAGTCGCAGAAGCTAGCTCTCAATACAAAATTGAAAATATTTATTTTGAAAATACATACTTTTAAAGTACGTATTTTTGTTATGCAAACTCAACTACTAGTTATATACAGGGTGTGGCCTGTAATAGGAGCAATAAATTAAACGGTAGATTATTAAGCTTGTGAACAATTATTTCCACAGTGATTTATTTGAAAAAAAAACACATCTTTTTTTTTTTTTTTTCTTTAAACATGTTTACTTGTATTATGTTACGCTTTTGGAGTGCTATAAGTAACCTTTTCTTTTAGAAACACAAAAAAAAAATAAAAAAAGTATTAAAAAATCACAAAAATATCTTTTGAAAACAAAAATGAAAAAACTATTATGACTCATTACATGATTTTAACTCAAAATCTGCATTGACTGCTGTGTGAATGTCATGGTGCCAAGATACATTACTTGGAGGTCATAACTTTAGATCAAAATTTCTCCGAATCCACAATAAAATAAAATTATTGGGACACAAGGGGTTACTGCAAATGCTATAAGGAAGCGTCCTTTTGAATATTTGCTCCTATATAACATATGGTTGAGGGAGGCGATGGCTGAGATATGCGTCATACTCGTGATCGGGTGCTGTTTGTGGAGTCCGGTCTGTTCATGCTTGCAAGGGCATAGTAACTACCTAAATACTAGTGTTATTATCATTATTTTGACGAGAGACATCATTCTGTTCTTGACACGTTTTATTGTTATTGACCCTGTACATATCTGACAATATTACATTAATGATCCTTTTTTTCTGTTTTAACGCTTAGAGACAGTATACATCTCTATAAGAACATTAGAATAATTATTAATTGTATTTGGATGCTCACAGACATTATACATCTCGGGGGTACTAAATTAATATCATAAACTTATTGTTAATTCTGATACAGACCTTATATCGAATGTATTTGATAATATGTTACAATTTTGGATTTTTTTTAGTTTTCATTTAGTGACATTTAGTTTGTTAACCATTTAGGTACTAATTGGTTAAAATCTGCAATTTTAAAATGATTATTGTGTAAGATTATTAATATTATATTGTAGAATACCATTTGACATGTAAAAGTGCCCTTGTGGCCTATTTGCAGAATAAATAATTGATTTTGATGATTTTGATTTTATTACAGGCCACACCCTGTATAAACGTATAGGTTACTCTAGAAACAAACAATCCCAAATCGTTCCCTAGAATTTCTTCTCTGCTATCTGCGGCTCAGTTAGAGTGCAATCAAAATCTAATCCGACGATTCAATAAAAAATACTGACCAACCGTCATTCGCTATCGTAACACTCGACTCCAATCGGAAAATCGGCGGGCGTCGATTTTTCCACTTTTTGATTAACGAATACTCCTTTGACTACCCTCCAGGGGTTTTCGATGCTTTTATTACGGCGTAGGTACTGCGGAAACGATATTGTTTTCTTACTTCCAAATATTTCCAGGGCCCTTTGAGATGGGCAGTAAAGTTCTGTTGGGAAGCAGGGTACAATTAAAGATGAGGAAACATGACAGTGCTGCCATTTCACAAAATTTAAGTAGTAGGTACTTATATTTCTCTCACACGTCCATAATTTTTACAGATACCATACCAACTGTGTTACTGTTAATACTTAATTTTTTTTTGTTTTGGATTTAAATTTTGGAAACAGCTCCATTGACTGCGTGGCCATGCGCAGTCAATGGACGTGATCCAAAGGTAGCCATGATTTAAATGTTCCATGGCCAGGTTTTAATATTCACATGAAGGGAACATTAAAAACGGATAAAAGTAAAATCTTAACAGTAGGTACTATTTTGTAGTTTAAACGGGTAAAATACCTACGCATTTACTTACTGGATATATGTATTCGATCGTTCCAGAGAGGTTCCTGAAATCTAGAGTGGGTAGGTAAACAAGCAGAGTAATGGCATGGAAATTGAGGTAAGGTAAATCGTATTCACTGCTTTACGCACACAAATACCTGAACGGTCCTATTATTTCAGAATAGGGGGTCGATGAGAGACTTACGCTTCACATTCAAATTATAATATTGCTACAACCCGTGCGAATTAACCGTGCACCTCGGGCTGTGACGCTGTGACGCATGTGACGCTGTGACGCTGTGACGCTGTGACTCTGTGACTCTGTGATGCTGTGATTTAGACGATTAAAACGAGGTGCACAGTTAATTCGCACGGGTTGTATAGCACTCTAAAAACGTCATCTACGAATCGAATACATTGAAGTCAGTCGCCGTATACGAGTAGGTACATATTTTATTTACTTACTGCTTTTAATACCTTTTTTTTTTACGGTGGGGAAATGCCTTTACGTATCCCGCCCGCCACGGGGAAGGGGCAGGGCGGGTATGACGGACTAACCGCGGCAAAAGTCTTGGACTAACGTCTAAAACCCCAACGATTGCCAGCTCCGCGGGGCGCCGCGGGATCACTTTCCGCCTCCCGACGGGCGGCCTACAGGGTAGCGGGCCGCAGACATTGCGCGCCAGGTCAGCGCTTCAGTCCAGTGGGATTAATTTTTGCAGGGTATCCCCCGAACCACGCACCATCCCACTGCGGCGGAGGAGGCAGTAAACGCGCGTAGCGCCTGGTTCTGCCTCCCGCCCTTCGCCGGCGGAGCGGATCCGCGAGGGGATCATTCTCGCGTGCCCGCTCCGCGGCCTCCTTCTGCGACATAACCTGGTCACTGAAGGAGGCTTGCTTGACAATAAGGAAGCATGGAAGGCGATGTCCATGCTTCCTTATTGTCAAGCATGGCCCTAATTACACCCGACAATGAGAGGTCCGATCACGTCACTGCTTCTAAAGCAGCCCGTTGGGGCCTCCACGCAATGCATTCTTCTAAAGTGTGATGCGCCGTGTCCACAGGCGCGCCACACTCATGGTAGCAAGGGGAGGATTCCCTCCCTATGCGATGCAGATATTTACCAAAGCAGCCATGGTTAGTAAGTATCTGCACCATATGGAACGTCAGGGTTCCATGCTGCCTCTCAACCCAGCGTTCTAAGTGAGGCAGTACTGTTCTACTGGATCTACTGTTACTAAGCCATAATCCGCAGACCCCAACTCCTCTTTCCACTGGCGGAGTAATTCGTTCTGGGCAAACGGTCGAACGCGGTCCAACTCCTGCCGGTCGGGGAACTCCCCTGCCGCTCTTTTCTCAGCCCTATGTTGATGGACCTTAGCGAGCACATGTGCTTGGAGGTACGGAATGTAGGGTAAACTAGGGTGTGAATGCCCGCCGACAGTGATTGCCCGCTTAAAAATACTGTCGAATGTTAGTTTATTAGGTCATAAGAAAATACCAATAAAAAGTTGGTACCTATCATATTTAATTTTTTATTGCATTGTGTGTTGCATTCCATGTGTTTGAAATCGTTAAGGCGCTATAGGTTTAGCGAAGTGAATCGAACATAGTTTTGAAACAATATAATGCGTCTGTTTATAATAATATGGTTTCAAAAAAATAGGAATAGTAATCTTGAGGCTTTTTTGCAGGGAAATCAGTGATTCGAAGCATGATTAAGCAATTTTCGCTCGATAGAAAAAAAATCACGAACATAGGTCTAAAACATATTAAAAGTCACTTAAAACATTCGTAGCAAATTATGTACAATAGCTAAACATATTAACATTGGTTCTAAAAATTGGCAATATCATGTTTGAGGGAACTTAGTCATTACTTTTTTATTTATTTAAACGCACAAAAAATTAAAATTAAAAAACATGATATCCGCGCTTCCAAACACGCACTTCCATCCCGCTCACGCTTATCCTCAGCGAGAGGGAGAGAAGACCATGATACTATAGCGCCTTAAGGGGGCAATAGCCCTAAGTAAGTACTTACGAGGGGCATTCAATAAGTTCTCGGTATCGGCATGATCACGTCTCATGATTATTGTTCATACTGTATCACTGTATTTTCATTCATGAATACACTAAATAAGTAAAAAAATATTTTATTTACCTAATAGTTAAACAAAGGACGATGGGCAGCAAATATACGTCAGTAATATTGGAGGAATTTACGAATTTTGGAATTTAGATTCAATTTTGGTAAAATACTGGTGCGGTAATCCAGAATATTGATTTTAATGTGAGATATTTGTCTATTTAGAAGCCTGGAAATTAAAAAAATACATCTTATTAATCATATTTTTAAACCACAGCTCCCTTAACAAAGTTAAAGGTGGGTTTTATTGGCCATCCACACTCCGCTGTCCGTCTGTCTGTCTGTCTGACTGTCTGTCTGTCCGTCTGTCACTAGGCTGTATCTGAACAGCAGTGATAGTTAGACAGCTGAAATTTTCACAGGTGATGTATTTCTGTTGCCTCTATAACAACAAATACTAAATAACAGAATAAATAAATATTTTTTATAGGTATATTTTTTTTCTTTTTTTCTCTGCTGCGGATAGCCTCATTTCTGATGCGATCGCGCAGAGAAACTCCCAACGGTTTAGCCTATATCGGACACAATTCCAACTGAGACATTAAGCATTTGGTCCGAAGTGGCATTGTCGTAGATACAGTACAACTATACTCATAACATAGCATGCAAGTTGTCCAAACTAGTGTAGAACATTTAACTACTAGTGAGGGAGAATAACACATTACAAAAATACCAATTTAAACTACCAAAAATACCTTACAAAACTACCCAACGAAAACAAAATTGAAACTTATAGCACCTACATTTACCTTTCGCTTGAAACTTGCTCGCGTATATTTTGACTTCGAATTTCGAGTCGCTAGTCTAAAAATGCACATTCATTCCCGCCTGTCGTGTCTGATCCGAGTTAATCAGATCTCCGGTGCCGGAACTCACCCGACGTAAACTTGAGATTAAATTCAGCCTGATTCTGTTAGTTACTTGGGACTTGGTTAATTTTGGGGAAGAATAATTTATGTGTGTGTTAAAATAAAGTTTGGTAAGGTCCTGGTGAACCTTATGTACTATGAGTCACTGCATTGTGGTGTATTCACGAGATAAAAAAATTAAGTAGGTATGGGCCAGTGTTGTTCCTGTCAAATTTTGGGTTGCCGTGTACCGAGTCAAAAATTGCCGTCTATGTCCAGCAGTGGACGTTTTTCTTTCGGTTGATATGATGATGATGATGATGATGACGGCAATTCAGGTTACCGTGTCAGGAACAACGCTGGTATGGGAAAATGGAAGGACGGATTTGAGAGTTATGTTTACCCAAGTAGCTGCACCAAAATATTTCTATAAGTTTTTGTATGTGAAATATCATGAAAGATGCTATGTCTTAATCCTAATTTGTCGACCGGTTAACCTAGTGGGTAGTGACGCTGCCTACGAAGGTGAAGGTCCTGGGTTCGAATCCTGGTAAGGAGGCCTATGTCCAGCAGTGGACGTCTTTCCGCTGATATGATGATGATGATGATGATGATATATATATACGTTTGTCGATTACGATGAAATTACAATCGATTATTTTATCAAGATTCTATTGGCACATTGCGTAAATGCTACAAGCCAATGAATAAATTAAAAAAGTAGTTTGAACAGAAAAGTTGCATTTTGCTCCCTCTCGTCGGGGACCAAAACTTACTTTTCTGAATGAGAGGTGTGAAAAGTAGATTTTACGAACCCACTTAAGAAATAAAAATACTCTACTAAAAGTACTCAATAAGTAAAGGTGGAGCCCGCTGAATATTTATTTGATTGACACTGAAAGAAAAGCTGTCATAATACTGTGTTTATTCTTTTAAGGTGGTTCGATTGCCATACAAAACGTTATTTGACATTCATAGGCTAACGGCGTGATATTTTAAGAAACTTATGTAACAAACTTTCATAAATTGGCTTCCCATTTGCGCCAAATTCCCCCTTTCCTAGAATAAACTTTAATAAACTAGATTAATTTGAGAAATTGGTTTGGGAAGTGATATTCTGGGAAAACCATTTTTCTCAAATTAATCTAGTTTAAACAAGTTTATTCTAGGAAAGCGGGAATTTGGCGCAAATGGGAAGCCAATTTCTTAAAATATCACGCCGTTAACCTGCGAATGTCAAATAACGTTTTGTATGGCAATCGAACCACCTTAAAGCAACCAGTAGGAAAACAGCATTAAATTATTAAATACAACACACACTTTTAACTACATAACTCACCTCTTTGTTCGTGTAGAAATAACTGTATGTACACAACAATTTAACAACACCACAGTCTGAATTCAAGCCTTCTGAAAATTTCACATAAATGTGTGCTAAGTCAAAAACTACTTCCAGCCCACATTACGTCTTAAAATCTGGATCTTAAAATCCAAATTTCAACACGTAGGTTTTTTAGTTGATTCATTTTAGTCCTGAAAATATGAAACGAATGTCTCCAAAACTTGAGCAGTATAATTGTAAGACGGTTATAAGAACTTTGCGGTTGCATTTGGAGAATGCAAGTTTAGCAATTCAGATTATTTGTTTCACGACCAACTTTCTTGTAGTCTACTTCTCTACTATAATAATGTATATCTACTTAAGGCGATGCCTTGATTCGAGTCAATTAGCGAAAACCACGCCCACTTGAGAAAGACACCCTGATGTCTTCCGCACAAGACAAAAAGATGCAACTCTCTTTGGAAATGGCTTTCTTGAACAAATTACGATAAATACCTAGCTTAGTGACATTTTATTCATATTTCATTAAGTGAGATTTAAGATGAGGTACATTATCATCGTAAAAACTTGATTGTATCGCAAAATAATGTATTGTTTGGGTAGGCTGAGTTAAAAGTTGACCGAACTCGAAGTCGGAGGCGTATACCAGGAAGTCGGAAGTTCAGACTTTTCGGAAGCAGAATCGAAGCTCTGTAACATTCCTGACGTCGAGTTAGACTTGCACTTCTCTTGAGTGTCGTCAGTCGTGTATGCTTCTCAGTACGTACATTTCCATGTTGGAAATGGAAAGTTTCAATTCCCATACAAAAATGAGGAAAATTTCCGAAGTTTTCCTATGTTAAATTGCAGAAACATTTCGCAATACAGGAAACATTCCGTTGGCACATCAGTAGGATGCAGTGTGTTTTGGGCGATATGCTAACAACCTGTCACTACAATATCATATTTTCTGCGTCTTTAAACCGACAACTAGACCAGTTGTAGTGATGCTGCCTACGTAGCTGGCGGTCCTGGGTTCGAATCCTGGTAAGGGCAAATATTTGTATGATGAGAATGAATATTGGTTTCTGAGTCTTGGATGTTTTCTACATATTTATTTATTCGTATGGCAAGTCAAAAGTTAGATACAAAATCATAAATTAATCTCCAGAGCATTAATCTATTAAGGTCTATATATTTAAGTATCTAATCTACTCATCGTCTAGTATCCGTAACACCAGCCTTATTGAACTTGCTTAAGTTGCCAACCAAGGCTAGTTAGCATATAGCCACCTCAACCCAAAACTTCATAATCGGGCAGTCGAGTCTTTCGGCCAACGCCCCGAGAAGACCGTTGCTGAGCACGGAGGCGAGTCTTTTTCGCCTAATGGCAAAAAAGTCAACATTGGCTCTGAAGATTAAATGTCATATATGTGCTCTTCCTACCCCTTCTGGATACACAGGCGTGTCTGTATGTATGAATTTTCGCTCTAATGTATAATAATCTAAAGGTAAACATTTATGTAAAAAGATCGCTAAATTTGAAATGAAATTGTGTTCCCATGCATGTTCTGTACCATCCCGCCGTTAACATTCAAAATTGAATTCATTTCTAAGGTTTCTCATTTCATAAACTAGGGTTGTCGCGAAACCTTTCGGTAGAAAGGCCCCGTATTCCGCATAAAATATTCAAATGTAATGTAACGAGCCAGCCCTGTGTTCAATTCGCGAAAAAATACAATATCCAAAGAATGCCATCGAAGAAAGTATTTCGCGCTTATTGAACGCTTGGTGCTTCGTGTGCTGTTTTCTGTATTTCCTTGGGAATATTCACGTAACCTATCTATTTTTGGGATAAGTAGATAAAGTGTAAATGGGCGATATAGACATATGGAAATCAGAATTATCAAAATACTGGTCTGTTGTTTATTGTCCCACATGTAAAACTACTTCAGAGATAATTGTAAAATAATAATTTGAGACGGATTTTCAAATCATCATCATCATATCAGCCAAAAGACGTCCATTGCTGGACATAAGCCTCCCCCAAAGAGTGCGACAATGACCGGTCCTGCGCCAACCGCATCCCGTTATTAGTTCACTATGGGGGTCTACCCATCAGGCTGCGCCTCTTAAATACTTATAGGTTTTTTACGGTTCCGTAGCCAAATGGCAAAAAACGGAACCCTTATGGATTCGTCATGTCTGTCTGTCTGTCTGTCCATCCGTATGTACAGCCACTTTTTTCCGAAACTATAAGAACTATACTGTTGAAACTTGGTAAGTAGATGTATTCTGTGAACCGCATTAAGATTTTCACACAAAAATAGAAAAAAAAAACAATAAATTTTGGGGTTCCCCATACTTAGAACTGAAACTCAAAATATTTTTTTTTATCAAATTCATACGTGTGTGGTGGTGGTATCTATGGATAGGTCTTCAAAAATGATATTGAGGTTTTTAATATAATTTTTTTCTAAACTAAATAGTTTGCGCGAGAGACACTTCCAAAGTGGTAAAATGTGTGTGGCCCCCGTAACTTCTAAAATAAGAGAATGATAAAACTAAAAAAATATATGATGTACATTACCATGCAAACTTCCACCGAAAATTGGTTTGAACGAGATCTAGTTAGTAGTTTTTTTTTAATACGTCATAAATCGTAAACCGCAATTTATTTTACGGAACCCTTCATGGGCGAGTCCGACTTGCACTTGGCCGCTTTTTTTAAATAGTTATCTCTACCCGCGTATAACAGAGAACCCAAGATAAAGTATCCTATTTCCACCCTGCAGGTCAATTCTAAGAAATTTTGAAAAATTTACAACCTCACAGACGTTTCCTTTTAACATTATTTTAGCTCGTCGACATTGTCAATATTTCTCTCTCGCTTTCTCTCACAAGCTCTCTTATGCCAAAATAAATGTGTTCCCCGGAACCCGAATATCTATCGAAGATAAGAGCACACAGAAATTATGTAATTGTGTACAGATGGAATAATACTCTTCTTACATTTAGGTACGACCACGTATTTATATAAATGTAATATTGTATAATATTGTATCTGGTACCTACACGTCAAAAGTGTAAAAAAACGTGAAAGAGCTCTTCAGCTCGAGAAAGGCAACATGCGCCTTAAACGAGGCTAAGGGTTGTCCTCCACTCAAGGCTTTCATACCGCTTAACATGAAGCCGCGTTCCCAACAGAGCAAATGTTTATTTTTAATGTAATTATGGCATGGATACGAGTACTTTATGCCAACACTGTACAGTTGGCCAAGAAAGTGGTCTACCAGTGTTCACAAAAGTTTCTGTGAGATCTAATTGTCGCTAAGGTGTATAAATAATTGCAAGTGGAAATCGACCTTGTTGTTTCATGAAGTTCTAATGAACCTTATGAACCTCGACATTAGGGTGGTAGACCACATTTTTGGCCGACTGTACACGCATATGATGGAATTTTGTAAGCGTAACCTTTCCGTCCATCTCAAGTCACAATTTTGTACACACACCGAAGGTGACCGTAAAATTTTATGGTATCATTGAGCTGCCCTGATGATGGAGACAGAAGGTGGCTATAGGAACGATAATGTATAATGAACATGATTATTGCAATAAATGAATTGAATTGAATTAATAGCACTTCCCGTTTTAAGACGAAATCATCGTCATTGAGCTCGTTAGAATTGTCTAGACGACTGCGCAAAAAAGTATATTGGTAATTTTTTATAACACGTCGGTGGCAAACAAGCCCATGGCCGTCTGATGTAAAGCAGTCACCGTAGCCTTAAGATGCTTGCCAATCACATGCGAGTTGTCATTAAAATATTCCGACTACGGAAAACTAACGAAATAAAACTGTTTTACAATAGTTAGCCTATGCCACCCGGGGCATAATTTCGATTCAATTGATATATCATTCATCAAAATGGGTCAGTATCTACTGGGACCCAGGCTACGATTTTGTGTCATTGAATTAGGAACTTTTTGACATTCAGTAAAAGTTCAAAGTTGATTTTGAAATTTGTACAACATTTTGTACGGTCTTAGGAGGTTAAACGCTACCGTGGATCACACGGTAGAGCCGAAAGGAAGGAATTATAATTTTAGCAGTCTATGTTTGTATATAGACGGCTAAAATTATAATCCATTCCCTTCGGCTCTACCGTAGTTGGGCAAAAATAACATTTGTGACGGAACGGACGTTGACTTTGGGAAGGCGTAAATGTGAATGTTTCTCACCACACAGCGCGAGACAAGTGATCAATTACGCTTGACGTTGGCACCATTCAAGGGCGTCGCCAGCCGATGGCCTGGGCCTTTTTTGGCTTGCCTACATTTTTTACTTATTCTTAATGTCCAGCTGCCCCCCTCTGCTTGCAAATTTCTCAAAACGCAGAAATGTCTTTGGTTGATACAGAGAGCCTAATCCTATACATAGATACATCATCATCATCATCATATCAGCTGAAAGACGTCCACTGCTGGACATAGGCCTCCCTCAGAGAGTGCCACAATGAGCGGTCCTGCGCCATCCGCTTGCAGCGGACTCCCGTGACCATTACTATGTCATCAGTCCACCTTGTGGGAGGCCTACTCACGCTGCGCCTTCCGGTACGTGGTCGCCACTCGAGAACCTTTCCGCCCCAACGGCCATCGGTTCTACGTGCAATGTGCCTCATTTCTGATGCGATCACGCAGAGAAACTCCCTGCATAGCCCTCTCCATTGCCCTTTGGGTGACTTTGAGCCTATTATATTTGTACATTTATTTGTTTGTTTAAAAATGGCAAAACGGCTCTACAGGTTTACGGCAGCGAACGACCGATCTTGCGGTCTAATTTCTAGAAAAAACACGGAAAAGTCGCCAAGCAAATCTCAATCAACCAGAACATTTTAGTATTTTATCTCAACTGATCCTGAAAGCTCATTTAAAACAAAGCTGTCACTTCAAGAGTTAACAGTAGGTTGAATCCGACGGCTCCCGTCACTATTACTAAGCACAACGCTGAAATATATCACGTTACGTTACGTTCAGCGTGTTCATCCGTAGTTCCACGTGTCAACGTCAAATGCAATTCATATGGTGATTTTCCACTGACGTTTTGACTCGCTCTCGCGCGTTACTGGATTTTGTAGTGGAGCCATTTTACCCGACTGCCTCAGAAGGAGGGTTATGTTTTTCGGTGGTAAATTATATTTCACGCGCTTCAGTCCAAACGGCTTAATGGATTTTGACGTAATATGAGATAACGTTGGATTTCTCATACTCGTATGAGTGACATATTTGAACAATCGTCTAGGTTTAAAAAAAAAAAAATAATTTCACTTGTTTTAACATTGCTCCATTGGTCTATGATGCGCGATTAAAAAATACCATCATCGTCGCGATTACGGGTTGCTCTTTACACAATCGTGAATGCTCATTTACTTAGTGTTAGAAAAAAACATGACAGATTTTACCAACTAACCGAAGTCCAATAATTAAATCAAAATCAATTATTTATTCTGCAAATAGGCCACAAGGGCACTTTTACATGTCAAATAGTATTCTACAATGTAATATTATTAATCTTACACAATAATCATTTAAAAATTGCAGATCGCCATATAAGCCGTTCGCGGTCTGATGATAGAGTCGGAAGGTGGTCATATGAACTCCTCGATTGCACAAGAGCACCTAACCTAAATTCTCTGTCATGGACGACTGTGCAAAGAACAATCATAAATAAAATCTTGTACCATAAGTTTCATTTTTGACAGATACTTATAATCTATGCAGATATCTGACAGAACTAAAATTATTGTAGCTTTGTAATTTGTAAAACATCTATTCTATACTTGTCTCTTATTTAATATCGTATGCTTGCTGTTCTACTGGGTCCCGTAACACAGAGAATCCTAGCTCGGGACCCAATGACTTTGAATCCTTTTTTTTTTTTTTTTTTTTTTGTTTTCCCAGGGGAAATTCTTTATGGATCCCACTCGGCTCGGAAGAAACCAAGTGGGTATGTCCGACTCTCACGGACTAAAACCCCTGGGGTGTTCCACTGCTCGCTTGTAGACAGAGCCCCGGGAACGCTATTGCACACATCCGGAACTCTGTCAGCGTTGCCCTTGCGGGCCCACGTAGGTGGCAGGGTATAGTGCCCTACCCACTCCGCTGTTGGCACCCCAGAACACCATGGGGGCCTCCATCTCGGGACCTTTTCTGTATCCTAGTGTATCATGTTTTTGTCGAATAAATATTTCTATTTCTATTTCTATGGCATACACTTCAAAGATAAGTTCCCCCTGGGTAGACAAAGCCCCCAAGGACGTTATCCCGCAGCAAATCTGTCACTGGCCGCGCTACAGGACAAACAGGGAAGCAAAAAAAAGATAGATAAGAGTGCTAAACGGTCACCATTTTTAAAAACAAAATAATAGCGTAAACTACGCGCCCATTTAAATATTATGTCAAAATAAACGAGCACTACCACACCAAAAGTGGGTCAAGGTTCCGGCTAATCGTTTTCAGCATTATTTTTCATACTAGCTGTCGTCAGCAATATTCAACTACGCCGCAGCGTGATAAACGAGGCAGATTTAACTGGTTTTTATTAAGTTTTTTGTTCAAAAGCCGACAGACCAGGAATTTATTAATATTAGGATTACTTCTTTATCAATTGTCGATCTTGTTTGAGCCCTGCAATGTGTACTGTGGCAATATAATTAAATATTTGCGGACAATCTTACACAAATCAACCTAGTCCCAAACTGAGCAAAGCTGGTACTACGGGTACTAGACGATGATAAAAGTACTTATTATGTACATAAATAAATACTTAAATACATAGAGAACATTCATGACTCCGTAGCAAATATTCATGATCACCGCACAAATAGGTAAATGCCATTACCGGGATTCGAACACAGGACCTCTTGCTTCACTCACAAGTCTCACAACACTCAATAACATTTACGTGTACGTAAACTTGACCATAAGACTCAACAAGACTAGAAATATAAAATGGTATATTTTATAAAATTTAAAGTTTTGTTTTGTTACACACATGATGTGACGTTGCCAATAAATAGTTGTATTAGATTTTATGTGTTTCTGGTCCTGTTCACGTACAAGTACCTTGTTGTTTTCACTGGTTTGACAACTTCATATGGCAGTTTAACATGACATCCCTTGTGAGGCTAACCGTACCTTTACAAATTTAATATCGTGCTGCAGCACGGACGAACTTAATTCAAAAATTAGAACGATTTTATACGAGAACGTACAAGAGAGATACACGTACATCTCCTAAGGCCGCGGACTGGGGACCGATTTTTGACTTTCGAGCGCTCGACTCTTTCACTCGAAAACGGTCTTAAATGATGGAATTCTATTTTGAAATAGACATAGGAAATTTAAAAACGAGTGGTGTTCACCACTCGTATTTACTTGTATCGGCAGAAAGTAAGTGCCTGCAATTTTGACCCTAGAATCGTATTTACTTTTATTAAATTTTCGAGCGCTCGAAAGTCATAAATCGGTCCCCTGGATGTCAGCCGGCAGCGGGGCGATGAGCGGCAGTTCATACACTTTTTATTTTTTTTATACTACGACGGTGGCATACAAGCTTACGGCCTGCCTGATGTTAAGCTGGTACCGTAGCCTATGGACACTTGTGGCTACAGAAGAATCACAAGCGCGTTGCCGACCCTTTATTACAAGCTTTATATTAACTTGCACTGTTCGTATGTAAATATGTAAGTAGTTGTCCGTCAAAATTTGTAATCCATTTTTCAGTCACTTCCCGTTATCCAATTGAGTTGAAATTTTGCATGCATATGTATATCGCATGGCAATGCAATATAATGATGACTTGGAGCTGATCTGATGCTGGAGCAGGAAGTTGGCCATCAGTGGCGTGCACAGAGTTTTTAGACAGGGTAGGCAGTTTTTTTTATGCTTATTATCTTACCTAAACTTTGCTTTTGTCAGGCCGATCGCTACCGAAAGGAAGAAACATTCATCACGTCTATACCTACACTCTGTATTCACGGTGTACGGCTATCACACACAGGACGCCCAGTAGGTCAATCACGTAACGCATTGAACGCGCGTCTGACAGTAAATCACAATCTAACTGTCATTTTTCCATATAAAATTGACATTTAGACCTTACAGACGCGCGTATGAAAAGTTACGTGATCGACCCACAGGACGGCCTGCGAGCTGAGTCGCGGTGACATAGAATATTCGTCTCTTTCTAGACGTTCTAATTAGAAAGAGAGGGATAAACTATCTCGGCGCGACACACCGGCCGGCAGTGCCGATACCTACTGCTGCTCATTTTTCACACTAAATTAAATATTAAATCTTATTCTCAATTTCTCACGTAACAAAACAAACAACAGACTGTTTTTAAATTTGCCTACTTGCATGTTAACAGCCGTCCACCCAAATTAGCAGTTTTTTGTTGCAAATCCGGCAATTGTCACCTGCACCTTCCTTTTCGAACAACTTTCATCTTTAATGCAATAGGTAATTTGCCGAAAATGCCGTCACAACTCACAATAACACTCGCCGCGTCGACCTCCATGTTTCATATCTCACACAAATTCTCATCTCACTAACATAAACTCTCATCCAATTAATTAAACAAAACCAAACCACGCATTAGTTTACAGCAAAAACCACAAAACACTCAAAACCGATTTTTTTAAACAAATCTAAATACAATTCGCGCGCGTCAATTACGCGTTAGCAAGCAAGTCATAACAAAACACAAAAAAGTGATAAAATTACGATGTATTTGAATTGGAAAAGAACGCTTGTGGAAATACCGTTTCTAAATTTTGTCGCCTAATGTTGACAACGCGGCGCTCGCTCGGGCGATATTGGAACTATTCGAAATGTAAGAAAGAGAAAGAGAAGATATCAAATCGCATACCACTGCTTGTTTATTGTGGGCGTGATACATCATCTAGCCTACATGACGCGCAAGCGACCGCGTCTTCCCAAGTCCGGCGGCCGGAATCGACGAACATTTTACTTAAAGATTTCAAAGGCTAGCTGTGTGAGTTATGTATGCGTGTGTTCGTAATGTATAGGTTCAACTCCGACTTTTGACAAAGTACGCCTCAGGCGAGTCAGGCGGCAAGTGTATCAGAAGTTAATAAATTTGCGTTCGCGTGGGTCACCACGTGATGCCGCGAAATTCAAATTTATAATTCACGAAATAATAACTGTAGTTAATTGTTTATGTAATAATATTACACTGTTATTTTCGTTGCAGTATTTAATTGTGTTGCGTTATTATTATATTAAACTGAAAGTACAGGGTAGGCAGCGCCTTTTTGCCTATATAGAGTGCACGCCACTGTTGGCCATAGGAACTCCGCAATAAAACGACACAACCGCATCGAGTTTGGGCTCGTTAGAATAGTCTCAATGAGTAGTTGATGATTGTATGCAGAAAAGTACAGTTGGCAATAAAAGCTTGAACCAAAAATGAAATTTTTGACAGAAACTTATTATTACAAGCTTTATATTAACTTGCACTGTTCGTATGTATGTAAATATGTAAGTATGTAAGTTGTCCGTCAACATTTGCAATCCATTTTTCAGTCACTTTCCGTTATCCAAATGAGCTGAAATTTTGCAAGCATATGTATATCGCATGACAATGCAATATTATGATGACTTGGAGCTGATCTGATGCTGGAGCTGGAAGGTAACCATAGGAACTCCGCAATAAAACGACACAACCTCATCGAGTTTGGGCTCGTTAGAATCGTCTCAATGAGTAGTTGATGATGGTATTCAGAAAAGTACAGTCGGCAATAAAAGCTTGTGCCATAAATGAAATTTTTGACAGAAACTTATTCACTTGACATTCGAGTGACTTCAATTCGTGGGCAGCCGCTCGTCGCCCGCTGTACGCTGACGTCTAGCTAGACCGCGGCCTTATAGAATCCGGATGGATGATAAATTTAAATGAAAAATTGCTTATTTTGGTTTAAACATAGTTATGACTGCCTTTGTCATAACTATGTTTCAACCAAAATAAACAGTTTGGAGTCTCCTTTTGAAGCATGACATTATGCTTTTGTCAGGACACACCGCTTTTTCAGTAAAATAAGTGATAATAGCGGTAATAGTAATATGGATTTTTTTTTTTTTTTTTTTTTTTTTAATTTATTGACCAATATAATCTGAGTAGTACATTTTGGTATACATTTTTTCACCAGCGGAAACCTCTAGGGTTTATATGCTGATGAATAGTTCGCTATGGTACATTAATTTACTTGAATACATCACCGTTATAGACTCATAATTATTACAATACACTCGTATTGGGTTCAGATAACGTCAGATACCTTTTGATACTAGGTATCGATTGTAAGCTATTTACGTATTTATGCTGTAGTTCTTTTGGTAGTTGGTTTATTATATAAGGAAGAAGATATCTGACGTTTCTTTTCCCATGCACATTGACAAAATTAGGTAATTTGAACATAGCTTGTTTTGGTAAATTTTGTCTAAGGTTGCTTTTTCTTACATATAATACTAAATGCTCTTTGTACGCATACTCTTCCCTTAAAATACATAGTTTAACTTTATTGAACACTGACATTACTTCACAATAATTAAACAAACGCTCATAGTTTGGGGATATTTTTTTTCTTGTGTTTTTGGGTACAATGTTTTTAAGTAATCTAATTTGTACATTGTGTAATTTGGATACATCTAACAATGGCATAATGATGCGTAAAATTGTGCTTTTATATAATTCACAATCAGTTTCAACAGCACGTGTTTTGCGTGTAATTACTAGTAGTGCTCTATTGGACTGTTTAATTGTGCTCATTAGGCTTAATTGAGGCTGGGAATTTTGTTAGTTGAGTGTGCTTAATAAATAACGCGTCAACGAGTACCTGAGGGGTAGTCACGTAACGTTCCGAACGCGCGTTAGGACAATTCAACTGTCATTTTTCCATATAAAAAGTGACATTTAGATCTACCTGACGCGCGTACAATGTGTTACGTGATCGACATGCTGGTCATTAACTCGAGGTACAACCTAGTTAATTTAGGAAACCAAGGCTCTCATGATGTCAGTAATGTTAATTGTTTGTAAAAAGTATTGGTTTGAATAGGGTTGAATTAAAACATAATTATACTAATTAAGTACTTATAGACAAATAAAATAGATAAATGGTAAAATTTGTCCCACAGGCCAGGTTAAATATAAATTGCTACCCTAAAACCTTCCAGCTATAGTCCAGAAGATTCACTTTGATGAAAAGTAGACTAACTTATTTCTGACAAAACTAAGGACATTTTTATAGTTACCTATTAACTTAGTTCTTATTTGCCATTTTGTAGTTAAATTGCCTCTAATAGAGTTAAGAGGCTACCCAAGGTTTTCATCGATTTTTGAGTACTTTTGAATCGCATCTCCTACTTTTGCACTACAGATAGAATTATAAGGCAAACGGCTATCGATTCTTCAATCTTTGATCTCCATTTTTGGAGACCATATTTTGAAAGAAATGAGTAGTAATTTTTTTTTTAAACATTGTTCTATAAAAACCCCTTTTTCGTATCTAGATTGCTGTGAAAAATGTAACATATACGAAATCTACATATTTGGGTTCTTCTCTGATGTCTCTATTAAACGTGTTTAGGGTTTTGGTTTAAACTAATTAACACAAAAGTTATGGCCAGAAAACCAGTTTTTTGGTCTAAAATTGCAACTTTCATGCCAAATGTCTCGAAGACAATGGTGTTTGAAGTAAATATGGGATACTATATTGCTTAAAGCTGTTGTTGTTAATACGATAAGCTACAAAAAACATTAGAAAGCTAAGGAATTCAGATCGAAGGTCATTAGTGCATGGGATCCCCTTAATCTACAGTAATAGCCATACACAATCATTTAACATCGAGTTTATTTGGACCATAATTCGGTGATTTGGACTATAGTCAGAAGGATTTACGGTACTTAAGGCGACGGATAGGGCAAGGCATTCTCTATACAACCGTTATATTTGCACTACATTTGTATGGAGAAGGGCTTGCCCTACCCGTCCCCTTAATTCAGTTATTAAGATGCAGAAATCTTCACCAACAGTAAAAGCACCAAGCGGTGAAAGATGGCAACATCTAAGACAACTGTAATATTACATTTGCTCTCAAGACGACAATGCATCATGCAAAACTGAACTGACACCAGCATTAAATTTCATAGCAACATTACGCCCCGTCCTCCCCTCGTTTTTCTTCGTTTAACCGCGAAACAGCATAGAATATTCATCCTTTATTTATTTACATAAAGGATAATAATTTGCGTGGGGAGGAAAATTATGACATCATTTGCCGCAGGACTGGTGGCCAATTCTCGGGCCGTTCGAGTTGATGTCTAACAGAGACGATCTCTATTGAAAAAAATCACCAAAATGTCGATGACAAACAAAATTTCTTATTCTGAGGCATGATAGAGATCACGTCAAACGACGATCTCAATGTCTAACGCAACATGCGTTTTATTTTTCAGGATTGCGTTTGTTTACAACAAATAAGCCAAAGACTTCTGTCAGAATTTGTAAGCTGTCAATATTTTCCGCCATTACGCCACTGATATATCAATGTTAAAGAAAACCAGTGATACCGACCATTTGTTACATCTCGATTACTGGGAGTAAATAGACATCTCTCGAGTGTGACATTTTGAGAATACGGAAGTTGGTTTTAGTTCGACAACCGCCATTTTTTTCGCGATATGTCTATTAGTCATCATCTCGATTGGCATGAGAATTGGCCTCCTGACCTGATTATAGATGTTTAGAGCAAACAATTTACTGGAGAGGCCTCAGGGCGGCAATATGATATCATAATTTGGTTTTGCGCGATGCTTTAAGTGTCTGCGGTAAAAGGTTCGTGCTTAATAACCGCCATATTGGATTCAGGGTGTCAAAATGACACGCTTTTTACATTAAAATAGACGAACAAGTTGCGCTAAGAAAACTTTGAGTAAACTTTCACCTAAAAATAAAAAAACAATTTTTGTAATTTTTTAGAAGTTGCCAAGATTTTTCCAAAGATTTGGCAACGTTCCGTCGGCACGGTAGATTAAAGTTCTATTTAGTCTCGTGCTACTAATAATAACTTCGATCATCTTTTTTTATTTGTTGTATCTTAACGACCCCAGGCTTCGTTAAGACAACCGGGATAAAGCTAAGATGAGGAGGGGCTAAACGCAAAAGAAGTCGTTATAGTAAAATACTCGTTCCATGCGAATAAACGGGAAGAGTTAACACTTCAATAATTTTGCGACGCCAATAATGCGAAAATGCCGTGGAAAATGTGTCATGGATTTCCCTAATCTATGGTTTAATTATCATTATTCCGCCACGAAATTGTTCGCGTCACCCACAGGGCCAAAACTTACGATAATTGTTCACAAAAGCGGTAAGTACCTATACTCGGTTGACTCGGTATAGCTGTTTCAGGGTTATTCTCCGTTATATTAATCAGCTTTGATTTCGATAGTCGCACAACTGACCAGGGTATACACGGGGCCATATCGGAGATTAGTAGTGGACTAAGTATGATACCATCTTTACTACATTTACAAAATAATACACCGTGAGCAGAGCTGATGGGCCTTGAGTGTTCTTGTAAGCAATGAAACCCTATTAGGCTACAGTCAGTAGTAGAAGTATTTCCGCGTTCCAAGAGTTCATATAAGGCAATGAGAGCTAGTCTAGATACTTTTTAGTCCTTCGCTTGCATGGCGATTTCTCCTGCTAAATGAATATTTAGCAGCTACTGACTGTAGCCTAATAGGGTTTCATAGGTGACGATTCAATGTATAATAATAATCCGTTATTCAACATTAAGTGTCCTGGGAACTAACGTCTTAACTTGAGTTCTTGGTAAATAAAACATGTCGACCGGTTTAGACTAGTTGGTTTCAGTAAGCTGTAAGCGGTCAGTATCAACTGTCAGTAAAATCAGTACAGATTCTTTACAGAGCGCCTATATACTTTTAAATGAGTGCTTTTTGATTGGCGCAGGATGTGCAGAAGCAGGGCGGTACGAATGTAGTACTGGATGCATACCAATATAGCTACGTGCAATTTGCACATTGCACGTAGAACCGTTGGGGCGGAAAGGTTTTCGAGTGGCGACCACATACAGGAAGGCGCGGCGTGGGTAGGCCCCCCCACAAGGTGGACTGGTGACCTGGTAAAGCTCGCGGGAGTCCGCTGGATGCGGGTGGCGCAGGACCGGTCATTTTGGCACTCTTTGGGGGAGGCCTATGTCTAGCAGTGGACATCTTTTGGCTGATATGATGAATATCCACGCCGTGGCCGGCGATGGCCAGCCTAGCTAGTTGCGGGCGCGAGCCTTGATATGGCTGGTGAAGCCGAACTTTTAAACACCCCCACACACACGCGCACACACTCACACACTCTCATACACAAACTCTCTTTGTACTAAAAAAAACAGCATAAATATTGTTTTTATAAATCATGTGTTCCCATTTGATATGTTAGCAGCGCTCATATTATATCTAATGTTTAATTTTCACTTTGTTACTTTCATGTCGTGCTTCTTGTGACGTGTATCTGAAGTGATTTGTTAACCGACTCTGTGGGTCCCAAGATACAGGATCAGCCTAGTTTGGAGCCCAACGGATAATGTCTGTAATCATGAGCTTGTCTAATAATAAATTATTCTTATTCTTATTTACTCGGACGCATACGCACAGTGAAGTTGATCGGAGCTGTTGTACGAGTAGGTACCTACGTATAATTTTAGTTGGACTGAAGTTCCGAATACTACCTACTACGCAAATGACAGTGACCTACTGAAAAGTAAGGAAACCGGGGCTCTTGATAAAGTTCAAAAGATCGCATAACGATTTCGCCCCACCAACCCCGCTAATCTCTAACTTCTTTTAACCTTACCATACCGTTCACTTACAAATATATCTTGACGCCGCGATGCGTAGTAACTCAGCGTAATCAGAGGTCTAGTTTCGTTAAATGGCCAATGATGATGGTGCGTTTCGTTAAGCGTGACGGGTGGGGCGAGGCGCATTAACGCGTTCCGAATAACATCTAGCCCAGATGTCCAAGCGGCCTGTCGCAAAAGTATTGAAGGTGAACCAACAGTGTTATTGGAGGCATCGATTTCGTGAAACTTACAAAGTATTGCAATACTTACGACACCAACTTAGATCGAGTTGTGATAACGACACTTCCTAGTTTTGATCCTTGAGTTCCGTTTAAGGGTTCACTTGCTAAAATGGCAAGATCGGAACCCTCATAGTTTCTTTATGACCGCTTGTCTGCTTGGCAGTCCGCGTGTCTCAAGTATTTTACAAAATAAGGTGTACAGTTTTGAATTTTGTAAGCCGCTACATTATTGTGTAGTCAAATTACATAAAAAAATGCCGTGAGTGTAGTATCATGCTCTACGTAACGTTTTTGAGTAAAATTAATAGCACAATTTCTGATAAAGTCGAATTACTATCGAGTAATTTTATAGTAGGTAATTTAAATGCAAAATACCTTTAAAAACTTAATAATAGCGAATAACATTTTCACAGCGAGTCTTGTTTGGGTATGAACCTTTTAGGGTGGTGAAACGACCCTCCTAAACTAGCTACTAGAAGAGATCCAGGTCACGCTACCAAATTGTAACGAACCGGGAACAGCCCTGAAAACTACCCTGAAAATCTACACACCCGCTGAAACGCCTACTGATATATTTACTCTACAGAACCCTATGTAGTCTTTAGCGTTAATCTAGTTCTAATGACGACTCTATTGTAATTGTGCTTATTTTCCTACTGTATTAAACCTACTTTCGTTGCGCGCTTTTATTACGAATACCTGAAGATTTGGCCAAATGTGATCGCTAGTGGTAGGAACCCTGTAATGTTGTGCACCGTAATAACCCTGATTCTTTTATGATAGCTTGACAGAAAACCGTAGACTCTTCATCCCTTAAATATTTTTAGCTAGCCTATCTGTACGTAACTTCCAACTGCTATTTTTGTATTTCTAGATAAAATCAAGCGCTAATATTGAGGACTAGAGTTTATTCTCTATAATTACTTTATGATTTAAAATATTTTTTGTTTTTGGTAGAAAATCCCCCTACTCCTATTACGCGTCCGGTTGAACAAGATGTAGCTTTATCATTCATATAAACAAGGTTATTTATTTGACCCTACAGTGAGCTAGAAATGTTCCCTAGATACTTGTATTTAGGAACAAAAGTACTATCGACGGGTTGTGTGGTAATCTCTTAATCACTCACACAGGCTACATCTTGTTTAGATGAGGGTTTGGACGCCCTAAACAAGTTACCTCCCTTACTAACCTAAGGGTTTAAGACCCAAAGAATGAAGCTACCAGTGTTTCCAACCTAGCGGTCTGTTTCGAGAAAAAACACCAAACAAACTCGTCAGACATCTTTTAGAAGTGACAATATTTATAATTAATTTATATGGTCAAACTCCTACGACCATTCTATAGCGGGAAACTGTAGGTAATGCTAAGACATTCCGTTCTTTACATGTGAAATATTTAACCTAAATTGTGTCTTAAATGTAGAGAAACATTCCACTTGCGATAATAAGATACCTAATTGGATTTTATGGACTGCTCTGCCTGCCATAAAGCCCATAATCATTTCATCTTTCTGAAACAATCCTGCAAAGATATCCCAATATCATAAATAGAACTATAACCCTTCGATGATAATTAGTAATTGATCGTTACACCTTAATGTTTCACATGTAATGACATACGGAACTTAACACCACTTTGCCCTTAAAGAGAACTCAGTCGCCCACGCTAGCAATTTAAAACTCCATTATTGTTATTAGTATAGTAGACCCTTATTTCAGTTATTTATGCCTAAATGCCCTTAACAGTGTATGAATTTACTCCTATGCCTATCCTGAAGTCCCTAAGCTGCTTATCTCTTGAACCATACCTTAGTTCAAGAAATAAGAATGTATCCCTAAAATATCTGTAATAAGTTCAGTCGGCGAGCCTGAGATAGCAACCTAACGGCCGGAGTGAGGAGTCCCCCCCCCTTACGACCGCAGTCTAGAGGGAATACAAGGGGTAGGACGGCCCTATTGTGTATATTAAGGTTATATATAAATGTATTTAATGAAGCCCGCTTCTCGAGTACTACAGAACTTCGGCGAGCGGAGTATCCTCCTGTGCCAACCTGTGGCCACGCCTTAGAACGTAGAGGAGTCTCGATCCACGTGGGAGAGTGTTGGCTGTCTCTTGGTCTGTATAAAAGAGACATCAGATCCTCTCGTATAATCTGATTACGCTATCAGACTCCACCGTAATCTCGTTGCCACCGTTAGGTGAGACTACAGAGGCAGGCAAACTGTTTATTGTGTTTACCTAGACTGGGATCTGGCTTGTATAATAATAAAAACAGTAAACTACTTTAGACACTATTCCAGTACCCAGAACCATAACTCTTCATTGCGGAGTTATTCCTCCGCAATGGCAAGCCACGTTCCCAGGCCTGTCTCACAAAAATAAGCACTGCACTTTAATATAACGATAATAAACACCCGGTAAAACCAACGGTAAGAAAAACCAAACTCTTAACAAAAACAGCCAGAGACCCAACCAGTCTGATCGATGATACTTGAATGAACCCAAATACTACTGCGACTCGGCCTTTTATACTTTCCTACGAGGGACAAGCGACAAGCGACAAGCGACAAGGGACAAGCGACAAGCGACATGTCGCTATCGCGACATGGGGACAAGCGACAAGCGACATGTCGCTATCGCGACATGGGGACAAGCGACAAGCGACAAGGGACAAGCGACAAGCGACAAGCGACATGTCGCTATCGCGACATGGCGACAAGCGACAAGCGACAAGGGACAAGCGACAAGCGACAAGTGACAAGGGACAAGCGACAAGCGACAAGCGACATGTCGCTATCGCGACATGGGGACAAGCGACAAGCGACAAGGGACAAGCGACAAGCGACAAGGGACAAGCGACAAGCGACATGTCGCTATCGCGACATGGGGACAAGCGACAAGGGACAAGCGACAAGCGACAAGTGACAAGGGACAAGCGACAAGCGACATGTCGCTATCGCGACATGGGGACAAGCGACAAGCGACAAGGGACAAGCGACAAGCGACAAGCGACAAGCGACAAGGGACAAGCGACACGAGCTTGGAGACGTTGGTAAAATCACCAAACTCTGAAGAGTTGATGAGTGCATCGAAAACCCACCTAAGCTCTTTGGAAATAAGGTCGAAATTTGCTTGTCATTTTAGCGCGCTAGGCCCAGTGTGCGTAAACATGCGCCTCGCGACCAGTGATCATATCGTTTCTTTCATTTAGTTCTTTACGCTTTAGCTTTTAAGGTTGAAATTAGTATGTCTTTACTCTTCCAGACACGATAGTTTGCGATGGTAGAAATATTACTTCATTGGATTATAATAATTCTAGATTTCTGTTGCACACTTATGAACCGTTATTATTGTGTTGAATTAGCTGATACATTAATGTTTTTAAATGTAATCAGTTTCCGATATTGTCTATTTACACTATTGAAGGTTAGCTTAGTTGAATTTAAAGACTGTTTTCCAACTTTGGGTATGAAATAAAAGTTTTCTTCCTCTTTCCGTATTTTAATAATTATAATGAAAAATTCAGAAATCCGCTAGCGAGTATGCCCGGTTCGGTTTCAGTGGGTCATTATGGCTTTTGAGTGCTGAACCGTGCCACAGTCTGTAAAATTATACAGCAGAAACACATTAGTAGTATTATTTTAAAACAGGGTGCAAGCCCGTGTGGTGTAGGGTTAGAATAGCACCACCCCATTTTTTTCTTCCCGTGGGTGTCGTAAGAGTCGACTATGGGAACAGGGTTGAAGTGTGTTGTGGGCGATGAGCTAGCAACCTATCACTGCAACATCACATTTTGTCGATCTTTTATACCCACATTTATGCTAAAAGTGGCACTGGAACACAAGTTTCATGTGCTCTGCCTACCCCTTTTAGGGATAAAGGCGTGATTGTATGTAGGGTGCAAGGAGTCAAAGAAAAATAAGTTTTATCCACTATTGAAAGAGTTCAATGAGCCCAAACATGATGGGTTTGTCTTGTCTAGTTTAGGAGTTCCTGTGCTATGCTATCATCTGTCTCCATCATCAGATCAGTGAGGTGGTGCCATATAACTGCATTGTCACCTCACTCACAGTATACGTATGCTGATTTCCGCTCAATCGAATATTTTAATTGTGGCGGCTCTCTCAAAATTGCACTCTATTGCATTTGTGAATGAAATCTGTTTTGACAGGGTTTTTGTTAAAACATCAGTGTGAGCGATAGAAACACATTTTTTGAAGCATATTTTGGCTCCTAAGGTATTGGTCGCTAAGAGCAGTTTCACCCTTATTGCCTACTTACACGACCCTTTGGTATGAAGTTAGATTGAGTTGTTGTTAACTTATGTCGGAGTGAACGTTCGTCTTCTTAGACTGACTGAAAGACATGAAAACGGGCGGTGTTTGTAGAGCAATTCCCATAACGTATATATTTACTCTTGAGTATACGTCTAATGTCTATACTTTAGTTAGTTATACTGGGCTTTTTCCGCAAGTCGACATCCATTGTGCCTATTTTGCGTGAAACGGCGGTGTGGCGCTACTCTAATAATGTCTATACTAATATTACCTATAAAGAGGTGAGGCTGTAAGTTTTTATATAGGGAGAAATCTCCGTAACTACTCATATGATTTCAAAAACTCTTTTACCGGTATATAGGATATACCTTGGGGATGAACATAGGTCATATCCTCGCGGGAATTGGCCTGTGTTTTATTTAAACCGCGGGCAAAGTCGCGCGGGTAGCTAGTCAATAATAAGGTTATTCTAAACGTGGCCCGACCTTCTGTTCTTTCACCACAGAATGCAAGGAAGATGTCACGTTCTAAAATAACACTGCCCTAATGAGCTTGTTACACACTCGCGCAATTCTCCGTTCAAAAGGTCCTAAACGCCTTTAATTTGGCAATACGATAAGCCTTTTTGGCTTTTTGTTGTTGGGACGTCATAATGTCTGTTTCAGGGTTTATTTTAGACTAAAATATTCTCGTTACTGTCCGTAATAAACGTGCATATGGTTTAAGCTTGTGATGTTGGCGAATTCCTTCCTTAAAGTGTATATGAGCATTTAGCATTTCTAAATAAAATAGGTTGTACTTTTAATAGGGAACATTACTTCAATGTTCTGCCGCCAGAGGCAGCACTACCACTAATAGTAAAACAGTATAGGAATATAGGGATTCACACACCCATGCACAAATGATTATCAAATGAGTGACAAGGATGCTTGCATATACAATACCGCAAGTGGGAACGAGATACAATGTCAACGCTGCTATAGTGTCGCCACCTACGAAGAGTTTTGCGTAATGTTCCCTATTAAGTGCGTTATTAAAAAAAAATGCCTTCTTGTATCTTTGTTAAGAACCATAATTACCAAACATAATTATAAGCAAAATTGGAAAATTAAAGGCATAACTTTTTTGAGAAATGCTCCTATACATAGAATTTTAATAGCCCTTAAATTAGCAATCATGAAAAATACTAAAAACACCTTTTTAGTGACCAGAATTATTTTAACTATTCACTGAGAAGCCATCTAAAAAAATGTATTTCTATTCAATTTTAAGAGATAACCTAAGAGATGCGGGATTGGAGCATGTGTTAGAACCATACCGCCAAACACATTGTAATCAAATTGGAATATGACAGAAATATTTCTTCAGAAGGGCTGTTCCAAATATCAGCGAGTAGCCATTCCGCTATGACCCGCTATGGTAACTACCGGTATTCATAAAAAAATGAAATATCTTCACAGTAAATGTTTACTAAGCAGAAACGTCCGCTAACGAAATTCTAAACTTCGATCAAACTGATAAATCGAAAAATTATTTGCCACGAGCGGGTTTTGCAACTTTTTTTTTATTCGCGTAATTCTGTCTGTATCTAGGTAACGATGCTGAAATATAGGCGAGTCGATTATGAAATATAGGCGAGTCGATTATGAAATATAGGCGAGTCGATTATGAAATATAGGCGAGTCGATTATGAAATATAGGCGAGTCGATTATGAAATATAGGCGAGTCGATTATGAAATATAGGCGAGTCGATTATGAAATATAGGCGAGTCGATTATGATACTAAAATATGAAATAATAAGCGACATGCCGAAAATGCCCGGTATTTTAGTAGACAATAAGTATCTGTCAAAAATTTAATTTTTGTCACAAGCTTTTATTGCCGACTGCACTTCTCTGCATACCATCATCAACTCATTGATACGATTCTAACGAGCCCAAACTCGATGGGGTTGTGTCGTTTTATTGCGGAGTTCCTATGGCCACCTTCCAGCTCCAGCATCAGATCAGCTCCAAGTCATCATAATATTGCATTGTCATGCGGTATACATATGCTTGCAAAATTTCAGCTCAATCGGAAACCGGCAATTGGGTCAAATTTAACTTGCAAGATTTGATTACAGACAGACAGACAGACAACGGGACAGGTGAAAGTAAATAAAAGCTGACCCCAATACCTTGTCTAATTAATGGTTGTAGTCAGCTACAACCACACATCACCATCATGTTGTAAAGCAATTACACCACTTCCTCTAATCCGACTACAAATAGTACGAAGGCTGGGAAGCCATACACACTTCCGCCATACAACCTCGACGGTAATTCAATTACCTAGATGGGTTTTTCATTAATCGTTTATGTAATCACATACTCGTTTGTATGGAAATCTTGCGATACGCCTGTCAGTTTGTCAGGGTTTCACATACTACATTCAGCGACCGATACGTCAGTTCAATTAATTAATATTTGATTGTTTGATACATTTGAAAACCAACATATGGCGTTCGTATTTTAAGTATTTACCGTAGGTACTTATCAAAGTAACGTAGCAAATAGTTACCGCTATGCACACTGATGCTATAGCAACCATAATTGGATGAGTATAAACTTCTTTTTACGTCGCACCTAGTCATAAGGTGGCAATTACCGCCTAGTACGCGTGCGGAAAATAACACTTTCTGCTCAGGGGAAACCTAAATGTTGTACTCACCACGGGCGGTAAAAAAAAGCCTCAGATTGCTTATTTATCGCCCTTGTCTCGAAACGTATCGGCCTAGGTTAATTTCGTTTAATAAAAAAAAGAGTTCGTTAATTGTTTTATGCAAAGTTATCTCGATCAACGCATTTTACAATGGTTTTATGTCACTCTGTATAGCACAAAATAGAAAGTTGTAGAACCAATTTTATCCCCATGTAGGTCGCGAAAAATAGGTCAAAATTACCATTATTCGTGTAAACTTCCCGGAACGCTCGTTGAAGCTGTCATATTAGTCCAGCTTTCCTGCAGATATTCACATGTGGCGATGAAAAATTGATAAAACATGGAAAATAGTAACCTATTTTTCAGGGTACCTGAGTAGGTAATAGCGAAGCCACTTACATTTTCTGGCCGTACAGCTGTCACCTAAGTTAAAATTAATATCGATAACTATACAACATACTATTAGTACAGTCAAGGGAACCAATATGTATATGACACCGTTAGATTGTGAAAACCGTCAGTTTATAATCTTACCCGTTATATTGTAAACTGATGGAATATTGTGAACTGCCAAAATAATTTTACGCATTCATTTTCGTTAGTTTATGAACTACCTAACAATGTCATATCGTCAAATTGTGAACTGAATCAAATTTGCCTGATTCGAAACACAACCTGTGCGCTGTTTGGTTGAGCGAATTATTCCACTTGCATCAGTTTCCACTTACCCACATCAGAGCATGATTTTTTTTTTTGTTATTCAGCAATTTTATTTCATTTATTTCGGCATCCAGCAGTGTCGACGGAGCCCCGCTGCGCGGGGTTCCTATTTATGGGCACTTTGCCCTTCGGGCAACTGAAAATACCTAACTAGCCTAACCTACCTAGTCGTTGTGGACGTTCCGTAGCAAGCCGATTTGATCTCAGTTCCCAATTTGACGATTCGACATTGAAAGTTTATAAACTAACGAAAAATATTGCTTTAAATTGTGTACGGTTTTGACAGTTTACTCACGCGTCTTCAAAATATAGCTTGTATTTATTAATCTGGAAAGACCATTCTTGCACAAAACATTTGTTTTTATCGGTTAAGTGGATCCGGAGGTCAACTCCTACAAAACGAGACTTACAAAGCGAGAATCTCACAGACTTATTGTCTTTGTTATATTAGTATTTATACCAATATTTTTGGCTAGAAAGACTGTACCTAAGTGAACTTTACTACACACGTACTCAAAGGGTATAAAAGTATAAAGGTTCACAAAACTTATTTAATGACTTCATGACTTCCCATAGAAATTAGCCAATCGAGAAACTTATGAAGCACAAATTGCGTTGTTGCGTGTGACTGAAAAGCCTATATTTACCGCCTAGGGAGAAAAGGCAATATATTGGTAAGGAAACTGTATATACTCCGACCTTCGTGTTTCAATGACGGAGTATGCCAGTGACCTGTTTGTGTCAGTACTATTAATAGAAATCGACGAAACACATTTAATATTTAATGTTGAAGGGCAACAAGCAGTAATAATGAATTAATGATATAGAACAATATATTATGTTTTTAATACTATGTCATTTTAAACGATATGATACAGAGAACGAATATAATGACAAAATAAACCATCATCGTCTGAGCCTTTATTATTATTAATACTTTATTTTCAGGAATTGCCCATATCACAACACAATACAAATAAAAATATACAACATAATCATTAGCATAAGCAATTACAGCATTAAATTTACACGAATTAATAAAACAAAATAAAAATAGCCTAGTCTTAGACAGGACTCGAACCTGTAGCCACTGTATTGCCGGTACGGTGCTCTCACCACTGAGCTACGAGGACAATGTCCAATGACGCGCATCTTTCTATCACACTCGCCACCGCTACTAGCGACCTCTCTGTATTTAAAAGGCTCACAGCCTTGAGTTAACACGAAACGAAAATCTTATATTAATAAAAAAAAGTTGTGTTAGTTCCTTTGCTTATAACTCGAGAACGGCTGAACGGATTCTCATGATTTTTGATTTGTTGGATTTGTCTTCGCCCCTAATAGCAGAATAACTATAAAAAAAATCGAAAAAAATAAGTTTTTTTTTGCATTTTGTACGGCGGAACGAAGTTCGCGGGGTCAGCTAGTATTTAATAGAATAATTTGTTTCGTTAAGAAGCATATAATTTTACTTATTTTTCATTTTATGAACACGTGCCATAATATGGATGTTTATGTATTTTTACACATTCACTGCCAAGAATAGCTACGCTCTACGCTCGTAGCCGATCACGTGGTTTTGGCGGAGGCGCGCCAGTGGCGTAGGCGCCCGGTAGGCGGGTAGGTGGCAGAGAAAGTGTTAAACTATAAGTAAGTATATAGAAATATTATAAATAGGAAAATTTTGCGACTTTGTAGCTTCGTGAGGATATAGTAGCTATGCAAGTTTGTATGCTAATCTCCGGAACTAAATACTCAACGGATTTCAAAAACTCTCTTCCCTTTTCTTTCTTTCTCTTTCTTCTTCTTTTCTTTTAAAAACTACCAGTAGGTATATATAAATTTAACTTTCCTTTGACGTTGGTATCGACGAGTCAGAAAAAAAGGGAAATACTGAAGGAAAGATTTTTTTACGCTCATTTCTGTTGACTTTTTGTGAGAAAACGTTAAGTATTAATGATTCTTATGTTGCTGAGACTACTTTCATCGCCTAATGTTTAACGCCAGTACTTAATGCTTAGCCGAAGCCATTATAATGGTCATAAATGTATTATATTAACGTATTTTAGGACGTTTTTAATGGCCGCTGAGATTATTATTACATTACTAAGTGACTGAAGAAACCTTTCATTAATATCGTTATGTAATAATGTAGACTCGCTGGGTTATTATTGACCAATTGATATAAATCAAAATTTTGTTGTACTTATAAAGAGTTTTCTTGTATAAGTTATAGGTAAAAACCGGCCAAGTGCGAGTCGGGCTCTTGCACGAAGGGCTCCGTACCATTATCTATAAAAATCAGCCAAGTGCGAGTCGGACTCAACCACGAAAGGTTCCGTACCATTATCTATAAATATTTATTTTATTATGTTTTTTACTATTTGTTGTTATAGCGGCAACAGAAATACATCATCTGTGAAAATTCCAACTGTCTAACTATCACGGTTATTGAGATACAGCCTGGTGACAGACGGACAGACAGACAGACAGACATACAGACGGACAGCGGAGTCTTAGTAATAGGGTCCCGTTTTACTTTTTGAGTACGGAACCCTAACAAGTAACAGGGCCCTTAAAAAATATTTGATTCTGTTTTCTAGTATATTTTGTTGTTATAACGGCAACATAAATACATCATCTGTGAAGATTTCAACTATCTAACTATCACGGTTCATGAGATACAGCCTGGTGATAGACGGACGGACAGCGGAGTCTTAGTAATAGGGTCCCGTTTTACCCTTTGGGTACGGAACCCTGAAAAGTAATTGACATTTGATGGAAAAGCAGCTTAACACCAGCACCACCTAAATACCTAGCCTAAGCTACCGCTGAGTTTTTTTTTTTTTAATTCTTGCCCGGAGAGTATGGCGTACACAGTAGCGTAGCGGTGAAAGGATAAACGCTCGTAGCGCTAAGCCGTAGTCCGTAGCAGCTTAAACTTCGTATGTAGCGAAAAGCACTTGTAGCGCTCTGACGCATGTGTGTCGTCATGGACGCTGAATGGGTTAAGACAGTCAGTGCTAAGTTTTCGCAATGTAGAGAAAAGCGCCTAAAAGCTGAGCTTTTAAGTGCGCTAAATAGACGACGTGCTTGAAAAGCTTTTTTATTAACCCTTTATCGTGATAATTTAACCATTAACTACATTAATAAGACAAGACAATACAATCAATCCACTTTACACCCATTAAACAAATGACTATAATGATAACGCATAAACACTGGCCAAAAATAGAGCCTACAATAGGCTTGTTGCGTGGTGTTAAATTTGATAACGTCGTGTTGCTAAATGGATAGTAAACCATCAAAAGATTGTACCTAATAAAGTATAAATTACAAAATATAATTCAAATCATAAAAAGATAATTATGAACCTTGATGAAAGCTTAGAAAAAAAAGTTTTTTTTATTTATTGTCCAAGAGTAAATTTAAAGGTACCAATAGAATCCTTACGCTTTAATAGAAACAAATTTTGTACAACAACTATAGACCTAAACGCAGTATTTCGCGACCGAAACAGAAATTTACTTCATTTTCCATGCCACGGTTAGTACAAATTGCACGGTGTGACGTCATACTTTAAAGCCAATCAGTATGAAGCGTTTCGGCTGCTGTCAGCGAGGTCCGTCTTTAACTCGATTTTTTGGGTATTAATGTCCTTTATATGTAGTTGCTTCCATACAAACATTTGTTCATCTACAAAAACTGGTTCGAATGGCATCGTTAACAAATTTAAGGTCACAAGCCCATTACACGTAACTATGCCGTCGATGGTACAAAACACACTGGAACTACAAAGTTATATGAACCAATCTCTATCATATAAACACCGCCGGTTTCGTTCTAAAAGCATCACTTTGTTATGGTAAAGAATAAAACAGAAAAGTTTATACGTGTTTCGGCGATTCCAGCAGATTTCGTTTTATTTCAGAATTGGTGGGACATAAACGGAGGACATTTATTAAGCCGTGTACAGGCTGGAGTTTTATATACAGCTGAGGCTTGATTTTTCAACAATTGGGTAATCTCTTCATGTTAAAACTTTTTAGAGAGGTATCTTGCTCGTATGTGGAGCAGCCCGACTGGGGAAGTACAGAAGAAGAACCTTACAGAAGTCCGCAGCCACAATAGCACCACTGCTTTGTAGTGTTGCTATATTATTGCATGCTATGTTGGTGTTGTGTTCCTGTAGGTCGATCACGTAACGCATTGTACGAACGTCGGGTAGGTCTAAATGTCACTTTTTATATGGAAAATTGACAGATAAATTGTACCGACGCGTGTTCGGAACGTTACGTGGTGAGTAAGGTCGCCAGAGCTCCCTAGGGTGCGCTGTGTTGGGAGTGAGGGACCTACATGTCTCTATCTGCCAACACAGCGAATCCTCAAGTGCATAAAGGGTCGGCAACGCGCTTGTGATTCTTCTGGAGTCACAAGTGTCCATAGGCGACATTACCAGCTTAACATCAGTTTAGTCAGTAACAATGTTTGCCACCGTCGTAGTATAAAAAAAAAAATCTTATAACGTACTGTTGCTATATATATTGAAAGTAAACCGTCAAATTATTACAAAAAGTGTAAATTACAAAATATAATTGAAAGTTTGCAAAAAAATATGTACCTATCTTTTTATCGGGCTAGAGCAAATTTAAAGACCCCACTAGAATCCATTATACTTTATTAAAAAAAAAATTCTAGAACAACTATGTACTGTTTAAACGCAGTATTTCACTACTAAAACAACAATTTATCATATAACGGTTAGTACGAAGATAATGCTGTTATTTACGTCATAATACTATGTCAATTTGTATGATTGGTCCATCCTTGGCCCTATTTTTTGTCTTTTTACGTGCTCCAATTAGCTACAATTTTAAATATAATAATAAATACCCATACTACAAACATTTAAAAAAATAAATACCCTCACTACAAACATTTGATCCACTCAGAAAACTAGCCAATTGGAAAATGCCATGAAAAGTAAACATTCACGTTCGTGTTCCCAGAAAGAGTAGGCAAAGCACATTTAAAATAGTTTTCAGTGCTAATACTTCCCACAATTGTGAGCTAGAAGACGTAGAAAATTATGATATATTACTCGTACAGTGACAGGTTCTGGGGAGTAGCAGGCTTAGAGCCCACACCGGACCCCAACACAACCATAAGGACTAGGCGAATGTCCTATATTTCATTACAATTTATTTCTTCAAAGGTTTGCTGCGCCCACGCCGAACGTTTAATATACCAGCTCATTTTACACTGTGTTACTAATGTCTTAATTAATAAAAGAAGATTTGAAAGAAAGGCATAACGAAAGTTTTCCACCAGCGAAGTGGAAAATGTCGCTTTGTCAGCCAAAACTAAATATAATATATAAGTGAACATTTCTAAAAATATCTGGAAATGAAGGACGTCGAACAAGGCATACTTTTAATTATACTATTTTAAGGAATGGGATTGAGGCATTTTGACACTTACGAGTCGTTTTGAGACCTAAGAAGAATATTGAGGTATTGGGCAAAATGAAATTAAGCGTACAGATGAACAGTGTAGTCGAGGCTTTACTTTTGTTTACTAGTATTTGTGGCCATCTTGGAAAGCTTGGCCGAGAGTTTTACGTAACATGTTGTCGTTTTATTTGACCTGTTTGTGGCTTCGGTCGAATCTTTGTGCATTGGGAGGACTAAAGAAGATGCCTTGATTCTAAACCACGGCTCCGAGTAAGCGACACGTTTATATCTTGAAAAGTGAGAAAACGAGAAGCTCTTCTCCCTCTCAAACTCTTCGGTAATGCCGTTTTTGGATATATATTGATAAATATCTAAATTTGTGAAGTTTTATTAATAGGTATTTGATTCCACAGGTATAATAAGATGCGGTAAAATACCGTAATTTTAACTAAAAGAAAAGAAGGAAAATAAAGATTCCACTTAGGTTTTTTTTGTATCGAGATAATTTTAAACAATCGTGTTTTCTTCTGACAAACATTTCCGAAAAGTTATTCACTTTTATTTCCTCTCATCATTTTCCAATTCATGCCTTTAAGCCCCCGAACCGTATTATATAAGCTAGCTGATTTCTATTACGTCACTCACTCTCACAGGGTAAAATGATACCGAAATCAGAGCTGCATAACACTTTATTGACCTTGTCAAAAGAGTTGTCAACCGCGGCACGACCTGATTTGGTTCCACTCAGTGGAAAGCCGTTTAGTACATATACCAGCGGATTGTATTATTTATGCACGTGCTACAGAAATTTCGTCACAGAAGTTTCATTGCATACATTTAATAGCTCAGATTATCACGAGGGTTGAAAAAAACAACGTCAATCATCATAATGAAATTTCTAACGACGGGATTGTCACTTGTAATATAGGGATGTAGGTCACTCAATAAAATAAGGTGGAGTCTTATAATTGCCACTAGTTATATTTGTATGTTAATTGCAACTAAATAAAATAAATATTTGGGGACAACCTTACACAAATCGACCTAGTCCCAAACTAAGCAAAGCTTGTACTATTGGGTACTAGACGACGTTATACATACTTATATAGAGAAATAAATACTTAAATACATAGAAAACATCCATGACTCAGGAACAAATATTCGTACTCATCACACAAATAAATGCCCTTACCGGGATTCGAACCCGGGACCGCCGGCTTCGTAGGCAGGGTCACTACCAACTAGGCTACAGAGGTCGTAACTAAATTTAACAATGCCCTATATGATCTCTAAATAATAATTGAATGATATTATTATGTATAAACATATATAATATTGAATTGCTTATAATATGAAATTGTGAATAATATGTGTTGTGTAATATTTTTATAATATTATAAATAAATGAGTATGAGTATGAGTATGAGTATGATCACTATCTATAGAGGGCATTATTAAATTTAGTTCCAATTACCAGAGATATATACCTAGTTGCAATTACAAGACTCCACCTTAATCAATAATGACATTACCTAATGTTGTATTTTCTCGAAAAAGTTTTAAAAATGTAGTCAAATGCAGAAAAAAAGCAACGCAATAGGTTAAATAATCATAAAGTTATAAGTGTCCAAAGTTTTAAGAGGGGGTAGGTACTGTCCCTTTTTCGCAAGACACACCTTCATATAAAACGATTGCCAATTACAATGACGCTAGAGGATCGTTACGTCACGATCCCTGAGCGCTTTCTCTCTCTAACAAGCAACATTAAAACGGCAGTAGCTTCGTAATTTATTGAGATATTTGAATGGGATTTTGTCACTAGGCATACTTTTATGTCTTCTTTGTTTTGAAGTAGAAATAATAAATTTCTACTAAATAGAGATTTAGGAGTTCAAATGGCCAATTGGCCACGTACCAATTCAAAATGCGGTGCTGTAAGAGGGTGCTTTAAGTGTTAACTTTTTTTTTCCACGATTAATTGCACTCAGATTTAAATCCCTTAAGGTCCTGCCAGAATACCAGCAATGTGGCTTGCCACATCAAAATGCTGAGCCAGCGCCATTTCTCTGCTACGACACATGGCTTCTTAACGAAGTTCTTTTTGCATGCTTCCTTTTGATGTACTCGTTTATATATATATATATATATATATTTTCTGTTACCTAAAAAAATTGTATTAGAGTAATGCCTGTATGTTGTGGGAATGAATAAAGGTTTAATCAATCCATTAATCAATCAGATTAGGTATGTCCTTATTCCGTTATTTTCATTTGGTCAAGTTCGGTCTAACTAAAATATAAAGTAAATAATAATTGTGGTTCTAAATACAGTGCCTAATTGTGCTGTCATGATGTCAGATTTAATATGAAACAGTGGTTGCGGTTTGCTAATAGAGGTAGCGAACATGTCTTATTTATATATTATTGATCTTTGTTAAATAATGTCGTTGATGTTATTTGTTCGAATAATATTTGCCCACAGGAATGTTTTTTTTGCCTGATATTGTACGTGTTAAGTTTGTAAACACTTCACGGCATTTTACAAGCTTTCTATAAACTTCCAGTGTATGTATGTATGTACCTAACTCAATTTTGAAGCAGATATCTTTAACAGATTTGGCTGAAATTTTGGTTAAAGGTAGGAATTTTGGAATAGTTTGGATGACAATTCAATATTATGATGATCGAGACTTGATGGCCATGGGAATTCAGTACCTACTTAACCGACGTAGCCCCGTTGAGTTTGGGCTCATTAGAAACGTCTCAATGTCTCGATTGTAGGTACCACAAATTAAATGTATGACAGAAACTTATTTCTAACTGGCCGATGGCAAACATCCATACGGTATGCCTGATGATAAGCAAACACCGGAGCCTATGGATGCTTACGACTCCAGGGTAACTAAATATGTTTGCCATCGAGTTTGGTATAAAAAAAGTAACAACGGTAATAGGAATATAGTTAACAATTATATACATTAGATTTCATCCCTTTTTATTTTTAATATGGGTCTGCAATTGTATGTAAGCGTTTGTTCGTTTTCTATGTTAAAATACTGACAATGAAAACTCATAGATAAAAGAAGAGTTTTTACACATAGGTACAGTTTGTTCGTTTTCAATGTAAAAAGACTGACAGTGAAAAACACACACACATCTATATTAGGTAAGTAAATTGCAGACCCGAATTGTGAAAAAGCATTCACCACTCCAAAATATAAGAGGCAAAAAGCGTCACAAAATTCTCAAATTGAAATATCCTCGCTTCAAATAATTTAATACGGTTTCCGCTGTCCACTTTTAAAAGTATCCAATCCAATTTTGTTCATAAGTATACTCTGCCCTTCAGCAATTGATACGCTGCGAATGACAAGCCTCCATAAATGCTGATATAAAAATCTGAACTTTATTTCATTTGAATAAGATTGCAATTTTAAAACACGATTTATAAGAGTTTACTAAAGTTGCGGCGAGGGTGATAAGATATTTTAGAATTTTGTAGCGAGCGCTTAAAATTTGAATGGAGTTCTGCTGAAGAAACTTCGTAATTGAATATTGTATTATATATGGATGGATACTTAAATTGGTGTTAAGACTGTTCAAGACGTCAAAGAGGTTTAAACAGCTTAGTATGTTATGCCAGCTTAGATAATTTGAAGCGAAACGGCGAGGAGAACAATTTAGTCTGTCGTTAATTTTATACTTACTCTAAGAAGGATTGCAAATTTTCCATTATTGTGTTTTGATAAACATCTTAGGTAAAGGGCCTAGTCTTAACGTTGCACTAGTGTGTGTGTGTGTATGTGTGTGTGTAGTGTAGTGTATTTCAAAGTGACTTGCCTTAAATTCGTTTGAAAAAAAACTCTCTTAGTTTGAATTTAACCCATATTGCTTTGACATACAGTGTCCATGTCATACACTAGTACTAAGTCGAGGACTAGGACGTTTACCTACTTTTTTTATTTAATAGTTGTTTTATCTATGTCTGCTATATTGAAAAAATATGGCAATGGGCAATGGGGAATGGATGAAAATTTTAGAAATTTTTGGTGATAGGAATAACCTTCCTTAGCACCAGAAAACAGTTGCAGACATGTCAGCTGCGTCCATTATTTTTGAAAAATATAAACAGTTTCCTCACTCACGTTTTGTGGTTAGGACGGCGAATGAGACACTTTCCTTGATCCGTCTCATATAACAAAAAAAAATTTAAATATCTGACCTTGGCAATGACAAATATAGCTGCTGCAGCTGTCAACATCATTGCCAGTGTCAGTTTACCATGGATTTTTATGATATTTTTTTGTATTATGAGACGGATCAAGCAAAATGTCTTATTTGCCGTCCTAAACCCAAAACTTAAGTGAGGGAAGTGTTTATATTTGTACGCATCTGAAAAGTCTGAAACTTTTTTCTGGTGCTAAGGAAGGTTATTCCTATCACCAAAAAAAAATCAGGCATTTCTAAAATTTTCATCCATTCCCCATTGTGATATAAATTTAAATGTTTTCCTGAAAAACCTAGTGAGGGCTTTTCCATATATCATATAAACACCGCCGGTTTCGTTCTAAAAGCATCACTTTGTTATGGTAAAGAATAAAACAGAAAAGTTTATACGTGTTTCGGCGATTCCAGCAGATTTCGTTTTATTTCAGAATTGGTGGGACATAAACGGAGGACATTTATTAAGCCGTGTACAGGCTGGAGTTTTATATACAGCTGAGGCTTGATTTTTCAACAATTGGGTAATCTCTTCATGTTAAAACTTTTTAGAGAGGTATCTTGCTCGTATGTGGAGCAGCCCGACTGGGGAAGTACAGAAGAAGAACCTTACAGAAGTCCGCAGCCACAATAGCACCACTGCTTTGTAGTGTTGCTATATTATTGCATGCTATGTTGGTGTTGTGTTCCTGTAGGTCGATCACGTAACGCATTGTACGAACGTCGGGTAGGTCTAAATGTCACTTTTTATATGGAAAATTGACAGATAAATTGTACCGACGCGTGTTCGGAACGTTACGTGATTACCCCTCAGGTGGTGAGTAAGGTCGCCAGAGCTCCCTAGGGTGCGCTGTGTTGGGAGTGAGGGACCTACATGTCTCTATCTGCCAACACAGCGAATCCTCAAGTGCATAAAGGGTCGGCAACGCGCTTGTGATTCTTCTGGAGTCACAAGTGTCCATAGGCGACATTACCAGCTTAACATCAGTTTAGTCAGTAACAATGTTTGCCACCGTCGTAGTATAAAAAAAAAAATCTTATAACGTACTGTTGCTATATATATTGAAAGTAAACCGTCAAATTATTACAAAAAGTGTAAATTACAAAATATAATTGAAAGTTTGCAAAAAAATATGTACCTATCTTTTTATCGGGCTAGAGCAAATTTAAAGACCCCACTAGAATCCATTATACTTTATTAAAAAAAAATTCTAGAACAACTATGTACTGTTTAAACGCAGTATTTCACTACTAAAACAACAATTTATCATATAACGGTTAGTACGAAGATAATGCTGTTATTTACGTCATAATACTATGTCAATTTGTATGATTGGTCCATCCTTGGCCCTATTTTTTGTCTTTTTACGTGCTCCAATTAGCTACAATTTTAAATATAATAATAAATACCCATACTACAAACATTTAAAAAAATAAATACCCTCACTACAAACATTTGATCCACTCAGAAAACTAGCCAATTGGAAAATGCCATGAAAAGTAAACATTCACGTTCGTGTTCCCAGAAAGAGTAGGCAAAGCACATTTAAAATAGTTTTCAGTGCTAATACTTCCCACAATTGTGAGCTAGAAGACGTAGAAAATTATGATATATTACTCGTACAGTGACAGGTTCTGGGGAGTAGCAGGCTTAGAGCCCACACCGGACCCCAACACAACCATAAGGACTAGGCGAATGTCCTATATTTCATTACAATTTATTTCTTCAAAGGTTTGCTGCGCCCACGCCGAACGTTTAATATACCAGCTCATTTTACACTGTGTTACTAATGTCTTAATTAATAAAAGAAGATTTGAAAGAAAGGCATAACGAAAGTTTTCCACCAGCGAAGTGGAAAATGTCGCTTTGTCAGCCAAAACTAAATATAATATATAAGTGAACATTTCTAAAAATATCTGGAAATGAAGGACGTCGAACAAGGCATACTTTTAATTATACTATTTTAAGGAATGGGATTGAGGCATTTTGACACTTACGAGTCGTTTTGAGACCTAAGAAGAATATTGAGGTATTGGGCAAAATGAAATTAAGCGTACAGATGAACAGTGTAGTCGAGGCTTTACTTTTGTTTACTAGTATTTGTGGCCATCTTGGAAAGCTTGGCCGAGAGTTTTACGTAACATGTTGTCGTTTTATTTGACCTGTTTGTGGCTTCGGTCGAATCTTTGTGCATTGGGAGGACTAAAGAAGATGCCTTGATTCTAAACCACGGCTCCGAGTAAGCGACACGTTTATATCTTGAAAAGTGAGAAAACGAGAAGCTCTTCTCCCTCTCAAACTCTTCGGTAATGCCGTTTTTGGATATATATTGATAAATATCTAAATTTGTGAAGTTTTATTAATAGGTATTTGATTCCACAGGTATAATAAGATGCGGTAAAATACCGTAATTTTAACTAAAAGAAAAGAAGGAAAATAAAGATTCCACTTAGGTTTTTTTTGTATCGAGATAATTTTAAACAATCGTGTTTTCTTCTGACAAACATTTCCGAAAAGTTATTCACTTTTATTTCCTCTCATCATTTTCCAATTCATGCCTTTAAGCCCCCGAACCGTATTATATAAGCTAGCTGATTTCTATTACGTCACTCACTCTCACAGGGTAAAATGATACCGAAATCAGAGCTGCATAACACTTTATTGACCTTGTCAAAAGAGTTGTCAACCGCGGCACGACCTGATTTGGTTCCACTCAGTGGAAAGCCGTTTAGTACATATACCAGCGGATTGTATTATTTATGCACGTGCTACAGAAATTTCGTCACAGAAGTTTCATTGCATACATTTAATAGCTCAGATTATCACGAGGGTTGAAAAAAACAACGTCAATCATCATAATGAAATTTCTAACGACGGGATTGTCACTTGTAATATAGGGATGTAGGTCACTCAATAAAATAAGGTGGAGTCTTATAATTGCCACTAGTTATATTTGTATGTTAATTGCAACTAAATAAAATAAATATTTGGGGACAACCTTACACAAATCGACCTAGTCCCAAACTAAGCAAAGCTTGTACTATTGGGTACTAGACGACGTTATACATACTTATATAGAGAAATAAATACTTAAATACATAGAAAACATCCATGACTCAGGAACAAATATTCGTACTCATCACACAAATAAATGCCCTTACCGGGATTCGAACCCGGGACCGCCGGCTTCGTAGGCAGGGTCACTACCAACTAGGCTACAGAGGTCGTAACTAAATTTAACAATGCCCTATATGATCTCTAAATAATAATTGAATGATATTATTATGTATAAACATATATAATATTGAATTGCTTATAATATGAAATTGTGAATAATATGTGTTGTGTAATATTTTTATAATATTATAAATAAATGAGTATGAGTATGAGTATGAGTATGATCACTATCTATAGAGGGCATTATTAAATTTAGTTCCAATTACCAGAGATATATACCTAGTTGCAATTACAAGACTCCACCTTAATCAATAATGACATTACCTAATGTTGTATTTTCTCGAAAAAGTTTTAAAAATGTAGTCAAATGCAGAAAAAAAGCAACGCAATAGGTTAAATAATCATAAAGTTATAAGTGTCCAAAGTTTTAAGAGGGGGTAGGTACTGTCCCTTTTTCGCAAGACACACCTTCATATAAAACGATTGCCAATTACAATGACGCTAGAGGATCGTTACGTCACGATCCCTGAGCGCTTTCTCTCTCTAACAAGCAACATTAAAACGGCAGTAGCTTCGTAATTTATTGAGATATTTGAATGGGATTTTGTCACTAGGCATACTTTTATGTCTTCTTTGTTTTGAAGTAGAAATAATAAATTTCTACTAAATAGAGATTTAGGAGTTCAAATGGCCAATTGGCCACGTACCAATTCAAAATGCGGTGCTGTAAGAGGGTGCTTTAAGTGTTAACTTTTTTTTTCCACGATTAATTGCACTCAGATTTAAATCCCTTAAGGTCCTGCCAGAATACCAGCAATGTGGCTTGCCACATCAAAATGCTGAGCCAGCGCCATTTCTCTGCTACGACACATGGCTTCTTAACGAAGTTCTTTTTGCATGCTTCCTTTTGATGTACTCGTTTATATATATATATATATATATTTTTTCTGTTACCTAAAAAAATTGTATTAGAGTAATGCCTGTATGTTGTGGGAATGAATAAAGGTTTAATCAATCCATTAATCAATCAGATTAGGTATGTCCTTATTCCGTTATTTTCATTTGGTCAAGTTCGGTCTAACTAAAATATAAAGTAAATAATAATTGTGGTTCTAAATACAGTGCCTAATTGTGCTGTCATGATGTCAGATTTAATATGAAACAGTGGTTGCGGTTTGCTAATAGAGGTAGCGAACATGTCTTATTTATATATTATTGATCTTTGTTAAATAATGTCGTTGATGTTATTTGTTCGAATAATATTTGCCCACAGGAATGTTTTTTTTGCCTGATATTGTACGTGTTAAGTTTGTAAACACTTCACGGCATTTTACAAGCTTTCTATAAACTTCCAGTGTATGTATGTATGTACCTAACTCAATTTTGAAGCAGATATCTTTAACAGATTTGGCTGAAATTTTGGTTAAAGGTAGGAATTTTGGAATAGTTTGGATGACAATTCAATATTATGATGATCGAGACTTGATGGCCATGGGAATTCAGTACCTACTTAACCGACGTAGCCCCGTTGAGTTTGGGCTCATTAGAAACGTCTCAATGTCTCGATTGTAGGTACCACAAATTAAATGTATGACAGAAACTTATTTCTAACTGGCCGATGGCAAACATCCATACGGTATGCCTGATGATAAGCAAACACCGGAGCCTATGGATGCTTACGACTCCAGGGTAACTAAATATGTTTGCCATCGAGTTTGGTATAAAAAAAGTAACAACGGTAATAGGAATATAGTTAACAATTATATACATTAGATTTCATCCCTTTTTATTTTTAATATGGGTCTGCAATTGTATGTAAGCGTTTGTTCGTTTTCTATGTTAAAATACTGACAATGAAAACTCATAGATAAAAGAAGAGTTTTTACACATAGGTACAGTTTGTTCGTTTTCAATGTAAAAAGACTGACAGTGAAAAACACACACACATCTATATTAGGTAAGTAAATTGCAGACCCGAATTGTGAAAAAGCATTCACCACTCCAAAATATAAGAGGCAAAAAGCGTCACAAAATTCTCAAATTGAAATATCCTCGCTTCAAATAATTTAATACGGTTTCCGCTGTCCACTTTTAAAAGTATCCAATCCAATTTTGTTCATAAGTATACTCTGCCCTTCAGCAATTGATACGCTGCGAATGACAAGCCTCCATAAATGCTGATATAAAAATCTGAACTTTATTTCATTTGAATAAGATTGCAATTTTAAAACACGATTTATAAGAGTTTACTAAAGTTGCGGCGAGGGTGATAAGATATTTTAGAATTTTGTAGCGAGCGCTTAAAATTTGAATGGAGTTCTGCTGAAGAAACTTCGTAATTGAATATTGTATTATATATGGATGGATACTTAAATTGGTGTTAAGACTGTTCAAGACGTCAAAGAGGTTTAAACAGCTTAGTATGTTATGCCAGCTTAGATAATTTGAAGCGAAACGGCGAGGAGAACAATTTAGTCTGTCGTTAATTTTATACTTACTCTAAGAAGGATTGCAAATTTTCCATTATTGTGTTTTGATAAACATCTTAGGTAAAGGGCCTAGTCTTAACGTTGCACTAGTGTGTGTGTGTGTATGTGTGTGTGTAGTGTAGTGTATTTCAAAGTGACTTGCCTTAAATTCGTTTGAAAAAAAACTCTCTTAGTTTGAATTTAACCCATATTGCTTTGACATACAGTGTCCATGTCATACACTAGTACTAAGTCGAGGACTAGGACGTTTACCTACTTTTTTTATTTAATAGTTGTTTTATCTATGTCTGCTATATTGAAAAAATATGGCAATGGGCAATGGGGAATGGATGAAAATTTTAGAAATTTTTGGTGATAGGAATAACCTTCCTTAGCACCAGAAAAAAGTTGCAGACATGTCAGCTGCGTCCATTATTTTTGAAAAATATAAACAGTTTCCTCACTCACGTTTTGTGGTTAGGACGGCGAATGAGACACTTTCCTTGATCCGTCTCATATAACAAAAAAAAATTTAAATATCTGACCTTGGCAATGACAAATATAGCTGCTGCAGCTGTCAACATCATTGCCAGTGTCAGTTTACCATGGATTTTTATGATATTTTTTTGTATTATGAGACGGATCAAGCAAAATGTCTTATTTGCCGTCCTAAACCCAAAACTTAAGTGAGGGAAGTGTTTATATTTGTACGCATCTGAAAAGTCTGAAACTTTTTTCTGGTGCTAAGGAAGGTTATTCCTATCACCAAAAAAAAATCAGGCATTTCTAAAATTTTCATCCATTCCCCATTGTGATATAAATTTAAATGTTTTCCTGAAAAACCTAGTGAGGGCTTTTCCATATATTAAATCATCGTTTTTGTCGATTTTTAAGCACCGGAAAATAGTACGTAGTTCACTTGTAGAGTGCTTAATATTCCGTGATAATGTACGAAACACGAAGTAGAAGCTCAAACGTTAGCTTGTTACGTCGCAAATTAGTAACACCAACTAATGTGTGCAGTCGACGTATCGTGTTGGCACACTTTGTTTCAAAAGTCGTTCAAATAAAACAAATGAGCTTCCATTCTAGACTTTATTAAGAGTACAGTAAGGTGTAAATCAGGAATGGGATATTGTTGATTTAAGTTTTTGTTGCAAAGGACCATTTTGTCTTTGTTGTATTATTAAACGCTGTATATCTAGGTGCTGGCTGTCCTTTTGTGATAACAGTGTTGATTTTGTTAAGCTAATTTTGCGCACTCAATCAGCTTAGATTTGTAAGTATGGAGTAGACAGCCGCCTCGTTCAAGCACTGAAATCTTTATATAAGGATTCCAGTGCTTGCGTGAGAATAAACGGGTCATATACTGACTGGTTTAACATCGAAAAGGGTGTTAAACAAGGATGTGTAGCATCTCCGTGGCTGTTTAATCTATTCATGGACAGCTGTCTGCAGGATCTGAAAGGTGATGAATGTGGTTTGAGAATGGAAGGGTTACGCGTCAAATGTCGCCTGTATGCTGACGACCTTGTACTATTTGCGTCGTCCGCTGAGGAGTTACAAATGATGGTAACGAAGATGAATTAATCTTTTGAATGGAAAGGGATGAAGATGAATGTAAGTAAGACAAAAGTGATGGTATTTGAAAAAGATGAAATTATGACAGACTGCGAAATAATGATTGGTGAAGAAAGACTGGAACAAGTAAAAGAGTTTGTGTATTTGGGGACACTATTTACTGGAGACGGAAAGCATGAGAAAGATATTGAAAGGAGAGTGAATGCAGGGAATCGAGTGAATGGAGCACTGAATACCTTTATGGGCAGCCAGAAAATATCGCTAAAAGCACGCGTGGCTGTGCATAGGGGAGTGTTGGTGCCCACACGGTTGGTGGCAGAAAATACATCAAAGTCGAGTGAATGCAGTAGAAATAAGAGCGTTGAGAAGTATGTGTGGAGTGAAATTGAGTGATAGAGTCAGAAACAGTGTGATAAGAGATAAGTGTGGAATGGTTGGAGATTAATTATAGTCACGAACATTGAGAAAGGTATGTTAAGGTGGTTTGGGCATGTAGAGAGGATGGATGAAAGAAGATTAACGAAGAGAGTGTATATAAAAAGAGTGGAAGGGCAAGTTGGAAGGGGAAGACCTAGGCGAACTTTCTCCGATCAAATTGGAGAAATCTTACAAAAAGGCCAGGTCAAAAGTACCCTAAACCGACGAGCATGTATGAGAAATGTTAAGAAAGTGAGTGAAGCGAAAGTGGTTTGTCAGGGTCGTAGCAAATGGAGATCCGTGATCTCTGCCTACCCCTCTGGGAAAGAGGCGTGATTATATGTATGTATGTATGTATGTTTTTTATTAACATCGTTAGGTCCAAGCTGTTAAAGAACGATTATAAATACTATTTACGTCATACCTGGATATAAATTAGAGATTACCGCACGCCCTGCGTGCGGAAAATTTCACTTCCTGGTCAGGGAGAGAAGTAAAATTTTGTACTCACCACGGGCGGTAATAAAGATAGCCTCAGATCGCATATTTATCGCCCTTGCCTTTAGTTTGGGCGTCAACAACCTGCGATCTGAGACATTCTTGTTTTACCGCCCTAGTAAGTAATTTACTAATTCCTCCAGTGTTAAAAAGGCCATTACATATCTATTTTGAACATTGTAATATATAAACCCGTATGCTGGGTTTATTATCGTTTTAAACCTTTCAAAGTTATTTGTCAAGTTGGCTAACTGTTCTTTTCGTGTAATATTCTGTCAGGAAGGAACCCCTGTTGTATTGGATAGCTTATCTGTGGACTCCAGTGTTGCCAGAGTTCGCGCCCGCTGACCAGCGACAAGGAGAAAAAAGGAATATCGCGTTGAACATTTACGAATCAATGATTAGATGTTTTGTTCGTCACGGGTTTCCATTTCATAATTCATAATCCACATAATTTATTGCATTTCTACTGTAGCGGATGACTAGATGTTTTCTTGTTTACAAATCAACACGACAGATTGTTGCAACAAGTTGGCGCGTCTACTTGAACTTCGGGGACCGGGTTTGAGAGAGCTGGCAATGTCGAAGTGTCAGATAGCGCACTTCCTATTTTATTTTGGTGTGCCGGAACACGTTTTCTGGGCGATTGCAGTATTTTCCTCGTAAGTATTGTTTAGAAGCCGTGTTAACTTCTTGGAAAAGCAGTAATTGCATAGACATGTTGTCAATTTTCAGTTTGCCGGTGTAATCAAGCCTTACAGGCAAGTTGAGGCCGTGGTGCTCTCCCACGCGACTTGACCTGGCTGAATACCACCGTGTTGCGGTTAAATCGGCGAGCCACGGGAAGCAAGGCCAGGGCCATTGGTGGCGGAGTTGACATTTGTCAATACCCATCGACGTGGGACAATTTTCCTCCGACAGGTTAGTTTTGTACTGTACCATGGACCGTTTTATTCCCTTGATTATTGATTGCCGGCCCACAGACTACTCTTGAGCCCCGGCCCGCTATCTAGCCCCGTGCCCGCCCAGTTTGTACTTGCTATTCTTGGCTAACCGTCTCATCGCTTGATGGAAATTCCAGGAGGTGTTTGGTAGGGGCCTGATCGTGCCCGAAGCCACCCGCGCCAGCCGAGCCAGTACTCCCGTTGTCGGGAACGCTCCGTAGCACCGCCTGCGATGGAGATGCAGCTAAGCTCATAGCCTATTATTTTAACATTACCAAATGGTTCTAGCGCAATCGACCAAAGCGTCATCAAAATCCTACCCTTAACATTTGTTTTTATACCTAGTTAGCTTTTAGTGAGGACCTAGAACGAAATAAAAGCTTTGGGTTACCTTCAGACCTTCTTTCATTTGCCCTAGCACAAAGGAAACGAATTACAACATTCATATCCTTTTTTTTTGCCATTATTATTCTATTTAATTGGCTTGGATGACATTTATTTTGTAGTAAAAAATTAGCTGTGCCTGATTATTTTAATTAAACGTAGGTAAGTCATGTGTTACAAGTAAGAAACTATTTCTACGAAAAACTTTACCCTGAAACTAAACCGATCTGAACTAAAAGCTACACTTCCCTGGCTGAACTTGCAATGGTATTCTTTCGTACTACAGGGCCAAAAGGTTTTATAAGGCCGTTAAAGGGCTTCTTATTCGACGTTTCTACCCCCATTAACTTGGTCTGAGATAAATCAGCGAGGAGTTATGTGGAGCGGCAAATTGACGCGCGGAATACACGGAATTAGAGAACGCGAGCGTTCGATGTGGAAATAGAATGTTTTTTTTTGTTGTTAATGTATTTATGGGATTTATTTAACCGTTATTAGAAATCGTTATGGGTACTTTAGGTTTTGTTAATGTGTAAGAAAGTCAAATTCAATTCAATCATTTATTTGCTCTAAAACACATTTCTCAATGCATGCAAATATAGATATAACATACAAATAAAATTAACAAGTACAAAATTTAATTTAAACAAATATTATCAATATCAAAGATAAAAAGATAAAATATCAAAGAGATCATTTATTGTTTACCATGTACGTAAAATTAGGTCTTAAGCTCCTAATAGAACGTGAGTAAAAATGGCAACCCATTTCGGGCAAACCATTTTGATTTGTATGGATTGGATTGGATTGGAAATTGTACTTGTTTCCACACAGTTTAACCATACAATAAGGCATATTTTGTACACTTTATAGCCAAGAAAGCAGTCGAATATTACATGTTACTTCGTGAACGGTCGACCGCGTACTAAAATAATGTTTGGGGGCGTGGCAGCTGCTTGGTGTTTTTTGAGCTTAAGCTTGGCTCACGCGGGCGCCTTGGTAAGCGGTGTCTATAGGTTAAGTGGTCTGTGGGACCAACATTGTATTATGTTAAAAAAACTCATCTGTTCATACAATTTTGTCAGTCTTAAATGAGCTAAGTGTATGAAATAGTTGTTTTTTTTTGCATAACACAAAGTTGGCCCCATAGTAAAAGTTGCTCAGAATCATGGATAGATTCACAATTTGCTATTTCGGTTCACGACTTAGGATTCACCCTGTATATATGCATTAAACCATTCATGTTGGATACACTTTTTTAAGAAATTAAGTAAAAACTACCAATCAAGTAAGAAAAAAAAAGTTAATATGCTGGTTTTTGCCAAAAGTTATCTGAATATATTTTTTTTTATTTTTTTAACTAAAATATATAATAAGCTTTTATTTGAGTTATTTTACATTAAAATTGGTCCATTAGTTTAGCTTGTAGCATTTTTTGAAATATTTTTTAAGGAAGTGACGCCATCTCTGTTCCTAAGGGGTGAAACTTCCGCTGCTGCGGGTCAAATCACTCAATTTGGTCCCGACTATCACTGTGCAAAGCGGCTTGCTTTCTTCACAAAGTGCAGCATTTTGTTCATAACAAGTAGGACTATAAAGGAATTTACATATGTACTCGTATAGAGTGTGTGTGTGTGTGTGTGCGTGTGGGAGTGCGTGTATGTGTGTGTGGGGGAGTGCGTGCGTGCGTGCGTGCGCGCGCGCGCGCGTGTGTGTGTGTGTGTGTGTGTGTGTGTGTGTGTGTGTGTGTGTGTGTGTGTGTGTGTGTGTGTGTGTGTGTGTGTGTGTGTGTGTGTGTGTGTGTGTGTGTGTGTGTGTGTGTGTGTGTGTGTGTGTGTGTGTGTGTGTGTGTGTGTGTGTGTGTGTGTGTGTGTGTGTGTGTGTGTGTGTGTGTGTGTGTGTGTGTGTGTGTGCGCGCGCGTGTGTGTGAGTGTTTGTGTGTGTGTGTGTGTGTGTGTGTGTGTGTGTGTGTGTGTTACGACAAACAAACGGATTAACAAAATGTTGACCAAAGTCCCTTAAAACCTTTATTACGCCTGAAAACTATTTCTACGCGGCACATGCGCGGCACACGACCAATGCACTGCCGAAGTCCGCTGAAGTTTATTGTAGCGAGGGACGTCTCTGTCAGTGCGTCAAATTCAACGTAGTTACTGTTTTTTATTTACTGTTTTAAGTTATATATCTACTGTGTCCCAGGTTAGCCATGGTTTACGCAGCTCGCAGTTTTAAGGCACGAGAAGACACCAACAAACGGGTTTTAAAGTACCGAATCCCAATCTTGAATTATCGTTCAGCGTTTTCCTTTTACAATGACTCGACTGTAACGACAAAAAAACGCCATTTGCCGAATACCTACCCTTCGTTTACAAGCCATTCTTAGAATTTCAATGGTAATCAGGCCTTTTTTACAAGGAAATTAAGGATACTTTTGTTATCAATTGTGTTGGATTGTAAAGTTTTTTTTTAAATAAAATGCTGCAAGAATTTCTTTGATTTTAAAGAAGTTCGAGAAATTAAAAATAACATTGTACCGATACCAGATTTGTTTTATCATATAAATAAATAAATATTATAGGTACATTCTTTACATCTTAACGAAGGTTTGTCAAAGCGTTTATGACACCACGGAATTATAATTGATGAGATTTTTCACTTGTTGCTTAATATTTAATCGAGAATAATTTAAGGCTGACTGGTATAGGTATGGAGGTGACAGTTTTGCGACATTCCTTCCATAGGCAAGATTCCTAACTTTTTTTACGATGCCATTCGTACCAGTTTTTGGAGAAGAACAAATGTTCGTATCGGAGCTACTGCAACTACAATTTGAGACAAAAACGGACCTCGTTGCCGGCAGCCGAAACGGTTTATACTAATTGACATAGAAGCATGATGTCATAGTTTTCTATTTGTACTACTTAATCGTTGTATGGAAAATCAAGTAAATTGCGGTTTTGATCGAGAAATACTGCGTTTAGGTGCATAGTTGTCATACAATTTTGTTTTATTAAAGCATAAGGATCCTGTCGGTTGCTTTAGATTTACTTTTAGACGATTAAAAGGGTCATATTTTATCTAAACTTTCAAGTTCCATATCTTTTTATGTTTTTGATCATATTTTGTATTTTACACTTTATTGCAATAATTTGATGGATTTTTAATCCATGTAGCAACACCACGTTTTCAATTTTAACACGAGGTGACTAGGTACCCTATTCCCAAACTGATCGCGGTCGAATAATACTAGTTAGGCCTACCACAGACTTCCCGTCCCGTCTGATGAAATGTAACACATGGATTACCTATATATATGTTTCCATTCTATTAATCATCTTCCCTAGGATTACTGTAAGATGAGACATCTTTATTATCAAGGCATTAAGAACTATTATCATGTGGCTGGTTGCTTTGACAGGGGTGTAAGTTGACGAAGTAATCCCAGGAGGGAGGATCTTTTCGTTGAAGTGCGTGAAAGGGCTTCGCGAACAGCGTTTGTTGAATGGGGCTTTAAGTATGGTTAGAAACTAGAGTAGCGCTATGTACATGTGGGTTTAGAAATGAACGAACATGTATTTTGACCCCTTTAATTAAAAAGTTAACTTAAATGTGTTTTGTTTGTACCTATTTCGTCAACACTAATGTAACATTAAAAATTTGTATGTTTTTTATGTTACTAACAACTATGGAGTCTTTTGTATTCCGAAATAAAGATTTTATTATTATTCCCTTTATTTAAATGTCATCTTAAGTTAGGTTTTTACAATAATCATATAAAAAGTAAAATATAAAACAATACATACAAAACATAAAATCATTATAAAAACCTAACCTAGGGTGCCGCCGGCAGCGAGGCGGGGCCTAAGCTACCGGTGGCCAGGGCGACAGAGACAGGAATCTCCTGACTATCCGCGCAGTATCCAGGAGTACCGCCTTCTGTATCTGACCCTTGATCCAGCCATCTAGCGAGAGTCTCTTAAGGTGGCGGTCGAGACTCTTCGCTATTAAACCATTCGCCGAAACGACTATCGGGACGATGATCGTCGAATCAACATCCCACATGGCGGTTACCTCGTGAGCCAGGTCTAGGTACTTACTGGCTTTGTCCTTCTCGGCCTTCACGAGGTTCTCGTCATGGGGGATGGTGATGTCGACGAGCACTGCCTGGCGTTTCGATCGATCTGTCAGCACGATATCAGGCCTATTGGCAAGAATAGTCCTGTCCGTGATGACAGATCGATCCCAATAGAGCGTGGCACGACCATTTTCGAGAACTGGCGCAGGTGTGTACTTATAGTAAGGCACTTCGGAGACCACAAGACCATATAGCAGAGCAAGTTGCTGGTGATTATTATTATTATTATTATTAAAACAAACGATTTTTAACGGCTTTTCTGATGATCGCTTATAAATAAGGGTCTTGTACCTATGTGCAGTTCATTTTTATTACCTTTAATTTTTATAGGTACAACTCGTCGGAAATATGTGCGAACCTGGCTTGAGCATACTATAAAGCTGCAATACGACTGATTTCTCCTGATAGAATTGATCTCCGGGAAGGATACATGGTGGGGGTGAGATTTTGATGGGGTCTTATAGAGGCCGGCAAGGTGACCACCAGAAAAATCTGACGGCTTGGGATTTGGCGAAGCGAGGTTCGCAGTTATTTCCGACGAGTTATATATGTATGTATTATCATCGCATTTAACGAAGTATGTACACATATGTGCGTAACAATGTATTCAAATCTATGTAAAAAAAGTATGCGTACCTGTATATTTTAATTTGGTATCTACAAGATATTTGCGGCGTTTGCCGTGGAGACCCTGGGTCCTTGGGGACCGGATGCAATTAACCTTTTTAAAAAGCTAAGTTACATGCTCATCCGGTCCTCTGGTGACAACAGGGCTGGCTCGTTCCTCGCACAGCGAATTGGCATTGCCATTCAACGGGGCAACGCAGCCAGCCTTATGGGTACTCTGCCTAGTGGCAGCGATTTGGGGGAAATATGTGTATATAGTAGTTTAGGTTCACATAGTTTAGGTTAGGTTTAGTTAGTTTTTAACTTTCTCTTTCTGTTCCATGTTTTTTTAATTGTTGTAAATAAATGATTTGACTTGCCAGATGCAAAAAAAAAAGATCAAGTTGATCATTACGGTTATCATAAGACGGCGCGCGAGAGGTGTCGCGGCGAGATAGATCTTTCTAATTAGAACACTTAGAAGTTGGTAGGTATTTCAATGACTTGGTAGTTGTAGTGCGCTCGCATTAGTGCCTATTATAATGTGAGTATTAGCGGTATTAGAAAGAAAGATTGTATGTGTCTTGTTGTAGTCTATCTTAAGCGAATACATAAAAAAAAATGAAAAAATAAAATGAAAAGAAAGGAAGAAACATTTATTCAAGACATAGCAGTGTTTTGTCACGTAAGTTTTATCACGCGATACCTCTTTCAAATATTTCAAACGAAAATATTGACGATTTTGAAGCAAAATACCCATAGGTATATTTTTGAATATCGCGTTGACAAAAAACGGTCGCAATAATATATTATTGTCATTATAAAATTAATAATAATGCTCACTGTGTAGTGGACACATATGGACGTTAATAAATGAAGAAGAAACTCATCGCCTACAACAAAGAGGGAATTTTCTCATAACCCAACAACGTCGCGCAAAGATTACGAAGCGCAATTGTATGCGAGATTACACATATCCCGGTGCAGGGAATCCGTGAAATGCGTAATATTGCGAGGTAGCTTACAACAGAATAACGGATTTTGTTTTCGCGGAGAAAAGTTGTGGACCATACTTTTTACTGGGATATATGTTTTTTTTCTATCCACTGATAACTCTACGGCGCGGACGACTCCAGGATCTCATACTGAACGCACTAGAGCCCCCCTCGCGTCTTTTACATCTGGCTCGTCTAGGGAAAAAACGATCTTCATCGCAGTCGCTGTAGTAGGAAATACGCAAAGAAGCTATAGCTTCCCAAAACACATGACATCATATTATCAATACAATTAAATTTCTGGATTATCCGCGAATTTTGTAGTTTAGTAGCGAGATTTTTCAACCGACGAAAAAAACGGAGGAGGTTCTCAATTCGACGCGTATATATTTTTTTTTTATGTATACTTACACGCATAACTTTTTACAGAGTAGTTCGATTTTGATAATTCCTTTTTTATTGGAAAGGGAGACCCGAAGTTGGTCTCATATAAATTTGGAAAAAAAAACCAACCCTAAGGGTACGAAAATAGGGGATGATTGATTTTTCGTCGGTTAAAACTTTGTTTTCAAAGTAAATTATTAAGGTAGATCATTATGTTGTAATATTTTAGGCAAAGCTTATGTAAGCTGGGCATGGCAGTTCAGTGCGGCGCTCACCGCTCTGTCGAGTGCACGTTCGCGATGGGGAAATATTGTACATCGTACGGGTGTGTATCGACGTACTTACAAAGATGAGGATAGGAGTTTTTGTCGGTTCCGACCCGATTAAAATAAGTAGGTATCTAGCTAATTTTTCAAAACCTAGGTGTTATAATACAATTAGTTTAATAGGTAGACCTAGGCTCCGCGCCGTACTGTTTGTCTTGGCACCGAATGGTTGCATCCAAATGGATATACAAATAAACACATTCGTTTGACTCATTCACGGGCGCGTCACGACAAGTAGTCGTGCGCTCCGTCGTGTGTTGTTTCGACGTTCACTAGCGCGCTATTTGTCTCGGCGACAAATTGACGCGTCCAAATTCATCGAAGTTGATGTTCCAACGTTGAATTTTGACATTCATCACCGTTCCATTAGGATGGCACGTTGGCTATTTAACGAAGGGGCTAACTATCTTTAAACACTAAAGTTTTGACATTCATAAACTGATTTCTCACGCCACTGCTCGGAAATGTGGCAAAAGATGGTCAGAATTCAGGCTTCAAAGCTAGGGCTAGTTGGACGTCGCACGAACAGGCCATCTATGAATTCACTGTCCAACAATGTTATTGTTGGTCAGTTTGAACAGCGCCTCGAACAATCACAGGGCGTCGAGCGGGAGGAGCGGCGCCGGTGGACGCCGCTCCTCTCCGCCGCGCCGGCGAGCGGGGCCGCGCTCTTTTGTTTTTTGATTTAGTATTATGATCTTCAATTAGGTACTTAATTTAAAAAAAGTGTACCCTAGTTAAGGTAAAATTAAGAAACATTAACTTTGTCAGGTGATTCACGAAAATTAGCTGTATAAATGTATGGCAAATTTTCGTGACTCACCTGTAAAAGTTAACGTTTCTTAATTTTACCTTAACTAGGGTACACTTTTTTTGAAAACAACCCTTAAAATTATAATTATTTGCAATTTTCTCGCAGTAGACGTGAAAAGCACTGTGTTAAGCCTCGGCCGAAAGTGCAATAGCTGAACTCGTCCATCTATTGCTTATCTTATCTTATCTTATCTTATCTAGGTGAGGGCCCTTTCGGATGCACTTCGACCCAGTGGGATCTTTTGTGCATTTGCCCTCTCTTTTATACCTGCTCCCAGGCTTGCTCCATCATTTCCACAAAGCGGATGATGCAGTTCGCCGGGAGCACCTTGAATTCCTTTGGTTGCGGGTAACCGTTACCAAAGTAGTTCATTCTTTGTCTGGCAAGGGCATGACATTCACACAATAAGTGTTCCATAGTCTCATCCTCCTCGCCACACATTCTACAGTCTAAACTATCAGATAGTCCCATCTTGGCCAAGAGATCCTTGACCCCCGAAGTGACCTGTGAACACCCCAGATATAATTCTGAGTTGCTTCCTACTGGATTTCCAGAGTTTCCTGGTCCAGCCCGACAGCCCTATTGCTTACTTTTTAGTTTATACAACAATGTACTATTGCTGCGGCGCTGCTCCATACGGTTTAATGGCTAGAATGGAAGCTTTAGGTATGGAAAACTTGTTTAGTAACGAGCGGGAATGTCCTCATTTTCCCAACAACAACACAATTGTGTTCGCGAGATTATAATGGTTGCAGACGGAAACCTCAGAAATGCGTTGTCATATAGGTTAGGTAATAGGTCCTACTTACTACAGCAATGATATACGTCAAAAAACGCTCACTATGCTATGAAAGCCAAAGTAACCCTAGGATTTAATTAGCAGGCAACTTCACGCAACGTGAAATTTGAGCGGATGAGTGAAGATTGAATGTGAATTTTGTTATAAAGTTGTTTCCCGTATTTTCTGAGCTTCCGTATGTAATTTGATTGCTTTCAAAATGTTGTTCTGTTCTCCCAGAAGGAGTAGGTACCTAAGCAGAGCACATTACATTAAATGAATTATGGATTTATAATAATAATAATATTGCTCATAACACACCTCAACCATATCTATTCTCATAGTCAACTTATACGACACCCATCAACTGAAGAAACGGGGCGATGTAATTCTAAGGGCGGGTTGCGCCAACTTACGATTATTCAATTTATTTCGGAACATTGTCCATAGTTGTTAGTAAAAACAAAAACACATGAAAACTTAATTCTAGTGTTAGTGGGTACATGAAATATAAACATTATTAGAATAAACAATGAATATCGTTCCAGTGCTTCTGGATACGGCCTTCAAATCTGTCAACAACGGTACTCAGAAGAGTGTTTGGGCTGCCCCGAATTCAGCGCACCACAGACACCCTTTTGCGCATATTAGCGGCAAAACCGTCAACATGCGCATCAGCGAACATCCCTGACGCGCTACAGAAACGAGGCAGCCCCAACAGTATCCTGAAACCATTGTTGTACTGTACTCTAAGATCACTGATAGCCTTCTGCGTGTAGTTAACCTACAGGCTGCAGGTGTAGAAAGTCTGGCAAAAAGCTTTAAAAAGCGTCAACTCAACTTGTACCATGTTGCATGTTGTAACGGTACCATGTTGCACCGGAATGCCAGCGCTCTCCTCTCCCGTTCTATGTCCAGGTCATCACAGAGGGACTCGGATACCCAATGGCCAAGGTACTTAAATTGTGAAACCTGTTTTAGCGGGGTGCCATTTAATTTGACAGGTGCTCAGAGCATAGAATACTAGAGAGAGGACAAGCCGCCGGCGGCCGTGTCGCAGCTGTATGCTCAATGGGCATACACTACCATACTGTGCACGCGTGCTGATCGCAGAGAATATTACGTTTTTTCCCAAAATGCCTGATATGATGCGCGTTTATTGTCAAATAAGCGTGTAGGTATACAAGAGTGTGTGTTTTAGATGTGTGCGTGCTTTGTCTTGTCAATTACTTGGGCGTTGTGTGGGTTGATGTACTTGCAACAGGCTCACTCTATACAAATCGGCCGCCATGTCCGATCTCCTTATATTCATACATCTGTGGACAGGTGGTACTGTGTACGTTTTCTTACCTGACTTAAAAAGGAGCAACTCACTTTTTTCGACGTTGTCCTTAAGCCATGGGTCTCCACGTACCTTTCACAGATGCGCAGCAGTGTGTCCAACGCACTAACGGATGAGGTCAGCAATGCCATGTCGTCTGCATTATATGCCGATCAACGTTAATATGGCGCCGCCAGCTGCCACTTTTCAAACTTTCCGTACATTCAGATTTTGACGAAGACCTCTTATGATTTATTTATTTAATCGTATGGCATACATTATTTTGGCCTAGTTTGTCACTCTTTTAGTACACCACTTAGGGGACACGTGCGACACCTCTCACGATAACAGACGGTTTTGTGCAACCCTCCACACGAAGATAATATGTTTACCCTTGGTTCACGTATTTTTTTTACAACGATGTTCCCAAATCAATTATGTGAAATTTTATCACGTTTCTCCACCAATACCTACGTTTCGCTGCGCATTTTCCGTCTGAGATACAGCTGTCTCAAGCTCCAGCTCTCGGGCCCATGATAAATGATCCCACCCAAGCTGACTTACGCATCTTTTTACTTCCGCTTTACTCACTTTCACAACATCGCATTTAACATTAACGTGCCACTCTAAATCCAACCTTACCTTATTTGTACAAAGTAGAAGTTCCAGTCATAAATTAATTTTTATTGAATCGTTTTTAAAGATGCGAGTTAGAATGCGTACGCGGCACGTTTATAAGCTAACGAGTGTGAATAATTCATTGAGCGTATTTTATGAGATACGTATGGAATTTTTTGTCAGGTTAAGGGTTTTAGATTAGTATTCATGGATTAAATGTGCGTGGGCTTACTAACGGATCACTTAATGATATATACCTACCTACTGTGTATGCGAGAAAAGTGATTCCTAACAGTTTTTTTAGGTATACTTGATCTATGACCTATCGAGAATAGTCCTGTTAAAACCTTTTTAAATTAATAAACAATGGGGATAATCTTACACAAATCGATCTAGTCCCAAACTAAGCAAAGCTGATGATATGGGTACTCAACGACTATATAAATACCTACCTAGTTAATAATTACTTAAATACATAGAAAACATCCATGACTCAGGAAAAAATATTCGTGCTCATCTCTCAAATAAATGCCCTTGCCGGGATTCGAACCCGGGACCATGGGCTTTGTAGGCAGGGTGACCCAACCAACTAGGCTGCAGAGGTTTTAATTTTTACTATTTTGACGACTCTAAATAAACCAAACAATTATTTATGACAATTAACATATATAAATACCTTCAACTTTAATTTTCCCTAACATCACAAAACAGAAAGAAAACATTAGGAGTTCGATTGTAGCGATTAGGGAGACATTGTCACCGTGGAAGTGACAGGAGATAGCGTTTGAGTGAAGGGGGCGGGTCGTTGCCGGTTCTGTGAAGATTTACGTGTAACACCAAGGGAATACAGAATCGTTTAAGGACACATCTCTTTCTTTAACTTTGTGGAGAAATGAGGCTGTTTGAAGCAATTCATTCAGTCTTTTCTAAATGAATTAGTATTTTGCGTATGTTTGTTTCCTAATCGTATAAACCGTTGTTGTTAATATATTTAAACGATTCGATATGATAAATAAAATAAATAGATCCATAAAAGGATTTAGTTACCTTTATGTTGTTATTGTTGACACCGGCAGTCCTTAAGACTAAAGGTGCTATCGTGCTATGAATGACCCTGAATGGCAAACACATGTTTTCTAATATGTGGTAAACGGTGTGGGTCACACATACTGTAATCATTAGTCATGTAAGTATGCATAAGTACCCCTTGTAGTGGCTGTTTGTTTACCTAAAAAAAAAAAAAAAAAAAAACCGTACGGCACTCATTTATCCGGATAAGACTGTCTTCTGGTCTGTCGACCTGGGGAGTATCCCCTTTTGATCCTTTTTGGCAACACATTCACACCTAGTTAGATCTAGACCTTTTTGTCAGCAAATTCCCGCTCACGGGATAATGGTGACAGACAACACGTAGAGGCTTTTTCGACAATCTAATGATACGTAAAGTGTACACTGCGGCGCTACCACGAACTTCGAATCTCGAACTTCGTATATCTCCGTTTCGGTCGCTCGCGTACCATAAACCATAAGTGCGATAGAGACAGAGATATACGAAGTTCGAGATTCGAAGTTCGTGGTAGCGCCGTTGAGCAGATGATATCCTTGCTGCCATCGGACGCAAGCAGATACAGGCAGCCTGGATGTCAATGACCATTGTTACGTTTATTATTAAACGCCAAATGCCAAAAATTATGAGTAGTTTATGTGTATGACTCTTAATTGTAGCTTTAATTTTAAAGGAATACTTGCTGTGCCCTAACAGGGTTCATGTGCGAACCAACCCTAATGTAACACCTTTTTTATAACACATGATAACTATGCAATAAATGAATTATTTATGAATTATGAATTAACGTTCTTTAGCTACCTGAATTTGCAGCAATGTGTATTTTTTTTTTTGTTTCATTCTATAATCATTATTTCTCCCCATTTACGCCTTTCTTCTAAACTTGTCCGATATCGGGCCGATCAGTCCCATAAGTCGCCGTTATTGAAGGGCGATAGTCGCACAATGGGTTACAAATGCGTCGTAAGTGCTTCACAGGACTCGCTAAGTGTGTCACAAGGAACGCCCATTGTGTTTTGATAAAGAATATTCAGAAACTTGGAATTGTTGCGAGTCAATTCTTTGAGTGATGTCATTCACTATTAGTACAGGGTGGTCTTCGGGTCGATTACGTACGTGAGTTTGATCTAAACTTAGTTTCTTGTATGGGAAAATTACAGTTGAGTTGTCCTAACGCTTCGATCGAATAGTTATGCAACTACCCGTCTGAAAATGTTTTTTTTTCACACACCAAGACGGTGGTAATCTGGTAATTAAGCGGACGGCTTGTCTGACGGTAAGCTGATACCGTCGCCTATAAATAAATAAAATAAAAATCATTTAATTCGGACAACAAAAAAATCCATATTGGGTTAGTACGGTACACTTAAATATAAGAAGTATTAGGTTACATTATATTTCAAATATTCAGTATTCAGTATTCAGTTTCTTTATTGCCATTAAGGAGTAAATCCATGCAGTAATACATATATGTAGGTACAATAATAATAAAAAAAAAAAAACATTTATAAATAATAATCAAGAACAATATTAAGATCAGATGTGTCAAAATAATAGTAATAAGAAGAATAATCATAGTAAGTAGGTCATCACTCATCAGTTAACAAATAATGGCTAAAGAGCGGTGCAGGCTTGCCCAGTGCTGACTGTAGCGACTGTCAAGCCTGTCCGCTATCACTCTCAGGATGCTGCTCGTACTGTCGCACACTCTGCGGCGCGTCGCTGCAGCGCGCCTCCTCACTGTGGCGTGGAAGTGGAAGCCGTCTACATGGGCGTCCGCGAACATGCCTGACGCGCTGCAGGCGCGCGGTAGACGCAACAGCATCCTGAAGGCGTTATTATACATACTATGGACACTGGCGATGCCAGAAGAATCAATAGTGCGTTCATCATCATAATTTTCAGCCTGTAATCGCCCACTGCTGAGCATAAGCCTCTCTTCGCGTACGCCACTTATCCCGGTCCACTTATCTTAATAGTGCGTTGTCGACCTTTTATTGAGGATTCATTGTGTTCTTAATGTTCTTATATATAGCGTTTTATATATCGCTAAACTTAAGTGGCAGTAGGTGGGGCAAATTGCACGTAGAACCGATGGCCATTGGGGCGGAAATGTTCTCGAGTGGCGACCACGTACCAGAAGGCACGGCGTGGGTAGGCTCCCCACAAGGTGGACTGATGACCTGGTAAAGGAGTCCGCTGGATGCGGGTGGCGCAGGACCTGCCATTGTGGCACTCTTTGGGGGAGGCCTATGTCCAGCAATGGACGTCTTTCGGCTGATATGATGATGATGATATAGCGTTTTTAGAGCTGCCAAAAGTCGCCTTGTGTAACTCTTACGGTCCTTTCAAGGTGACTGGGTACAAGGACAACTGCTTGTAAAGCAAGTATTATATAAAAGTTGTAATACCGACGTACCAGCACGTCGTGACGACAAAAAGCGTCGTCTAATTTTACGACGCAATGACGCATACGTTGACATTATCTGTCATAAACGAACCACGGGGCAGGGAATTGCAGGAGACGTTTTGAAAAAATAAGAAACTATTGTCTTCTCGAAAACAGTAGAGTCTATACGCTAGACAATGAGTGTTGCAAAGGGCTCAAAACGCGATAACATCCGTTGGAATCGTTTTATAGAAATAAAAATAACGACGGAAATCTAAAGTCACGTTTTAAAATAGAATCACCAAAATCAATTCATAATTGGCAGAGTAATCGCGTGACAGACATACCTATACAAACATACAGTCCAATTGAGAACCTTCTGTTTGTTTGAAAACGGTTAAAAAGCTAAGCGAAGCCAAAAAAAGCGATTAAGTAAGCCAGCTCCCATTTAAGAGTTGGCTAAAAAAAGAAGCCAAGTTCAGAATGAAGTAAAATGACCCGGAGTGAAATCCTCATGATCAGTGTAGGATGACCATTTAGGTATTGCAGTTTTATAATGTAACAAATTAATTTTAAACGTTAATTACAGTTATACGTTTCAGATTACATTAAAAGTCTACTCTTTATTTAGACCGAGAAAATAGGAGATATAACTAATTTGTTATTTGCCATTCTGAGCATATTACACTTTGGCAAAAGTCTGTAACATATTAATAAATAGTAATGATTTGATTATACATTATGTTTGGAGTTCAACTGAATCTTCATAAACACTAAACAGTCATTAAAACTCCTCTCGTATCCTTTCCCTACGGCCAAAACCTAACTCTCAAACATTCCTTGCCGAAAACTGGCAGATAGCCAGCACTATACGCAGTTTAGCGAACCTAGCACTAGTAGTGCTTTTGAATCTAGAAAGACGTAACAGTCAAGAAACTCCTATTACCAATCGCTTTTTTATCAAAAGTATGATCGTATCTACAGCATTACAACGCCTTATGCGGGCGAGGCAGGTAAGCAAATCGCAATCTTATTTTAATCTTCTTAGTAACCTAGACTACTTTTTCTGGACAGTTATGCGGAAGAATTAGCCCAAATTGAACCTTCTTCATTTGCGAATTAGATCTTTATCAACCGTAATTTATCTATACAGTTACTTTGGCTTGTATGAGAATGAGTCGGCGGAATTTCAACCTTTTATGGATGACTACAAACCGCGGAATTCAGCCTGTATATGTGGCGAAGATTCTTCTCGAGTATACATATAGATACTTAGTACCTAATCTAATGGGTATTGATTACTTTTTTTTCTTATAATCAGGTACTTTTTGGGTTTTCCTACTTTGAATCACGAGTCAATGGATTCTTATAAACAAACGTCTTTAATTTATTTTATTCCATTGTGCGATTTTATTTCTACTTTAGGTATATGGACCATCATAAAATGCAAACCTAAGAAAACCATGCAAAATTAACCTTTTATCAATAACCGATCGTAACCCAACATTTCCAATAAGTATTCTGAAAAAAAAGGAAAAGGAACCCTTTATAAGACACCACCAACGGTTTTTCCCGCACATTTTCGCTCCTTGTCCATTTGAGGCAGCTTTTACGAATTGACCTCAAACACGATCAAACCAAATCACTAAGCTTGCATGAATGATTTGCCAAGATTGTCTATAACAGTGACGCAAGGCACCGCCTTCGCAGTACACTGAGGTTGCAGTAGCTTAATATTTTAAAATTAAAATAAGGAAATAGGTACATATTAACGGACAATTTTATACAAAAACTGCTTTAGTCCCACCCGAACTAAGTAGTTCACGAAAATGCTAAGTAAGTACCTAGCCTTTTCGTTGGGCAGTCGTGTAAAATTATCGTACGTATTTATTACATACAGAATACAGATATTTATTGGAAAAAGTACATTTTACAAGTCATAATTTTCAAACACAATTAAATTAAATTAAGTTAGGTACACACAGTCACACATTACGGTGCTGGGTCCTTACGAGTGTGCAAAACTCGTCAATGGGGAAGGCAACTGTCAAACTGACAGCTCCAATAATTGTACCTAAAAATGCTAAATTTGTATGGCGGGAAGTACTTTTTATTTATTTTTGCGACAATGTCTTTATTTTTCGGCCCGAATTGCTCCGTAGTGGGACGGTGGATCCGTTATCCGAAAAAGGCTAAAAACAAAAGGTTGTGGATTAAAGCTATGGGGAAGATTTTTGCCTAAGAACTGTATATTGTTTCCTTACATAGTTGGTACAATCGATCTTCCGTCTCTCTCACTCTCATCGTATGGAATCTAGAAGAGCGCCATCTACAATTAGCTTTCACCGGCCAACCCCATTAAGTTACATGCCTGTTCCATAAGCAATTATTTAAGCTTGTTCTTGAATATACTGTTGCTGGATGAGTTTTTTATGTCAGTCGGGAGCAAGTTGTATAGGGTGGACCCCATGATGCTGAGTGACCATCGTGACTTAGCCAGCCGGCGGCTCGGAACGATCAGCAGAGGTCGCCTACGGGACGAACTCAGTTTGTAGGCATGCATGTTGCCTCTTACGTACATACAGGCAGTCAGTACATACATGCATGGTAAGGTGAGAATTTTATGTTTTTTAAATAGCGTCTGTGCAGGATAGCTTACAGATTTTCCATCGATTATACGCAGAGCGCGTTTCTGTATTCTAAACAGTCTGTCGCAGTCAACAACCTGAGTAAGAATCGAGTACTTAAAACTCACGTCTATTTTCCCAAAATTGGTAGGAAGGACAGTTTTGTGTATACCTCATTGTTGGCAAACAAGCGTACGGCCCTGACTGATGGTAAACACACACCGTAGTAGGTTAGTTTGCAATTCTAAAGGCGTTATACATGCGCATTGCTCAGCTCTTTTAAAATAGACAATCACCTCTTCCGCAGAGCCCCATACTGTAGTGCCTCGGATAAAAATCGGGATGAGCTTTTTTCACAACCGTGCGGAGGAGGTCTAGACACTTTGTAACTGAACTGTTTCCATGTATGTGCCAAATGTAGGTATGCTCCATACAACTTTTTTATTTTATTTACAAAAATAAAATGAGAATTATTAACCTTTGGTTTTGATCTTATTAATACAGCAGCAAATACAAATAATTGAATGCGTTTCAAACGCCGACGTTGAACTTCTTCAAGGACGTGCTCATTGGTCAAGTTAGCCTTCTGCCGCCACGTGTTTTGTCCTCGCCGAAGGACGGCTATACTTAGCCCGTATGTTGGCGATGGGGATCGATACCGCTTTACCGATGCAGCGGTCACCGCTTCACCAATTCACAGTGGTACATCAAAATGTTGGGCATACTAGAAATTTTTCAGAAAGTTTGACAGTTCTCAATGGAATGACAGCTGGTAATGCCATATTTAATTTTGATCGGTCTGATATCATAAGTTGGCGCAACCCGCCGCCCGTAGTGTCGAACAGTACAAACTTTCATTCCCTAAGAGGCTGTTTAAAGGAGTAAAAAGTATTACCCCTATGGTCACTGAGTTATAGAAGGAATAAACGCATTCATGCTTGTAAACCGGCTGCTGGGTTTCTGGTATCTTGATCTTGGAAAGATGTGGCGTTATAAAATTTAATGACGCCATGATGAATATATCTATTTGGGATCTACGATGCCACAGACAGTCACCCGGATATAGTTGAGTTTATTTAATGCGGCTGATTTTTTTTAAACTGTCATTGGAATTGGAATCTTAGTTAGTTAGTTAGTTATACTGGGCGTTTAGTTATATTGGAATTGTAATCTTAGTTAGTTATACTGGGCGTTTAGTTATATTTAAATTGGAATCGTAGTTAGTTATACTGGGCGTTTAGTTATATTGGAATTGGAATCTTATTTAGTTAGGTAGTTATATTGGGCGTTTCCGCAAGTCGACATCCATTGTGCCTATTTTGCGTGAAACGGCGGTGTGGCGCTACTCTAACCACCCCAGCTCGTCTAGAAAGTTGGTGAGCGCCTTAGTGTTGCTGACTGCGTCCCGTAGTGTGTCTTGTATTGGAATCTTATACCTATACCTTGGATTGTAGAGTTGCTTTTTAAATGGACAACTGTGATGCATTTCGCCAACTCAAATATACTCACAATGGTGAAGGCCGCGGGAGTACGCTGGATGCAGGTGCTGGACCGGTAACTTTGGCAATCTTTGGGGGAGGCCTATGTCCAGCTGTGGACTTCTTTCAGCTGATATGATGATGATGCTGACACATAATGTTCGAAATACAATACCCCTCGCTAGTGTCGGCGATTAAAAATACAATTACAATGTTCATTATCAGTTCAGTCACCAGCAGTAATAAGTATGTGCCACAACAAACCGCGCATGTAAATCAATTATTTGGGAGCCGTTAAGACGTGTCAAATACTTTTGCCTACTTTGTTAATGCAAATTTTAAGATGGAACATTACCTGAGCCCATTTTAGGTATTTTAGATCAGAATTTCCGTCGCGCTGACTTATGTGGGAGCGCTAGTGAGATATGGACAACTGCAGCGTTAAATTATTAAGTCATCATCATCCTCCTAGCGTCATTATTCCCGGTTGTGTCCCTAAAGGAGCCCGGGGTCCGCTTTGACACCTAATCCCAAGATTTGGCATAGGCACTAGTTTTACGAAAGCGACTGCCATCTGACCTTCCAACCCAGAGGGAAAACTAGACCTTATTGGGATTAGACCGATTTCCTCACGATGTTTTCCTTCACCGAAAAGCTAACGGTAATTCCGTACATAAGTTCCGAAAAACTCATTGGTACGAGCCGGGATTCGAACCCACGACCGCCGCTTGACAGCCGCATGCCTGAACCACTAGGCTACCGTAGCTTAAAGTAACACCGTAAAATTGCGTAAAATAATTAAGTGAAAAACTCAATAATCGAGGTTTTGTTCTCGACTGTTACTGCCTGAGAAACTTAACCAATCGTAACAATATTTTGGAAACTGAATAAGAAGGAAATATTAAATGCTCGACTGTTTGGATTTTTGGGATTGTTGTTGACGGATTTGGATAATAAGCCTTTTTTACAGCCTACTGAAATAAAAAAATAATAATTAAAAAAACACAAATAAGTCATTTCAATGTTGGTGAATGTAGCTTGCCACGTTCTACATAGAAACGTTCAAATGCGAAACCCTTTCCTAAAACCTAACCTATACCCTTACAAAGTTATTACTAACCAGCATCCTTTTCCCAGCATAAATCGTTTTAAGTCCCTCATAAGGGTCCCGGCACACGTAGCTGTAGCGTCGCCTGAATAAGGCTAATATTTTCTTACCTAAACGAGTTAGCTTTATCGAGTTCCCGGGGGGTCTTAGTAAACTGTTGTGAGAGTTTTTCTCCGTCTTTTATTGGCTTTATTTCGAAGAATTTCAATGGATACCGTGTAGTTTGTCCGTGAAAGGGGAAATTAATATTTAGAAGTTTGAAAACAGTATCTATTTATTACATAAGTTCCTATTTAGAAGGTATATATTTATAGAAGTAATAGCACATATTTTGTTTATTTTATATCAAGTTACTTTTTTTTTTTTTTTTATTTAGAAACAAACGGTCTTAAAATATACAAATTAATTAGCTGGAAGCTATACACTAACAATATCACTAGACCAATAGTTTCCTTATTGTTATTAAAATTTACATAACTATCTAAATCACTAGGTATAACCGATATCATTACATACAATATATATATTTATTTACATACAATATAAATACATATATTTTAACTTTTACCATTATCTAATGTTTTATATTACACACTATATTAACATTATTTTAACAAGGAATAAATTTGTTTTTTAAATGTTACTAGCGAACTGCCAAATAAATCTGCATTCATACACTTTTTATGGTAAAGCTGGCATGCGCGTTTAATATATGAATTTTGTGCGTGATTCGTTCTGCTATATGCAATATATAATATAAGTTACAATAATAAAATAGTTTTTAGTAAGTTTATTTGATGCTTCTTTCGGCCAATTGCTAAGGAATGTATCGGTTACCGTAAAATTGCGATCACCGTCAGTTTATAATCATAAAATTTTGAAATGCCAAAATCATTCAGAATTTAAAGCATTTTAATTCGTTCGTTACTTAAAAATCAATCAATGTCAAATCGTGAAATTGTGAACTGAGATCAAATTGGCAAAAGTCTTCTTCACATTACTAGTTGCCCTTTGCCAAACTGTACAGGATAATACCTACTGAAATAACTGAACTTTGAGATGATAATCGCAATTCACTCTGGTCTAGGATATAAAAACCACCTACAACTCCTTCACTTTATGGTCGCGCCACACTTGGAGGTTCGTGTTCGCGTTGCGTCGTTGCCTCTCTTTCATTTGCCATAGGAAGGAAAAAGATGCAACACGAATATTTGGGCAAACACCGCCAAGTGTGGTGCGACCATACAGGTTAGATACATACGCTACGCCGTAGAGCGTAGCAATACACATTTAGTGCTAATGATTTCGTAGCGCTCGTAGCAGATAACGTCTATTAAAACCACCTACACATACAACTCCTTCACTTTACGTTAACAGGTTTGATACAATACGCTATGCCATAGAGCGTAGCAATGCACATTCAGTGCTAATGATCTCGTAGCGCTCGTAGCAGATAACGTGTATTAAAACCACCTACACATACAACTCTTTCACTTTACGTTAACAGGTTTAATACAATACGCTATGCCATAGAGCGTAGCAATGCACATTCAGTGCTAATGATCTCGTAGCGCTCGTAGCAGATAACGTGTGGAAAACCGGTTTGTAGAGGAAAGTGCCTTCGAAAAGAGAGGGCACCTAGCGGGTAACTAGTACATAGTTATTGGCAGTAGTTACTAACTACTGCCAATAATCACTACGCGCTACGCTCGAAGCTGATCCCGTTGCTTTTCTGCTAAGTAGCGGAAAGCGTCTACGGCGTAGGCGCCCCCGCTAGGCCGGGGTTCCTGGCAGTGAAAGTGTTAAAACATAACCCATCCATCGTTCCTAGCGCTACGTCGTGCAGGGACTGGAACCGGTTTTAAAACCCTAAGCATATCGAATGTGGTAAACATAAGGTAACCCTAATAAAACTCTAACAAAACCCTATCCAATAATAACCTTACCTAATAGTTACCATAACAATAGGGTTACCCTATCAGTAAATACTTCCCTCTTTTCTTTCCACGTATCCCTATACTGGGCAGTCTCCTACCAGTCTTGGTCAAAGACCTCAAGCTCGTCTCGCCATCTCCGACGAGGTCTACCGCGACGCCGTGGTCGGCCCACTTGGTGGTGATTTTAGCCCACAAGTCTTCCGGCATGCGGCAGATGTGCCCGGCCCAGTACCTTATCATAGGGTTACCAAATCGATAGGCTTAAGCCTGAAAAGGGGTTTTCCGATCTCTGGCGTAGCAGCAGCTTTATGGTTTAAAAATTCACTTACCTATTTATCTAGAGAAATACAATAACATGCCTTAATGTCTTAGTTAACAACGTGTACGAATACGAATGCAAAGAATACATTTAAAAAAGACTTAATAATATTTACTAGCTTTAACTCCATATATAGTGTAAAATGGCCGTAGCACTCTGACACTTGTGTGTCGTCATTGGCGCTGAATAGGTAAAATTTTGAGGACGAATTTTTACGAGTAATTTTACGCTTTACCCAAGCCCGGCTGAGCCACGGCCGGGCCGTACCGACACCGGGCCGCTTCCGCGCCTCGTCCGTGGCTCGGCTGGGCTTGGATATAGCTCGGCCGCGCAAAAACGCCGTCGTTTTTCTTAGAAAACGGCCCGGGCCGGACACAGCCCGTCCTAGCGTGAGTCATCCTTTAAAAGCCCGTACCGTGGTGGAGAAAATTCCTCGTAAAGGGTATACTAGGCTAGTACGTATGTCATGCACACAAAAGTTGCAATCGTCTAATTAAAATTTATTTTGTTGCAGAAAGTTCATCCCACTCCACATCATAGAGGAGGACAGTTACGAAAAGGACGTGCTATTCTACGTCAACCTCGGCAACCCGGAGTTAGTCGGTGGTATGTACCATTAATATTAATGTCACTAATAAAATACAACTTTTTGAAATGTCACTTGTCATAATAGTGTCAATTGGCGATTTATAAGGTCTCTCACAGACCCCTGCGGTGGCAGTCAATAGTTAATTTGACAGTTAATGTCAAGTTTACAATTGACTGCTACTGCAGGCCGCGTCCTCACATTGGACAAGACGTCACATGATATATTTGCCTACGTCTTTGTGATGTGAAAGCGCTCCTTAGTCAACATAAATTCGGCATACATTGCTGTCCTATACCGTCAGGTTCCTCAGCGTTTCTAATCGACCCAGAAATGTATGGCGAATTTCCACTTCCACCTTTCACAACAAATATGATGATTCGTCATCATTTTATTGAAAATTCGAAAAAGTGGCGACATTTTTTTTTTAATTGGCAGATATTCTTTTTTAATGCTGTCAACAAGAATGGATTGCAAAATTAGGTAAATGGGTGAGCCAAGCAAAGGCGCGAGTTCATTAAAAACTTAAGACTTTGAGATCGTGTAATATATACCTACCTACCCCTATTCAATTCTGTGAGCACAACTATTTTTGTTAATATTAAGCTATTCAACGATTTAAAATGTTCGTATTATCGTGAAGCAGTATAAAGCTGCTCGGAATTGGAAATGGATGAAAATTTTAGAACCTGCCTAATTTTTTTTTGTAGGAATAACCTTCCTTAGCTCTTGTTAAAAGTTGCAGACTTTTCAGCTGCGTCAATTATTTTTGAAAAACATAAACAGTTGCCAGGGTCAGATATTTAAAATATTTTTGTTGTATGAGACGGATCAAGGAAAGTGTCTCATTCACCGCCCTAAACCGAAACTGTTTATATTTTTCAAAAAATAGTCGACGCAGCTGAAAAGTTAACTTTTTTCTGGTGCTAAGGAAGGTTATTCCTATCACTAAAAACATTATCAGGCACTTCTAAAATTCTCATCCATTTCCCATTGCAAGAAATTAACGATCTCACAGTCTTAAGTTTTAAACTCAGCCGCAGTTCCATTTGCAAACTTCGAAAACGGCCCAATACTGACAACATAACGATAACGTGCGCTCGCCTAACTTACCCGACATACTCGTGCCAACTCACGAATGTGAAACTTGGCCAACATACAAACTTGGACCGTTGGCCCGTGAGATTTAAACTCTACTAACTTTCGCAAGGTCTCGACTTAGCTACGAGTATCACTGAAAAACGAACTTAAGTAACATCCTTCAAGGTTTATTTTCCATCAACCTAGCAAGCAACTTATGACCTCACGAAATTTAGGAATGTTCAACGGAAATTTGAATTTACTAATTCTTATTTTGAATTTATTATGTCTTTTACTAGTTTATTAGATGATTAATTTTAAGCATGGCAGAGGTCGAGTTAGTGGTTCGTCGAGTCGGCAAGTGCATTCACTATGTTTTATATTGTTCAGTCAAAATGGTAGGACTATTAGATTTGCCGAAGTAGAGGAAACTATGGTCCCCTAGTCATTTAAATACATTTTATAACCTAAAAGCGATTTAAAGAATTTATACTGGACTGAAATGGCAGCTGCAGAGATTGACTTCGAAGCTGCAGGGACCCATAAAAAAAGAGTCACGAGTATTACTCATCTAAGTCGGTAAAATAAAGATTGACTCAGATCGCAGGTATTTCACGCACGAACCGAAGGCTAGCGCGATAAACACGCGATCTAAGGCTTTCTTTATTACCGCCCGTTGTGAGTGAAACATTTTACTCTCTCACTGGCCAGAATGTGGGTTTTTTCGCCTGCGTGGCTCTTAATGGCCAGGAGTGACGTTAAAAAACCGTTGGGTGGTACATGATCTCCTGATGATTTCAATCAATCAACTTTATTTCGCTACAACAGAAGTTATTTGTACAACAAAAGTGTAGATTTAAGCTGATTTTGCGTGTTAGTTATTCTCTGGAATTGATGATAGACGATTAAGTATATTAACTGTACGAGTATATTTCTTTAATTTGTATAAAATGATTTCAGTGTACATGTTTTTCTTACTGACTCGAATGAACGCACCCGGCGTATTGTTAATTTTGAATCTAGATCGCCAAACTGTAAATCAATGCAAAATTTTCGAAATTGGATTATTGTTGTTAAGGTTTGAAATATTTATTAATTCTTGAAACTTCGGAAAGTCCTATCATTTTGACTGAGCACTAGTTAGCTATTGAATTTGTTTTGTTTGTTAAAACATAGTCGATGCATTTGTCCTAGCATAGAATTTATCTCGCTTCTACTACTAGTTTATGCATGAATTAATTTTGTTCGGCAGAAGTATTTGAGACATTCCTGCCTGATGCATCGGCTACTGTCTCAGTAGCGTTTGCTCCCGGTAAGTTGTGTGTGGAAAGGGTTGCACTTGTTAATAGGCAAAGTAAATTGTGATCATAATATGTAAACGCCATACCTCCTCATGTTTAATCTTGGTCCTGTATGGCAGTCCACGTGGAAAACTGCCATAAAGGTTTCATAACATTCGTACTCAAGCTAGCTTCTTTCTTTTAAATGCAAATTCAGAAAATAACTCAAATGTTGATAGTCAGTAAATGGATGTTCAAGATTGTGTAGACAGTAAGCTATGATCGTGGCAAATGATGGTCACTTGAACTGTTTTAAGTCAGCCATCGTGGTCCATTATAGCTTGATCCTTTATAAAGGATCAAGCTATAATGGACCACGATGGCTATAGCTAACACCACGCGGTCACGCAGGGCCGTCTGGTTTCACCTGTTGGCCATTATTGAAATAGATAAGTACTTAACTAATTTTTCTGTTCTGTTCTGGAATTGATTCGAATGTCACGAATAAATCCAAATATTCTACGTTGATCTCATTTAACAAGTGTAACCCAATGAGTTTTGTTTTCTTGGGTAGTGCTTCAGTTTGAATAACTGCAGGTTGTTTTAGAATTTCTGTAGTGTTTTTGGCTTTAAAATGTAGTGCTTTATTACACTGTTTGGGATTTTATTGATTGCACTTGAGTTACAGTACAATGTCAGTCTATTAATGGTGCGATGAAGAGACATACAAATCTGATTCTCATATAATGCAAGGCATAGAAATATCATTCTATTGTTGAGAACAGAGTGGCGACCACAACTACTTAACACCCGGAAAAAAAGCCTGAATTAAGAAATTCATTAGGTAGAGCCAATATCTTAAATGAAACAGAAATCATCTTGAATTAAAATAATTATATCGAATCAAGGGAAAAATCTTCACTCTAGATAATTTCGCTCCATTCCAGATCTTTCTAATGAATTTCATAGTTCAAAAATATTTACCTTGAACCGAGTTTTATTCTGTGTAGTAATTAATTGTTAACGAGACAATTAGAAACGAATACATTGATTATAGCCGAATAATATTTTAAAAGTTACTTGTATAAAAATACCAGGAAAAGTAGTTTTAATGCGTAAAATAATAGGCAATAATGATTGAACGCAATAGAAAACAACTCAAGGAATCATATTAAAAGTTTCATGGTTCCTATAGGATAGTGGACAAATCGGAAACTAATCAGTTTGTATCGCTTCTCGAACCACAATAATCATAAAAACACACGGAACCAATCACACTTGCTCGCAAAATGGTGTATACTATAAAATATCTGCACAAAGATAACTTTGCCGATGGCAAACTCTCGAAAAGTCTTGATTTCGTACTTGTTGTTGAGAAAATATGAGCAGCGACACCTTATTCGGTAGCACGGCTAAATTTGTCACATGATACCGTAAAAAGTTATGCCGTTTGGAAGCCGGAAATACAAGTTTGGGGTGAGATATAAAGACAAAGTTAGTTCAACAAGAACACACAGAAACTTGGCTATTAGATATGACTCATTTTTATGAGAAAAATTTAATTTACGGTGCGTTTGGTTGTAAAGTATTGTAAATAATACTTTTCAGTTATATGGAGTTTCACATACTGGTGGTGTAAACTGTCATTCGAGTCAGCCTGATTATTTACTATGGGTCTACATTGTAATTTTTAGACCAGTGCTTCCTGAGTGCCGCAGGTCTCCGGTCCGCCAAATGCAGAAGTGGCTAAACATGTGTTTCTGTCATTTTTACAACGGATTTAGTGCAATTAAAATAATGTTATGCCCGTATGTTTAAAATGCCTCGATTAGAGATTTCGCAGAAAATTTATTAAGTGTTCTCTTTTATTGATATCAAGTTGCTTTCAACTAAATTAGAATTCCGATAGTAAGTGATACATCTCGCTTAGACGCTTATCTACTTACTGTCCCATAAATAATGTTTTTTTTAATAAAACTCCCCAATCCTTCGCATTATCACAACATAACCCACGAATTAAACCGCCTTAAGCCCAAATATAAAATGATTTATATCTCGCACAACAATATCGACGCACGTGTCTTTGGGATTTTCAACTTTATGCTCATGCCATTTGGTATCACATAAGCGCCATATTTGCCTGGTTTCGAACAAGCCGACATCGGGTATTATATGACATAATATACCCTGATCCGTGCCCGAACCTTGGGGGCATTGACCCAGTTCCCTGATTAAGGGCCGATAAGACCCGAGCAAGATTGTGACGTATTTAATTTATTATAGGAAGCTGAAATTGATAAGATTCCTTTCGCAGGACGGAATAATTTTGACCTCTCATTATGAGTAGTGGTTATTAATTTTTAGGTCCAAATATAACAGAGATGAGTTAGACGAGTTGAAATAGGGTTAAAAATAGGCAAGGAGGATTAAAAGTATATTAACAGTTGGATTTTAAGCGTTTTCTGCTGATTTCGATATTGTTAATGCTGATTGTTTTGAGATACCTACCTATTTGAAATCAATAATAAATGCAATGATTGGGTCGAATCATATTGACACGATGTTAAAAATTTTACATAAATTTTAAGTTTTTAAATTATGAAAACAAGGTGGTCTGATGAGCTGGTAATGGTCGCGGGAGTCCGCTGGATGCGGGTGGCGCAGGACCGGTCACTTAGGAACTCTTTGGGGGGGGGCCTATGTCCAGCAGTGGACGTCTTTCGGCTGATACTGATGAAGTGATGATGATGAATTATGAAAAATTTTTTTTTAAGAAAAAGTATTATATTTCCAGAAACTTAATTTTAGGTTCGTCATTATACGTTTTCTTATAAAATTATATTTTAAACAGGAACGCAAATAGCAAACTCAACTGTCATATACCCGTATTATAATATTTCGATTTACTAATGAAAACGAGTAGCTAACGAAAAGCACAAACTATGCGCAATAAGGTCAATCGATTTTTCACTCAAATGTCAGCCACTTGTACCAATTTAATTATTAGTAGAGTTTGCTCACAACTTCGCTGGAAACACAATCATTACAGGCTTAAGCCAAGATAATGCAAGACCGAAAGCAAAAAAGAGTTGGTAAAAGAAAAAGGCCCTATCCCAAAAATACCGGTGGCTCCAAAAAATGCTCGTTCATCATCCTATTATCGGTTTCCCAGTTGTACCCTAAAGGAGCCCGGGGTCTACTTTAGCAGATAATTCCAAGATTTGACGTAGGCACTAGTTTTACGAGAGCGATTACCATCTGGCCTTCTAACCCAGAGAGAACACTAGTAAGGGCTAAGACCGGTTTCCTCGCAATGTTTTCCTACAGCGAAAATCAACTGGTAAATATCAAATAATATTTTGGGCAGTTCAATGTATGGTTTGTCACTTCCCAAAAAACGCTTGGTCACTATTCTAAATTGATGGGTCTAAAGAAAATAAATAATAATGATTTATGCCTAACAAACTCGGTATAAAACAAAACAGCTGATTTGCTTCGTAAACATTCAAATCAAACCCTAGATGGTTACATTTATAATTTAAACCAAAAACCTCTGCAGCCCGAGTCTGTTAACTACTGTACAGATTAATCGTAAACTATCCCGAACCCTTCCCTTTTTTTCTTTTTAACGTAGGGGGAATGCTTTGACGCTCCATCCGCCCGGTCAGGGGGGGTCGGACGAGTGTGTGGTACTCCCGGACAGAAGGCCTAGACTACCCACTAAACCCCCAACGATTGTCCAACCATGTCGCTGCCAAGGAGGGCCAAATGTTCGCTTGACGCATTCTACTTTGACCCTCGCGACTGGGCCCGTTTGCGCGGGCACGACCAGGGAGAGCGCCCCGGGACAATTTCGGGGCGCTGCCATCCCGGGGGCTTATTGGACGGCTAGGGTCCCCCGACCCTGCCATCCAGACCACTACGGCGGGGGAGCAAGTGTGCATAGCAGCAGCGTGCGCGCCCCACTCTCCGTCTGCGGATATTAGGAGCCCTGAGGCCATCGCCTAGCCTGATAAATTGGAATCGCCACGATATTTGTAAATATCTCCCAATTACGACGGTCCGCCATTTTGTTTGCTTCACAGTTACTGGATTCGGGAGACTATTTAATTTGGCAAGGTGCGGTAATTGACAAGTAAAAATTTAACATGTTAGTTATTAATAATGGTTACTAGCGGATGCCAGAGGAAATACGAGATTGAGAAGAAATGTACGGAAAGCGGACTCCAGGCTGAGCAGTAACAAAGAAAGATAAATGTCTTAATTGACAGAACAGAGAGAGGTAAGAACAGAGGAAGGTCATCTCTCTCATATTTGGTACAGCCCAACTGGCGAAGGTGGCAAAGTACTTCAACTTACAGAAAACCTCAAATATGCGAGGTGTCAAATATATGAAACACATCTTTGAATAACTGTGGTGGATATATTCACCCCATACGCTAAGCAAAAGAGTTATCGATGAAAGTATAACTAAAACTACATTCTTATGCGCGTTCTCATTACTATTCATTCTAGCTATTTCGTCCAGCCAACTTTTAGATAGCGGAAACTGTGCAAAATAATCATTCTGGAAACCGAAATTCGTTCCGTATTTTCCGCCATTAGCGAGTTTTCGTGAGTAATTTGTAGCGAGAAATAACAACTTCTAACTTTTAATCTCTTTTCGGTCTTACAAACCACTTATAACTAACATCAAATTTTAATGCAACCACGACCTACAGTAGGTCAATCACGTAACGCATTGTACGCGCGTCTGACAGTAAAATCACAATCTAACTGTCATTTTTCCATATAAAATTGACATTTAGACCTTACAGACGCGCGTAAGAAAAGTTACGTGATCGACCCACAGTATATAGGTCAATCACGTCACGCATTGTACGCACGTCTGACAGTAAAATCACAATCTAACTGTCATTTCTCCATATAAAATTGACATTTAGACCTTACAGACGCGCGTAAGAAAAGTTACGTGATCGACCCACAGTAGGTCAATCACGTAACGCATTGTACGCGCGTCTGACAGTAAAATCACAATCTAACTGTCATTTCTCCATATAAAATTGACATTTAGACCTTACAGACGCGCGTAAGAAAAGTTACGTGATCGACCCACACAGGTCACGTAACGCATTGTACGCGCCGCGTCAGGTAGATCTAAATGTCACTTTTTATACAGAAAAATGACGGTTAAATTTGTCCTAACGCGTGTTCGAAACGTTACGTGATTACCCCTCTGTATTCAGTAATTAGTATTATTTTTGCGTTCTACGAATAGTGTTGTGTTAGTGTGGCTAGCTAACCTATTTAACTGTTCATGAGCCATTTTGCCGAAACCGAGATTTTACATAGTTATTATCTTATTTGTAAGGTTGTATGTAGAGGCAATATCCAAAATAATTTAGCTGATTTTAAAAATTGTTTCATCTGTGCATAGATGGACTTTCTGGATTGTCTTATGATATATCTTATCTCGCGGGTTTGCTTCCATTCTTTCCAATACGCCAGTGAACCCCGCGCGGGTAACTAAAACTAATAAGCGAGTCTCTTTTAACGAGTTTTCTGTGAGTACCTGAATCTGATTAGAATAAAAACCTACCCACAAATACAGGAGCTACGAAAAAAAATATTTAAAATGAATGAATGAAATAATTTATTTGCAAGAATGCGGTTACAAGATCTTAAAAATAATAAATAAACCAACGCATCCAACCTGGATTTACGAAGTCAACATATTTGAAAAACCATACCAATAACAACAACTATACCGTCAACATATTATAAAAGGTTATACTTAGTATAATTATTGGGTTGGAAGGTCAGATGGCAGTCGCTTTCGTAAAACTAGTGCCTATGCCAAATCTTGGGATTAGGTGTCAAAGCGGACCCCGGGCCCCTTTAGGGCACAACCGGGATTAACGCTAGGAGGATGACTTAGTATAATTATTGGTTATAGGTATTTATCTCAGAGCATAGAATACTAGAGAGAGGACAAGCCGCCGGCGGCCGTGTCGCAGCTGTATGCTCAATGGGCATACACTGCCATACTGTACACGCGTGCTGATCGCAGAGAATATTACGTTTTTTCCCAAAATGCCTGATATGATGCGCGTTTATTGTCAAATAAGCGTGTAGGTATACAAGTGTGTGTGTTTTAGATGTGTGCGTGCTTTGTCTTGTCAATTACTTGGGCGTTGTGTGGTTTAATGTACTTGCGACAGGCTCACTCTATACAAATCGGCCGGAGAGAGGACAAGCCGCCGGCGGCCGTGTCACAGCTGTATGCTCAATGGGCATACACTGCCATACTGTACACGCGTGCTGATCGCAGAGAATATTACGTTTTTTCCCAAAATGCCTGATATGATGCGCGTTTATTGTCAAATAAGCGTGTAGGTATACAAGTGTGTGTGTTTTAGATGTGTGCGTGCTTTGTCTTGTCAATTACTTGGGCGTTGTGTGGGTTAATGTACTTGCGACAGGCTCACTCTATACAAATCGGCCGCCATGTCCGATCTCCTTATATTCATACATCTGTGGTATTTATCAAGCAGTCCTAACAAAATTATAGTTTTAATATGATAACTAATTTTTAGATGGTTCGCTAACACCACCTTTGAAACGATCAACATTTTCAATTAAATTAAAATTTTAAAATTGTATTTACTTATCACATTAATTCACTTTTATATCAAGTCTAAAACAAAATGGCAGCGGAACGGCGCCAATTCCTGAAACTACGTAAGTTATACTCAAAACTGTCAGATATAAATCTTATTAAGTCGATATAGCTCAGAGCGGTACGAGGATAATACCGCAGATCTAAAACATCCTAATTTAATGAACTTACCAGGTCACATATGACGTTTTCATAAAACAAGGTCAGGTTTTACGTATGCCCAAATCTCACCAGTTGAAGCACGAGCGGGTTTATTTACATTTGATCATGGGATGGGCAAGTTTGTAGCCGCTGGTCTGAAAAGATTGAGCTCAAGATATGTTGGTAACGTGTTTTTGAAATGTTTCGGTGAATAGGTTTCTAGGTACGAAAGTCGCTGATGTTGAAAATCGCCGAAAATGTAAAATGTGAGTCGGATGAATAGACTTGTTAGTGCTACCCGAAAGCGGTATTTCTGGTTAGCAAATAAATATTGTGGATTAGAAATTTTATGGAGTACCTAGTTGGTAATTAGATATAGGTATACATTTATAATTTATTATACAACAATCGTTTTAAAATGCATCTAATTGCGCACAAATAAAGATTAAGTGCTACTTAATGGGTTGAGGGGTGTTTAATTGGAGGTGAATATTTTCAAAGGAGTGATTGCTGAGTTCACAAATAAAACTCAATTCGGGTAGCAACGATAGTCATAATTTTACACAAGCTTAGTTGCGTTTGTCGCGAAGCCACTTCTGGTCACTCTCATGGCCGCGAATGAGAACCTATAGCACTTAAGCTAAGACCCGTATTAGCATATATGCAACTATAAACATACCCTTACAACTTTCGGAATCCTTTATATATCTGACATAGGGGCTGCCGCCTCGTGCGTGCCAGCTCCCTATGACGTGTGGGGACTTTCGTCCCCAAGAATGTCCTCCAACCTCCCCTTCTAGACATCCCTTACCACCATTGATACTGTCCCAATTCACACGCTATTGTTCCAGTTACCCGGGTGCACCCTTGACTGATGATGATATGGCCTGAAGCCGAGACTACCGAACTACCCTGTTGTTACACTTGTAACTAATCCTCTAACACTAAAGAACTCCACAACTAAGAACTGTGATGTGTGTCCTACAGTTCACGTACATGCGCGACCTGTAGGAAAACCTTATTCATCTACATGATATACCAATACGCCTCCCAAAGAGAATGAGACCTGTGGACGCACATAAATACATCGCATCATAAACAATCATCGTCCGATCTGTTAAAGCACATGAACACACGTGTAAATGATACCCAATCGTTACAATATCATAGGACGCATCGAAAGTGATTATGGAAAGAGCTCACCCTGGTTTTCCTCCAAATCAACCACTACAAACCGCACTTAACTGTTCGTTCCCAATATAGCCGTTCGGAACTCTGACAGCCCGCCTACCCGTCAACCTTGTTATAAAAATGATTCCTTGTAGGTGTTGCTACATAAGATAAATCGGCTGTTTGAGACATAATTATAAACACCAATGTAAATACTATCGTGAATCATGACCATTCACGACACTCCCGGCCCCCCAGAAAACTGGCGATCATATATCCAATAGAGATTATCATCTTTCACAGCTTTATTTAACTCTTCCTCAGATCTTTGAAATTACCGTTCTTTTCCCATTGCAAATATTGACAAGCTCTGAATCCTATCGATCACCTTGATTGGGCCCAGTAATCCACATAGTTTCTGATAGCTGTAACGTCTGATAAGTTCATCTTGACGCACTTTTCTAAATCAGTTCCAAGCTCTTCGTGGGGCCCGAGTAGCCAACTGCGAGGTCCTCTATTCTTGAGATTTTGACCAACCAAGCTTCATCGTGTCTTGGCGTTCCATGTCGTAATAAACAATCAATCATAATATGTCCTATATATATCGTAAAACCATATTATAGATTTGCTAGTGTATGAAAATACTTCTATACATTGTGCATTGCTGATTCATGTATGTACATACTTTTAGGTTACCGCAATAGGATTTGCTTTGCCTTGCTAGATTGAAACGAATATCTGGCCAGATTTTATTATCATCTTTATACTTGTTTCCTTTTTCCATGGAATGGAATCCTCCCCCGCGGGCAAAATAGCTTACGTTATTAAACGAATGTACGAAGCATTACCACAACTAATGTTAATTTATCTGTTAATCTATTGATTTCCCTGATTCCTCCTCGACCTACTTACTATAAATATTTAAAAATTATTCTGCGCGGTTCAGTGTGATTTTTTTTTATTTTTTTTTTTAAAGCGTTTTCTTGTCTATACAATACGAATACACTCCACTGATCACCTAAAAAAATAACATAGGATAGAACATGAAGCTTGAAAGTAGAGGCAAACAACGGGCTGCCCTATGGCTTGACGTTGTTTTTTCTTTTCTTTTCCTAAGACCTGGTTATTATTATTTATTATATAATACCGAAAATTAATTGAATTCTTAAATAAAATGTGATCCACCACAAACTAAGTTTGACGGTGGAGTGAGCACTCAGTCTCAATATAAATTAAATGAATTATGTCTCATACTTGATATAAAACCTCTTTTACTAAGACTATATTTAAAAAAAATACTTTTGTAAAATTGTTTTTGATTTATTTCATACGACGTATACCTCGATAACTGAAATAACGTTAATTCATTACCTCGTATAACTCGTACTTTATTGTTGATTCATTTCCGTCTTGTTTCATCATTCTTGGCTAAATCACCTCATGTTACTTCCAAAGTACACAAAACAAATATACAGTTTATTTAAATTTTTATAAATGTTTTTTTTTTGTTTTTTAATAAAATGTTGTGTTCTATTTTGATTGAAGGATTATGTATGCCTTTATGTACTGTTAATAGAAACGTGCTTAATTATTTCTGTTTACTCACTTTTTTATTATACATTTAATAATCGCACCTCTCTGTAACGAAAATAATCTCTTATCTCACCTGTATTAATGGAACCCTCTGTAAATGAGACAGATATTAATACACTTGGATATCTGAGACACTTTTTAAGTGGAATACTTCTTTAAGCGAGACACATCTGCCGGTCCCTTGAAGTCCCAGTTATGTCAAAGTTTAACTGTACACATTTGGCTATATCTGCACAGATCTTGCCTAGTTTTACGCGCAGTTGTATACGTTTTAATTCAACAATGAAAGTAGTATGCTACGGTGGTTTTCGACTCCAATGCTCCACTATCAGTGGTCAAGTCAAGCATTTACCGACCGTGAGAAATATTTTTCTCAGCCTGAAATCTGATCTTTAACAGCCCATTTTATTCTGAGCGTAAATCCAAAATTGGCTGAGCATTGCCAAAATAACCTGTATTGTTGTGGCACTATTGAAATCGCTCAATTGTGCTCGAGTCTGAGGACCACCAAAAAGAATTCTGAACACCATGGAAACTGTTCTGATGACCGCTAAACCAAGACCTCTAAGCCCTGCGAAATCTGTTCTGAGGACTGCTTAACCTAGGCCTTTGAGTTCTACGAAAACTGTTCTGAGGACTGTTCAGCTTAACCTAGGCCTTTGAGTCCTACGAAAACTGTTCTGAGGACTGTTCAGCTTAACCTAGGCCTCTGAGCCCTACGAAAACTGCTCTGAGGACTGCTTACCTAGGCCTCTGAGCCCAACGAAAACTGTTCTGAGGACCACTAAATCCAGACTTCTGAGCGTCGCGAAACTGTTCTGACGATCGTGAAGCTGTTTTGAGCACTGCCAAACCAGTATTTTGAGCACTCCTAAAGTGTAATAATGATATGTTGGCTTTGAAGGATACCAAAACTCATAATTTTTGGTTGAGTTTTAAATAAAGACTTATTTTCTGAGCTGAAAGCATGAAAATCATCATTTCCAACTATTGCTTGTATTCTTCCTATTATTTACGTCTTCCACGAGCCACCGAGAGCGCCATATAGTATGACGGGTGTCCTTCAACATGTGATTTTCCAATAAGATTTTAGGCTTTGCGATATTGCGTATCTCAATCCTCGCACACGGTCAATATGCGCCATTACATTAGTTCTTATGACCGTGCGACGTTTTATCATGCCTCCTCCCATAGTGTATCGGTTATTAATGATGTTAAACTTGTTCAAATATTCGCTACCCCTCAACCGCTTAAACTCTTTAGTAATCATGCACTGTGTCTGTCACATCAGTATAAATGACTAAATAAAATATATATGTGAATTATTTCCTGGACTACAGAGATACCAGTTTACGCTATAAAATTTATTTCTGCTATTAACTTTGGTGTCACTTGTGTGTTCATATTTCACTAGTTATCGATGGATAGTCTCTGTATGAATCTCAGTTTATATACATTGATGTGACGTGCTGCAGTCCAAAGTGTTTGCGACATCTAGCGCAACGTTCAGGTCTTTTTACTAGGTATATGGAAAATTAATTGTGAGCTTTGGATCAGATTGGTCCTTATAGTGTTTTTCCGAACCTTTCAGATTTAATTAACCTTGGTTTATCAATGTACGTAGAGATTCTTCTCTCTTCTCCTTATAAGTACTGTATTCATTCCGGAATTGGTCATATAGTGTGATGCCCACTCGCTAACACAGTAGGTTAATATTTTCAATTACATTGATTTATCGGTCACCATCAGTATAAGTGACTTCCGTTTAAATTTTATACTAATTGTATTAGTTTCGCTTTCCTTTCCTTCCCTTTTAACACCTATATAAGGTCGGGTCTCTTAGTCAGTTTGCGACAGCGCGATCGATTATGAGTTGTCTTTTCTTCGACCAGGTTCTTCACATTACATTTTTTATAATATTGGACTACCACGTGGATTTTGGTATACCTCTTCCTCTGGAATGTTTGGGAAGGCGAAGTGCAATGTTATTGATATTATTATGGTATTTTCCTCCTTTTTGAGTGTGTCCGAACCATCGCAGTCTTTGATTGAAGCTACTTTAAAAACTTCCGTGAACGTTAAGTTATGTTATTAATGTCATTATCCTTGCCGTGCACTCATGATATCTGTTCTGAGTTATCATCCAGGAGCCAAAAAATTTTCATTAGTTTTTCTGCAGTTCCTAAGATTGGAAGAACAGTCGTTGCTATAATCAATAATCAAATGCGATGATTTTGATGTCGGTTTTAAAGAAATCCATGATGCTGTTTAAATTAAGGTTGAGGATGGAAGCTTCATGCACCGGGACACCGATTTCAAACCCTTTACCTTTACCATCGGGTTTTAATACTTCTTCATTTTGTTCAATACTCTTTCATTTGATACTTTGTCTGTCCACAAGATTTTCAACATTCTCCTATATAGCCACATTTGAAATGCATTCAGTTTTTTAATTGTCAATTAATTTAAAGTCCAAGCCTCTGCACAATACACAAGGATTGACAATACATAGCATTTAACTAATCTCCATCTCAGTTTTAGATTTATATCCTTATGTGTGTATAGTTTTTGCATTTTCAATACTGTTTTTAATACTTAACCATGTAATTTTTGTTAAGGCTGATATACCAACACTGGTACCCTGGTACCTAGATATTGTCGCCTTAGTACTGCCTCGTGAGATATCACAAGCGATATGATTGAACGCCTTCTCAAAATCTATAAAACGAATGAATTATGTTTGAGTATCATTGAAAGAACATCTCTAGGAATGATGGAATAATGTTTCTTGATTTAATTCTAGCTCGTAGTTGTCCATAAAAGAATTATGTACCAACTCGTAAGGTACAACAAATGATACAATTCATCAATATTAACGCGTGAATTTGTTTGATCCTTGCATACAGTCGGCGTCAGCTTATCCTACGAGCAGGTATATTCATATCGAAAGGCAAGTTCGCCATATGATGCTTATGTATGACGTGTAGTAACATGGGGACAGTCAGGTACTTAGTTACTTAAGTTCATGGTTAATGCCGTTGTTGATCGTGTTTTGTATTTTAGAAATGAAGTCCCAAACTTGAACTCCTTTCTGTTATTCATCGCGGTCTGCTGACATTCTTCTGATGAAGAAAGCGTGATGTTTCGTAAGTTTAGCTACTTGAGGTAACACTGAAAACTAGTGGTCAGTTCCAGCTCCAAGGCTATTTGTCTGCGGATGTCCAGGTTTGAGTCTTCTGAGCTGTTGTCAGGATATTACTAAGTGTTTCTAACTATCAGGTGCCCGAATAGCCATGTTTTTAGACATACAAATTGCTTTGCAAGTGTCAGATGCAGAATCAGCTAGGCTCTATGATTTGCCTCTCAGAGAGGCGTTAGACTCATCGGCCTCCACATCGTGTATTGACTGTGTGAACTGTGTCTGATAATCCTGATTGATAATGAACATTATACATTTACACTAATGCTTTTTAAAACTAAAACATGGCCCACTAAACATAACTACCAATAACACCATTGTGCCTCAGGTAAACGCATCCCGATTCCTTGAATACTAGCTCAATAGCGACAGCCATCTCGGTTTATCACGCCTATATTTGCTCCCAAATACGATATGGGATCGTACTATGGGCAAGTTGCTCCGAAGCAAATAGAGTATTCATTGCCCAAAAGAAATGCCTCAGAGCAATCTGGGGTCTGAGAAATGTAGACTCATGGAGACAAATCTTTATAAAAAATAAGTTTATGACAGCGCCTAGTATATATATTTTTGAAACTGCCAAATTAGTAAAGTCCAATATGCCACTATTCAAATTAAATGACAACTCTTACCGTAGAGCAGTTACGCATACGGCCTTGTCTATGCCAGCTCCAAGACTAGAAATTTACCGCAAAAACTGCTACTACATAGCTTGCTTAATTTATAACTCCATACCGAAAGAAATTACGGACATGTTTTACAATAGTTTCTGTAGGAAATTGAGCACCTGATTGACCGAAAATTGCTTTTATTCGGTCCAAGATTTCCTTAAAACAACAAATTGTAGGTATACTAAGTACGCACAGTAAATGTTAAGTAAAATTCGTTTACTATGACAATGGAATACACAACACAAGCCTTATTGAGCTTACCGTGGGCCCAGGTTGATTTGTGTAAGATTGTCCCGTAATATTTATTATTTATTATTATTTATTTATTATAATGACCATGATTCAAGCAAATAAACGATCTATCTATTGACTTCATGATCGATTCAGGGTCTCATCAGGTCATCATATATTGACTACTCGTATGTATGTGACAAGCTATCCGCCGCGTGCTACGCACTGTCTAGACTCGCACTTATATTGTCTCTCAGTAAATTGAATCTATTTGATTCTAATTTAAGGGGTAAATCTTCGCGCCGGTGTATGGTAAAGGTTCGCACGGCACTGCCTTTTTTACAAGAAACTTTAGGAACTTAAGTATAGTTTACTGACCCTGTGTGCTACACTATAAATGAGGTTCTTCAGAATGATCATTGTCCCCAGCACATTCCAAAAATTGTAAATTCTATATATTTAGACATGTAAATGAGATGTACAATTTTCAATAAATAATCTAAAATCTAACATTTAAGAGTCCAATTACGAAATATTTAAAACAATCATAATTACAAATCTTTGTTTAACCATAACACTTGATTATACTCAAGTCTGAAGTCTAAACGTATTCTATCCACGAGCCGAACCTTTCGGTTGCACCTACAAAACGTATTCGTGATTCGCGAGATTCACTTAACGAAGTCACGTGAGTTATCTGACTATTTACTTTCAAGTCACAAATGAATTTACTTATACAAGAATTCTGGACACTACTGTGTAAGTCATGGTTTATAGCTAAAGGATTAAAAGAAACTAAGCACCAAAGCTTTCATACCCATTTTACATCCTGATTCAGAGCATAGTATCGGAGTCAACAAAGCTAAGTGTTTACGATTTCTAGGTGTACATCTTGTTGTATTTACTAACTTATTGTAGCTATGGTTACGCATGTAGGATATATTCATGATTAAATTGTAAGTAATGTTACTATTATATTTATCGTTGTGTATGGAAAGCATTTAAATGATTAATACCTGCTGATTATGGTCAATATTGCAATTAACAATAGTGTCAACGTATCACGTAGGTATCCGATGAATCTTCATTGGTTTATATTTCAAGACTCCACTTGATTTATTGAGTGACAGATACGTGATGATGATATATTTTTTATAATAAATGAATTTTTCCCTGCCCTCTAACAATCGACTTGTACCTGAGGGCCACCAGCCACCTCCACACATTATTTTGGAGTAGGTATACTATTTGTGTATCGTACTGACAACATTGTTCCATCCCCTGTTTCATCACAGCTGAGCATCACGCACGACCCAACACAGTATACTCACTATGCGACTCATAATATGTCTGAACTCACTTCTTTAACTCTTTAACCCGCATTATCTGATATATCACAACTGTCAATAAATAACACTTCCTTGGTTTTCTATGACAGACCGCAAAAATTGGCTATGTCAGTCACCTGAGGGCGCACCAGCGACGCTCTCCGCATTGATTAGCAGTCGCTGAAGCCGAATACGGCTAAGAGAAGATGATAATGACACAGTTAAAATTGCGAGTAACTTATTTTACGTTAAAAGTTAATCCTTCTCGGCATAACCTGGTAATGAAATCATAGCAACTATGCGTGATCGGAAGTCAGACCTAAAGTACACTAGTGGTCTTGAGATAAGTTGCTGGTAACCAAACAATAATGAAGTCAACATCAATTAGATCCATCGAATTGCTGTCAGATCTCTCATTGACAATAACCGCCGAAATAAAAGTGAATCAGCACAAAAGCCTACTGCCACATACTAATAATACAAAAAACAAGTGAATTCCCAGGATGCTACCATTCTTTTGATCTCAATAATATGGTAGAATAGATATGAGCAACGTATACCGATTTCAGTAATTTATTCGGTATAAATGTACCTATAAACAAATACACTGATGAAATCAGAACGAAACTTGAGAATAACATCATACTGTCTAAAACTTCCTCCTCCTGACAACAAGAAAAATATAGGAAAACCACAGATTGCTCCTAAAGGTTATTATTTGTGTCTGCAGCTTATAGTCTCCTAAGTTCGTACACCCTTGAACCTCTGACGTCTTGATTGCAATCAGAACAATGAATCCGATTCACCAGAAAACATTTACTTAGGTCATGTTTTCAATAAAAAAGTAACCATCAAATATAGTACCTACATACCTGAAAGAACAGGCTTTGCTCTTTGTTTTTTCCAAAGAAAGGGAGTTGATTCTTTTCACCTCCGTAAACCCGTGTAGTAAATAAATTGCATTGAAATCTGATGCGCTGTTTACGACAATCCATTGACAATCAAATAAATATACCAATGCTGCTCATTGAATAGTTTAGAATAATTATATTATATATTTTGTATATAATCCCATAATTTGTCATTGAGTCAGTAAAAAATACAAATGCTATACATATTTTTTGCATTTATAAGGTCCAAACCAGCCACGAATGTACTTTTACCTACTTTAGTATGATACCAATAAATATTTTTGATTTTGATTGAGAGCCGATGATGGGTACCCATTACCCTATTTATCGTAAGATGACATTAAAATGTACTACTTATGGAAGGTTAATTCCTTATGATGTCTAAAAGGTCTTAAATGTTTGCACCACACTAAACATTGATGAATGGTATGGTTCTGTTATATAACTTGGTTTTAACTGTAACCTTTGCATAAGGAGCACCTCTGACATAATACAGTGATAGTTTGCTGTAAGTATGTTTTCTGAAAAGTTTTAGAAACTTTTAAACCGATTAAGGCTTGGCATCTCAAATTTTGGTAAAAATGACTTGTTTAGTAACCAGTTTATACCTTATAACGTAACAATTTTCGTGTTGGAAAATAGATATCATAATCTGCAAGATATAAGAAGTGACATTGTTTTCGTAGAAATCCATTTTAACATAAGAAAGTGGAGAAAAATAAATCTAAAGTCAACCCTATTTTTTCACTTGTAACCAGTTTACTGCTCCATTTTTTATCAAAAAGAGATGAAATTTTATAATCTTCTTCATAAAGTAATGAACTATAACTTAATTTTCTTACTTTCTTAAATTTCGTCTCGTTTCTAAAATATTCCGAAAAACATGATATCCGCGCTTTCGACCACGCACCTCCATCTCGCCCACGCTCACGCCCAGCGAGAGGGAGAGAAGACCATGAACGTGCGGGGCCTTAAGACAGGATTTTAATAATGTTAATCTCTTTCTCGTGGATGGTTTTAAAAATCTTTAGATTAACTTTATGAACAGTTATCTGTTTTTGAGTCAATCATGCACATGCTACATTTAATATTGGTTTAGCAGGAAGTTGGGGCAAATAAAGTGTTAAACAGATGAAGACTGGCTTAGATCCCAGCATGCTCCACCATGTCGCGAAGCCACTTCTGGTCACTCTCATGGCCGCGAATGAGAACCTATAGCACTTAAGCTAAGACCCGTATTAGCATATATGCAACTATAAACATACCCTTACAACTTTCGGAATCCTTTATATATCTGACATAGGGGCTGCCGCCTCGTGCGTGCCAGCTCCCTATGACGTGTGGGGACTTTCGTCCCCAAGAATGTCCTCCAACCTCCCCTTCTAGACATCCCTTACCACCATTGATACTGTCCCAATTCACACGCTATTGTTCCAGTTACCCGGGTGCACCCTTGACTGATGATGATATGGCCTGAAGCCGAGACTACCGAACTACCCTGTTGTTACACTTGTAACTAATCCTCTAACACTAAAGAACTCCACAACTAAGAACTGTGATGTGTGTCCTACAGTTCACGTACATGCGCGACCTGTAGGAAAACCTTATTCATCTACATGATATACCAATACGCCTCCCAAAGAGAATGAGACCTGTGGACGCACATAAATACATCGCATCATAAACAATCATCGTCCGATCTGTTAAAGCACATGAACACACGTGTAAATGATACCCAATCGTTACAATATCATAGGACGCATCGAAAGTGATTATGGAAAGAGCTCACCCTGGTTTTCCTCCAAATCAACCACTACAAACCGCACTTAACTGTTCGTTCCCAATATAGCCGTTCGGAACTCTGACAGCCCGCCTACCCGTCAACCTTGTTATAAAAATGATTCCTTGTAGGTGTTGCTACATAAGATAAATCGGCTGTTTGAGACATAATTATAAACACCAATGTAAATACTATCGTGAATCATGACCATTCACGACAGCGTTCCTACGTTATGGATAAAAAAACTATTACTTTATAAGGCTGCGCCGTGTTGAGAAGACGGACCTGTTTTTGTGTCTATTTAACAGAGTTAGCAAAGCGTTCTTTGTGTTGCACTTTTGTGTGAAAATGAGAGGGACAAGACACTGCCAGTGGGCGTCAACAATCGCGCGTCGATGGCGGACTCGGCTTACATGCCGCTTGTTGGAATATTCGTAATATTTCTCGTGATTTTTGTTTGTAGTTAGAGGCACCTCAAATAATTAACTTATTGATAACATGACATTGTCATGTCATGTTTATTCATCTATAAATCATAATTATGTAATTTAAAGTAGTAGATAATAATATTTATAGCTGTCAACACAGCAAATCCTAGTGGCAACGCGCTTTGATACGTCTGACCACAAATTCATGAAATGTCCTTTTATACAGGGAGCTATTAAAATTTACGAGTACAATACGACATATTGATGTATTTGCCCTTTATCTTTTAAGTCTATTTGTCCCTGGAATTCACCTGTTTGGATCAGTGAGCGGAAAATTTACAAATCGAATCCCTTTACCAATGACGCTGGAGTGATATTATTGCCTTTTGTTATTGATATTTTTTATTGTCCCTCAGTTCTTTCCTATCTGGTTACGCCGACTGGACAATGTATTGCGCCGCCATTTTTAATACCCTTTATTGTTGTTCTATTTCATTTTGTAAGGATCCAGGAGCTTATGATTTAAAAACCTTTTGTGTGGGTTCAACAATATCTCGTGAATTTTTTTTTCAATCTAAGCTCCAATCATATTAGATATAAGATACAATGATTTAAGTATTCAAATAGGTACGTGGAAAATGTGGCTTGTTGATTTATGGCAAGTATAAGGTGGGTAAGGTGGAAAACAATGTTAACACAACAATGTTTGACTTTTGGAAGGGAGCGCACATTCGCCGACAAACTGTCCTCAGTTTGGCGAAGCAGAAAGGAATGTACTTGCCATTGTTGTTTTTTTTGAGAATAAATAAAAAAAAAAAAAAAAGTCTATCTATATCTTTGAAAAAAAAAACAATAGTGGTAGCTATACAAATACCTGGGTATGTGGAATTCATAAATATTAAACCAGAGGTCAGGTGAATATACACGTGCACAACAAACTAATGTGAAAAATCATCGTACGAATATGTACAAAAAAAACATACGTTACGAATGAACAAAAATAACGGTTTTCACAAAACTACGCAATCCAATTGCGGCATAAATTTACAATCACTATTTTGATAATTTTGTGAACAAAATCTTGCATTTTATTTAGTCCTCGTAGGTTTAAAAAACTTGTGTTTGTCCCTATCCATCTAATTTATTGCAGTTCTGCGGCAACCAACGAAAAGTTTGTATCAGAATTCAATTCGCTCTAAACTAAAAATAGACCAATACTAAAGGAAAATTGAAAATATTCGAAAAATTTAACTCAATTTTGTTGATGACACCGTGGCTTTGATGCGAAGGAAAATAGTGAAGCAAAACTGATAAAGTTTGCGGTGTTGAGATTTTCAGTTTTTGTTATTCTGCTCGAGTTATAACAATTTCTGCTAGTGGACAAATTAATTCCTTTATATAATGACAGCTAAATTATAAATAAGTAGTAGTTTGTAAGTAAACTGTTATTTATTAGGAGTTGAAACGTAGTATATTGGACATTATATTAAATTACTACAAAAACACAATAGAATATACAATTAAAACTAGATTTAAAATTAAAACTAAAACTAACATAAAAATAACCTACCAAAAACTATAAATTACTATCTAAATTTGGACCCTTTGGTAGGGTTCCCATCACGCAGGCAGCGTTCCCGCGTCGAATTGCGATTGCAAGTCTTTGTGCAAGAAAGCTGCCTGCGCGAGGGTCGCCTGTTGCTTCCCTCAAGCGTTTGCTGAGTGCCCCGTGAAGCCCACGCGCGCCCTTGCCCCACGGGCCAAGTGTCTCGACACCAAATGCAACGAACTCGTACTGGGTGCCGAGACAATTGTATTTGACCGCCTTTGCTCGTTCCCGTGCGTCTGCCGCCGCGCCGGCACGTCTGCTGGTCGAAGGGAGGTAGGACGCAGCCAACGTATCAGCGCAAGTGGCGTCCCACACCAGTGCACGGCCCATCTTCCACGGAATCAACGACATCCCGTCAGGGCGCTTACCATCGTTCCGCACAATCTGGGGCTCCAGAGCGGCGGGAACATTGGCACTGACGAGCGCCCTTCTGAGGATGTCGTTGAGAGAGGCATGGCGGGACAGGCGGCCGGCACCTGAGGAGCAGGCGAGTCCGTGGTGGCCGAGGCTGTCTACGGGGGCCCCACCATCGCCGCCCATTTAATTTCACTGGACTTGATTATTTTGGCCCAATTAACTCCACAATCGGACGCAAACAGGAAAAACGATACGTAGCCCTATTTACCTGCTTGACTTCCAGAGCCGTCCATTTGGAACTTGTGCACTCCCTGACGGCTGATTCAGCGATAATGCGCTTGCGTCGATTTATTGCAAGGAGAGGTGCTCCCGAAACAATATTCTCTGACAACGGAACTTGTTTTGTCGGTGCTGACCGAATATTACGGGAGTTTTATCAGACAGATGTCAACAATTTTGCTGCCAGCCGAGGAATCAATTGGAGCTTTATTCCTCCCGCTGCTCCTTTCTTTGGTGGATGCTGGGAACGGCTAGTTCGCACCGTCAAAGTTGCACTGAACGCCACCCTACGCGAAAGGGCACCTAACGCAGAAGTACTCGTGACCCTCCTGCTGGAAGCTGAGGCCATCGTCAACTCCCGGCCCCTAAGTCACGTTTCTGTGAGTCAGGATGACCAGGAGACTCTGACACCTTTCCACTTTCTAATTGGCACATCCTCGAATCAAGTCCTACCCGCAACCCTTGACGACCGAGACCTTCTTCGTAGAGCAGACTGGAGGAAGGCCTTGAGGTTAGCCGACCATTTTTGGAACCGTTGGGTGAAAGAGATCCTACCTACAATGCAACCACGACAGACAGGCGAAAACAGGGAACGCGACTTAAACATCGGTGACCTGGTACTCATCGTGGATGAAAATCTTCCAAGAGGAACTTAACCAAGAGGCCGCATCACTGCAACCTTCCCTGGCCGAGATGGCGTAGTCAGGGTGGTGGACGTAGCCACACAGGGAGGCCTTCTTCGTCGGCCCTCCAAAAAGTTGGTCAGGCTAGACGCGTAGGGCTCCTTATTGGCTGGCCCGGCTAGCTTCGTGTGCTTTCGCACACTAGGGGGTGGGATGTTGCGGATGCAACCTATTTTGTACCTTTTTTTGTCTATTATTTTTATACTTTTGGAATGTTTTATTTTGTTTTATCAGTTGTCAATATATTGCTGTCGAAAACAGATTGAGTCGGCTTGGTTTTAATATTTTTCCTATATAAATAATCACTCCAGCTATACAGTCCATCAGAAGTCCTTTACATTTGGTAAGTAAAGGTACTTACAAACTTTTAAACTTGTTTGCGGCGGTTGCTACACTCACTCATAACTAATATAATTAATATAATCATGTGATAATGTGACTACATACCGTAGCGTCCATAAAACTCGATTCCAACCGGCTTACTATTTAATTACAATTGAACACCATAATATTATTTTGCTATTGAACAAAAAGTTAGCCATATTAACTCCAGATTGCCTGTTGGATTTCGTATGTTGGTCTTTCCGACTTTAATCTGTTGTCGTGTCTATACTCGCGATTCCTATACCTACATCATCCCTTTCCAACATGCGCACTGATATATCGCGCCGTCTTTGTCATATACACGACGTGTGCGCTACGCTTGCCCCACCTGGCGAGAGTTAAGTGTTGTTGAATTCTAACCCCGTGTGCGTGTAACATCCTCCGCTGATAAAAGACAATAAATCTTATTAAATCCGCCGCAAATCTCTGTACATCGTTTGAAAACTATATATGCTGTCAGCTCAGCATTAAAAGGTGTTCGACTGTTCGTGAAGTGAAGGTGTTTTTGGACAATTTGGGATTGCGCTGCGCGCCCCACACGAGCACATGGTGTGCCACGAAACGCTAGCGTGAAGGAGGAGTTCACCCAAATCACAAGTAAGTGCGCATGGCTCCTATAACCTTCTGTTAGCTGATTCATCCACCTGTTCCGATTTCCAAAGGCAGCTAACTTTCCTGCACAATTTCGCATCAAGTAGCTACGACAATAGACCACACGGTTGGATACCTACATACAGTCCACTAACGCGCTAATCTCTGAAAAGGGAAACTAAAAAGCGCACCGCAAATTAAAACACCCTTGCAGGGCGTGATCAAAATTCAATTCTGTACGCCCCAAGTTTTTGGTCACTAACGATCCGGATAATTATATTTCATTCCCAACCTAGGATTTATAATATTTATATCTATTTAAAGTAGCTTCTTGACATTATATTATATAATTTACCCATAGATACGTAAAATCTACGTACTTCGCATCATATCTTCGTATCATTATTCTAAAGATACTAACATTTCAGCAACGCAATTAACGATTCTTAGTTTTCAATTGATGTACACGTCACAAATACATGCTATTGTTCTCACTGGCTCGGGAGCGCTGACCGGTTTCGTTCATATCTACCCGCTTTTATTTCGTTCTAATCTTTTCTCGAACTACCGCGTGCCGCGCGCTCCGATCTGTGCCGTCAATAGGTACCTACACGGTCATCGCTTAACCTACTTTGTAGACGGATAGTTAAACCGCCTTATTCTCACAAACTGTTTCTTTTTTGTAACACATTTCCTATGCATACTTTTATTTCCCGCGATTCGTGTTACATACCTACATCTATTTTAACCGCATTTCTATTTCCGCGACTTTTGTCAAACATTTAGGTATTATAACCGCTTTTTCCCGCGACTTGTGTTTACGAGTAGGTACTCACATTTATTTAACCGCACTTTTATTTCCACGACTTTTGTCAAACATTTATTATAACCGCTTTTTCCCGCGACTTGTGTTTACAAGTAGGTACTCACAGTTATTTAACCGCACCGTTATTCCCGTAAATCGTGTTTACGGACATTTATTTGAACCGCATTTTTAATTCCCGTAAATCGTGTTTACGGACATTTATTTGAACCGCATTTTATTCCCGCAAATCGTGTTTACTTATATTTTATTTGTGTGGGCTAAGTTTTATAATCATGCCACCGAAAAATGACCCTAAGGACGAGGCGGCTAGGGACCCCGTCCAGAATGAACTGGTTATTTTAGAAGCTAAGCGCAGTGCCTTCTTCGCCCGCTTACAAACTATATACAAATTGTCGGTTAAGGCGTACGAAGACGAAATTCAACGTAAAACGTTCTTAAATAGCGTATCAAATCTAGACCAATTGCGATCAGATTTTGAGCGTGTTTTAGACTCGTACAATGAATGCGTTTTACGATTAACGCCTGATGCAACCGCTAATTATCAGTCCTGGATCGCGTTTGAGGATATGTATTGTCAAATCAAACGCATTCAGTCTGAAATCGAAAGTTCGCCAGAGTCTCAGCGGCCTTTGCATTCCGCTCTGAAGCAAAATCTCCCGCCTATGCAGCTAATGGAATTTAATGGCGACCTTCGTAATTGGCCATTATTCTATGAACAATTTAAAAGTGTGATTCATAACAACTCACGCTTAACAGATAGCGAACGCATTCAGTTCCTAGTAGGTAAACTGACTGATAAGGCTAGGTCGGTATGCGCGGGGCTGCCAGCCACAGGGGAAAACTATCCCATAATTTGGCAAGCGCTCGTTGATAAATATGAAGACAAACGCGCCATGGCAGCCGGCTATATCAATCAGCTGTTAGACTTTAAACCCATAGCGAATGGGTCCGCTTCTAATTTGGAGTATTTTCTATGTAATTTCGACGCCTCCGTTAAGGCGTTTAAAGCGCTTAAATTACAAGATTTAGCGGATTTTTTGTTCTTGCATATCGCATTACAAAAACTAGATCCCGAATCGATAAAATTATTTGAGATGTTTTATCGCAAGGAAACGTGTCCTTCGTACAAAAATCTTATTGATTTCGTCAAAGAACAATCCAGGGTTGCATCGCATTCGACAACAAAACAAACATTTTCACAATCACAACCGAGATCTAATAACAATAAAAATATACCGCTACCAAAAAACAATTCGACGAAAACATTCGTTAATACGCAAACGCCCGCGATTGATTCTTGTTTGTTGTGTAAAACTAATAAACACGAACACTTATATCAGTGTGCCGCTTTTACAAAAATGTCCCCGTACGAAAGATTTAATTTTGTAAAAACTAATTCCGTGTGTAACAATTGCCTTAGTTATAAACACAAATTTTCCGCTTGTATGTCACACAGAACGTGTAGTATATGTAATGCACAGCACCACACGTTATTACATTTTAATCCGCCGCATAAACAAACTTATTTACCTAACTCGCATCAAACCAGTACCAACACTTTTGTTGACAAGGCGAATTCCACACCGCGGCCTAGCAGTAGTAACGGGGTGGCAAGCAATTTGCAATCTTATCACCCGGCCGATAGGGTTGATAATGGTTTGAGGCATGACTCAACGTTGAATCATTTGTCGGCTCGGAGTGCAAATGATGATGATAACTTGAGAACGCTTATGCATAAAACAACCTTATTAGGGACCGCAAAAATTCGACTTTATGACGCAAGCGGTAAGGTTCATTATGCAAGGATTCTGGTCGATCCTGGAAGCCAATCTGATTATATAACACTCGAGTGTTGTAATCGATTAGCGCTGCCGATTTCGAACCAGAATCGTTTTGCCAGGGTTCAAGGTATTGGGGGTTCGTCCCAAAAAATACTTGGGATGTCAATAGTGCAATTTAGTTCCCGATTCGACAGTAATGGCGATAACTCTTACACTATTCAGCCTCTGGTGGTGGAATCCATTACGTCACACTTGCCTGACTCGCCTATCGACATATCTTTGTTTGATTGTTTTAAGAATATACCTCTGGCCGATGATTGTTTTAATGAGCCCGGGCCCATTGATATGCTTATAGGAGCAAATTTATTCTGTGACATCTTACTTTCTGACAAAGTCCGAAGTGCCGGCTTGCCTTCGGCTTTGGAAACCACCCTGGGTTACGTCATAATGGGGGACGTCACTGTGACGTCACCTCCGCGCGCGACTCGTGCTCTCTGTGCGTTTACGCACGAACCGCTTAACCAAACTTTGGAAAAGTTTTGGAACTTGGAGGAAGTACCCTCAAAGAAATTTCTACGTCCCGATGACAAGGGATGTGAACAAATATTTACCGCAACGACGACGCGTAACGATAATGGTTCTTACGCAGTCGATCTTCCCTTCAAGCAAACGCCAGATAATCTGGGCAATTCTTTTGTAACCGCTAAAAGAAGATTTTCGATGCTCGAAAATAATTTCTTAAAATACCCGCAACTCCGCGACAAATATGATGACGTCATTCGGAATTACCTGGATAAGGGGATTATTTCTTTGGTTCCGCCCGAAGAGTCCTCAACGCCAGGGTTTTGTATACCTCACCACCCGGTCATCCGGAACGACAAATCCACGACAAAAATCCGCCAAGTTCTGGACGGCAGCTGCAAATCTGACAGTGGACTGTCATTAAACGACATCCTACATACCGGCTGTAATTTGCAAGCAGACATTTTTCACATTCTTTTGAATGTTCGCATATTCCGCGTTGCCTTTTTTGCTGACGTCCGCCAAATGTACTTATGCATAGAAGTACATCCGCACCACCGCTCTTTTCAACGATTTTTGTATCGCTTTTCGCCTGAAGTACCTTTGGAGATGTATAATTTCAACCGGGTCTGTATTGGACTCCGGTCTTCGCCATTCCTCGCGCTTCGCACGCTCCGCCAGCTCGCTAGTGACAAACGCGAGAAATTCCCGCACGCTGCCGCCGTTCTCGAAGGGGACGTTTACATGGATGATCTAGCTTCCTCTGCTTCTTCGTCCGAGGAAGCAGTTGCGATAGCGAATCAACTAATCAGTCTCTTCGAGGCTGGCGGGTTTGATCTGGTCAAATGGACTAGCAACTCTCCGCAGTTGCTAGAGCACATTCCCATATCTCACCGCCAGTCGGAAGACGTCTCCTTCGGTGACGGCGACACTTTGAAGATTCTTGGTCTTCGACGGCTTCCCGCTTCGGATGAATTTGTCTTTGACGTTTCTCCTCCGCAACTCAGTGGCACGAAACGTTCTATTCTTTCAGCTACTGCTCGTTTGTATGACGTGCTAGCACTCGTCGGCCCTGTCATACCTTATTCCAAGTTTCCTTTAAAGGAACTATGGCTCTTAAGGATGGATTGGGACGATTTGCCACCACCGCACATATCGCATTTATGGGAGCAGTTCATCAGTGAGCTTCCACTGATTTCAGCTCTTAAATTTCCGCGTCAATTCGGTGTCGAGCTTGACGATGTTTTGTCTCAGCGTCATCCAATTGCGGATACGTTTGCATTTTCTGACTCTGAAGTTGTCTTATGTTGGGTGCACTCTTCACCTCACAGATTCTCAACTTTTGTAGCGAATCGCATTGCTCAATATCAAAATAATTTTGCAGCTTCTAAAGCTTACCTAAATGAGCTTCACACGTTTCTTCAGTCTGATCCGTATTATACGCATTTCAAGGAAGAACTTGCAAAAAGTCGAATTACTTGGCGTATGAGCCCCCCAAACTCGCCTCATTTTGGAGGCATTTGGGGAGGTAACATTAAATGCTTTAAAACTCATCTTCATCGTGTTCAAATCCTGACATACAAAAAATTACTTACCGTGCTTACTCAGATCGAAGCAATTCTTAATAGCCGCCCTCTTTATATACTAAGTTCTGACCCGTCAGAACCCACCGCGCTAACGCCAGCTCATTTCATGTCAACCTCGCCGTTGCCGCGTTTGCCCGCCGCCGACTTAAGCCAGGAGCGACCGAATCAATTAACTCGTTTTTCAATGCTAGACTCGCTTGTCCAATCATTCTGGAAACGGTTCCGAGTTGAGTATCTTCACAACTTACAAAGCAGAGAGAAATGGAATACTCCAGACAAGCCGATAGCGGTGGGAACAATAGTTTTAATAAACGTTGCTAACGCGCCACCCTTGCAGTGGCCGCTCGGAATAATAACTCGTGTATTCCCTGGGCGAGACGGTGTTGTCCGCGTTGCTGAAGTGCGGACCCGCAACGGTACGCTCGAGCGACCGATCGTTCGGCTGTGCCCGCTGCCTACGCAGTAGGGTTGCCACCACATACATATCTATGTATACATATATATATTTTAAGTTACCATAAATAGTAATTCTTTTAGTATAATTACCTAATGATAGGTAAATTGTACACTTCGCTTGTTTTTAGTTATATGGTGCGATATCATCTTTTCCTATGTACATCCATATGTATATAATTATTATTTTTCTCTTTGAAGGGAACCCTTCAAGCCGGGGGAGATGTTGGATTTCGTATGTTGGTATGTCCGACTTTAATCTGTTGTCGTGTCTATACTCGCGATTCCTATACCTACATCATCCCTTTCCAACATGCGCACTGATATATCGCTTCGTCCTTGTCACATACACGACGTGTGCGCAACGCTCGCCCCACCTGGCGAGAGTTAAGTGTTGTTGAATTCTCACCCCGTGTGCGTGTAACATCCTCCGCTGATAAAAGACAATAAATCTTATTAAATCCGCCGCAAATCTCTGTACATCGTTTGAAAACTATATATGCTGTCAGCTCAGCATTAAAAGGTGTTCGACTGTTCGTGAAGTGAAGGTGTTTTTGGACAATTTGGGATTGCGCTGCGCGCCCCACACGAGCACATGGTGTGCCACGAAACGCTAGCGTGAAGGAGGAGTTCACCCAAATCACAAGTAAGTGCGCATGGCTCCTATAACCTTCTGTTAGCTGATTCATCCACCTGTTCCGATTTCCAAAGGCAGCTAACTTTCCTGCACAATTTCGCATCAAGTAGCTACGACAATAGACCACACGGTTGGATACCTACATACAGTCCACTAACGCGCTAATCTCTGAAAAGGGAAACTAAAAAGCGCACCGCAAATTAAAACACCCTTGCAGGGCGTGATCAAAATTCAATTCTGTACGCCCCAAGTTTTGGTCCTTCGAGCCGGATGAGATGTTGGATTTCGTATGTTGGTCTTTCCGACTTTAATCTGTTGTCGTGTCTATACTCGCGATTCCTATACCTACATCATCCCTTTCCAACATGCGCACTGATATATCGCGCCGTCTTTGTCATATACACGACGTGTGCGCTACGCTTGCCCCACCTGGCGAGAGTTAAGTGTTGTTGAATTCTAACCCCGTGTGCGTGTAACATCCTCCGCTGATAAAAGACAATAAATCTTATTAAATCCGCCGCAAATCTCTGTACATCGTTTGAAAACTATATATGCTGTCAGCTCAGCATTAAAAGGTGTTCGACTGTTCGTGAAGTGAAGGTGTTTTTGGACAATTTGGGATTGCGCTGCGCGCCCCACACGAGCACATGGTGTGCCACGAAACGCTAGCGTGAAGGAGGAGTTCACCCAAATCACAAGTAAGTGCGCATGGCTCCTATAACCTTCTGTTAGCTGATTCATCCACCTGTTCCGATTTCCAAAGGCAGCTAACTTTCCTGCACAATTTCGCATCAAGTAGCTACGACAATAGACCACACGGTTGGATACCTACATACAGTCCACTAACGCGCTAATCTCTGAAAAGGGAAACTAAAAAGCGCACCGCAAATTAAAACACCCTTGCAGGGCGTGATCAAAATTCAATTCTGTACGCCCCATTGCCATTGGCCTAAAAACGCGAAAAACATTAAGTGCTTCTTAAAAAATATCAAGATGGCATCGAAATATTAATTACAAATGTAGAGTGTTTGATGCTGGCAATGGGGAATGGATGAAAATTTTAGAAATGCCTGATTATTTTTTTGGTGATAGGAATAACCTTCCTTAGCACTAGAAAAAAGTTGCAGACTTGTCAGCTGCGTCAATTATTTTTGAAAAATATAAACAGTTTCCTCACTTACGTTTTGTGGTTAGGACGGCGAATGAGACAATTTCCTTGATCCGTCTCATATTACATAAAAATATCATAAAAATCCGTGGTAAACTGACACTGGCAATGATATTGACAGCTGCAGCAGCTATATTGGTCATTGCCAGGGTCAGATATTTAAAATATTTTTTGTAATATAAGACGGATCAAGGAAAGTGTCTCATTTGCCGTCCTAACCACAAAACGTAAGTGAGGAAACTGTTTATATTTTTCAAAAATAATTGACGCAGCTGACAAGTCTGCAACTTTTTTCTGGTGCTAAGGAAGGTTATTCCTATCACCAAAAAAATAATCAGGCATTTCTAAAATTTTCATCCATTCCCCATTGTGTCTATATGTATGATTAACACTAGATTAATATTCATAAAACAAATAACTTCGTGCAATAATTGTTATGACGTGTCTCGTAGAATTGTCAACAAAGCAACGACTTCGCACTCCACGAACAAAGTAAACAAAAAAATAATCCCTCACAATTCACGTCCAAACAAAGACTTCAAATGTTTTCTTTCAAAGGTTTTGCACAAAAAGTTCTTATTCACCTTTGCCTCGTCTTATAAATAATTCAAGCGAACTGGACAGAGCTGAGGAGAATTGACACCGGGCGTTACACAAATTGAGATAAATGCTGGGATTCCCATAACTCGGTATGGCGGCCGTTGTTTCTGATGTCTTATTCAGGTATTTTCTCTGAAACTAATGTTAGCCGAAAAATCAATAGGCATTTTCTGAGATAAGATACTCAGCAAATACGGTAGGATCGCTTTCACACAAAAACTATTTACACAGCCGGTTTTTAAAAGTATTTTCGTTGAAAGTCTTCAAACTAGCTGTCTCGTATACATAATATTATTGTTTTCTTCAGTAATTACGTCTAAAAGTGCCTAAGCTATAATTAAATAAACGGAGCAAGAAAGTGTAAACGAGTTTTGAAAACTGTACAATTTAAAAAAAAAGATATTGTATCAACTTATAAAAGAAAAAAAACCGGAAGAAAACACGAATTATTTATTTCTAAGTTTTTGTTAAACTTATTGCTCTCTTGAGGACAAAGCGTTAACAAATATTTGGCACCCTCAACTCAACCCTTAAGGGTATTTAAAAAGTTTGGCTAAACCTCGTTCCTTACTTCGGTGGTTCCCTTTTTTAAGAATATAAATGATTACGCTGTGTTTACGTAAGTTAAACCATTACTTCAGAATAGATATGACCAAAAATCAGGTCTGAAATCTTTCATCCTATCCTATACTATTAAACGAGCAATATTTGTATATACAGGGTGACTGGTAATTCGACCTACTCCTTGAAAGGGGTTACTAGAGCTAATTTGCAATAATTTATGTCCAGTCAACCAAAGGGCGAAACTCGCTGATTTCCGAGATATTCGAGTTTTTAGTTTGTATGAAAAAAATTCTCCTTGCAGCCTTAAGCTGGTGATTGTGACAAAAATACTTCCATTTGGATGGTAAAAAAACATTTTTGTCACAATCAGCACTTTAAGGCTGCAAGGCGATTTTTTTCAAACAAACTAAAAAATCGTGTTTTGACCCCTGGTTGACTGGACATAAATTGTTGGAAATTAGTTCTAGTTTAACCCCTTTCAAGGAATAGGTCAAATTACCAGTCACCTGTATATATATTTGCAATCACGTTCTCGGAAACGGCTCTAACGATTTTGATAAAATTTGGAATGCAGGGGTTTACGGGGACGAGAAATCGATCTAGATAGACCTCATGTCCGGGAAAATTCGTTTTCTCCGTATTTTCAGCATTTTCATCCGAGCAGAGCTCGGTCGCGCAGGGACTAATACTTATTATGCAATATTTAATACTGTAGTTTTTCTATAGAGACTCTTACCTGTAGTCAAACTGTTAAAACAGTTTATCAGGGAAATGTAATAAATAGATTAAGTTTTGCATCCCATTGGTTAGTAATACCTAATATTTAAATAAAAATAAGACCAAACCACTTAAAGTCATAAATCTCAGCGTTCTACATTATAAGTAGGTACCTGATCGTTCCTGTAAACAGAACCCTACAAAAATCACACCCTAAACCACTCTCTACTGGAAAAACATTTTCCACATTCGTTCAACTGTCTGTATTTTTACGTTGAAAATATTTGGGTGCTGTGCACCGATTTTATCCAGATCTGTCCAAACTTTAGCCCAGTTTTAAAGCTTTTTCTGCGTTTAGTTTACGGAGTTTGGGCGAACAGATAAATGGAAAAAGATTATTTGAACGAGATATTGAAAATGGTTTGGTATGCAACTGTGTAGACAATTCAGTAAATAAACGGGTAGCAGGTCCTTCATTTCAAAAGAAAATTAGCTCAGACATAATTTTATACTAGCTATTACTCATTTAAATACTGATAGGGTTTATATTTTAAATATGGACATGAGTTTTCCATTTGAACACTTTAAAATATATAAATTAAATTGTATTAGTAAACAAGCCTACCTACTTAAAGTAGACTAAATTTATTGAAGAAACACTGAAAATATGTCCATGGTGTAACCAAAATACGTACCTAACAAGTTACTAATACCTTCTTTGAATTATGAATATTTAAGACGTACCTGATTATATGCGTTTTTGTAAACTACATTCAAGAGGAGCTTAAACCTAGTTAAACGTTTTGTATACAAATATTTCATGGAAAAAATGTTAAGTACAGTCGAATTCTTTAATATACTTACATATACCTATACAAGACAACCTTTCAAAACTATCTCTAGTACACAGTCTTTATTGTTACAGACATAAGACTCACGTGTAGATATTTTTGAAAGGTTATCTGTACCTACAGATATTTGAGAACTCGACTGTGCCTACTTAGTTGAACGAGTGAGCGTAGCGAACGAAGTTCTTCGTCTTAGTTTGGTCAAAAATTCTTTTGTTTGTCCAGCTGTCGCATTTCTCAACTTTCTCTTGAAATTTTGACAGCAGCTGGTCGATCACGCAACGCATTGTACGAACGTTAGGTAGATCTAAATGTCAAATTTTATATGGAAAAATGACAGTTGGATTGTCCTAACGCGCGTTCGGAACGTTACGTGATTACCCCTCGGTTCAATAAGAACGTTTTTGTCAATTCAGTTTTTTGAAAAAAAAAATTAAGTAAAGACAGGCTTTTGAGTTCTACAATTCACACAGTCGCTAGTCATTAATGGGCTGACATTTTGTTTAAAACCTTTACTATTTCTTCTTATTAATGGTATCTTTTTCCTTTCTCTTCTCCCGGCGGCTTCTTCTCATTTCCAACAAGTAAGACTTATTTTGTTTTCGGTTTGCTAGCTGCATTTTAAGCTATTACATAGTATAAAGACGGCAAAGTATGTTATCTTCCTACAAACGCACCACGCGCGGCTTGTATGTGTGCGCCACAGTATCTGTCGCACACTCAAACAAAATCTCGACCCGTTTCTCAGTGCGAAACAATCGAGATTTTGTTTGAGTGTGCGTGCGGTGACGTATAGATAGTATAGCGCACACATACAAGCCGCGCGCGGTGCGTTTGTAGGAAGATAACATACTTTGCCGTCTTTATACTATTATGTATTTTATTTGCGTGTCTGTGTAGTCTTGGAGTTTGAGTTGTTTTGTTTGTGATTGTAAATATGTTGAATTCTTACCTACAGTAAAACGTCTTATGATTTTTATCAATGATATTTTGTAGCAAATTGTCACGTTAACACTTTCAGTGACGTACAGGCAGCAGCAGAAGTTGCTAAGCGGTTCTAGTGCTCAAAATGATCTACACACGAACTCTAATGTCAAGGGAATAAGGATCTGTATACGTCATTTTGGGCGTGTTATTTTGCTTAGCCACTTCTGATGCTGACTGTACCTACCGCGCAGTGTCTTTCACTGCCAGGGACCCGCTTAGCGGGCGCCTACGCTTAGTCGCTTTCCGCTAATTAAGAGGAATACCACGGTATCGGCTACGACGACGCGTAGCGATTCTTGCCAGTGAATGTGTGCACGCGGCTTAGTTAGTATCTTTATAACGCCCATGACGACACATATGCGTCAGAGCGCTACGAGCGCTTTTCGCTACATACGAGGTTTAAGCTGCTACGGACTACGGCGTAACGCTACGAGATTAGCGAGGCCGTGAATGTGTTAAAAGAAGACTCCAACCTTGCTTTTGTCAACCTTTTTGATGACCAATAAATAATTTTTAATTTTCATTTTTTTTTCATTTTCGCTTAGTACGAGACTTGATACGGACTAAGACGCACTCGTTGTAAAACTGTGCATTCCAGAGGGGTAATCACGTAACGTTCCGAACGTTACGTGGTTAACTGTCAATTTTCCATATAAAAAGTGACATTTAGACCTACCCGACGTTCGTACAATGCGTTACGTGATCTACCTACAGGGTTAAACAATCACTGTGCACATTTTCTAAGAGCGCTATCGGGAAGCATTTTATTGTATTTTATTTTATTCTACGATTTTTTTTAATTCTACGATTCCACTGTTGTAATTGATGAACGGGATAAATAAATAAATATTACGGGACAATTTTGACACAAATCGAACTAGGCATAGTAAGCTCGATAAGGCTTGTGTTATGGATTCTAGACGACAATATATTTAATGGATATTAATAAATTGGAGAAATCTTACAAAAAGGCCAAGTCAAAAGTACCCTTAACTGACGAGCATAGTATGAGAAATGTTATGAAAGTGAGTGAAGCGAAAGTGGTTTGTCAGTATCGTAGCAAATGGAGATGTATACTTATTTATAACTATACGTACTACCTAAGTTTAGATGCAGGTAAGGAATACAATTGTAGTCAATATTAGCAATTTGTTATTTAATACTTAACTAACTTAAGAGCAATTCCTTGCTGAGCAACTTTTCAAGTCTCAAATTTTTGACGCAATGTTTCTGACGCGCTGTTGTGGGGCAGGGGTTGTCTATGTGTGAGCGCACGCACACAGGCGCCAGACGCGAGCACTCTCTCGCTGCGCGCCGCCGTTCCGTTGACATCGCCTGCGAGCCGGACGGAATTTATTTCGTTCGTTCCTGCGCGCCTCAAGCCTCTGGGTTGTTATTCGGAATACGCTAATGCGCCTCACCTCACCCGTCAAGCCTAACAAAACTAGACCTCTGCCTACGTTTAGTTACTACGAACCGCGGCGTCAAAGTTTATTTGTGGGTGAACGATGAGGTGAGGTTAAAACAAGTTACAGAATAGCGGACCTGTATTTGTTTTTGGAGTTATTGCAAAATTTTACTTACTGATCCAGCTTACGTCTAATGGACTCGATATCTCGCTAACTTTTGTGAGTCAGCTTTTGTTTACTGGACTTTTTATGGTAGTCTGGTACCTAAATACGTACAGGTTAGAAAAATATTTCCCACAGGCAACGCAAAATAAAACTCTGTTATCCGTGTCGTAAACACTTTCACAAGTACAAAAATTAACTTATCGTTAGGTATATGTAGGTAAAACCTCTCTCATTATAGTGGAAGCAACTACATATAAGCTCTAAATTTGCTAAAAATACTGTAGTTCTGAAACATATTGGGATGTCGACATGTAGGACATAGTATTAAAAAATATATATTCACGGGGATGCGTGGCTTCTCCTCCTCTCACCCCCAAAAGTTTCCCGAAACGTGGATTTTCGTCATTAAAAATAAAACCGTAAACAATACACGAAAAATGTGTAGGTACCACTAAAATAACCCTTGATAAATTTACTATCAACTTCTCATAAATACCAAAGCAATATCTCTTATGATTGTCGCGCATTCTGCCACGAAAAGTCAATTTTATTAGGATTTCTAGGTTCTTTTAAAAATTAAAAAATTAAAAGTGCAATTTTATCAAAAATATGAATATTAATTGCCAAGGTATGAATGACAAAAGTAAAGAATATAATTTTCTCTTTAAAATTAGATATAGTTTATTTATAAACTCCTGCGAATCATGTTGCTGCGCCATTTTGAAAATTCATTGTCATCTGTTGGAGGCAATCTTGATCGCAACGTATCAAAATTAAGAAAAAAATTGTAGTTCTGAAACCTATGTGTAGGGAGGATATTTCGCTAAATGGCTGAATACATACAATTTTCAAAATAGCATAGAAACGTTAAATGAAGGAGTGTATAAATAAATTTATACCTCATTTTAAAGAAGCGGAAAACGGTTAAGTAAGTCTTGAGAAAACTGACCTTTTACCAAAAAAAATGCATAAATCATAAAACATGTAGACGTTTCGTGGCAGACTACGCAAAAACCACAAGTGATAGCGCTTATATAGCATACACACGTATGAGACATTGATGATTAATTTATCAAGGATCATTTCGGTCATGAACACTTTTTGTGTATCTTTTATGGTTTTTCTTAAAATTTGTAATAACCGCGTTTCGTGACACTTGTTTTGGTAAGGGGGGGGAGGTATCCCCGGAGGGGTTCGGAGAGTGAATTCAATTTAATACTCTGTCCCTCCCTACACATCCCAATAGGTTTCAGAACTACAATATTTTTCAACATTTTCCATACATTGCGATCTAGCTTGCCTGTATTGTGTTATCATCATCATCATCCTGGTCAATTTCGACCACGGCGACTGGAAATATGGCTAATTGGAGCGTCGTTCATGAGCTCTCAGGTGACTGATGTAACATATATTTGCAGAGAATGTGCGACCACATTCCCTACAGGTCATCGATAATTTTTCACCACTAGCGTATCGACAAAATATGCCAACGACTGTTGCCCATCACTATTCCTTCTGTGTACGTATATTTAGAAACTGCCTCCACCAATTCGTGCGATAAGGACAACTGCAGCTCGGACCAAAATTCCCACCCAAAAAACACAAAAATCGAGGTTTTGCTCTCGACTGTTTCCTCCTCCAAAACGCAACCAACCATTATAAAATTTTGGAAACTGCAAGAGGAAGAAATAATCTATGCCGCTACGTTTTGATTTTTTGGATATTTGTTGTCATATTTGTATCCTGCGCCGTTTTTGCGATTTTCGAGGCGCTGTAAGATTCTTTAAAATAAAAATATCCAAAAAAGCAAAACGTAGCGGCATAGATATTAATGATATTGATCTTATTTGAAAAAATCATTGCTCTAGGTTCAAAAACCAGGGAGGAAACAGTCGAGAGCGTTTGTATGGGAAAATCGCAGATAGGCATTCCTCTTAAGGAACGCGGGATGTACCGCGCGATCTCGCCAACTATTGCCTAAACCTTCCAGGTTTTAAATAGTGGATTTATTTGTAACACAGTAACTATGTAAAAAAAATGTATTAAATAAATAAAAAAAAAACATAGAAAACATCCAAGACTCAGAAACAAATATTCGTGGTCATCACACAAATATTGGACCTTCAGCTCCATAGGCAGAGTCACTACTCACTAGCTAGGCTAACCGGTCATCGGGGGATATCCCTAGGCCCATTCTGATTTTGATAGTCAGTCATTTGAAAGTGAAATCTAATAAATTTTATGCAAGATATTAATTAACAAAAACAAAACTTAAACCTATACACTTAAAACTAATAACAAGTACTAGCTACCCGCGCGGCTCCGCCGCGTATACAAAGAATCTAGGCGGTAGGAGCACTGTTGTTAACCAGTAAGCACTGTTTAACTTTTTTTATTGGCCGCTTTATTATACTAATTTATGAACCATAAAATAACGCTAAACAGTGCGTTTATGGGCCATAGAGCACAGAGTTTTTCGACGACTTATTATTGGTGTCATTGTTTTTGAGCTACAGCCTATATAAATGACAGATACAGGGGTAGAACGTATGTATTGCACGTAGATACGATGGCCGTTGGGGCGGGAATTTTCTCGAGTGGCGACCACGTACCGGAAGGCGCGGCGTGGGTAGGCCCCCCACAAGGTGGACTGATGACCTGGTAAAGGTCGCGGGAGTCCGCTGGATGCGGGTGGCGCAGGACCGGCCATTGTGGCACTCTTTGGGGGAGGCCTATGTCCAGCAGTGGACGTCTTTCGGCTGATATGATGATGATGATTTTGTTACCGTCAAGTAACAAAATAAGGACGCTTGCAACTCCAGGGTTGTCACATGCGATGCGCTATGCCGACCATTACTGTTGTTTTACCTAGCGAATGTATATCACAGAACTTTGAAAACAATGTGTCGTATTGTAAGCACTCGATAAGTTAATAGTGCCTATTATTCTCATTCTTATATTACAAAATCAATAAACTGAGGTTACGGGTTGTGATATGATAGCTTTTGTGGCCTGGATGCAAACAATGTAAACCACCTGCGCGCAAAATTTCGCATTACGATGCAGTCTGTGTTATAGATACCATCGCTCGTATGCATTGCATGTCACTTGCAATGTAAAGCGGCTACATTTGAAAATTGCAAGTGTTATGCATACAGAGGCAAAAATAGTCGGGCACCTATAGATAACAGTTTTAAGTAACACCTAGCTATAAAGTGCTAATTACCGCCCGCTATCAATGTGATTTCAATTAACGATAACGGTCTGAAACTATCGTTTCAGTTTTCGTTGCGATGTCCCTTACACCCTGTATAACTTATGATTTAGTGCATAAGTAAGTAAGTAGTTCTTTATTTGCATTAAATGTGGTTAACAATAGATCTTATAAAACAAATGAATTCAATGAGCACACATTTAGCCATATTTTAGCATGCAAAAATTATACAATATACAAGATACCTACATTCCTTAAATTTTATAACTATTTACATACATTAAATTCCAGTTATTGCAAGTTACTTATATTATTAATTAATAATTTTAGGTACATGTACATATTTATTTGTAACCAAATCAAAGTAATCTTTGATATTATAAAATGAATTTTCATCTAACCACGAATATAATGCCCTTCTGAATCTCATGACGTTTGGAATCTCTTTAATATGCAGTGGTAGGTGATTACTGATTAAATATTTTGATTGACATTATTATTCTAGGTTCTAATAATCTCATAGGATCTCTAAACCGTAACTTGGGATTTGCCACGAGCCTCGTCAATAAACTATAATTCGATTTTACATAGACACTTGTTTCTAAAATGTACAATATGCTGTCAAAGTTAGCAAATTAAGTTTTTTTAATAATGGTCTGCAAGAGTTTAAGGGTCCTACACCACACATGGTCCGGACAGTTTTTTTTTTGGCTAATAAATACCCTCTTTATATCGGTACTATTTCCCCAAATAATTAGACCAAATCTGAGTAGCGAAGCCACGTAGCCGTGATATGCTATTAAGGCAGTTTTTTGGTCGGATAAGCATTTCAACCGCTTCAATGCATATGAGAATTGTTCCAGTTTGCAGCAGACGTTATCAATATGCGACTTCCGACTACAATGGCACTATTAATCCACTTTTGTTTCACTGTTTTCTTCTATTGTGTGTCCTTTACAAGTAATGCTCAGCTTAGGTATATTAGCTTTAGTAGAACAAAAGTGAACATATTTAGTTTTACTAACATTCATAAATAAATTGTTATCCTCCAACCAATTACATATTGATTCAACGGTCATATTAATATTATTGACATAAGTATTCCTATCTTTGTCGTCATCAGGTATAAGTACAGATATATCATCAGCAAACAAAACTGTCTTATAATGACTACTCTTTGGCAGGTCGTTGATATAGATAATTAATAAAAGCGCTCCTAAATACTGCCTTGGGGTAGCTCGTGCCGTTGTATTTTTTTGATGAATGGTATGAAACAATTTCCAGGGCATGCAGGTATCGAGGGAAATGAAAAGGCTGATGAGCATGCACGAGCGGGGGTGAAGGGAACACACTGCGGACCAGAGCCGTTCTGTGGTATCCCTAAAAGTCTAACCAAGCTCACTCTAAAAGCCTATTGTTTCTACAAGACCATTCAAGCCTGGAGAGCTAACCCAGGACTGAAACATTCCAAGGCACTTATTAGAGCCTTTAGCAAAAAGGCGTCTTCTGACGCCTTGGCGCTAAGTAGGAACCGCCTACGCATGCTGGTCAGGGTGCTTACTGGGCACTGCCGCCTAAATAAGCACATGCAAACGATAGGACTGTGTGACACAAGGCAGTGCAGATTCTGCTTTGAAGCAGAGGATACGCCTACACACATCCTAACCGATTGCCCTTGCCTCATGCGCAGTCGTAACTCCTTGGGCAAACACATCATGTGCCCGGAGGAGATCAAATTTCTTGGGTTCAACAAAATCCTGCAATTCTTCGAGTTTGCAGGACTTGACCAAGAATTGTAGTAAGTGGCGATCACAATAAATCAGCGATGGTCGCAGTGATATAAGGGCTTTGACAGCCCGAAAGCCACTACCAGAATAATAATAATAATAATGAAACAATTTCACTTCTTTCATTCATTCTTCTTACTTCTACCCACCGTTTTATATGAGCATAGATTTATATGAGTAGATTTTTTGTTTTTAATTTAAGGTTGAATGATAGAGAATCATTATGGTATTAAGTCCGCCTAAATACGATACGTTACTCTTTATAGCAATAAAAATATAGGTAAATAAATAAATTTGTCGAGACGGGGAACTGTACAATTTTTTTTGTAAACATCCAATGCATAATTTTCGCCTATTATGATCTTGGTTAAATGTCCTTTCAATTATTATTAAATTGGTTTAATGTTCCTTTGTTTTCGCGAAAACAGGTCGACGTGTAATAGCGGCGCGACTTAAAATGTAACAAAGAACATTCAAACGCTTACGAGGCTTACAATGGTTCGTGATCCCTTTCATAAAGCCGAAGGTATCATTAAAGCTACTAACGGAAGTCTTGGCACAGTAGCTTTAGTAATAACAGTAGGAGATGTCTATTGTACAAGCTTTCGATTACTTGCAAAGTTGCAATGTATGTACCTATGTTTGTAACCATGTTTGTTCGGGTGGAATCTTGCGACCCAATTTTGAAGCAGATCTTCAACCGAGCTGAAATTTTGGGTAAAGGTATTGGATGACTATTTAATATTATAGTACCATCGAGCTGACCAATGATGGAGACTGAAGGTGGCCATGGGAATGTATTACTTAAGCGACGTAACCCCGTCGAGTTTGGGCTAGAATCGTGTCAATGAGCAGTTGATGACGATATAAAGAAAAGTACAGTCGGCAATAATAGCTTGTACAGTCAATGACTTTAATTGTTGAGCCATTTAAGTGTCAACTAATTTTGATTTTTTAATAGTTTGGCTTTGAAATGTCCAGTATAAAGTGAGTTCTTAATCCTTTAGTGGACAGTGTATCGTAAAGAGTAAATGCACATCATTATCCTTTTGTCACCTTTCTCTAGAATGTTATTTTGAGTTCACGTTTTATAGTCAAGTTTGTGGATAACCTCCTACGAAAACGAGGAGTGTATTAATTACGTATAAGTGTATTGTCTCTGTATATCTATGTATCTGTATGTCTGTTTGTGGCATCGTAGCTATGAAACGGATGAACTAATTTATGTGGGTATGTTTTTTTATCGAAAGTCATGTAACTATTCAATATCTAAATATTGATGGACAAATTCACACAAATCCGTAATACGCTAAGCAAAGCATGTAATTTGTTCAATCTAATATTTTTTGCTGTTATTCTGTACCGTTAGCTAGGAGAAATTTTGGCAGAGTTTATTAGAAAAACTGGTATAATATGAACTTCTAACGTGCTCAGAAGAAAAGTCCGTACAATAAGTGTCTGTCAAAAAAATAATTTTGGTACAAGCTTTTATTGCCGACTGTACTTTTCTGCATACCATCATCAACTAACCATTGAGACGATTCTAACGAGCCCAAACTCGATGGGGTTGTGTCGTTTTATTGCGGAGTTCCTATCCTTCCAGCAACATTCCAGCTCCAGCATCAGATCAGCTCCAAGTCATCATAATATTGCATTGTCATGCGATACACATACACATATGCATGCAAAATTTCAACTCAATCGGATAACGGGAAGTGACTGAAAAATGGATTGCAAATTTTTATGGACAACTTACTTACATACTAACATATTTAGATACATACGATCAGTGCAAGTTAATATAAAGCTTGTAATTAATAGTGGTTGAACATGACAAGAAAACCACACATTTAGTGAATTGAAAATCACCAAATCGCAGTTTTAAAAAGCGAGCCAGGAGACTTAACCATGGCAAGTAGTGACAGAAAAAAGTCGATTTACCGAATTAATATCTATACTAGAGACGACGATATATATAATCGGCGATATATATAAGCGGGACTTAGGAGTAGTATTTGACCAACACCTAACATTTAGAGAGCAGGCCGTCCGTGTCACGAAAAGGGCAGCCCAAAAGCTCGGATTCGTACTTCGTAATTCTCAGTCATTCTCACCGATGGCCTTGCGCTCTCTATATATTGCAAACTCGAGTCATCAAAAGCCCTCCGCCTTACGGCGTTGGACTCCTGATAGACTCTCGTTTGCAATATTCCTCATACGCCCCTTGTTAAACAATGTACTATATTTTTCATCGCGCAACAAACATTTTATCACACCCGTTATTAAATATAGCTCTTGGAACGCGAATAAGTGAGTATGACACTTCTTTAAAAGTACAAAAAAGGACGGTTTTTTTTGCTATTACTTACGTACCCGCAAAAACTTGTGTACTGTATAAAACTGCCTGATGTAACGCCGACTGCAATTTGGCGCTTTTAGTTTTTACTCCGAAATCGACAAAATTAAAACCATAAAAGCACTTGAATAAATTAAAACGATAAAAGCACTTGAATAAGTTTAATTAAGAACATTTACGGGCAAGAGGTATCAATTATATCTGAACTATTACAATTTCTAACTATTAATTCTATTACTGAACCATCGATCGAAGCGAACACAGTTGTCTGATTCAACATGGGTCAAAATTCTTTCGTATGTCCGGCTGTTCTCCTCTACAGGTCGCATTTCTCAACCAATTTGCGTGAAAATTTGTGACATTATTAGAGTTCTATTTACAAGTTTTTATTTACTTTCACCTGTCATGTTATCTGTAATCAATCTTGCAAGTTAAATTTGACCCACTTCCCGGTTTCCGATTGAGCTGAAATCATATATGTATATCGCATGACAATGCAATATTATGATGAGATGGAGCTGATCTAATAATAATAATAAATACTTTATTTACGACCAACATGGGATCATGGTGTTAGTAACAATTGTATTACTTATTAGACTAGTGTTAGTACATTATCTTATTAACATCATTATTATAATTTTTATTATTTATTTCTGCGTGCATGTATCATGCAGCAGTTGTTCATGTACAGGCCATCGATCCTGTCCGCTATCATGCTCAGAATGCTGTTGGAGCTAGCCCGCACTCTGCGCACCAGGGATGTAGCTCGCTTGCGCATAGTGGCGTAGAAGCAGTCTACCCGCGCTTCTGCAAACATCCCTGATGCGCTACAGAATCTGGGCAGCCCCATCAGCACCCTGAACGCATTATTAAACTGCACGCGCAGAGCGCTATGCCGTTTATATGTATAATCTGCCCACAGGCTGCCTGTATAGAAGGTAGTACAGTAAGCTTTAAAAAGAGAAAGTTTTACTTCTTTTGAGCAGTTAGCAAACCTGCGGGCTATCATATTCGCTCGAACGGACAGCGCTCTGCGCTCGCGCTCAATATCTGCGTCATCTTTAAGGTCTGTGGTCACCAAATGCCCCAAATATTTAAACTGCTCAACTATACGCAGTGGTTGACTATTTAATTTAACAGGTGGAAACATTGGTGTGCATTTGCCCTTGACCCCAAAGACGACGCATTCGCTCTTGTTCACATTGTAAATTAGACCATGGCTCGCGGCATACCGCTCGCAGATGGAAATAAGCTTGGCAAGTCCACACGCAGAGGCACTCAGCAACACCATGTCGTCAGCGTAGCTTAAGTTGTTAACGCACACTTCGTCTATGTGACAACCGACACGGGTGTTGCTGAGCTCCTCTATAAGAGCATTCACATAGAGGTTGAATAGCTTGGGTGACGTCAACCCCCCCTGCCTCACGCCACACTCAAGCCCATATGGTTGCGAGCATGCACCCGACCATCTCACGACATTGACCTGATTATGGTACCAGTACTTAAATATGCCACTCATATCTGCTGGCATCTTCAGATCATCCAGCTTCTGCCACAAAATGTCATAGTGAACCAGGTCAAATGCCTTGGATAGATCTAGGAAACATGAGTATATAGCTGTTCGCCTGTCAGTGTAGTACCTGACGGTCTGCTTCAATGCCAAAATGGCACTCTCAGTGGATAGCCCTGGTTTATAACCAAACTGATTATCATGCACTGTTAGATATTTATCTATTTGGAAGTTCAGCATTGGTCGACTTCCAAAATTTACAAAAGTCTCGCTTGGAATGGTGTCCCGCAATGATGTCCATTTTAATCTGCTCTTCGTGTTTCTGACACCATTTCAAACGAGATCTAAAAATCTTACGACTTTCACACATTTCGTTATAAATCCAACCTTGGTTCAGCGTGCCACTGCCATAGCATAAACTTAAAACGAGCCTCTCGGTGAGCCTTGCTTACATGCTTATTCCACCCTATCACGGGTTTTCGTTTTTTGAACGATTTGGGATCATTATCATAACTAACAATAGCAGCTTCACTCAATGCATTTATAATATCACTATACAATGTATCTATTATAATTTTATGACTAGGATCACCACACATGTGGCCACAGCATTCACGAAACACCTCAGGAAAATCTACTAGTTTTAATCTTTTATTACATTCAGAGGTAAATAATTTTATTTGCTCCGGATTTCTTTCACCCCATACGGCTTTATTAATTACTTGAGTATTATAACACAACTGCTTAGGCTTGACTAAATTAAAATCGCATTCAATTATTAAGGGGAAATGGTCAGACCACATAACATTAAGTTTAATGTAAATTTTAACAATGGTGCTCTGTGCTGGCTTTGTGACCACACAATGGTCCAACCACCTTTTGGACCCGTGCGCGTCACTTATAAATGTATAAGTTCCTGACTGTAGGCCTAATTTGTCAACATCCGCGCAAGTCCATTCCTGATCGTTACAAAAACAAACGAGTTCATTATAAAACAGTTCACCGGGGTGCGCGTTATAGTCTCCAAGTATGTAAACAAACTCCGAGGTGTTATTTTCAACTATCGCACTTACCGCTGCGAGACAATCCGTAAAGTCTGTCAAGTTTTCCTGCTTGTCCGTAGGCATATAGACGTTCAATACCAATACCGACCTTTGACCGATGGTTATACTAACACCACATACTCGCGGGTTACCACAGTGTACAACGGACACATTTTGAAACACTGTTTTGTTCCATAATAGTGCAACACCTCCATACGGACGTCCCTGTAGCATGCCGGCCGCCGCATCTACTGCTGATGTACCCGTATATCCGAAAGAATCATCGATACTGGCGAGGAATGGGATATCCCAGGGAGCCAACCAGGTCTCTTGTAAGCCGACGATGTCTGACGATTGACACAATTCTCGTATGCTATCGATTGAGCGTTTTACACTCTTACAATTAAAGCTGACTAGTTTGTATATGAAACTATTATCCATTAATTAGTTTGATATTGCCGTTTGGATCCGAGGTACTCGAGCTTCTCATATATTTGTGCTTATAATGCACAAATTCGCGAAATATGACGCCCTTAGGCCATAATGACTCGTTTAAAAACAGGTCAAGCTTATTTTTCGACACCAAGAATGTATACGCGCAGTGGTCCGATGCTCCTTTAATGGACAGTTTTTGCAACACAATCCTTTCTTGGGTCTTGTCGTATATATGGTCCACTATGTTTTGTTCGGTCGTTTCTTGATGTACTTTAGTGATGAACATTTTTACTTTGGGCTCGGCTGCTCGGAACTTTCCATCACTTATGTTAGCACAACCTTTTCTACCCAGAAAACGTCCATTTGCTTTCGGTTTTTGTGACTTTCCCGCAGTATACCATACGCCCGGTTTTTTCACAGTGTCTGCAAATGATTTTCGGTCGAATAATTGTTCATCCCCGTTGTAATTACCGGAGCGGCTAGATGTATGCGGCTGTGTATCGATAAGCGAACCGGTTTGTTGCTCGACCGTTGATCGCAACGACGTCACGGCTCCCGGCCCAGCTGATGCATCGGTAGGTTTATTAGCAAACATATTATTTACATTTTCGTCCGATGGTCGTCGCGATGAATGGTGATCTTGGCTCATCAATTGTGTTCTATTTAATATCGGTGATTCCGCCGCAGATGGAGCGGTTTTCATGTTATAAACGCCATCATTATTTTTAAACGGAGACGGTTGCAGTTGTAACGACTGTTTAGACAGGTCGTGTGTTTTATCTAGTTGTGTTTTCGGCGATATTTTTGTCTCAGAAACTGCACTTTTGTCCTCCAAGTCATCCATATTGTTAAAAGATAGCCCCCCTGATGGCCCACTATTGTACATCCAGGCACCTCTTCGTACATTTATGTTGGCGAAAGGTGATTGTGGCAATGACGCATATTTTATATTATGTACGTCAACCCGTAATTCCTCAAGCTGTCTATTTGTCACGTAGTCAGTTTTAACTGTGTCGATATCTCTCTGAAGTTTAGTGATGTCCTTCAAGAGTTTCGTACAATCCAAGTGATCTATGGCTAACGGGGGTAATCTCTCTAAGTTTCGTGCAACGAACACTGGCACTGTTTCTGGATCAATCGATTTTAGTAACGATACAATATCTTCGAGGTCTCGTCCCTCCTTTCCACGCTTTTTCCGTATAATTTTCCGTTGATCCGTTGTAACAGAATCGAATAACAAGGATTTCGACTTCTTAATTTCTTCGCTTGTAAAAGCACCGGAACAAAGACGAATTAAAGTGTCATCGTCTATTAGAGATAATTTGTTCTGAATAAACGATAGTAATTCATCAATGACGATATTGCACACACTGCACTTAACAACTTTCGACATTGTCACGACAAGGAATGCACCGAATGCACGCGTCCACTACCGACCGTTGCGCGCGCGTCACTGAGCTAATAATGCTGGAGCTGGAAGGTGGCCATAGGTACTCCGCAATAAAACGACACAACCCCATCGAGTTTGGGCTCGTTAGAATCGTCTCAATGAGTATGATGATGGTATGCAGAAAAGTGCAGTCGGCAATAAAAGCTTGTACCAAAAATTAAATTTTTGACAGAAACTTTTTGTCGGTACAGTTTATGGACATGGAAAAAACATGGTCTTGTCAGTTCTGCAGCTCGCACAGCCAATAGTTTTTGTTAAACGGAACTTAATCGTATAATACATTAATTTAAGTAGGTATGTCTGTGATTGCATTATACGCGAAAGTCCCTTTTTAAATAATGTGTCGTGATCGTGAAAGTTTATATGAATACATTTTGTCTTTGCCTAGGAATAATACAGGACACGATGATAGATAGATAAAACGTTTATTGGTTTGTTGATGATGACGTGATTTTTCATATATTTTTTCAAAGCATTCTTATGCGATTCATTTCTGAGCTTAGTGTATAGGTACCTACTCGTAGTACAATATTGAATGCAGTTGAGGATGCACATTACTACTCCGAAGCAATATTGTATTGATCATAACTGGCATGGTTGACTTGCTTGTTTTATTATGACCTCAACTAGCACTTGTTCGCGAATGTACTTCGTCTAGAAGATATCTATTGAGATATCTTCAGAATCATTAAAAAAACTAAGATTGCAAGCTAGATTAGAGGTAATTTTAATCACAATAAAACATACCTATATATGCCGTAAATATCTAAGACATTGCCTTGGGTGTGCCAATATCTTCTTCCCTGCGAATGACCGCAAAGAACAGTAAGAAACTAAAATAAAATAAAAACCGGATAAGTGCAAGTCGGACTCGCGCACGAAGGGTTCCGTACCATTATCAATAAAAATATGTTTTTTTTTGTTTTTAGTATTTGTTGTTATAGCGGCAACAGGAACTATCACGGTATCAGTGAGATACAGCCTGAGGGGTAATCACGTAACGTTCCGAACGGGCGTCGGTACAATTTAACTGTCAATTTTCCATATAAAAAGTGACATTTAGACCTACCCGACGTTCGTACAATGCGTTACGTGATCGACCTACAGGTGACAGACATACAGACGGGCGGACGGACGGACGGACAGCGGAGTCGTAGTAATAGGGCTCCGTTTTACTCTTTGAGTATGGAACCCTAAAAAAATAACTAATATTGACGTAACAAGCAGTAAAGTAGATGTCCGACTGCTCGACGCTGTACCAGTATATGGCATGGGCACTTTATATCAAAGCAATATGGGTTAAATTCGAACTAAGAGGATTTTTCTTCATTCGAATTTAAGCCATGTCAGCAGCTACTTTAACATAGAGTGCCCATGCCATATACTCAAGCACACGGACGTTTACCTTAATGAACTAAAATAAAAACGTAGAATGACTTTTATTGGTCGTAATTTATGCTATATTTTTTAGTGTTTAGTGTTCCGTATACCATAAAAAATCCAACGCAACACTTATGCGATCACTCAGAGTTAGTCCGTCTGTGACAGCCATTTTTCTCAAAAACCGCTTGACATAGGAAACTGAAATAGAGTAATAGGGAAGTAAACCCCAACCAAGGGGGCAGTTTCTAATTAAGGGGGCGAGTGTTTTATTTTGTACAATAATGTGTATATCATCATCATCATCATCATTGTATCAGCCGAAAGACGTCCACTGCTGGACATAGGCCTCCCCCAAAGAGTGCCACAATGGCCGGTCCTGCGCCACCCGCATCCAGCGGACTCCCGCGACCTGTATATACATAGGTATAATCTCTGCGCCACCTACTGCATAATCTTTCATCTACGCTACCCAAAGGTCTGGAAGAGATCGCTCTTCAGCGATAAAACCGCCTGTTGTCTACCTCTGCCACAGAATAAGTAATAGTACTACGTACAGAAGGTTCTCTGTTAACAAATTCCCTGTTTAGGTACGCCAAACGTGCCTAAATGTGGCCATCCCTTTCTATCGCATGCAACGCGCTGCAACTCGTGCGAGCGTCCCGTCCCAACGCGTGGCAGCTACTAATGGGCCGCCAATTTGGCGGCCGCCGGCATGTACTTGTAGCGGCGCGACGGGATCACAGAGTGAACCGCCCCTGCCTCTGCCTACCTGTTATTGTTTTGTTTCTCTTGTTACTGTTTCGTTTGTTGGCAATAAATTGTATTGTACCTATACTATACTACTAGAATTAAAAGTACGGCCAGCCTCATAAGTGGCTTAACACCTTTGTACTGTGTCGCATTAAACGTCATGTTAAACTGCCGTATGAAGTTGTCAAACGAGTGAAAACGACAAGGTACTTAGGTGTCCAGCAACTTATGAGGGCGACTGTACAAGAAATAAAGTAATATTTTAAATTAGTTTTTTACTTAGATGGGTTTTATTCATAATAACTATTACCGTGTAGCATACGTATACCACATGTCATACAAAAATCTAAATAAGTAAGTAGTAATAATTTTCCTTAATTGTTGAATTTATCCGTTTAAAAGAAATATTTCAATTGTTTTACGACTAAGTATTTAAATTATTCCCAGCACGGTATTAACCTTCAGCAAAATGGTTTCATGCTACCGTGCAGTTAAATCCTAGCGTTTTTTGTAGAACAAGTCAAATATTTAAGGGTATTTATTTAGTCGTTGAACCAATAATCATAACATTTGGCCAAGTTTTCAAGAGAATAAGTACTCTACGTAGGTATTAGTAAGGAAATATTTGACATTCTCGAATTCAAACTTACGTGAGACTTGGTTAAAGTAATACAAGTAATAATAACCAGGTTCGTATAGAATATAGTGACGGGCTTCGAAAAGTGTGAATATCTCGAAGACCAGGGGACTTTTACAAAACCTTAAAGTCGATTTTCTGGACCGGTCTAAGGTGCCTTATCCGTGGTTAGAAGGTTCTATTAATTACCGGACACCCTGTATAGGAACACACTCTGTATAGAACATAATACTATATAGAACTACACACTGTATAGAACATAATACAACAGTCGTCTTTTAAAATAGGATAGATTTTTAACCGACTTCAAAAAAGGAGGAGGTTCTCAATTCAAATTCGTCTGTATTTTTTTTATGTGTGTATGTTATTTTTTGAAAAAAAATATGGAAAATCAACAGCTTAATATAACAAAACTTAGCTAAAAAAATTATTCCCCAATAATTTCAAAAATTATGAAGCATTGCTATTTAATAATTAAATTCCGTGATTGAAAAAAAAATTGTTGAGCAGTTCTCAATTTTAAATACGCTACTGCTCCTAAAGTGGCTATCTAAGTTTAAGTGATTTTGACAGTTATTTCGGGAACATAATCGAACATTAATCTAAAACTTCATGGCTATTTATTTACGTATAGATTTAATGCCATAAAGCATTGTTTACCAGCCAATCTTGAGGCGAATGAGATACCTACTTAAATTGTGGGCGTTAACTAGACTACAATACTTTTTTTGAAGTCCGAGAAAAGAGTGGACAGATTCGAATATTGACTATATGTAAAAATAAATCATTATGCTTTTTTTTCAAAAACTGTACGTCTAGCATAACAACCTAGTTGTCGGGTCGCATCCAATAATTATCTCGCTCGCACTGTTCAAATTAGAAAGAGAAGGGTGTGAAACGTAAACATATAAGATCAATCTATAAAGACTTTCGTTTGTAACGTCCAGAGATAAACTCCCTGTTGTAGCTACTGGCCGTGTCAGATAACGATCGTATCAGTAGTATGGGTCGCTTGACTTACTCAAAACTAACATGGCCTGTGATGGCATGATAAAACGACCTACGCAGTGGGATACATATATGTTTGTATGAAAGTCATCATCATTGGCCTTTAAGATCTATAGAAGATGATTTAAGCAGCGTCCATAAAAGTGCGGCACTTACGTACTTACGTGGCTTGTCAGGCCAATATTTTTTGTTTGAAAGCATATACTTCTAAATAGGTCCCGTTGTCACCAACATGCAGTTTTGATGATGGGATCCTGGAGAAATCGAGGGAACTCTTCTAATTTTATAGGCAAACTTGAAGCAATTTGGCTACTGATTTGAAGTCGGTTAAAACTTTGTTTTGAAAGTACAATTATTCATTTTAATACCTCGAAGTGGCAAATAACTCCCGGCGAGTTTGATGGTTAATTGACAGTATTGTAGCTCAGTAGTGGAACCGGATTTTGGCCCTAGAAGTTTTGATAATTCTAAAGTCGGAAAAGTTATGCTTATATGGCATATGACTTATTTTCAAGCATATTTGTATTATATGAAGAAAAGTTAGAACGAGGGTTAGATATAAATTAGGTATTTATTTATTTTTATTGATGATTTGTAAATATTGAATTAAAGTGCAAAGTTTAAGCTTCATCGATTATAATATGTATTATTGACACCGGGCACTGACTTGTTTTTTACGACGCTAATCGTTACGTTTGCCATAATGCAACATTAGATATATCGTAATTTAATCAGTAACAATAAAATATTTGTGTTTGTATGTTTTCTGAGGCATGCATTAGGTTAGGTTTGCTTTATAACAATCCCAGACTACAACCCGTTTACTATAAGTTTAGATCTCGCTTGAACTGGCCGTCATCGACGCCAGGTGCAAACTTATAGTAAACGGGGTGTATTTTATGCCGTGCGAGCAGAACAGCTAGTACTTAATAAAAAGCTGCCAAGTGCGAGTCGGACTCGCACATGAAGGGTTCCGTTAAATAAATAGCTTTTTTACGATTTATGACGTATTAAAAAAAAAACTACTTACTAGATCTCGTTCAAACCAATTTTCGGTGGAAGTTTGCATGGTAATGTACATCATAATTTTTTTTTAGTTTTATCATTCTCTTATTCAAGAAGTTACACACATTTTACCACTTTGGAAGTGTCTCTCGCGCAAACTATTCAGTTTAGAAAAAAATGATATTAGAAACCCTAATATTATTTTTGAAGACCTATCTATAGATACCCCACACGTTTGGGTTTGATAAAAAAATTTTTTTTTAGTTTCAGTTCTGTGTATCGGGACCCCTATAACTTAATGTTTTTTTTCGATTTTTGTGTAAAAATCTTAATGCGGTTTACAGAATACATCTACTTACCAAGTTTCAATAGCTCTTATAGTTTTGGAAAAAAGTGGCTGTGACATACGGATGGACAGACAGACAGACAGACATGACGAATCTATAAGGGTTCCGTTTTTTTGCCATTTGGCTACGGAACCCTAAAAACCATACTTACTTTTATTATAAGTTTGATGACGGTCGGTTTCAGCGAGATCAAAACTTATAGTAAACGGGTTGTATAGTCGGCGTCATAAGTAGCTGAACACCTAAGTACCTTGTCGTTTTCACACGATTGACTACTTCATATGGCAGTTTAACATGATGTTTAATGCGACATGGTACAAAGGTGTTAAGCGCCTTAATTGTGAGGCCAATCGTACTACCTACCCATTGTCACTTAACTTTAGCGATTTGGAGAGCAATATTGGTTAGGTACCCTTAGTTCTCCTGGGAAACTCATCAAGCGATGCGAGATGTCAAATATATGAGAACACAGCTTCGCACATCTTTGCTGGATATTCACCCTAACGGCATAAGGCTTCATAAAAAGCTGCGTGCCTTTCAGCTGGCTAACCGTGATGTGTGATGGCGTCTATTATTATTAATAGTTTCCTCACTTACGTTTTGGCTTTAGAACGACGAATAAGACATTACTAGAAAATATCTTAAATATCCGTGGTACACTGGCAATGATATTGACAGCTGCAGCAGCTGTATTTGGCATTTATTATTTTATTATTATTTTGTTTGTGGGCCTTAATGTGCCGCTTCGACCAGCAAGTGATCTATTTTGGCAGCCCTTGCTTTAGAGTTCACCGTTTAGTCCCGTTGCCTCCAGGAAATTCCAGATTCTTTGGGCGGTGATATGTTGTACTTCTTGTGGGTGCACTATGTGCCGCCCTAGGTAGGTACTTCTTTTATGCACGAGTGGTCCGCAGGAGCAGAGAATTATTATTTTATATTTGGCATTGCCAGGGTCAGATATTTAAAATATTTTTTGATGAGACGGATCAAGGGAAGTGTCTCATTCGCCGCCCTAAACCGAAAACGTAAGTGAAAGACGAAGAAACTGTTTATATTTTTCAAAAATAATTGACGCAGCTGAAAAATCTGCAACTTTTTTCTGGTGCTAATGAAGGTTACTCCTATCACCAAAAAATTATCAGGCACTTCTGAAATGTTCATACATTCCCAATTATGGGTCGGCAACGCGCTTGTTATTCGTCTGAAGTCGCAATCATCCATATATATAAGCTACGGTGTCTACTTACCTACAGTATAATAACTTCAACTTAGAAAAGTTGAAAAACCCCCGACATTTTCATTTCAAAGTTCAATATCTCAAAAACGGCTAAACCGATTTTGTTGAAACGTAGCTAAGAACCAACTCGATTACGTCAAATTTCGGATAAAAAAAATTGCATTCAAATCGGTCTATTCGTTTAGGAGCTACGATGCCAGAGACATACACACAGACACGTCAAACTTATAACACCCCTCTTTATCCGTCGGGGGTTAAATAGTAGCGTAATCTGTTCTTTATTCTCTTTTGTGGCTCCTCTGCGTTATTAATTGTATCTTACTGAAAACAAAACTATGTAGGTACCTAATAGAATAATACCTACCCTATAATAGCAGCAATCAATATCTAGACATTTAGGGCTCGCAACTACCGAGAAGAAGAAACACGATATAAAACTGATTAAATCAGTCGTTATTTTGCGGAATTCCTTGATAAGTTACTAGAACAATATACAACGTAATTATGAGTAATATCCTGTGGCGAGGTAGGTACTTACTTGCAGTTAATTACGAGTAGCAAATGAAACTAAGAACAGACATTCCACAATTATAGACCACTAATTTTACTAAAAGAAACCCTTAGTTCCTCCAAGTACCTACATTTCTATTTCAAGTTTCTATATCCCGGCTATTGCAGTCAGAAATCGCATCGCATTTTGTCCGAGCGTCCGCCTCGAAGGCCCGCGCTCAATTGCCGTTTGGCGAGACAACGACGCCTTTTATAGCCTCGGTCCCATTCCCATTCCGTGCACGTTGCGAGGAGGGGAGGTTTCGGAACGATTCCGCTGTCAAATATTTCGGAGATATATCGTGATTCTTGGCAAGTGTGCTGATAACAAAGGAAATGTTTGTTGTAAATTCAAGCATTGCTTGGCAAGGAAGCTTTAACTAGTAAGGAATATTGTAAGAAGCATATTCTTTTGACGGTTTTTATGGTCTGGTGTACCTAAATAAACATACGAGCTAAAATTACAACATCTTAGAACTTAAAATCAATAACACTTTCAAAAACCGCCATCTATCCGCGTCTAAAAATAATGTGTGAATAATTATGTACATTTAGAGGCAACTAAAACGTCTACTACCTATACTTCGATTTTTTTAGCATTAGAAAGACCTTTACAGAAGTAAGTGTAAGGTTTTTTATAGAACACGTTTTACGATACCTGCCGTAAATGCGGCGGAATAAGTGGAAAACTATGAAACATTTTTTAAAGCATTTGGCATTATTATTATATGATAGCAAAATGTGTAATTTGCATTTACTTAAAAGGATTATTTAATAATACAGATTTAATATTTTATTTGTGTTATTTTTAATGTATCGCAAAAAACTTGCATGATAAAAAACCCAGAGAAGCAGAGGTTTCAAACAAACGGAACGTTTTAAACCTATAAATTGCTACTAAATTGAAGAGATCGTGTCCCACATCAATAAGAGTTTAGTGTTTTGACATTTGCAATCGGTCGGATAAAATGTCCGCCATTAAGTAGGTACATTGTTCATGTTTGTTTTTAAACGTCACTCTCATCTCGTATGTCATGCGAATGCAAGTGCGATATTTTGTCATTATCCCAGAATCTTGTTGTTTTGAGTTTTTAAGTTTCATTGTTTTCCGTTAAAGTTATTATCTTTCGTTGATAGTGCGGTTCACCGCCGATGGATCTATCCCAATTCAGTGTAGTGAAAGGGTAGGTTAGGTTAGGAATAGTTAGTAATAATATATATATAATATTTACAAACCTAAGTGATAGGAAATGTGAAATCATTGATAAGTACCTATGATGTAACAAAGAAAAATACACAATAATTTAATATTTTATTATTAACTTCTGAAGAAACAGGTTTACGACACCTGCTTCTTTGTTTATCGAATTTCTAATGCTAAAAAAATCGAAGTATAAGTAGTTCTTTCACAACGAAATGCAATAATTCGAATAGGTATGTATCAACTATGTAGTAGTATATCTTGTATATATGTAGTATTTTATTTATTAATGTTTGTCTATAAATGTAGTGTATATAATAAATTTATTTATTAATGTTTCTCTATAAATGTAGTGTATATAATACTTTTTTCATTGCGCCTATTATAAATCTCTGTTTAGCCCAATGATGGTTAGCTTGTAGAAAATGCCATTTGGCATTAAACTCGCCATTTGTACATTTATGTTTCTTGGTGCAATAAAGTTTAAATAAATTAATTAATGTGTACCGAACCTAACCGCGGTTGGTATTCTATTGGTTTCCTTTAATACAACAAGATATCCCCAGGATATCGTTTTCGCTTCGCATTTACTTACCTACTCTGATTTTGAAAGACATTGTGGACGACGCGTGGCGCCGACGTGGTCGATGTGCGACAGGCCTGGGTTTGACCTTCGCGACCTCACAGTCACCTAACAAAGGGCGTTTAAAAACCGCGGCGGGCGAACCGCGCGTTTCAACCGCGGCGGGTGAACCGCGGCGGTTGAACCGCTCAGCGTGTTTTTAAACGGCCGTAACGCGCTCTGATAGCGCAGGTGCTCTAGGGGAGCACTAATCCCGCAGACTGAGCTGCACTGATGAAGGATGGGGTGGGGGTGACGATAAAATAATACTTGGCGAAAAATAAATGAAACGGTATAATAAAATAATGAGACACAAACTACTGATTAAACTTTCCCTATCACAATTTCCTACTTCCTATCACAATTTCCCTACTTCTTCCTTTCTTCTTCCTCCTAGGAGCTCCCACTGGTGGGGCTGAGCGAACACAACTTTATCCGGCGATTATAGCCTCTTTTATACCCCTAAGGCATTAAAAGTGGTGGGGATATAATTTTGAAGACCTCGCCCACTTTTACTATGGAAAAGCTAGTTTTTACGTTTTCCTGGTTTTCAGGGAAACCTTAAGGGTTTTTACATATTTTCCTTCAAAAGAACTATTTCTGAGCTATACATTACAATATCTATTAGTTTTCCTGCTTTTCCCGTTTAAATTGGGAAAGTCGATATTTACGTAAAATTATCAACTTTGGTAACATGAAATGGCTTTGCCAGGCCCTAGTGGCTTTAATTAACATTAATTATCAAAAGTGATTATACATACGTAAGGGCATTTACCGTACCTTCCTAACGATACCTCAATTGCTTTCGTACCTCATCTGGTTACGAAGCTATGGCCGGGTGAGACCGTCAATTTTCACATTTACATTAACGTGGTAGCATAAGTTTGACTTTGCTCCCGTCTTTTTAGCCAATCAGAGAAATCAACCTGAACCTTGACCATTATTGCACCATAATAAGCAATAATCTCTATGCATACGTTGTGTACATTTTTATTTCACATTTTATGTAACTCTAGTTACCGATGTCCCTTGTTGACGGACTAGATCTGGATATAGTCTCAAGTTGGTTTCTTTACAAATTATTTGGCTATCTCTCCCTCATTTATCAGGGGCTCTCCCCCTATTGATCTTTATGAAATAATTACTGGAGGTACCTGGTACCTTTATCTTTACTTTAAGCTATTTTCTTCGTCTGTACCTATTGTACTTAGGTCCTAAATAAATCACGCGCTTCTTATATGAGCCGTTTGCTTTAGGAGCTTAATCTGGGCACAATTGCCGTCCTTATGTGAAGGAATTATAGTTACACGTCCTTTCTCTTCGTGACCCGTAGGCCTTATCGTTCACATACTATACAACACCCTTTCTCTTCGTGACCCGTAGGTCCTACATTTCACAAACTACATTCTGTCGCCCACAATGCCCCCGCCGGTATGTATCGCAGATACATACTGGGTTGCAAGGGTAAGCGACAGTCTACATTAAAGTCTTACGGCACGATTCGCCATTAATAACACTTTTAATCACTTTCACTTTCATGTTCATTCACTGTCTTTACCATTTACTTTTCACTTTAATTACCTTATGTGGCCCTTGAGCGACCATCACTGGTAACACACTTTCACTTGGCTTGGTTGTGGTCGTGCTTATGGCGTGCGCCACCATTCGCTTGGCGGACCGGGCGACCAGCTGGGTCGGCGGGGCGCTGTTTGCGCCGTGCCGTCGCCGCTGCCCTTCGGCACGTAGGGCCGGTGTGGGCGGACGGGCTCGTCCTTGCAGGACCGGAGATCGCGGCGCTCTCGGGCGCCGCGGTTGAAATCGACCCCGCTGGTCCGGGAGTCGATGTACTGGGTTGAGAGCGGGCTCGCCATTGCAGGACCGGAGATCGCGGCGCTCTCAAGCGCCGCGGCTGGAATCGACCCCACGGGTCGGGGGGTCGATGTATCGGCTGCTGCGACCGAACGCGGGCGACCGGGGGTCGGTTTATTGTTGAGATGGGTCATGCCCCCTCCTGGTGACACGGTTGTGTCCTTGGTGCTGTTTGGCACTGTGATTGCCGCCTTGGCGCGTATGTCGTCGAATATTTTTACATTTCTTTCTTCTCGCGGTTTTAATATTTCGCGCAGCTTGACGTCTGCTTCACTTTGTGTGTGATATGCGATGCGTTCGCAGGTATCCATACTTCTTGGCGTGGGGCCATATATCGCCCATCCTATGGCGCATTTTACTGCTACTGGCGCGCCCTTAGGGCCCACCCTTATTTCTTCGGGTATAATTAACTGCCAGTGGTCGGCTCCGATTAATACTTGGGGCACTCCCATTTCAAAACAAGCGCTATGCGCGTCCTTCAGGTGGTCATACATTTCCACGAGTTGTTTACTAACCTTTTGACCTTTTATTCTTAATTCTGGTACCGTCCGCAGCGTCAGCGGGTGTTCGTTACCTCCTACTCTCCCTCGGATCGATACGTTTATTGTTTTGCTGTTTGCCTTATGGCATATTTCTCCTATTCCTCTAACCTTCAGCATTTCCTCCGGGCCTGTAGCCCCTATTTGATCTGCGATCTCTTCGTCTATCATACTTATGGTGGACGCTTCGTCTAGTAGTGCGTATACTCCTACTTCTCCTTTGGGCCCGGATAGAATCACGGGTATCACTTTCAAAAGCACCTGGGTTGCGTCTGATGAAGACGCGTAGCTATTTTCTTCACTATTGTTGGACTCGTACGGAGTCTTTTCCCTCCAGTTCGTATCCGACGGTTCCGCCCATTGGGGCTCTCCTACTAGCTCTGCTTCTTGATCCGTGGCAGCTGCCGTTGCGTCTGCTTCTTGTGGCATGCGCGTCGTCTCCCTTCTTGGCTCGTAACTGCCGTGTAGTAACTTATGATGATAATACTGGCAGCCGGGTGCGTCGCACCGCTTGCCTTTGCACGTCGTGCTGGCGTGTCTTGCATCTAGACACTTATAACAAACTTTGTTGATTCTAGCCCAATCCCATCGTGCTCCTACATTCAGGCGTTGAATTTTATAGCAATCGGTAGTGCTATGACCCCCCCCGCAATACAGACATACTACATTCTGTGTGTTTACTTTTTCAGTGGCGTAAGTGACGCGTGAATATTGGGGGTATGCTGGCTTATTATCATATTGTCGCATAGCCCTTCCTTGGGGGCGTAGTTGCTGCCCGCCCCACTCTTGGGGTCGCGGCGGTTCGCGCGCTCTATTGGGCCATGGGTTAGACGCGCGCGGCAGCTCTGCCCGGGCATTGTTGCCCGGGAAATCCGCCCGTGGGCGTTGCATAGGCGCACGGGCGTGCGTAAAGGACATTTGTAGCTCCGATTCTTCCAGGAGGAAATCGGATAATCTTTCTATTTCCGCCTTTCCTTCGTGCTCGTACTTGCGAGCATATTCACACCATCTGCTGCGAAGGTGGGGGCTTAGTCGATCGGTAACCTCTCTAACCAGCATAGGATTCTCTGCGTAACATCGTTCGCTTAAGTCCATTACCGTGCTCGCTATATTCACGATTTTTATAGCAAATTGGTTGAGGTCGTGAGCGCTGTCGCCTATTGTAGGCATTCCTTTTAAATCCTCCAATGCTTTGTCTACTAGGAATTCGCTTCGTCCGTATTGTTTAGTTAATACTTTCATTATTAAATCCGGCCTTGCCGCCGTTGATAATATGTGCTGTACACATGCTTTTGCGTCACCTTTTAACGCTGCGCGTAACCTCGCTACGTTTTCGTAGTCACTAAATTTGAATCTACGATTCGATTCTTCGTATGCGATCATGAAGCTCCGCCATTCTGGTATATCCCCGTAGAATGGTGGTAGCTCGTACACTTCTTTGGGCGCCGGTCTGGCTGCCATCTGCATCCGTTCAAATAATTGAACCATTACCTCAGGCGAGGTCTCGTGTGTGTACCTCGTATGCGGTGTCTGTGGTTCGTATGGCGGTGATCTCTCTCTCCGCTCATAAGCTCGCGGCGGCGAGCGCGTTCCGAGTGGCCTAGTGGGGGGTAATCCCAGTGGCGCTTCTTCTCGTCTTTTTTCTTTACCGGAATCTATCCACCTGGCTACTGATCCCATAAGTGACTGCTCGTCTTGTATTGAGCATTCGGATTCTTCGCGCGTTCGTTTCAACGTAGCGCGCCTTTTAATGGACTCCCTTTCTAAACGTATTTCCTCTTCTTGAACTGCAGTGTCTATCTCCATTTTCTTTTTCTGATGCGCTGCGTGTAGCAGCATCTCCTTCCGCCGTAGCTCGGCCAATTGCTCACTCTCTTCTACTTCTAACTCCATTATTCGAGTCACAGACAACCGACTCTCGGTTGAGCGCACTGACGCCGTTCGGCGCGGTGTTGACGTTTCAGCGAATGTGACTTCCTTTTCGGTTCCCGTTTTGTTTCCATATTCTCCCCTCGCCGGGGGAACTATGATGACCCTTCCCTGAGGAGCATCTAGAGGGATGATAGTAGGCTGACGCTGTAGCCGTTTATCTAAATCCCTGCGCCACAATATCGCTGTGTCTACAGATGGAGATTGCGGTTCTCCCATTTTTGTCAAGCGTGCCGGTGCCGTCCCTCGGGGTTCGGCTATTAAAGTGTCATCGATACTTAATGAGGCTGGTTCCGCCGTTCTCTTTGCGAGCTCCAAGGCTGTATCTTTGGACTTAGTCTTCTTGGTAGTCCGGATGGCACGCGTGGTTTGCGCGCCACTAGTCGATGGCTCGCCAAGCCGATCGGCTGATTCCCCGCGCGCGCGTGCTTGCGCGGCGGCTGCTCCTTGTTCCAGGAATCTTGCCCTTTCTTCGTCTTCCTGGGCCGTAGTCATGGATCTCGTTATCCTCTTCTTGCCTCCTGACATGGTGTTCGTCTCCTCTTGGAATGTGCGTGCTTAAATAACGCTTAGTGTCACTGTAGTGACTTGCTAAGTACTCTTCACGTACTTGAGTCCTTTCTTGCTCGAATACCTGCGGTTGCGCACTTTGGCAACCTACACGACAGGTATAAAAGGATTTTTCTATAATATTCTGCACGTCTTGTTTGTAGTTTGTGTCGTGGCTCCGTAGTGACGTATGTACATACGCGATGTCCGATTTTTTCACTATTTTTGATCGCGTCGCGGCGACAAATTTCGAGCTACGCTGTTTTCACTAGCGTCGTTGGTTTTATACCCCCCAAACGACTTTCTTTGAGTACCCACACGTACCTATCGCCTTTACTAACTTTCACTTTTTCTGGATCTACAGATCCGGCTCGAAGGACCAAAACGACTGTGGACGACGCGTGGCGCCGACGTGGTCGATGTGCGACAGGCCTGGGTTTGACCTTCGCGACCTCACAGTCACCTAACAAAGGGCGTTTAAAAACCGCGGCGGGCGAACCGCGCGTTTCAACCGCGGCGGGTGAACCGCGGCGGTTGAACCGCTCAGCGTGTTTTTAAACGGCCGTAACGCGCTCTGATAGCGCAGGTGCTCTAGGGGAGCACTAATCCCGCAGACTGAGCTGCACTGATGAAGGATGGGGTGGGGGTGACGATAAAATAATACTTGGCGAAAAATAAATGAAACGGTATAATAAAATAATGAGACACAAACTACTGATTAAACTTTCCCTATCACAATTTCCTACTTCCTATCACAATTTCCCTACTTCTTCCTTTCTTCTTCCTCCTAGGAGCTCCCACTGGTGGGGCTGAGCGAACACAACTTTATCCGGCGATTATAGCCTCTTTTATACCCCTAAGGCATTAAAAGTGGTGGGGATATAATTTTGAAGACCTCGCCCACTTTTACTATGGAAAAGCTAGTTTTTACGTTTTCCTGGTTTTCAGGGAAACCTTAAGGGTTTTTACATATTTTCCTTCAAAAGAACTATTTCTGAGCTATACATTACAATATCTATTAGTTTTCCTGCTTTTCCCGTTTAAATTGGGAAAGTCGATATTTACGTAAAATTATCAACTTTGGTAACATGAAATGGCTTTGCCAGGCCCTAGTGGCTTTAATTAACATTAATTATCAAAAGTGATTATACATACGTAAGGGCATTTACCGTACCTTCCTAACGATACCTCAATTGCTTTCGTACCTCATCTGGTTACGAAGCTATGGCCGGGTGAGACCGTCAATTTTCACATTTACATTAACGTGGTAGCATAAGTTTGACTTTGCTCCCGTCTTTTTAGCCAATCAGAGAAATCAACCTGAACCTTGACCATTATTGCACCATAATAAGCAATAATCTCTATGCATACGTTGTGTACATTTTTATTTCACATTTTATGTAACTCTAGTTACCGATGTCCCTTGTTGACGGACTAGATCTGGATATAGTCTCAAGTTGGTTTCTTTACAAATTATTTGGCTATCTCTCCCTCATTTATCAGGGGCTCTCCCCCTATTGATCTTTATGAAATAATTACTGGAGGTACCTGGTACCTTTATCTTTACTTTAAGCTATTTTCTTCGTCTGTACCTATTGTACTTAGGTCCTAAATAAATCACGCGCTTCTTATATGAGCCGTTTGCTTTAGGAGCTTAATCTGGGCACAATTGCCGTCCTTATGTGAAGGAATTATAGTTACACGTCCTTTCTCTTCGTGACCCGTAGGCCTTATCGTTCACATACTATACAACACCCTTTCTCTTCGTGACCCGTAGGTCCTACATTTCACAAACTACATTCTGTCGCCCACAGACATGAAAGTCAGAATATCCCCACATCATGCCGGGAACGTTACATTTTGTAAGTTGACCTGATATAATACCACTTACCTAAGTCCCGCTAATGAAGTCTCCACAGGTAACGCGGCGCATAAACATCTTGACACTCTGTGGCCCTTTATTCAGATAAGAGTCGTTGCCACTGACCCAGCTAGGCTTTGAATAAAGATTTTTTCTGGGTCAGTAATCGAACCCGGAACTTTCCGTGCCCGTTCGGTTCCGTTCGGGATTTATATTATCAATGCAAACATTCCGTAACTTATAGGCTACATGAAAAGGTTCTTGTAGAAATAAACTATTTCCAATGGGCCTTTTCTAACAGTTGATACGGTCAGTTGTTTGAAGTGAAAAGTTTTCTAGGTATAATAATAGCCCCTACATTGTTAATTTGTCATTGTCGTGGTATTAAAACAAGTCTTCCCTAGCACGACTTTCGATCTCCTCTGCTGTCGTACTACTTACGAGTAGATACCAATGTTTTATTATAAACTTATATCGACTGATCTTACAAAGATATATTTAACCGCAAACTCCACTCAGTCAAAAGAAACACGGAATGCTCTAATTCTCGCAGAAACACTAAGAGCGTCCTTAATAAAAATTCACGTTAACACTCGGAAACGCGAGAAAAGCGCCTATAGAAAACAAGAGGAATTTCCACCGCGCTCACGGGAATTAAGAGCGCTTTATGCTTTCATTTTTATCTGGTTATATTCTCGCGGTGTTTAATTCTGCAGAGATGTGGACGCTGTTTGTGTTGTGAAGCTTTGAGTAAGATATTATCTAGGAATCTGTTTTGAGATATGTTTTCGTTTTTAGGGTTCCGGACCAAAAAGGTAAAAACGGAACCCTTATGGTGCGACTCCGTCCGTCTGTATGTCTGTCTGTCTGTCACAAAGTTAAATATCTCAGGAACTACTAATGCTATCAACTTGACATTTGGAATAGTTGTAAACAAAGCTAATCCACGTGTATCTTCTTCTCTTACTTAAGAGCTAGGCTCTTGTCGGTGTAGCTCAAAGTAGGCCCTCCATCTACTCCGATCTCACGCAATCTCTTTGACCTCACGATATGACCCAACATCAACTCTCTTTTTGAGTTGATCCATGTAGTCTATTCTAGGTCTTCCTCTTCCTCGCCTCCCCTCTATCTTTCCTTCAATTATGTTAAGTACGAAGTTGTCATGTCGTATGAGGTGCCCTATCATCTTCCCTCTTCTATTTTCTAAGTTCCTAACTAACTGCCTGGTTTGCCCCAGTCTATTCAGCACTTATTCATTGGTTACTCTATCTCTCCAGCTAATTTTCTCCATTCGCCTCCAACACCACATCTCAAACGCTTCTAATATCTCCGCATCTTTCTGGGTCAAGGTCCAAGTTTCACTTCCGTACAATGCTATGCTCCATATGTATGATTTAATACATTTTATTTTAGTTTCTTTCGATATTTTTGAAGTTAATATATGTTTTTTGCTGTGGAAAGCTAGTTTTGCCATTGCTATTCTGGACTTTATATCTGGTCCTGGTGGAATCCACGTATATGGAAAATTAAAAGATTTCCTTTTAATTTCTATAAAAAAGGACAGATAGTACGGGGGGGGGGGGGATTAAAAGTTTAGTTAGTAGGCCAAGTGGTATCATATGAAAGGGCTTGAATTGCACATTCTAAAACCGTTTTTCTTTTTTTTCTATAGTTGTAAAATTTTGATTTACAAAGGAAAATGTTGAAAAAAATGCCATCCCCCTTATCTCCGAAGTTTACCGAGCGAATTTTTTTAAAACAATACATATAATTAATATTAGCGTAAATATAACCGGAAAAGAATAACGAGACCTATATGTATATAGTGTTTTTTTATTCTTCAAAAAACATTTAATATTTAAGCTTGTACTTTAATACTTTTGTGTTGAATGTTTTTCCTTCTAATTTGTATAGAAGTATTTTGAAAGTACCTTCTAGCAAATAAAAAGGAATAATCAAAATTGGTTCACTTGATAAAGAATTATCTCTGAAAAACTAACATAGATTTTTCTTAATAAAGCGTGGTGAAAGTTTGCACGGAACCCTCGGTGCGCGAGACAGACTCGCACTTGACCGGTTTTTATTTCTATTTGGTGGAGCTGGCGAGCCGATTGCGGCTGCAGATCGAGCTGAGGTAATCCCACATTCTTACACTTATTAATGTAATGATAATCTTGACACCCACATGTACGTAATGTAATGATAAAGATCGAGGTGTGTTAGTTGTCCATTCTAAGTATTTACTATTACAAATGCTTAAGTAATTCTGGCTAAACACATTTTCCGACTTACGTAAATATGTAAAATGGTATATAGACTAAACCCAGGAAGTTGAAATAATTAAACTTGCAAACTAAGCGAACATGCAAAATAGAATAAAAGCTTGTTAAACAATATTTCAGATATTATAATAGTAGTTTATGCAATCGTTATATAATGGATGCTTTTTAAGTCGAGTACCTACTGCTTCGTGGCCTAATTAAGGTACGAGACTTAAAAAGCTAATTATATAACTATTGTATACAATACTTTTTCTACGAGTCAACGGAAATAATAATTTATTAAACAAACTTGGTATCTATTGAAAATCGCCCTGCTGAAATGAAGCGCAGCAGCTTAGTAATTTTGCGCGTTGATGTCTTCACAGTTATCTTATACAGCTCCTGGATTCATAAGATGACTGCTGGCGGTTATCTTATGAAACCATACGAGTTCCGTGACGAGCTCGTGGAGCTCCAGGATTAAAAAGTATGTGATCTTAGTTTCGTGTACGAAATCTTTATTCAAAGATTAAAGTCGACGAGTAGAAAAATATTATAATATAATTAGTCTCGGGCTTAAACAGCACAAACTGTTTTTAAATCAATTTAACTCTAATACAATGACAGGCATCAATATAAATATTTTCAACAACAGAGAATATTGATTACATTAAAATTTAAACAGCCATAAACAACTACCTAACTACAATGTATTTTACTCGCCTATAAAGAGGCGATAAAGTTGTGGAAGTGGTTTCTATTATTACTTTTATTCAGATAGTTTTATGGTTTTGGTTAGAATGTACCTACTAGTAAAAGATTGTTCAGCTTTGTGCCCATTGAAACAGTTTTAATGTGATCAGCCAATGCCCTATTCAATCAGAAAAATCATGCGTTAATCAGCATGTGATTTCTAGGATAACGATAACAAAACGCAAAATCATCAATATCGTTTATAATATCGCGAGTAAGATTATAAACTGACGGTGTTCACAATCTAACGGTTACATATCGTGACCCTAGCTCACAATCAGAATCTGAAATGAAATTACGGGGAAATCATAAAGTTACAATTTCAGCAACAAAAATTGTTTAATTAGTACGACTGTGAACTAGGTTATCGATATGTGCATTTTATAAGAACTTGGCGAATTGCATGATAACCATCTTGACGATTGCATTGGTCTAGTTGGTAGTACGAGTACCCCTGTCTGGGTGTCTTCTACGTAGCTCGTACAGTAGTCCAGGGTACATATAGGGGGTAAGGGCAAATATTTGTGATAAGCACAGTAAGTCTTTCCGAGTCTCGGATGTTTTCTATGGATGTTATCTATATATAAGTATTTATATTGTCGTTTCATACCTATAGCACAAAGCCTTATTCAGCTTATTATACTGTGGGACTAAGTCGATTTGTGGAAAACAGTATCTTAATATATTCATAATATTATGTTTGGAAACATATCCATTACATAGAAAAAATCAGCTACGAGTATTATAAGTTATTTCTAAATTTGTATTTTTTTCCATACAAGTGGTCAGTTCATTGCCTGGACTACCAGCAATGTCAACCAATTCAAGAACAAATAGGACAAGCACATTTCTATAAAAAAAAAATCTTGCTCAACAACCTACTTAAAGTTAATGGGATACAGGTGTCGTCAGTTGTTTCAACTGCCTACTATAAATAATATTATTTTTTGTTTATTAACTGAGATACCATTTATATACGAACAAAACCGCATTTAAAACAAGCCTTGGTACGGCTTTACGATTAGGAACACGGCTTTAAAGAGATTAGAAATGAACCTATTTTCGGTTTTCTGGATTATCCGGGTCGCTTTCATACTTTGATGGGTCCGCGTAATCGTTTGTGAAATATTTCATTTAATTTGGTTGGAAGACGAAGATCATTATTATTGTTATATACCTACTCCCTTTTGTAAAACAATAAAGTCTTTAGATCTTTACGTCTTTCTTCATCATCATAATTATATTTAAGAGCTAGGTTCTTGTCGGTAGAGTAATATCCAACAAAATCGTACCGTATCGTATTTTAAAATAAAAAAAATCGTTAGCAGCCTAACTGCTTTATACAAAATGAATATCCAACTTATTCTACATTGCCTATTCAGTTACTCCAATTTAGTCAAGTGTTGTGTGGTGGTTTTCCCTCTTGCCTATCACACTACAGTTTGTCTCGCTCCGTGATATATCAGCAGATTTATATGCTGCCTGAAATTTCAGCCAGAGGTTTTGCTTATTCAATTGGTGGGAATTACTTGCCATGTCAGTTTTGAACTGAATAAATTGATTGATGTGGTGTTTGAGAGTTAAGGTTGTTAATGACAAGTACATATTATGCTGCAGAGTTCTTTCTGGTTCGTATGTGATGATTACTAATATAACTGTGTCAATCCGTTTTTGTGTCGTTTTATTCACTATTGGTATTTTGTGGTAAATGTGTGTGTCCAGTACAATAACTCTAGGTATTACAAAAAAAAAATGGTCCTACAAATAAGACAAAAGAACCTATTAATTGCAATAGAGTTACACCTAATTTTAATAATAATCATTTTTTTCTCCCTATGTCTTCTGTTACAAGATTTCTTTTCACTTTCTAAGAATCATGTTTATACGCTCCCCGCGAATAATCAAAGACTGTGCTAAAAAACACAGGGTTGAAGTGTACTGTGGGCGATGGGCTAGCAACCTATCACTTCGATATCACATTTTGTCCATCTTTTATACCCACATTTATGCTAAAAGTGGCACTGGGACACAAGTTTCATGTGCTCTGCCTACCCCTTTTAGGAACAAAGGCGTGATTGTATGTATGTATGTGCTAAATAAGAAAAATCGGCAATAAAGTCCATTTACCTTTGCTATTACTCATAGGTTAAGAATATGAGAACATGACATTTCGCATTCTAATTTGATTTCAATGTGTTCATTATACAGTTATACACGTTAGGTAGGCGCGCTTTGAAGCGCATAACCCTTGGGTTTTTCATGGGCAGAAGTCCTTCCTTCTTTGGCCCATTTCACAAGCAAGTTACACATTTACAAAGTGTAAGGCTACGCCCGCACTGCGGATTTCTGCCGTGCGTTTGTTTTCCGCAATATCCGTGAAGTATGGAACCTCCTTGAAGTGCGCGCACTGTGGAAAATATAAGAATAGCCTAAACTGGCAACCATTACAGCCATTACTAAACGTTGCCAGTCTAGAGATGTCAAATTGAAATTTGTAGCGTCTTGAAATGGGTCCCTGGATCTGTTTCCTCCAATTCAATGACGTAATTTTTTCCAGACGATGACAACCCTGTCTACAATGAAGCCAATCACCTGGCGACCCTGCCTGAGGAAGAAGCGGCCGTGGCCATGATGGGGCTGCCACGGGCTGGTGAGATCACCAGGGCGCAGCTGAGGGTTAAAGAGAGCAAGGAATTTAAGGTAAATAATACGGAATGGGTAATGTAGTACTTTCTATGACAAAAAATTTCAACTTGGACATACGAATCAACTTGTTTACCAGGCCCCGTAGCATGGATGGCGTTATCACGCAATAAGTGACAGGATAAGCGCGTCGTCTCGTTCTGTCGAACGGTGTCAGCCAGGGACGGATAGCTAATCTTGTCACTTATCGCGTGATAAGGCCATCCATGCTACGGGGCCTGAAGTCGGCATAAGCCTTCGGTTCGGGAGCGCACGGCGGCTCAAGGGCGGGGCTGCGCGCGGCAGGCAACGCCGGCGGCATTGGCGCCTTGCCCGGCTGGTCGATCACGTAACGCATTGTACGCGCGTCAGGTAGAGCTAAAATGTCACTTTTTATATGGAAAAATGACAGTTAAATTGTCCTAACGTGCGTTCGGAACGTTACGTGATTACCCCTCGGGTCCATGAGTGCGGGCGCCAGGCACGAGGCGACATCAGAATCAAACATTGTAGCACTTGCTAAAATATCGCTCTAAAGAACAGAAGATCACTGTGATTGTCATGAGCATCGTATTGAAGCTGAAGTCTTATGCTGAACCAGAACTTTTCACTATCTACGTACTCTATGAGTAATGATTCCGTGGATACATACAAGTGGACGCATGGACGGATACTTTGTTTTGAAGCTCTGGTGACATCAAAAACTGTACAGCTTTCCACTTGAGTCATAAGTATAATGGTAGGAGGGCTTGGGGCAAGTTTTAAATATGCTGGAAAAGAACTTTTCACTATGTCGCATTCTTTAAGTGCATGGACGGATCCAGATGTACATCATCACAATTTGTACTGCAGAAGCGGGCTATTCGCGCAATTTATAAGATGGGACCTAGAGAGTCCCTTAGAGAAAAATTTAAACTAATTAATATACTGACAGTGCATTCTCAATACATTTATGAAAATATCATGTATGTTCATAAAAATATTGTTAACTTTAAAAGAAATTATGATATACATAATCTAAATACCAGAAATAAAGACAAGCTCGCAGTGCCCTATACTCGGCTGCAAAAAATAAACAAATCTTTCAAGGGTAATTGTATACGGTTCTATAATAAACTCCCAAGTAGTGTGACTAGTCTGACAATTAACAAACTTAAAAACTATCTGAAACTTAAACTAGTACGTAATAGTAGATTGTTAACCAAGGGTTGAAAGTGACCCATTTAACCCGAGATATTTCTGGCGCTCGAACGAAGTGAGAGCGCCAATTGTTCGAGGGTTAAATGGGTAATTTCACCCGAGTTAAACACTCTACTTTTCATTTCGACTGTGAGGAAAAATAATTTAATATCAACCTATAATCGTAATAAACAACTCGTTAATGCAGGTACCTATAGCTGAGTGTCGATTCGTGAAAAGTTTTTATTTTAATGATTTGACGTAACTCTATTATCTTCGACTCCGTGGCTGACCGTAACAATAAAAAAAAAATACTTTCCACCCTAGGGGAGAAAAAGCTATTTTCCACCCGGCTATATGCCCATGAAAAATCAACTTTCAGAGCAGGAGAGATGAAAAGCATATTACAGCATTAAAGACTATAATTATGAATGACAAAACTGTCTGGGAATGAATTGCTCTACGCATAATTAAAATTTACTACTTGTAACTGTATTAGCTATAATTATTATGTTGTGTTAGTACCTAAGTAGTGTTTGTTATATTTGTTATTATTATTGTTTTTTTACATTGTATATTTGACATTTTGAAAGTGCTTAACTGTAAGCCTACTTGAAAGAATAAATTACTATTACTATACCTATTCTATGAGTAATGATTCCGAGGATACATACAAGTGGACGCATGGATGGATACTTTGTTTTAAAGCTCTGGTGACATCAAAAACAGTAAAGCTTTCCACTTTAGTCATAAGTATAATGACTTGGGCCAAGTTTTAAAATCTAGCGCGAAAGCGTCAAGATAGTTTGGACTGAATTAAAATACTTATTATGATATTGCATTATTATTATATCACATGAAAAATACGAGTATTTATTTATTATTATTTATTTTGTTTGTGGGCCTTATTGTGCCGCTTCAACCAGCAAGTGATCTATTGTGGCAGCCCTTGTTTTAGAGTCACCGTTAAGTCCCGTTGCCTCCAGGAAATTCCAGGTTATTTGGGCGGTGATATGTTGTACTTCTTGTGGGTGCACTATGTGCCGCCCTAGGTAGGTACTTCTTTTATGCATGAGTGGTCCGCAGGAGCAGATAATGATGTGCATTGCAGTCTCCTCTGTCTCCTGGCAGAACCTGCAGGTTGTGTCCTGCTTCATACCCATTTGAAACAGGTGTTTGTTCAATTTGCAATGTCCTGTCAGGATTCTTGTCACTGCGCAGGTTTTGTGCCTTTTGAATTGCAATAACTCTTTAGACAGCTTACTATTGAACCCTTCGATCAGGGCTTTAGCTTGTTTTTGTCCTTTGGTGAACTTCCACAGCTCGATTGCCTCTGATTTTTCGGCGAAATACGAGTAACTAATTGTTTTTATGTTACTTAGTAAAATTATGCTTTTATCGACAAACACTTAAAACACTCAAGGCTTAAAAGATTCCAGCTCAACTTATGAAAAGAAAGCATTTTACGACGCAATCACACCGAGAGAGTTATCCGATAGTTCTGACGTCGATCCGAAGTGACATTGGAAAGTGCTTTACGTCTAGTGGCAATAATTAGGCTCTTAGTGCTTTGAAGTTTCGAAGTTATGGTATAACGGGCATAAATAGGAAAATTACCGAAAAATATACTGTACAAAACTAAAGAAAGTAGTTTGGCGAAGTAAGTAAGTTTATTGTAATTTTTGTTAAGTAAGAAATAAAAAAAATAATTAATTGACGGATACTACATAGATATCTTAACTATATATATATGAGCTTACCGTGGGCCTAGGTTGATTTGTGTAAGATTGTCCCATAATATTTATTTATTTATTTATTTATCCGGGGCTGAGCTACAAGCCAACAACACAGGTGGTGGATAGACACGGCCATCAAATACGCTGTGAATATGGTGATTAAGAAGTCCCCAACCAGCAACGACGGGGTTGTCAGGATGTGGCGGGTGGTTAAGGGAGCCCTACCTTTTAACGAAAGGTCCTGCGACAAATGGCGAAACAATGGCGCCATCAAATTGGTAACTAGCTTTGGACAACAGCGGCACTAGTGCTGGCAGAGGGCCAAAGATGTAGAATTTAGATTGGTTTTTGACGAGTAGCATCAAAAAAGAAAATGTACATTATAGTAACGATTGGAAAGCCAAAACTTTTTCAGTCTCTCCTTGAGTGAACCTGCGGACTACGACTATCTTAAGGGCATTGGTAACTCATTCCACAACTTGACTGAATGTCCAGTGAATGATCTTTTGAATTAACATAATAAATTATATTATCAGTCATATCAGGAATTTTAGACACGTCGTTCTGTGGAAGCAGATGTTTTAATGAAAATCTCTGTAATTGTCTACTACAATTATTTTGTTTTTATCTATGAAATAGAATAAATATTTTTAATTCTGAATGATGTGAAGCGACAAAGTGATAAATATGACCAAGGCTGGCCGTTAAGAGCTCGTTTGCATGGGGCGCGCATTCGACCTTCCTCGAACAGGCGGATATTGATAAAATTTAAATTCTGCCCGAGTTCTGATGAGCGGTGGAGCATATTGGAAATGTATAGCAAAATAATAAGAATAAAAAGTATTATTTCAGACTCAGGGGTCAAAACGTGACATACGTAACATGCCAGTAACTATTGGGAATTAAGAGTCCCCAGTGGGGTCGACTCAAGTTGACTCTACATACAGAAACAGAAAATAATTATTTATTGCCACAAAATAACCTTTAATGTACACGTGGAGAAATAATAAAAAAAATACAAAGAAAAAAAAACAAGAATAACACAATCAATCAAGAATACAATCATACCTTGGTTCTCATTTTTAAACGGCGTATAATATGAATATTTTTATACACAATGGGATCCGCCATATCTAGGTCAAAAAATTGTTTCTGTTGCTTTAAGTAAAAAAAATAAGGGCAAGTCTCGAAACTCTTCCACAGTTAAATGTGGTGAGATATTTCGTAGAGCCAAAAGTCAGGCATTCTTATTAATCACATCCAGCGGACTCCCGCGACCTTTACCAGGTCAAGCTACCTACCCGCGCTGTGTGCCACCCGGTACGTGGTCGCCACTCGTGAACCTTTCCGCCCCAACGGCCATTGGTTCTACGTGCTACGTGTACGTTTGCCTTGCGTTTCATCGCACTTGTGGGACATCTCTGCATTTTCAGCACTTTTAGTGTTCTCGTAACGGGATTTCTAATATACGCTCGCCGCCCCGCTCCCTCTACGCCAGTGCATGCTGGAAGGGAAGTAATATTTGTCGTTGATAAAAAGGGCGTGGCGCAGAGCGTCGATGAATACCCACCTTAATATATATTTAGGGACTATCTTACACAAATCGACCTAGTCCCAAACTAAGCAAAGCTTGTACTATGGGTACTAGACGATGATATACATACGTATATAGATAAATAAATACTTAGAAAACATCCATGACTCAGGAACAAATATTCGTGCTCATCGGCTAGCATCGGCGGCGGCTCAGCGGGTGGAGGTGAGGGGTATGTGCCTTCGTAGCGCGGGAAGACTTCGGCCGGTGCCGCGTCGCACGGTACTACACGAAAAAAACGCGAGGGTCATAGGCCCTACGTACTATGAGCGCCTACCCGCCGAAATAAAAAATAAAACATGCGATGAAACGTTTAAGCGTAAACTGAATAACCTTTTATTAAATAAGTCATTATACTCAGTCAATGAATATACTGAAATTGTACAATAGACTATTTTCAATTATATCGAATTTAAATTATTTTTGTATTTGTTAACTACTCATTACTATTAAGATTTTGACATTGTTTTACATTAAATTTAATTTTTATTTTGTATTTAATCTTGTAAATTATTGGCATCGTTGTATTTATCTTGACATTGTGATTATACACAGGAATAACCTGACTTGACATTTCATTTTATATTAATTTCATTTTAATAATAGGTATATACATATATCGTATATACCTATTACATAATTATATTCATGTTCAATGTTCCATTATTATTGCATATCTTGACGATCGCTGTACGATAAGTAATAAAATGTAAGAAAAATGTTCTGTGAAAATTGTACAATGAAATAAATGGTACACTGACGAAACTCAAACCGAAGCGATCGGCTGGACCAGATGGCATCCCCGCTTTTATATTTAGGGACTGCAGATCTGTATTAGCTGAACCCCTTATGCACGTTTTCAATATGTGTTTGAAGAATGAAGTGTTTCCAGACTCGTGGAAAACAACCCGGGTAGTACCAGTCCCGAAAGCAGGGGGGGGAGAAGGTGTCGAAGGATACAGGCCAGTTGCGGTGTTGTCTACCCCAGCTAAAGCATTTGAGTCGGCGTTGCAGAATGTTATTTACAACCAATTACGGACTCAGCTGTCTGACGCACAGCACGGGTTCCGTCCAGGTTGCAGCACAACTAGTAACTTGCTTAGTTACGTGACTCAAATCATACCAGAAGTAGATGATGGGGGGCAGGTTGACGCTGCTTATTTCGATTTTCGAAAAGCGTTTGACGTAGTCGATAACGATATCCTACTAAGAAAATTTGTAGGTGCCGGCTTTACCCCTCATCTTTTAAAGTTCTTCGTAAGTTACATGAGTAAAAGGCGTCAGTTTGTTGATTACGCGGGATATAGGTCAGAAACTTATTTTGTAAGATCTGGAGTAAGTCAAGGAAGCAACCTTGGCCCGTTGGAATTCATTATCATGATCAACGACTTACCTCAGGTTATCAGAAACTCCGGATGCTTATTATTTGCTGACGACTTGAAACTATTTTTACCTATCAAATGTAAAGCAGACTGTGAACAATTTCAAAAAGATATAGACCGAGTAGTTTCATGGAGTGAAGTTAATAAACTAAATTTTAATACGTCGAAGTGTCTGACTATTACTTTTACTCGAGCGCACAACCACATTGTCCATGATTACGAAATTAAGGGCACAAAATTAAAGAGGGTGACGGAAGTTAAAGATTTAGGAGTTACATTTACATATGATCTGAGGTTTAGGGATCATATCAACAATATGTGTAAGAAAGCCTACAGAATGCTTGGATTTGTACTTCGTAGTTGTAAAGATTTTACCAGTATAGGATCAATCATTGCTTTGTACAACGCGCTGGTCCGAAGTAGCCTCGAGTGCAACTCAGTCATATGGGCTCCACACGAAACCAAATATCAGCTTATGGTGGAGCGTATACAAAATAAATTTATTAGATTTTTGTATTTGAAGAAGTATGGCGTCTATCCGTTTTACCCCCTCATGTATCCAACTCTGTTTGTTTTGGGTATGGTGGGGTACAACAAGCTGCAGGTGCGCAGAGAGTTATGTCTGGCCACGTACGTATTTAAATTAATTAGGGGCAAAATATGCAACAGTCAGGTGTTGAGTTATGTGAGTCTGAGTGTCCCCGATAGATACGTATGGCGCCGCCGCCGGCCGCAGCTGCTGTCCGCGCCGCGCGGGCGCACCAACCTGCTCGGTATGGCGCCGATGACCCGCGCCCTGTGCACCCTCAACTTAATAGCAGATAACATAGACCTGTTTTCGTGTTCTCTGAATGAATTCACAAAGTCAGCATTGTTTATATTATGTTATAATAATACTTAGATATACATGGTAACATGGTTGTACAAATAGTTACACTATTGTCTTAGGTTTAGTACCTGTAAAGATAGTTGTAAGTGTGGAAATAAATAAAATAAAATAAAATAAAATAAAAAATAAACTAAACTAAACTAAACTAAACATCACACAAATAAATGTCCTTACCGGGATTCGAACCCGGGACCTCCGGCTTCGTATTCAGTGTCACTACCAACTAGACTACAGAGGTCGTCGCGTCTTTACTTGACTGATTAAAAAAATAAAGCGCCGTTACTTGACTGATTACACAAATCACGCGACTCACTTATAATAAACTAATATATAAAGGCAATTAACCACCCTTGCGTCGGACACGCGGATCACCGTCACACGATACTGATCCTAACCCTTCGGAAATAGGATTGAAATCTGCGTGCATGTGTTAAGGTTGCTTACATTGTTAGGCACAGGCTTCCACTTAGGCCGATCCTTGGAAAAGTCTGCCGTTCAGCTGATTACAGATTGACGAGCGGAAATATGCTACTCGGGAGTTTTACCAAGAAAGCGTTCATTTATATACGTGTGCATGCTAATCTTCGTAGGTATATAACTTATACTAGCTACTGTAATGTTTTGCATTATAACAGATTCTTTGGTGTCCAAACTATGGCTCCTGTTCCTCCTAAGTCGGTTGCTTGCTGCTGAGGATCGTAACAATGTCGCCTACATTGTTAATGTCCACTCTCCACTTCTCCCTGCCGGGTGCCCCGCTGAGAGCGGTACTATAAGACATCGGTTACACGCTAATTCTGGTTTCAGTTCAGTCAATAATTCTGGTCAGACTGACGAGAGAATTATCGTGTAACCCTTGGACTGACGGACTGATGGTCAGTCGCCTGTCAGTTTTCTGTCACGCGGGTTACACGATTTAACACCATTAGGCTTGTTGCGTGGTGTTAAAATTGATAACGTCGTGTTGCTAAATGGATAGTAAACCATCAAATGATTGTAATAAAGTATAAATTACAAAATATAATTCGAATCATAAAAAGATATGAACCTTGAAAATTTAGAAAAAAAAGTTTTTTTTATTTATTGTCCAAGAGTAAACTTAAAGGTACCAATAAAATCCTTACGCTTTTATAGAAACAAATTTGTATGACAACTATGGCCTAAACGCAGTATTTCGCGACCGAAACAGCAATTTACTTAATTTTCCATGCAACGGTTAGTACAAATTGCACGGTGTGACGTCATACTTTAAAGCCAATCAGTATGATGCGTTTTGGCTGCTGTCAGCGAGGTCCGTCTTTAACTCGATTTTTTGGGTATTAATGTCCTTTAAATTTAGTTGCTTCCATACGAACATTTGTTCATCTACAAAAACTGATTCGAATGGCATCGTAAACAAATTTAAGGTTACAAGCCCATTCTCTCGTCAGTCTGATCAGAATGATGGACTGCACTGAAACCAGAATTAACCTGCAACATGTCTTAAGGTGGCATATAGCTTTACAGTCTTATGATAGCCTAAACTGGCATGTTAGCAGTATCTGAATTCAGAAATGAGGTTTATTATTTCTATGTCATTATTAGAAATCGAATAGCGTCGTTCGGGCAAAGAATACGCATTTCTAATAATGTGCTACTTAATTGAGACGGTCAGTAACAACTTGTACCGAAATGCAATCTTCCTGCATTGGTTATCTGCGCATCAGCACCCGAATTAAGGATTTTATTTTATTTCTTTATATCATATCTATTGTAATGTAATGGGTTTATTGCCTGAAATAAAGACACATTCATTCATTCATTCGATATATATATTTTTTTCGTTTGTTTATCAAATATACTTATAAACTATTTACAAATTATTCGAACAGCGAACGAAAACCGCGTGCGGTTTATCTGTCGCCATTGTCGCTCGTTTTACAATCGTCGTTAAAAGTAGGGTAGTTTTACAATGGTTATTACATAATTTGTGCACCGCTCGGGCGCGCATCGGTAGTAGGCAAGTACATATTTTTTGTAATAATTTTTTTTTCTGAGAATTATGAATCAGTTTCTGGAAAACATCATTTGGCCATTTGTTTAATATGTAAGGTAATAAAATACTCCCACATTATTTTGCCGTATGCATTGTTATACGGTGGCAGTACGTATATTTGGGTAAAGTACTTCTGTTTCTTAAGTTTTGTGGCCTATATCGACTTTGAAGGTTGGGTAAATTTGAAATTTCATCACAGATTAGCATCATCTTAAATTTATCGTACACATTTATAATTTTACAGTATCGAAATAGATAATTATCGTCGTTTTTATGCTTATTTCTAATAGAATTTGGTACAATTGTTTTAATCATTCTTAATTGTAGCTTATAGATGTTATCCAGGTAAGTTTTATAGGTTCTACCATAGCTACTAAGGCTGTAACTAACAATGGACTCGGCTAGTGACATGTACAACATTTTGAGAGTATTGAAAGGTAATTTATATTTTAGAAGTGATCGTTTGCATAAAATGGATCGTTATTTGTTACAAATATGGCTTATACATATGTGGACCCCAGATGAATGTATTATCTATGATCAAACCGAGGTATGTATGCTTATCCACTATTTCCAGTTTTTCACACTCACACGTACGCGTAGTTTTTTGGTGCATGCACTCATGGCTTTGCGCTATAATTTTAGGTGTGATGAGGCTTTTTTATATGCAGAGTGGATATGCATGACCTTGGTCTTGTCATAGTTAATGACTAAGCCTACGTCGTGGGCCCATGCACATAGCCGGTTAAAGTTAGCTTGTAGTATTAAAATCGCGGTCCTCACAGCAGGAGGCTGTAAACTCGGAATATATTAAATATTGTACCGGAGCTTTACCGAAAACTCACACTTTTAATTCAGTACCGAACCCCCCACTCTAGGCACCCTACATTCTGGTGGAAGTGTGGGCGGGGGGGGTCAGAGGAATATCCAGCTGGATGGATATCAGATCCCACCATTGCGTTGGGCTTTTTTGCCTTAGGTCACTATAAGTCTTTCAAAATTACTAAAAACTATGGGTACGGTAACGTTAGTATTATGTTGTTGCAGAACACGGTGGACAAGCTGGTACAAAGGGCAAACGCATCAATTATTATAGGCACCTCGTCTTGGAAGGAGCAGTTCTCTGAGGCGCTCACTGTCAGCTCTGGTAAGACAAAGAGTACCCTTTTCTAATATATACGAATCTGTAACTTAAATGTATTTTGTCCCTTTCTCCCAACACACAAACGTTAAAGTGACAGAAGAAAACAAACAAGTTATAACGGCTTTTCTTAAAGTCAAACCTGTGTTTACTAAAATGTGTAGTGTGCCTTTCTCACCAACACAAATGTGAATGTGAAAAAAATGACAAACTAGTTTTAACGACCTTTTAGCTAAAATAGGTTTGATGATCTTTTAGGAATAAGGCTTTTGGTTAGTAACTATTGTTCTATCAAAGCAAAATGTTGCGCAGCAAGGAGAGGCAAAGCGATGCGAGAAAATTCACAATATCGGCGAAATATCTAATGGATAGTTCAACGCCAACTGTATAGAATTTTTCGTAGCGCCTCGTCTCCAAGGTACATAATCTCCATTAATGCCTAGTCATTGGGATTTCACTTTTTTTTAATTATTTGTTTATTAATTGAAGTTATGTCAGTGTACAATCGACACCAAACAGATGTTTACATTTTACACCTTATTGCAATGGAATAAGGTGAAACAGTGTAAACATAATCTTTTACGTCGACTGTACTTTGTTTTTTAAAAGAGATAATGAAACTTTATATGTAACAATAAATACGAATATGGAATAGCGGTAGCTTTAGAATATTAACACCTGGCCCCGTAGCATGGATGGCGTTATCACGCGATAAGTGACAGGATAAGAGCGTCGTCTCGTTCTATCGAACGGTGTTAGCCAGGGACGGATGCTCTATCTTGTCACTTATCGCGTGATCCATGCTACGGGGCCAGGTTAAAACTTTTATTTAGAAATTTACATTACACTTTTTTGTGGATAACATCAAAACGTTTCTTAAAACATCCATTAGGCAGAAGCTTTTAACCTAAAAAGTCATGAAATTTGTAGGCGTGAGGTTCGTTAATAAAACTTTCCAGTCAGTCTAGAAACATACCTAAATTCGTTTCAAATGTTTGAGTTAGTATATTTTTGCTAAGCTACTTTACCTGGAGTGGAATAACATTTCAAACAAGTTTTTACGTAGTTTGCTTGAGAAAGTGTTATAAAATTGTCTGATTCCCTTTTGGTTGCCATTCGCTTCCAACTTGAAGTTTAGTATAATTTTATTATTTATTTTGGTTTATTTGGAGCATCAACAGCAACACATACAAAAATCCAAATTTAAAACCTGAACAGCAGCTAATTACAGATATGCACAACAATACAATCAATAAGCCACAACTTAAATGGTCAAAAATCATCAAAAATCGAGTAGAAAAAGAAGCATTTATCCACCCTGCAGGTCAAAGAGGAAAATTTATGGCTTTGTATGTACCTATTCTAAAATAAAATAAAATGTATGTATGTATAACATTTCCGGGTGCATATAAGTTATCGAGGCTGACTGTAGTTTTCTGTCTAACAAAGTTTTGTCAGTCATGTGTTTCTTAGCATGTCTGTAATATTTGTTTCTATTTCAGGTTCGGACGATCCTGACGAACCACCATCAGTGTCAGACTACATTCTACACATAGTGACGCTGTTCTGGAAGATCATCTTTGCTCTCATTCCACCTACAGGTAATAATACTAACACTCTAATCATATCCAATGTAAGGTTGAAGACCTAATTAAAATGTTTTTGATTTTCTTTAACTGCCGTATAGGTCCATGATAATGTCCATTATAATCCTCTTAAGGCGCTATAGGTTCAGCGAAGTGAAGCGAACATTGTTTTTGAAACAATATAATGCGTCTGTTTATAATAATATGGTTTCAAAAAAATACGAATAGTAATCTTGAGGCTTTTCTGCAGGGAAATCAGTGATTCGAAACACGATTAAGCAATTTTCGCTCGATAGAAAAAAATCACGAACATAGGTCTAAAACATATTAAAATTCACTTAAGGTGGTTCGATTGCCATACAAAACGTTATTTGACATTCGTAGGCTAACGGCGTCATATTTTAAGAAACTTATGTAACAAACTTTCATAAATTGGCTTCCCATTTGCGCCAAATTCCCCCTTTCCTAGAATAAACTTGTATAAACTAGATTAATTTGAGAAATTGGTTTGTCACGTGATATTTTGGGAAAACTATTTTTCTCAAATTAATCTAGTTTATACAAGTTTATTCTAGGAAAGGGGAAATTTGGCGCAAATGGGAAGCCAATTGATGAAAGTTTGTTACATAAGTTTCTTAAAATATCACGCAGGTAGCCTGCGAATGTCAAATAACGCTTTGTATGGCAATCGAACCACCTTTTATGCACAATAGCTAAACATATTAACATTGGTTCTAAAAATCGGCAATATCATGTTTGAGGAAACTTAGTGATTACTTTTTTATTTATTTAAACGTACAAAAAATTAAAATTAAAAAACATGATATCTGCGCTTCCAAACACGCACTCCCATCTCGCTCACGCTTATGCTCAGCGAGAGGGAGAGAAGACCATGATACGATAGCGCCTTAAGTGATGGACCTTTTATTTTCCGACTTTACTAGTCCTTGTGAATCGCCTTCTTATAAATATTATAAATTGTATCATTCTGTAGGGCAAATTACCGTAGTGGTTTTTTCCCATGATGGCTCACAAGATCATACAGAACTGTACAATTTTGTTTTTAATAGAATACACACGAAATTGATATCCCATGAAAGAGAAAATGCCGCAAGCCAACGGCAATTTACTAATTTATTTTCAGAATCCTTTGAGACGTAATGTATCTTTTGAGACTTAGAAGTAATTTTTCAATATTCATTATTTAAATATATTACAAATTTACGAACCTCAAAGCTTATAAAATTATCCTATGACATTAGTATATAGTAGATTGTTAACCAAGGGTTGAAAGTGACCCATTTAACCCGAGATATTTCTGGCGCTCGAACGAAGTGAGAGCGCCAATTGTTCGAGGGTTAAATGGGTAATTTCACCCGAGTTAAACACTCTACTTTTCATTTCGACTGTGAGGAAAAATAATTTAATATCAACCTATAATCGTAATAAACAACTCGTTAATGCAGGTACATATAGCTGAGTGTCGATTTGTGAAAAGTTTTTATTTTAATGATTTGACGTAACTCGTATCGTATCTTCGACTCCGTGGCTGACCGTAACAATAAAAAAATACTTTCCACCCTAGGGGAGAAAAAGCTATTTTCCACCCGGCTATATGCCCATGAAAAATCAACTTTCAGAGCAGGAGAGATGAAAAATTACAAACACGACTTTATTGCGTGTACGATAAAATTCATAATTAATTGACAGTGCCAAGGGAGACATGGTAAAGAAATACGAGTGAGCTAATTCGTGTTCGACTAATAATTTGTCCCTTGACAAAAACACGTTGCGGTTTAAATTAGACGGTAATCAGGGCTTTGAGTCCCAAGGGCGCTATTAATGTGTTGAGGTTTCAAGGAGCGTTTTTAACTGCGGGATTTTCTGCCCTTTTGTGGTTTTGTTCCCGGTAATTTCACTACGCTGAATGCTCTTACTAATGTACTTCGCGTTTTTTTATGAGAGATAGAAAAATATATTCGTTTAAAATTATAAAGGCAATGACCTAAATCTACTTACCTGTAAAGTAAGTGCATTGGCAAAAAAAAGTATCAAGAATAACGTTTTTTCTTTGTCTATGTTAAACTGGTTTTTGAAACAAAGACTCAAAAGTGTGGATGTTTTTATGGCATGTCTGGGACGTCATAATTTGAATCTCGAATCGGGCACTAATGACAATTAAAGACGCTTCTAACTTTCCGGGTAAGAAGCTGAAATATTATGTAGGTACCATTTAGGCTGGACACAAACGTTCGGTTTCCGCGTACGGCTTCCAGATTCGGTTTTCAACTCACAGCGCTCGCAGGCGTTTACAGAACAACAATCATCGCTCTAGAGGGATGTAAGTTGAAAACCGAATCCAGAAACCGTACGCTCAGGATGATGATGATGAAGCTAATATAAGGAGTCCGTCCCGAACTTAAATAGACACATTTCCGTAACCGTGTTTTATTGGTAACCGGATTATGTGTTTTTCAACCAGATATTGGTGGTGGCTACGTGTGCTTCGTGGTCTCCATCATCTGCATCGGTCTGGTCACCGCCGTTATTGGAGATGTGGCCTCACACTTCGGATGCACTCTTGGCATCAAGGACTCCGTCACGGCTATAGTCTTTGTGGCCCTAGGGACCAGTATACCGGGTAAGACTTTCTATCATCTGTATTGCTTCGGTCACCGCCACCATAGGGGACGTGGCCTCACACTTCGTATGCACTCTCGGCATCAATGACTCTGTTCGGACCGATCGTTGGTCCGCCCGTGAACGCTTCTCGTGTGTACGGGTTTTTTAGTCTGTGGTTTTGAAGGTGACATTTGAGCTGTCATATTTTTGCTTGTCACATAATTTTGCACACCGGCACACGTGTACCGTTTTGGGTTTTGTTGTAAAAGCTCGCTTTGGAGACATAAGTCCGGCTTTATTTGTTTGGATAATTGGTAATATCGCTCCGCCTTGGAGGCACACGGCTGCCCGAGCGTTTTGTTTAGACAATTGGTGAATTTGTGCTGTGAATTGTAATTGGAACCGCGCATTGTTGGCGTCGGCCCGCGGAGCCCCGGTGGCGACCGCAGGAGACTTGTAACTTGACATTGACTGACCTTTGACGGCTAACCGACAGACTTGACAAAATATCGTGTCGCCGGTAGTCCCGTAAGTAATCATATTTTGATAATATTTGTAGCATTGCCATTATTGGCACTATATGACCCGCGAGCACCGCGAGGCACGTTCGGCTCCTCGCACCGGGCTAGGAATCGAACAGACTCCGTCACGGCTATAGTCTTTATGGCCCTAGGGACCAGTATACCGGGTTATTGTCCAAGAGTACTTAATTTTAAAGCTACCAATAGAATCCTTACGCTTTTATAGAAACAAAATTGTAATACAATTATGTACCTAAACGCAGAATTTCGCGACCGAAACAACAATTTACTTGATTTTCCATACAACGATTAGTACACATAGCAGTTGTGACGTCATACCCGTGTGACAATTAGTATAAAGCGTTTCGCATGCCACCAGCGAGGTCAATCGTTGTCTCAAATTTTTGGGTATTTATGTTCTTTAAGGTGGTTCGATTGCCATACAAAGCGTTATTTGACATTCGCAGGCTAACGGCGTGATATTTTAAGAAACTTATGTAAGTAACTTTCATCAATTGGCTTCCCATTTGCGCCAAATTCCCCCTTTCGTAGGATAAACTTTTATAAACTAGATTAATGTGAGAAAAATAGTTTTCCCAAAATATCACGTCCAAAACCAATTTCTCAAATTTATCAAGTTTATACAACTTTATTCTAGGAAAGGGGGAATTTGGCGCAAATGGGAAGCCAATTTATGAAAGTTAGTTACATAAGTTTCTTAAAATATCACGCCGTTAGCCTGCGAATGTCAAATAACGTTTTGTATGGCAATCGAACCACCTTAATTGTAGTTGCTCCCGTACAAACATTTGTTCCTCTCCAAAAACTGGTTCGAATGGCATCGTAAAAAAACCTTAGTCATCATCCCTTTTCTCCAGACACGTTCGCGAGCAAAGCAGCGGCCATCCAGGACAAGTACGCGGACGCGTCGGTCGGCAATGTGACCGGTTCCAACGCGGTCAACGTGTTCCTGGGAATCGGCGTGGCGTGGACGGTCGCCGCCATCGTGCATTGGAGCAAAGATGAGAAGTTCCTCGTGGATCCGGGGAAGTAAGTGTTCTTGATATTGTTATAGTAGAGATGCTCGTTAAGGACTTTAAGACCAGGAACGCACTAAGCGGCTAGCCGCGTGTGGCTACCCGTGCGGTTGGACAAAACATATGAAACCGCAAACGCAAAACCTCTACCTCCTTTTGCCTCGCTTAATGCGTTCCTGGCCTTAAGGTGCTGATACACTTGAACAGCAGGTAAAAACTCACAATAATAAGGGTTTTAGCAAGCATTTTAGCGAGCGCGGTAGCGAGAATTCTAGCGAAAAGACAGTAAATTTGCACCAAGCTTTTTGCAGAACACACGCGACAGCCAAATCTGACATCTTCGTGAAGAATTAATTTTTTGACGAGCATTTCAAATCAAATCAAATTTATTTATTTAAAGCATGACAGAGGCTCATATAATAAATTAAAAACACACAAATACAAATTAAAATTATTTAAAATTCAGTAGGTAGGTACTATAAAAATTTAATTGAGATCTATAAAAATAACATTAAGCTAAATGGTCAATAGGTATATATATTTTTTTAAGATGTCAGTATTTTACAATTAAACTAAATTTACGGTACGGTACCTACACTATGGGTAGGTACTATTTACAAGAGCGTTCGCTAGAATGATCGTGAAAATGTTCGTAGCGATGTATGTTTGGCTCTAAAAACGGCGAATGCTCGATTTTCTGATACAGTCGAGTTCTCCAATATCTATACAGACAACCGTTCAAAAATATCTAAACACAGTCTTTATTGTTACTGACTCATGTGTAGATATTTTTGAAAGGATGTCTGTATAGATAGATATAAGAGAACTCGACTGTACATGTAAATGCTCCAGTCTATCAGCACCTTTATTCAAAATCAAATGGACTACCGATATTAAAATTAAAAAAATGGCGAAATTATTCAGGCGACCATCATCCATTATTGGTTCAAATTATACTCTTAAATAGCACGGACTTAAATAGGGGTGTAGATACCAAATAAAATAACAAAAAATGAAGATTTTTTCTTATAAAATGATTAAAATAATGTCAAATGGAGAAAAAAGAAAAGCAGGGGATTAAATAATCACAAAGTTATGTTATAAGTGTTCAATGTTTTAAGAGCGGTTATATTCTGTCCCTTTTCCGCAAAGCGCACCTTCATATGAAACGACTGTCATTTACTATGACGCTCGTGGATCGTGGCATCACGATCCCCTAGCTTTTTCTCTCTCTAGCAAGCAATATTAAAACGGTTGTAGCGTCGTAATTTTTTGAGATATCTGAATGGGATTTTCGTCACTAGGCATATTTTTTAGCCTTCTTTCTTTTGGCGTAATACTACATTTTGAGTCTATTGTTGAGCCATTTAGAGCTCACTTTATGAAAACCAAAATTAGTTGACACCTAAATGGCTCAACAATTAAAGTCCGTGAATATCAAAATAGATCTGCGAATTCATTTATTCGCTAATGATATTAATAAATAAGCCCAAAATTTCTGAAAGGCATAAAAATATAATTGGAATCCAAGAAACTAGATCATCCACTGAAGCGCATACCTACTTACACTTGACAAGAAGTTCATACGCTTCTCATAAATTATTGGTAGCCCTAGGATACCTCCTAAGAGTGCGGCGCATCTCAGTCCATTGATCAGTAACATACTAGACATTGCGGCACGGTAGTGCCCCAAGCTCACAATGTAATAATTTTCTCATTCCATATTTTTTCCTACAGCCTCGCCTTCAGTGTCACCATGTTCTGCTCTGAAGCAAGCCTCGTGGTCCTCGTCCTGGTACTCAGGAGACGGAAGTCCATCGGTGGCGAGCTCGGCGGCCCGCGCGGCATTAAAATATGCACATCCATTTTCTTCTTCTCTCTCTGGCTCGTATATCTGACCATATCCACCTTGGAAGCTTATGATGTCATACCAGGTTTTTAAACCAGGTGAACACTACACCAGTGACAGTATTTCTGGTCTGTCTAGCTCATCTATCTTACTATGTCCAGTTTGGCATCTTATGACGTCATACCAGGTGTTTAATTTAAGTGAGATCAGTGTGTAAACTCTTCCTTGCTGATACAACACTAGTGACAGTATCTTCTTCTCCCTCTGGCTCATCTATCTCACCATGTCCAGCTTGGAAGTTTCTGACGTCATACCAGGTCTTTAATTTAAGTAGTGTTAGCGTCGGAACTGTTCCTGGCTGATTATAGTTGTGCAGGCAACACTATACTGTTATCAAATGCTTTCGGCGCGTGGCGCAATTTGGGAACGGGACACGTCTTTTGCACTCTCTTTTGTACTTACCTGATACGATTGGTGTGAAAGAGAGCGCAACAGAGATGTTCGCTCTCACATTCTACAGTCCCGTGCGCTGCGAGGGTATGATAATAGTGTAGTGACAGTATCTAACTAACTTATTGTTATAACTCTACAGAAGATCTCTCTAAATTTAAATTTATTGTAACTCCGATTTCTTACTGCCTCTGAGTAAGATTCTAGTTATGAATGAGTTCAAGGTCGTGAAGGTACCTTGTTGAGATATTTTGAAATGATACGAAAGATCTAGATGACTACCTTTATTTTACTACTGAAAGATGGTCGTGTGGTCAAAATATAGTAAAATTTAGAGCCTTCGACATATGTCATAAAGGATGCTCCTGTTTTCGGCCGCCAAATGCATAATAATTCGAAACTTATGTTTTACATTCATGTATCTAAAGCGTGAACAATCTTGCGCGAATTCAAGCAGTAATAAATTAGGTAGGTATGTCAAATCTAACAAGGCAAATAATAAACTTCTATATATTTTATTTAACTATAACAATATGGATGTCAGAATTTGACCACAAAATATTGGCTCTTGAACCCATTGCGAATAATATAATTTAACAGTTTCATAAGAAAAAAACTCTTGAATTTCATAACTTTTATCCTTCCTAAACATTTCCCTCTATTTCATATTTCTATATTCCTAAGCTACTTTCGAGCCTAGCAGGCTAAAATTAGGTAGAAAGCAAAGTAAAGTTAATAAGTACAATTATAAAAATAAATAAAAACATTTGTCACTGATGTATTACTTTTTGAATTAAATGTTTTGCCGTTTGACAATTGTTAATACCTACTTTATTTAATATTTATTATTAACATATTGAATAAACTGTACAAGGTTCATTCCTTAAATTATTAAAACTAATTTTGTGTTTATCATTATAAAATATATAAATGAGTGATAATAACTTCACAGTTCTAGGCACCGTAGGTACATAACAAAATTTAAAAAATAAAAAGATTAATGTGTCGTTATGGTGTACATCAAATAAGATACGTCGTTGCTATTTAATATAAATACTTAATAATTATTTCCCTATGTTGTTTGTGCCAAGCAATTACCTGCTCTTATTAATCTTTACTTGGAAATAAATTGAAAAAATATTCTATTATCATACATTTTTTGTACATATTTTTTCATTCAAAAACAATGTAAAATTGTTCACGAATGCAATAAATAAATAACAAAGTAGTGCTAGACCGCACATACTTAGATAACGTAATTACATTTTCAACTTAATAAAAGCAAAAACATACATATTAACGATTAAATATTCATATTCCAGGCAAGGATTTTTAAGAGTTGTTGTCAGGTACAAATAGGTTTATTAAAAATAAGGAGCCGCGACTTATTTTTTAGAGAGTTTATTGTAGATAACGCCAACTCAGTATCATAACATTTTTTATTATTAGAGTTTTGTAAATATATTGTGTAGGCATAAATAATTATGTTCAAGTAACAAGTGTTCAATAGCGTACCACGAAAAATTTAATTGATTAAATATTGTGACTTTGAACAATATACTTAATTCGTAATCACAATAATTAAGCAAATATCTAGAATAAATAGTCTGGAAAACACATAAGTTACGAATGTAAATAGCAATGCAATTACTATTAATTTATTAGTTTTTAGATGCTTAGACTCGAGATGTAAAATAGCCAAAGATTTTATTATATTAATACAATAAAATCTTTGGCTATTTATTATTATTAGATATGACATTTAAAAACATGTACTCTGAACAAGGAATACAAGAGTTATTTCTGAAACTGTATAAAGACCGGTTCAGTGATTTGTTTTATTTTCGACGGAAATTTTACGGATGTTACTAGTATGTCGAAAATACTTAAATTATGAGTAGAGTACGCAAGAGGTTATCAAGTGTAGTTTGCCTCACAAGGGGCTTAACACCTTTGTACCATGTCGCATTAAACGTCATATTAAACTGCCATATGAAGTTGTCAAACGAGTGAAAACGACAAGGTACTTAGGTGTTCAGCAACTTATGTGGCCGACTGTACATAGGTACGTTTTAAGAAATACATTGTCATCTAATCGACGGAGACAAGGCGTGATTTTATGATTTGTATTGGATAAGAATTACTAGAATTTTATAAATGTTATCTGCCTTTGAATTTTAAATGAAAAAAGTGTGAATTTGTTAGTTTCGTTCGTTGTTCAAATCTTAAAGTGGGCTTACGCGTAGTAAAGCACCATGTTGAAAATATGATACATTAAAAAATGTAGAACTCGGTTATACCTTAGATATATTTTCCTTTGATAGATAAACTGCCATTTAGTGATATAATTCTGAAATATTTTGTGTTAAACTTGTCTTAACTGTAACATTATTTAATAAGCAACTAAAAAATAAAGCTTTTGATGACAGCAGCAGCAGCACCGTTATCATTTCATCATGTAAATGGCTTCACTAACGCCTTGTTTACACTGACTTGTCAGTTGAATCTGACAGTGAGGTAAAGTATATTGCTATAATGCGACTTTAAATTCATCTAACACCTCAGTGTAAACCATTTGCATTTAATGCATTTGCACGCAGTTGATAGAAAATACATCGAAAGAATGAACCCTTTGCTAGTGAAGTATGAATTTGAATGACGTGTTTTGCTACTGTATATTGAAAAACATTTTTAGTAAACATTGAACGATTGTTGTGTCAATGGTTTTTAAAAATAATTAAAAGTAGCGTTCTCATCTGTTACCACTTACGGTTATTTTACCAAAATCTACTCTTTCTGACTAAAGAAACAAATTTCTGCCTGAATTTGGACCAAATTAATTTCGAATTTAATTAAATTAGAAATTTTCTACGCTGCTCTCAGTGAACTTTTTAGATTTTCTAAATTTTCAATACTTAGAATGTGCTTCGGTATTTTAGAAAGTTTATAACGTTTTTATTTGAAATGTAAGAATGTCTGACATTATTGATATTTGAAAATTTCATCTGCATTGATTCAATAACTTTCCCTAAATAGATTTAAATTTTATCTTAAGAGGAATCAAATTTCACTTACTGGTTTATTGTGATTCCAAATAACGATCCCATTTTCTTATTAAATACGTGACTACGCCTCGAAGGACGTCTCGCTACTTTAAATAATTTGCATCATTATAGTAAATTTCCACTTATATTTAACGTGGAATAACTATCAAAGTTAACGACCTCGAATAAATAAAAATCTTTCATAATCTTTGCGGAATATTTTTCCCTCATAATAAAAAAAGATTTACGTGCTTCACCTTCTATAAAATAAAATAGCCTCGAACTCAAAATTATATTTTCTATAACCTTGGAACGATTCTAAGGATATTGCTCAATCAATATCGCGATTCAGGCGATTTACTTCTTTCATGTAGCCTACTTAATACATTTTGGACTTTCTACGCTCTATATCAGGTTTATCGATTTGATTTTTGCCACAAAGTTTTATTTGTATACTATCTATATGAAAATTCAATTATGTTAATCGGTATTTTTAAATTTTGTTATTATCGCAAGTTTGAAAAAACTGAATGAAAACGATATAAAATACCCTTTAAGTTCGAAACCCGGGTTTTTTTAATGAGATCTAATATAAATGACAATGTGATCATATACGTAATCGAATCGATAAACCTTTCTATCTAATTGTCGTGAGTGTTTAGATATTGGATTCTTGTAATGTTGTACGCAAAATTGAATGTAGATATATAACGAACTGATAGTGTAAATAGGTGTCAAGTTAGTTCCGAATATGCATGGATATGGCTTATTGGAAACAACAATATATTGCAAGAAACGTTAATTTTTTATCAGTATTTTTGGAATAATCTCGGCAACCGTGATACGTTCAACACAACAAAATATTTTGTTTGTAAAACCGTCCGTTACAAGGCATGCTATTTTTATATTTACTTACTGACCTTTAAGTAAAAATAAATTCTATATTTATTTCAATCTAAGAAACAGTGTTACTCATGTTCATGTACAAATACAACGAATTATTTTCTACTAATGTGCCATGAATTAAAAAAATATATAAGAGTACAGTCGACTACAAAAACGTGTATCAATTAAAAAAAATGGATAAGTATATTTATTTGTAGTCAACTATACATATATAAAAAAACACATTGGCGTGGTATGGCTCGATTGCAATAATAATATATTTAAATCATTAAATATATACATATATATATATATATATATATATCTTCTTGTTACACCCGTCAGACGGTTGATTGCAAATTGTTGCAAAATTTTAAAAAAGGTTTTTCCAAACGTAACATTTTGTCATAATTTTGCAAATGACTGCTTAAGTTAGCCTGAATATTAAGGCTTGGTCATAATTTATTGAGCATTAGTGGCAAAAAACAAATATTTATGGAAAAAAGAGAATCAATCAGCTTTATGTAGGATATAAAAATTGGGAGATATTGCCATGTATATTAAAATAATTGTAGTATAGTATAAATAATAATAGCCAGAAAATATGTGTTGTCGAAAATCTTCTGAAAGATACTAATGAGTATTTCTATTGTAATGTAGATGTCTTAATCTCTTTGAATCTACATATATAAATATTGTATGAAGAGTTGCTATTACAAAGACATTTTAAATTCCAAGTGATTTGAAGTATATTCTAAATGATCATCTTATTTTTATTGAAACAAACACATATTTCATTTATGTACCTATTCTGTTAAATTCAAACCAAATTATTAAAATTTATTTAAAACGACTGTATCTCAAGAAATAACCAAATGACATTCCTGGAAATGTTTTTATTCCTAAATTTATTTCGTATATTTATATCATCACGTTTTAGTTATAATTCTCTGCAAAAACACAAAAGCATATTTAAATAAAATATGGATGACATAAAACATAAAATGTTTGTCGCGCTTGTAACAGCAATTCTCAAACAATGTTATGATACTTATGATTGTACGTTTGTCCTGTTAGTATTAAACTATTCGTACCTACATACATTTATTTAAAATCTTGCGGTTCCTATAAATACTCTACAACTTCTGGCCTATGCTTTAAATGATTTATGTGATAAGTTTGTTCTCTAATTAAATTCTTTACTAATCAAGAACTCTATGTAATATTTATTTACTATAATAGGTGTAGTGATTAAAGAATATTTTGAGAAACAGTGTCACTGTTTTTTGGTAAAAAAAAACACATTTTATGTTACTCCAATTTAGTACCACAAGCTGTTGAGTAGACTCCTTATATTATACTTGCAAATTTAAAATTACAATCGTTGGAGCTAAAGTAACCTTGGCAAAGTCGATGTCTTTGTCATTCTGATTTAGAAAGACAAATACATGATGAGTTCCCAGCATGTGTTCTGTCAAATATTGCGGATGAAATGCCTGCCCTTGACGAAATTCAATTAAATATTATGTATCTATCATGTTAACAGTTGGCAGAGATTTCGAAATAGATACGTTTTACAGTTTTTTTTTCATGATTACCTAATGATGAAAGAGACAAACTTTTAAATTGTGACACTGTTCTAAATATAATTTTAATTTTATATCGACAGCACGCCGGATGATAGATTGATTGTGTTATTTTGATAAATTATTGTTATATTAATAAAGTGTTTGTTAAGTAATAAATTCTGTCTTTTATTAACGCTTTTGTATAAGTAGGTACCTATAATACACACACACACACACACACACACACACACACACACACACACACACACACACACACACACACACACACACACACACACACACACAAACACACACACACTACTACTATACACAGTGTAATGAAAAAAACCGGCCAAGTGCGAGTCGGACTCTCGCACGAAGGGTTCCGTACCATTATCTATAAAAAACTATTTTATTCTGTGTTTTTAGTATTTGTTGTTATAGCGGCAACAGAATCAAATCATCTGTGAAAATTTCAGCTGGAACTATCACGGTATCAGTGAGATACAGCCTGGTGACAGACAGACGGATGGACGGACGGACAGCGGAGTCTTAGTAATAGGGTCACGTTTTACTCTTTGAGCACGGAACCCTAAAAAGTACTAAAGACTGAAACTCTGTAATCAGACCATTATTCTGCATTGGAGAATAGAAATAATGCCTAGAAAGATTCTGAATTTCTAAAGCAACAATGAATTGCAAACTGTAAACGATATCAGCTGTAGGTACTTACACCCCTCGTTTTTTTTTTTTTTTTATTTTTTTTTAAATAAATATTACGGGACAATCTTACACAAATCAACCTAGGCCCACGGCACTGAGCAGTGATAACATCACATCAAGCTTGATATACGAATGTCACCTAAACCTCACAGAGGTGTGCGCAGATAAAAACAAAGTTACTATACAATGGATCAAGGGGCACAGTGGCTCAAGAGGAAACGATGCAGCGGATGAACTGGCCAGGAAAGGCTCAGAAACAACGGCATACGGACCGGAGCCAATCTTGCCCCTGCCACAAAGCTACATATACCATCAACTGGACCAACACACTAAAGACCTACACCAAAGATACTGGGAGGAGATAGACACATGCAGACAGACCAAAGAGATTCTGTCGAAACGCGACTACAAACTCACAACCACACTACTAAGGACACATAGAAACCAACTGCGCAAGATAGTGGGTATAATAACAGGACACAACACCTTGAACAGACACCTCTATAACTTAGGTATCACAGACAGCCCCATGTGCAGAGCGTGCATGGAGGCAGAAGAAACGACTAAACATATACTACTGGACTGCAAGGAGGTAGAAGTATACAGAATTAAGCACCTAGGTTCTCCAAACACACTACGGGACGCAGTCAGCAACACCAAGGCACTCACCAACTTTTTAGACGAGCTGGGGTGGTTAGAGTAGCGCCACACCGCCGTTTCACGCAAAATAGGCACAATGGATGTCGACTTGCGGAAAACGCCCAGTATAACTAACTAACTAACTAACTAACCCCTCGTTTTTCAATTCAATTCGATTATTTTATTTCAGGCATAGAACCCATATAGTGTTAGTCGTACAAATATGTGAATATGAATCTTAGTGTTAGTAGGTTACAATAATAATAATAATTTACCCTCTAATTTACACTCTACTTACGCTACCCGCGCAGTGCCTTCCGGTGAAATACAGTATAAATAAATAAATATGTGCGTTAAAGTACAAACCGCATACCGATTACGGCCCGCCAAGTCAGGGAGTCGCCTAAATGAGTGCTTCATGAATCATGACTGGCGCGGGATGCGCGGAAGAGAGTGGTACGAAATGTACGAATGCAGTAGGTACTGCAAGCGCACCGCCCCCCACCAAATATGAGGGGACACGTTATACTTTTCGAACGAGGGTTAGGACAACTCAACTGTCATTTTCCCATACAAAAGGTTGTCGTTTAGATCTACCTGACGCACTTACAATGCGTTACGTAATCGACGGAAGTGGTCTTAGGCAAATAAACAATTATCCGCCCAAATTAAGTAGGTTCTAATTGTAAGCCATCAACCATTTAAAACTTGTTTTAAATGGTTATGGCAGCTAAATTGAGATCTTGATCTCAGTTTAGCTGCGAGGCTTTCTGTGTCTTACTGTGTGTGGCTCGCGTATGGCTCCTCTATGGGATTCTTCTTCTAAGCATTGACGATAAAACATCGTTTTGTACCACAATAATACCACAACATCATTTGATCTTAACGATGTAGAGACGTCATTATGCCACGATGCGACAAATCCCGTCAATACCTTCCGTATCCATAGGGTAAAACAGGTCCCTATTACTAAGACTTCGCTGTCCATCTGTCTGTCGGTCTGTCTGTCTGTATGTCTGTCTGTCTGTTTGTCTGTCTGTCTGTATGTCTGTCCATCTGTCACCAGGCTGTATCTCATGAACTGTGATAGTTAGACTGTGGAAATTTTCACAGATGATGTATTTCTGTTGCTGGTATAACAACAGATACTAAAAAACAGAATAAAATAAATATTTAAGGGAGCTGAAGCTCCCATACAACAAACGTGATTTTTTTGCCGTTTTTAATAGATAATGGTACGGAACTCTTCGTGCGGCTTCGTGCACTTGGCCGGTTTTTTATACCATGACGTCCCACGTATACGGCCTGTCTGAAACAGTACAAGCAGACCCTGTTGCCTAAGGAAGCCAGATAACTCAAAAGCTCGTCGCCGGTCCTTTATTGGTTTGAGGATTTGTAGAAGATACAGCAATAGAGAGATCTCTCAGGGACCGAAGTCCAATGAGAGTTGTTTGGATGTTATATTTATGCAACTGATTTAAGAAACTTCGATAGTGCGATGCAGAACTCGTCAGATTTGACAGGAGTGACGCCACAGATTAATTGTGTTGACACTGAGTAATGGGTATCAGATCTCTGGTGACCTAAAATATGCGTTAAATGTCAACACTTAGGTACTACAGCCAAGCCAGGTCGAGTCCTTACTTTAACATTGTTTACTCCAACTCTCAAGCCACTTCAGGCAAGTTGCAACTAATTTGACCGGTGTGCCGTATCTCAGTTGCAACTTTGATGGCGAGTGGCCAATGGGTCAATTTGCCACTTACATTTCCCATTTAAATTTCATATTACTCTTTTTATGCGCTGCTGGATTTAGCCCGGCGCGCGCGTTGAAAACATTGTTATTAAACTGGAATGCGAAACTTTAGTGACTGCTTGAACCTTAGCTCTTGGTCCGCTAATTAAGAGGCTGCATTTTAACTCTTTCTCCTTAGGGAATGCGTACCGGATTTAGCAATTTTGAACCATATCTGAATGGGATAAAGTCTATTTTTTTTGTTTCAAAGGCTATGGGAACGAAATCTGCTGTTGGAAATTGGGGAAACTGCAGTCTAGTTTACTGAAGTGCGCGATGTCTGTAATTAATTTAGGATGGATAAATCTGCTATGACTGCAAAACTAGGCTATTCTCAAGATAATCTTTTCGTTGTTTCAAAATTTAAAGTAGGTACCTGTATCGGTCATATTGTGATATTTAATTGGAATTAAAATTTTGTAAAGTTTATTGTACATGTTTGCAAATAAATAAATTGAATTGAATTAAAAGTACTGAGTCTGTATACGAGTATATTGATAATAAGTAAAATATTTCCCATTTGTCCAAATCATCGCAGTTTATATAAGTACTAGTGTTAGTAGCGTTTGGAAGCCGTTACATTTTCCTGAGAATCACCGTATATCACATTATTATACCTTCTAGTTGAAATTACCTAACCTACACTTTGAAATAGTCTATACGAAGCTTCAGAACGACGTGCATTTGTCTCGATCCAGTGAGCACGGACATACTAATGGAGTCTTCTGTCTAGTCTGTCCAATAATTGAGTGAGGCCCGTTCCAGTGCAGTGCAGTAAAAGGATTAGGGAATCGATTCCTCGACTAATCTACGCAGTAGTATGTCTATACGTACGTATGCTATGCAGAAGGTTGATAAGAAAGAAAATACTTAAGTCTATTTCGCAGATACGAAATTACACAACTACATACATTTAGATACTTAGTGATATGCGAAAAAGGAGTCCACTCAGCACAAAGTCGAGCCACAGAGACAGACATACATTATGTTCAATATCACGTGAAGGTAATCTAATAACCGTTGATGTAGAAAGGTTCTCAAAGGAGTGACGACCACGTAACGCCCCCAACAAGGTGGACTGATGACCTGGTAAAGGTCGCGGGAGTCCGCTGGATGCGGGTGGCGCAGGACCGATCATTTTGGCGCTCTTTGCCTATTCAGCGGACGTCTTTCGGCTGATATGATGTGATGATTATTATTATTATATTTTAACATGACGTAACGAAAAATCCAAAGCATCATGAAAATTTAACTCGGCACGGTGGACTGACTAGCATCCATCGCCTTACAGGCAGGCATTCATTACACACAGCCAACCATCGCACTCAGGTCTCTTATAAGTATTTGTTACTCACACTTTCAACAATTTTTTTAACGCGCATTACCCACTAATAGGGGTGTAGACACTAAATAAAATAATCAATAATGTTGCATTTTCTCGAAAAAGGATTAAAAATGTAGTCAAATGGAGAAAAAAGGAATAAACGCAAGAGGTTAAATAATCACAAAGTTATAAGCGTCCAAAGTGTATGTTCTGTCCCTTTATCGCAAAACGCACCTTCATATGAAACGATTGTAATTTACTATGATGCATGATGCTAGACGATCGTGACGTCACGATCCCGGAGCGTTTTCTCTCTCTAACAGGCAACATTGAAACAGTTGCAGCTTCATAATTTTTTGAGATATTCAAATTGAATATTCGTCATTAGGCATATTTATTTGCCTTCTTTAGTTTGAAGTAATAATACATTTTGAGTCTACACCCCTATTAAAGTGAAATAGGCGAGCTGGTCGAATCAGTAATATCACACTAAGGTGGATAATGAAATTAAAGATAAAAAATGTAAACAAATGTGTTGCCACTGCAATAAAATCAGTCCCAAGAAGTGGAAACTAAAAATTCGTTAAATACGCGAGATAAAAAATAATGCGACTAATTTATACGTAAAACAATGCCTGGAAAATATTCGTAAATATTTAAATAAGCCAAATGAAAACGTAATTATTTTATATTCATAAATATGTGCAGTTTATATTTACGCCACTGGCAATGGTTAGGAATTGTAAACCTTTGGTTCTTAATTTAATTAATATACTTGGATATTCCTATTCCTTATTCTTAATGTTCGAGGAAGGTTTAAAATTGGTGACGCCTCAAAGATGGAGTTGTTGAGGTAAAACCTCTTTCATAGCGATGAAAAACCTAGCGCATATTAAAAAGTAGGGTTTAAAGTTGTCATTGTCTGTAAACATGTCAGAAAATATACAATGAATATTATCTTGTTAAAAAACGTATTTTATTAGTGTTCCGTTGAATAATTGGTTTGTTATCATACTTCTACACTGCCCACTCTGCTCGAATGGTAAATCCTACCTATTTTAACAGGTTATGGTAACCGCACGTACGAAGTAATAACTAACCATGGAACTAAGTAAAATCCAAATCTCCAAGTTGGACGGTACCAACTGGGTGCAGTGGCGATACAGAATGACTGCACTGCTACACGGGATGGATGGACTTATGGATATTGTTCAAGGAAAAATAAGTAAGCCTGAGAAGCCAGCGGTGAGTGGTGGCATTGGAGATGCGTCTGCTACAGCGGAAATGGCTGCCTATGACAAGAGTCTAGGAGAGTACTTAAGGCGGGAAAGTACTGCTCTCTTACTGATTACGAACAATATTACGGATGACGCACTAGACAAGGTACTCAGGTTCACAAGTCCAAGTGATGTCTGGAATGAACTGCATCGGTTATATGATGGCGTGGACGACGACCGCCTATATCATGCATGCATGGAATTGTTTCAACTGAAGATGGACATCAATGGCGACATGGCAACTCACATTTCAAAAGCAAAGAATTTGTGGCATAAATTAAATCAAGAGCTCATTAAACAGAACGAAGGGAAAGAATTACCCGAGTTACTTTTGATATGCAAGATTTTGGATACTTTGCCAGAGGAATACTTTTCTTTTAAGTCGAGTTGGCTTATGATGTCAAAGAAGGACAGAACGATAAATAATTTGACTGGTCAGCTGTGTGCTCACGAAAGGGCCTTGACGACAACCTCCAAGGAAGATAATGGATGCGTGTCAAGATCTTCGGGCGAAGCACTGGTGGTGGACAGCAATAAAAAGATAATCAAGAAGAGAACTAAAACCTTCAAATGCCATGGGTGCGGAGAAGTGGGTCACTTCAAGAAGGACTGCCCTAAGAAGGAACGAAATGGAAAACCTGGCATGACCAACATGATGGCTGTGTTAGTAAATGTCACAGATTGTAATACGGATCGGAACGAGTGGTACGTTGATAATGGAGCCACGCATCACGTTACAATGAGAAGTGACTGGTACCAGGATTTCGAGAATTTCCAACAACCGCACGTGGTGACAACTGCTGATGGGAAAGCAATTGAAGCGTTAGGAAAAGGTTCGATTCTGATGAAGACGAAGAAAAGGACATTCATGTTGAAAGATGTGTGGCATGTTCCGAAGGTCACTAAGAATCTCTTTTCTGTGCTCTCAGCACATGATATCAATACAGAAAGCTTGTTTGAGTCACGAGGCACAACATGTTCATTCACCATCAACGGGGAACTGTGCGTGACCGGAAGCAGGCAAGAATACGGCGGTTTGTACAAGCTGAATTGTAGACCGGTTCAACCCAAGGAAAGCGTGATGGTAAATGCAGTTGACTCCTTACAGCTTTACCATGAACGCATGGGTCATCAAGACAAACGCCACGTGAAGCGAGTCATAGAACGAGAACTTGATGTGAAATCGAAGGACAGTGGGAGTCTATGCGAAGGATGCATTTTTGGAAAGACACATAGAAAGAATTTTGGTGTTCGAGAAAAAGCTGTCAGTCCAGGAGAACGCATACATTCGGATGTCTGTGGTCCGTTCCCACCTAGTTGCTCGAAGGCTCGGTATTTCGTCCTATTCAAAGACGAATTCTCCAAGTATCGTTACGTCTACATTATGAAAAATAAATCGGAGGTACCTGAGCTGTTGCGTTTCATGTTGGAAGAAGCGAAGGTAGCTGGGCACCGAATTAAGGAATTTCTAAGCGATAACGGCGGTGAATTCGACAACGACAGAGTTCGCAAAGAATTGGACAAACATGGGATAAACCAACGCCTAGTTATGCCCTATGCGCCAGAGCAAAATGGCACTAGCGAAAGGGAAAACCGTACAATCGTTGAAATGGTCAGAGCTATGATGTATGCACACGAAGAGCTTCCTCAAGTTTTATGGGCAGAGTTGGTGAAGACTGCAGCTTACATATTAAACAGAACAGGGCCAACCTCTGTGGATGGAACGTCTCCATTCGAGTTGTGGTTTGGAAAGAAACCGCAAATAAAACATTTGAGGATCATCGGCTCTACATGCTATATGCATATTCCGAAACAGAAAAGGAGGAAAATGCAGAAGAAGGCACAGAAGTGCATCCTAATAGGCTATGATAATGACGATGGGTACAGGCTTTGGAACAAGCAATCGAACTCTTTAGTAAGATCTCGGGACGTCACATTCGACGAAAGACCTATAGAATCAAGGATTGATGTCGAGGATTCTGAAGTCAGGAAAGAAGTGACTGAGATGGAAGTTCCTTTATATGGCAGAAAGGAGACACTTACTCCTGCTGCCGAAGTGGATGAGGAAGAGGTAGAGTTCGAGGATGCGTTGCCAGAATTGCCAGAACAAGACGAATCTATTGAATTAGAGGGGGAGAATGAAGAGAACTGCAATGAAGAGCGTGTCATTGAGAATAATGATAATGAAGGCGAGGTCATCGAGCAGTTAGCAAGGCAAGGTATGCACTTAAGAGATCGCTCTACCCTCAGACGCCCGGGTAAATTCAATGATTACGTTTCTTATGTCGGCACAGATTCGTACTTGGAACCGAACACTTATAAGGAAGCAATAGCCTGCCCTGATAAGGAATTGTGGAATAATGCTATGGATAGCGAGATTGGATCCTTAAAGGAAAATAGAACTTGGATTTTAGAGAAGCTACCCAAGAACCGTAGAGCAATTCCTTGCAAATGGGTTTATAAGGTGAAGCTCAACCCTGACGGAACAGTCAATAAGTATAAGGCTCGGTTGGTAGTAAAAGGCTTTCGACAAAGAAAGGGAGAAGACTACGACCAGACTTTTAGCCCTGTAGCCAAGATGGCGACAGTCAGAGCTGTGTTAAGTATAGCAGCTTGTGAAGGGATGAAGCTAAGTCAGTTCGATGTCTCAACAGCTTTCCTGTATGGCTCTCTATCTGATGAAGAAATTTATATGAAGCAACCGGAAGGGTATGATGACGGGACGGGTCGAGTTTGTCTGCTTAAGAAAAGCCTCTACGGTCTAAAGCAAGCTCCTCGTTGCTGGAACAGGACTATTCTGGACTTCTTCATGGAAATTGGATTTGAAGTCAGTAAGGCTGACCCATGCCTATTCAAGAGAGAGAAGGCAAATGGAAAGTTGATTGTGGCTCTCTATGTCGATGATGGCCTAGTTGCTGGTTCAAGCAAGGAAGTAGTTGATGAGTTCCTTGAGCAGATACAAGCAAGGTTCAAAGTTACTACGAAAGCAATCTCTTATTTTTTAGGAATAGAGATAGAAACCAGAGAAGGTGGTGATATCAGAATTCACCAGACAGCTTATGTGAAGAAGATTTTGAAGCGGTTTGGAATGCAAGACTGCAGACCCGTGACTACTCCGATAGTAAAAGAAGATGTAGTCCAAAGACCAATGAAGGTTGAAGTGGAAGACTACTTTCTCACTAACTATAGACAAGTGGTTGGAGCGCTTGCATACCTGATGGTAGGCACCAGACCAGATATTGCGTACGCCGTGAGTGTGGTCTCCAGAAGCCTAGAGAATCCAACTCAAGCAGATTGTGTGAGGCTAAAGCGTATTCTACGCTATTTGCAGTATGCTTCAGATATGGGAATCCTATACAAAAGGAATTATAAGAAGGGTCACATAGAATGCTACAGTGACGCCGACCACGGTGGAGATATTGCTACAGGAAGGTCAACTTCTGGGGTTTTATGCCTATATGCCGGTGGAGCTGTGTCATGGCTCAGTCAGAGACAGCCAAGTGTTGCAATCTCAACAACGGAAGCTGAGATAGTCGCAGCCAGCGAAGCTGGAAGAGAAAGCGTTTGGCTAACTCGACTTATTGGTGGCTTGATCAATACAGAAGGTCTACCAGTGTTATACGTAGATAATGAGGCAGCTGTACGCTTAGCGGAGAACCCAGAGTTTCACAGGAGGACTAAGCACATACGCATTCGCCATTTCTTTGTGCGTGAGTTAGTGGCGAATGGACGTCTCGTCGTGAAGAGAGTCAGCACTGAGTTGCAGCTGGCGGATATTTTTACGAAGCCGCTCGCTAGACCGAGACTTGAGCAGCTGGTAAATCAGCTAGGTCTACACATCGAGAGAAGGTGTTGAGGTAAAACCTCTTTCATAGCGATGAAAAACCTAGCGCATATTAAAAAGTAGGGTTTAAAGTTGTCATTGTCTGTAAACATGTCAGAAAATATACAATGAATATTATCTTGTTAAAAAACGTATTTTATTAGTGTTCCGTTGAATAATTGGTTTGTTATCATACTTCTACACTGCCCACTCTGCTCGAATGGTAAATCCTACCTATTTTAACATGATTGTGTGGCTCATGTAATAAAAGTAGAGGATAACTTGTGCCAACTTGACCACCTAATAGACAATGTAACAGAGACATTAATAATAAATGTAACTGAGGAGGATTCGACGTCTTCCTCAGAAAGCGAGAGTGGAAGTGAATAAATAAAAATTTAAAAATCTAGTGTTATTTTTCTTTGTGTTTTCCTGTCCTAATAAGACATATAATAATGGCACGTCTTGCTTCCATTGCTTGGTGTGGTTCTAGTGGCTGCAGGCAATAGGCTTTTGCTGTATATCGTACCCGGACTATCGTCACCTACTAAGTACCTATTCATACCAACCTACGACATTAAAGTGATCAAAGTAAAATATAAGATTGTTTTAAAAGTAGTGACGATATATTTATTAGTTAAAACCAAAACCTGGTTGATTGCCCCTGAGACGTCATTTCGACGTTGACAGTTCTTTGTTTACATTTTTTATCTTTAATTTCATTATCCACTTTAAGTAGATATATGCACGTTCATATAAAGGGGCGCCTTCGGTGCCCTTCACACTATTTACTTGAGATTATTTGAGTTGGTCGAATTACATCAAAGTAGTCTATTTAAAAAGCAACTCTACAGTCCAAGATAGAAGATTCTTATACCATTGACAATTTAATAAAAGTTAACAACATAAAAAAGTTGAAAAACCCCCAACATTTTCATTTCAAAGTGCAATATCTCAAAAATGGCTTTTGCTTCAAACAAAACCTTTATGCAAAAACCGATTTTGTTGAGCGGTGCTAAAAAAAATCTGGATCACGTCAGCTTTTGGACATAAAAAACCGCATTAAAATCGGTCCATTCGTTTAGGAGCTACGGTGCCACAAACATACACACAGACACACAGCAACACATACACAAAGACACACATACACGTTAAACTTATAAAACCCCTCTTTTTGCTTCAGGGGTTCAATGTACAACTTTGTTTCAATAACCAACAAAACTCAGACATACTTACCTAAAATACAAACTGTTATCATTATTATTATTAATTAAAGTCTTTAAAAATTTAGTCCAATGGGTTTCAATTAATTCTCACTATGGGTTAAGATTTTTATTAAGATACAATATTTAACAATAGGAACTTATTAAAAGATAAAAAAGTACTTAAATAAAGGAAAGTAACCTAATATTAAGTAAATATATTCTCATTTGAAGTATCTACTTGGTAACTATTGGCGAATAAAGTCCACCTCTATTGTTTTACACTCACTTTTATAAATAATTGTTTGGGAGTCTATGACATATTCACGTGCCCTTATTAGCAAAATGAGCTGTATTCAATTGATTTATGGTTTACTTTTGAGCCACACTGCCTGATAATATATGTAAGGCCAGTGGAAATTGCAAATAATTATAACATTTACAACGCTCTGTCGCGTTGCGAATGATATACTGATGTTCATTACATTGTACAGATTCAAATGGATTATTTTGTCGTGATAAATTAATTTTATTACACTTGTCAGTATAATTCATTGTGTAAATTCATTTACGCAGCGAACTTGCAAGGACATTATGGAATAACCGCAGAGCAAAGAGAAAAGATGGCACTACAGCCAGGGGTTATAATACACCGTGGCCGTGAATAACCCGAAAGATTTAAACCACGTATTTTTGACGACAGTACGAGTAAATAATGTTGTATCAACATGGGTCTAATTATGTGTCTTAATTAAATTACTATTTCAGTACAAATTAAATCTTATTAATTGCCCGCTTCTTTGTGAACAACTCTTTAGTTGAGAAACTCAAGTTGAAGAACAGAGAGCGAGCATAACACTTCACGAATCGCTCCGAAATCATACGACGAACGGCGAATGCCGTGACTTGTGTTCCATTCCATGACAAGAAGTGTCAAGTTATGCTCAAGCCTTTAGGGTGTGTTAGACTGGAGATTTTCTAACTTTTGATTTGTTTCAAATAATTAGTATCTCCTTAATTATGAGTTTTTGGACTATATGTTACATAACTTTATATACTCTAATTAGGCTCTAGTATCGTTAGCTTAAATCTTTCGGGTTATTCACGGCCACGGTGTATACGTACATAAATATAGACATAAATATATGTACAGGACCCTATTGTCAATGTCATAACGGCATGTACAGATATTTATGTCCTTATTTATGAAACGCAGAACGGTTGGTGTACATCCTGGGTCCATCGGTTTATAACAGGCTGCCGGACACTATTAAAAAAGATGCAACTTCCACAGTGGCGTTTAGGTTGAGATTGCGTTAGTGCCTTAGTTATACGAGCTCCCTATTCAATTCAAATTGTGTAAACATATATTATACCTATATCTATGTACCTAGTCAAAATATAATGAAGTGTAATTAATGATAAATAAATTGAATGATGTATAATTGTTAACATAATGTACCAACATATTAAATACTTAAACCTGACGTGTAACTTGGTGTTATGAATAAAGTATTTGTATTTGTACGTATGTTCCCCTAACTTTACCTAATGGAATTATTGTATGAAACCACTTTGCTGTGCAAGCTGCGACGAATCCTTCTGGTCGATTACGTAACGCATTGTACGTAGGTACGCCAGATAGATCTAAATGTCACTTTTTGTATGGAAAAATGACTGGTGAGTTTGTCCTAACGTGCAATCGAAAATTTACTTGCTTACCCCTCTAAAATACATGTCTATGCACAGTGGAACTGATGGAACCGTTATAAGTATATTTAATAAAGTCCCCAAATAACAAGACCAAAAATAAATATAAAAGAGAAGTGGGCGACATATCTCTAGTAATATTTTACCGCACGTGCCTCCCCGGCGTATCTCCGAGTGCATTATAATTTACAGTTTTCAGTCTATCTATTCTCAAAACCGTAGTAGTGCTTGAGTTAGTTTCTAGTATAATTTGAGCCCAACAGTCGTAACAAATACGTGTAGTCAGAGGTCCGATTTGTGCAGGTTTGTCTGTGGCGATGCGCTTGGTAACCGATGTGACTTGTGGATAACACCTTAGTCTGGGTTTGGGTCGTTTCTTTCCCACCCCAAACACACTTTAATATCAGACCAAGAAAGAACTCTTGATTTTATTAAGTTAAGGATGACTCACGCTAGAACAGGCTGTTCCCGGTCCGGGCAGTGTTAGTGTAAGGCCTGAGTGGACGCTCGGAGCGGAGCGTTCGGCGGGGCGTGCAGCGGGGCGGGCGAGCGTGCATTTGTTTTGTGCAGCGTCTACTCAGGACACCAATATGAGTTTCATTTGTTTAACATGGACGCCGCATGCCCCGCTCCCCCGCATGCCGGACTCGAGCGTCCACTCAGGCCTTACACTTAGAAAAACGACGGCGTTTTTGCGCGGCCGAGCCATACCCAAGCCCGGCCGATCGAGCCACGGCCGGGCCGTGCCGACACCGAGCCGCTTCCGTGCCTGCCACGCGTGCTTATTCTAATGCTAAACGTGAGTATTTCATCTGCCGAAAGACGTCCACTGCTGGACCAAAGAGTACCACAATGACCAGTCCTGGGCCACCCGCATCCAGCGGACTCTCGTGACCTTTACGTGAGTATTTAGGTAGGTAGTACTGTTTAATTGTATTTTAGTACATTGATTTTTTTATGTTTGCATCATCTACTCATATCAATGTTTTTGCTGGCATTCCGCTGCCCAAAGTTTGTCCGGAAGATAGCGATAAAATATAACGCTGCCTGTTGTCTCATGTATTGTTTTCTTGGTGAACAATTTTCATTTTAATTATTATTATTTTTTTTTAATTTATCATTTATTTCAAGCAACTTAGGCTCATAAACTTATAGTTAGTGTGTACTTATAGCTATGTTAACATCCATATTATATCATTAAACATAAACACATTATTATTTTTAGTTAATGTCACGTTTCTAGAATGAACAATAAAGAGTTGGTACCTATTTGTGTTTGTTTGCGTCATACAGCAATTTAGGATCGCGTCTTTCCTGTAGACTTTGTCATAGTTAAGGGCTATAAAGCCTCATTGTTGGGTTAATTCTTAATCATTATAAAAACGCCTTATTGGAAGCGGGTGGCGCAACGCAATACGTCTGCATGGGTGAAAAAAAAAAAAAGGACTGGTCTTTGTGGCTCTCTTTGGGGAGGGCATATGTCCAGCAGTGGACGTCTTTCGGATGATATGATGGATGATTAAACGTGTCTCCTGTTATATATTTGTTGGCGATAAAAACATTTCGGGTGTACTCGTATATCTACATGTAAGCCCATAACAATGAACCACAGGAAACTTTTGTACTTTTTTACTGGGAATCAGAAGCGACGGGCAAAACAGACCTCCAGTTCTGAAAATGTTATGCGACAGGATGCAGCCGCCATTTGGTTTTTAGATACAAGCTCATTGAACTCAGTAATTCTTAGTATATCTTAATTTAAAACTCAGAAATGCAATGGTAGCTTTTGTTTGTTTAATTTGCTTGAATGCTTCTGAACAAAGGATAATATTAATTTTATATGAATACAATCTTTCTGACTGTATTTTGTATTATATAATTAATGGAAATTCTGAACATAGTCGTGCGTGGTAGTAAGAACGTGTTTTGAAATGAAATTTTCGCCTTATTGCTTTTGCGACGCCAAATGTAGCTGATGAGCTTCCCGACTTGTATATATATGGGTAATTATTAACAACCCATATATTTATTCTTCACCTAGTTGAATATGTCGACGTGTAGAGGTCAACTCATATTTAAAAACGTTACACCAAGATATTACGCAAAATACCAGTTTATCAAATGGAGGTCACACAAATGTGCAACTTCCACAGGCCAATTCAAAAAATGACACCATAAACATTCTTTCAATAGCACAATTAATGGCAAGGAATAATTAAATTTTGTAATTTTCTCGTAATTTTACAGTTTTCTCTCGTAATTTTAACATCTAGAATGTCCGCGACTTCGTTATGGAGGAAAGACATATGAGATGGGTGCTGAGCGAAATAAACGCAATTTGAATAAAACTCCACTGTAAGCAAAAAAAGAACTAATTATAATATAAGAAGGTGGATTAATTGTACGTAATTAGACAACCCATTAATTTAATTATATGATTCTAATCGGAGAAAACGGGCATAAGTAAGTTCATTGCGTTTAAATGGGTCAAAAACATATGTTATGCCTAATTTTGGCATTCAACTGGAGCCATCATCCCTGCTAGCGTTTTTTCCGGTTGTTCCCCTAAATGAGCCCGAGTTCACTTTGGCACTTCATACCAAGATTTAGCGTAGGCACTTATTTTACGAAAACGACTGCTATCTGACCTCAAGCCAGAGGAAAAACTAGGCCTTGTTGGGATTAGACCGGTTTGCTCACGATGTTTTCCTTCACCGAAAAGCTACCTACTTTTAAATGATATTATTATTTCAGACATAAGTTTTTTTGGCAAACCCATTGGTAGTGGGTACTTCTTCCTTCTTTTTCGTAGTCGTAGCTGAGGGATGTGACGGCTGTGGGCGCTCTTCACAATCACTCTTGAAACTGCTCAGTCCTGGGCTTGACGCATGCTGGCCTGTAGTGTGGCTCTAGTCTCAGATGTTACTGTGCCCGTGTCCGCCCAAGGCATATGCACAGTCGATAAACCAATACAGTCAGTCGACGAAGCCGTCTAGCGGTAGGTACATCATCATCATCATATCAGCCGAAAGACGTCCACTGCTGGACATATGACTCACCCAAAGAGTGCCAAAGTGACCGGTCCTGAGCCACCCGCATCCAGCGGCCTCCCGCGACCTTTACCAGGTCATCAGTCCACCGGCCTACCCACCTAGGTATATCATACAATTTGAGAAATTAGTTTTGAAATACTGTCATAAAAAAACAGTTGAATTTGAACCTCATTCTTTTTCTACACCATTTGGAGTGCAAATGAATTATGTCGAATCGGCTCCCTTGTTAAATAATTCACCCGGCACTTATTCATTTGGTGCTGAGACATTTAATTTCAAGTGAAATATGAAAAGTGATTTTTGCAAGCGAAGCAAAGGACTATTGAATTGCACAGTAACACATTTCGTAGAAGCGTTTTGATTTTATAAAACCTCACATTGAATTTAACATCAATGATGAATCATATAAAACAGCATTTATATGACCTTAAAACACAGGAGATGTTTGGATGTATGTCTGCATATTTACCTTAGTTTTTGTCTTAGTTTATCGAATCCACTTAAAATCAGCGTCTTTGCATTCCGTGCCAACCCATGATCAGTGTATATTTTTTAGCTAAGTAATTTTTATATTTTGCTGTCCTATTGTTCTTACTTTATTCTCTAATAAATACATTCTATTGTATTTATTTTATTCTAATATATTTTGGTTTCTATTCAATTCCCTAAAACTTTTCGTACTACCTAGTTACGACAATTTTTTTCACCTAAAAAGAAACAAGTTAAATTCAAACAGATTGAACTCAAATAACTAAAAACGTAATATGCAATATTAAGAATTTTATTTAGATAATTTTCATTTATTCCTTAATAACAAGGCAATTAATAGAAACAACAATATAAAACTTAACCTAAAGGTAAAAAAAATGGCCTAAGTCGCCGTCAACAGGCAAGGTGCCCAGAAGGCTGGCCGTATTTCCTCGCTGTATACGCTGTGCGAAATAGTTGCCAGCTCGCCCGATGCCTCTATTAGGCGCGTCGCCAAATCTTTGTATAGCCGACGCGCACTTGGCCCCCATGGCCCCAAGGTTTCAACGCCAAACGCCGCAAACATGTAGCTATTTCCTAGGATGGCATATTTGCGGCGCTTGAGGCTTTCGGCCGAGGATGCCGCAGCGCCAGCGGTGGCACTGGTGCTTGGAACATGGGACGGTGCCAGGGTATCGACGCAAGTAGCATCCCAAACTAGCGGCTGACCCATGCTCCAAGGCACCAGCGTCATTCCGTCAGGCCTCTTGCCGTCGTCCCTGGCCAGCGCACTGCGCTCGAGGACTTCCGGCACTCTCACACTGACAGGGGCCCGACGGATGACATTTTTGCCCGCGTTAATACTGTCATGGCAGGAGATCCTACCAGCGCTCCGGACACATGAGAGGCCATGGTGGCTTAGCATTGACAGCGGTGTGGCTGATTTGTTGATGCCCCCAAACGCAAGCTAGCTGCCAGGCGGAAGGTGGTGTTATCTAGGAAAGTACCTATGTTTGGAGAGGGTAGCTTTAGATTGATTATGAATACATTTTTTTGTCGCAGAATACAGGCCAATGTCGTCATTGTATTACCTTTTTTCGTATTTTTCCCATTTCGCTTCCTGTTCTTTGTTGGCTCGTTACCTTTTTGATGTTTTTCTTTGTCTGTGAATGATGTTCTTGCTGTAGGTAAAACATCCTTGACAATATCATTTAAGGAGATTTTTTCACGTAAACCCTTGGCATTGTATAGAGACAATATGAAACATGTCGTGACAAGACAGGTTTCAGGTTGTGTTTTCTTTTAACTTTTCCGGGATAACTGAAAGCGAAAACATACTAAGGTAAGCGCCTGAATGCTGCCTAATAGTAGACACCTATTATCACCTCTGTTGTTTTGACATAAGATTGAAAGCCATGTATTGGGCCAATGTCGGGCACTGGGACATTTATCTTATGCGATGCAAATGAAATTGGGATTCAATTTGCAGACAACTTCACTCGGTACCGGTCAATTGCAGAATACTGACGAGTCATTTTCTGCTTATTGTTTTCAAAACCTACGTAATATATTTTTCTAGCATCACATTTATAACGTTATTTAAAACAGCGATTTAGTAACGGTTTATTTTATTTGTGTTTGATAGTTCGTTTAAACCGAATGAAACTAGGTAGCAACCTCAGAGCATAGAATACTAGAGAGAGGACAAGCCGCCGGCGGCCGCTTCGCAGTTGTTAGCTCAATGGGCATACTCTGCCGTACTGTGCACGCGTGCTGATCGCAGAGAATATTACGTTTCTTCCCAAAATGCCTGATATGATGCGCGTGTATTGTCCATTAAGAGCGAAGGTAAACATGTGTGTGTGTTTTAGATGTGTGCATGCTTTGTCTTGTCAATTACTTGGGCTTTGTGTGGGTTAATGCACTTGCGACAGGCGTACTCAATACAATCCGATCTCCTAATATTCATACATCTGTGGTAAATAGCAACCTATGAAGTTGGCGAGCAATGCAAGACAAGATGGCGTGTAGACAGTTCTAATGTTATTGGAATCGCACAGTACAGTCACCAGCAAATATATCTGGTTTAACGATAGCAAGTTAAAAAAAAGCGGCCAAGTGCGAGTCGGACTCGCACATGAAGGGTTCCGTGAAATAAATTGCGGTTTACGATTTATGACGTATTAAAAAAAACTACTTATTAGATCTCGTTCAAATCAATTTTCGGTGGAAGTTTACATGGTAATGTACATCATATATTTTTTTTAGTTTTATCATTCTCTTAATTTATAAGTTACAGGGGGGGGGGGGGACACACATTTAACCACTTTGGAAGTGTCTCTCGCGCAAACTATTCAGTTTAGAAAAAAAATATATTAAAAACCTCAATATCATTTTTGAAGACCTATCCATAGATACCCCACACGTATGAGTTTGATGAAAATTTTTTTTTGAGTTTCAGTTCTGAGTATGGGGACCCCTAAAACTTAATGTTTTTTTTCGATTTTTGTGTGAAAATCTTAATGCGGTTCACAGAATACATCTACTCACCAAGTTTCAACAGTATAGCTCTTATAGTTTCGGAAAAAAGTGGCTGTGACATACGGACGGACAGACAGACGGACATGACGAATCTATAAGGGTTCCGTTTTTTGCCATTTGGCTACGGAACCCTAAAAAGTTGAAAACCCCCGATATTTTAATTTCAAAGCTCAAAAACGGCTAAACTGATTTTGTTGAAACATATCTAAGAACCATCTCGATCACATCAGCTTTCAGATACAAAAAACGTACTCAAATCGGTATATTCGTTTAGGATCTACGATGCCACAGACAGACACACGGACACACAGACACAGATACACAGACACATATACACAGACACACAGACACGTCAAACTTATAACACCCCTCAGTTTGCGTCGGGGGTTAAACGGAGGATAGAGCCGTACCAGATATTAAACAGTTTCACCTCCAGGAACTTCCCAGAGGCGTTCGTGCGCGCTTCCATCTACTTAGCGCCTACGCCGTAGTCGCTTTCCGCCTCTACGAAAACCCCGGCATCGGCTACGAGCGTAGCGCTACGAAAGTGTTGACAGTGAATGTTTTAACCACGTTTTAACCCATTCAGCGTCCATGACGACACACATGCGTCAGAGCGCTACGAGCGCTTTTCGCTACATACGGAGTTTAAGCTGCTGCGGACAACGGCGTAGCGCTACGAGCGTAGCGTGGCCGTGAATGGGTTAACACATCCACTGCCAAGAATCGCTACGCTCGTAGCCGATCCCGTGGTTCCTATTATTGTATTGTCTTTATTTTAATGTGATAGGTAATTAATTAGTGTTTCTAAACTTAGTTTAAATTTAATTTTTTGATATTTTATGTTTCAGTTCATTTTGTATTTGAAATGGCTTTGATATTAATAATGTTTAGATTAATTAACGTGAATAATGAATATCATTATTGAATTGCTACACCCTAACAGGATTAATGCTGTACTGTAATTTATATAGTAATACAATATAAGATCTTATCTGGCAGTGAAAGTGTGTTCAATGTTAAGGGTTAATAAAAGGGGGCTTGTCAGTGTTTGTGAAATTGGTGCACAGTACCTTGAGCTGCTGGAACGCCGCGATCCTCGGGAAGAAATAAGTAGACGTCCCGCTGGCACACGGGAACAGTCCAGGGGTGCACTTCTGGAGTCCAGATCTAGGTCACACTTGGAATCACTAGCTGTACAGCATTTAGGTGCGTGCACGTAAAATATTGTTTGTTCTCAGTTATATATGTCACCGTTAGATTGTGAAAACCGTCAGTTTATAATCTTACCCGTTATATTGTAAACTGACGGAATATTGTGAACTGCCAAAATAATTCATAATTTTACGCATTCATTTTCGTTAGTTTATAAACTAACAATGTCATATCGTCAAATTGTGAACTCAATCAAGTTTGTCTGATTCGGAACGCAACCTGTGCGCTGTTTGGTTGAGCGAATTATTCCACTTGCATCAGTTTCCACTTACGTCAGAACATGATTGTTTTTTTTGTTATTCCGACATTTTATTCCATTTATTTCGGCACCCAGCAGTGTCGACGGAGCCCCGCTGCGCGGGGCTCATAGTTCTGGGCGCCTTGCCCTTCGGGCAATTGAAGATACCTGACTAACCTAACCTACCTAGTCTTTGTGTACGTTCCGTAGCAAGCCGATTTAATCTCAGTTCACAATTTGACGATTCGACATAGAAAGTTTATAAACTAACGAAAAAAATTTCGTTAAATTGTGAACGGTTTTGACAGTTCACAATTTTTCGACAGTTTATAATATCGCGGGTAAGATTACAGTGATCGGATCTAGGATGCAATTTTCCGGGGTTTAAGTCCGTAATATTAAGATGGATATGACTTACAATCCCGCGACTTTTTTTGTTACCTACCTTTACAAAAAGGTAAATAACTTTTAATTTTAAGTAGTTTACAGTATAAAATTTACGGAAAATGTAAAAACAACAAAAATGCTTACAGTAGGTACCTACTGCATAGAATAGAATAACTGAACGTAACTTGTATGTCTTATCTTTTATGTATTTTTATTATTCTTGTATGTTTACCAGGGTATACAAGTAAAAGTAATAATTTTTATTAGTTATTAGTATCACCATTTTGTTAATCTTATCTCCAGGGCTCGAACTTTTAGTGCCGATGACGTTGAACTGCACCGCACATAAAATGCCTTCTAATAGTATATTCGTAAACAATTACCACTTATCAACCTCTTTTATTAAATGAAATGGCCACTTGAAATGAGCAGTATACGAGTATAATGTCTTGACTGACATTGTCATTCAAATCGAGCCCTGCTTATCACATTCTCAACATTTCGACAAATAATAATAATTACAGTTATAAATACCCATTATTAGACAATTCTAGTGTTCTTTGAGTGTGCAAATATTAAGTGACGTATTTTTTTAATTTACAATAGCCCATTTCCCAAACTCCCGGGAAATCCGAGACACATCCACGATAACCATAACGTTTGAGGTCGTTCACCCCAAATTGCATCCTAGATCCGATCACTGAAGATTATAAACTGACGGTGTTCACAATCTAGCGGTGACATATACACCATGTTGCAAAAATACCCGTAAAGCGGAAAGGTGGTTAAATGGTCCCTTATAAAGAGTCAATTTACACAATTTGTAAACCGTAGTATCGCAGTATGACTTAGACACAGTATCAATAAAAAAAAATTAAAACATTTTATACGGAGTGTTGTAACTCGTTGTACATGTAATGACATATGTCGCGGGCATGTGCATCGCACCACTCGTAGATCAGCCAGGTAGGTAAGTCGTAGATAATGCTGATGACAGTACACGCTCGCACAAGTACTAAATACCTAGAGGCAAGTCGACTCGCTCCTGACCACACGCCGAAACTTGTAAATATGTCTAGTTTGCACTTCTTGATTTAATACAACTCGCTCAAGTTACAGAGCATTTTAACTTGATGTGTGACTTCGAAACATGAACTTTGGTCTACTACAAACTAGAATTAAGCCTCTCACACTCGCATTTGAAACAGATTGAACTCATTAAGGCGCGAGATTATACATGTAGAAGGCTCGAAATTATGATAATCCTAACATTTTACGCCTAAAATATTAGAGTTATTGCCGAATGATAATGACTTTTTTTGCTCGTAGCGGATCTGGCCGTACACTTAGAATTAAACAGCCTACTAAACCATACGCTAATTAAAAATAAATCTGTGTAAAGAAAGAAAGAAAGAAAGAAGACATTTATTTACTACACAAAAGACACACAGAAATAAAGGGAGTAGGCATACATTACAATTTAACACATATTGTGTGTGTCTTCGCGGCAGTGAAATAGGTCGCTGTCTCAGCACCCTACAGCGCTGATTTTCAGACAGCACCGTACGTGACCCACGGAACGCAACACAACATAAGACCATAAGACACATAATTATTGTATACATATAATAAATAATAAATGTAATAAATTTGTAAAATATGTACCAGTAGCCAAATGGGATAGAAAGAAAAACACAAAGCAAAAACCGCATCACGGTTGGGATAGGAAAGTGCTGGATGGGTGTACGGTTATATTAACCGTAAAGAAAAGTGAAAAATGCTGAAATTGCGTAAACCAACCAATAATAGGTACTAATATTTATTGAAATCCTGATAGAACTTCGGTTAGCTCGTTTTCAGTTCACACGAATTGCGTATTATATACCTTAAGTTATGGCACCTAAAGTTTTAATCGTTACGAACCAAACCATCACTCTACGATGTCTTTAAAATTACTACCCCAAATGTATCTCATCTAAAATCGTTCTTACATTAAAGCTCTAGTTCAAAAGTGATATATCTTGAAAAAAAGACACAAAGAAAAAAGCAACTCAATAATTATGTGCATGAGGTTTCTTATTGACTGACTACATGATTCAGCTGATAAGCTTAGCCGTCGATTTCTTAGGAACCTTTATTTATCTTGAAGACGGGACCTCGTTTTGAACTTTCCGTAGAAAAATACGCGTACCTATTTAATTTGCATATGAAAGTTATTTGAAAAGGATCTAATTTATTTGTGTATTTATCACGAATATTGGTTCCTGAGTTATGGATCTTATGTATGTATATAAGTATCTATATGTATGTATCTATTATATTTATCATCGCCTAGTACCCACAACACAAGCCTTACTGAGCTTACCGTGGGCCTAGGTTGATTTGTGTAAGATTGTCCCGTAATATTTATTTATTTTATATTTAATTCATAGATAGATTTTAAAGTTAGTTCAAAGGCAGCAAGCGGGACAGTGACTTGCTCGTCAGCACGGCCTAAGAAGGCTGCCATTTTATGACTTATCGTCGTGGATAAGATATCCGTCACTCTTGCACTCGCATACTTGTCAGACCGTGACGGAAGTATTATCGACAGGTTATAAGTGATACAATGCCAACCTCTTGCTACGAGTACGCCCTCTGGTCGATCACGTAACAATATGTACCTACGTGCATCAATTAGATCTAAATGACAACTTTTATACGAAAAAAATACAGTTTAGTTGTCTTAACTTACATTCGAAGTTACAAGATTATCCTTCAGGACTTGCGAGCGTCCATAAGCTATGATGAATGATTAACGCAGACCAAACGAGTTTTTACCAGCACCGTGTTAAAAAGCACATCAGTAAATAGATAAGATTAGTCGGTCGAAGTCTAAGCGAAAATTATTACATTTGTAGCATTCCACGGAAAAGTCCACCGTTGTCCCGTAAGAAAACGAATTTTTAGAAATTTGGTTAGTTTTGGAGTTTCTTTTTCTGCGACGATTGAGTCAAATTATGGTCAGAATTATAATATTCCAATTAAAATTGCAAAGATAACTCTATTAACAGAGATATACGCGCATTTGTACGGGACTGCTCGTGGAATGCCCCATTTGTCAAAACTTTCTAAAATACCTTAATTTTCTAAATTACCTTTGCACCAATTTTGTCTCGAATAGTCTCTTACAAACACAGTCACTCAAATTGGAGCTGACAAAAGGTGCGAAATTTATCAAAACATCAACAAAGAAAAAAGAAGCACGTCTTTATGGAAATGCCGCGAAATAGAGACATTTCTTGAATTTTTAAGGGCGACCAACGTAAAGTCGTTGATTTCGATGGCTGCCGCAATATTCAGAAGTAGCACGCATTATTTTGATTTACAACCTCTAAGTATCGCGCGTAGAGATGGAGCGAGCGAACTTTTGGTAACAGGTACATTTTGTAGTACCTACTCGCTTGAAGTAGGTAGTCTATTTTCCTAGTACGACGTAAAATGGAGTATTTTTTTTCTTGGATTAATATGGGTACCTAACGAATGTTTTACTGAATTAGATTACGCGGCAATGCCATGACTATTATGTGCAATATATGTGTATATTTAGATCAATACACTTAGACTAATTTTAGCAAAGTTTGCTTGAAATCAAAATAAGTAATGTTTGACGTTTATTAAAATATCTGGATAATTTTTGGACTTAGCTCTGTCCAAAAACAATAGGCTCATTCTGTCACTGGACTTACCCACACAACAATAATACGCCAGCTCAATCGGATAACAGCAAGCGCCTGAAAAATGATCTGCAAATCTTACATACTCCGTACTTATAACCGAACAGTCCAAGTTATAAAAAACTTTGTAAAATAAGGATAACTAATAAATAACGCTTAAAAAACTACACGTGTCCAAATTAGTATATATATTAACGCATCGTTGCGATGCATGCGAGTGCATACCTAAATATAGTTATACAGTCCACAGCAATTTTTTAAAATTGTTGGTTAAGAATAAAATAGCATACAGCGCAGCGCAAATCCCAGCAAACATCTTCCTTATCTTCCCGAACAGCAAGTTTTTATTTTTATGTAACATCATTTTGTACTCTTTATAAACATACATTTTTGATTGATTGATACGCGTACCTAGTACGTGCAATCCTCAGCTTTTCCCAACCCTATCCTTGTCTATATCATCGACACGAGTCTGAAGTTTTCGTGTAAATAAACAAGGGCACGAAACGTGTCATAAACACGCACGAAAACCCATAATGGCTGTACAGACGGTATTTTTTATACAATTGTAATTCCGTGTGGAAATCTCCGATATGTTGCGTTATTTAAAATAAACAAGTGTTAAACTTACGAATGTATAATTATTACACTGTCGGAATATATTATAATAATACTCGTACGCTAGGTTTCGCTTGTTGACTTTTCTCCGCGTGAACTAAATGTCTCCTTCAATTTAATCCCGTAAAGTTCCGGCAACATTTTCAGGATAAAAGTATTCTATGTTCAAATTTAAGTTCTAAACTGTAAAACTTCATGAAAATCCATCTTATCGTTATCACATAGTTTTATCGAGTAACAAACACCTTAACTTACACTTACATGTTACAGTTGAATGTGGTTACAAAATTGTAAGTTTAAATCTCGATCGCGTCGTATAAGGCAAATGAAATAGTACGAGTAGGTACCTATAGTTATAGGGTGACTAAAAATGTTCGTAGGGTCCTAAATAAATAAAATAGACGAAAGGTTAATAGTTAACCATACTTTCCTCGTAAAAACAAGTAATTTAATGAATTTCCGAAAGTATTCAATACCTCAAATTAATACTTAATATACTACGACTACGCCAATAATGAAACTCAGAACCTTAATCTAAATAGTCAAGGTCTGACTAGTCAGAATAGTTAAGGTCGGAAAATAAGAGATTCCTATTCCCCACGAACTAAAACATTCCCGGCTTCCATTACAAGCAGCAACTGTGATTATGTGTAACTGCCTTAACAGGCCCGTAGAGATTTCTACCAACTTGTGCAATAAATAGCCATTTACTGCGGACTCTTTTCGTGTACTTGATTTTATAAGGACTAACTAAATTCAAGTATTATACGTCTTTGTGACACTGAGGTTTTGTTTTGCTGAAGGTAGTGCTAAATTAATAAATACTGCGTAGGTTATCAACAAATATGGCAGCTTTTTTTTTCCCAGGGGAAATCCTTTATGGATCCCACTCGGCTCGGGAGAAACCAAGTGGGTATGTCCAACTCTCACGGACTAAAACCCCTGGGATGTTCCACTGCTCGCTTGTAGACAGAGCCCCGGGAACGCTAATGCACACATCCGGAACAAGTATGGCAGCCGAACGCAATGTGATTTCTGATTATGTGTAATGAATTGGTGGGTGCTTAACTTAAAGGTCGCCCGGACGGTCCACTTTTGATTCAAACGTAGCGAATGTAACCTTTTTAATGAAGAGTCTCATATCGCTTATTTTTTTCCATTATTCTGTCGCATGCATCCAGATAGGTGGGCTAGTATAGTTGGGTTACTAACAAGTGGGTGCCACATGACGGGCGACGCAGACGGGGCCGACCTAGACGGAGATGGCGGGACGACCTGGATGTATTCCTCAGCAATGGGGAAAGGATGAAAAATTTAGAAGTGCCTGATTTTTTTTTGGTGTTAGGAATAACCTTCTTTAACACCAGAAAAAAATTGCAGACTTTCCAGGTGCGTCAATTATTTTTGAAAAATATAAACAGTTTCCTCACTTACGTTTTGGGTTTATATAGGACGGCAAATGAGACATTTTCCTTGATTCGTCTCATATTACAAAAAATATCTTAAAAAACCGTGGTAAACTGACACTGTCAATGATATTGACAGCTGCAGCAGCTATATTTGTCATTGCCAGGGTCAGATATTCAAAATATTTTTTGTAATATGAGAGGAATCAAGAAAAGTTTCTCATTCGCCGTCCTAAACCCAAAACGTAAGTGAGGAAACTGTTTATACTTAATTAATGGAATGACATTATAATTATGATTCTTGACATTTTTACTTGTGCATGTTTATCTTTTTTGTTTATTTTAGCGTGTAAGCGATTTGGTGTAAACTGTAAGCTTGCATTGTATTATTGTGTGAATAAATAAATAAATAAAAATTATTGACGCACCTGAAAAGTCTGCATTTTTTTTCTGGTGTTAAGGAAGGTTATTCCTAACACCCAAAAAAAAATCAAGCACGTCTTAAATTTTCATCGATTCCCCATTGGGCGGAAGAGGCATCTACTAGGGACGCATGTAGATCACGGGGAGAGTAATTTTCCCAGCAGTGGGACACACAATTGGCTCATATAATTAAATATATAATTTATAGCAACAGAGACTAGCTTCCGACCATTGTGTATATAAAGTTTCATGTTATTCCGTATGCCGTTTTAAGGCGAGGCCGGTTCATGGTCTTCTCTCCCTCTCACTGAGCATAAGCGTGAGCGAGATGGAAGTGCGTGTTCGGAAGTGTGTAACATCACTTTTTAGTACATTTTAATTGTTTTTTGGAATACTGGATAATTTATAAAAAATCTATCCGGTTATTGTCTTAGAACAATAAAAAAGCTATCCTTTCTATAAAAAAAAAACATAGATTGTCGTTGAAAATTACGAGATCTCGAACATTTAAGTTTATTTTTATGGTGATATGTAAGATTTTTTTACAGAGTTACCAAGTATTTTTTTAATATTATGTTCGGTTATTGTTTTTCTTTGTTTCTTTTTCAGTCTACAGTAATTTTTCTGTGGCAGGAGTCTTCATTATTTCTTCACACTGGAAGCTCAAAAATCAATCTTTTCGTCAGATCGTGAACCGGCCTCGCCTTAAAATGAGAACCAAACTGCTTTTGTATGGAGATTCAACTTGAGTCTGTAGTAACGCGACGGCTAATGGCGGATTCAAGGAAAAGCAAGGTTATATTGTTTTCTAGGTTATAATTGTGCTTACAGCGGATCTCGGTCGAGAATAAGAGATGTGTCCATGTCATTCACTTATATTATACTTTTACATTGATTATAGTGACTTCTAGCGGGGCGCTCCTGAACTATCTAGGTAGTCTAGGTATACAGAGTGCTTAATTATGTTGCCTATGCAAATCAGTTAGTTCACATTAATATCCGCAGATGTCGCCACCGGCTTCCATAGTCGTGTGGCGTCATCTAGCGACTTAATCATTATTGCTATAAACTCTATTATCCATCCACGAACATAGATGTCGCTGATAGGCATACTAGGTAGGTAAATAGGTAATTAGGTCTTGTTTAAAATAATAAGCATGGTTGCAGATTTATGCGGCCTTGTGTTGGTGGTTAGGGCCAGAACTTCCAAGAACGAGTTGTGTTGAGAGTCAGGGATCCTCTGGATATCTTCATAAGCTACGGTGCTGCTCACCTGATGGTATATTGGCAGCTATATGCTTGCTGTCCTGCACTGCAGTGGTATTTAACAATCCCGGCCAAGTGCAAGTCGGACTCGCGCAAGAAGGGCTCCGCTCCATTTATCTATAAAAAACTATTTTATTCTGTGTTTTTAGTATTTGTTGTTATAGCGGCAACAGAAATACATCATCTGTGAAAATTTCAGCTGGAACTATCACTGTATCAGTGAGATACAGCCTGGTGACAGACAGACGGACGGACGGACGGACGGACGGACGGACAGCGAAGTCTTAGTAATAGGGTCCCGTTTTACTCTTTGAGTACGGAACCCTAAAAAAGCACGCTAGAACGGGCTGTGTCCAGCCTATGCCATTTTCTAAGAAAAACGACAGCGTGTTTGAGCCACGGCCGAGGCTCGGAAGCGGCTCGGTGTCGGCACGGCCCGGGGCCCGGGTATGGCTCGGCCGCGCAATAACGCCGTCGTTTTTCTTAGAAAATGGTCCGGGCCGGACACGGTCATCCTTAATACTGAAACGCATTTAACGTACATCTTGTAAAAGTACATAGCCACCCTATATGTAGACACTAATGCCTGTTGAAATGGGTAACATTTTTTTGCTCCCAATGGAAGCTCAGGCCGCGTCCGCGTAAAGGTAAATCTATATGTAAAAAGTGTATACAATTTCGATCCTTACTCTCCAGGTATAAGTTCCAAAATATATCCACATCTGACTGTACCCGAAGATTGACTACATTCTACATACCGTGACGTGGCTTAATAGCTGCGATCACCCGGGATAGCCGGGCAGTGTGCCACGTCAGTCAGAAATACGTCAGGAAAAAAATATTTTCAGTACATTTGGGGCCTAGTCACGTAAACTCGGAGCCCTTCCGTCCCCCGCCTTATCTTTCCACCCTCTGGTTTCGGTATTGAAATTTACCCTTATCTTGGGGATTTTATTTCCGTAATGTAACTGAAAATTATTTTCGGGTTTGGTCTCCCGCAACATGTGACTTTATTACTACCTAACCTTACCACTGTGCAAAACGATGAAATACCGTCAATGTCCTAACCTCCTAACAATGTAAATATTACATCAACGCACTGGTGGCGCAACAAACTAGTGAATTCGGGTCTTCGTAAGAAGAAGGAAGTCTTCATAGAAGACAAAGGGTGGTTTTCGTAGGGCATCTCTCTTCAGCATCAAACAAAAACCACCAACTACTTAAAATCTCAGGAAAAGAAATTAATGCATTGAGGACAGCGCCAACTAGCGGGTAATTTGACCAACATACCTATACTGACATAAAAAGAATAGGGAACATTACTGCAATGTTCTGCCGCCAGAGTGCAGCACTAACACAACTAGTAAACAGTTTTTTTGACAACTTTGACAAGTCTTTCAAAGCTCTGGATCAAATAGTGAAGAAAATATTTCAATGAATAAAATGCATCAGTGCCGCGTAATTGGATGCAAGAATGAAGGGCATCATTCATTTCCGAAGGAAACGATGATATGAAAACTATGGGAAGCGGCAATACGTCGTAAAGCAAAAAAAAGCCCTCATCCACCTTTAAATGGCTATAGGATGCCATTTTAATATCACAGTACAGGTATTTTACACACGAATGATAATAAAACGATTGTAGTTTAACGCGTTTTCATCAATTATTCGTTATTGTTTGTTAGGTAAATAAATATGACATTGTACGTCATGACGGTTTGTTGGTGCCGGTTAATTTACGGCCCGATAATACGCGTCCATCTATCGTTATCTCTCTCTTTTTGTATAAGTTAAAAAGAGACATAGATATAGAGGATGCCAATTATTGGGCCGTACATTAACCGGCACCGGTTTGTTTACGGGTTGTGTTAGTGTCGCCCCCTACGCAGAGCTTTGCGTAATGTTCCCTATTGACAACATTTCGAAATACCTATTGATGCATAAATCGAAAACCATTTCGGTAAATGTGTTAACTGAACGTAATAAAGTGGTTTTCCGATTTTATTTACTCATTCGTTTTAAATAAAATCGCGTAAATGCTTAAATCGGAAGTGTGACGTCATCATTATGGCTGTAAACTTTAGTCGTCTAACTTCTGTGGCCCTAAGAAAATTAAAATCACTTCCGGTTGTTACAAAGTGCAAATTAATATGTCAGTCTGACATTCCTGCGTATGCTTTTCTTTTTTTGGTGCGCTATTTGTATTAAACTTGATATAGGTCATCTTTCACGACTTTGCATTCAGCGATAACTGGGTCCCGTAACACAGGGAATCCTAGTTCGGGATCCAATGACTTGTATCCTGTGTATCATGTTTTTTCCGAATAAATATTTCTATTTCTATACAATATAAGCACGCACATAGGTACACACACTCACTTGCTCCTGTCACAACTTTTTGTGAATCTTTTGTTTTTTAGGGTTCCGTACTCAAAGAGTAAAACTAAGACTCCGCTGTCCGTCTGTCTGTCTGTCTGTCTATCTGTCAGTCTGTCCGTCTGTCACCAGGCTGTATCTCAACAACCGTGATAGTTAGACAGTTGAAATTTTCACAGATGATGTATTTCTGTTGCCGCTATAACAAGAAATACTAAAAAACAGAACAATTTTTTTTCTTTTTTTTTTTCTTTTACAATCTTACACAAATCGGCTTAGTCCCAAACTAGACGTTGATAAACATACTTATATAGATATAAATAAATACTTAAATACATAGAAAACATCCATGACTCAGGAAAAAATATTTGTGCTCTTCACACAAATAAATGCGCTTACCAGGATTCGAACCCGGGACCTCCGGCTTCGAAGGCAGGGTAACTACCAACTATTTTTTTGCCGTTTTTATAGATAATAGTACGGAACCCTTCGTGCGCGAAACCTTTTTCCTTTTCTGCACTTTAAGCACAATCGTATTCTACAAAACTTACCTTTATAATAATTTTTGTATTGCGAGCCTCCTTGTTTCTAGTATTTAGTTTTAGTATGTATTTATCTTTCGGGACCAGACTGAAAAGCAGCGCCGGACTCATACTAAGACTGGTACAGGGATTGTTGAGCCATTAAGAGCTCAGTTTATACTGGACCCTTCAAAGCTTACTAAGTAATCCAAAATTAGCTGACACCTAAATGGCTCTATAACTAAAGTCCGTGACTGTACCCATTGCCTCGTCTTTTTTTTGTATAATTTTATTCAGATACTTAATTTAGCCTCTTTCTCTCTACGTGTGAAGAATATTGTTTGTAGATCTGTTCTGTTTCGTATCTCTTAATTTAAGGTTTGGGAAATAAATGTATTCTTATCCTTAAATCCAGACAACCTGTTTCAATCTTGCTCTTTCTATTCATACCATATTTTTATCGATTGTATTACAATCGAGACGTGAGTCATCGTTAAAGGAAAATTTAATAATGTCTACCGATATTGCTTTCGCCGTCGGCGTGTTTGTTCAGAGAACTTCGCCGCCGCGCCTCCAAAGGAAACTTTCCAATCGATCCTGGCGTCTCCAACTTTTTACGCCCTGCTTAACATGCTTTAGCGAACTTTGTGTTTACCTTTTCAAGCGATAGCCCCTTTTGCAGATCAACACGGGGACGCAAAAAGAGGGGTGTTATAAGTTGGACGTGTCTGTGTGTTTGGTTGTCTGTGTGTCTATGTATCTGTGTGTCTGTGTGTATGTGTGTGGCATCGTAGCTCTTAAACAAATGGACCGATTTGTCCAAAAGCTGACGTTATCGATATGGTTCTTAGCTACGTTTCCACAAAATCGGCCAAGGCGGTTTTGAGATATTGAACTTTTTAATTTAAAAGTTCAATATCTCAAAATTTCGAGGGTTTTTCTACATTTCTAAGTTGTTAAGTATTATGCCACTACGATGGCAAACAAGTACTGTCTGCCTGATGGGCAGTCACCGTAGCCTATGGAAACCTGCAACTCTAGAGACGCGATGCGTTGTCAACCATTAATTAATTTAATCGTGTCGACAGATTGAAACAAATGCAGAAACTTGCTTGGTTTTCGCATGTATATGTTGTGGTCATGAATAAATGTTTATTCTATTCTATTCTAACTTGGACACTCTCAGCAAAGCTGACCTATCCTCGGGAGTTCAAGCGATCTTACTCACAACACAACACCACATACCACACACACCTCATAAGACTTTCACAATACAGGTTTTAAAATACTGCCCGCGACTCCATCTTCGTGGATCTCGTTTATATCGTTGCTCCATACAATATTTCATTCCCTATTTCACCTCTTTAGGGCGATGATTTCTGGGATAACAGATATCCTATGTCCTTCCCCAAAATTCAAACTATCTCTATACCAAATATTTAAGCATGAATACTTATTAGGTAACAGATAGACAGAATTACTTTCGCATTTAAAATATTAGTATGAAAAGGCAGTGACTCTCTCTCTCTGTTGACCAAACTGATTCAAAGCCACGCTTCTGAAATTAATTAATCCGGTTCACCTTGTCTATTAAAAGCTTTAATTTTCAGTGGTGTCATCGTCATTGGCAGCAGCATTTCGAAACAAATGATAGTTAGCCGAGTGGTTCAATCGTGCGTCTCAATCTTGAGGCCACGACTTCAAAACCCTGACTCGTACCAATGAGTTTTTTGGAATTTATCAACATCCTTTGACATTTCACCATATCTTTTGAAATAAAAATTTATTGAGTGGCTGTCAGGCCCAAGTTGCCGGGAAAAATTGTCTTGGTTACCGCGATAAGATCGGCTAGGTAAGATAAAATCGGGATTGTTATTTAGTAAATAAGCTGCGCAGTGCCGTACTGTGTGACCTCCTTAAAGGCCTCCACACACCGGTCGCGGGCGCGGGTCGGGCGCGGGTCGGGCGCGGGCCCGCGCAAGTTGTAAAACATTGAAACTACACTTCAAACACACATCGAACGCGGGCCCGCCACGGGCCCGCGGACCCGCGTTCGATGTGTGTTCGAAGTGTAGTTTCAATGTTTTACAACTTGCGCGGGCCCGCGCCCGCAGCCGGTGTGAGGAGGCCTTTAACAAACCATTAGGCTATCACACAAAACGCATCATAAAATGCTTAGCCAGCGTGTTATTAGTCTAAATGTGGCAAGTTTTAAGTGTTGAAGTTGGAACAGTTTTTGAGTGCACAATTAAATTATAGCCATTATGTAGTTACATTAAAGTTGCAATTTGATGGTTTAAACTAGTTTAAAGGCTTAAAACGTGTTTTAAAAGTTAACCATCTTTATGTTTTTATGAACGCCAATGACACCGTGTTGAGTTGACCGTGCTGGATCTTTAAATGGGAAAAATAAAAAAAAAGTAGGTCCAAGCGTTTTTTTTTCCATCAATTTGAAATGTTAGCCCTCAAAGATCTGCGGCATCCAACTGGCGTAAGGTGTAAGTAAGTAAGTAATTATCATAAGCAGACGTACCTGCCTAATACAAAAACAAAGCTTGTCATTTGATATTTATCAAGGTACACGTAAGTTTTATTTTCCTATAATTGCCTCCAAAATTAACACCGATTACAAAAACTATGTCAACGCTTAATGATTTTGCGCCGTAACAACAGCATTTCCTTCGCAATCGTTAGCGTGATGGACGATCGGCCTTATGCGTGTGGACGGGAGGCTTAATTAGGTTCACGGTTTATTGAAATTGGATTCTGAAATTGATGTTTACTGCTTTATTTTTTACAGTTCTTTTGAATTACGCCACAAACCTATTCATTATACCTACAACTTAAAAAAAACCGGCCAAGTGTTAGTTGGACTCGCGAACGAAGGGTTCCGTACCATTATCAATAAAAATATTTATTTTATTCTGTTTTTAGTATTTGTTTTTTGTAGCAGCAACAGAAATACATCATCTGTGAAAATTTCAACTGGAACTATCACGGTATCAGTGAGATACAGCCTGGTGACAGACAGACGGACGGACGGACAGCGGAGTCTTAGTAATATGGTCCCGTTGTACTCTTCGAGTACGGAACCCTAAAAAACGGTATCTTCGATTTTTGACAAAGTAGCATTCGGCGCTCGAGGTCACAAACTTGGATTATTCATTGGGCCAAGATCATAAACAAGTCTGCATGAAATCAGAACTACCGGATTTGTTGCTAACTTTCCCGTACTTTCAGGCGACAAAGTTATTGAATTACACTTAAGTACAGTCGCCATCACATACATAGGTGTTCAAAAATATCGGCACATGCACCCTAATGCCTTGAAAATTAGAGATGTGTTCCGATGTTTGTGACGTGCTTGTTTGCTCCGATGTATGTGATGGCGACTGTACATAGCGCTCTGACGGACGTACAGTCGCCATCACATACATCGGAGCAAACAAGCACGTCACAAACATCGGCACACACCTCTATTTTCAAGGCCTTAGGGTGCATGTGCCGATATTTTTGAACACCTAAAGTGTACCTACCTATGTATGTGATGGCGACTGTACGCCGTGTGTTGTGTTTGGCAGTCAATGGGTAAAAAAGTATTTAAAAGAAGGGCTTCAATCATTTTTGTAACATAAATATCCAAACCTTTCACTTGAAATTTCCAACCTGTCTAACCCAAAGTCAACAACATGGGCATGTAACAAAAAGTAATCTATTTGGTTACCACAAAACCGTCCTTTCAGCCCGGGTGGATAAAAGATATAATAAATAAAGCCTCCCTATGATGGAAAGGCACCTTTTCCATTTGCACTCCAACTGACCTGGAATAAACGTCGCAAGGTATAAGAGACTAGCTACCTTTTTACAAGCTTTTATTTAGTTTCATCTGTCCCTTTGTCTGTCTGTCTATCTGTCTGTCTGTAATCAAATCTTGCAAGTTAAATTTGACCCACTCCCCGGTTTTCGATTTGAGCTGTAATTTTGCATGCATATGTATATCGCATAACAATGCAATATTATGTTGACATGGAGCTGATCTGATGCTGGAGCTGGAAGGTGGCCATAGGAACTCCGCAATAAAACGACACAACCCCATCGAGTTTGGGCTCGTTGGAATCGTCTCAATGGTAGTTGATGGTGGTATGCAGAAAAATACAGTCGGCAATAAAAGCTTGTACCAAAAATGACATTTTTGACAGAAACTTATTTTTTATATATATTTTATAGAGCGTGGAACACAACGACGGAATTTCCCACAAGAGAAGGTTTTTAACTGCCGGGAAAATATTAAAATATAACGGAATGCGTCTCACTCACAACCTCACGTCTGACACTTAAGACGTGAGTCAGGGCTAAGCGCACTGGCATCGCGAGCGCTCATGAATAAGAACCGTGTAATGATTCGAAACGTGTTGAGTGATAATCGACCTTAAAGGCGTGAGTGAGTGAAGACCTGTTTCAAGCTATTTTAATACGATTAGCGGCCTCGCGGCTACACCAATGTTGCAAAGAACTCAGTCAAACCCGCAATTAAATATTACCTAAATGGCGATCTTGAGCCTTCAATACAGAATTTAATATAGTGAGGAAACCTGTATACCTACATTGAGTTTTTTTAAGATTTATGGGAATTCTCAGTACCTATAGTGATGAAATCTTGAATGAGGAGGGTTGAAGAGGAAGGCCAAAAAAAGGTGGATGGACTGCCTGAGAGACGATATGAATAGGCAAGAAGTGAGTGACGAGGTGAGGGCAAAGAGGTATGACGATTCCAAGTAAATATGATAAGGGCGATAATAAAATCTTGAAAACAAGCATAAAAAGTTCAAAAAGCAGTATCTCGAGTGGGGAAAACTAACTGGAGAATAAGTTTCTGTCAAAAAAATCATTTTCTTTTATAGCCGACTGTACTTTTCTGCATACCATCATCAACTACTCATTGAGACGATTCTAACGAGCCCAAATTCGATGAGGTTGTGTCGTTTTATTGCGGAGTTCCTATGGCCACCTTCCAGCTCCAGCATCAGATCATAATATTGCATTGTCATGCGATTTACATATGCATGCAAAATTTCAGCTCAATCGGAAACCGAAGAGTGGGTCAAATTTAACTTGCAAGATTTGATTACAGACAGACAGACAACGGGACAACTTAATAAAAGCTTGTAAAAAAACTCCTTGTTTTTTTCAAACGAAAGGTAGCCTGTGTCACCCGGAGCATAATTTCGAATCGATTGATACCTCATTTATCAAAATCGGTTCAGTATCTTAAATGCTTCGGTGGAACACACGTAAATACAAACATATTGATATTTATTTATCTCATAATATTACATACGGTAGCCTAGTGGGGAAGCTACGGTAGCCCAGTGTTTTAGGCATGCGGCTGCTAAGCGGCGGTCGTAAGTTTGAATCCCGGCTCGTACCAATGAGTTTGTCGGAACTTATGTACGGAATATTTACCGTTAGCTTTTCGGTGAAGGAAAACTTCGTAAGGAAACCGCCAAATCTATCTAAGCCAAATTATGGGATTAGGTGTCAAAGCGGACCCCGGGCTCCTTTAGGGGCACAACCGGGAATAACGCTAGGAGGATGATTACATTGCATTATAAACTACATTAGAGTGAATCTATAAGAATGAATACTGTGATCGTCAGGGGCACGGTTAGCCTCACAAGTGGCTTAACACCTTTTGTACCGTGTCGCATTAAACGTCATGTTAAACTGCCATATGAAGTTGTCAAACGAGTGAAAATGACAAGGTACTTAGGTGTCCAGAAACGTATGAGGGCGACTGTACATATTC